>CM074719.1:469878836-471286336 GCA_037306005.1 Rhinophrynus dorsalis | reverse complement strand
GGGCCCAAAGGCGTAACGTATGAAGTAGTGTGCCACTTCTTAAAATACAAATGCCTCCATAAGAAAAATAATAATAATAGATCTTGTTAACCACTTAAGGACTGGGAAAATCTGAGGTCGATTTCACTTAAGGACCGGAGCAATTCTGGCCTTTTTGACTATGTCTTTATTCAACAGTGTTTTCCCTCTAAGACTTTATTTTACCCATGAAAATGATATACCGTTTTTTTACACACAAATAGGGCTTTCTTTTGATACCATACTTATATAGATAGCCCACCATTTATTTTAGCAAAATTAAAGAAAATGGTAAAAAAAAAAAAAAAAAAAGTAAAATAAGCTATTTTTTTTTCCTCTTGGGATCATTTGGACACAATGGGTTAAATTTTTATGGACACTGCATGAAAGGTATAACCGGTCAGTCATACCTACAAAATGGGCAGATTTAAGTGGTCACTGTCCCCCCTGGGTGAAAAACCCCATGTCCCTTTTTCCCACCCTATTTTCCCACTTTTTATTGATGACATTTGGTGGCGTGTATAAATGTATTTCATGGCTCCACAACAATCACACTTACTATGTTGGTAATTTACATTTTTTTTATTTAAATAAAATTTTTGTTAAAAAAAAAAAAAAAAGTGTTGTGTCTTTTAAAAAAAAAAAAAAAAAAAAAGTTAATTTTAGCAGGTCAAAAATGGACCTGCATTTAGCCAGCCTCCAGCACAACAGTGAACCGGTTAATGCCCTCAGCTGCTGCATTTTATTTGTCCACTAGGTGACTCCTCTCTGCTTCACTGTCCTTTACTATGATAGCAAGGGACAGTGGGCTGAGAAGAGACACTACCAATTAGCTTTGAGCGGCTGTGCTTTGAACTGATTGGCTGGGAGATGCGTAAGCCAATGGCTGTGAGAGAATTAGAAGTAAGGCTGCCCATATATAAGGGCAGCCTCAATTCTAATTCCCTCAGACAGGAACGGGCATCGGCCCGTGAAGAAGAAGAGGAAAGGGGTGCCGCGTCAGCGGCCTCACACAGTGGCAGAGACAGCAATGAATATGCAAAGTGTTATTTTATTATACATATGGAAATACAATTACTTTATAATATCTTAACAAAATTTATTATTATTATTTTTCTTATGGAGGCATTTGTATTTTAAGAAGTGGCACACTACTACATACTTTAACTCTTTGGGCCCAAGAGAGCATTGCATACCCCTCTGGCACTCAAGGGGTTACAGTATGTATGCTTTTAACTTAAGCATTTGTTTTTACTTTACAGAAAGAAGATACAAGAGAAGAAAGAAGGTAGAAAGAATGGAGACAGAAGGAGACAAACAGTGGATGACAGGTAAGTTTAACACAGACTTTTTAACAATCGATGCTTGGCAGTATGTCAGGCACCGATAGTTAACATTTTTAAGTTCCCCAAACTGGCGTTATTTAGCTGCATTTTGGGAACTTAACACACAAAACGGACGTTTGGACACAACGACAGTTTTGTGTCCTAACGTCCCTTGTGCTAAATGTCGGTAGGATATTTGAATACCGACCAAGACATTTCATTTTGTTGGTCAGTATCCATTTTGACCTAGCAACATTTTTCTACTCCAACATTTGGATTGAGCCCGAAATTGGGCTTTTAACCCCTTGAATGCTAGAAGCAATGCATTGGAGACCTATCTAGCATTCAAGGGGTTAAAAAGCTCTGTTCAAGTGCACAGGAATTTAGGAATTTCTATTTGTCTTCTATGGTACAGTTACTTTACGCCAAAATAACTCCAGTTTGCTTTTATAAATATGATTCGTAGTCACTGAATTTAACCCTTTGAATGCCACAGGGGTGCCGTACCCCTCAGGAACTTAAAGTTAAAGATGTTGAAAAATGGTTACCTATGTTTTGGTTTCTGATGACCAGTCTATGTTTTGAAAAGAAAAAACCTACATAAATAGAGCTCCAAATACTATTAACCAAAATAAAATATATATGTATATATATGATGGAACAAAAATGTGTCTCTATATTGTCTTTGGGATGCAGCTACAATCCACAGTGTCCTATGGAGCACCAGCCGCTTGAAAAAGTCAATCTCATAGAAAAATGGACAATCGCAAACTTCCAAGGACAATAAAAATAAGATAGTACAATAAAACAATAAAAAAATAGTAAGAATACAGAAAAAGCCCTGCTACGGGGGCTACTTGTGGTGCTTCTTTCCAACGTCTGCGTACAGATGGTAAGTGTGCGGTCTTGCTCTGTGCAGTCAATAATGGGTAGTGTAATAGTCCTGAATGAAAAAAAGGAGAAGAAGAACAGACCTAAGGGTAAATCTGTAAAGTGTGTAAAATTCTGTCCACATATAGGACCAAACTCACCAGATCTATTCTTGAACTATGCAGAGAAAAGCCCGACCCGGCTGTATGCCCCAATCTCCACTACAGTAGAAACCTTAAAGTGGAAGCACAAGAGCAAAGATCCAATCTGAGAGAATATCTGCATATAGAATGTGAAATAAATGCTCTGCCGAGAGCTGCACTCACCAGCACTGAATGGTTCCTTGACTAAGACAGTCTAGATGGGTCCACTGGCATAGCCATTTGATTTTACCTATACCCAAATCACAATTTCCTCTTATTTTTCATTACCATGCACACTGCATTATGATGAGTCAGCGGTTCTCAATCTTATTTTGCTCAAGGCACCCCTAACACACAATTTGGAACCCCCAGGGCACCCCTAGCACATGTAATGTAATTATCAAGGGTATAATGAAGTGTACAATACATAAATATACAGTTATTATTAGGTCTCACAATCATACTAACAAAACTAAACATTTTGTGCAGAACAAATTCCACAAATAAACATTTTAAACTAAAAATTCAAATTTTTGTGAAATTTTTCACAGAAAACATGGGGCACCCTAAGCTGATGTCCGTGGCACACCAAAGTGCCACGGCACCCTGATTGAGAACCACTGATGAGTCAAAAGAGAGGTCCTGGCAATACTGCCATTTTGTCTGACAGCACATCTCTTTAATCCCCATAATGCAGTGTACATAGAGGCAATTATCTGGCCTGTGAAGCTTGGCTGAATAAGATCAGCCATAATTTACATTTTCCTGAGGTCTGACTCCTATACATCAAGTGTTGTGAGTGACTGCAATGGCAAGGAGCTCTTGCACACTGTCCTCAGACTTGACACATGATTGATTACAAAGAAGTCTTGGTTTCCCAATGTTCACTGTCTCACTGAGGTTTCTTCCACCTAATCCTTCAGTGGAGTCATGAACGTAACAAAGAAACTGTTATAATGCACCTGTCAGACAGAGAATTGTTTAAACTGTGTCCTCATCTACCTCTAGAATTGTAAGAGGTAAGCACACAGCAAAGCTTACTGCATCAGAGATCTATAAATTAGCACACTGACGTATTTCCCATCTCCTTGCTGTTTCTTTTTTCCATGTGTCCCCCTCTTGTCTTACCCTAGCAATCCAATTCATATCTTACCATAGTTCTCTCTACATACTTTCCCCTAGCTTCCGTTTTCTTTCCTGTTGGATCTCTTTTGCCTTCTTTGTCACTTGCTCTCCATACTTTCCCCAATCCTTGATCCACTCACTATAACCACATGTTAGGAGCAATCACAGAATTGGGAGATCAAAGTCCTGGGTGCATTCTTTAATTAACTCAATGTGATAGGTGAATATGCATGCTTACAGACTTTGATGCTAAAAATTCAAAAAGGACATTTTATTTATTCAGTGATGTAGTCATAACTATAGCCATTATCAATATGTCCTGTTTGTATAATATACCCTGTTTTGCACCATGTACTTACATGGAGCCAAGGAAATCAGTGAAAATTATTCCTGTTCTGTAGAGATTCCCACCATCTAAATATCATTAATATAAAACATTACAGTTATTTTATGCCTTAGTTTGTCTATTTCTTTGGCCAACCAGACTGGCACTTAAAGGTGAATTAACAACTACTACTAATAAACCCCAAATACCTAGCAATGGTCAAAAAATCCTAATGGCCTCTTTGAATTTTGCCCTTGTGCCTTTGTTTGAAAGAGAACCTCTTCATTCATTCCTGATGCCGTGCCCATGGGGGTATAAATGACAGTTGCTACCAGTTCTTTTAACTGAAGCAGGCAGAATGCATGAGTCTATTTAACCATTTAAGAGTAAGAGGAGTTAAGTTTATCATAAGCAGTAAACAGTGTTAGAGGTCCTGTGGTCCTAATAGCAACTGATATGTCCACATCTATGGACATGCCATCCAGGACTCATTGCAAATGTTACTTCTTTACCAAAGACACAAGGGCAGAATTCATTGGAGCTGTTAGGATTTTTTGACCATAGTAAGGTAAGTGGATAGTTATTATAAGGATATATTAGTTTAAGTATAGCATACATCACTCCTATAGAGCATCTGCTTTCAAACCATAGTTGATTATTGGAACATAGTTTGACCTTCCAGAAGCACTTTGCTAAAGTATATATATGTGTATTGTTATGTTCTAGCAGCACATTGGGGGAGATGTATAAAAAAGCATTATTGGTGTATGTTTAAGAATTGCCACTAAAAGTGGCAACAACAGGTCATATTTATAAATGACTAAAGCCAAATTTTTAAATATGTATATCTGAAAATATTCTGTGAACAGTCTCAGAAAATTTGCTAATGAGAATTTTTTTTACACATACATAATTATCATTATACTACGCATTCTGTGCGTTCAGGCAGTCTCTACTGCGCATGACTACAAAAGCCCATGTACACGGACCAGCATTCTGTGCTTTTGGGCAGTCTCTACTGCACATGACTTCATCGTCAGTCTCTACTGCGCATGACTGCTTCGGACAAACATGCATATGGCCTTTTATATTATCGGATATTTCCATTAATGACTAAAACTGCCTTTATTTTTTGTGCTATTAGTGAATCTCTTTTTACACACATTATGACACAAATCTTATTTGCACAAGACCATATATATTTCATATCTACTTTAGTATTTAGTGAAAAGGACACTAAACATATATACATATCTTCATATCACTTTGAGCAATTGTATAGACACTCTTTATTACTCCAGTTTAATACATCTGCCCCATTCTCCCTAGAACAAGGTTACTGCACCTGTCTGACAATGAATTTGGAGTGTTTAAGCTCTTTAGTTTGGCAGAGACCTTCCACCTCTCTGAGCATAAAGGGAACAGGGTCATCTTCTAAGATAAGCTTGAAACTGCTATCAAGAAATAGAGCTAATGGGAAGAATACCATAAACTGAAAATCTAGCTGCCCCCTCTAGATGTATGTACAATGCCATGGGGTCATGTTAGAAGACGGGGGTGTGGCTAAACCTGCCCCTGGTCTGGAGATGCCTGTAAGAGATGCCCCCCACCAGCTCCATTTTGCCCCCACCAGCTCCAACTTGCCTCCACCAGCTCCATTTTGCCCCACCAGCTCCAACTTGCCCCCTTTCAGCTCCACTTGCCTCCTATCAGCTCCAACTTGCCCCCACCAGTTCCACTTTTTCCCCCTATAAGCTCCACCTTGCCCCCACCAGCTCCACTTTGCCCCACCAGCTCCACTTTGCCCCCTATCAGCTCCAACTTGCCCCCTATCAGCTCCACTTTGGCCCACCAGCTCCACTTTGCCCCTATCAGCTCCAACTTAACCCCTATCAGCTCCACCTTACCCCCACCAGCTCCACTTTGCCCCTATCAGCTCCACCTTGCTCCCACCAGCTCCACTTTGCCCCACCAGCTCCACTTTGCCTCCCATCAACTCCAACTTGCCCCCCATCAGCTCCAACTTGCCCCACCAGCTCCACTTTGCCCCCACCAGCTCCACCTTGCCCCCCTCAGTTCCACCTTACCCCATCAACTCCAACTTGCCCCTTATCAGCTCCAACTTGCCCCACCAGCTCCACTTTGCCCCCACCAGCTCCACCTTGCCCCCTCAGCTCCACTTTGCCCCCCATCAGCTCCAACTTGCCCCACCAGCTCCACTTTGTCCCCACCAGCTCCACCTTGCCCCCACCAGCTCCACCTTGCCCCCCTCAGCTCCACTTTGCCCCCATCAACTCCAACTTGCCCCCATCAGCTCCAACTTGCCCCCCTCAGCTCCGCCTTGCCCCCCACAGCTCCACATTGCCCCCCATCGGCTCCACTTTGCCCCCCATCAGCTCCAACTTGCCCACCATCACATATCTGTAGCTGCTGGAGCTCCCGCGCAGTCTTCTCTTCAGTAATGCAGAGTGCGCCGGGAGATCATGACTCCCAGCAAGCTCTGCATTACTAAAGAGCCGACCGCGATGAGTGAGAGCAGTAGCAACACAGACCTGACTGTGTTGCGGTTCCCGGCATGGTGTGTGCGGGCGCAGCTCTTCTCTGTTGCATGCCCGCGCCCCCAGTACATGTGCGCCCTAGGCCGGCACCTACCTCGCCTATAGGTGGCGCCGGCCCTGGTTATTATGTTAATGTGACACTTTGACACATTCACTAAACTCTGATAGCAGCCTTTGCTGTCTGAGTTCACAGTCTCAACTTCACCTACCTGAAGTTCTGGGAGTTGGAATCTCCCTGTACTTTCCAATGCAGCAACAGCCCTCAATCAATCACAAGCAGGGAGGGCTGTGAACTGTTGTCTGTATGGAAGGGACTTCCTCCCTTCAAACATCACCACAACTATGATAATTCTGAAGTTGAAGAGCATTCTCTCTGCTTCCCTACTTGGCCAGTCGGGGAGCAAAGAGAAGGCTTTCAGCACCATGGACAGAACATCACTCCATTATACCTTTGAGTGCCATAGAGATGTGCATTGCTCACCCCTGTGGCAATCAAAGGGTCAAAAAATAAAATATACCAAACACTACACAATTATCCCCTTAGCTTTGTATCATATATTATACATGTTGTGCACTCCCAGGGGAATGAGACTGGGGGTCTTGCATCATCTTTGGGGATTTGATGCTACCACTTGCCCCCCAGCCTTGTTCCCGTTCCCTATGGTAGCCATAGAAACTCATATACACTCCTTGGCCCCCACACTTGTTCCCTTGACCACTGGTAGCCACAGATCTCTATGTACACGGTCTGACTTTCCCCAGCCTTTTCCCCTTGCCTATTGCTAGCCACAAATCCCCATGGGTCAGGGAAGAAGGCTGGGGGTGTCCAGCATTGAATGTGGGGCTAACACACAAATGTGTTGTTCCCCCATGCTAACATGCTAGAAATCAGACATACACTGCCCCCTCTGACATACTACCCCCCCTTTGTAATTCAACATATACAACCCCTTCTGACATACTACCCCCAACTTTGTAATCTGACATTCTGACCCCCTTGCATATGTAGTGCAGAGGTAAACCTTTGAGCACCAGAGAGGAATGCAACAATGCTTTTGCGTACCTCTCTGGTACTCAAAGGGTTAATAGGCAAGAAATGCGGCTGCATACCCTTGCCTTTATATGTATTTAAAAAAATACTTTATTATAAAAAATACACATTAGACCTCACTGTGGGCATTGGGACCCCTCCTGATGCCCCCCCCCAGCACTGATCAGCTATCCAGTAGGATAGGTTATCACTGTGGGTGATAAGGTAGGCAGTTGCTGTCTGTGCTTTTTATGAATGAATGAACCCAGTGACAGGGTTCACTACTAGGAGAAGAAGAATGTAGCAAGTGGCTTCCTTGTCACCCACAGTGATCCCCTACCCTATTAGGCCTCCAAAATATTGTGAAGCAATGTGTTTGAGACCTCTCCCACACTGAAGGGGTTAAAAGTTCTATGTAAATCAATGGTTATTTTAATTTTTCCCCTATAGTGAAGTTGGTTTGCTACAGAAATGCACCTCTTTAGCCTGATAATAAGACCCTAAATCACTAAGTCAATATACAGTATACATAGAGCAACAAAATGTCAGGTAGTTCTGCATCAGTTTTCCCCTTAAAGCAGAACTATCATCATAACACCATTGCCCCCCAATCCATTACTAACATAGCGATATGCAAAGCCATACTGTCGTTAAGCTGAATAAGTCTGAATTATTATTGAAAAACAACTTCTTCTGCAAGAACCAATGGACAACAGCGCAGACATCTTGGAGAAAATGTACGTCTGAATCTTCGCTGTCTGTAGGGATGGGTGAAAGTTGTCGCCGTGTTCCCACGAGAAATTCAAAAGTCCAGTCCCCCTAAATCACCCCAAGGGATCTTGAGGAATTTAATGGGAAGTGAGGAAGACATGGGAATGGGAAGGGAGGGAGAAAAGGGTAGTACTGTGAGAGAAGGACAGGTCAGCTGCGTGTGCCTGCTGCTAGACGTGCTGCCTCTGCTGCCACCATTGCTGCCCCTGTTGAAACCAGTGCTGTGCCTGCTGCCAGTGCTGAACCTGCTACCACCAATACTGTGCCTGTTGTCAGACGTGCTGCCCTTGTTGCCAGTGCCATCAGTGCTCTGCCTGCTGCCAGTGTTGAAGCTGCTGCCTCCAGTGTTGAAGCTGCTGCCACCAGTGCTGAAGCTGCTAGTGTGTCTTGTAATAATCAGGAGGAGGGGTGAAGGAGAAAATGATGCCAAGTGTTACAGCAGGGGACCCTAACTCACACTTGGCATCCCCAAGCAGTTCCGCCAGTGCTAGTACTATGTTACTGTTTTCTGACACTCAGACACTGGTATAGTAAAACACACAGTTTTATTGAAATAAAAATTAATGAACAGCGCCCCTGGGGGCCAGGAATGGTAAAGGTGAGATACAAGCCCAAATGAATATAGCAGATTTATACAGCTCAGGTAAGCAAATATGCAGGGTTAAATGTGGAGAAATCGACTGTTTAGTAAACTGATTGGCCAACGCCCAGAAGTTGATATCAGTCTCTTAATGGTGCAGAGAAGGGTGTATTGTGTGGCTGAACTAATCACTCTCAGATACCTTTGCACATGAACGCCCAGATTGACCAGCGAATGCCCAGGGCTGAGCCTATACCACCTTAGTGGAATAATCTGGAATAAAGCCACTGCAAGAGCAAACGGACCAGAACCTGAATCGCCCTCAATATTATCACGGATATAACCCTGCGTGTGCCAACGGGAGAAGAGCCGTACACACCTCTTGGGTGCCAGAGCGGAGCAATCACTGCACAAGCGATGAGCCAAAGTAAATGGTGATACGGTAGATGGATAACACATTGAGCACTTAGTGACCAGAACCGGGACACCCCTCCGGTGTCATGCGGAGCACAAACAGCAAGAGCCAATGGAGGTACCAACGCCAACCGGCGCGGTCGCGGCGCTAAACAAGCACCGGAGAAGACAACAACTCTCCTAGTGCAAATAGGTAGGCAAGGTCGGAAAGGCACAGGCTCAATAAGTGTTAACAGGCTCAAACGGAATACACTGGCTTGGCAAGTGAGAGAGAACAGGCTCAGATAACAGAGGCAACCGGCACAGCAAGGGTTAATACAGGTTCGGTAAGGAGACTACAGCTCAGCAGTGCTACGGAACAGGCTCAGGCAACGGCCCAGTAGACTAAGAGAGGATTAGCCAGAGCAACACAAACACAGTTCAGAATGTCGCCAGCTGGCGACCAGGATCACACAGGAACTCAGGAACAATCACAGCGCAGGACTCCAACCGGAACTGGGTCAGTACTCGGAGCAGGAACGTCAGCCAGAGCCGGGTATCACGGTGCCCGTGATTGGTGCTGTTCAGTGTCAGTCACTTGATGAGTATCATGATTGGCTGTCTGTGATTAGCCCTCCTCACACAGCCTTTTTAAACCCAGGCTGAGCACTTCCAGGTTGCCCTTTCGTGGTGTTTCTGACTCCACTCTGCCTGACCTGCTTGTCAGGCTTCTGGGCCTGTTCCTGCTGTTCCTGCTGTTCCTGCTGTACTTGCTGATCCTGTGTTCCAGTGTTCCATTGTACCTGTATGCTAGTGTTCCTGTGTTCCAGAGTTCCAGTGTTCCTATGTTCCAGCACCTCGCGGGTTAATCTTACTGAGTTCCTGAATCTCCTGCTCCAGCCGTCGCTCTGACGACATTGTTCTTCTCGCTGCTGATCTTACTTTGTTGGTTTACTCCACTAAACCTGGTTGCGATATACATTGTTAGTCCCAGCGTGCGGACGCTGGTTTACTCCACTAAACCTGGTTGCGATATACTTTGTTGGTCACAGCGTGCGGACGCTGGTTTACTCCACTAAACCTGGTTGCGATATACATTGTTGGTCTCAGCGTGCGGACGCTGGTTTACTCCACTAAACCTGGTTGCGATATACATTGTTGGTCTCAGCGTGCGGACGCTGGTTTACTCCACTAAACCTGGTTGCGATATACATTGTTGGTCTCAGCGTGCGGACGCTGGTTTACTCCACTAAACCTGGTTGCAATATACATTGTTGGTCTCAGCGTGTGGACGCTGGTTTACTCCACTAAGCCTGGTTGCGATATACATTGTTGGTCCCAGCGTTCGGATGCTGGTTTACTCCACTAAACCTGGTTGCTATATACATTGTTGGTCCCAGCGTGTGGACGCTGGTTTACTCCACTAAACTGGTTGCAAGATACATTATTGGCTCCAGCGTGCGGACGCTGGTTTGCTCCACTAAACCTGGTTGCGATATACGTTGTTGGTCTCAGCGTGCGGATGCTGGTTTACTCCACTAAACCTGGTTGCGATATACATTGTTGGTTCCAGCGTGCGGTCGCTGGTTTGCTCCATTAAACCTGGTGGCGCTATTACCATTAGTCCCAACGTGCGGACGTTGGTTTGCTCCTGAACATCCAGTACTGTGGTCAGTCGCTGTCCACTTCCTTGCAGTTGTCTGAGTATCCCTGGCAATAGACTCCTGCTGAGTAAGACCTCTATACTTATGCTCTATGCTGTCTTAGTCATCTGACAGCTGGTCTACTCGCTCAGGCTGCCCTGCCCGGTATTGGTGAGGCCGGTAGAACCTTGACTATACCATCCTGTAGGTTGCCTCACCCGGTATTGGCAGGGCCGGTAGAGCCTATTCCAGTACTCCTTTGGGCTGCCCTGCCCGGTATTGGTAAGGCCGGTAGAACCTTGTAATTCACCATCTTTAAGGTTGCCTTACCCGGTATTGGCAGGGCCGGTAGAGCCTACATTCAGCATTCCGTAAGGGCTGCCTTGCCCGGTATTGGTAAGGCCGGTAGAACCGGTATATGTCATCTCACGGTTGCCTTACCCGGTATAGGCAAGGCCGGTAGAGCCTGTCATTAAAACTGTCACTTGGGTTGCCTTGCCCGGTATTTAGGCAAGGCCAGTAGAACCTATTATATGTTATATTACTGTTGTATGTTATGTATGTTTACCCTACGGGGACTGCCTTTAACTTTTAATAAAGTTAAGTTATTTTACCAAACCTTAAGTCTGAGAGTCTTCAAATCCGTGACACCGGGTCAATCACGGGGCAGGAACGTCAGCCAGAACCGGGTCAATCACGGAGCAGGAACGTCAGCCAGAGCCGGGTCAATCACAGAGCAGGAACGTCAGCCAGAGCCAGGTCAATCACGGAGCAGGAACAACGGAATGGTCAGACTAGCCGAGTCGGTACACAGGAATGCAGAAACACAGCAGTAAGGCGCAGGCTCAGGAACACCACGAAAGGGCAACTGACAAGTGCCCAAAACCCAGTATATAAAAGAACATCCTGGGCGGGCCAATCAGCTTCCTCCAATGCACAGGTAACACAGCAAAGACTGACAGGGAATCACGGGGACCGTGATATACTACTACTAATAAGAAGGTCCAGCAGCTTGTTAGTGTTAGGAATGAAGGAGGGGGTAATCAATAGCCTCATATTACTAGTGTCTGTAAGGAGGAATACTCTGCAGCTGAACTTGATGTGCGTAGTGTTAGTAGTAGTAGTAGTAACAGTGATGGTGAAGCAGCCAGTGGGAGTAGTGTTAGGGGAGTGGTAGGGGAAGCATTTAAGAGCGTCCAGACTAGCGGTCAAGGGAGCCCACGCCATTCGTCTGGCTCTGGAAGTCCCCTTCCCTTCACTACAGTGTTCAAGTTGAACATGATCCTTAAGAGGCCAGAACTGGTGTTGGGGGAGAGCAGGCTCAGAATTAATACCACCACCAGCAGAAGCACAGATCAGCTGCATGTGCCTGCTGCTACTGCTGCTAGTGCTTCTTCTTCAGGTCTAAAGGAAATGCCAAGTGTGACATTAGGGGACTCCCTCTTTCACATTGCTTGTCATCTCCTCCAAGCAGCAGTGAGATGTCAGTAATAGAGCAGCAGCACTTAGGGACTAGTGGTGGTGGTGGTGTTGGAGAAGCTGGGGTGGAAGAGACATTGATGACCTTTTTATCAGAAGCTGAGAAGGAATGGGAGACAGGTATGAGGATGGGCATCATCACCACCACCACCAGCAGTATGCTTTTGGAATTTGCGGAATTTGCAACTGCTCTAATTCCTGCTGCTGCAGAGATGAAAAGGCAGCAGGATGCTGAGGAACAGGCTAGTGGGCCACAGACCACAGTGGACACAGAGGGAATGGGGTCAACAAGTGATGCAGGACTAGTACAGGTTCCCCTTGCCAACGCCAGCAATACTCCTGGTCCTAGCTGCAGTGCTGAATCTGAGGCAGTAGCAGCAACATCAGCAACATCATCGTCTGCCCAAAACAGTGAAAGGGAATGTGGAGGACAAGAAGAAAGAGGCCATTCTTCTCCACCTGTTCTCCTCCCCTAAAGTCATGGGTGTGGGACTATTTTTCTCTTGGGGCAGGCACAGTGCAGTCATCATCACCAACAGCACTGTGCAGAATTTGTGACAAGTCAGTGAGAAGGAGAAAGGAAGGAACACATCTTGGCACAATATCCCTGATATCACACATGAGACACAGACATCATGACATTTATGTCAAACATGTTAAAGTCAAACACCCATTACAGAAATCTAGCACCAATGTTACTGTACCCCATGACTCTCCAGAAAGGCAACAAGAGACAAGGTGGAGATCAAAGTGGAGGAAGAATAAAGAAACACAGACAGACACTGGAAGTTCCATGACAAGCAAAACAACTAGCTCGCCATCAACATTTTTCCTCTATGGTAACAATTACATCTTCTGCCAGTCCACCTCGTTCATTGTTACTTCCCCCGCCAAATGAAAGCCACTCTGTAGATGTCAGGATAAGGCAGTTCATTTCTACCCATTGCACACTGTGTGGTGCAGTGCCCACACATGCCAGTGTGGTGGAGGAGAATCGATACCAGGTTATCAAGCAGCATCTGAGGAGATTCCATCCGGCAGAATATGCTAGGATGCTGGCAGGGAGGGTTCATTATTACTATTAAACTGTCAGCAAGTTGTCATATGTCCTTAGCGGGTTCTGGACAAGGGGTATAGTGACAGCAGCAGTACTTGGGTTCTGGTGTCATGGCGTTTGGATACAGTTGTGCCCCCAGATGTTATTTACCACACACACTGTGCACATTGCTGTTTCTGATGAGAGGCACAGTTCATGCTCTCAAGGGAAACATTTCTATTCAGCACAACCATATATATATATATACTGTTTTTAATTCGCCCCTATTTATGCCCTGAGGAAGGTCATCGTTTGGCTAGGTTGCTCTAGCAGAAAATGATGTTCTTTTCAATAAACGAATAGAATTGGATTCATCCATGGTGTGTGCTGTGCCTCTCTGCCATTTGTGACACCTCAGGCTGAGTACCTCTAATTAAATATATATATATATATATATATATATATATATATATATATATATATATATATATATATATATATATATATATACACACTATAAAAGAAGACGTAGTCAGGTGACCACAAATTCTACATCCGTGCCACACACCCCAAGAAGGCAGCTAGGTGGAGATTTGCATTGTCCTCTATTGCCAGTATTACACACTCAATTATAATACACACACACACACCCCTCAAAGGGTTAACATGGCCACACACAGACAATACAAACACTTGCCCGCAACAGACACGCCCATAACACACACTGACAACACACATGCCCGGCCGCAACACGTTCACCTACAACACACCCGCCACATGCGTGCGTGCAACAGTGTGTGCAACACTTGAGCGTGAAACACACGCCCGCAACACACACGCCCGCAACAGACACATTTGCAAAACATACCCTCAAAACACATGTGCGCAAAACACATGTGCGCAAAACACTCTCCGAAAACACACATGTGCACAAAACACACGGCCACAACACACACGTGTGCAAAACACATGCCCACAACACACACATGAGCAAAACACATACACACATGCAAAACACAATACAACACACAAACACATACGCAAATTCAACAATACAGTCATTAAGAACATTGTCTTAAAAGGGTTACATGCTGCTCTACTACCCTGCTCCCCAATGCATTAATTACATATGCCTTACCTTACACTGTGCCTGCCACACAAACAGTACCGAGAACCCAGAAGTGAAAGACTACTCTCATTGTTCCTCGGCCAAAAAGAAGAAAGCGTGCAAACTGGAATCACCCCATACTTGGACCTGAAGAGAACTCACAATTCTGTGACTAACCAAACTCTTGGTGATTTTATCTTCAATGAGTAGCCCTCCCCCTCTCCTCTTTCAAAAAACAAATAGGCCATTTCCTCCCTCTGCCACTTGATAAGGTTAGGGATTGCAGGGGCCTTCTTCAATATACACATGCAATACATACACACACGCACACACAATACACGCACCAAACACACATGCAATACACACACCATACACACACACAAGCACCACACACAGACACAATACATACAGACATCACACACTCCCGCAACACACACACCCACAACATACACACACACATGCAATACACGCACCACACACAGACACACACATGTACCACACACACAATACATACAGACAACACACACGCCCGCAACACATACATGCCCACAATACACACATTCACACATGCCTGCAACACACACACACGCCCGTAACACACGTGGGCTCACCAAACACGCCCGCAACACACACACGTCTGCAATACACTCATACACACACATGCCCGCAACCCACACACGTCCGCAACACACACGCCCGCAACACACACCCGTAGCAAACACACACACATGCCCGCAACACACACACACAGAACAAACAAACAAGCGTGCAAAATGCACGAGCACAACACACATGCACACATGCCCGCAACACACACATACACTCAACACACACGAGCGTGCACACACACGCATGCCCGCAACACATGCATGTAACACACACACGCAACACACACTATCACGGTGCCCATGTAGGCGACTTTGCTACTTCCTGCCTCTTTACTGCTGGGCTCTTTTTGCCTGCTGGGTTCTGCTCCGCCCAGTGTGAGCCTTTTTAAACTCTGTCCTGTCATTTCTTTGGCGCCCTTTCGTGGTGTTCCTGTATTTGGCGTTTGTTGCTGTTGATTCCTGCTCCGTGTATGATCCAGTTTTACCTGACCTTTCTCCTGTCTCTGTTGCCATATTCCGTTGCTGACCCGGACTGCCTACCGCTGTGTTCCGATCCTGGCTGTGTTTGACTGATGCTCCATGTACCGATCCTGGCTCTGGCTGACTACTGCTCGCTGTGTACCAATCCTGGCTGTGGCTGACTACTGCTCTCTGTGCACCGATCCTGGCTGTGGTTGACTACCGGTCTCTGTGTACCGATCCTGGCTGTGGTTGACTACCAATCTCTGTGTACCGATCTTGGCTGTGGCTGTTTATCTATTTGTTGCCTCCTGTTCCTAGTCTCCTCAGACTAGAGTCCCACCGGTATTTGCCAGCATTATCTTCAGTTACACTAGTCTCCTAGACTAGTGCCAAGCCAGTGCATACCTCCGATTTCCCTAGTCTCCGGGACTAGTGCCTTGCCAGAGGGTGTCAGTATTGCCTTTGGTTACCTCAGTTTCCTGAGACTGGCCTGTGCTTGTCTGTGTTGCCTTTGGTTACCTCAGTCTCCTGAGACTGGCCTATGCCTGTGCCTGTCTGTGTTGCCTCAGATTACTATTCTCCAGGGATCAATCCCTGCTGTGCGTGTCAGTACTGCCTCAGGTCACCTTTGCCCCTGGGTCTAGTGCCTGGCTATAGCCTGTCAGTGTTGCCTTCGGTTGCCTGGTCCGGGTCACTCTCCAGTGTTCCGGTTGTCCGCTATTCTATCCCTAGCCTTCTGGGGATTCTGCCCGGCAGTCACCTACTATCTAGCTACATGGGCCGCTTCCTAGGTGGTACTGCTGAGGTTCTGTTCCTGGTTCCTGTCATCTGTTCCAGATCATATTGTTATTTGTTTTGTGTTGCTTATTGCTGTAACCTGACCTGTGTCAGATTTGGGAAGTGCCACGGTACTGTCCGGATCTGGACCTGTGAAGGTTGACTCTGTGCTCTTTATTATTCTTAATAAAGCTGATTTTATCTTACCAACTTGTCTGAGTGTTCTTACAAACCGTGACACACACACACATGCCCTCAACACACACACCCGTAACAAACACACACACTCAACACATACACATGAGCGCAACACACACACAACACACAAACACATGCCCGCAACACACACATGCACACGTGCCCGCTGCACACACACATGTGCCCGCAACACACGCCTGCACACAACACACACAAGCACGCAACACACACGCCCATAATACATAGACACGTCCGTAACACACATGCAACACACACATTCAACACACATGCACACCAGCAACACATGCCTGCAATATGCGCATGCCTGCAACACACACACACACACACTCCTGCAATACACACACACTTGCATGCAACACACACACATAACACACACGCAACACACAAATACATGCAGCCCGCAACACACACGCCTGCAGGCTGCAACACACGCCTGTAGCCTGCAACACACTCGTGCACTACACACAGGCCCGCAGCAAACACATACATGCCCGCAACACACACACCCACAACAAACACACATGCTCGGCGAGCAACACACATAAATGAGTGCAACACACACACATACACATAACACCCGCCAGCAACACACACACATGCGTGCCCGCAACACACAAATACACATCAGCAACACACCCACACCACAACACACACACATGCGTGCCTGCAACACACACACGCCCACAACACACGCCCATAATACACATGCCCGCAACACACACTCAACACACATGCAACACACACACACGCAACACACACATTCCCGCAACCCACACACACGTCCTCAACACACAAGCAGCACACACATGCCCGCAACACACACGCCCGCAGCAAACACACACACATGCCCGCAACACACACACACCTGGAACAAACACACAAGCTCAAAAGACACGAGCTCAACACACAAACACACAACACACACGCCCGCAACACACACGTACACTCAACACACACAAGCATGCACACACACACTGCCTCAACACGCACGCCCGCAACACACGCATGCAACACACACGCAACACACACACAAGCCCTCAACACACACACCCGTAACAAACACACACACACTCAACACACACACAAGAGCGCAACACACACACAAACACATGCCCGCAACACACATGCAAGCACGCAACACACACACGCCCGTAATACAGACACGTCCACAACTCACATGCAACACACGCATGCAACACACACGTCAACAACACATGCCCACAACACACGAACACTTGCAACACACATGGCCACAACACACACACACACACTTCCACAACACACACACTTGCACGCAACACACACGCAACACACATGTAACACACAAATACATGCAGCCCGCAACACACATGCCCGCAGCCTGCAACACACATGCTTGTAGCCCACAACACACTCATGCGCTACACACACGCCCGCGGCAAACACACAAAAGCCCGCAACACACACACAACAAACACAGGCTCGGCGAGCAACACACACAAACGAGTGCAACACACACATATGCATGCCCGCAACACACACGCCCGCAACACACACACACACACACACATGCACACCTGCAACACACACCCGCAACACACGCCCATAATACACATGCCCACAACACACACTCAACACACATGCAACACACACACACAACACACACATGCCCACAACACACACATCTACAATACACACAGAAACACGCCAGCGACACACGCCCACAACACACACGCCTGCAATACACATATGACCTCAACACACACGCCCGCAACACACACATTCGCCCACAACACACGCACGAACTCACACATGCAACACACTCACACACAATGCAGAAATGCACGCAGCCCACAAACACACAACCGCAGCCCACCCACAACACACACGCCTGCAAGACACACACATGTGCTACACACACATATACGTGCTACACACACGCACAAGGGCACAACACACACGTGCAACACACAGGCGCATGCCATCAACACATGCCCACAGCATTCAAACGGCCACAACACATGCATGCCCACACCACACATACGCCCTTAACTTGCATGCCACAACAAACACACACAAGCACTCAACACACGCACTAAATACACACCTGCATGCAAAACACACCCGTAATACACACATGCACCCGCAACACACACTCAACACACACTCACGTCTACAACACACATGCCCTCAATACCCACATGGCCACAACACACACACCCGCAACACACATGCACGACAGCAACACACACCAGTAACACACACGTCCGCAACACATGCACACGCCTGCAACACACACATCTGCCCTCAACACACTCAACACACACACCCAACACACAAATGCACGCATCCCACAAAACACACCCGCAGCCCGCCCATAACACCCGCACACCCGCAATACACACACGCCATCAACACACACTCCAGCAACACACGCCTGCAACACATCTACGCCTTCAACACACCCAGCAACACACACGCCCACAACGCACACATTCGCAACATACACACATACGCCCGCAACACATACACACACACTACACAACACACTCCCGCAACACACACGCACATGCCTGCAACACACATGCACACATGCAACACACACGCGCAATACACATGCCCGCAACACACACACGCTCACCCACAACACACACATCTGCCGTCAACACATGCAGGCAACACACAAATGCACACAGCCCACAACACACACTCCCACAGCCCGCCCACAACACACACACCCTCAAGACACAAACACGTGCGAGACACACAAGCGCGCGATACATGCGTGCATAACACACACAAGAGCACAACACACACGCGCATGCCAGCAACACACGCTCATAATACACACACATGTGCCCGCAACACACACACACATGCATGCCCGCAACACACATACACACACGCACGCAACACACACATGCACGCAACACACACTCCAGTAACCTGCAACACACCCTGCAACACACATGCCTGCAATACACACGCCCATAACATACACACACACACCCATAACACACACACCCGTAATACACACACACTCGCCCGCAACACATACACATGGCCGTAACACACACACACATGCCCACAACACACACACGCCCACAACACACACACCCGCAATACACACATGCCAGCAATACACACATACACCTGCAACACACACACATGCCTGCAACCCTACATGCCTGCAACCCACCCCGCAACACACACGCCCACAACACACACATGCCAGCGACATACACACACACACCCGCAACACATGCACACACATGCCCGCAACACATACATACTCACACAACACATGCATGCCTGCAACACACACGCACGCCCGCAACACACACACAAGCCTGCAACACACACACGCCTGCAATACACACACGCCTGCATGCAACACACACACGTCCACAACACGAACATACAATATACACACACACGCACAACACACATGCCCGCAATACACACATACAATATACACACACACACACGCACAACACACATGCCTGCAATATACACACGTACAACACAAATGTCCGCAATACAACATACAATATATGAACACATGCACAACACACATGCCCGCAATGCACACATGCGCACGCATTACACATACACAATACAGTCAATACAGTCATTAAGAACATTGTCTCCTTTTCTGGATTTACCTGGATGTCAGTGTCCCTGAAGCACTCAAAGGACTTAATCGCCCCGGGCAACGCAGTGCCCGTTTTTCTAGTTTATATCTTCACACAATATTTCACATAATTTTTTCACTATGCACTATATCATTACATATGTAATTAACATATACCATTTACACACAATATTGTGTTTTATTTATAAATGGTGTCTTGTATCTTTCCATCGGCGTATTATCTGATTATTGATCCTATCCATCCAGTATTATCTGGATAGTAAGATCTTCATCGTTTTTTCGTTTACTTTTCATATACTTACATTTACTTTTGTTATACATTTTTATTTTTAATTTTTATTTATTCATCATCATATTACTATTCCTAGTTTATTTTTTTCATTTATTCATATTATTTTTATTTGACCACTTTTACATTTTTGTATTTAATTTTTTTAATTATTTTTAATTTTAGTGATATCACTATTTTTAGAGCGCTATATAGGCCTTTGTTTGCTACTGAAGGGACATTTTTGATATTCCATTCAGATGTTTTATATGTATGTCTTATATGCTTTACATTAAATGTGTTATATAGAGTTTCCAGAGCTCACCGCACATATCTAGTATATATATATATATATATATATATATATATATATATATATATTCCTAGCTTTCACTGGGTTTACAAAGGGGACCCTAGGACAAGTTTATCCAGTATTAAAATACATATATCTATATACACATCAGAGGCCAGCATAACAAGTACAATAGATCACAGAATATGTATGCATTTTAATACTAGATAAACTTGTCCCACGGTCCCCTTTGTAAACCCAGAGAAAGATAAGATGAACCTGCTATTTGTCATTGCTCATGCGACTATAATTCCAACCATAAATATAACAGATCAAAACTGAAAATATAAAAAGATGTAAAAAATGGAACACAAAAGAACCCTTGCATTAGATAAGCTATGTGCATATTGACATTTTGATCCCCCAAGAAACTGTCATTCTTGTGAGTACCAAAATGTCAATATGTTTGTAGTTCAATTAACAGAAATATTATTCCACTTGCTTTTTTTCCAATAGCAGTATCTGTGCTGTTTATTAAACTCACACACGTGTGTTAAGTTGTTACAAGGTTTTATCTGTTGTCATTTTAACCCCTGGATTTTTCAGAACATGAGCATAGTAATATGCTGCAAAAAATATATGCGAAAAAATCAGTACTGGAGGGTTTATCCTGCAAAGTAAAACAAGGGTCCATCTGATGTATGTATGTATGTATAACTTTATTTATATGGCGCCACACAGTGTACGCAGCGCCTTACAATAGACATATGTTACAATAAATAAGAGGGGATGAAATAAGTGCGACATTCATAGAAACAATAGGAGAGAGGTCCCTGCCCCAAGGAGCTTACGGTCTAAATGGGTAAAAGGAGACAGACAATGGGGTAAGAGGGTGTCAAGTGCTGAGATTACAAGTGCTGAGTTTGGCCAAAGGCAGTGCATGGTCCTAGTGCTCCAGAAGATAAGACTTCAGGTTAGACTTAAAGACAGAGGGGGATTTTTCAAGACGTAGGGAGAGGGGTATGGAGTTCCATAGGTATGGAGCAGAAAGCGAGAAAGATTTGAGACGGGAGAGGGCAGAGGGTGTGGATGGTGCAACAAGAAGTGCGTTGTGTGCTGAACGAAGGAAGCGGCCAGGAACATAATAGGAGATGAGGGAAGAGATGTAAGGAGGGGTAGCAGTGTGGAGAGCTTTAAAGGTGAGAAGAAGGACTTTGTAATTGATGCGCTGCTGAATCGGGAGCCATGACAGATGTCTGCGAATTATGTGGGCAGGTTCAGTTTTTGGGGAGAGTGTGGTGATTTGTGCAGCTGCATTTAAAACAGATTGCATAGGTGAAAGATGAGTAACAGGGAGGACATTTAGTAGGATACTGATTCTGAAAGGTGTTTTTATTCAAAAGTGACTGCAGCTCAAACTTGTATTTCTTGACTGCGGCACAGAATGTTATGGGGGTGCTGTTGCTGTAGCATTCAGTGGACAGCTATAATAAGTGACAATAGATTGCTGCAGCAACAGCATAAGTGTAAAATGTAAGCCCATGAAGGGACTGAACCCCAAAAATGCTTATTTGAGATCCAAAAATCTTTGGACAAAACATCTTTTGTTAGTTAAAATACATTATTTTACTCAACTGGGCAAATCCTGCATAATATATAATTTCCATATTATGTGACACTATCCCTTTAAGAATCATAGATTGCTATGGAATATATGGCATAATCAGATGATGTAGGGATTTCCTCGCCCTCCGATATGCTTTAAGTATTTACTGATTGTTATACTGTTTCTGGATAACATTTCCCACAACTGGCTGGCTGAATTTGAGGGGGTTTGTAGACTAGTAACAACAGAAGAGATACATTTTGCCCACAACTAATATAGATAGGGCTGTTTCTAGGGCAGTTCAGAGAGATCAGCTGCACTGGGAACCATGAAGCATGGGGCATCCTTTCCAGGAACAGTAGTATTTGGTAGGAGCAGGGGGAAGTCAATATTGGATCAGCTATCTAAACTCTGTACAAAAGTAAGCTATCCCTTGAGTCTGTCCTTTCCAGTGATTCCAGGCATGTTGGGATCTTTGCAGAGTGACTGACTGATTCTGAGCCTGATCCTGAGCTAAATGTTAAAAGAAAAGTACGTGGCTTGGGGTGAGTGCTTTTCAGAGCTTTCTCTGCTCCAAAATGCATATAAATGGCATCACTAGTTAGGGTATGAGTAAGTGCGATATCTGCTTCAAAATTGTCAACCCCAGAGCTTTCAGTGGGCACAAGCTGGGTTCAGCAGGAATGGGGCAGACTCAAGTCACAAAGAGTCCCATGCTGTATAGACTGTATGCTCTTTGGCATCTTGCATGATCATCATGGCTAAAAGAACTTACAACTCATATGGTATTACCCACAGTGGGTAACATACTATGAATGCAAACTCTATAGTGCCATGAGGGTCATCTACATAATACCACAGAAATTACACTTTATGTGATGGGACCCAAGTCGTATAATACCCTTTAGCTGTAATAACTTGTGAGTGAAGCATTCCCCAACAGTAGGAAAACCCTTGATTTACTTAACATGAGTTTCATGAGAAAACTGTACTGCTCCTTTGCTGAACCAGCTAACCTATTGTTGTAACCAGGGCCTGGACAAAGTGTTTCTGTAACAAAAGCAGTTGAAAAATGGGCCAACCTTCCCCCCCATGGGGAATCCCATGAGCGTGGACTGGCTGCAGATTGAGGAGAAAAATGCATGAGTTACTGGCTGTTCAAATAACATTCTCAACATGGATTACATAATATCTATAGTTAAATAGATTTTATTTTCTGAAAATGTCCCTGTAAAATATTGTGCATATTTGTTTTAGATTTCTCACAGCTGCAATACATATGGTGTTAAATTAATTCCAGCGTTGGCAACACAACACAATACAAAATAGAGAGAATGTAGAAATCCGCCTGCTTATGTCATTGTCTGTGCTTGTACATCAGCTTAAAGATCCTGGCCACTGTACCAGTTTTCATATAGAAACACTTTAGTGCATGCCAGTGCAGACAACTCTGCCTGCTTTAACCCTTTGAGTTACAGAGGGGTAAGCAAAGCATTGCAGAGCAATGCATTGAGTACCCCTCTGGCACCCAAGGGGTTAAGACTTTAATTCTAGCAAGCCTAGCACCCTTATAGCATGTGCAAATAGTCGGAAGCATTTTACATTTATTTCCCCTGCGCCTTGATAATATGTAATAAGGAACTATACACACCAAACAACCATACACTTCCACACAACAATAGTCGACAGCATAAACAAGGCACTATTCTGCATAAATAGCTTAGTACACAGGTCAGTTGCAGTACACAAAAATCGGGTCCTGCTATTATTTTAGCAAGGAATCATGTTCATACATTTTCACCATAAGTTTATATATCTTAAACCAAAGCAAAGCTTAAATATAAGCCTCATAATGCATTTCACCTCAGTGACAGCCTCATAGAATCCCTGCCTGCACTTTAATTACATTAGAGAGACACATGGTCTTACAGATCAACACAAAGTTAGTGCAAATTGAGACACCTTGGCAGACATTACAATAGCAAGGCAACATAAACAGTAATACATTCTTATTATTTAGACACACTTCCTAGTTGGCTGCTACATTTGTCTTTGTCTTAGTCCTCTCCCTGGATGTAATTTTTAGATTTAGACTAATTTGACTAGCTTATTTACTGGTTAACAGACCCTTAAACTGGCTAGAAAAGCAACACATTGGATACCTCTCTGGCATCTATGGCAGGGGTAGGGAAACTTTGTCTCTTTAGCTGTTAGAGACCACAACTCCCATCATCCCTAACCAGCCATTGGCAACTGGAGAGCAAATGGTTGGTAACCTCTACTCTAAGAGGTCATGATCTTTTTTGTTTTTTAAGCTTGACATCATTGAATGACATTGTGAATGTGGGGTCATGGGAGAAGTGGGGTGTTGTTATAGGCAGGGCTAGGGGCTCATATGATGCCTTCCCTGTGGTTGCCTGAGATGCAAATAAATGTGAATGGTAGAACACAGACCAGGACAATTTGACAAGCCTGTACTTTGTTCTCCAGCAAGGAATGAGTTGAATTGTTTACAAGTCAGCACTCTTTAATCATCTGTAATATTTTCACCACACGATGCATCCTCCATAAAGCCCAGCAGATCAATACTGGACGGAGCGACTGAGATCAGAGCATTTGAGGATTAGTGTGGCTGCTTCTCAGCGTAACTCTCTCTCTCTAGTATCTGCCACTAACAAAGACATCGTCTGCGGTGATCCCCCAGGAGAGACATGTTAATAGGGATAGATGTTCAATTGCTGCCGGGTTTCCAATGATTAACTCCTTCAGTTATTGTGTAAAGCAAGAGACAAGCATGCAGTGAGACTGATATACTGATAAGAAATGCAGCAATTTTGAGGCAATCAAATTGTACCACAGAGGAAAAATAAAATGTCCTCAATTTCCAATTGAATTCTAGAGTGCTTTTAACCCATTAAATTCTAGAGACTTTTATAACAGGCTCAGACATTTAATGAAGTAACCTGTGCAAAAGGAGGAACACCCTAAAGTCATGGCCTATTAGAAATCCCTGAGGATTGGCTTGGGAACCACTGCTCTAAAACATATACCAATCCTTTTATATGAACAGTGCACAGTTATTGTGTTAAAATAGTAAGAATGCTTTATTATAACTTATTATTTTAGTAATAAATATATATTTACCTGCCAGTAATTATAGTGGAACACACACATACAGGTTTTCTTATGATGCTTTGCAGATATATATTTACTACAGACTACTTTTGCAGACTGCAGCTAGAGGGCACTAAAAAAAGACAAAAATAGAGTAGTTTTATGCTACCTACCAAGAAATCCTTTTTGTCGCATTCCATGCAGACATGAGAACACTATAAGAAAAAAGTCTCTAGAGGAGACGCCATCTCCGGCATTCCAAACCCCTGCCCAGCTCTGTCTGCCTTCAGTTTACTTATAATACGTGAAGAAGACAGAGAGTAATTCACCATTCCCCAGAAGCCAAAAAAAGAAGATAGAAGTATTCTCTAGGAGAGATACTGTGTCCCCCCATGGACTAAGAGAAAAGGATTTATTTTAATAAGTGGCTCAAAAATCTTCTTTTCTGTTTCATCCACTGAATGACACAGGGCCAACAAGAATATCGCAGCTCTGTTCCAAAAATAACCAGGTAAGGAAGAAAAGCTCTCATTGTCATTACAAGGGCAAAAAACAACAAATGCAATCATAGAAGAACCATGAACTACTTGTGATAACAGACAACATACAAGACAAAAGACAAACAAAATTACTTGGGAATAGTCAGATTTGAAACCAAGGAGAATAGCTACTCATACAGATAACGCAGTCTGCAGCACTTCCCTCCCAAAATCCTTCTCTGCAGAAGTAAAATTCTGTCTGATGAAAAAATAGTGATCCACATAGCCACCTTATACAGCTGCTCTTCTGAAACTTGGACTATTGCATTCCCGTCATGCACTAAGAATCCTGGAAATATCATTTGAAGCCTGTAAGAGGACCTGCTCATCACATAAAATAGACTTAACTTATGGAACACTTCAACCAATTAGCCAGGTAGATAGAGTTCACCTGAACACATCGTGGACCCTCTGTAATGGAAAGAAAAGGGAATACAGAAGGATGAAATCTGCTGCAATATGTGCAGAAGACACCAAGCAATACCCTGCTTGTGTGGTTCATGTTTCATCAGAGAAGCAGATATCAAAGATGACAAAGAAAAAAGAGATGGCTATGTTCTGGAAAAATGGAAAGCAAATAATCTTCATGACAAAAAATGTGCTCACTTCAAAGGACCACATAGTTGAAGAGAAAAATTGATAACAGTCAAGTGTATGACATAGCGTGTAATTTCTCTGTTCAAAGCACTTAAGATATAACCATAAGGACAGGGATGTCCAAGAAAACCAGCAGATGGTACCTGCAGCAAGAGAATCAAACGCTTCCTTCTAAAGAACCCCTAGGACCAAAGTCAAGTTGCATAGAGTCAACTGCACCTACAATTTCAGAGAATTGTGAGCAATTCTTTGAAGGAAAATCTGAAATCCAGAATAAGTAAATTCTGCACTGGAGTTAAACAGACAAAGACACAGTTTTGCTCCTTGATAAAATTAAGGCAATATCCTTTCAGCCAATCATCTTGGAGAACACTCAAAATCCTCAATAACAGAAACATGCAATAAACTGTTCTTCATACCAATCGAAGGATTGCCAAATCTAGGAATGGTCAGCTTGAAAACCTTAAGTCTAAATTACCACTGTGGAGAAACCTTTGGGTCGCAAGATGTCTGCTACAATTGCCACTTAGTCAGTGCCAGCCTGACCAGATCTGGATGATGTAATGTGACTTGGGATATTGGACAAACTGAGAGGGAGTCTCCACGAAATCAGAGACTGACAGATTGAGCAGTTACACATTCCAAGGTCTCCTAGTCCATGCAAGAGATAAGAGAAAGATGTGATTTGTCCACCTTGACTTCCGGATCACCCATAAAAACAGAGAAGAAAACTCATCTCTCACCTGAACTGCCAGGGGATCATCACTGAATTTGGCCCATAATCATTGACAACAGATCTCTTGTTCTGTTGCCATCAGGTTTATTGCTGATTTGCCTTATTACTATGGCATGGTCTACCTGTTGGTCAGTATCCTCATGAATGTGTTTTCCTGCATTCACACCATCTGCCTACTTGCATGGGCAAAATTTCTTCCCTATATGTGCCCAAGGATGTTCAGATTTACCGAAGCATGATCAGTCAACTGTGCTGTGATTGCCATGTGTAATCCTGTGAATTCTGGATCTGAGGGTATTTAGGCTCATTATTGGCTCCAATTAGGTGCTTTGTTGCTAAGCTTTTGCATAAGACTTGATTGCTATCTCCTATATTGCATCTCTAGTTCCTGATACTTGGCTTGTTTTTGACATAATTTGAACTTGGCTTGCCCAGACTTTTGTCATGTTTCCTGACTTCCATTTTAGCTCAGCTATCTTGATTTCTTTGTTCCTGATTTTTTATTTGACTCTTAACATTCCTGTGTCTAGCAAATTAGACTTTCTTCAGCTTAGCCACTGTACTCATCCTGGCCTGATCATGACTTAAATGAGTCAGGCATTTGACCTTGCAGTTGACACCTTTACTCCCCTGAGCTGAGCAACAGCAAGAGTACAATCAAGGCTGTCACCACTCACAAGCATCATTCTCAAGCAGCCATTCCAAAGCAACCTGTTATTGGGATCAAAACTCCTGTCCAACTCCATTACAGAACAACTAAGCCATAACTATGGATCCCCCAGGGCTTACTCAGACTTTGAACAACCTTACTCAGAAGCTGTGATTTCACAAACAGTATATGATCTCCAAGGGATTATAACTCAGCTTTATACTCAAGTCCAGGAATTACGCTCCCCACTGGGGTTATTTCCCAAAACTCCAGAAGTTTCACATAAAGAGATTAATTTAGATCCTGCCCCTCTTGGTCTTGACCCTCAAGTCCTGCTTCCAGTAAAATTATCTCGCAATAGGAAACCCCTCTGGATTTTCATGAATTCCTGCCCCTTTTCTCTTTCCATAAAGTGCAGGACGTACCATGAGGAAGTCAATGTGCGTACTGTAATATTCCTCCTGACTGGTGAGCTTGCTGCTTGAGCTCACTGGCTTGTCTAGAGCAATAGCTCGTAATTGCAGAATCTTTTTTGCATTCAATGTGATGACCCACATGTACCTCTACTTCAGAAGCTGTTAACACCACTTTCGATGAGCATACATTGAAGACCAATTTTGTCAAAGTCTCTCCTATACCTTAAAAGACAAGTAAGCCAGAGTAAGAAATCCTGTTTCCCTGGAAGACTTGTTTTTTTTTGGTCATTCAAGTTAACTGACGCCTAAGAGACAGATGTTTGGAGAAAGCCCAGATTCTAGTCTCTGTTTAGCAGAATCCTTCTGCCATTGGAGCCACCTTCACTCAGCTTGATCCTGAGCCTATGTCCAGGCTAAAGCTACTCAGTGAAGGTTAACTTTGAATCAGTGCCACTATTGTGATACAGAGGGTCATCTCCCTCTTTCCTGCCCTATCCATCATCACATGGGTACTTCAGAGCTTCTTCAACGTTTTCAACCCAGTGTTTCCCTGAACTAGCAGTTTGTCTCTCATTATTGTTTCCTGCTCTTGTCTCTATTACATGGTTAAAGAGCACTCTGGTGAAAGCACATTCCAGGGGCACCAGAAATTTGATGGATGCTGGGTTTGCCAGTTCGGTTTCTCTGCCTCTGTCTCCAAGGGCCACCCCATTTCAAGTACGTGTTTTTGATGGGTTTCCTTTGCTGTCTGGCCTAGTTAACTATTCTACCTTACCTATGAAAATTCTTATTAATAAACATTTTTAAACACTTCTTTCAATGTGCTGCAGTCTACTCTTTTTTCAGCTTGTCCTTCGACCTCCAAAGCTTAGTCAACAGAACCTTAGAAT
The DNA here is from genome assembly GCA_037306005.1 of Rhinophrynus dorsalis. Taxonomy (NCBI): domain Eukaryota; kingdom Metazoa; phylum Chordata; class Amphibia; order Anura; family Rhinophrynidae; genus Rhinophrynus; species Rhinophrynus dorsalis. The sequence goes on along the minus strand of CM074719.1, from coordinate 471,257,125 downwards.
TGATTGGGTTAGTGGCCAGATTTCAGTTTCATCCTTTTTTATTTTTTGCTAAGAATCAATTAGCACCTAAAGCCAACATGGCATTTGCTGATGTTTTCATCAAAAAAGAGGAATCTTTTACCACCTCATTGAATTTACCACCGCTTCGTGGATCTTCTTCCAGGGTCCAAGATTCCATTTTGTCATATATTCCCTCTCTTGGATACTGAACTATAGAGTTTAAGTGGCCATCATCATGAGAACTTGGACAATGGCTTCATTTGTTCTTCTACCTCGCTGACAGAACAAGGAGCTTCTTCTCTGAAATAAATGCCCAGTGATGGTGTCCTGCTATATTCCAGCTTTTTTTGATATATGTCTTCTGGGACCTACTGTCTTGTCTTATAGGAAAAACATCACCCTCATGTAAGAAAGATCCTGTCTTGACTGTGCTTACATGGAGTATATGCTAAGACAGAAAAATATATTTTTGAGATATCATCAGTGGAATTGTTAGGTTGTATTATTTCTCCATAGGGTATCCAAATGGATGCCAAGAAGTTTCCAGTTGCGTCCACCTAGCCTGGTGGTTTATTAGAAACTTTTCTAATATCGTTTCTCTGCTTGGGTGCCTCACTTTTTAATTCACATTTCACATGGACAGGGGCTCAACTGCTTCAACCTTTATCTGGGAAGTTGGTGCATTTGCATGCAATACTTGATAATGTCATCTCAGAAAGCAATTCAGTTCAAAACTCTGGAGAGCATTTTTCTCTTGTCTGTGAATCTCACTTTTCTTCTGACAAACCAGTCTCTGAAACAATATTTGCAATGATTTATATCCTACCAGCAAGATGATTTGGCTGATCTTTTCCACTGGTCAAATCTGTGTATAATAATAATTTGCATACTTCTGCCTAGTTCTCTCCCTTTTTCCCAGTGTATGGTTATCACCCTGCATCATTTTCTTCTTCACTTTCTGTCTCTTCAATACATGATGACTCTAAGAGACTTTTCACCTTGACTTCTGCACAAATTCTGAAGGCCAGTTTGTCTCAGGTTCAGGCTGAGTATAAAAGGATGTTGTACTCATACGTAGGGATGGCAAAATCTTTCGCCTCAAAACAAAATTGGCAAAAAATTGCACTTTCCACTTGGCTAAAAATTTATCTCGAAAAGTAGCAGATTCCGGTCATTTGGCCAGCCAGCGGCTCTTCAGCAGAGCCAAAATAGCAGGATCCCCACCTATCCCTCTATAATAACATTCTAACCACCAAATCGTGCCTTCACACTTTACCTTAACTAGATTGAATTTACTCCCCAAATTGACCATAAAAATGTTGAATCTTATAGGCCAATTTCTTTACTCAATACCGACTTTAAAATTCTTTCCAAAATGATGGCCAATCATCTTAAAATCATCCTCCCCTCCATTATCTCCCCTGAGCAGATGGGCTTTCTATAACAGAGACACTCTGTTAAGAGCATATGAGCAGCTATAGCAGTACTCGTGTCTTTCTAAGACCCCCGCACTTCTCATTATATGCTGGTTAATCTTGCTAGTTAATCTTGATGCTGAAAAGGCTTTTGATCGGATTGAATAGCTCCACCATCAGATTTTAGAGTGTCAGGACGTTGGGGGTCTCTTCATAAACTATATTTGTACCATATATCATAACCCTCAAACCCTTCTCACTGTTCATGGGACTAATACTAACCACATACAACTGGGATGTGGGACCAGACAAGGTTGTCCACTTTTTCCCCTCCTTTTCAGCTTGGCTGTAGATCCCCTCAAGCGGAAACATTACTCTTTACCTTCGTTCCAGGGAATCCCAGTAGACCCCTCCTCATCTAAGCTTACTGCATTTGCAGATTACATCCTCTTATTTATTGGTAACGTGCAGCAAACTCTCCCCCTGTTCTCTGCATTTTGCATGATTTTTGTGCCTGCTCTGACTTTAAGATTAATTTGGTCAAGTCCCAAGTCCTATATTTGGCACACTCCATCCCCCCTGCTATTGTTGTCCTTACTCCTTTCTGCATAGCACACAATATATTGAAATTTTTAGGTATCACACTTCCTAAAACATTACTTGAGTTATACATGGCCAGCTATTCTGCTTCTATTTCCCACATCTCTCTCCACAAACGGGCCCCTTTACCACTTTCTTTTATAGGCAGATGTATATTATTCAAATTCTTCCCATGCTAATTCACCTCCCTGACCTCCATCTCTACAATTTGGCCAGTCTCTTGCATCTGGCAACAGACTGGCTGTTGGATGCTGACACTTTTACAGATGTGGCCCGGGATCAACACCTAACCAGCCCTCTCCACCTGCACTATTTATTATTTATTATTATGTCTGCCTATCATGCCAACCATTTAATAAATGTAATACCTTCATCAGTCCAGTTTGCCAGGCTTGGCAGTTGGTACAACAAAGACTATACGGCGCCAAATATTATTCCCGCTATCTCCCCTTTTTGGTAAACCCAGATTTCCAGAATGGTACTCCGACCCACATTTTACCTTGTGGGCCTCCAAATCTATTTCCATGCTAAAGAATCTGAGTGACCCGCCTGCTGCCTGCACTTATGCCTTCCATGACTTTCGATCTAAATACAACCTTCCTTACAAACATTTTTTTCTCTATTTACAAGCTCCACATTATACTACCACTGTACATTCCCTTTATCCAGAGATACTCAATCCTACAGCTTTGGACAGATATATCTTTGCCTCAGCCCATGAACCCTACCAAACGTCCCACCTCTACAGACTCTTAGTCACGGAACTATACATTGACAGAAGCCCCACTCATCTCCAGGACTGGTCCAGTGGATGGATTTGCTCCCGGGGGCTACACTGTAGTCTCTCCTCAGCGGTCTTGGTCACAGACTGCGGGCAAAGTCTTCAGCATATCTTCATGATATGCTCTATAAGCAGTTTTACTACTCATACATCTCTCCAGTACAAGCTACAGATAGCCCCTGCTGTATTAAGTGTCATCACGCTTATGCAGACACTTATCATAACTTGTGGGACTGTCCAGTGGTGAAAACTGTTCTGGCGAGCTGCGGCTACTGATGTGTCCAGGATCTTTGATACCCATGTGTACCACTTTTATCTTGTGAATACTTCCTCACAATTACCCTCTCTCCAGGTACTAGAAACGCCTCTTCCACATTTTAATGATGATAGCGATCAAGACGATTCTGGGTCTTTAGTTTTCTGCAAAACCACCCTCCAGAGAACACTGGCTTCATAAAATATCTCATGCTGAATGTATAGCGACTTTACAAGCCAAGAAAGTGAAGGGTCTTGCTTTCTGGAGGGTGTGGGAACCGTTTATAACTAATCTACCACCGACCCAGAAGTCGAACTTTATCTGATGTTTTCAGAGCACTTCTTTTGTCACTAGAGAGACGACTCTTTTAAACTCTGTTATATGACCTCTCTGTCCTGCTGCTATTTCTTCTCTGTTACTGTCATCCATCTGCTATCCACAGCCTGGGAGGTATTTCATATTGCCGCCTTCTAGCTCAATAAATGTGCGATTCGGTTCAGCGACATTAGGAATTCAATGAAAATGGGGTCATTCAGTGACATTCGGGCATTTTGAAAGGCAAGGGTCGTTCACCAAAAAAAAAATCCGAATCCGACTAGCCCTGGTCTGAATGTCGTCAAACATTTCAGGAATTCGGCGACTACTACCCGCTCTTGATTACTTTCCCTCCATGTCTCTAGTCCAATTAGCTTCTCCGTTTCATGAGCTACTTTCCCGCTTTGTCTCTGTTCCAATTGGCTTCTTCCTTTCATGATGGGTGTTGGACTAATGACACAGACATTTCCTCCTAGTGCATTGCTGGAGCTGAGAGAGAAGCAGGAGATATTAGAGTGTCCAGTTGTTTTGTAGGCAGGCAAGTAGCATTAGGCATAGGCAGGCAGCCAGCATTAGTGCCTTATTGCCACTGCAAGGGAGAGTCATCTGTGTTCCTGTGCAAAATATTAAAAATATTAGGGATTTGTTTGAATAATATTCAGAATGACACATCAGCCAGTCTCACAGTTCTGTAGGCAGGCCTAGTACCTTATTGCATCCGCAAGGGAAAGTAATCTTTGTTCCTGTGTAAAATATTAAAAATATTAGGGATTTGTTTGAATAATCTTCAGAGTGACACATCAGCCAGTCTCACAGTTCTGTAGGCAGGCCTAGTACCTTATTGCGACTGCAAGGGAAAGTCACCTTTGTTCCTGTGTAAAATATTAAAAGTAATAGTAGGAATTTGTTTGAATAATTTTCAGAGTGACAAACCAGCCAGTCTCACAGTTCTATAGGCAGGTTTAGTACCTTATTGCGTCCACAAGGGAGAGTCACCTTTGTTTCTGTGTTAAGCATTAAAATTAACATGAGGAATTTGTATGAATAATTTTCAGAGTGACACATCAGCCAGTCTCACAGTGTTTGAGTATTGTGTAGGCAGGCAGGGCGCCTTATTGCTACAGCCATGCTTTAGCTACTTCATCCACAGTGTCATAAGGCTAAATGCCCACCTTACCCTGTTCCACCATCTTCATTGAACTTGAAAATGGTTCCATTTATTTAATTTTCATTTTCTATTATATTTTTATATTTTTAAAGGTATTTTAAATCTGATGAATAATTTGGACTCTCGTTGAACAGATTGGATCCGAAATGCGGAGTCGACAAATGAAAAAAAAAAATTCTAGTAAAATGGTCTTGCTATTACTGAACTAAGTCCCTTAAGTACCCTTGGGTGTATACCATTAGGTCCAGGTACCTTATTCACCATAACCTTTTCCAGTCTCTTTTGGACCTTGTCCTCAGTAAGCCATGTACACGATTGCTTCTCTGTTTTCCATTTTAACATTGTTTGAACGCCACCTGTCTGACTTCTGGTCCTGTTCCTGACTCAGTATGTATTGCCTTGACTTTTAGCTTGTCCCTGGTTTTTGATTTGGCTCTGATGTTCTGGTGTCTGGTGTTTTAGACCTTTCTGCCATTTAGTATGTTCATTAATTCTGGCCTGGCCCCGACTCTATTGTGGTCTGCCATTCAACCTTGCAGTTGACACTGCTCACAAGCATTGTTCTCAAATGATGCTCTATAGCCACCCATAGAAAAGGTCGATTCAACTTCTACAGCCTTTCCACAGCCATTTGCCACTGAGATTCAAACTCCTGAAAAATTCCATTACATTTGAAGATGGACTGCTGTAACTTCCTCTCTTCTGGTCCCAGCGCACAACAACTGAAAAAAAATATGCTTCCATGTTATCTACTTGTAGGATGCAGCTCTTTCCACACACATACTGATGAAACCTTCTTCCAGGATTCTTTCTCCTCAATAGTTTATGTACTCCACTGACTGCTTTGACGGGCTGAAATTGCACGAGAGGTCATTCAGAAATGGAATCCAGTGAGCCAGTGTCAAGCAGACTGCTTTAAATTCCGTGACTTTGATCCCATCACCGCTTACCAATAGCTGATCAAAAATGGTTTTCCCATCCATTGATGATTCACATAAAGCCACTACAGTAAATCTAGGACAAATTATAGATTATAGATTCACCTGGACTGCTTCTGCAGCATCTCCAGTTGAATGAACCTTGTGTGGAACTGATCACAGCTCCACCACCCCCAAAAATTGTCATACCATCCTTTAAAGTATGCCTGAGATAAAGTATGAAAGATATTTTGATGATAAAAGTATAGACTTTGTCATCTGTAATGAAAACTCCACTGTAGAAGAGTGAATCTCCATGCCCAGAAAAAAAGAGAGAGTCAGACAAAATCATGTTGTATTTCTTGAAATGTGGAACACAGGTGTGTGTCCACATAATGTACATACTATTAAGTCAGGCTGGAATAATTCCGGAGGTCCTAAGGAATCCATAGGAAAAGGGAAGTTTCCTATGCAAGAGGTGTATTGACTGGTTAGCAGTCGAAACCCGCTTCTTCATCCCAAGTGTCAATCAAATGACAAAAAGCCTCACTAGCAGAAAAATGAAAATAAAAAGAAAACCCATGGTCTCAGTAATACCAACCCTGATTCCTCCTGTGAAGCAGCAAAGTAAAAACGGAAGGTCGGCAGAGTTGAATGGAGGTTAAGCTGGCATATGAGGGAGTCTCTTCCTCCTCCAGAGACTCAATGTGCCCCACCTCCTAGTTGAGGGAATTAACCCCATGGTCCCCCAGTGGATGAAAAAGAAAATGTATTTAGTTGAGCAGAGCAAATTAAAGAAAGCCAGCATGTTAAATAAATGTAAATCCTATATAATAAAACGCTAGGATGTTTGTCCGATGCAGTCATGCGCAGTAGAGACTGCCAGAATGATGAAGTCATGAGCAGTAGAGACTGCCCGAACTTGTCAGCTTCCAGTCCCAGTGTAAGAGAAGAAACAAGATGGCGGCGAGGCTGATCCAGAGCGGGGCACTCCGAACGGCCCACCTCCTGTCTCCGCTCCCAGGTCCAGGGGCAGCAGCCTAAGCGGCTGGGTGGCACTTTGGCCCATGTACACGGGCTTTTTTACTAGTATTCTACTAAAATGCTAAAAGTTAAAATAAAACATTACTAGTCCTTTAAATACATGCAACATTATTATATCATTTCCATCATTTTAGCATATATGCTCTAACATATAGGGTTTCAAAGTCAACAGTGGATAAACTTCAGTATGAGTTGTTAACAGTTTAAGTGTCAGGGGTGTCCAGTGGATTTTGAAGCAATGCCTTGGTCTCCCCTCTACCAATGAAAGGTTAAAAGCGTACAAACACTTATAGTCTATTTTCAAATATTTTTTTTCATTTGAGTTTTCTTCTAATACTCTACTGAGTCATTGTGTAACTTTTCATGTGTAATTAGACTGAAGTGTATAAAGATAAAATATAATTTGGGGCAAACCAGCTTTACCACAGGGCAGTACTAAAGTATACAATTGATTTAAAGGGAACTTTTAAAACCTTAAATGCTAGGGAGGTCTCAAATACATTGCTTTGTAATGTGCTGAAGACCGCTCTAACATTCAAAGGGTTAAAATCCTTTTGAGGTAATGGGAATTTGAGAAATTTGCATTGACACCTATGATGGAAATATTTTGCCACAAAATTGCTTCAGTTTTTCTAAGCACAATAGCCTCACTGAGGCTGATGTACTGAAGGGGATACATTGCATGCTCAGTCTGCCCCCATGTAGCACTCTTTTTGTCTGTATCTGGGCATTAGTACATATATTGGCACACAACCATCTAGTGCACCTATTCTCAGTGCTTGTCCCCTGAAGTAGATGTATGGGATATGCTCTGAGTTTCTCTGCACCAAGGTCATACATAGCTTGTGCCTGGACTCAAAAATGAACACAATTAAATGTACACTTACACTGCAACACTCTTGATTCGCAAGGTACAAAGCATCCATATTGGCTTAATAAAGCACTTTGTATACAGGAGCAAAGAGGCCTGTTTTTCACCTATAAATGGTTCTTTGTGCCTAAATACACTAAAACTAATTTTAGACAATATCAGATAATGTTAACTATGTTCCTATAATTTAGCATAGTGGGAACAAAAATAACCATGCTCAGTTAGGGGAATTGTGACTATACAATGAATCTGGATATAATAACTTTCTTAGTATGGTTGTTTGTAGTATAACTGGCAGCTGGAGGTGTTCTATGTGTTCATATGATTAGTTATGGTTTTGCTGATTCAACAATACATATATATCAGCTATGGCTGGAGTCAGCAATCTTTGGCTCTCTAGAACTTGGGGACTGCAATTCACATTACTCCCAACCATTATTGGCAGTTGTATTATTTATCAGCTGAAGAGCCAACAATTGCCTATCCCTGAGTTATAGGAACAAGACTACAGATAATTTTAACCTTTTGTATTCTATAATAGTCTCCAATAAACTGTGAAAAATATCAGATACAGTCTGATGAGCAACTTGATCCAGGTTAGAAGTCAATTGAACCTGATGGGGTTCTCTGCATCCTGAACCAGCTTCTGACTTTAATGCAATGGTGTCATCATGTCACGCTGACCTTGTTGAGGTCAGGTTGGGGCACTGATAGAGAAACAAGTTTGGCTTCTGTGAGAGAGAGAGAAAAAAAAAGAGAGAGCAAGAGAGAGAGAGTGTGTGTGTGTGTGTGTGTGTGTGTGTGTGTGTTTGTGTATCTGTGTCTACATGATTACTGTTCTGGCCCTAGCTTTTGTGTCCCTTGGATGAAAATATTTGCCAGCCCTAATATAGAGAGTAGACCATATGAGCTGCAATACAAATAATGTACTAATGTACTAAATTGAATTTCAAATTGTTGAGGATGCATTACAATATGTTGCAACTAACTTCATTCACACTGCATCAAATTACTGATGTAAAATAAGAAAAGTCTCAGATTTATTAAGCAGCGACATTGACCTTCCTCACAAAACATGTTAAAATATATAATTTCTTTACACCTATTTTATGGTGATAATGTAAAATTGATTTGCCTTACAGTGTAAATCACACATTTAAATTGTACTGCAGTTTGATTTGTTAATTCATCACGTATAATTAATAAGCACAAGGTTCTAGGAAAATGTTATTGTCACTTTTGCTCTCTTGTTTCAAAGTCCTTAATATAGAGTATCATAAAGAGGAATAATTCTAGAGAAAATCATCTGAACCATTGGGAGGGGGTGGTGAAGATTACCATTGATTTAAATGGAACTTTCAACCCCTTGATTGATGGAGGGGTCTTCAACACAATGAACTGGAAATCTCTCTAGCATTCAAGGTTTAAATGCTCTATTTAAATATAAATAATTTTTATTTCAACCCTGTGGTGCAGCTGGTTTGCTTAAAGGAACAGTAAACTTTTTTATGAAAAAATATATATTGTAAGGATTTTCTTATTGTGTAAAATAAGGGTACTCTCACTACCGAAAGATTTATATTTCCAGAGTTATTACAGTTTAAACCCATGTTTTTTACATTAGCAGTGCCCTCTAGTGGTCAAATTTTAATTAGTTTTTCTGTTACATTTTAATGGAGAGGAAAGTCAGAGACATACAGTTCTCCATAGAATGTGATAGAAACTGCCAAGTCACTTCCTGTCAGTTAGAACTATCAGGAAGTAAAGTACAGTAAATTCACTTCCTGATTATTTGAACTGCTATAAATCCTATATATAATAATTCACTAAAAAGTTTGTAACGATGCAGTAGAGACTGCTGCACGTGCTGCAATCATGAGCAGTAGAGACTGCCTGTGAAGAGGCTAATACGGAGCATGGCGCTCCGAAGTATCAGCCACGGCACAGGCAGTCTCCAGTGTGCATGACTGCCCAGCGACTGGCTGGCACTGTATCAGCAGCGGCGAGGGCAGTCTCTAATGTGCATGACTGCCCCGCGACCAGCTGGCACTGTGGCCTGTGTACACGAGCTCTTCAGCTAGTTTTGAATAAAACATCTGACAGCAGTAGGAGTGACCTTGTTTTATTCAGCAGGAAATGCTCTATAAATTATGTGTTTTCATAAAAAAAGTTTACTGCTCCTTTAAGAAATTCCACCTCTACGTTGATGAATAGGGCCAAACGTTATTTCAGTGGAATCTGCTACATTTTTGTCACTTTCTTATGACTGAAAGAGTTAAAAGGATACAAATGTCTGTTATGAAAGTAGCTCGCAGTGACTTCTTTATAGTACCAGACTGCTCTATGTGTAGGATCTCACTTGCGTATAGTTCAAAAGTTATGAAGCAATAAAGATCCCCCGCCCGCCCCTTCTGGCCACATCCGCTGCAGTCTGATCCAGACGAATGCTGCAAGGGACAAACTTCAGTAAGCAAAGGGATGAAGGAGGGCAGGATTTTCCTTATACATACTGAAGTTTGTCCCTCTCTGCAGCCGACTGGTCCCACAACCAGATTTCAGATTCAGTGGGAGGCGGCCAGAAGGTGCGGGCTGGGAGCTTTCTCCACTTAATATCTTCTGAACTACATACAAGTAAGCTCTTACACATAGCACAATCTGTTACATTTAATATAAAGAAGACTCGGCAAACTACTTTTATAACAGGCATTACTATCTCTTTAAGGTGTGGTAACCAAAGTGAGATATGTTGGTAATCACTGATGTGTTTTATTACAGTATGCATTTCTATGGATATTGATGAGTGAGTGTCATTTTATCCAAACCCTTACCTAGGGTTGATCATGGGTTTAGACAACTGACATTCTTGGTTGGCAGTGGGCTGGATCACAACCCAGATATTTATGGATCACAGAGATGTGCAGGACAGTGACATAATGTATTATACAGAGTATTGAGTTTACCAAGATGGGTTTGTGGAGCAGAAGCATACACTACATCCCCATAGTTTTTGATTGCCATTAGCATATATTGAAAATACATTTTCTTACTAGGGGACTTAGATATAATTAGATTCTAAACAGAGCACATATTTTAGGATAAAGTTTGGATGTTAATTTATCAATATGAAGACCAAAATTGAGGTTGGGATCAAGCCACACACCAAGATAGTTGCAGGAGCTGACTGAGGCCAAGCTACAAGGATGCATTAGGATGGGTAGTGACAGAGGCACTGAGCTTTAGTATCATTGCTGGCAGCTGTTCAGACTGTTTTTTGGGTGGAGGAAGTGGTCACATATTTCACTATCACATACTGGTAAAGAAATTGAATTCAGCAGTGCTGTTGGACCAGGTGACAGAGACTGTTCCATACACATTTCTACTTCCCCATTACGTCAGTTTTGTGTAATCAGGGAGGTGACATATACAATGAAGTAGTTATAAATGCATTAGCTATGATATGTGGTATCGTATTTTTTCATTGCTGATTTTTATAGTTGAGGGGTGAGGATGGTTAGGAAGGTTTAGATATTTTTAATAACCTTCCAAAAGTTGTTCAGTTTTGATATGTTAATGTTCAAGTTGTCGGTAAACTATTGAGTTTTGTTGCTTTATACAGGTATTCCATAATTGTCTGTAAGCAGTGTGATCATACATGGAATCAGTTTGTTTAAATTTTGTCCATAAGGCATCTCTAAAACTGTATGACTCGAGAAGGTAAGCAGAAACCCAGGATAGATGGGCACCCCTTACACTGACCTTCCTTAGTGTGGCATGGGTATTACAGACCTTAGATCATTTAGGAAAGACTAAATATAACATTTCCTGAAAGATCTTGTAACTATTAATTTGGGACAAAATTTAACTTTTTTATGAAAACGTATATATTGTAGGGCTTTTACTGTTGAGTAAAATAAGGGTTCTCCCACTGCTGGGTGATGTATTGCCCTCTAGAGGTCAGATTCAAATTAGTTATTCTGTTACATTTTATTGGCGAAGAAAGTCAATGACAAACGGATCTCCATGTGGTGGAAACTGCTGTCATTTAGAACTTTAAGGAAGTAACTTCTGTTTATTTGAACTGTTATAACATTTGAATAAAACAGCTGACAGCGGTGGGAGACTCTTTATTTTACTCATCAGGTTTAGCTCTATAACATATAGGTTTTATATAATACTTTTACTGCTCTGTTACGTCAATGGATGTTACAGTACAGAAGCAATTCATTTTTGACCTTTCAAAAATCAAAGGGGTTAAAAGAATTTTGTATTTGTAAAGTTACCACAATGATTTATTTTGAAACTTGTGTTGGCTGTATTGTTCTTTTGTACACAGTTAGGAGCATAAACTCTCTACATGACTGTGAAATGGTTTTGACCTTGACCAGCCAGTTATAGTGTCACAGTGGAAGAGTTAACATGGCTTCTCTGATTTCCATATGAACCAAAGAAGAGTAGCAAAGTGATACAATGTTGTGGGTTGAAGGTGTTCCATGGTAGAAATCCATTGCAGACTTTCAGCATAATATGAAAACAGAGCTCTACCACAATGGAGTGTGCATGAATGGATAATCAAATCCACAAGTGGTTGCACAATGACGTAAGATTCAGATGGCCATCCACATCCACCAGAGAGGAGAACACTGAATGAGCTTGTGTCATGATTCTGTATAATCAATGGGTGGCTTATGAATGAAGTGATGCATTAGCTATGCAACATTCATGGTTTTGCTGATAAAATCATTCATGACGGATATTCAAGAAACAGCGCATGCATAGCTTGTCACTCAATCAAAAACATTTATACTGAAGGCATACAGATGTTTGTCGAACAATGGACTTAGAGTGTTGAAAAGGAGGGGGCTATTTAAAAAAAGAGCAGCAATTTTGCATACTCATGGTAATTCGATTATAGTAAAATAAATTAATTTTACTACAAAACTAGAGGCTTCACATTATGTTTAACTCTCTTAATTATTCCCTCAGCAGCAAAATAAGAAAAACTTGTTAACAAAAGAATTCAACAGAGAAAAAAAACTGCTAGACTATATTAGACCCAGCTATCTAAACAGTGAGCGGTATTCCTACAGTACTTACATTGTTTATAAAACAGACTGACAACATATTATTTTGAAGAGATATGCCACAATTCATTTAGCCCTTTGAGCGCCAGAGGGATATCCCTCCGGCACTCAGAGGGTTAATTGTGGCATCTCTTGGGGGGGGGCATTTCTTTTTTTTTATACAACTTAAATTGGGTTTTTTCTTTAATAAAACAGATTTTAAAGGAGAAAGAAGAAAAGACAGATTACAGAAGAAGATGGCCAGGTGCCAAGATTACAGGTAAGTGTTTGGTTTTCAGTAGATGAGATGAGTAGAGATTAACCCTGTGAGTGCCAGTGGGGTAGCTCATAAGGTTAATCTTCTTTTGTTTTTAAGCACAAGTGTGTGTGTTGGAGACCACTTTTCGAAGACACACCGGTGGTTTTCACTGCACGTTAGGGACTCTGCATTCTGCATCTACATTTTGATGGTGCAGTTTTATCTCCAAAAAATGTGCGGTTCTTAAAGTGCGATGAAGCTACCGCATATCATAGAATGGCAAATCCAATAGGTAAAAATTTTGCACCCGTTGGAAGTTTTTTACAAAGTGGTGGATTTTGACATTGCAGTTAATAGAATAACAAACTGTGATGGCAAAACCACCGTTGTCAGTTTTGTTTTTTACCGTGGGGCATAGTGTTGAGCCATAGTTCCTAACTATACACTACAAGGGCAATTAAATGGATAGTAATATTGTAATAACAAACTGTGCAGTCAAAACCACTGTTGTCAGTTTTGTTTTTTACCATGGGGCATAGTAACGAGCCCTAGTTCCTAACTATACACTACAGGGGCAATTAAAGGGATAGTAATACTGTAATAACAAACTGTGCTGGCCTGGTACATGGAGCAACAAGCACCCATGTTACGGCCAAACACTAGTTGCACAAAACATGCTAAATAGCGTGAATTATGAGAACATCAAAGGAAAAAAGTCAGCTCTCATTGTTTGACGCAGTGTCAAACAACAAGATTGAGTTCAAAACACAGTCACCCTCACCTCCCATACACTAACCCTACACTATCCCTAACATGAACACTTAAACAATACTACACCTAACACTATCCTAACACCCTGAAATGTAACACTTACCTGTCACCCACTCTCCATCTTCTTCTTGAATCTTCTCTCTTATTGTTTCCATCTTCTTTTCTTCTGTAACATCTGTTTAAAGGGTTAGTAATGCCCAAAATAAAGTTGATCCTATATGTTAGATTTTACAAAAATAACATATTTGGAAAAAAGTCCTATCTCTCAAACCGCTATGGTTTGAGAGATATCCTCCGCTAAAGATCCCCTTCTCCTGATGTCAGCGGTAAAGCTGACAGAAGGAGATCCGTGTCAGCTGACACGAGGAGGCTCTTCAGCAGAGCCGCAATAGCGTGATTTAAAAAGAAATAATTCTCTGGTACGCTCTAAAAAGTGTGCTTGTGAACCAGGCACATTTTGTAGACCGTTCCAAAGAAGTGTTTCTTTTTAAATTGCGCTATTGTGGCTCTGCTGAAGAGCCGCCTGTCAGTCCCCGGACCAGGAACTCCTGCTGTCAGCTTACAGCTGACGTCAGGAGAAGGGGAGGGAGAGGAGAACTTTAATGGAGGTTATCTCTCAAACCATAAAGGTTTGAGAGATAGGACTTTTTCCAAATATGTTATTTTTATAAAATCTAACATATAGCATCAACTTTATTTTGGGCATTACTAAACCTTTAATAAAAAAGAAAATCCAATGAGAGTTGAATTTAAAATAAAAAATGCCCCCAAGAGATGCCATAGTTAGCTCTTTGAGTGCTAGCCGGGTACCCTTCCGGTCTCAAAGGTTTAAATGAAGTGTGGCATTTCTCTTCAAAGTAATATTTTAAGTAATTCTGTTGTGGCCCAAATAAAAAGGTTTCCAAAGTGTAAAGAAATTTCCGCTGCCGCTGGCTCCGCTGACGGAGGCATGCCTGCATATTGGCAAAGACCCCCCCTCCATACGTACCAGGCCGTTGCCTGAATCCAAATGAGGCAATTTTATATTTATATGACAGTCTGTTCAAAATGGATGCCAACCTCCAGTTGGATAGGATGTGTGCTTACGCACCTCCCAGACAGTCAGCTTCTACTGGGGGTATGAGACAATCTGATTGTCTTGGAGGTGTGTACGCATACATCCCAGCCAATTGCAGGCTTGCATCCATGTTGAACAGATTCTGACATATAAAAGCCAGTCTCTGTTCAAAATTACCTCATTTGGATTTAGGCAACGGCCCAGTATGTATGGAGGGATGGTCTGTGCCTATATGCATGCCTACTGCCACCAGCAGAGACAGCGGCTGCAGCAGCGTTCATTTCTGCACTTTGAAAACTTTTTATTTGGCCCACAACAGAATTACTTATTTAAAAAAAAAATAGACTGACAAAATATTAAACTGAAGAGATATGTCACAATTAATTTAGCCCTTTGAGCACAGGACGGATATCCCTCCGTCACTCAGAGGGTTATCTGTGGCATCTCTTGACATTTTTTTTTAATACACTTTACATTGGATTTTTTCTTTACTTAAACAGATTTTAAAGAAAGAAAGAAGAAAAAAACAGATTATAGAAAAGAGAAGATTACAGAAGAAGATGGCCATGTGTTGACCAGGGTTCTGGGTGCTGGACATCAAGATTACAGGTAAGTGTTTGTTTTTCAGGAGATGTGTTAACGCTAAAGAGATTAACCCTGTGAGTGCCAGTGGGGTAGTGTTGCTTGCCCTATTGGCACTCATAGGGTTAATCTTCTTTTGTTTTCAAGCACAAGTGTGTGTTTGAAACCACTTTTCTAAGACACCGGCGTTTTTCACTGCACGTTAGGGACTCTGCGTCTACCTGTTGATGGTGCAGTTTTATCTAAAAAAAATGTGCAGTCCTTAAAGTGCGTTGATGCTATCACATATCATAGAATGGCAAATCCAGTAGGTGCAAATTTTGCACCCGTTGGATGTTCTTTACACAGCAGTGGATTTTGATAACACAGTTAATAGAATGACAAACTACGCTGTCAAAACCACTGTCGCCAGTTTTGTTCTTTACCGTGGGGCATAGTATTGAGACCTAGTTCCTAACTATACACTACAGGGGCAATTAAAGGGACAGAAATACTTCCTTTATGGAGGCTAGAACATTGTAGGTATTAAATAAATAAACTAAAACATATGTCTTTTTGCAACAACTTTCCTAGTAACAGTAATCTTGATGTTTACCCCTCCCCCCCTTTCAGGTACGTCACCACTCTATCTGTCAGACTTGGATTCTGGTCTGTGAACCGGACGGCTCATCTGGAGAGCCAAAATCATTGTATACAAAGGAAACCTTAATGACAACGGCCTACTGCTTCAAAACCTTCCCACTTTGTAGACTATTGTCATGAAGATTTCCTTTGTATGCAATGCTATGTCGGCTCTCCATTGAGATTACTGTTAAACTAGGAAAGTTATTGCAAAAAGACATATATGCTTTGGTTTATTTATTTAATACCTACAATATTCTAGCCTCCATAAAGGAAGTATTACTATTCCTTTAAATAAACAAAAAATGTTGCAGTTCTGGAGAAAATCAACTGCGCCAGAGGGAGTAATTAAAACTTTAATTGATTGAAAGGTGTCTTTTAACCCCTTGAATGCCAGAGAGGACTACAAAGCATTTTGAAATAATGCATGGAAACCTCACTAGCATTCAAGAGGTTAAAAGTCAAATTTAAATCATTAGGAATTCAGATCATTCAGATCATTTTTATGTGTCCCTTATGGTGCAGTTGGTTTGCTCCAAAAGTGCATTGAATACTGAATCATAGCTTAAGAAACCAAACATGTCACTCCTCCAGTCACTAAAAGGAGGATTTCTGCTTGGCATTTTGTTTCCAAAGACAAAGGGGCACTCTGTCAGAAGCAGTCATTTTCTAATGTGTTATAAGTTACAAAGTGTAATGTATTTTAGTCACAAAATCCCAAATGTGCAATATAATAGTGGTATATTGCTTACAATAGAGGTGTCAAACTGTATTCCTAAATGCACATACAAAATGTGAGAGGCTTCTGAGAACGAATAAACAGCACAATGGCCTGTTCTACGGCTAGTCACCAGTTAGAAGCATCATGTTTTGGCTGTCTAGTGTCGTTATGTTGGACAAATTTCCAAGAACATATTAGACTAATCCCGCCAAAAAGGACGGTCCGGTTCCAAAATGACAGGCAAGTCCCCTCTGCACAGGAACACCAGCTAACTCCAGATGTACGCTGTGGCCTTGTTGAGCCTCATCAGTGAGGTGCAGCTGGATTCCCTAGGCCCTGAAAGAAGGGGTTCACATCTGGATTACCTTTCACTCTTAGGGAGAGACCCTAAGAGTATTCAATATACACATACAAAATTTGAGAGGCTTCTGAGAATGAACAAACAGCACAATGGCCTGTTGTTTGGCTAGTCAATAGGCCAAAACATATGTCTGGGGTTAGCTGGTGTTCCCTTGCAGAGGGTACTTGCCCGTCATTTTGGAACTGGACTGCCCTTTGCGGCAGGGTTAGTCTAATATGACTGTGGAAATTTCTCCTCTGTAATGGCACTAAAGAGCTAAAACCTGATGCTGCTGAGTGGTGACTAGCTGTAGAACAAGCCATTTTGTTTTATGTTTGTGTTCAGAGCCTCTCACATTTTTGTCTGCATTCCTAAATTACCAAATTAAAGCATTTTTTTTTGGGGGGGGGACTTCCCTGGTTTTCAAATGTTTTTGAAATTAAAAGGACTAATCTTATGATTGAAAATCATGTGCAAAATCAAGAATATTGAAAAAACATGCACTGCATTGACCCCTTTGAAGTGCAGTTTGACTCCCCTGGGTTACATCAGCAAAAGAAAGGATCATGGGAAATAATATTTCAGATGATAAAGTGGAACTAACGCCTTACAGCAACTTAGATTAATTTTAACAAGCATTAGAAATCATGTATGTGTTATGTTAGCCAAGTGTCTTCAAGACAATAGTTATTTAGCTTTCATGCCTCTCCCTCATGCTCTCCCTCTCTCCCGTATACTTATTTTAGTAGCTGGAGAGAAAGGATCCCTAAGACCCGTCTCTCCAGTCAAAGAATTATGTACCTAAAGTAATTTTTAACCTTTTGAGTACTAGAGGAAGGGTCATTCTTCTGGCACACAAAGGGATTCAGCTAATTGGGATGCTATATAAACATTTCTCCTCATAATGCATTGGAGACCTCTCAATAAGCTAAGGGATTAAACATTACATAATTAACTAAATATTGGAACAGAAAAGTTTATATTACAATTTACAGTTAGGTAAATATTAAAGTTGCAGATAGTGAACAGAAGAACTGCTGTATAAGGCAAATTCTAGATCATCACAATTTAACAGCTACAAGTGCCGTTATTAGTTATACATTTATTCAAAGCAGGAATATACCAGAAAGCTTCACAATAAAGTGTGTGACTTGGATGAAAATGTTTTTTTTACCTTCAGTGAGTGATAATCTGAGAAGCTAGAAAGATATCCTGTTTATTAGTGTGGGTTACAACCTAAAGATTACCAACTGCTGCACCATAACCTAGCAGCAAGAACATGCATTGGCTTATAATGCATCGATTTATAAAATCACTGTATTATTATACCCATCTCGAGGAGGGAATGCATGAGCTACAGGTCAACCCCAATCACAAAGAAAAGTCATTCATTAAAAATGTTCACAGTGATACTACTCTTTATTTAACCATTTAGCTACACAAAATGTGTATCACACCACAAAAACAGAGGGAAAATGAACAGAGAGAAGACTATTGGGGAGATGCAGTGCGGCTGTACTGCTATTGAGAACAACTGGTCCCTTACTCAATATGCGCATGTTGATGACAGATAAAAAATGCAGGAGCACTTCTCTGATCTGAGGGTTGTGCCCATGTAAAGACACAAGTCAGTCATTCAGTATAAAGGTGACTTGGAAGATAATGTAGAAAATTGAGGAAAATAAGGACAATGGCACAAGAATGTGATGACAGAAAAAAGAGCAGACTGTAAAAGATGAGGGAGAAAATAGAGGATATGCCCTTATTGGCATCATTTTTTATGGTGGTTGTTGTCACCCTAACTATTTGGGAAAATTACAAGTGTTTCTGGAAAACTTAGCATATATTAAAAGTGTTCAAAAAGTATTTGTTTTCAGAGGAAACAGCCAGACTTCAGTTCTTGGCATCTGCCAAAGAGAGGTAGAGACTATAATGTGAATTAAAGCGGAACTACCACCCGACACAATCTTTAGCTTCACTAAGTCCCCATCTGGCGACTAGCTGCTTAGTAGCGCTAGTCGCAAGAATAATTACCTTATTTAATACATTTCTGCTCTCTTCCATGGGTGACAGGCAGGATGGAGTGCGGACATCTTGCCATTGTGACATCCGCGCGCCTGCACTGTCAGTCCCAGCTGGAGCCAAATGGCTCCTAGCAACGTCTCCTAGACCCTGCTGGGACTGACAGAGCAGGCACGCAGACAAGCAAAGTATCCCCCCCCCGTTCAGCTAGATCAGAAGGGAGGTGCCCAGGTAGACTGGAAAGAGGGACAATCTTCAATTAAGATAAGGGAAAAAGCTAAAAAAACTTGTCAAGGGGGAAGGGCTTTCATTGTTTTTATACAAAGAAGATTGTCCCCTTCTGTTATCTGTCTGGTCTTACAACCAGTCTCACATCTGAGAAGAGATGGCTTACACTAGGAAAAAGTGGCGGGAAGGGGAAACTTTGCTTGTGAATATCTCTTAAACCATAAAGGTTTGAGAGATAAGACTTATATCATTCTTCATGTTTTTTTTAATACCTACAAAATAAGATAAAGTTAAAACGAAGTATTACTATCCCTTTAAGTGGGTTTGAGAGTGTTTGCAATAATTTCTCTTTCAATATCTGGGCTACCTCTCGTCACCTATATTTTTAATCTTTGTGGGTTCAGATTGTCAATTGATTGCAAGCTCAATGATGCCCTGTGCGAGGTAAAGCTACCTAGCCATTACAATATCTGTAAAAATTTGGCATGCTGCCAGGATGAATTTACTGGCAGAAGAAGGAAGGCTGGTATTATTTTCTTTATTTATTGCAAAAATGTCAGTATTACCTGTGAGTCTGTTCTCCTATTGATTGCAAACTTTGTGGTTCAGCTTGTTTTATTGTAAATTCTATTGGTCTGTTCTATAGATTACAATCCCTAAGGGTTTGGTTTCCTTGTTAATTAAACCCCCATGATTCAGTCTACTATACTGTAAACTCTGTGGGTCAGTTCTTCATGCTTTGAGGATCAGTGACAATAGTTACTGGAAGTTCTATCAGCCTTAAACAATATGGGTATGTTAATAAAAAATATAATTAATTAAACTCTAGTCTGTGGACAAATGGGGCGGAATACAAGAAACATTCAAAGTCGCTATTTGCAATGTACTTTTGAGTTAAAAAATTATTAGCAAATTGAATTGCACATGATTTTTATGAATTAGTGCACATTTGCACTTTTTTTTATAGGGAATGAATTTCAAAACATGGGCATGACTAAAATGCCTGCCATTTAGTGAGAGAATAAACATTTGAGCTTAATTCAGCAAAGCAGTCAGTGCACTCAGAGGGTTACTATTACCACATGGGTTCCTGTCGCAGTCCATCTGGCAACTGTGATGTCCGCCTCCGTGGGCAGTTGAAGGTGCTATGTTCCAAATAAAGGCACAAGCTCAAAATTTTCAGGGGCCATTCAGCTTTTCCGTACATGATAAGATAATGGTGTGGGGATTATTGGGAGACTAGTGTAAAAGCCTGTGTACATGGGCCAAGGTCTGGGTAATGTTAACTCTTTGAGTGCCAGAGGGGTACGCAATGCATTGCAAAGGGTTAAGAGGCCGCTACCTCACTGCTTCATGCGATGGAGTCTTGCATCGCCTCAGTCACACGACGCAATCATGAGCAGTAGAGACTGCCCGAATGTGAGCAGTCTCTACTGTGCATGACTGCATCATGACAAACATCCTAGCAAACTATTATATAGGATGTTCGTTATACTTTAAATGAGTAACAATTGACAACAGAAACTATTTTAACGTTTGTTAGTTGCACAGTAACAACAAAATGCCAGAGCAATATTAAAATAGCAGAGATCCATGCAGTGATACAAACAGCTGTTTAAACTGTCACAAGGTGAAAATATAAACATGAGAATTTATCAACAACGTGATAATGATTAAAAATGTGTGAAAAGTGTCTGTAAGTCCACATCGTGGGAATTGCATCACTGCTGCAACACAAAGCAACCTGAGCTGTTGTCAGACTGCATTCTGCACTGTTCTCATCCAGACTGCTGAGGAGGGAGGGTGTGAGAGGGGCCGAGGAAGCACATGGGGAAATAAATTAAATCATTAGTTAGAGGAGAAAGGCATTTGCTCCCAGATAGGACCTCTCACCTTGGCTCTCATCACTGCTTATTAAACCGGTCCAGCACCACCAATTAGCAGCACATCCCGTTGGCCTGGCAGGTGGAAGGAGGAGGAGCAGAGGAGGGTCATGTGGAGAAATAACAGCAATTAACTTTATTGGTGGGGGGTGGGTTTGATCCATGAACAGCACTGAACCTATCATTATATTGATCATTTAGTATGAAAAACAGGAAAACTAACCACTGTCAATGAATATGCAGTCTGCATGATCACATCCATGTACATTCTGGTTGTCATAAACGGAACTCAAATTTGCTAAATAGAAATCTGCCTTTATGCATGACATGCATGTGCTTAGTGCAGTGCATTTTGGTGTATTTTGGTTCACGTATTGGTTAGGCACTTAATCCCATTGTAGCAAGTGTGAGGTATCTACTAAGAGTTGTATTGCAAAGGGCTGTCTATATTCAGTACAATTCTGGAAAAAAATAACTGCACCAGAGGGGACGAATAAAAATTCCCCAAACCCCATTGCTTTAAAGGGGACCTGTCACTTAGTTATTTTTAAGTAGAATTAGAAACTGCCTATGAGCTGTTTCTGGCTTTTGTTTTTATTGCAATTTTACCAATGTCAAAACAAATCAATATTATTATAAAAGAAAATAACGACTGATACATCTGTGAAATCTAAGTGACATACAACATTGAACAGTGCATATATAAGTACTGTTAACCCTTTGAGCTCCAGAGGAGTGCATTGTTGCACTTGCCTATTATGTATTAGGTGTGTTGAAGGTGAGTCCATATATAAACTGCATATAACACACATGAAGAAAGGATGGACATAAGCTTGGAAATCACCATCAGTGAACCAGTTGTCGATATTACAAACAGTCAGAGACGGCTCTAGGGTTTTTGGGGGGCCTAAGCAAAAAATACACATGGGCCCCCTCTACTTCAACATCAGTGTTTCTAATAAGACTTTGACATCTGCTTTTGTTTACACACAGCAGCGTTGCTACATAAGAGCTTCAGGGCCCTCTGATGAAGTGGAGGCCCTAAGAAGACACATATTCTATTTATATGGTAGTACCACCATTACAAACAGTAACTTGTACAGTAAAACATTTAAACAAATAAAACAGTGGTCTGTCAAGTGACGCAATATTCTGTTAGCTATGCGTGAGTTCTAGTGAGTGTGCCTAATCGATCTGTGTGTCTCGTGTTGTGTAGCCTGTTGTTGGAACTCATCTCTTATTTCCGGAGGTATCACTAAACATGTCCCTGAACACTTACTTATAATGTATTAATTGCAAAGGAGATAGGATATTCAAAATGGCTCCCATAGTCCCCAAAAGAGAGGCCTTTCAACTGTACATTGTGAAAAGAGCTCATTCTGCATTAGCAATATTTTTTATTATTTTAAGCATTCAAAGGGCTTATCACGGTGCCCGTGTATCACAGTGCCTGTGACTCCTGTCAGTCTCAGCTATGACAGATACTGATTTGCTGTGTTGGTTTGGTCCGCCCCCTGGTGACCTTTTTATACCTGGCTAGCAAGACTGTCAGGCGCCCTTTCGTGGTGTCTCTGTGCCAGTTACTGTGCTGTGTTCCTGTGTTCCGGATTCCTGTGTACCGACTTGGCTTGTCTTGACTATTCTCCAGTGTTCCTGCTCGTGTATGACCCGGCTCGTCTGACTACCTCCTCTGGATCCTGACCCGGTTTGGCTGACGTTCCTGCTTGTGTACGACCCGGCTTGTATGACTACCTTCTACGTGCTCCGACCCGGCCTGGCTGACTTCTCGCTCCGAAGAACGACTCCGGCTTTCTACAGTGACCTGTGTTCCAGTTGTCCCCGCCGCGACATTCCTATCTACTGTTCCAGCTTTTGGTGTGACTGCCTTGCCTGGTGTACTCTGATCAGTGCAGTGCATTTACCGTTGCAGAGTTGGGCGTACCCGTGCCTCCCTCAGACTGCAGAGCCTTGCTATACCGCTGAAAAGCCTCGAGTAAATGTGCTAATTAACCCTAGCAGTGCCACTGGGTTCCACTCTATCGCTAATCCTATGAGTCTCTTTCTCAGTGAATACTACTGCTGAGCTGGCCGCTCTTCGTCGGCAGCTTCACACATCCTTGCAGAGTATTTACATCCGTTTAGGCCGGTTGGGCGCCTGAGACCCTCTCTCTTGTTCAGTGAGCGATTCCGCTTTACCGAGTGGTGGCAGGCACAGGCATCAGCATTCGTATTCCGGTAATCACGCCCGTGGGGGCTGTCGGCTCTAGCGTGTGCTATCCCGTTATCCGGTTTAGTCTGAGGAGGCTTGGCAGCTATCGCATTGAAGGCCGGTTCCAATCACGCCCGTGGGGCCTTATGCACTTGCACTAGTTGAAGCAGTTCCAGTAGGTACACCCGAGGGGGCTACGGGGACTCTTGTGCTTCTTACTGAACACCGTGGCGGGGCAGTCCAGTATCCAGCCGGTGATAGTCTTGGTCTCCAGCATCAGCCTTATAACACCCAGGGCGTTCCAAACATTCACATCTGAGACTGACTGTTATCAAGGACTTAACCCCTGAGGGGTACACGCTATTCTATTTCTGTGTAATTGTACTTATAAGTCATTTGTGCATTTACCAGTATATATATATATTATCTGTATATATTTACCACCACTAGAGGGCGTGTTATTGCCTTATCTTATTTTAATAAAACTGTGTTCTTATTCACCCAATGGTCTTAGTGTCTTAAAAGAAACCGTGACAGTACGAAAGGGCCATGACCTCAGACGGTAAGGGTGAAAGCCAAACACAGAACATCCATTGGAGAATGGATGTCCATGAGCAGCGCATGGACCAATTGGCACTGGCTTTGCAGACGTTACTCGAACGTACAGTACATTTGGACAAGCCTAGTCCTAATCCGGTGGTCACCCCAGTCCTGACACCGGATAATCAGTCCATAGTCCCATCAGCCAGTTCGAAAGGGCTAACGGCATCTGCACCGTTACCGTTAAGGTATGATGGCGAGCCTTCCCTTTGCAGGGGATTTATTAATCAATTAGAGATATTTTTTGAGTTGGCATCCCAGGCATTTCCTAACGACCGTAGCAGGGTCGGTCTTATGATATCTCTATTGACTGGCAAGGCATTGGCATGGGCGAATCCGCTGTGGGAAAATGCCAGACCCTGCACTCTGAACTTTAGAGAATTTGTCAGAAAGTTCAGACGAGTGTTTGAGGTTCCTGGCAGGGCTGCCTCTGCTGCCAAAAGGCTGATGGAAATTCAGCAGGGCGAACGCACACTGGGCAATTATGCTATTGAATTCAGGACCTTGGCAGCAAAGGTGGGCTGGAACGAGGAGGCCTTACTAGCTGCCTTTACTCAGGGTCTCTCCGAGCAAATTAAGGACGAGATAGCAGCTCGCGATGTACCCAGTGATCTGGACGAATATATCAATTTTGTCCTGCTTATAGACTCTCGCATCCGAGAGAGACGGTTAGCTAAAAGGGCTAAAGTAAAAAACTATGGCCAGACCAGCCTCCTTAACCCACCCACACCACCCGTTCTTCCTGAGCAACCAACCGAGAATCCTGAACCTATGCAATTGGGGTTCACTAGGCTCTCTAAAGAGGAAAGATTATATCGTAGGAGACAAGGTCTATGCCTTTATTGTGGCAAAGCAGGGCATCTGTTGCGCAATTGCCCAGTTCGGCCGGGAAACGAACGCACCTAGGGTACCTTGGGGGACAGGCCCTAGGTGGTGTAGAACAGTCCCTAGATCCTAGCACCACTAAACCCACTATTCAGGTGGTCTTCGCTTGGGCGGACAAGGTTATCGAGGCCTTCGCATTGGTGGACTCCGGGGCAGCAGGCTATTTCATGGACCAGTCTTTTGCTAACCTGCATGGCATTCCTATATGTAAAAAGGACTCTCCGGTTGCTATTGAGGCCATCGATGGCAGACCCCTGGAGCCGGCATTTATTACGCTTGAAACTATTCCAGTGACAATGACAGTGGGGGCTTGCCACAAGGAACAGATACGTTTTCAAATCATTCGTTCCCCGCACCATTCAGTTATTTTGGGGTTCCCATGGCTACAGGTACATAATCCCCAATTTGACTGGCAGAGATGTGAGGTTAACTCCTGGTCAGAATACTGTGATAGGAACTGTCTCTCCTCACCCGTCAAGATTATGTGTACCTCTCCGACTGTGCCAGCTGAATACGAACAATTCAGTGACGTGTTCAGTAAGGGAGAGGCCAGTGCATTGCCCGAGCACAGGGCGCCATTGATTTGCCTCCTGGTGTGGTGCCTCCCAGGGGGCGCACTTACCCACTGTCCTGTGAGGAGAATAAAGCTATGGAGGATTATATTGCTGATGCCCTGGAGAGGGGCATCATTCGGAAATCTACTTCTCCGGCAGGTGCCGGATTTTTCTTTGTGAAAAAGAAAAGTGGTGAACTTAGGCCTTGCATTGACTATCGTGGGCTGAACAAGCTTATGCCTAAGAATGCCTATCTGATTCCACTGGTTACCGAATTGTTTGACAGATTGAAGGGCTCATCGATCTTTACTAAACTTGACTTGCGAGCCGCCTATAATCTGGTCAGAATTAAAGAAGGTGACAAGTGGAAAACGGCGTTTAACACCAGAACAGGGCATTACGAATATCTGGTGATGCCATTTGGCTTATGCAATGCGCCTGCAGTATTTCAGGAGTTTATTAATGACATCCTACGAGACCTACTACAGTCCTGTGTAGTCGTATATCTTGATGATATATTAATTCACTCTGCCAACCTCTCACAACATATCAAAGATGTTTCTGAAGTCCTGCTCCGACTCCGCAAGCACAGGCTATTTTGTAAGATAGAGAAATGCGAATTCCATACATCTCAAGTGACATTCCTGGGTTTCGTTATTTCTAATAATGGCATTGCCATGGATCAAGAGAAGTTGGCAGCAGTTCTGCATTGGCCTCGTCCTAAAGGGTTAAAGGCCATTCAAAGATTCTTAGGTTTTGCGAACTATTATAGGAAGTTCATCCAGAACTTTTCCACGATTGTCAAACCGTTATCAGATTTGACTCATAAGGGCGCTTCTCCCTCTCAGTGGTCCGAGGCGGCGGAGACCGCATTTGTTACCCTGAAATCTGCCTTTGCATCTGCTCCGGTGCTGTCCCACCCTAATCCCTCTCTGCCTTTCACGTTGGAGGTTGACGCTTCTGAGGTTGGGGTTGCAGCAGTACTCTCCCAACGTCCTGTGGGAGGTGGCGCCTTGAGGCCTTGCGGTTTCTTCTCAAAGAAATTATCCAGTGCGCAGAGCCATTATGAGATTGGGGACAGGGAGCTGTTGGCCATAATTCTAGCTCTGAAGGAGTGGCGTCATCTTTTGGAGGGTACTCGGACTCCAGTACTAATTCTTACGGATCATAAGAATTTAACTTATCTCTCCGAAGCCAAAAGACTGTCTTCTCGACAAGCTAGATGGGCACTTTTTTTGTCACGATTTAATTTCCTAGTGTCTTATCTTCCTGGCTCAAAAAATATTAAAGCCGATGCGTTGTCTCGTCAGTTCGCTTCTGACACTGAGAGGGAGGAGGAACCTGTTCCCATCATTCAGCCAGATCGCATTCTGGCCACTATCCGTACCACCATTACCTCGCCTCTGGGGGAAGAGATATTGGCATCACAATCGAGGGCACCCCCTGAGACCCCTGTGGGGAAATGCTTTGTAGATGTGCCATTCCATGTCCGTTTGTTGGAGACTTACCACGCTTCTAAAGCAGCTGGGCATATTGGTAGGGACCAACTAGTCTGGTCTCTGTCGCAATTATTTTGGTGGCCTACCTTGAGAGCCGATTGTGCCGCTTTTACTGCAGCCTGTACCACCTGTGCCTGTGCTAAGACCCCTAGGCATCTCCCTGTGGGCTTATTGCAACCTGTGCCCAACGGAGACCGTCCGTGGTCTCATATTTCTATCGACTTTTTGGGAGAATTACCAGCGTCTAGGGGATTTACGTTCATTCTTATGGTGGTCGATAGATTCTCTAAAATGGCACATTTTGTGCCTCTGACTGGCCTTCCATCGGCTCAGGAATTGGCTGTAGTCTTTTCTAGGGAGGTATTCCGCCTGCACGGAGTACCCAGAGTGATTGTATCCGACCGAGGGAGCCAGTTCGTTTCTAGGTTTTGGAGGGCATTCTGTGGCCAGATAGGCATTCAATTGTCTTTTTCCTCCGCTTACCATCCCCAAACGAATGGGGCCGCTGAACGTGCCAATCAGGGACTGGAGCAGTTCCTGCGTTGCTTTGTCACTGATCATCATGACAATTGGGCTGACCTGTTGCCATGGGCTGAGTTTGCCAGAAACTGTGCGGTCAATTCATCGTCCGGGAGCTCTCCGTTTCTCGTTAATTATGGGTTTCAGCCTTGTCTGCTCCCGGACTCCTTTCAGGCGCAACAGATCCCTGCTCTGGATGAGCATTTGGCACAGCTTCATTCCACTTGGTCACAGGTCCAGAGGTCCCTCAGTCAGTCATTTCGGCATCAGCAGAGGCACGCTAATCGCAGACGTCTGCCAGCGGTCTCCTTTCAAGTTGGGGATAGGGTATGGCTGTCATCCAGAAACCTGAATTTACAAGTACCATCTAACAAACTGGCTCCCCGGTTTATCGGTCCATTTAAGATTATCCGCAAGATTAATCCGGTTTCTTATGCTTTGGAGCTTCCACCCTCAATGCACATTCACAATGTGTTCCATGTGTCGCTCCTGAAACCCTTGGTGTGTAATCGCTATACTACTACGCCAGTGATTCCTGGGCCGGTGGACGTCCAAGGCCAAGAAGAATATGAGGTGCAGAGTAGTGTTGAGCGAGCATGCTCGGCCGATGCTCGGATCGGCTCGAGCATCGCTCTGCTCGGCACATGGCGGTACTCGTACGAGTACCGCATGTGCTCGCCCGCCATGTTCGGGTCTCCTCCCCGCACGTTTTGCGGCTGCTGCGCAGCCAATAAACGTGCAGGGAGGCTCTGACATCGGTGTAATGCCAGCAGCCATGTTGGCTGCTGGCATTACACTGATTGGCTGGCCAGAACCCGTGGTCGGGTGCTGTATAGCACCTGACCATCGAGTTCGGCTCAGTCTGAGCCAGGGAGAGCTGAGGATAGGAAGGGAAAGGCAGTGTAGGGAGGAAAAAAAAAAATTGTGAAAAAAAAAGAACCAAAAGTCCTTTTTAGGACTACTGTGTGTGGGGGCAGCAGGTTATTTTGTGTGGGGGGAAAAAAAAAAAAAAAAAAATATTCTGTTTAGTGTGAAAAGTTGCAGATTAGAGCACATTCTGTTTAGTGTGCACAGTTGCAGATTAGAGCACATTCTGTTTAGTGTGCAAAGTTGCAGATTAGAGCACATTCTGTTTAGTGTGCAAAGTTGCAGATTAGAGCACATTCTGTTTAGTGTGCAAAGTTGCAGATTAGAGCACATTCTGTTAAGTCTTCAAACTAAAATATCAAAGTCACATATTCCATTCAGTGTGCTTCGCCGCAGTTTAGCAGCCTATTCTGTGTACTCTGCACAGTTGCAGAATAGGAATAAATACTGTTAAGTCTTCAAACTAAAATATCAAAGTCACATATTCCATTCAGTGTGCTTCGCCGCAGTTTAGCAGCCTATTCTGTGTACTGTGCAGAGTTGCAGAATAGGAAGAAATACTGTTAAGTCTTCAAACTAAAATATCAAAGTCACATATTCCATTCAGTGTGTTTCACCGCCGTTTAGCAGCCTATTCTGTGTACTCTGTACAGTTGCAGAATAATAAGAAATACTGTTAAGTTTTCAAACTCAAATATTAAAGTCACATATTCCATTCAGTGTGTTTCACCGCCGTTTAGCAGCCTATTCTGTGTACTCTGCACAGTTGCAGAATAGGAAGAAATACTGTTAAGTTTTCAAACTCAAATATTAAAGTCACATATTCCATTCAGTGTGTATCACCGCCGTTTAGCAGCCTATTCTGTGTACTCTGCAGAGTTGCAGAATAGTAAGAAATACTGTTAAGTTTTCAAACTCAAATATCAAAGTCACATATTCCATTCAGTGTGTTTCACCGCCGTTTAGCAGCCTATTCTGTGTACTCTGTACAGTTGCAGAATAATAAGAAATACTGTTAAGTTTTCAAACTCAAATATTAAAGTCACATATTCCATTCAGTGTGTTTCACCGCCGTTTAGCAGCCTATTCTGTGTACTCTGTACAGTTGCAGAATAATAAGAAATACTGTTAAGTTTTCAAACTCAAATATTAAAGTCACATATTCCATTCAGTGTGTTTCACCGCCGTTTAGCAGCCTATTCTGTGTACTCTGCAGAGTTGCAGAATAGTAAGAAATACTGTTAAGTTTTCAAACTCAAATATCAAAGTCACATATTCCATTCAGTGTGTATCACCGCCGTTTAGCAGCCTATTCTGTGTACTCTGCAGAGTTGCAGAATAGTAAGAAATACTGTTAAGTTTTCAAACTCAAATATCAAAGTCACATATTCCATTCAGTGTGTTTCACCGCCGTTTAGCAGCCTATTCTGTGTACTCTGTACAGTTGCAGAATAATAAGAAATACTGTTAAGTTTTCAAACTCAAATATTAAAGTCACATATTCCATTCAGTGTGTATCACCGCCGTTTAGCAGCCTATTCTGTGTACTCTGTACAGTTGCAGAATAATAAGAAATACTGTTAAGTTTTCAAACTCAAATATTAAAGTCACATATTCCATTCAGTGTGTATCACCGCCGTTTAGCAGCCTATTCTGTGTACTCTGCAGAGTTGCAGAATAGTAAGAAATACTGTTAAGTTTTCAAACTCAAATATCAAAGTCACATATTCCATTCAGTGTGTTTCACCGCCGTTTAGCAGCCTATTCTGTGTACTCTGTACAGTTGCAGAATAATAAGAAATACTGTTAAGTTTTCAAACTCAAATATTAAAGTCACATATTCCATTCAGTGTGTTTCACCGCCGTTTAGCAGCCTATTCTGTGTACTCTGTACAGTTGCAGAATAATAAGAAATACTGTTAAGTTTTCAAACTCAAATATTAAAGTCACATATTCCATTCAGTGTGTATCACCGCCGTTTAGCAGCCTATTCTGTGTACTCTGTACAGTTGCAGAATAATAAGAAATACTGTTAAGTTTTCAAACTCAAATATTAAAGTCACATATTCCATTCAGTGTGTATCACCGCCGTTTAGCAGCCTATTCTGTGTACTCTGCAGAGTTGCAGAATAGTAAGAAATACTGTTAAGTTTTCAAACTCAAATATCAAAGTCACATATTCCATTCAGTGTGTTTCACCGCCGTTTAGCAGCCTATTCTGTGTACTCTGCACAGTTGCAGAATAGGAAGAAATACTGTTAAGTTTTCAAACTCAAATATTAAAGTCACATATTCCATTCAGTGTGTATCACCGCCGTTTAGCAGCCTATTCTGTGTACTCTGTACAGTTGCAGAATAATAAGAAATACTGTTAAGTTTTCAAACTCAAATATTAAAGTCACATATTCCATTCAGTGTGTATCACCGCCGTTTAGCAGCCTATTCTGTGTACTCTGCAGAGTTGCAGAATAGTAAGAAATACTGTTAAGTTTTCAAACTCAAATATCAAAGTCACATATTCCATTCAGTGTGTTTCACCGCCGTTTAGCAGCCTATTCTGTGTACTCTGTACAGTTGCAGAATAATAAGAAATACTGTTAAGTTTTCAAACTCAAATATTAAAGTCACATATTCCATTCAGTGTGTTTCACCGCCGTTTAGCAGCCTATTCTGTGTACTCTGTACAGTTGCAGAATAATAAGAAATACTGTTAAGTTTTCAAACTCAAATATTAAAGTCACATATTCCATTCAGTGTGTATCACCGCCGTTTAGCAGCCTATTCTGTGTACTCTGCAGAGTTGCAGAATAGTAAGAAATACTGTTAAGTTTTCAAACTCAAATATCAAAGTCACATATTCCATTCAGTGTGTTTCACCGCCGTTTAGCAGCCTATTCTGTGTACTCTGTACAGTTGCAGAATAATAAGAAATACTGTTAAGTTTTCAAACTCAAATATTAAAGTCACATATTCCATTCAGTGTGTTTCACCGCCGTTTAGCAGCCTATTCTGTGTACTCTGTACAGTTGCAGAATAATAAGAAATACTGTTAAGTTTTCAAACTCAAATATTAAAGTCACATATTCCATTCAGTGTGTATCACCGCCGTTTAGCAGCCTATTCTGTGTACTCTGTACAGTTGCAGAATAATAAGAAATACTGTTAAGTTTTCAAACTCAAATATTAAAGTCACATATTCCATTCAGTGTGTATCACCGCCGTTTAGCAGCCTATTCTGTGTACTCTGCAGAGTTGCAGAATAGTAAGAAATACTGTTAAGTTTTCAAACTCAAATATCAAAGTCACATATTCCATTCAGTGTGTTTCACCGCCGTTTAGCAGCCTATTCTGTGTACTCTGTACAGTTGCAGAATAATAAGAAATACTGTTAAGTTTTCAAACTCAAATATTAAAGTCACATATTCCATTCAGTGTGTTTCACCGCCGTTTAGCAGCCTATTCTGTGTACTCTGTACAGTTGCAGAATAATAAGAAATACTGTTAAGTTTTCAAACTCAAATATTAAAGTCACATATTCCATTCAGTGTGTATCACCGCCGTTTAGCAGCCTATTCTGTGTACTCTGCAGAGTTGCAGAATAATAAGAAATACTGTTAAGTTTTCAAACTCAAATATTAAAGTCACATATTCTGTGTAAGATGAAGAAGGCGGGTAAAAAGGGACGGGGAAGTGGACGTGATCCTGAAAGTTCAGGGCGCGGGTCAGGACGCGGAGAAACTGTGCCTGGTGCCAGAGCACAAGAAAGAAAGACATCCACCATACCTAGCTTCATGTGTAATTTTACAGGGCGTCGCAGGACATCACTCTCGAGGTCCGACCACTGCGAACAGGTGGTCGGTTGGATGACAGCTGATACTGCTTCCAGTCGGTTAAGCACCACCCTGTCTTCCACCAAGTCCACTCTCAGTAGCCAAGAGTCTGGTCAACATAATCCTCACTCTGATCATCCTTCCTCCCACCATACACGGTCTGGTCAAAGAAGTGATCCCACACTGGGATATAGTGAGGAGCTCGTCTCATCACCAATCCTTCATTTGACCCTCTCTCCAAGCACGCTTGCAGAGGAACATGACATCTTGTGCCCTGATTCACAACCTCTAGAGGCTACCCAATCACAAGAAGATGACAGATGTGAACGGCATTTAAGGTCAAAGGAAGTAGTGGATGATGATGATGAGACACAGTTGCCATTAAATCAACCACTATTTCCGTCTCAAGACCTTGTTGAGGAGAATGTTATACAGTTGTCAATGACTGAGTATGTGGTGGGATCAAGACTTGAGGAGGATGATCAGAGTGAGGAAGTGGAGGAGGACTTGGTGGACGATGAGGTGACTGACCCCACCTGGGAAGGTGTAGAGCCGAGCGATGTCAGCAGTCCTGAGGGTGAGCCATCTGCAGCACCGCAACAGGCTGGAAGAGGCAGTGGTGTGGCTACAGAAAGAAGGCGGACCGCACCAAACCGGCCCGCAAATGTTCCACGGAGCACCCCCTTGCGTAAATCTACCTTGCCAAGGGGTAGGTGTTCCGCGGTATGGCGTTTTTTTAAGGAAAGTGCGGACGACAAAAGAATTGTAGTTTGCAACCTGTGCCACACCAGAATGAGCCGAGGCATGAACACTAGAAACCTCACCACCACCAGCATGATCCGACACATGGCATCCAAGCACCGTAGTAAGTGGGAGGAACGCCTGGATCGCCCATCTGTGTCTGCAGGCCACACCACTGCCTCCTCTTCCCCTGTTTTCGGTGCCGGCCAATCGCCTGTCGAAGGCGCAGGCCCGCATACCTCCCGCCCTGCACCTGTAGCATCTGAAGCACCATCAGCGACCACATCCACTTCCCTGTCCCAGCACAGCGTCCAAATGTCGTTACCCCAGGCATTTGAGCGCAAGAGAAAGTACCCAGCCACCCACCCACAGGCCATAGCACTAACCTCACACCTTTCCAAATTACTGGCCATCGAAATGCTGCCATTTAGGCTTGTGGACACTGAGTCCTTCCGCAGCCTGATGGCAGCAGCTGTCCCTCGGTACGCGGTCCCCAGCCGCCACTACTTTTCCCGGTGTGCCATCCCCGCATTACACCACCATGTGTCCCGTAACATCACCCGTGCCCTGACCAACGCAGTTACTGGGAAGGTCCACTTAACGACTGACACATGGACAAGTGCTTGTGGCCAGGGACGCTACATTTCCCTGACGGCACACTGGGTGAATGTCGTGGAGGCTGGGAGCGACTCGGACCCTGGGATGGCACGGGTGCTACCCACGCCGAGGATTGCGGGCCCTACCTCCATCAGGGTTTCCACCAGCACCTACGTTATTGGCTCCTCCTCCTCCGTTTCCACCTCCGAATTCTCTACACACAGCGCCACTCCCCCATCAGCCAGTAGCTGGAAGCAGTGTAGCACTGCAGTGGGGAAGCGTCAACAGGCCGTGCTGAAGCTGATCTGCCTTGGGGACAAACAGCACACGGCCTCAGAGCTGTTGCAGGGGATTAGTCACCAGACCGAGCAGTGGCTCTCGCCACTCAACCTGCAACCAGGCATGGTTGTGTGTGATAATGGGCGTAACTTGGTGGCGGCTTTGGAGCTCGGCAAGCTCACACACGTACCATGCCTAGCGCATGTATTTAATTTAGTGGTGCAGCGATTTCTAAAAACCTACCCCAATGTGCATGATCTCTTGACCAAGGTGCGCCGCGTGTGTGCACATTTCCGTAAGTCATCTACAGCTTCAGCCGGCCTGTTGAAGCTGCAGCAGCGCTTACAATTGCCAGCTCACCGGCTGCTGTGTGACGTGAGCACGCGCTGGAACTCCACCTTCCACATGTTGGCCCGGCTTTGTGAGCAGCAGAGGGCAGTAGTGGAGTACCAGCTGTTACACGGTCGTCGCCTCTCCGTTCAACTTCCTGTAATCAGAAGTGAGGAGTGGGAATGGATGTCAGACCTCTGCGAGGTTTTACGCAATTTTGAGGAATCGACACAGATGGTGAGCGGCGATAACGCTATTATCAGTGTAACCATCCCACTTCTGTGTCTACTGAAACGCTCGCTGCTCACAATTAAAACCGACGCTTTGCATGTGGAAGAGGTGGAAATGGGGGAGGAAGAGCTTACACAAGGTGATAGCCAGAGCACCCTCACTTCGTCTTCTCAGCGACAATTGGAGGAGGCGGAGGAGGAGGAGGAGGAGGAGGAAGACACGGTTGCCTCCGCTACAGAGGGTAGCCATGGAACTTTAGTTCCATCTCTTCAGCGTGGGTGGGCAGAAGAGGAGGAAGAGGATGAGGAGATTGAGAGTCATCCTCCTGGTGAGGACAGCGAAATCTTGACTGTTGGTACTCTGGCACACATGGCTGACTTTATGTTAGGCTGCCTTTCCCGTGACCCACGCGTTGTACGCATTTTAGACAACACGGATTACTGGGTGTTCACCCTTCTGGACCCCCGCTACAAAGAGAATTTCTCATCTCTCATTCCTCCGGTGGAGAGGACAAGCAAAATGTTGCAATACCAGAAGGTTCTTGTCGAAAAATTGCTCCAAAATTTTCCATCTGACAACGCTGGCGGCAGAGTACGTGCTACCTTGGCCAACCGAGAAGGGGAGAAAAGGGGAGCACACAGCAGTTCCGAGAAAGGCAGGGCAACACTCTCCAAGGCGTGGGACACCTTCATGACACCCCGCCAGCACCCTCACCCTGATGCGCAGCCTAGTGTCACAAGGAGGGAAAAGTTTTGGAAGATGGTGAAGGAGTACGTAGCAGACCGTGTCAGCGTCCTCAATGATCCCTCTGTGCCTTACAACTACTGGGTGTCCAAGCTGGACACGTGGTATGAACTGGCACTCTACGCCTTGGAGGTGCTGGCCTGCCCTGCCGCCAGCGTTCTGTCTGAGCGGGTATTTAGTGCTGCTGGTGGCATCATAACAGATAAGCGTATCCGCCTTTCCACCGACAATGCTGATAGGTTGACACTTATAAAAATGAACAAGGCCTGGATTTCCCCTGACTTCTCCACTCCACTGAAGGAAAGCCCCGGGGGAACATAAACTCACTTTATATATGTTATTTACAATGATGTGAATACTCTGTATTCCCATTCACCCCTTCCACCCAAAAAACGGGTATATGGTTGACTCTTAATCTTCTCATCCTCCTCCTCCTCTTCCATATGCCCTGGGATATAATTTTTATATAGGGCCAGCTCACCAGCGGGCCCTGTGATATAATTTTTATATAGGGCCAGCTCACCAGCGGGCCCTGTTTGCCAATTTTTATATAGGTCAGCTCACCAGCGGGCCTTCTCATATAATGTTTTATTGGGTCAGCTCTCTAGCGGGCCCTCTCATATAATGTTTTATAGCGTCAGCTCACTAGCGGGCCTTCGCATATAATGTTTAGGATGGTCAGCTCTGCAGCAGACCCTCACCCATAATGTTTTAGATGGTCAGCTCAGCGCACGTTTCCCTCTTAATCATGGCCTCAGTTCAATAAAATCAAGGAAATTTTTGGGAGAATTTGCCTCTGTGCACGTTTCCCTCTTAATCATGGCCTCAGTTCTGAAAATCAAGGAAATTTTTGGGAGAATTTGCCTCTGCGCACGTTTCCCTCTTAATCATGGCCTCACTTCCGAAAATCAAGGAAATTTTTGGGATAATTTGCAGATGATATACAAGTAAATATACAGCAAATATTGTTTGGTAACAATTTTTCGCCTAAAGTCGTTTTTATTTTCCTTTTTGTGTGTTTTATGGTCAGTCTGTAAAAATGGCGTACTACGGGCGAAAGATCGTTCCCAGCAGCGATGTTGGAGGCCAAAGATGCATCCAGACATCCTCCCTATGCTGTCCCTGAACCATTTCTGTAGTGTTTCCATCTTTTTCTGCCCTTTTCCTATGGACCAGGCACCCTCCCCTCATCAGAGCAGGGGGTGCCTGGTGTAATGCTCGAGTCCTCCCATTGACTTCAATGGGGCTCGGGTGCTCGGCCGAGCACTCGAGCCTCAGGGGGTGCTCGGTCAGAGCACCCGAACACCCGAGCATTGGGGTGCTCGCTCATCACTAGTGCAGAGCATTATTGATTCTAGGAGATTTAGAGGAAAGCTGCAATACTTGGTTCATTGGAAGGGCTATGGTCCTGAGGAACGTTCTTGGGTTGATCAAGGGGACCTCCACGCACCCAGATTATTACGCAGCTTTCACTCTAAATACCCTTCTAGACCCAGACCTCGAGCAGGGAGAGGGGGTCTTTGAGAGGGGGGTACTATCACAGTGCCTGTGATTCCTGTCAGTCTCAGCTATGACAGATACTGATTTGCTGTGTTGGTTTGGCCCGCCCCCGGTGACCTTTTTATACCTGGCTAGCAAGACTGTCAGGCACCCTTTCATGGTGTCTCTGTGCCAGTTACTGTGCTGTGTTCCTGTGTTCCGGATTCCTGTGTACCGACTTGGCTTTTCTTGACTATTCTCCAGTGTTCCTGCTCGTGTATGACCCGGCTCGTCTGACTACCTCCTCTGGATCCTGACCCGGTTTGGCTGATGTTCCTGCTTGTGTACGACCCGGCTTGTATGACTACCTTCTACGTGCTCCGACCCGGCCTGGCTGACTTCCCGCTCCGAAGAACGACTCCGGCTTTCTACAGTGACCTGTGTTCCAGTTGTCGCCGCCGTGACATTCCTATCTACTGTTCCAGCTTTTGGTGTGACTGCCTTGCCTGGTGTACTCTGATCAGTGCAGTGCATTTACCGTTGCAGAGTTGGGCGTACCCGTGCCTCCCTCAGACTGCAGAGCCTTGCTATACCGCTGAAAAGCCTCGAGTAAATGTGCTAATTAACCCTAGCAGTGCCGCTGGGTTCCACTCTATCGCTAATCCTAAGAGTCTCTTTCTCAGTGAATACTACTGCTGAGCTGGCCGCTCTTCGTCGGCAGCTTCACACATCCTTGCAGAGTATTTACATCCGTTTAGGCCGGTTGGGCGCCTGAGACCCTCTCTCTTGTTCAGTGAGCGATTCCGCTTTACCGAGTGGTGGCAGGCACAGGCATCAGCATTCGTATTCCGGTAATCACGTCCGTGGGGGCTGTCGGCTCTAGCGTGTGCTATCCCGTTATCCGGTTTAGTCTGAGGAGGCTTGGCAGCTATCGCATTGAAGGCCGGTTCCAATCACACCCGTGGGGCCTTATGCACTTGCACTAGTTGAAGCAGTTCCAGTAGGTACGCCCGAGGGGGCTACGGGGACTCTTGTGCTTCTTACTGAACACCGTGGCGGGGCAGTCCAGTATCCAGCCGGTGATAGTCTTGGTTTTCAGCATCAGCCTTATAACACCCAGGGCGTTCCAAACATTCACATCTGAGACTGACTGTTATCAAGGACTTAACCCCTGAGGGGTACACGCTATTCTATTTCTGTGTAATTGTACTTATAAGTCATTTGTGTATTTACCAGTATATATATATATATTATCTGTATATATTTACCACCACTAGAGGGCGTGTTATTGCCTTATCTTATTTTAATAAAACTGTGTTCTTATTCACCCAATGGTCTGAGTGTCTTAAAAGAAACCGTGACACCGTGCTCCTCTTGCGACATTCTGTCAGTCTACACTCC
Source organism: Rhinophrynus dorsalis (assembly GCA_037306005.1). Classification (NCBI taxonomy): domain Eukaryota; kingdom Metazoa; phylum Chordata; class Amphibia; order Anura; family Rhinophrynidae; genus Rhinophrynus; species Rhinophrynus dorsalis. The sequence continues at coordinate 471,219,449 of CM074719.1, read as the reverse complement.
TGCTCTACTCCTATTGGCTATACTGTGCTTGTCCCGCCCAGTATGGCCTTTATATACTTGGTTCCGGCACCTCTCCATGCCCTTTTGTGGTGTTCCTGTACCAGTGCTTGTTCCTGATCTCAGTATTCTCAGTTTATCGACCCGGTCTGCCTGACTACTCTGCATCTTGTCTCCTGCCTGTGAACCGACCCAGACTGCCTGACCATTCTGCTTCTCCTGCTCCTGTGTACCGACCCGGCTTGGCTGATGTTCCTGCTCCGTGTACTGACCCGGCTTGGCTGACGTTCCTGCTCCATGTACCGACCCATCTTGGCTGACGTTCCTGCTCTGTGTACCGACGGCTTGGCTGACGTTCCTGCTCCGGTTGCCTCTGTGTCGCCTCGGCGACATTCCGTTACTGTCACGGCAGTGCTCAGTTGCACAGTCTCCACTACTGTAATGGCAGTCTCCATTTGCTTAGTCTCTGTTACTGCTCCGGCAGAGTGCAAGTGGTCTCCGTTACTGCTCTGGCAGAGTGCAAGTGGCCTAGTCTCCGTTTACTGCTACGGAGTGTACTGCGGTCTAGTCTCCGTTTTCTGCTACAGCAGTGCAAGTGGCCTAGTCACCGTTTACTGCTCTGGCAGAGTGCAAGTGGCCTAGTCTCCGTTACTGCTACGGCAGAGTGCAAGTGGGCTATCTCCTTTCCCTGCTATGGCAGAGTGCAAGTGGCTTAGTCTCCATTTCCTGCTACGGCAGAATACAAGTTGCCTGGTCTCCGTTACTGCTACAGCAGTGCCCACATCTCTCAGTCTCCTTTACTGCTAAGGCAGTGATCACGTGGCCTAGTCTCTGTTACTGCTCCGGCAGTGCTCTATGTGGCTCAGTCTCAGTTACTTCTCTGGCAGTTCACGTTTGTCTGCTAACCTATTACTGGGCGTTACTCCTCTATAAGCTCGCTATCATAAGTGTGCTACTTAACAGACCTCTCCTCACATGGGATTGTTTACACTCGCTGAAGGCCATTAACCCATGCAGTACTGATACACTGGGATTCCTTTGTATTCTGCCTGACCTGTGTCAGTATATCTTGTTATGGACTCTATGTTTATACTGGACCTGTGTAGGCATTTGTAAATGTAACCTGTCTTGTGTTTGTATTATTCTGATAAAATACTACCGGACCTGAGAGGGTTTTTGTATTACTGTTTTCTTAATAAAACTGTGTTTTATCCTAAACCACTGTGTCTGTGTGTCAAACAAACCATTACAGGGCTAAAATCCCGATTTAAATCAATGGAATTTTCCATTCTCCCTTACTGTGCAAATGTTTTGCCACAGAACTCCTGCACATACAGTTCAAGGTCTTCAACCCTTTGCTTCACAATGCATTGAAGACTTCTCTAGCATTCAAGGCCCATTTAGATTTCTAAGAATTGTTCTAGGTGGTTTGCATCTGTTTTTTAGCTTATTGAATATGGCCCAAAATTGGGGGCAAGCAAAATAATTTTTACGCATTTCCCATTTAGCACTATTTACTATTAGGATTATGCATCAATTAACATGTGCTTGTTCTCTGTTTTATGTAGCTTTTGGTCATATTACCCCAGTCATGATGGATCTCTCCTTGAGTTTTATAAAACCCAATAAAAACGAAGAACATCTTATTACATGTCAGGTAATAAAATTATTTAATGTAGTTGTTTCCAACTCAAATCCTCATTCTGGCTAAATCCCATGCAGGGGGTGGCATTTTTAACAAGTCTGGCATTAATAGAGGTAAGTAGCTTTTCACTCCTATTGCTCCATGTATACTGCTTCTCCCATTGTTTGTAATGTTAACATAGAAACATGGTTGATGAGGCTGAAAAAAAAAGGCATGCATCCATCAAGTCCATCAAGTCCATTGATCTATGTAATACTTAAGAAAAATTACTTTAAACTTGAGAAGTCATTTTTTTCTGGCTCAATATGCTATAAATACATTTCTTATTTTTTCACTAAAGAAGAAGACTGTGTGCTGTCTCTCATCAGCTTCGGATGCCGCAGGCTGAGTATATATAATTACCAAATTTGTCGGGAAACAGTGGCAACAAAAGGCACTGGACCAAAGTTGTTGCAGGCTTGCTGAGGAGGCCTTCATCCTGCATTGTATCGACAAAATCTGAAGATGATGATGATATATAAATGACTGAATGTCACTCCCATGGTTCGATGTCTTATCATGGCGGGAGTGTTTGTGTGTGCCATCAGGAGCATATACTCCTGGCAGGATCACCCAAGGTGGACACATCAAAGCTAAGACACAAGATAAATTGATCCAAAATCTGCCAATCCACACTGGATCAACGTGACAGATTATGGTCCATTCCCTCCACATGGCTTGACAACAAAAACAATTGGCCTCATTCCCCAGAGGCTTCAGAGCTACTTCCTATGGCAGTGGGAAGACCAGCTCATTGACAGAGGGTGCTAAGAATTACCAAATTCTTTCAGGCTGCCTTTGGTCTTTATGCATTGGAACTCTTAACATTCGATCAATGAGTACAGTTTCACACCTAGAGGAGCTATTACAAGAGCTAAATAACATAAATTGGGACAATATCAGCTTATGTAAGACTCATAAAATAAAGATAAAGATTTAGTCAAACTTAGAAGATGGACACTGGCTATAATATAAAGGAGCCAATGATGGACGATGTGGAGGAATTGGATTCTTAATTAAGAAAAGACTAAGACTTACCACTGTAAATTTATAATTGGAGATTCCAATATGAGAATTGGTGAGCTCCAAAATGGGGAAAAATCGATCAACCACATGGAACTGGAAAAAAAGATATTCTAGGCAACCAATTTCAAAGTCGAATTTGAAAAAGGACAACATAAATTAATTCTACAAGAAAAAGGCCCAAAGAAAATGGACATGAAAAAGCCTGAATGGTAATACAAGTGAAATTGACTTCATACTTGCAAATAATACAATGATATTCACTGACTGCTCAGCCTTAATTATTTTAACGTTGGAAGCAAAATTTCAGAATTGACTGCAAGAAAGAAAGAAACTGATCAGGTCAACAAATATGATGGTCGACATTAGCCAGATGAAAAATCATAAGAATTTTGAGTTAACACTGTCTATTCGCTTCAGTGTGCTGCAAGACCTTCCAGATACAGACATTTCAACCCACAATGAAAAAGTTATTGAGATTACAGTAGACACTGTCCATGCCCTTGCACCTACCGTGAAACAAGAAAAACCAACCTGAATATCAAAAGAAACAGTTGCCATGTTGAAAAAATGACAAGAAATGAAGCAAATCAGTAACATTAGAAACAAGGTAGAATATGTAGAAACGTGTAAGATGAGGAATTGCATAAAAGAAGCAAATTGAAATTAAATGTTGAGCTCATCAAAAGGACATGGAAGAAAATTAAGGGCAAAGAAAAAGCAAAACAAAAGATGGCTACACATAGGAGCCAAATGTTTGTTTTAAAGCTTGAAGATGATACAACAGCAAAGCCCAACAACAAATATTAAAACGAGTAGAGGAATTTTATTCAAAGCTTTATAAGGATGAAGGACACCAACTGAATGAAGTGCCAGAGACTGAAGCTGTTCCATACCCTTTGGCAGAAGAAGTAGAAGCTGCAATAAAATAAATGAAAAATGGAAAAGGAGCTGGACCTGATAAATTACAATTGAAATGTTGAAAGCCAGAGGTCAACCCTTATTCAAAGCCCTAAAGTAAACTATTTTCAAAATGCCTACTACTCAGCAAACTGCCTGAAACATGGAAAAATGCAGGTCATCTTGCTACACAAAAAAGGTGATAAGGCAGTTCTAAAAAAAAACTACCAAACAATAAGTCTATTGCCAGTGGTCTACGAGGATTTTACTAAGGTACTATCAAGAAGAATGGACACAATACTTAAAGTGGCACAACCTAAAGAACAAGTAGGCTTTAGGACCTTTTTTATGTACAATGGACCTTATCCAGACAGTGCAACAAGTTATAGAACGAAATAATGAATACAACCTTCCATTATGCATGACCTTCACTGACTACTAAAAACGCCTTTGACCTAGTGAAAAAGCAAGTAATAATGGATGCCCTGATCAACCAAGGAATAGACAGAGCTTACATCAATATCCTCCAATCAATATATGAAAATGCAACTGCATCAATATTGATCATCAATGATTAACTCTTGATCAACATTAAAAAAGGCATCCAACAAGGAAAACTTTCCACAAACTAAACTGAGACAAAAAAGGACTTAAGATCAATGGGGACTACTTATATCACATATGTTTTGAAGAAGATCAAAAAGCCACAACAGGAAAGCAACAATTTTGGTTTGAAGATGAATATTAACAAAACACAAGACATGTTAACAAGTTTACCATAACAAGAACAATCACAGTAGATGGACAAAGAACTAGTAGTTGACAAGTATGTTTACCCTGGACAAGAAATGTCAACAGGTGGAAACACCATGATGGGAACTGAATGACCACTAAAATTTGGATGACAAGCCCTTGGAAAACTTAATAGTATTGTCTTTAAAGCAGAACTACCACCGCTAAAAAACTTGCGCTCCAATAATTCCCCATCTGGTGACTAGCTGCTCAGTAGCACTAGTCGCCAGAATTATTACCGCGTTAAGGAAAATTATCCATTGTTCCCGGGCTGATAGGCAGGATGGAGCACAGACATCTTTCCATAGTGACGTCTGCGCACCTGTGCTGTCAGTCACAGCCAGCTCTAGGAGGCCTTGCTAGGAGTCGTTTGGCTCCAAAAGGGACTGACAGTGCAGGCGCGCAGATGTCACTATAGAAAGATGTCTGAGCTCCGTCCTTCCTGTCAGCCCGGGAACAATGAATAACTCTCCTTAACGTGGTAATAGTTCGGGTGACTAACACTACTGAGCAGCTAGTCGCCAGATGGGGAATTATTGGAGTGCAAGTTTTTTATTAGTGGTAGTTCCGCGTTGACAAATTTACCACTCTGTCTCAAGTGAAAGGTTTTTGACCAGTGTGCCCTCCCAGTCCTTAAGTATGGCTGTGAAACATGGATAATGAATGCCACAGCCATATAAAAACTTAAGGTTACATAGAGAAGTATGGAGAGGCGAATTTTAAACATAACAAAAAGCGACAGAAAATCATGTGCATGGATTCGTCAGTTTATGACATAACTGAAAGTAATAATCACCTGAAATGGAAATGAGGAAGCCACATAGCATGAAGACCTGATGGTAGATGGACCAAACTAATTTTGGAGTGGATTCCACTTGATACTAATTGCCCAAGAAGAAGACCAAAAGACGGGTAGATGAAATAATCAAATTTGTTGGTATGCAGTGGAAAAAAAAAGGCACAGGACCGAAGTTGTTGGAGGATTGCTGAGGAGGCCTTCATCCTGCAGAGGATCGACAATGGCTGCTGATAAATACATATATATATATATATATATATATATATATATATATATATATATATGACAACATATAAGGTCAAAGTTTCAGTCCCTAAATGGGGCCTTTGTCCTTTTAAGTCCTACGGGTGCTGCCCTATTTCTTGGAGACCGCATCTACACAATTCTCAGGGATTGTGCACCTGGGCACATTAGTTTCTACAGAGTGAATGCTTTCAGACTTGGATCTAGTTTATATATATATATATATATATATATATATATATATATATATATATATATATATACACACACACATATATAGTACTGTGCAAAAGTCCTAGGATTTAAGCCGCCTCAGTTGCTTCTCTCTCTTCATGTAATCCCACACAGACTCGATGATATTGAGATCAGGGCTCTGTGGGGGCCATACCATCTCATTCAAGACTCCCTCTTCTTCTTTATGCTGAAGATAGTTTTAATGACTTTGGCTGTATGTTTGGGGTCATTGTCATGCTGCAGAATACATTTTGGGCCAATTAGATGCCTCCCTGATGGTTTTCCTTGATGGATAAGTATCTGCCTGTACTTCTCAGCATTGAGAAGACCATTAATTCTTACCAAATCCCCAACTCCATTTGCTGAAATGCAGCCCCAAACTTGCAAGGAACCTCCACTATGCTTCACTGTTGCCTGCAGACACTCATTCTTCTACTGCTCTCCAGCCCTTCGGCAAACAAACTACCTTCTGCTACAGCCAAATATTTCAAACTTTGACTCATCAGCCCAGAGCACCTGCTGCCATTTTCTGTTGTCGTGCAGAGTTGAGTCACTTGGCTTTGTTTTGACATTGAAGGTATGGCTTTTTGGCTGCAAGTCTTCCATGAAGACCACTTCTGACCATACTTCTCCATACAGTAGATGGGTGTACCAGGATCCCCCTGTTTTCTGCCACTTCTGAGCTGATGGCAACGAAAGGAAGTAAGCATGTGTGTTTCATCTGCAGCACAAAGTTTCCTTGGCCTACCACTGCTTCTACAGTCCTCAACATTGCCTGATTCTTCAAAAGAGCTTGGACATAACATCTGGAAACTCTTGTCTGCCTTGAAATTTCAGCCTGGGAGAGACCCTGCTGATGCAGTATAACTACCTTGTGTCTTGTTGCTGTGCTCAAGACTGAGCACAGCAACAATAAACAAGGTAGCTGCATCAGCAAGGTCTCTCCCAGGCAGAAATTTCTACTGTCCGGAGAAGTCTGGTCAGAAGTGGTCTTCGTGGATGACTTGCAGCTAAAAATCCATACCTTCGACGTAGAAACAAGACCAAGCTACTAATGTTAGAATGTTAACTAATAAACTAAGACCAGTGACTAGAAGGAGATTAGTGTAACTAATGATATGCTCCCTCAAAACAGTAGACCCATCTATTTCTTTAATTATAGAAAACAAACTGAACCCTGTGATGCTACATATCTTCAGCCAATATCAAGTAGGTTGTAATATTACTAATAAGCTCTAGATAATTTACACACATGAATCAACCTAATCCGGAGGGTATACAAATTCCTCCCTACTTTATATCAGTTAATCCAGAAAAAGGTTTTGACTGTAGTTCTTTCTGCAATTAGAAATCTCCTAGGCATCTTCAGAATTACTATAGGGAAGCATGACTCTAATAACCGTCTACGCAGATGATCATCTCAAACCCTTTCAAACCCTTTAAGCTCTATTCTACATCTTCTACAAGAAATAGAGGATTTTGCTACTTATTCCAGCTTCAAGATCACCTCATGAAAATCGGCATCACTTTGCCTTAACACCTGCCTCAAAAATTAGAAGATGTACATCTTGCATATTCTTTAGCACAATTTAGAAACATGCAACAATAATGGATTGGCAGGTTAGCGGTGTTAAAATGAACATCCTTGTTTGAATCCTATTCCTTTTCCAGATACTCCCTAACCCAGTCCTTCCAAAGACACCAAAGTTCTTCAAACATCCATTATCAATAATTATTTGGAACCATAAGAAACCAAGAGTTGCAAGACAAACCCTCTATGCTACTAAAAGAGATGGTCTTGGTCTCTCCTTTCTATTGGAGTATTACAATGCTGCTTATTCAAATATATTATTTAGCTTTTCCAATAATAAAATAACCAGAAGTGGGAAAGTAAAAGTAAGAAGGAAAATAAAAAAGACAGTGTGTGGGGACTCCATATTTTAGAAAAGTTCTCTGGGCAATGCCTTCTCATATAGGTAGATTTGTATAGTGGAAGGAAGAATTAATAATACTAAATGAGGCTTTATTCCTAGGAGGCGAGTCACATTTGCATTTCAGGGCAAATATTTTTCTCAAATAAAAACATCAAGTGAAAAAAGGTGTCATGATGTTTCTGATAAATAGCATCCAGATGAATATCATGTATATATGGAGTACAAATATAAAGGAAACCCTACTTTCCTACCAGAAATTTTTTGAAGCAAACCTAAACAAATGAAAGGACAGGACAACAGTAGATGAAATAGATCACCTTTATAAACCTGATATTTTGTACAGATATTATTTGGAAACTGTATCATTTAAAAAAGTTTACCAAGTGTAGAATATATTCTACAGACAACTCTAAGCTGGAGCAATGTATCTCTCAATTTGTTTATGAAAGAGACATAATCTAAGACTATATCCTTCCAGTTATCAGGAGAAAGGAATTTCTACTTGTCATGCAAACAGCAATTAATTGTTAGAGCACCATGCTGCTAAGTTTAGTAAAATCCAAGCCTGGCACATTCATAATAACCATAAAAAATGGGCAGACATTCAGAATTACATGATATCCCCTTACCCACTCCCTATTTCTATTTGGCAACCACATCAGACAGAACCCGTTTCACTACTGACTGCCCATCCATAATAAATTCTCTCCATATTTCTGACAAAATCCTAACTCAACCTGCTCTACTTTCCGTTCCCTCACCATTTTCCCCTTACTGACTTATTAGATGTTTTACCCCATTAAACTAGATAATTTTACATTTTTAATCCCTTGATATATAGATTTTTTCAAATATAACGCCTTCCTTATATTCAAAGATTTCTTTTATTATAGTTACCTTCAATTTAGCAGTTTTGCTACAACCTCCTGGTTAAATAAGAAAGACTATTCCTTCAATATACTTTGTCTAAACTCCCAAACCTCCAAAATGCCTCCAGGTTCTCCTATATGAGAGCATGAGAAAAGATCTTGGTAACCTAAGGTCTCCTGAATCTTGACTAGATAATCAGGAAGCCACTTCTAAATCATCACTGTGTGTGAACTTTGCACAACATACAATACCCTGTTTCTCTGGTACCACACTTAATCTAAACTTCACAGCATGGGCAAATCAATTTCTACTCTATGTTGCAAAGGTTGTTACTATATTGGTAATATGTTATGTGGTAATCCCTCCAAGATGAGCAGGAGAAAATGACCCAGCACCTGAAATAGTAATTACAACTAGGCAGGGCTACATGATGCATCTTAAAACAATGCAACTCTACATAAACAGTACTCTTTAACTCTTTCAGGGCTAGGTTTGCACATTGTAGTGGGAACATTGGTATTTATACCTTAAGAATTCCATTTTTTTCTAATCACAATTTTGATCATTGGGAGTCTTAATGTCGTTAATGATCTCTCCCCTGAATCCTTTCTCCTTCCTCCTTTCCAACTGTGTTCCCTCACTTTTCCATATAAAACACAGGAAATAGTATGAAACAGACACATTCATTTCTCACATTCATGAGCACTTCAGATACTTCCATAGAATCTGGAAATCTTGAATCATTTTTAGTTCTTTGATCCCATTTATATCCAACAGCATTTCCTAAAATTGTTCTACTCTTTTACTACATTACTTGTTTTGTTATGTACTATTGCATTGTACTATTCTTTCTCTCCCCACCTCCCCTTCACTTATTTTCTGTTTCTCCTCCCTCAATTATATTTTAATAAACTTTAGTTGAAAAAAAAAAAAAAAGAATTGCATGTATTGGTAAAACTTTGATAAATATGGAAAATTGCTCTCCAAAAAAAGGGAATGGTGCCAAATGGAATGCCAGTAATAGATTTTCTCTTTGATATATGCCCCTCATTGTATTCATATTCCCAACTGAGAAGCAACATTGTAATTTAAATACTTTTGTCTACACAACTTTCATGAATCATCCATATATGTATTTTCTAAAAGGCAACACATTTATCAAAAAAAATTACTTTGATTTCAGTGGGAGGAGTGTTTGTACTGATTCATCCTGTATTTTTCTCATTTTTGCCACTGCAACTCTTCCATAAATAATCCCCCAAAAGAAAATATGGACAGATAAATACTTAAGGACAACTCTTACACTGATATATTGAAAAAGCTGCTTTGCTTTGTGAAGAATACAATTATTTGTTGTGAACAATATGTTTTATCATCCCGTATGAAATGTACAAGCAGTTTAGATGTAGGGATGTGATACAAGTTATTATTTGAGTTATCATCTGTTTTTAAAAGTAATTATATCACAAATATTATGATATTACCTATAACATAATATTACATGCTGCAGGGTTATACAACTATTCTCCTGTGAGACAAATGTCAGTGGTCAGATACCAATTTATTATATTAAACCCCCCCCCCAAAAAATAAACCCCAAAAATAAAGTTTGTCCCCAGTTTTAACAAAAATTGCTGACTTGTGTGGAAGCTCATATGCCAGTGGTTCTCAACCTGTGGGTCGGGACCCCTTTGGGGGTCGAATGACGATTTACCAGGGGTTGCCAAAAACCATCACATATTTATATTTCAGTTCATAACAGTAGCTAAATTACAGCGATGAAGGAGCAACGAAAATAATTTTACTGTTAGGGGTCGCCACAACTTGGGAAATTTTATCAAAGGGTCGCGGCACTAGAAAGGTTGAGAACCGCTGTCATATGCTAAGAAGAATGGAAGTAATTCTCAAGCATACATAATAATAATAATAATAATAATAACTAGTATTTATATAGCGTCTTTCTCCCAGTGGGACTCAAAGCGCTTTCAGCGCACGCTCTTGGAATTAACCAAATCGGCAGCTGAAATAATAGATGTTATTACAGCATACAGCATACATACAGCACCATACATACAGCACCATAGAGGACACCACATTTCTCAATATTCCCATTGATTTTAATGGGGCTTTAAATTCCTTGAATGCTAGAGAACTCACTATTGAGATGTTTTGGAGACCTATTTGTATGCAAGGGTTTAATACCACAATGTAAATCAATAGCACTTGTTATTTTTCCCCTGTAATACAGTTGGTTTGCTCCAAGAATTGCCACAGTTAATCTTATATCAGCCTCAGAGTGAAGAAAATCTTTATCAGTTCTTTTCATAGCTCAGCTCAATGAAGCAAACAGAAAGTCCAGAATTCAGCCATCCATTTCTGAGCTACCATCAACAAGGAGGGAAGCAAGAGGTGGGGAGGGAAAGAGCGAGAGATGCAGAGACAGAGAAGGAGAGAAAGAGCAAGAGAGACCTTCTAAAGACTTCATGATTGACCATACACCCAGGAATCATCTACCTGGCTACCCACACAGGAAAACATTCCAAGCTGCAACAGACACCAATGTTAACTGAAGCTACTCTATTGTTTCTGACATCATGGGATTTCCTTTGATTAAAATAACATACAAAAGGTTTACTAAACTTCTGGTTCACAAAACATGTTTTAGGGCTTATGCAACAGCAACATTTTTCTGAGAAATAAACTACCTGAAAAAGTTTACTCATTTCTAGCCGTGTAGCACAATACTAACATAAAATCAGAACAATGGCTCAGTTTGCAGAAATATGAGCCAAAATGGCACATTAACTTTCTCATATGGTGGGGTTTCCCATAAAACCCCACCATAAACCCAGTCCAGACTACACATCAAAACACAGTGATGAGTCACACCAGTAAGACAATACACCATTACAAGAGACTAGCAGAGTTATGCACCCTTATATGTGTCCAGCAGAGTAATTCAGCATTACATGAGGCCAGCGTAGCAATATACCTTTCCATAAGACCAACAGGGCAATACACCATTACCTGGAACCAACAGCCTCGATCCCCAGTCTGTTATCTTCTCTTTCTCTCTCTGGTCTTTATCATCTTTCTATCCCCCTTTTCCCCTATCTATTCCCATCTTTTTCCCCGCCCACTCTATCTACTCCAGTCTTTACCCCTCTCTTTCACCCAATTTTTTCCTTCTCTCCCTGAGTTACCCTATTTCTATCCCCCTCTCTCCTCCAGCCAAGTTTCTTTCTCTCCCAGTCTCCCCTTTATATCCTCTAGTCTTTTTGTTCCCCATCTCCCCAAGTCTCTGCCTTTATTCTCGCCTGGTCTACATTCTCTCTCAACATAATAAAATAATACACAAAAAGTCACACTCTAGGCAAAAATCAGGGTCCAAAAATGGATGGACAGGTCACCCAGTCACTAGAGAAAAAAAACAATAAAACCACAATGATCAATTTGAAATGTACAAATAAGGAAACAAAATGGGAAATAGCACCAATAAAAATGTGAATGTCATCCAGCAATAATACTTACTATACTGTATGAGACACATCAAATAGAATTACAAGTGCCTCTATGCAGATAAACCAGGAACCTGTTCACAACAAAAAAGTTACAATCCAGGTCCAACAGTCTCCAGTAAATTCCACTCCAAAAAATGTGTAAGATCAAATCTTCTTACAAAAAATATTGTATTGCTTAAAATACAATACAATTGGCATTAAAACAAAAATATTTATAACAAACCCACCATATCAACTTGTTTCACATCTACAAGCTGCTTTATCGAGATCTGTAGGTATTTGAAAAACACAAGCGGAGCGGTAACATCTTTTAAAGCCTTGGATCCGTTGGATGAATTCAAATGCAATCCGAACCAATAGCTGATTACTTGTATGAATGATCAAAATTAACCCCTTGTCGAGGTACTGTTAGGAGTTCATTCAAAAACTACCCCACAGGATTCCTACGGACACATTACAATTTTATTTGTAAAACAGTCTATAAAAATTATCTTTCAGATAGTTACACTTTGATAAAATCTAATACAAAATGCCAGTGGCTATTTTATTGGATATTAACACTTAATCCGGATACTATGCACTATTTGTTCTAAAACTACCCTACAACATTTTCTTGGGCTTAAAAACCACCAACTTTAAAAATCACTGGCATGTAAATAGTGGTTTAAAAAAAAACACTCATGCACAACTAGGGATCCCTACTCTAGTGACCCATGGATGCATTGATATGGAGCTTCTAGTGGGTTGTGTCATCCCTCTCATTAGAATCTGATGGCTGGGAGGTGTGTAACATTTCAGCCAGATAAAATGTGGGAACAATTTTGAACAGGGAATGGCCATATAAAAAAAAGTCCCTGTTCAAATGTACTTCAGTATGGATCCGGCAAGAGGTATATGGTGGGGGTATTTTTAATCTGCTTTCCTGCCTCCGCCGCTGGCAGTGGCACTGTACATTTATTGGCAAAATTAATTTTAATATATTTATTTCTTATTTGAGGGGAAGAAATGTTTTACAAGGACGATAACAGAGGAGGATAAGATGATGAAGAAGACAGTAGATGATGAAGACAGAAGATGAAGAAGAAATAAGATACAAGCTTACAGAAGAAGACTTACAGTGGATGACCAGGGTGCAGAAGGCCCCACTGGACAGGTAAGTGTTATGGGGTATGGGTAATAGGATAGTGTTAGGGCTAGTATTGTTTAACTTTATTGTTCATGTTAAGGGTAATATAGGATTAGTATCTGGAAGGGTGACTGTATTTTCCTTTGATTTTCCCACAAATCACGCTATTTAGCATGAGTTTTGTGAACAAAAAGCTGCAATGTGTGCTAGGCCACAACATGAGTTTTTGCAACCAACAATCATTGCAATGGATACTGGCCAAGCAATAGGATTCTGATGGGACAACTGTGTTAGTACCGCCCAGAACTCCTTTGGCCGCTAACAATGCTTTTAGCGACGTTAATAGTATGAAGCCCTAGGTAGATTGTCACAGCACATGTAAAAGAATACAAAACTGTGACTTGAAACTAACAGTGTTAGGGCCAGATTTAATGGTTTGTGTTAAAATAGCCGGTAGGGCCAAAGTGAGCACCGAACGACATAATAAAATGTCTAAGTCAGTATTTAAAGGCTCTAACAGCTAAACGTTAGGCCACAGAAATGGTCTTGTGGTTAAACATCCATTTTGTGCATTAAGATCCCAAAACGCCACTAAATAGCAGCGATATTGGGAACCTCACAGTAAAAAAAGTTAACTATCGGTGCCTGACATACTGCTAAGCACCAATTGTTAACTATATGTATTACACTTACCTGTAATCCACTGTCAGTCTCCTTCTGTCTTCATTCTTTCTTCTCTTCTTTCTTCTTTCTTGTATCTGTAAATAAAAAAGAAAAGTATAAATACAATGCTGAAATATCCAGCACACTAATACATAGTTTAACTCCTTAAGTGTCAGAGGGGTACATGCATTGCGTACCTCTCTGGGGCTCAAAAGGGTTAAAGCATGTATTACTGTCCGGTTCCATATATATGAGTATCCTGCCAGTTATTCAACGATGTCCAAGTTGTTCCAAATAATATATCCAGAAATGCCATAATAAAATAATTCTTAGCTGTAATAAAATACTTAGCTTAGTGTTGTCTGTCTCCGCCGTTGTCCGCGGCCGCAGAGGCAGCTGCCATGGAGACAATATAATGCAGCACAGCTCCACCCCGTCTTCTCCCTGACGGGCAGATGCCTGTTACACTCTGAGGGAATTTGAACAGAGATTGCCTTTATATATGGGCAGTTTGAGTTCCAATTCCCTCACAGCCATTGGCTGGGATGTGCGTAAGCACATCCCAGCCAATGACTGTGAGGGAATCGGAATTCATACTGCTCATTTATATATAAAGTCAGTCTCTGTTCAAATTCCCTCAGTGTGTAACGGGACAAGACAGGGGGGAGGGCACACAGCGGCGGAGGCAGACAACACTAGCTAAGCAAAGTATTTTATTACCGCTAAGAATTATTTTATTATGGCATTTCTGGATATATTATTTGAAACAACTTAGGCATTGTTGAATAACTGGCAGCATATTCATATTTATGGATCCGGACAGTAATACATGCTTTAACCCTTTTGAGCCCCAGAGAGGTATGCAATGCATTGCTTTCTTTTTTATTTACAGACTAGTTGAAGAGCTCGTTACATGGGCCACAGTGCCACTGCCACCCGGTCACGGGGCAGTCATGCTCAGTAGAGACCGCCCGCGCGTCCAGCTCTGTATCAGCCGTGGCACAGGCAGTCTCTACTGCGCTTGACTGCAGCACGCGCAGCAGTGTCTACTGCGCATAACACGGCGTTATACACGTTTTAGCGAATTATTATATAGGATACAAGAAAGAAGAATGAAGAGAAGACAGACGATAGAAGAAAGAAGAGAAGAAAGAAGGACAGAAGATGACCAGCATGCTGAAGACTCTGCTGGACATCAGGATTAATAGTAAGTGTTGCTTGTAATGGGATGTTAACACTATGAGTGCCGGCGGGATAATTATACCCCACTGGCACTCATAGGGTTAATTCTACTAACCTTGGACACATTTTACGACCATTGGATGTATTGATATGGGGCTTAGGGCCCCATTCCAATACATCCACTGGTGACTTAGGTTTTTTTTTGCATTTTAATAGCTGCGTCGGCTGACTAAAGATCTGATAAGGGACTTTAGTAAAAAAAAAAACCTGGTCTTAAATTTTATGCTCTAAAGTGAGTCCCTTATTGGATCTTAACAGCTAACGGAGTCCATTAAATGGCAACTTGTAGCGTTTTTTTATTTTCAATTGGACAAAACAAAATGTAGCAGCCAGTAGAGGGTTATTTTTCTGGAATTTTTTTCATAGCAATGATCTTTAAATCGCTTTCAGTGTTTGAAAAAATGCCGTCACCTGTTTTTTTGGGCTATCGGCTACTTTTAAATCTGGCCCTTAGTTTGGTTTCCCTAATGGTATTAATAGAATTGATCCCCTGATTTCCTCTCTATCCTCTTCCTTCTCTCTCCCTCACTCCTGGTCCCATCCCCCCTCCCCGTTACATTTATGATTCTCCATGCTCTGGCCATTCTTACCTGTTCTACTCAGCCCTTTCGCTCATACTCAGGTTCATCTGCTTTGCCTCAGTTTCTCTTGTGTTCCCAGGAACGTATTTCCCGGTAGGCAGCATAGTCAACTGCCTAGAGCTCAAAATCTTGAGGGTATCCTCAGCTGTACTGGCTACACCCATATTCTGTTGGAGTGCTCTATAACAACCAAAGAGCTAATGCTATTTTTTTCTTTGCTTGTTATGGGCCAAAAATATTTTCTCTACCAGGAAACATGGGGTGGAATCATGTGATGACTGAGGGTGTGGCTATGGGCAAAGCTAAGGGTACCTGCAGTGTCTTGCCTAAGGGCATCTGGGATGTAAATCCAGTGCTGTGTACCTTCACTACCTTTTACTCTCCCACGTTTACCCACTCCTATTCACTCTCTTTCTCCATTATCCTGCCCCTTCCTCACCTTGTCCTTCCATAATTCATTCAGGATGGATGTGGCTAGACCCAAACTTTTCTCCAATTCCTCCTAATCAATCCACAAAATGAATATATGATGTTCCACTCATCCCTAGTTTTATTTCAACAACAGTTGCAGAGCCAAAGTTTCTCCACCTCTGATCCAGGGGTGTAATGGCTTCTATAATTCACAAACATATGACATTAGAAATAAATTTAGAAACAAATGTAAACAATTAAACTTACAAATTCTCTTTGTCCAAAGTTGAGTTAAAATACACTTTTAAAGAATCCGAATTCCATTATACCCAAAATAAAAAGAACAAAAGCATTTCCATTCAGTGGTCTGTTGTATGTAATATTGGGAAAGCGTTTTAGCTTGATGGCAGCATACAATTACACTTGATGTGAGAGAGCCTGTGGCTTGCTCGAGGCTCTCTCTGTGCAATGAGCGATGTGAGCTGAGAGAGCCCAAGGCAAAGCCTGGGGCTACGTGAGTATTCGTTGAGCATTAACAACAAAGTGATGAATTTCATTACATATAATAATTATAATGTTATGGTAAGTGGTTTGCAGTGAAAGATCAAAACCTCTAGAAGTAACCAGTATGAGTTCATGGTCTCCCAGTTGATAGGTAGAGGAGAACAGGTTGAAAGGAAAGGTAACATGAAAAGCCTATATATGTCTTGTTCTAGTTTAATAATTGTATCCAATCACAAACCAAAAAGACCTCATATATCATACTGTGCAAAGCTCCAATGCCAAATTTAATATGGTCAAGTAAATGAAAATAGATTTTGTTTCTACATGCCCAAAATAATTGTCTGTGTTCACTTTTAACCCCTTTGGTGCTTTGACTTTCATTGAGGCCTCTAGCCTACAAGGAGATAAAGTGACAGTGAATCTCCTTTTTGATATTATATATTCTGCGAGTGCATCATGTGCATCAAATTGTCCATAAATGTAAGTTATTTTTCGTTTTCATTTTTTTTTTTTTTTTTTTACTTCTTTAACCATTTGAGTGCCTTGAGTGCTTTGCAATGCGCTGTGTGCCCCTCTGGCACTCAAATTATTAAAATATTTAATAGACTGGGGCAGGCTTTTCTGCTACAGGGATGGTGTTATATGGTATCACTCTCCCTCATTTCAGAGTCCCTGACAGAGTTCTCCCTAGAAACAGAAATTCAGGCAGTTCAATGTCAGGGACATAAAACTGTAAAAAAAAATGTGAAGATTAAAAAGTGGCTAAATTATTCAACTTAAAGAGGCAGAAACCCTTTATCATGGAGAAGTTCATATTATATGACTTTTTTCTGCTGAGTAAGACAAAATTAAAACTATTGTCATGAGGTCTTTCACTCAAAAGTTATTACAAAGCAAACTTGCATTTTGGTTATTGTTAAAGCTGAGTGTCACAGACAAAATCATTCCATAGATGAATGTACCAACAGCACCACCTGGCAGCAAAACATCTTGAACTCAAGCTAGCAGAAAGAGATTTCTGTAATAACTTTTGAAAGAAGTAGTTCCCAGCAGTGAGATGCACATCCTAACATTTGACTCAACAGAAAAAGCCATTCTAAAGACACAGTAATGCCAACTATTAAAAAGATTCCACTTACTTTACTAGGGCCAGAAAATTCTAATGGCCCTTTTGCAGTTTGACCTTGTGCATTAAAGAAATAATAACTCCTGGTCATTTCTGGATGTCATATTCTTAGAGGTGGACATGGCAGTTCCTGGCAGGACCACAAGATCTCAGGTTCTCAAGACTGCATATGGTAATCCTAACCCTTTAAGGACCAGAGGTGTGTACAATGTGTTTCTCTGGAATGTGTTGCCCACTCCTCTGGTCTTTAAAGAGCCAATCTGGCTTGTACATTCTGCTTGCTTCACTTTGAAAAAACTGCCAGCAAATTGCATGTCTGCCACCATGGACATGACATCCAAGATTGAAGATGTTATGACTTAAATAAAAAATGTAAAGGGGTTATTAGTATTTTCTGTTACTTTTCCTTTAAAGGGGCATAATCACCAATAAATGAAAATAGCTTAAATCCATTAAAATACTATGTACTTCTAGACAGTGTTTACTTTTTCTGGTTTCAACCAACCACACTACTTCTATGGGGTCTTGAGATGTTAGTCCAAGCTCCCATAGCTCCAGTCACTGATTAGAGGTGGAGGTTGGAGGCTGCTTTCCCATAGTCTTCAAGATGGGATTGGTTATGGAAATGGGTACATATTAACCCCTGAGCTACCACAGAAACTTTGTAGTAGGCAGGGGCACACAGCAAGTCTTTTAGTTGGACTAGGATTTCAGACTGTACTGTTCCTATAAGTAGTAGATGCCATGTTGTATAGTCTTTCTGCCTGTAAATGTCAGTGTTGAGCAGCTATCTAAAAAATGACTGCTCTTCTTTGTATGATTTGTGGGTTTTTATCCTGTCTTTTTGTGTGTAAGTTTGGAAAGTCCTCTTGTCCCTGTGGAAGCTGTGGCTGGGTTCCTTCTCCTGAAATCAAGTAATGAATTTAAAACTGGTGACTACAATGGAAAACAATGAATCATTGTTCCTAAATGAGCTTACTGCTGACAATTTCCATGTGTAACTGAAGACTTCACTGTTGTCCACCTGAAGAAGTCTGAGATGTCCAGACCATCCTCATGGGACTCTTTGCTAACAAGCTGTTGTTCTTCCTTGATCTAACAAGGTAACTGATTCTTTTCAACAGAATGCAATGTTTCTGAGTGCCATTGGTCCCAAGACATTTGACATTGATCTCTCACTGGTGTCCCTAACTAAACTGAGTGTCTGATAATTTGATAAAATCCTTACAATGTTAAAAAAAAAAACTTGCACCAACTCCATCTGAAAAACGTAAGGCATTTTCATTTCAGAAGACATAATCAACAATGAAATGAAAGTATTTCATTATAAATTGCTAAAATGTGTAAACTGCAATTTTGTCACTAGCCTAGATCCCTTTTTAAGAGACAGGTTTGTATGTGGAGTCAATGATGAAGCACCACATAGAGCTCATTGCAAAACAAAAAATATGTAACAAGAGGAAGCACTTGCTTGTGAGGTTGTATCTGTGCATTCTAAAGAAAAACAAGCCTGCTCTGCTAAACTCAACTCCACTGCTGTTAATTTTGTGCAGAATAAAGAAAGGAATGTAAAATTACCCTCACATCAAAAGGATACCAAATCTCCATTCCAAGAGTTATCAGACAGCCGTTGAGGGAATCACATGCTTAAAATGTAGTCTGCCATAAATGTAAAGGTTATCTCCAGCAAGTTGGTCTCCAAGAAGTCATGCAACAGGAAACAAATGTGAGTACTACTGCTAATGCTGCACACAGTGTTAATGATGAGCCTGACAGTTGAGTGTTCACTGGAGTTTACAGCACTGAGATTGTGAATATAGTGGAAACATCAACTTAAAGACAACAGAAACAATGAGGTGTTAATACAAGAGACTTGCACAATAGCACACAGCAGACTACTAATAGTACCATTCAGGCTTGATAACAATAAACAAACTAGAAGTGTGGATGCCTGTTTTGTCAAAGTCCACTATGGAAAAGACTGCGGGAAATGAGATCTTTAAATTACTAACGTAAAAGAGTACGTTTTTTGGGTGGAGAGTGGTTTGAACCTTTGGGCATCAAATTAACTGGAGCTCATTGTTTGATAAAGTTCTTGAGGATGATCCTGGTATGTACAAGAGCCTATTACATTGAATTCAAAAGTAGCCCCAATTTGTATGAAGCCCCCACGTTACATGTGCTCTCAGAACAAAAATTGATGTTTAGATTGATCACCTTGTAATACAAGGTATACTAGAAACAATGTCACGTCCTAAATGGTCAGCTCCTATTGTCCTATTATTAAAGCCAAATGTGAATGTACAAATATGTGCAGAGTACATACGTACAATCAACAAAGCATTACAGGAATAGCCATACCAAATGCCAGCTGTCAATCAGATACTTACAATACCTTCCACAGGAAAAACAACCGCCAAGCTGAATATGGCACAAGTTTATAAATGATTACCTGTGGAGAAAGATGCTGCCAATGCACAAATGATAATTACAAACAAAGGGGGTATTCAGAAGTATTCATTTACAATTTGATGTAGACATTGCACCATGGATTTTCCAGAAATGTTGCCATATTTTAACCATGTCTTTACAGGAGAAGATTCCATGCGATATTAGTCAACTAAAAAAGAAAATCGATGAATTAAGCTACTTATCACTGCCATCTGCTGAGTCTGCTGTTCCTCCCATGTCAGAAGCTCTCATCATGGAATCTATTTCACAGGGCTCAAAATTTCCACTCGCCACTAGCCAATGGCGAGTCAACATTTAGCCCTGGCGAGTAGAATTTCAGCCCTGGTGGGTATGTTATGGCTTGCAGTGGAGAGTAACTTTTCAGGTCTGGCTAGTAGCAAAGGACTTAAAATTATAAGCCCTGTATTTTAGTTTTCCTTACAAGCAAGCAACATTGCTCAAATTAATGGAGAGGGTGGCATTGGTCATATTCAGGCCTGGATTTCCCAATAGGTTGAATAGGCAACTGCTTAGAGCTCCAAATTGTGAGGGGTGTTTCAGCAGTGCTTACCACACCCACATTCTGAACTGTGGGTGTGGTTTGAGCACTCTCAGTGTCCCTGTGACAGTTTTATACCCCTTTACAAGCTATTATTTAACACCTTGGATGCTATAGAGCTCTGCAAAGCAATTCTTTGCAATATGTTGGAGATATCTCTAGCAACCAAGGGTTTAAAGCATTTTTTGTGCTTTGCCTCTTATAGGCCAAGAGTATTTGCAGTGCTAGGAAATAGTGGATGGAACAGGGGGTGAGGAGTGGGGTTGTGGTGGAGCTAAGGGCACCTAGAGTGCCTTGCCTAGGGGAGCCTGGGATGTAAATCCAGCCCTGGTCATATTACTGGAGAGGATGGCTTACTGGATGGGGTGACCTAATACAAATGGGGAAGACAACTTAAAGCCTTTTGAAATGCTCAAACATGAGCTCTCTGCTTATAAAGGTTGCCTTTTATGAAGTGACAGGGTAAACAGTGCCCTCCATGATGGACATGCTGGTATAGTTCACATGAGCACTCCTGCTAGGAGTTAGGTTTGGTAGCAAAAATGCATCAGGTTATTGAAAAATGGATAAAGAATAGTGTGCTATTTCAATCCAAATGTCATGCTCCACCGAAGGCCATGGTGGACAAAAACACCTTGGTCACAATTGCATATTGATTTTGCAAGAGCAGGTTTTCTCCCTTGCTGGTTCTTTTTCTAAGTGGCTAGAAGTTGCAACAGTTGTTAGAACTTATGTTTAATATAAGGCTTTAAATCCACATATTAATATATACTCATCTCTGTATATTCATATATACTCATATATATTCACAGATTCATATATACACATATAATATATATTCAGTAAGAATAATCCTTTATAATATGCAGTCTTCTGGTAATGTAAGAATCAACATCTAGAGAGAATAAATAAAATAAATAAGGGATACTTGGCCATTGTACAGGGACATTTCTAAACATGTCCAAGAACGGGCTGGTGCAGAGGTTAGAACAATAACTGGGTCAACATGACATTTAGATGGAGGAGGTAGAGGTGGGAACATTTAGGAGAAGAGCAACTCCAGAGAATTATATGGCTGAACATTGCATATGGCCAAAATAGGGAAAATAACTGCTTTGGAAATGTAACCTATGTGAAATCACATGCAGACAATGTAATTGGGTCATTAACTTCTTGATACTGGCCACTGCCAATTCAGAACCTCTGGTGCCCTGTTTGTCCATTTTGGATGAAAAACTTACAGTACTGTGCAAAAGTCTTAGGCAGGTGTGAACAAATGCTGTAAAGTAAGAATGCTTTCAAAAATACATGTTGATAGTTTATTTTTATCAATTAACAAAATGCATAGTGAGTGAAAAAAAGAAAAATCTAAATCAAATCAATATTTGGTGTGACCACCCTTTGCCTTAAAAAAGCATCAGTTCTTCTAGGTACGCTTGCACAAAGTCAGGGATTTTGTGGGCATATAGTCAGGTGTATGATTAAACACTTATACCAAAGAAGTGCTAATGATCACTGATTTAATTTTAATTTAATTTCATTAACTGAAACAGAAATAGCTGTGTAGGAGGAATAACACTGGGTGACGAACAGCCAAAGCTGAAGACAGGTTGCTAAAGAAGTTTAATGTCAAAAGTCATACACCATGGCAAGACTGAGCAAGGCAACAAGACACAAGGTAGTTATACTGCATCAGCAAGGTCTCTCCCAGGCAGAAATTTCAAGGCAGACAGGGGTTTCCAGATGTGAAGTCCAGGCTCTTTTAAGAAGCACAAAGAAACAGACAATGGTGAGGACCGTAGACACAGTGGTCGGCCAAGGAAACTTAGTGCAGCAGATGAAAGACACATCAAGCTTACTTCCCTTCAGAGCAGAGCCATCAGCTCAGAATTGGCAGAAAATAGTGGGATCCTGCTACACCCATCTACTGTACGGGGATCTCTGGTCAGAGGTGGTCATCATGGAAGACTTGAGGCCAAAAAGCCATACCTCCTATGTGGACACAAGGCCAAGCGACTCACCTATGCACAAAAACACAGGAAACGGGGGTTGCAGAAAAATGGCAGCAGGTTTTCTGTACTGATGACTCAAAATCTGAAATAGTTGGCTGTAGCAGAAAGCAGTTTGTTCACAGAAGGCAGGAGAGCGGCACAATAATGAATGTCTGCAGGCAACAGTTAAGCATGGTTGAGATTCCTTGCAAGTTTGGGGCTGCATTTCTGCAAATGGAGTTGGGGATTTGGTCAGAATTAATGGTCTCCTCAATGCTGAGAAGTACAGGCAGATACTTATCCATTATTCAATACCATCAGGGAGGTATCTGATTGGCCCCAAATTTATTCTACAGCATGACAACGACCCCAAACATACAGCCAGAGTCATTAAGAACTATCTTCAATGTAAAGAAGAAGAAGGAGTCCTGGAAGTAATGGTATGGCCCCCAGAAAGCCCTGATCTCAACATCATCGAGTCTATCTAGGATTAAATGAGGAGAGAAAAGCAACTGAGACTGCCTAAATCCACAGAACAACTGTGGTTAGTTCTCCAAGATGTTTGGAATAACCTACCTGCAAAGTTCCTTAACAAACTGTATGCAACTGATGCTGTTTTGAAGGCAAAGGGTGGTCGGACCAGATATTGATTTGATTTAGATTTTTCTTCTGTTCACTATCTATGCATTTTGTTATTTGATAAATCTAAACTATTAACATATTTATTTTTTAAAGCATTCTTACTTTATACCATTTTTTTATAGCTAAGTACACAAGAACCAAGAAACATACAATATTAAATACTCCTAATACTTCTAAAATGCCCATCTTTAAAGAGGACTAACAAAAGTTTACTTTCAAGTAACAATAAGAATGAAGAAAAGGAATCCTGCAAGCGAGGGACTTCAGAAAAGTTAAAAAATATTCATGGCGGAAAAACTATCTGCAGAAGATTACAGAAGGACTTTGGGAGAAGTCAATCACAAAAGATTCATGCTCATAAAAGACAGGTGCAGAGGACCAGAGTACAAAGAAGACTGGTTGGACCTTTCAGGTGAAGACAAACAGATTGTTATTTCAAAGTCAAAGCAAGTGTATTAAAAGTGACAGTACATTCCTCCACATTGCATAACAAAAACTATTAAGCTTTGAATGTTTTTGGAGAAAGAACATGAAAACATAAGTTTTATAATAAGTATATAATTATGAAAGTTTTAGGAATATATGCGAGAAAATGTCAATTAAAGTATAGTGAATTACCTAATGAAGGCAAAGCCTCTGACTGTCGTGCGTTAAAGTCAGATTGCAATCAATTAAAAATAAATCAGTGGTTTTCCATCTTGGAAGACCTTAAAGTGGAAGCAGGCAGAGAGACAGAAATAAAAATAAAAGTTAAAATAAAAATAAAGTTGCTTGGAGTGCTGGCTAGCAATATGACCAGCAGGAGAAGCTGGATAGACCTAGATGCTGCTGATGCTACTGATACAGAGGTGGAGGAGGATGTCAGCAACACCAGCAGTAAAGGGAGCCCACATACCCCTGACCCAATGATCCCCAGTCCCCCGACATCATCCATCAGGGAAAATATAGTGAAGAAAGCAGAACTGGCTAGCAGCATGAGCATCACACGTCAGCTGCCTGTGCCTGCTGCTACTGCTGCCGGTATACCTTCTAGATGTCAATTTTGACAACAGGGGTCCCTCTGTCATTCTTATCTTTCCCAACCAGTCATATAGAGGAAGAGACTGATGTTGGTGGTGGTTATGAGAGTGAGTGTGATGATGGAGCAGTGGTGTGGAGGAGTGTATGAGAGCATTTATGGCAGAAGAAGGCCATTCTTCTCCACATCTACCCTCTATGAAATCATGGATGTGGGAATATTTTCCCCTGTTTACACTGTGCACTGTGTGTAGTAAGTTAGTGAAAAGGGGAAAGGAGGGCACACACCATGGAAAAACTGCTCTCATAGAGCACATGCAACATAGACACCACATGATTTATGTTAAGCATGTGAAAGCCAAACCCCCAGAAAAAGAAATTGAGAGCCACTGTAACTGTGCCCCCTATCCCTCCCTAAGTGTCCTCTTCATCTGGCATACTATCTTTGCCTGTGTTACCTCTCCCATCAGCTGATAGCTAGTCTATAGGTGTAAGGTCATGGTAGTTCATGACCACCATTGCACATTGTGTGGTACACTAACCAATATAGGCAATATAGGGGAGAGCAATCAAATTCAGAGTATCAAGGAGCATCTGCAGGCATTCAATCCAGCTGACTATGCTAAGCTGGTGGCAGGGAAGATTTATTATTTTATTCAGTCTTCTATCCTGACATCACATGTACTTAGCAGAATGGACAAAGGCCATGGTGACAGCAGTACATGGTTTCATGGTTTCTTGTGTTTGGTTGTATTTGCACCTGTCGATTAATATGAAAGCAGATGTGTCTGTTGTTGTGATACTTCAAAGTCCTTCCCCTATTTCACAATGTTTTGTTGCACACATTGTGCACATAGTAGTTGTGGAAGAAAGACATAGTTCCTTGCTCTCAAGTGAAAAAATAGTATTCCACCACACCTGTGATTTTAGAGGACATGTAGGTGAGGAAGCATATTTGGTCAGCTTCATCTCTCTAGATGCAACTGAAGTGATGCGGGGGCTTTTTGTGGTGTTGCTACTACCTCACAATACTAGGGCTAGTAGCAAGTAGAGGCATCACCATACCACCTGTCTTATATCAGTGCTGATGATCCCAGTCCCATGCAGCAGCCTAATCCTTCTGCTGTTTAGATGACTCAGCTGCAGAAATTACAGAAATATAAAATGCCAGAATGTCACTAGTGGTATTGCCACTATCTGGCACTGCTGGCACTAGGCAAGTAGGGCATACAATTTTTTTCAGGGCTTGGATTTTAGATCCCTGAGGCCTAAAAATTGTCAGGGGTTGTTTTTGGCAAACCTGAGGTCTGAAAACAAATTAATGTCAAGGTTAGCCCTCTTTGAAGCCCATAATCAATGTCTTTCAAGCCTAGCCTTCCTGTAATATTTTGAATGTTTAACTTTTGGTAAGCCCACAAAGCAAATATTTTTCAGGCCTTTCTTTCTGTTAACTTGCTGCTATGCTAACCATTATTTTTAAAGAGATAATTTTAAAAAGTTACAATTTACACTGAATGTGGCTGATGTGTATGGTGGTGGTGGACTGGGGTGGTGTGATTGATGTTTATTAGTTCTGAGCGAGCATGCTCGGCCGATGCTCGGATCGGCTCGAGCATCGCTCTGCTCGGCACATGGCGGTACTCGTACGAGTACCGCCATGTGCTCGCCCGCCATGTTCGGGTGGCAGGGATCTGTGCCGGAGGAGGCACAGATCTTGCAGACGCTCCGCTGGACCACCAGGGACTGGAGGTAGGGGGCATTGCGGAGATGAAGGGGGCATTGCGGAGATGAAGGGGGACATTGCGGAGATGAAGGGGGACATTGTGGAAGGGGGACATTGTGGAAGGGGGGCATTGAGGAGATGAAGGGGGCATTGCGGAGATGAAGGGGGACATTGCGGAGATGAAGGGGGACATTGTGGAAGGGGGACATTGTGGAAGGGGGACATTGTGGAAGGGGGGCATTGCGGAGATGAAGGGGGCATTGCGGAGATGAAGGGGGCATTGCGGAGATGAAGGGGGACATTGTGGAAGGGGGGCATTGCGGAGATGAAGGGGGCATTGCGGAGATGAAGGGGGACATTGCGGAGATGAAGGGGGACATTGTGGAAGGGGGACATTGTGGAAGGGGGGCATTGCGGAGATGAAGGGGGCATTGCGGAGATGAAGGGGGACATTGCGGAGATGAAGGGGGACATTGTGGAAGGGGGACATTGTGGAAGGGGGACATTGTGGAAGAGGGGCATTGTGGAGATGAAGGGGGGCATTGACCAGGCACCCTCCCCTCATCAGAGCAGGGGGTGCCTGGTGTAATGCTCGAGTCCTCCCATTTAATGCAATGGGGTTCGGGTGCTCGGCCGAGCACTCGAGCCTCAGGGGGTGCTCGGTCAGAGCACCCGAACACCCGAGCATCGGGGTGCTCGCTCAACACTAATGTTTATATATCATCTGGATTCTTAGGACTGAAGTCTAGTCCAATTTATCATTTTTGAGTCTAATTTAAGCTTGCATTATTCTCATATTATTGTCAAACATTAATCAGTGGTCCCAATAGTGGTAGATGGTAACAACCCTTCAAATCCCTCCTCCATATCCTCTCTGTTACTGTTAATAGTACATGTGCCATGGCTTTCCCTGTCATGTGTGATTTTGTCCACTTCTGCTACCTGATACGCAGATGGTATTAGATGTAGGTTTATTTTTAGAATTGCAAGTCTACCTACTCTGCTGCTTGATAGCCATGTCCTACGGTAATTTACAATATAAGCGCTACATTAAAAACTGTATCCTTGTTGGTGGGCAGTTAAGGGTTTCCAGAGCAGTGCTTCAGTGCTGGTCACACACACTGATTTATTTGCCAGTAGTCGATAGGGTCATTGTTTCTGCCCTGAATGTATCTATCCTGCAAGTATGCTGTAACTAGGGACTGGGCGAAAAGTAAAAAAATTTTAAGAGGCAATATTCACAGAAAAACACCAATTTACCACTTCTTCTTCGAAATTCCCAGCCATAGAAAATAATACAATTTCCTCCTTTATTTTTTGCCTATGTTTGCTATGATTGCAACATTTCCCACCGCAATACTACTTCTGAGGGCTAAAGTGGATAAATAAATAACTGAATGTAAAAGTTGTGAGTCCTACAGCAACATAGGCCTTGAAAAAACTGTTAGTAGGCTAAGTGCCTTTACCTTTTAGCTACTTTTCTGGCCATGTCATAATTTCTCTCATTCTCAACTTCATCTGTATCTGAAAAAGAGGAGGCCGCTGGAGGAATATACTCTATATCAACATAATCATCAATAATCAGGTAATCTTCAGCATTGCCTGTCACTGCTTCCCCGCTACTTTGATATTCCTGTAGACTTTTTTGAAGTCTCAAATAATTTCATTTTACTTTTGCTCTTAGAGAAATTTTGAGCATATTATTCACTACTTTGAGGATTGGTGCTTTTACGCTCACTGTCAGTTGGTTGAACTGTTACACATTCCTCCGTTATGCCATTAACACTAGAATGTGACTTGTTGTCTTCTTAAAGGTATAGTAATGTTTCAAAATAAAAGCAGCTCCAATTAATCTTCATAGTATTTGGGCCATGGAGAGTGTCATTTCAATACTGTCAGAGTTGTAGTTCAAGAGTAATTGAATGATAAAGTATCCCCCTCCCTCCACTTTTACTGATATAACACTACTCACCTCAGAACAGAAAGTTGGTGTCCAAATGGCTTGCAGAGAGGGGCAATCTTCAATTAGCATAAGGGAAAAATCTGAAAAACTTGTCAAGGGGGGCAGGGTTTTCATTGTTCTCACAGTAAGAAGATCGTCCCTTGTTGAGAGCTGTCTGGTCTTAAGGCCAGATTCCACATCTGAGGGGAGGTGGCTTACACTAGGTGGGCGGGAGGGGGATATTTTATCATTCAATTACTCTTGAACTACAACTCTGACAGTATTGAAATAACACTCTCCATGACCCAAATACTATGACAATTAACTGGAGCTGCTTTTATTTTGAAACATCACTGTACATTTATGTGTTCTTAGATGTTTTATAATAGTAATTGTGGTGATATGGTGAACTTTTTATGTGATTTTTATAAACAGCTTCCTGAGGAAGAGAAGGATCCTCCCCATTTATTGTACATGCTGCAGCAACCATAGCTGCAGTCAGTTTTAGACTACCACTTTACTAACATGTGCCTTCACTGCTACTACTACTCCTCCTTTTGACCTACCTCTGCCCCTAGTACATTTGCTGGACATTATTGAACATGGAAGTACACAAAAAACTGACTATGTATGATGTCTCACCCTTTAAAAAATACTCTCTTCTGGTATCTGTCTGTCTCAGTCAAAGCTCCTGTCATGGTCCCTATCAGTCAAGCTAGTTTTAATTTTGTATTGAGTTTTAATTTTTTGTATCAACTGTCCCTTTCAGTGTTGAAAAAAAAACAAAACTCCCCGTGCAACTGCTTCTTCCCCTACTCTCCCCAAACAAAGAAAACAGCCACCAGAATAAAACTTAGATCACAGTTGCCCGTGTTTTCTCAGTATGGCAGAATTTTCTGGTATTTTGGAGTAAATCTCCTTTGCTCCCTTCATACACCCCAGACTCTACAACATGGATGTAATAGCCAGCAGAAGGGAACTTGGATCACAACTGCCTGTTTCTTCTCAGTTGCACTAAATATTGGGGTATTTTGGGGTAAATCTCTTTTGCTCTCTTCATACACCCCCTGAATCCCCTAACACAGAGATGACAGCCAGATCAAGAAAGAACTTGGATCACAGCTGCCTCTGTCTTCACAGTCACACAAAATTTCAGGGTATTTTTAGGTAAATCTCCATTGCTCCCTTCTCACTCCCTCAGACTCCCCTAGCACAGAGATAACAGCCAGATCAGGAAGGAATGTTGATCACAGCTGCCCAATCAGTCATACAGAATTTTGGGGTATTTTTTTGTCAACCTCCTTTCTCCCTTTCCCCCTCTCCCATACTCCCCAAACACAGAGAACAAATGTCCTACCTACAAGACTCCCTAAACTATATTCCAGTTTTAATGTGTTTGCCTATCTGAAATAGCTACAAAATTGTACTTTTTTCTTTCATAAATACAGAAATGACATCCTGCAAGAACCTGACACCCCTGTTATACTATGCTTATGGGAAAAGAAGGATAACTTTCCATGAGGTGGGGGAAATTCAGTCTTACTATGGATTTCAATGCAATGAGCTAAGCAGGAAAAGCAGAAAATATGCACTTTTTGTGAAAAACTTCCCGCTCATTGGAAAGTTACATTTTTCTCCTGTTTCACATTTGAGGGAAAGTTTTGCCCATCCCTATCTGTAACCATTTTACATACAACGGAACCACTCCTAGGAGCTACAAGATGTTTGTGTTTATTAGTCACCAACCCATACTCTGGGAGCAAGTCCCATAGAGATGTGCCACCATGAGAATCACCACCACAAATGTTAGATTGCCACCCCTTGTCCTTGGTCTTATTCTTTTAAAGAAGGGTCATATGGAGTAAAAATATGGGGAAGCAAAGAAATAAAGTATTAGTGATCAGAAATCTTTTTGAATTCATAAATGTCTTGGATACTATACCTGATGCTTGGGACAAATACTTTAAAATGAGTACAGAAAAAGAATGAAATGTGGTAGGATGACATAGGGTTCAAATATTATTGATACAATAGAGAGGAGTGAGAACAAATATCTCTCTTAACCATAGGAAAAAGAGATAATGAATGTCTGAGTACTTTCCAGTCAAAGGTAAAATGTACACCAATAGAAGGTTCAGTAGATAGACCAGGATTAGACACTACACATCAGATTTGTCTGTTTAAAGGACAGTCTATTCAGGGAATAGTAACTAAATGGGATATTATTTTGTGTGAAAGAAATGAAGCAAAAGACAAGTGGATGGGCTCACCCAGAAATGATAATAAATAGTGTTGAGCGAGCATGCTCGGCCGAAGCTCGGTTCGGCTCGAGTATCGCTCTGCTCGGCACATGGCGGTACTCGTACGAGTACCGCATGTGCTCGCCCGCCATGTTCGGGTCTCCTCCCCGCATGTTTCGCGGCTGCTGCGCAGCCAATAAACATGCAGGGAGGCTCTGACATCAGTGTAATGCCAGCAGCCATGTTGGCTGCTGGCATTACACTGATTGGCTGGCCAGAACCCGTGATCGGGTGCTGTATAGCACCTGACCAGCGAGTTCGGCTCAGTCTTAGCCAGGGAGAGATAAGGATAGGAAGGGAAAGTCAGTGTAGGGAGAAGAAAAGCGATTGTGAAAAAAAAAAGACCCAAAAGTCCTTTTTAGGACTACTGTGTGTGGGGGAAGCAGTTTATTTTGTTTGGGGGGGCAGAGATATAAAAAAAAAAATCTTCATATATTCTGTTCACTGTGCCTAGCCGCAGATTAGCAGCACATTCTGTTTAGTGTGCAGAGTTGCAGATTAGAGCATATTCTGTTCAGTGTGCAAAGTTGCAGATTAGCAGCACATTCTTTTTAGTGTGCAAAGTTGCAGATTAGAGCACATTCTGTTCAGTGTGCAAAGTTGCAGATTAGCAGCACATTCTTTTTAGTGTGCAAAGTTTCAGATTAGGAGAACATTCTGTTAAGTGTTCAAACTGTAAAATATCAAAGTCACATATTCCATTCACTGTGCGTAGCCGCAGTTAAGAAGCACATTCTGTTTACTGTGCAAAGTTTCAGATTAGGAGAACATTCTGTTAACTGTGCAAACTGTAAAATATCAAAGTCACATATTCCATTCACTGTGCGTAGCCGCAGTTAAGAAGCACATTCTGTTTACTGTGCAAAGTTTCAGATTAGGAGAACATTCTGTTAACTGTGCAAACTGTAAAATATCAAAGTCACATATTCCATTCACTTTGCGTAGCCGCAGTTAAGAAGCACATTCTGTTTACTGTGCAAAGTTTCAGATTAGGAGAACATTCTGTTAAGTGTTCAAACTGTAAAATATCATAGTCACATATTCCATTCACTGTGCGTAGCCGCAGTTAAGAAGCACATTCTGTTTACTGTGCAAAGTTTCAGATTAGGAGAACATTCTGTTAACTGTGCAAACTGTAAAATATCAAAGTCACATATTCCATTCACTGTGCGTAGCCGCAGTTAAGAAGCACATTCTGTTTACTGTGCAAAGTTTCAGATTAGGAGAACATTCTGTTAACTGTGCAAACTGTAAAATATCAAAGTCACATATTCCATTCACTTTGCGTAGCCGCAGTTAAGAAGCACATTCTGTTTACTGTGCAAAGTTTCAGATTAGGAGAACATTCTGTTAAGTGTTCAAACTGTAAAATATCAAAGTCACATATTCCATTCACTGTGCGTAGCCGCAGTTAAGAAGCACATTCTGTTTACTGTGCAAAGTTGCAGATTAGGAGAACATTCTGTTAACTGTGCAAACTGTAAAATATCAAAGTCACATATTCCATTCACTGTGCGTAGCCGCAGTTAAGAAGCACATTCTGTTTACTGTGCAAAGTTTCAGATTAGGAGAACATTCTGTTAACTGTGCAAACTGTAAAATATCAAAGTCACATATTCCATTCACTTTGCGTAGCCGCAGTTAAGAAGCACATTCTGTTTACTGTGCAAAGTTTCAGATTAGGAGAACATTCTGTTAACTGTGCAAACTGTAAAATATCAAAGTCACATATTCCATTCACTTTGCGTAGCCGCAGTTAAGAAGCACATTCTGTTTACTGTGCAAAGTTTCAGATTAGGAGAACATTCTGTTAAGTGTTCAAACTGTAAAATATCAAAGTCACATATTCCATTCACTGTGCGTAGCCGCAGTTAAGAAGCACATTCTGTTTACTGTGCAAAGTTTCAGATTAGGAGAACATTCTGTTAACTGTGCAAACTGTAAAATATCAAAGTCACATATTCCATTCACTTTGCGTAGCCGCAGTTAAGAAGCACATTCTGTTTACTGTGCAAAGTTGCAGATTAGGAGAACATTCTGTTAAGTGTTCAAACTGTAAAATATCAAAGTCACATATTCCATTCACTGTGCGTAGCCGCAGTTAAGAAGCACATTCTGTTTACTGTGCAAAGTTTCAGATTAGGAGAACATTCTGTTAACTGTGCAAACTGTAAAATATCAAAGTCACATATTCCATTCACTTTGCGTAGCCGCAGTTAAGAAGCACATTCTGTTTACTGTGCAAAGTTTCAGATTAGGAGAACATTCTGTTAAGTGTTCAAACTGTAAAATATCAAAGTCACATATTCCATTCACTGTGCGTAGCCGCAGTTAAGAAGCACATTCTGTTTACTGTGCAAAGTTGCAGATTTGCAGCACATATTCCGTGTAATATGAAGAAGGCGGGTAAAAAGGGACGGGGAAGTGGACGTGATCCTGATAGTTCAGGGCGCGGGTCAGGACGCGTAGAAACTGTGCCTGGTGCCAGAGCACAAGACAGAAAGACATCCACCATACCTAGCTTCATGTCTCAGTTTACAGGGCGTCGCAGGACATCACTCTCGAGGTCCGACCACTGCGAACAGGTGGTCGGTTGGATGTCAGCTGATACTGCTTCCAGTCGGTTAAGCACCACCCTGTCTTCCACCAAGTCCACTCTCAGTAGCCAAGAGTCTGGTCAACATAATCCTCACCCTGATCATCCTTCCTCCCACCATAGAGGATCTGGTCAAAGAAGTGATCCCACACTGGGATATAGTGAGGAGCTCGTCTCATCACCAATCCTTCATTTGAACCTCTCTCCAAGTACGCTTGCAGAGGAACATGACATCTTGTGCCCTGATTCACAACCTATAGAGGGTACCCAATCACAAGAAGATGACAGAGGTGAACGGCATTTAAGGTCAAAGGAAGTGGATGATGATGATGATGAGACACAGTTGCCATTAAATCAACCACTATTACTGTCTCAAGACCTTGATGAGGAGGATGATATACAGTTGTCAATGACTGAGTATGTGGTGGGATCAAGACATGAGGAGGATGATCAGAGTGAGGAAGTGGAGGAGGACTTGGTGGACGATGAGGTGACTGACCCCACCTGGGAAGGTGTAGAGCCGAGCGATGACAGCAGTCCTGAGGGTGAGCCATCTGCAGCACCGCAACAGGCTGGAAGAGGCAGTGGTGTGGCTACAGAAAGAAGGCGGACCGCACCAAACCGGCCCGCAAATGTTCCACGGAGCACCCCCTTGCGTAAATCTCCCTTGCCAAGGGGTAGGTGTTCCGCGGTATGGCGTTTTTTTAAGGAAAGTGCGGACGACAAAAGAATTGTAGTTTGCAACCTGTGCAACACCAGAATGAGCCGAGGCATGAACACTAGAAACCTCACCACCACCAGCATGATCCGACACATGGCATCCAAGCACCGTAATAAGTGGGAGGAATGCCCGGATCGCCAATCTGTGTCTGCAGGCCACACCACTGCCTCCTCTTCCCCTGTTTTTGGTGCCGGTCAATCGCCTGTCGAAGGCGCAGGCCCGCATACCTCCCGCCCTGCACCTGTACCATCTGAAGCACCATCAGCGACCACATCCACTTCCCTGTCCCAGCGCAGCGTCCAAATGTCGTTACCCCAGGCATTTGAGCGCAAGCGAAAATACCCAGCCACCCACCCACAGGCCATAGCACTAACCTCACACCTTTCCAAATTACTGGCCATCGAAATGCTGCCATTTAGGCTTGTGGAGACTGAGTCCTTCCGCAGCCTGATGGCAGCAGCTGTCCCTCGGTACGCAGTCCCCAGCCGCCACTACTTTTCCCGGTGTGCCGTCCCGGCCTTACACCACCATGTGTCCCGTAACATCACCCATGCCCTGACCAACGCAGTTACTGTGAAGGTCCACTTAACGACTGACACATGGACAAGTGCTTGTGGCCAGGGACGCTACATTTCCCTGACGGCACACTGGGTGAATGTCGTGGAGGCTGGGAGCGACTCGGACCCTGGGATGGCACAGGTGCTACCCACGCCGAGGATTGCGGGCCCTACCTCCATCAGGGTTTCCGCCAGCACCTACGTTATTGGCTCCTCCTCCTCCGTTTCCACCTCCGAATTCTCTGCGCGCAGCGCCACTCACCCATCAGCCGGTAGCTGGAAGCAGTGTAGCACTGCAGTGTGGAAGCGTCAACAGGCCGTGCTGAAGCTGATCTGCCTTGGGGACAAACAGCACACGGCCTCAGAGCTGTTGCAGGGGATTAGTCACCAGACCGAGCAATGGCTCTCGCCACTCAACCTGCAACCAGGCATGGTTGTGTGTGATAATGGGCGTAACTTGGTGGCGGCTTTGGAGCTCGGCAAGCTCACACACGTACCATGCCTAGCGCATGTATTTAATTTAGTGGTTCATCGATTTCTAAAAACCTACCCCAATTTGCATGATCTCTTGACAAAGGTGCGCCGCGTGTGTGCACATTTCCGTAAGTCATCTACAGCTTCAGCCGGCCTGTTGAAGCTGCAGCAGTGCTTACAATTGCCAGCTCACCGGCTGCTGTGTGACGTGAGCACGCGCTGGAACTCCACCTTCCACTTGTTGGCCCGGCTTTGTGAGCAGCAGAGGGCAGTAGTGGAGTACCAGCTGTTACACGGTCGTCGCCTCTCCGTTCAACTTCCTCTAATCAGAAGTGAGGAGTGGGAATGGATGTCAGACCTCTGTGAGGTTTTACGCAATTTTGAGGAATCGACACAGATGGTGAGCGTCGATAACGCTATTATCAGTGTAACCATCCCACTTCTGTGTCTACTGAAACGCTCGCTGCTCACAATTAAAACTGACGCTTTGCATGTGGAAGAGGTGGAAATGCGGGAGGAAGAGCTTACACAAGGTGATAGCCAGAGCACCCTCACTTCATCTTCTCAGCGACAATTGGAGGAGGCGGAGGAGGAGGAGGAGGAAGACACGGTTGCCTCCGCTACAGAGGGTAGCCATGGAACTTTAGTTCCATCTCTTCAGCGTGGGTGGGCAGAAGAGGAGGAAGAGGATGAGGAGATTGAGAGTCATCCTCCTGGTGAGGACAGCGAAATCTTGACGTTGGTACTCTGGCACACATGGCTGACTTTATGTTAGGCTGCCTTTCCCGTGACCCACGCGTTATACGCATTTTAGACAACACGGATTACTGGGTGTTCACCCTTCTGGACCCCCGCTACAAAGAGAATTTCTCATCTCTCATTCCTCCGGTGGAGAGGACAAGCAAAATGGTGCAATACCAGAAGGTTCTTGTCGAAAAATTGCTCCATCTGACAACGCTGGCGGCAGAGTACGTGCTACCTTGGCCAACCGAGAAGGGGAGAAAAGGGGAGCACACAGCAGTTCCGACAAAGGCAGGGCAACACTCTCCAAGGCGTGGGACACCTTCATGACACCCCGCCAGCACCCTCACCCTGATGCGCAGCCTAGTGTCACAAGGAGGGAAAAGTTTTGGAAGATGGTGAAGGAGTACGTAGCAGACCGTGTCAGCGTCCTCAATGATCCCTCTGTGCCTTACAACTACTGGGTGTCCAAGCTGGACACGTGGTATGAACTGGCACTCTACGCCTTGGAGGTGCTGGCCTGCCCTGCCGCCAGCGTTCTGTCTGAGCGGGTATTTAGTGCTGCTGGTGGCATCATAACAGATAAGCGTATCCACCTTTCCACCGAAAATGCTGATAGGTTGACACTTATAAAAATGAACAAGGCCTGGATTTCCCCTGACTTCTCCACTCCACTGGAGGAAAGCCCCGGAGGAACATAAAGTGACTTTATATATGTTATTTACAATGATGGGAATACTCTGTATTCCCATTCACCCCTTCCACCCAAAAAACGGGTATATGGTTGACTCTCTTCCATATACCCTGGGATATAATTTTTATATAGGGCCAGCTCACCAGCGGGCCCTGTGATATAATTTTTATATAGGGCCAGCTCACCAGCGGGCGCAGTTTGACAATTTTTGTATAGGTCAGCTCACCAGCGGGCCTTCTCATATAATGTTTTATTGGGTCAGCTCTCTAGCGGGCCCTCTCATATAATGTTTTATAGCGTCAGCTCACTAGCGGGCCTTCGCATATAATGTTTAGGATGGTCAGCTCCCCAGCAGACCCTCACCCATAATGTTTTAGATGGTCGGCTCAGCGCACGTTTCCCTCTTAATCATGGCCCCAGTTCAGAAAAATCGAGGAAATTTTTGGGAGAATTTGCCTTTGCGCACGTTTCCCTCTTAATCATGGCCTCAGTTCAGAAAAATCAAGGAAATTTTTGGGAGAATTTGCATTTGCGCACGTTTCCCTCTTAATCATGGCCTCAGTTCAGAAAAATCAAGGAAATTTTTGGGAGAATTTGCCTCTGCGCACGTTTCCCTCTTAATCATGGCCCCAGTTCCAAAAAATCGATGAAATTTTTTGCAGAATTTGCAGATGATATACAAGTAAATATACAGCAAATACTGTTTGGTAACAATTTTTCGCCTAAAGTCGTTTTTATCTTCCTTTTTGTGTGTTTTACGGTCAGTCTGTAAAAATGGCGTACTACGGGCGAAAGATCGTTCCCAGCAGCGATGTTGGAGTCCAAGATGCATCCAGACATCCTCCCTATGCTGTCCCTGAACCATTTCTGTGGTGTTTCCATCCTTTTCTGCCCTTTTCCTATGGACCAGGCACCCTCCCCTCATCAGAGCAGGGGGTGCCTGGTGTAATGCTCGAGTCCTCCCATTGACTTCAATGGGGCTCGGGTGCTCGGCCGAGCACTCGAGCCTCAGGGGGTGCTCGGTCAGAGCACCCGAACACCCGAGCATTGGGGTGCTCGCTCATCACTAATAATAAACACGAATGAGTGAGATAATCTTTTGTAAAACTTCAACAAGGAATATAATCAAGAAAGTGAGATAGGAAGTGGCAAGGAAAATAGCCAGTCGACATTCAGCCAAATAAAGAAGTTCTATTTACAGGAAAACATTGGTATGTGAAAGAAAGGTGTGTGGTATAACGCCAGAGAATACACACTAAAGTGTATGTATCTGCTTTCTGTTACTTGTTCGTTTTGCCCTGTTTATGGAGTGTGTTTTTTCTAAAGAGATAGTAACACTTTATATGAAAAAAGAGTGTATTTTTTTACTTATTACGCGTAATTATTCCTTCAACTCTCTTTTTCCCTTCACACCCCTAAAACTCCACCTGTCTCAGAACAACTGGCACTATGTGGCTACTGTCCTACCACGAATACTCCCCCTTAACTTAAGCAACTTCAGCTCCCTCTCCAGTGTTTGCCTGTCTGCCGAGGTAGCTAAAACATTTCTATCACAGACTGACAATGAGGTAGTATGATACTCTCCTTTTATAGATTTAGCACCTCTTGAATACCTGGCAGGAAATAAAGTGGAAGGGAATATTATTCATTGCAATTAAAAAAACATGAAAAGTCAGTTTTTTCACAGGAATTTTAATGGAAGATAGAAAGTGCTATTTTGCCATGTTTGTTTTTG
This sequence comes from Rhinophrynus dorsalis, assembly GCA_037306005.1. Classification (NCBI taxonomy): domain Eukaryota; kingdom Metazoa; phylum Chordata; class Amphibia; order Anura; family Rhinophrynidae; genus Rhinophrynus; species Rhinophrynus dorsalis. The sequence continues at coordinate 471,181,656 of CM074719.1, read as the reverse complement.
TGGTGAAAATTTTCAACCATGCCTACTGACAAATATGTTACTCAAGAGTTTCAAGACAGCTGTACATGTGTAAATGCCCAAAAATTACTGTTTAAACCAGGACGGTGACCTATGGTTGTTATAGCTGTTGTTGGTATACAAAATCCCATCATCCTCAGCTGGCCAGTTGGATGATGGGAAGACCACAAACAGGGAGGAACCACAGGTTGCCATCCCCTGGCTTTTATAATAGCATTAAAATCAAAGGCCTTCTCTATGTTCAAAAGAAAAGGGCACAAATGAAAAAAAGCAGATTGATTTAAATGGGGTTTTTAATCCCTTCAGTACTAGAGAGATCTTTAACGCAAAGCATTCAAGAAGTGAACATGATATGGTTGGTTTGCTCCAGAAATGCACCTCTTATATTGTACTGATCAATGGCATAATTAGTCATTGGAGGGAGCCATGCACACTTTTGTTGGCTCTCCAAACACAAAAATATTTTCACAGATGTATAACTAGAGCCTATGGTCCCTTAGTCAAATGGAGCCTCATGAGATGCTGGGCCCTGGCACAACTGCACCCCCTGTAATTACACCCCTGGTACCAATCAGTGCCTTTCCCTGGCTTCCAGTCACACCCAAAACCTTTTAGCAAGGCTCAGAATGCCAGCTCTCCCATTCACATCTTTGTCTTTTGTATTATTGATATAATGTTTACTGCAGAGTAACATCCGTCATGAAGATAGATCATCTTACAAATGACATGCAGACAGGTCAGAGACATTTCATTTTTTTACAATGCAAATTTTGTACATGTGTTGAACAGCACTGCTGCGTGGCTTTGCATACTAAATAAATGAATATAATACTGAGCCTTATACACAAGGGCAAAAAGGGTCTATTCTGGATCAAACAAACTGCACCACAGGGGACTAACAATAATAAACAGGAGTTTCAACCTCTTGAATGCTATAGTAGTCTCCAAAGCATTGCAGAGCAATGTGTTAAATACCTTTCTAGAATTGAATGGGGTGGGAAAACATTTAAATCAGTGGCCAATTGTCCCCTGCACTGTGGTTGGTTTGCTCCACAAGAGCTGCACTTTGGAGGGATGCTACATAAAGAGCATTGTTATGCTATGTTTAAAGGGATAGTAATACTTCGTTTTAACTTTATTTTATTTTGTAGGCATTAAAAAAACATGAAGAACGATATAAGTCTTATCTCTCAAACCTTTATGGTTTAAGATATATTCACAAACAAAGTATCCCCCCCCCGTTCAACCAGATCAGAAGGGAGCTGCCCAGGTAGACTGCAGAGAGGGACAATCTCCAATTAAGATAAGGGAAAAAGCTGAAAAACTTGTCAAGGCGGCAGGGCTTTCATTGTTTTCATGCAAAGAAAATTGTCCCCTTCTGTTATCTGTCCTGTCATACAACCAGATTCACATCTGAGAAGAGATGGCTTACACTAGGTAAAAGGGGCGGGGAGGGGAAACTTTGCTTGTGAATATCTCATAAACCATAAAGGTTTGAGGGATAAGACTTATATCATTATTCGTGTTTTTTTAATGCCTACAAAATAAAATAAAGTTAAAACGAAGTATTACTATCCCTTTAAGACATTCGAAAGCTATGATAGAGACAAACTAAACAAAAAAAGTCTGTGCATCAAATCATGACCTTTACCAATAAATAACCGGTGACTTACTAAAGATAATAAATAGTGAGGTTTAGTTACACGATTTTGGCCAAAACCATGCTAGGCTTGCCTGCACCGTCAAGGCACCCCAGATTTAGGCAAGTCCCTATCTGCCTCAAATCCAAGTGAACATGTTTTCCTATAATGCAATTAAAAAGCAATGACACCACCTTACCTCTATCTCTACTGTGAGCAAAACCCTTGTGAGGAGAATAAGGGAGTTATTTGTACCTTGCCTAATTAGTGCTAATACCTGAATACACTGTGACCTACCAAACAAGGGGAGGAGCCAAAACCTTCCAAAACACACACAAAAAATTAAATATACAGGTTCCTGGTGAGCTCAAAATAGCATTATCTGAAGCAAACCAGATGCGTCAAAAGGGAGAAATAAAAATGCTCAGTAACAGTATGCAAATTGGACTTTAAAATTGTTGGATGGGAATGTTGTGACTTAATCATCCCCTACAGTGCAGTGGGTATGCTCCATATTTGTTCTATTGTTCTTAGTACATCAGCCTCAGTATAGCCAGGGTTATCAAAATAATGTTTTTAAATATGTACACTACCATTCAAAACTTTGGGGTCACTGAGAAATGTCCTTATTTTCCATTAAATGAGTTGCAAAATGAATAGGAAATGCTTTCAAGATGTAGACAAGGCTAGAAGTACTGATTTTTAATTTAAATAATAATTGTGTCCTTCAGACTTTGCTGTTGTTAAAGAATCCTCCATTTGCAGCAATTACTGCCTTGTAGACCTTTGGCAGTTGTCAAGGTTTTGAGGTAATGTGAACAGAGTTCACACCATGCTTCCTGAAGCATCTCCCACAATCTGGATTGGATAGATGGGCACTTCTTACATACCATATGGTCAAGCTGATCCCATGACAGAAAAAAGGAAATTTCTAAGTGACCCCAAACATTTGAACGGTAGTATAAGTGTTACAATAACAACTGATATTATTTGGTCAGTAATGGAAAACACTCTTTTTTTCCTATTAAACAATCAGACATGGAAGTGATTTTATTGTTAATACTAAAGACCAATCAAAAGTTAACAATGGTATTTGTCTCTTGATTATCACTGTCTTTGTGAAATAAGCCTTTACCAATAACTTACAAATGACCATAGCTGGGAACTCTCCGGATTTGCCCCGGAGACTCCGGTTTTGTCTTCTAATTACCGGATTTCCGGGGCAGAGGATGATTCTCCAGGTGTGGGGAGTTTTAAATAAAACTCTACCCACCTCTGTGTATGCTCCTTGAACTCCAGCCAAATTCTCCTCCTTCCCAGCCTATTTATCTGGGGGGGTGGATTTTGTGGTTTTTGAAGCCCCGCCTCCCACTTGTGAGTAAGCCCCGCCCATTTCCTGATGCAAATCGCGTCATACATCTCCCCCAGCAGCACCAGAGGACTTCCCTCTGGGTGTCCACAATGAAAAGTTCCCAGATATGCAAATGACCTCACTTATAACAGCACAGTTACATCAGTGGCATCACTTCTGACATCACAAATATCAGTGACAATCCAAATTATCTCATCAGTGACACTGATAGTTACACTACATGATGTATAACAATATTATAAGGTAATACATTTATAGAGTTCAGATGTGTCATCATTTTATACTGTTATTTTAGTATAATTTTGCTATTTTTGGGTGTTGCAAGATAAATATTTTGTTCAAGTGTGTATTTCTTGGCAGTGTGGGTGAACAGTGATCGTAGTATGGTGTTTATTTCATGTTCTGCAGATTGAGAATATGCAGTGCAGTAAGGAATGTCTCAGTGTTATGATGTACCTTGGCAGTAAGCTACAGAAGTTGTGATGTAGTGCTGGTATATATAAATATATATATATATATATATATATATATATATATATTATAGTGTGGTCTGTCTGCTCTCCTATGACAGAAACAAGACCTGCTCTCCTCTATGCAAGTTATCAATATGAGAACCCTGTATAAAGCATACATCATATCACTATGTTGATAAATTTGAGGTTTTCATTGAATAGATTGGCCAAAATAAGCTTGCTCACCATGTCATGGTGCCCCAATATTTCAAGTAAGTCCTATCTATTGTACATTATAAGCCCTGTCTAAGTTTAAAAATGTTCCTGATGATTTCTTATAAATAAACGAATACAATCATATTACATTTTAATCCCTACAAATGTTTAAAAAATCCTCCTGATGATTTCTTGTAAATAAAGGCATAGAACCATAAAACCTACTCTAAAAACAAATAAAAACACAATTTCTAAGACTCACCTTCTTTCAAACAGTGTTCGCCTGAAGCGAGTTAGTGGAAACCCTAGAAGACTTGAGGTCCACCAGCCTCCTTTTTTAGGTCTTAACCACCCACACCCACAGGCTACATGGGGTAGGTATATTACCTTGATTGTAAAAAGACATGGTACAAGCAAGCTGAACAAAAGGAAAATTACCATGCCTTTAACAACCTCTTTACAAATAATAATAATAACAACAAATGTGCAACTATACATTTTAAGTGCATTTTGTTCTATATCATATGCAATAATGCAATTAAATACAATACAAATAAAAAGGTGCTAGAATGAGAAGGCGAAATGATGTACAAAAGCAAAGAAGAAAAGAAACTCACAGCACCAGCTCACCATAGTATATACTATGGGTTGTTATTTAAATTTATAGATTATATGTACACTACCATTCAAAAGTTTGGGGTCACTTAGGAATTTCCTTGTTTCTGTTATGGGAGCAGCTTGACCATACGGTACGTAAGATATCAAGCCAATCCAAACTGTGAGAGGTGCTTCAGGAAGCATGGGGTGAAGTCTCTTCACATTACCTCAACAATCTGACAAATAGAATGCCAAAGGTCTGCAAGGCTGCAATTGCTGCAAAGGAGGATTCTTCGATAAAATCAAAGTTTGAAGGACACAATTATTATTTAAATTAAAAATCTTTATTTCTAACCTTGCCAACATCTTGACTGTATTCCCCATTCATTTTGCAACTCATTTGATGGAAAACAAGGATATTTATAAGTGACCCCAAACTTTTGAACGGCAGTGTATATAATATGGTTTCTTATTTAAATGTATAGATTATATGTAATGTATATACTATGGTGAGCTGGTGCTGCGAGTTTCTTTTTTTCTGCTCTCTGATGATGTGCAGTATTAGCAGGGTCATTTGTGATGTGATGTCCTGTGAATATATGCATATCATCAACCTAGGTTACCAAGAAGAGGTCAGGGTTAGCCCTCAATATGTATTAACAGGAGAAACAGAATTCACTTCATGACAAATATTTTGGTCCAAGTACAAACCAGTAGGGATGAGAGAAAAACTTCACCTCAAACCAAAACTGGCCAAAAATTTCAAGCCAAAAGTACCATTTTCCCACCTTTTTTTTTTGCCTAGCTAATTACATTAAAATCAATGGGGAAAAAAAAATTTCCCCACCACATGAAAGTTTTCTCTACTTTTCTACAGCCATGTACAAGGATATCAGGCTCTCACAGCATGCCATTCTGTGTTTGTGAGAGGAGAAGTTAGTGTTGTGGGCATGGGCTTCTGGGGGGGGGCACTTGCCCCCCCTACAATTACCCCCTCCATATAAACAATGGGCTGGCCTGGGGGTCATATTATGGCTTTGCCCTCCCCTGGAAAAATTTCTATAGACATCCCTGGTTGTGGGCAAATAACAAATGTACTCTGTATGGTAACTCATTTTTCAAGGTACATGTTGCTGTAGGACTCACAACTTTGACTTCAAGCTAATTATTTATCCATTACAGCTCTCAGAAGAAGTAATATTGTGCTGGGAAATGTTGCACCATAGGAAACATAGGCAAAGAATGTGTTGGAATAGGTGAAAGATGTGTTGAATAGGAGAAAAATGTGTTAGAATAGGAGAAAAATTAGTCGGAATAGGCAAAAAATTTGCAGGAATAGGCGAAAAGGAGGAAAATTTTGCACTGGAGAAATGGAGAAAACTTTCACGAAAAAAGTCATGCGGGAAATTTTTCTTACTTTTTACTCAGCCCTACAAACCACTTCAAACCTTCTTGCTATGTAAACATCACAATAAAAATAAACAGAAAGTAGAAATCTCCTGGATGCTTAAACAAATGCAAATCTATATTTTTAATTACATTTTTATTTTATTTTTTTCATTTTTGAATGATATCACTTTTATCTTGTAATATATTCCTATTAAGCAATATTAATATATTATTGTACTGCATGGTTTACTCATCATCTGTGTTTCCTTTTGTATTCTACATTGATAAAAATATGTTTTAAGAGTATGTGGCACTCTCCATTCATCTACGTTTGTCCATTTATATACACAGAGTAAAGTAAGAATGCTTTAAAAAAAAGACATGTTAATAGTTTATTTTTAGGAATTAACCAAATGATAGCGAGTGAAAAGAAGAAAAATCTAAATCAAATCAATATTTGGTGTGACCACCCTTTGCCTTCAAAACAGCATCAATTCTTCTACGTACACTTGCACACAGTTTGTTAAGGAACTCAACAGGTAGGTTGTTCCAAACATCTTGGAGCACTAACTACAGTTCTCACTCTTCATGTAACCCCAGACAGACTCAATGACGTTGATACCAGGGCTCTGTGGATACCATTAATTCCAGGACTCCTTGTTCTTCTTTACACTGAAGATGATAGTTCTTAAAGACTGGACGTATGTTTGGGGTTATTGTCATGCTGCAGAATACATTTGGGGACAATAAGATGCCTCCCTGATGGTACTGCATGACGGATAAGTATCTGCCTGTACTTCTCAGCATTGAGGAGACCATTCATTCTGACCAAATCCCCAACTCCATTTGCAGAAATTCAGCCCCAGATTTGCAAGGAACCTCCACCATGCTTCACTTTTTCCTGCAGACTCTCATTCTTGTACTGCTTTACAGGGCTTTGGAGAACAAACTGCCTTCTGCTACAGCCATATATTTAAAATTTGACTCATCAGTCCAGAGCACCTGCTGCCATTTTCTGCACCCCAGTTCCTGTGTTTTCATGCACAATTGAGTCACTTGGCCTTGTATCCATGTCTGAGGTATGGCTTTTTTAGCCGCAGGTCTTCCATGAAGACCACTTCTGACCAGACTTCTCCGGGCAGTAGATGGGTGTACCAGGATCCCACTGTTTACTGACAATTCGGAGCTTATTGCACTGCTGGACATCTTCCGATTGGGAAGGAAGTAAGCATATTGTGTCTTTCATCTGCTGAACTAAGTTTCCTTGGCCGACCACTGTGTCTACAGTCCTCACCATTGTCTGTTTCTTTGTGCTTCTCTAAAAGAGCTTGGACAGCACATCTGGAAACCCCTGTCTGCCTTGAAATTTCTCCCTGGGAGAGACCTTACTGATGCAGTATAACTACCTTGTGTCTTGTATTGGTGCTTGGTCTTGCCGTGTTGTATGACTTTTGACATTAAACTGTCTTCAGCAACCTCACCTTGTTAGCTGAGTCTGGCTGATCCTCACCCAGTTTTATTCCTCCTACACAGCTGTTTCTGTTTCAGTTAATAATTGTGTTTCAATCCACATATTAAACTGATGTTCATTAGCATATGTTTGGTATAATTGTTTAATCATACACCTGACTATAGGCCTACAAAATCCCTCAGTTTGTGGAAGTGTACCTAGAAGAATTGATGCTGTTTTGAAGGCAATAAGTGCTCACAACAAATATTGATTTGATATAGATTTTTCTTGCATTTTGTTAATTGATACAAATAAACTATTAATATGTATTTTTGAAAGCATTTTTACTTTACAGCATTTTGTCACACCTGCCTAAAACCTATGAACTATGTGTGGATGTGTGTGTGTCTATATTATATATATATATATATATATATATATATATATTGTGTATATATATATATATATATATATATATATATTGTGTATATATATATATATATATATATATATATATATATATATATATATGATAGATATATAGAGCAAAGATCATTCTCTTTAAGCAATTCTTCGCACAACCCTTTAGTCCTCAAGGGGTAAACTATTCGATAGTTAAAAATTGTTTTACTTTGAATAATCATTTTTGGTAAAAATTCCAGTATAAGATAGTGTATATTTTTTTTTTATTTTTGGAAAGAAACGTTGCCCTTGACGAACCCTCCTGGAGAAAGGAGGCTTCAGATACTTCTATTACAGCAATTTGTCATCATTTATGAATGTGAGGCCTACACCAATACACTGTAAAAATGAATACACAAATTTGTTGTAAAAACCAATACAAAGATACATTGTAAAAAAGGAATAAACATTTTTAAAAGAAAACATGGTTTTTAACCCTATGAGTACCAGAGGGGTACGCAACACATTGCAACACAAAGCGTTGCGTACCCCTCTGGCACTCATCGTATGAAGTGTATGAAAAACAGTCCTTAAAGGGTTAATATTTACTAATCCCAATAAAATCTGATAATAAACAGTCACAAATCATAACTTGTAGACATTCACAAAGTATAAAAAATTATTAGTAGTTTAAGTGATAAAGATGTTGATAGTTAATTAAAATTAGCAAATCCATAAGCTTAGGTTATCACTCATTTCCACGCACAATGTATTCTATTTTTTGTCTTTATTTTATTTTCCTACTGACAAGTCTGTATTTACATATCTGAGGATTCAGAACTTGTATTCACTTGCACTAAATTACTTTTTTTGCTAATTTGCTTGATAAATATACACTCTGTATATTTTGTTTTGCTATCTATCATGATCAGTAACTTATTTAACAAAATCATGCTGCCAAATGACTGTACAAATATATTAAAAGTATGTGCTTCATCTACTTAACCCCTTAAAGGGATAGTAATAAATGTAAAATGTAAAATAATATATGTTGTAGGGTTTATCACCCTGAGTAAACCAAGGGTACTCCCACTGCTGAGATAGTTTTTTAATACAGCTCAAACTTGAATTTTTTAGGTGCAATATCACAGTGGCCTGAAAATTTACAGTGGCACTGTTGCTACACCATCCTACAGACAGCTCTGGTCCTTAGACCATAAATCTCCATAGGATGGTGTAGCAACAGCCCCACTGTAAATTTTCAGACCACAGTGATATTGCACCTAAAAAAATAAAGTTTGAGCTGTAATAACGTTTGAATAAAACACTTTTCAGCAGTGGGAATACCCTTGTTTTACTCAGTGGGATAAACCCTACAACATATATTTTTTTTACATTTTAAGTATTACTATCCCTTACTGACGTGCGATAAGGACCCATGATGTGCCAGGACCGTCATGGATTCAGGGATCCACACGGCTGCATGCCCTGATTCGGATAGAAGATAAAAATGGTCAGTGGCCCCTAAGTTCCGAGCACCGGTGGCCAGTCTTTAAGGGGTTAAATAACTCTAGAATAGTTAATATACTGATATTGCAATTTTTTTTTATTATAAGCACAGTTATAAATTCATTAGCCCATTGAAAGATAAAAAACCCTATTACATATTATACCCAAATGATCTAGGAAATATTGAAAGGGAACACACCCAGAGTCTAGGACAAAAAGTTTGGCCAGAAAATGTAATGGTCACTATGAATTTTGCCCTTGAGTCTTTGTTCAAAATATAACATTTTCAATCAGTCCTGGATATCTCGTCTATGGAGGTGGACATGAGAGTTGCTATCAAAAATACTGGACCTTAAATTTACATGGTAATCCTCTGTGGCTCATATAATCTGTCTGCTTTAGTTTGGAGAAAAAAAAAATAAGTTTCAGTGGGTGGAGTTTAATGTCAATTAGTCCTGCTACCAACAGTCATGTCTACCGGGTATGGCAGACATCTGGATTGATTAAATTCTCACCTAGGTATGTGAATGAGGTCAGGAGTTCCTAGGGAATATGTGCTAACTAGACTGCCTGGTATTATAGATAAAGAACATGCAGCTGAGCATTTTTTTGTTTGAGCTAATTTATTTAGTTATACGCTATGATTTTAACCTATCCATATAAAACTGTAAAGGTCAGCTTGCATTCTGTGATTCAGACCAATGCTAAATTGAGCAGCGTTTATCCTGCTAAGTCAGCAGATTCTATTTTTGAGGGGGTTAAAGTTCCTTCACATGACATTTTATCAGCTGAGTTTAGTTAATGTTATAAAAATTGGAGGAATTAGATTAGAAGTTAATTTGATTCTTAAACCATTTAAACTCAAATAAACCTTCATAATTAATTTATATAAGATGTTGAACTTCAGGGTGAAAATAAATTACCAAAACCTCTAGTTTTGTGTAATTTAGTTTAAAAATCAGAGTTTGAACAGGATCCAACTAAAGCTTGATATATCTGTGTTAAGTATCTTAAAGGTTTGTTAAAGTGAAGAGGATGACATCTGCTGTTTTAGAACATGTCTCTCCTACTGATTCTATCTGTAGTTTGTCAGTTCAGTACAGAGCATGATCTTAGTACAATAACACTACTGAAAAATTACAAGTTCAAATGAACAGAAACAAAATATGGATTTTTCTCTCTCATTCTGCTGTGCCAGAGACACAGTAGAACGCAGGCCCCTTTTCTCTTACTGGCTGATGTTGAGAAGTTGGTCACACATCCTTTTTGTGATGTCACTAGAGGCTGTATCCCACAACGGGGCAAACCAATGGCACCTCACAACTGTTTTTTCTTCAGGTCTCATTTGGTTGAACACAGTGGACCCCCCTGTATGAAAGGAAAACATAAAAAAAAAAAAAAAAAAAAAAGGTCCGCCCTCCAGTATTTTGAAATAAGACAAAATAGACACCAAATGATGCTCAAAAATTATTCATAATGACAGTACCACAAAGGGTGTAAAGCCTGTGTCCTACCAAAGGCACCCTGAAAGAAAAGGAATTGACAAGTAAGAAACATTCTGTGTTCCCTTGAGTCTCCTGCTAGCATGCACTGAGAAATATCACAGAAGTAAGCCAACACTTTACCCCATGGTTCCTGTATTCCACATAGGACATATGCAAAATGGAGGCTGGCGCAAAATTCCAAGTCTCACAAGAACCTACAATTGTAGGTTCATCATATTGCAAGCTAGAAGTCCCCAGGAGTGAAATCACCCAATGAACATGGAAGGCAGACTGAACATATAGCTACCACATTGTTTTGATGTCTACAAACAAGTAAGTGAACATAACAATACTTCTGAAGAGTTACTGGAAAAGAGAGGGCCCAAACATATACATGCCTGCTGCAACTGGTGTCTTGACATGGAGTAGAATTGTTCAATATATTAACTGAAGTAAACCCTCTGCCCTTCAGATCCTCTGTCCTTCAGTCTTTTCAGGGGCTGAGTGATCATAAGCACTGACCCTTAGTTTGACCTGGGAAACTTTCCTGTAGTTATGAGGGTCCACTGTATCTCAGTCCTAAGGGACAGGGCAATCAGGAAACCCACATAACAAAATCAGGGATTCCTATGTAGATAAAAGAAATTCCTGATGCTCCTGAGGACACTCAAAAAATGATCTAGCTAGTTGCTGGTAAGGCTATATAGGGCAGAATGTGGGAGGAGTTTTATCATTGAATGCTCTGCCTCCTGGAGGCGGTCTCAGTACCCCATTGGTCCCTGCAACCCTCAAATGACGCTAGAGAAACATGAATATCTAAGGTAGAACAATATACATTTGCTAATGGAGTATTCAGAAAATTCCACTTCTACATAATTGTATTTCATTCACTTTGCTGGAATACTAATCTAAAGAAACACAAAAAAATAAACTTATTTTGCATTATGGGTAGGTCTCTTCTGTCATGGTAGGTCTACTAAAAGAAAAAAAAAATTCTAATTTGCTCCTAGACGGATTGCTGAAATGATTGACTGTAAATCGCAATAGCATGAAAACATATTCAGCTTGGATATGGGGAAATAATGCAACAGCAAAAGGGGTTAAATTAAAATATTGGCCTTTTGGTTTTAGCATTGTAGAACAATAACAAAATCTACTTATCTCATTTTTCACAAGATCAATATGGCTCAACCTTTCGATAATCCTATATAATAATTCGCTAAATCGTGTTTAATGCCGCAACATGAGCAGTAGACACTGCTGCACGTGCTGCAGTCATGCTCAGTAGAGACTGCCCCCGCCGCAGCTGATACAGAAAGCTCTGTATCAGCCGTGGAGTGGGCAGTCTCTACTGCGCGTGACTGCCCAGCGACCGGATTGTTCAATTAGTATAGAATATAGAATATACACAGATGTGACTCAGTATTTTTGTGTGACACTGTGACTCTTAACCCCTTAATGATCACCTGATCTGCTGCGCAGGCAGCTGTTAAAGGGTTAGTAATGTTTCATAAAAACAGCAGCTTCATTTATTCTTCATAGTATTTGGGCCATGGAGAGTGTTATTTCAATACTGCCAAAGTTGTAGTTCAAGAGTAATTGGATGATAAAGTTTCCCCCTCCCACCCCTTTTACATAGTGTAAGTCACCTCCCCTCAGATGTGGAATCTGGTCCTGGGACCAGACAGCTCGCAGAGCAATGCTTTGAGTACCTCTCTGACTCTCAAAGGGTTAAATGTCGGGACCACCTTGACGGCCCTGGCTCCTTAAGAAGTTAAGTTACATTTAAGTGTGACCAAATACAGTTCGTTAAAGCAATTTAATTTGTAAAATTAAACAGTATTTTTATATTAGAATCATACAGTTTGTCTAGTAATTGCCAATCAATTCAAAACCATTCTGCATCGGAGGCAACTTTCTCTATGTCTGTGAATAGTTTCACCCTTTTCTCTATCGCTCTCTTTGACTTTTTTTTTTTCTCATCATCATTGGTCAGGAAAAAAAAAGTTGACATTTCAGTTCTGAGCCCTCACTTTATTTCCTAGTGGGATTCATAGCCAGAAAGAAGACTGCAAGACTTTTCTGTTGTTAATTCTTACGCAGCCTGAGAAAAACAAACACTTTGTGCAAGATATGCTTCAGATGCCCTTGTTAGTATTGGGGCTAAGCATTACAGTTGTGTGAGCTGCAAGCAGACTCTGTATATTAGATGTCTGCAGTAAACCAGAAAAAAACTCCCATGCTATTTTTGAATAAGTGTCTTGCATATACATACCGTGCAAGAGAGCCTCCTCACCCAATTGTGAAACAATGCATTGGAGACCCATCTAGTACTGAAAGGATTAAAAGCCTTATATAAATGAATGGGAATTTATATTCTTCCCTTTTAATTATTTTCTGTTTGACTCCAGAATTGCTCCTCTCGTCTTTGTGCATTTGGCCCTAAATGTGTTATGGTGTATACGCAAGAGACCTTACAGCTGGCACCAAGGGTAGATTGTACTATTGGGGGATTGGGCATCCCCCGGTGGGCCGCCCAGTCATGGGCCGGTAGGGAGTAGGGTGACCACACATACTGGAATGCCCGGGACTGTCCCTTATTGTAGGACTGTGTCCCGCATCCCGGGTCACCCCCGACCGGGACAACAAAGAGTCCCGGAATGGAGCAACAAAGTCGGCACCCACAGCCTACCTACATAGCGCAGCACGCACCAGTCCAGCCAGTCAATGAAATGTATTTGCTATATGGTCCTCCTTGGCTGGCTCAGCCAGCCAATGAGGACCATATAGCAAATAAATTTCATTGGCTGGCTGGACTGGTGCATGCGAGACATCTGGGATAGCGCAAGTATGCTGGCGCTGTGAGTGAGTCTCGCGGCTGAGGCTCCCGCCAGAGCTGACCATCTTTCTGAGGATGATACAGAGTAAGAGTTTCCACTGGGCAACTCTTACTCTGTGTCAGCCTCAGAAAGATGGTCAGCGCCAGACGGAGCCTCAGCCACGGAACTCACTAGGGTGACCACATGTCCTGGAATGGCAGATTGGAAATGTGGTCACCCTAGTAGGGAGATCATATGATCTCACCTCTCCAGTCCACAGCTCTGTAGATGTGAGGGAAAACTTACTCACCCCAGCACTACAGTAGTGAAGAGAAGAGACTGGGTCCTGTGCTCTGTAATTGTCCCGCCCCCAAGGTTGACTTAGCCATCCCTGCTCTGCCTGTGTGTGTCCTGTGCAGTGCATGATTAGCAAGCAGAGCTTCTGAATCCCAAATGCCTAGCAGTTTCAACTGGTATGCTTTAATTCTTCCTAACTAACTGTACACATTGCTAGAGAGGCTTAGGTTATCATCTTTTAACCCTTTAAACACCTGTATGCTTTAGGGAAGTATAAATGATCAGTTTGCATTCTAGAGAGGATTACAGCAATATTCTGTTATTAACCCATTGGATTCCTCATATGTTCAGTACCTCACTGATTAACCCCTTGCATGCTAAAGAGGCATAATTCATCAGTAACTGACCCCTTGTATGCCACAAAGGTGAATAAAGGTGTTAGTTAATGATGAATTATGCCTTTTTAGCACACAAAGGGTTATTCATCGAGGTGCACATTCCAGTGCAATATGTTGTGCACCTATGAGACATTCAATGGGTTAATGGCAGAACACATTACTGTACACCTCTCTGGCATACAAGAGGTTTATAACTGATAATTTATTGCATACAGTAGGTTAAGGGGTTAATAGATAAGCATTTATGCCTCTTTAGCAAAGTGGTGTGTGTGTGTTGGAGGAGTAATAGGCTGGAGCAGGAGGACAGAGTGGGGAAAACCAGTTGTACTTAACCCTCTGAGTGCCAGAGGGGTACATGGCGCATTGCTGATCAGTGCACTGTGTAACTCCCCCACACCCCACCCTGGCACTTGAGGAATTGTATTATATGCACACACATTAAAATACCAGCTAGTGGGCCAGTAAAATAAAATAATCCCCCGGGCTGGTACTACACCACAATCCGCCCCTGGCTGGCACTCACTGTGACATGCAGCCAGCCTTATTTAACCCCTTGGTGTAGAGACATGAACACACTGCAAAACAATTGGTTGGAGAAATCTCTTACATTCAAGAGTTAACTGTCTGAGTGCCAAAGAGGTACATCACCCCTCTTGCACTCAAAGGGTTAAATGCTGTTGCCCTTGTCCAGGACCTAGTCTTTTATATGGAGTCATGAAGGCAGTTGTGTCCTAGGAGCTTATTAAAGTATCACACACACACACACACACACACACACACACACACACACACACACACACACACACACACACACACACACACACACACACACTATAACAATGCCAGCTCTGTGAGTGATGGCAAAATCACCACGCAATGTCAGCTGCCCACACCAAACCCAAACTGAGCCAGACACAGTGCGGAAAGCAAGGGGGAGCATTTTCTGCCTGGCTGTATCTCCCTTAGGAGTCCCAGCAATCCCCTCTATAAATCCAGGGCTCTGCTCTTATCCTTCTATCCAGAGCATTGATCTGAATGTGTGCAGAGAGGGATTAAAAGGCAACAGTGAAGGAAGGGTCAGGACAAACCTAGCTATCCTTGGGGAGTGACGATTAGGATGTTGAATATACTGCCAATTGCATGGAATATCAGTCTACATCTGGGAAAGGGCTGGCCATCCAGATTCTACACAGCCCCAAGACCTCCTGTCTTGTTACAGTCAGAAGACTAGGCATGCTGTATATTCTAAATGACAGCATTGTACAAGGACACCATGGGAGCTCTTCCGTTTGTCACTTGGCCAATTTCTGTCACTTTCAATGTTAATTTTTTACCTTCTGCTGGTCTCATGTAAGAACATTATGCAGAAGAGAACATAAACGAATGGCAGAGACCGCATATGCATATTCCCCTGAGCCACCAGTTTATGTATTGATATGTTAAAAAGAAAAAAAGACGCTAAGAATGTAACCAGTTTATTTTATCACAAAGAAACAATACAGGATCTATGTATATTTTCACCTAGGCTGAAAGATCACAGGTTATCTCCATGGAGGTTACGTGCAGATTTTGGAATACTGGTTTTAAATCACTCTCAGTTCTCTAATAGTGATGAGCGAGCGTGCTCGGCCGATGCTCGGATCGGCTCGAGCATCGCTCTGCTCGGCACATGGCGGTACTCGTCGAGTACCGCCATGTGCTCGCCCGACATGTTCGGGTGGCGGGGATCTGTGCCGGAAGAGGCACAGATCCGAAGAAGCTCCGCTGGACCACCAGGGACTGGAGGTACGGGGGCATTGCGGAGATGAAGGGGGCATTGCGGAGATGAAGGGGGACATTGTGGAAGAGGGGCATAGACTCTATGCCCCTCTTCCACAATGTCCCCCTTCATCTCCGCTATGCCCGTCTTCCACAATGTGCCCCTTCATCTCCGCTATGCCCCTCTTCCACAATGTGCCCCTTCATCTCCGCTATGCCCCTCTTCCACAATGTCCCCCTTCATCTCCTCTATGGCATAGAGGAGATGAAGGGGGACATTGTGGAAGAGGGGCATAGCGGAGATGAAGGGGCACATTGTGGAAGAGGGGCATAGCGGAGATGAAGGGGCACATTGTGGAAGACGGGCATAGCGGAGCTGAAGGGGGACATTGCGGAGCTGAAGGGGGCATTCGGAGATGAAGGGGGCATAGCGGAGATGAAGGGGGCATTGACCAGGCACCCTCCCCTCATCAGAGCAGGGGGTGCCTGGTGTCGCCCCATTTATTCCAATGGGGCTCGGGTGCTCGGCCGAGCACTCGAGCCTCAGGGGGTGCTCGGTCAGAGCACCCGAGCACCCGAGCATCGTGGTGCTCGCTCAACACTATTCTCTAACAGACAAGGAGTTTTCACCAAGGTCCAGGACCTAAACAACAGATCTTAGAACCTTCCAACAGGGTAGATTTAAAGGGATAGTAATACTTCGTTTTAACTTTATTTTATTTTGTAGGCATTAAAAAAACATGAAGAATGATATAAGTCTTATCTCTCAAACCTTTATGGTTTAAGAGATATTCACAATCAAAGTATCCCCCCCTGTTCAACCAGATCAGAAGGGAGGTGCCCAGGTAGACTGCAGAGAGGGACAATCTTCAATTAAGATAAGGGAAAAAGCTGAAAAACTTGTCCAGGGGGGAAGGGCTTTCATTGTTTTCATACAAAGAAAATTGTCCCCTTCTGTTATCTGTCTGGTCATACAACCAGATTCACATCTGAGAAGAGATTGTTTACAGTAGGTAAAAGGGGCGGGGAGGGGAAACTTTACTTGTGAATATCTCATAAACCATAAAGGTTTGAAAGATAAGACTTATATCATTCTTCATGTTTTTTTTAATGCCTACAAAATAAAATAAAGTTAAAACGAAGTATTACTATCCCTTTAAACATCCACACATGAGCTACATTAGTCAATCATTAGCACAAATCAGAATAACTGCATTACCTGTGCTAATGTGAGAAGATCCATGAAAACCACCCTATTGGGGGCTCCGTGAGTCTAACCCATAAACTATGTTTAACCCTTTGGTTGCTAGAAAGGTCTCCAATGCTTTGTGAAGTGTTGAACTCTACTGATTATCTTTTGCAACTCAGGCTCTGTTTCGATCTTTGAGCATGGTACAGATGCCAGTGAGTGCCATGAAAATGCATGACTTAACGCTTCGAGCGCCAGAGGGGTACACAACTCATTACAAAACAATGCGATGAGTACTCCTCTGGCACTCAAAGGGTTAAAAATAAAACAAGACAGAGCAAAATACAGACTCTAAAGGCTTGATCCAAATGTTTTCACTAAAAGAGCAGGTAGAGCAAAATGGATAACGACCAAAAAAAGAAAATGTCTAAGTCGGTATTCAAATGTCCTACCAGCTAAAAGCACAATGGACATTAGGTCACAGAAATGGTCTTGTAGCCAAACATCCGTTTTGTGCGTTAAGTTCACAAAACGCAGATAAATAGCAGCAGTATTGGGAACTTAACAGTACAAAAGCAGAGGCAGCGGCACAGACATTGCTGTGTGCCACATGCCCCCCTTCTTCTGCCTCACAGGGCGATGCCCATTCCGCAACGAGGGAATTTGCCTTTATATGGGCAGTCTCTGATCCAAATTCTTCACAGCTATTGCCTGAGATGTGCTTACGCACATCACAACCAATCAGTTTAAAGCACAGTCACTTGAATCTGATTGACTGGGATGCATAAGCACATCTCAGTCAATGGCTGTGAGGGAATTGCATTAGAGACTGCCCATATATAAAGGCAGTCTCTGTTCAAATTCCCTCATTGCGGAACGGGCATCAGCCCGTGAGACAGAAGAAGGGGGGATCTGTGACACACAGCAATGTCTCCGCCGCCACCGCCTCTGTGGCCGCACACAGCAGCAGAGACATTATTAAGCTCAGTATATTATTATGTTTTTCGACATATTATATTGGCACAACTTTACTATAATGGCTTATTTCTTCAAGTAATAATGGCGGCATATTTCTATGAACCTGGGCACTAATAGATTGCTTAACTCTTTGAGCCCCAGAGAGTTATGCAATCATTGCTTTGCAATGGATTGCGTACCCCTCTGGCACTCAAGGGGTTAAACAATGTATTCTGTTATTCTGCATTGTATTGATACGATTTTTTTTTGTTTTACAGATACAAGAAGACTGAAGAGAAGAAAGATGAGAAGACTGAAGAGAAGGACCAGCATGCTGAGGACTCTGCTGGACATCAGGATTAATGGTAAGTATTACTTTTATGGGATGTTGTTTTTTTAACCCCATCGTGACCGTCCGTGAGCGCACGCGGCCGGCACTTAACGCCCGCCGAACTTTTTTGTTCATTACTTTAAATGATTTCCGGGACGTACATGTACGTCCTCTGTCGCTCAGTGACATTTTCTGCGGGACATACATGTAAGTCCATTGTCGGGAAGGGGTTAACTTAGTTGGGTTAACCCTATGAATGCCTGCGGGGTAATTATACCCCACCGGTACATATAAGGTTAATTAGACTAACCTTTGACACATTTTTCATAGTATGGATGTATTGATATGGGGCTTAGGGCACCATATGAATACATCCACTGTGGACCTAGGTTTTTGTTTTTTTTTTTTACTTTTCTGACCCAAAAAACTGGGTCTTAATATTCCTTCAATAACTCAAGTCCCTTATCGGATCTTCATGGCTAATGCAGACATTTGAATTGCAAATTACGGTGTTTTCATCATTTGCTATGGGTGAAAACACCTCTTAACTTTATCACATGACGGCTCTTTTTTTGCCGGTACTTCATCACAGCACAGGCATTTGAATAGCTTACTGTGCTTGAAAAGATGCCGTCGGCAGAAAAAACAGCCGTCTCCAACATTTGCATCAAGCCCTAAGTGTATTATTTATTGAGATAAAGACACATGCATCTCATAGTAGAATATCAGATACAAAGAAATTATCAAGTTATGGAGGCTTATCTATATAACATGAGAAAACTACATATATGTACTAATAGTTAATAGAAATTGGTATGGAGGGAGATAATTGAAAAAGCAATAAACTGAGAAGCATGTAGATATGGGTATAATATAAGAGAACCCACTTGTGTATATTAGTATTTCCTATAAGCTTACTGGCATAGTAGGAGCTACTTAGAAAAGTGATATACATGTAAAAAGAAAGGGTTTTGCTGAAATATAAAATGAAACACTTTACAATTTGGGGATATAAAACTTCATCTATACCAACAGAGAACTTGCAAGAATCTTATTTGAGTGCAACTGTGTAGCAATAAAAAGCTTGAGCATACACATGGGAAAAGTTGGAGAACCCAATGAGGTCAAGAGACCATAAATAGTAAAATGGCAGATGAAAAGCAAATAAAATAAGTAAATGAAGATATACAATGAAAAGCTAGCAATAAAAAGAAAAATAAAACCAGAAGTTAAACAAAGGGTAGTAAAGATATAGTGTAGGTATAAAGATTCCACACAACAGATTATTAGAAACTTTGTGTATAAGATAAGGGGGGAGATCCACTAAGGTGTGATAAAGAGGTATAAACGAGATAACTTCTCCAGTGATATCACGTCTCCAATTCCTATGGTATTCTATGGATTCTATACACTAAGATCTTTCCCACAGAGAACTGTTTGTACATAGACTCCATAGAGTAGCATAAGAACTGGATAAGTGATCTCCAGTTTAACACATTATATATATACTAGCAAAAGAAGCATGGCTTTGCCCATGCTGCTAGAAGCAAGGGGCTTGTTCCACTGTTAGATACAAACCCATACATAAGGTCCCTGAGACCCCCATCCTTGTTCCACTGGTTGCCACAACAGACCCCACACGTACACTGCATGAGAGGCAAGTGTTGCACTATTCATTTTTAGCCACGGATGCACAAATACACTGTGTGACCTTTAAAGAGATAGTAAGGTTTCCAAATAAAAGCAGCTCCAATTAATCTTCATAGTATTTGGGCCATGGAGAGAGTTATTTCAGTACTGTCAGAGTTATAGTTCAAGAGTAATTGAATGATAAAGTTTTTCACTCCCTCCCCTTTTACCTAATGTAAGCCACCTCCCCTCAGATGTGGAATCTGGTACACAGACCAGACAGCTCACAGCAAGGGACAATCTTCTTACTGTGAGAACAATGAAAACCCTGTTTCCCTTGACAGTTATACTAAATGAAGATTGTTCCTTTCTGCGATCCATCTGGACTCTCTTGCTGCTCTGAGGTGAGCATTGTTAAATCAGCAAAAGGAACGGGAGGGGGATACTTTATCATTCAATTACTCTTGAACTACAAATCTGAGTGAAATAACACTCTCCATGGCCCAAATACTATGAAGATTAATCAGAGCTGCTTTTATTTTGAAACATTACAATCCATTTAATTCATTATATCACCATTCGTTTTTCCACTACTTGTTCTATTTGTAAAGGCAAAGAGTGGGAGGGGCCTAATCGGCAAACAGGTGTATCACAAACCAGAAAGGGGAGATTAGGTGAAGTGGCTCAAGAGAATAGGCAGAGCATTCATAGGTAGGATGTGAGTGACAAAGTAAATCAAGTATCAGGAGGAAGCAAAAGGGTGCTACAAGGGATAATGAAATTGTAAGAGAGTAGAAACAACAGCCCTGCATAACTAGCACACCACAGCTTCTGAAAACCAATCCTGAAACACCCATGCCCAGGATGATACACAAAAAACTGCGCACACTGTAAATCTAGACAGTACCAAGAATAAGGAGGAAGCAAAAGGGTGCTAGCTGGGACTGGTTGTTTCAGAAATGGTTTTGAGAAGGTGTATTGCACTAGTTATGCATGGTTTTCTTTTCTCCTAACATAAATACAACAGTGCTGGGGGAGAAAAAGAGAGGGGGAAACACTTACCCACAACTTCCTTATACACCATGTGTGTGTGTGTGTTTTACTCAGTTCGGCAGTTACATGGTTAGTGCTGTATGATATGCATCCTGCTACTACTAATGTAATCATCCTGGTTGGTGCACTGACTATTCCTACCTCCGTGTGTGTTACGGCTAGCAAGCAAAACCAGGAGTTAGACGGTATAATTATTAGAACCTTTATTATGAGAATAATGACAGTAATGCAATATATAAATAAACACACAGTGGGTGATTGAAAAGGCGAGCACTGTATCAGGAATAGCAGTTTCCCAATCTCTGCACCACACTGTCCGAGACTAGGCCTCAGCCCACAGGAGTCTCGTGGTAAGGTAACGCCCAAGAGATACTGACTCAGCCTGCAGTCAGTAGCTAGGAGTCTGCTAAAGCCCCAGGTCAGTACTAGGAAGGATGTCTGAATAACAGAACCAACAAACTGAGCGAACAGACAGAGCCTTCTAGTAAGCACCAGATAGGATAGTCAGACGAGCCAAAGTCATACACGGAGCAGGTAGCCAGCCAAAGCCACAGGTTTGCACCAGAAAGGATATCCACTGAAGCGATGGAATGCTGGATGCACAGTGCATAGAGCCCCAGGTCAACACCAGAGTGGGCAGTCAGACAAGCCTAGGTCATACACGGAGCAGGTAGTCAGCCAAAGCCACAGGTTTGCACCAGATAGGATATCCACTGGAGCGTATGTATGCTAGATGCTCAGTGGGCAGAGCCCCAGGTCAAAACCAGAGTGGGTAGTCAGACAAGCCTAGGTCACACACGGACCAGGTATCAGCCAGAGCCACAGGTTTGCACCAGAAAGGATATCTGAGCCAAATTGGAACGCCAAGGAGAATAGTCAGACAGAGCCACAGGTCAACACCAGAATTGATGGACAGACAAGCCGGATCATACACAGGAATCAGAAATTCCAGAAAATGAACTGCTCAGAACAACAACGTAAGGGTGACTGAGTCAAGACTCAGTCTGCCCTTTAAACCACTCCACAGGAAGTAGGTAGGAGGAGCAGCTAGAGGGAGGAAGTAGGTAGGAGGAGACTACAGGAAACAAACACACATAAAACAGAGGCTTGCAGCATGCTTGAAGCCTCTTGCCTGCAGATGACGCGTGGAAAGATGCCGAGTGTCGCTGAAGTGGAGGCGCTGGAAACAAGGTACTGTGACAGTGTGCTGCAGAATGGTCCTGCAAGGATGAGGCACAGTGGTGGAGCTAGGAGCAACAATTGCAGCATTCCACTACCTGAGCCGGCAGCTGCTTCCAGATGGGACTCCTGCTCATTGAATTTGGGTAGAGGGAGAAAGAAGTGGACATACTGATAAAAATACTGATGTGAATGGTGTTCCAGTGGAGACAGTCTTAATTGGAGGGAGGGGATAATAGGGCAAGATCTTGCTGAGATTTTGACAGGAGAGGCCATAGGGAGACTTCTACATCACATGACTGCCTTCTCTTTTATAGTATAGATAGGAAATGTCAATAGATGGAAACAGCATGATGGAAATGAATCAACAAATAAAATTGGGATGGCAAGCATTTGGAAAGCATAATAGTGTTGTCTTAAAGACAATTTGCCACTCTGCTTCAAGTGAAATGTTTCAGACCAATGTATGCTCCCAGTCCTGACGCATGGATGTGAAACATGGACAATAAATGCCAAATCCATACAAAATATGGAATGTTTAATTTTAACATAACAAAAAGAAACCAAAAACATGTGCTTAGATTCAACAGCAAACAAAGGTTTGCTCATTGAGGTTAAGAAGAATCCTGAAGACTTACAGAAATATCTGGAACATGCCAACATCTCTGTTGACGAGTCTAACATACGTAAAACAATGAACAAGAATGGTGTTCATGGGAGAAAGCCACCACTGTAAAACAAAACATTGCTGCAAGTCTGAAGTTTGCAAAAGAGCCCCTGGCTGTTCCACAGCGCTGCTGGCATAATATTCTGGCGACAAATTAAACCAAACTTGAGTTGTTTGGAAGGAACACACAATGCTATGTAAGGATTTAAAAGGCACAACAACATCATGAGGGGCCTCATGGCTTGCTGCTACAGGGCCTGGATAGCTTGCCATCATCCACTGAAAAATTATTTCCAAAGTTTATCAAGACATTTTGTAGGAGAATGTAAGGCCATTTGTTCAGTAATTGAAGCTCAACAGAAGTTGGGTGATACAACAGGATAACGTCCCAAAGCACAGGAGTAAATTAACAACAGAATGGCTTCAACAGAACAAAATACTCCTTCTGGAGTGGCCAAGTCAGAATCTTAACCTCAATCTGATCAAGATGCTGTGGCACAACCTCAAGGAAATGATTCACACCAGACATCCCAAGAATATTGTTGAACTCAAACAGTTTATTTTTAAAGACAATAGTCCAAAATTTCTCCTGACCATTGTGCAAGTCTGATTCACAACTACAGGAAATGTTCGGTTAAAGTTAATGATGCCAAAGGAGGGTCAACCAGATATTAATTTCAAGGGTTCACATGGTTTTTCCACCCTGCACTGTGAATGCTTACATGGTGTGTTCAATAAAGAGATGGAAACGTAGTTTTTTTGTGCTGAAGTTGAAGTAGACTATGTTTGTCTATTGTTGTGACTTAAATGAAGATCAGATCAAACTTAATTACCAATTTATATAGAAATCCAGGCAATCCCAAAGGGTTCACATACTTTTTCCTGCAACTGTACAAGATGGGTTGGTGAAATTATCAAGTTTGTTCGTGCATAATGGCAGTATAAAAAAAAGGACCAAAGTTGATGGAAGCTTTCTGAGCAGGCCTTCACCCCTTTAATGGATCAACAATGGAGGGAGAGAGAGGGAGAGATTCATCTGCATGACATTTACAGTCCAGGAACATTGGTACAGATATACCCTTACTTGGCATCAATTGATTTTGCACATTCATACAGTGGTGGGGTTCATGCAGCTTTCAGTGCCAGTGGAGTGGGGTCAGAGCCTTCTTCTCCATTGTTCATAGCTCTGTTGCATCTTTCCTATTGTGTAGTGATTCATTTGATAAGTCTGTGAGGAAAGTATCTTTTTATATTTTTAAGAAATGCGCGTCTTTATCTTAATATTACACATACAATCACCAAGTTGTGCTTTTCTTCCCTTCCCCATCCTACTTTGGTCTTTACATGTAAAGTCTCAAATGTGAAGTCTGAAATCCCCCCAGAGAAGAGAGGAGGACCTTCACCCTGGTGTCTTCTGCATAGCTTCCAAACCCCAGGGCACCAGTCTTCTGCTCCCTCTAGAGCAGGGACATGCACAGACATTTTGGGGGGCAAGGGCTCAAATGAAAAAAAGGGCACTTCTCAATTATTTATTCAAAATATATATTTAAATAAAAGAAAAGAATGTACATCTCAGGAGCCTGTAGGCACAGAAATCTGAAGCGCCCCCCCCCATTAGCCATCTCCACTGGACACCTCCACAATGCTCCTAATCTCCAGATTGCCCCCCATCATCTCCATATTGCCCTTACATTGTCCCCTGTCAGCTCCATATTGCCGCCATCAGCTCCATATTGCCCTTACATTCTCCCCTGTCAGCTCCATATCGCCCCCATCATTTCCATATTGCCCCATCAGCTCCAACTTACAGTCACATTGCCCCCATCATCTCCATATTGCCCCATCAGTTCCATATTGCCCCATCAGCTCCACTTTACCCTCACATTGCCCCCTTCATCTCCATATTGCCCTCCATCAGCTCCAACTTACCCTCACATACATTGCCCCATCATCTCTACATTGCCATCATCTCCGTCTTGCCCCCCATCAGCTCCATATTGCCATCAGCTCCAACTTACCCTCACATACGTTGCCCCATCATCTGTACGTTGCCATCATCTCCGTCTTGCCCCCCATCAGATTCATATTGTCCCATCATTTCCACATTGCCCCCCAGTGTCCATTTCCTACTTCTTCCCTGGTGGCCCAGCGGCAGGAGAGGTCTGTATGTGCCTCCTTTGGCACAGACCTGTAGCTGCTGGAGCTCCCACTCAGTATTTTCTTCATGCAGAGTGCTGGGTGATTATGTCATCTCCCAGCGCTCTGTAATACTAAAGAGCCGACGAGGGAGCGCAGCATCTACAGGTCTGTCCTGAAGGAGGCACAGGCCTGACTGGGCGGTGGTAGTGGTGGGGGGTTTAATGCGGGTGTCGAGGCAACTTTTTTTTTTTTTTTAATGTTAAAAGGGCACGGGGGCACTTTGAACAAAAAGGGCAGGTGCTCAAGCTCCCCTTGTTGTCTATATGTGCATGTGCCTGCTCTAGAGAGGGGAGTATCTGAAACTTAAGTTGGGGAGGGTGGCCATCCAGCTCCCCCACCAAAGAGTAAACCTTTGATCTGTCCCCACCACAATATTTTAAGTGTGTAAGTGTCCGTGGATAAGCACTTGAAAAATAATTAGGTGCAAACATCCAATGCAAAACATGCTCAGTGAAATCAATAAATAGGTTCTGGTTAAGGCACCAGCCTTCTGGCTGGAATTATAAAAATTCTTCGCTACCTGCCAGAAGGCCAGGGCAGCAGAAGTGGGGGGAAAAAACAGAAAGTTCTTAGTGCTATGTCAGTGCTCCACCAGTTACTTGTGTCCTAGTGCTCCAGATACACAGGGATAAATATTGAACTTGATGGACTTGTATTCTTTTTCAACCTAATCCTATATCATAACTCGCTAAGTGTGTGTTTGTCAGAAGCCATCATGAGCAGCAGAGACAGCTGCGTGAGCGGAGATATCAGTCTACAAAGTTCCCCCTTCCCTCCCCTTGTGCTGATGTCAGCTTTCAAAGTTACAGACGGAGATCGCAGTCCATAGACTGTCCTGCTGCTCTTCATCAGCCGTGATCGCGGTAGTTACAAAGAAATACTTCATTTGAACGGTCTACAACGTGTGCTCACAAACCAGGCACACGTTGTAGAACATTCAAATTAAGTATTTCCTTGTAACTAAAGCGATCACGGCTCTGCTGAAGAGCCGCAGGACAGTCTATGGACTGCGATCTCTGTCTGTAACTTTGAAAGCGGACGTCAACACAAGGGGAGGGAAAGGGGAACTTTGCAGACAGATATCTCCCAAACCATAAAGGTTTAGGAGATCAGAAATGGTGCAATTAATTTATTTTTTAGATATCTACAGAACTAAATCTATTGAATTTTACGTATTAATATCACTTTAAAATGGATCTGTCAACCCAAGACAAGTTCAGATTGTAATACAAAGCATTCAGATCTACCCCATATGCTGCATCCAGATACTCTTCCACAAAACAGTCTGAGAACTCAACCCTTATATTTTGGTGTATCATGGCACCCAATACCAATTCCCTTCCAAGGATAATAGTTAGTTTTTTCAAGGCCAAATATCACCAGGGTGTGGGTTCTGGCTAGATTCATTAATGCTAAAGAAATAACACATTTTCAAATATTTTGCAACTACTTGATAAATGTTTTATTCTGCACATTTAGTCCTTTTTTGCAATATACATAATAATGTAAACAAAATGTTAAAATTGGAAATGTCTTACACAATTTGTTAAAAAACAAATATATAGATTTTAATAAATGAAAACTATATATTATTATTTGTATACCTAAAGAACTAGTCAGAGAGGCTCGACTAGGAACAAGCCTGCCCTAAAACTGAGCAGGCTCTATAGGAATGGTGTCCTGCCTAGGGTGCAATCTCTTTTAGATCACTAGTGTCTTTCACAGAGAGGAAATATCCTAAGGCACATCATCATTATGCTGCCATCATGATAGTCCAGCCACGAAATTCCAGTAAATTCCTCCCTGAACAAGAGAACCAGCCGACCCCAGACGTATGTTTCAGCCTTGTTGGGCGTTATTAGTGATACATAGCTGATCTCTTTAGGCACTCTTTAGCAAGGGGTCCCTGTCTGGATTCCCCTTTAGGGTGATCAATCCCAAGGGTAATTGCATATGCAAAGGAACTAGTCAGAGACACTCAAATAGGAACAGGCCTGCTCTAGAATTGAGCAGGGTCTATAGGAATGGTGTCCTACTAGGGTGTGTCCCCAAGAGTAAAGGGTAATCCAGATGTGGATCCCTTGCTGTCAGTGCCTATGGAAGCCAGTTGCACCTCACTAATAAGGCCCAAACAAGGCTGAAACATACATCTTGGTTTAACTGGTATTTCCTGTGAAGAGTCGCAAATTTTAAACCAATGACAGGCAAGTTCACCAAAGGGCCACACATTATGGTTACAAAATGTAAATAGGTGTGGAAAAAGTAGATTAACACCCTGAATGTTGGCAAGGTCTCTGTTGTGTTGGACATCTCTCTAGTACCCAAGGGAGTCAAAGTAGAGAAGTGTCTGTGTAAATTATATACTTTTTGTTTGTTGTTTGTTTGTTTTTTGAGGGGGAAGTTGTACTAGTATAATTCTTCCCTAAAATAAGCACTAAGAATTCTTTTTTATTGCTATGCCTGCCTAACACCAGTTTACTAGGCTGCTTATGCTGAAAATGGTTCTCGGTATGCAGCTTGCAACAAGGTGAGGGAGGTAGGGAAGTGTGTTGGCATTTAGGGACATTACTTCCCTCTGATCCTCATTTAATTTGCTGTACTATCAAGGCAAAGAGGAAATTGCCAGGCTCTGATTCCATTTTTCATCTCATGCTATACAAGATGCATTTGGAACTTGATAGTATTTACGTCTTGATTAGGGCATAGTGTGTGTATGTGCATGCTCACCAGCATGCATTAAAAAGATCAATCACACCCTGAAGTGCAAAAGCATGGTTAGCAATAAGCTGGACTGGTGGATTCACACATTCCTTCCATGGTGTATGTGTGTGGTAGCAGGAAATTACAGTGTCTCCTTTTCACGGTGTACCAGAAACCAGGTTGGGTTAGCATGAGAAGCCTCTGAGGACCACCTGTTGCCAAACTGATTTAGAAAGTTATGTTAAAAAAAATTGGAGTAATCTATGACAAACCAACTACAAATAGGGAACATATACAAAGCATCATTCCTTTAACATTAATAAACTATCTCTTGTGATGAGATGTGAATTAAAGGGATAGTAATGTTTGACAAAAAAGCAACTCCCATTAAATTTCTTAGTATTTGGGCCATGGAGAATGTTATTTCAATACTGTCAGAGTTGTAGTACAAGAGTAATTGAATGAAAAAGTGTCCCCCTCCCACCCCTTTTACCTAGTGTTAGCCACCTCTTCTCAGATATGGTATCTGGTTTTAAGACCAGACAACTCACAGCAATCTTCCTACTGTGAACATAAGGAAAACCCTGCCCCCTTTAACAGGTTTTTCAAGTTTTTCCTTATGCTCACTGAAGATTGTCCCTCTCTGTGATCCATCTGGACTCTCTTGCTGCTCTGAGGGGTGCAGTGTTACATCAGTAAAAGGGGCAAGAGAGGGATACTTTATCATTCAATTACTCTTGAACTACTAAGAGCAGCAAATATATTTCTATATAATACAAGTGTGCTTTCTTAGAGAGCAAGGACAAACCTAGAGGGTGTTTCCAGTTGCTCATAACCATCCACCCACTGAGCACACTATTGACCCTATCAGATCAGGGAGACAGCCACAATCGAGTAGCAAAATAATTAGAATTCTTGGTTATTGTGTATTGGCATATGGTGGGTAGGCCTGCAGTCTTCCTTCAGCTTTTGATTGACTACAACTCACTCATTGTCAGTAAAAATATGTTATCACATTTTGTAATAGATACTTTCACTTTTTAATTAACATAACATCAAAACTAATCATATGTTCAAAATAAGTGACAGTTTTAAAGGAATAGTAATGTTTCACAAAAACAGCAGCTCCAATTAATCTTCATAGTATTTGGGCCATGGAGAGTATTTCAGTACTGTCAGAGTTGTAGTTCAGGAGTAATTAAATGATAAAGTATCCCCCTCCCGCCCATTTTACCTAGTGTAAATCGCCTCCCCTCAGATGTGGAATCTGGTCTACAGACCAGACAGATCACAGCAAGGGACAATATTCTTACTGTGAGAACAATGAAAGCCCTGCTCACATTGACAGGTTTTTCAGGTTTTTCCCTTATGTTAATTGAATACTGTCCCTCTCTGCAATCCACTTTGACACCACCCTGCTGCTCTGAGGTGATCAGTATTATATTAGTAAAACGGTTAGGCGGGAGATACTTTATCTAAAATAAGCGCTAAGGTGGGTTAATTTTTATGCAATTAGTTACCACTGTTCTTGTATTAAAAAAAAAAAACAGACATTTATCCATATCTCAATTCATTTATGGACAATCACTTCAGAAACACCTGACAAGACAGCTACAGTACTTGGAGCCCTGAAACCTCAGAAACGCCAGTAAACTTTTAACTGTTAGTGCAACTTTTGATCATAATTTCCAAACAACCATTTTTTTTTAACACTGGGCCCTAGGTCTTATTATTCCATACATATTTTATTGTTTTGGAAACCCTTCTTTAGAAATTCTGCGGTTGCCCCTAGAGGCAACATATTTCTGCTGATGAGAAAAATTACCGTTGGTGAGCAATTCAAAATACAAGGTTGACATATTCCTACACAAATATACAACTTACTTTACAATAGTTTTTTTTGCAATCACTCTATGGAAAACCACTTTTGGTGACAAACTTAAGCTTTTATAACAGTGTGCCTAAGCATAGTCAGCTGCTAGTTTTCATCATCCAGCTACAAAGAAGTCATGCCCATACTTCAGGTTCTTGAGAGAACATAGAAAGAAGTCAGAAATCACGATGAAGGATATCCAACTGGACACGATTGAACTGAGATTTCAGGAAAGGGAGACTCTAAATCAAGGGTACTTATACCTGCCCTCAAGTTCCCCTCCCCCACAGAAAGTACATGTTTTCAGGGTATATCCTCAACAAAACACAAGCATTAAATCAGGCAGATCATTAAGAATGATCAAACAACTGACTGACTCACCTGTGTTCGTGTGAGATCCTCAAACTCCACTAAATGTTGAGGAACGCATGGAATAAAGCTTTGGCCACCATTACAGGAAGTTTAAAAAAGAGCCAAAGGAGCATCTTTTGATTATCTATACCAATTTTCCATGGCAGGTTTTGAAATCAAGGCATCATCTGGGGGCAAAGGACCAGTTACTGGTTTTATGGCAGGATACAAATCTAATGAACAGAGACACTTTCATGATACTATAAACATTTACTTGTTTCAGTGCCAGTGGCATGGGAATTAATTGTACCTTAGTGGCTGGACATATTTTCAACATTTTGCTATCAATCTGTTTCAGTATGATATCTGTGGACAACCTTTTAGTTAAAGATATGGAAATATATATATATATATATATATATATATATATATATATATATATATTTTAGAACAAATTTAGTACAAAATGTATTTTCAACATGGTAAGACTGCCCTAAACCAGCTGAATAACTATATAAAAGCACACATATTTCCTGAAAGAAGGCTAATTGACAGATCAGAAAATAAAAGCACATATATTTCTTGAAAGTAGACTAATTGACAGATCAGAAAATGTGTGAAATTTCTTCCTACACAAAATGATGAAGCAAGGAATTTTTATTAAATATAGACCTTTTCCGAAAAGTTTCAGTAATTTACTCTAAAGTCACAATTCATCTCAAACTTAGGGTAACAAGCGAAAATGTATGAAATATGGATGATACATATCTCCAGAGTACACAGATATCCAATATGTGTAGGTGCACAAATGTTTGCCTTTAGTTGGGGCCGAAATACACTGCAACTGATGTCATGACTCCATGCAGACTAGTACAATATGTTAACTGAAAGAGAAATTCAGATCCCCTGTCTGCTCAGCTCCTGAAAGGACTAAAGAGCATAAGGATTGGCCCACAGACTGCCCAGGGAAACCCTCCAACTATGCTAGTAACTGCCCTGTAGTTATCAGGTATTAGAAGAAACTGGGTTACATGCCTTAAAGGGATAGTAATACTTATTTTTAAGTGTCCTCCATATTGTAGACCGACAAAAACTATGAAAAACTATGTAAGGCTTATCTATCAAACCTTTATGGTTTGAAAGAAATGCCTCTCTAAAGTTACTTCTCCTTTGCTGTTTGAAGGAAGTCAACACTGTAGCTGACAGCTGCAGAATCCGGTCATTTGACCAGATGGAGGCTCTTCAGCAGAGCCTAAAACGCATGATCTGAACATTAATACTTAATTGGAATGGTCTACAAAGTGTGCCTGGTTTGGAAGCACACTTTGTAGACCATTCCAATGAAGTATTAATGTTCAGATTCTGTGTTTTTGGCTCTGCTGAAGAGCCTCTATCTGATCAAGTGACTGAATTCTGCAGCTGTCAGCTACAGCTCTGACTTCCTTCAAACAGAGAAGGAGAAGTAACTTTAGCGAGGCATATCTCTCAAACCATAAATGTTTGCGAGACAAGCCTTACATTATTTTTCATAGTTGTTTTAGGTCTACAGTATGGAGTACACTTAAAAATAATTATTACTATCCCTTTAAGTATGGTCACAATGACCACCTCATAGAAACCTCATCATTAGGAAGTCTGCTAAAAGAACCATACCGTCAAGGCCAACCTCTCCATGTCTGGTTGACACAGAGAGTCTTGGGACAAGAGATCCAGAATAATAGGAAGATACCATGGCTTGTTCATTAATGGATTAATTAAATCTGAAAACCATGCTTTGTGAGGCCAATAAGGTGTTATCACAATTACATGGGCCAAGTCCACCCCGACTTTCCTCAACACCTTGTAAATGAGAGAAAGAGGAGGAAATACTTATGACAGAGGGAAATGCCACGGAATGCGCACACTGCCTAGTGAAACAGCCAGAGGGTCCTTGGACCTGGAGCAAAAAACTGAGGATCCTAGTGGTTCATCTCAGATGCCATGAAGTCCACAACTGGCAGACCCCACTTCTGAGCTGTGGAATTGCAAATGGACTTATTTAGCTCCCATTGCCCAGGATTCTGGTGCCAATGACCGAAGTAGTCTGCTACCATATTGTCAACCCCCAGGATGGGAACAGCCAGGGAAACTGGTACCAGAGCTTCCTCCCAAGCAAAAATCAGACGAATCTTGGACTACAGGGCTGGGCTTCTTGTCCCTCCTTGTTTGCTGACATAAGCCACTGCATTGTATTGTCCGACAGAGTCTTAATTTGGAGGTTGCAAAGCAATTGGGGCCAATGCTGGAGAGACAGATGAATCTGCAAGCTTCAGCACAATTATGAAAAGCTGACTCTTACAGTCAGGCCTGAGGCTCCGTACCACCTGGAGACAGAAAGTGGCTCCTCAGCCTGATAGGCTGGCATCTGTTGTCACTATGGATCATAATGGACCGGTCCAATGTCAATTGTGTGTCCTCAGTCCAACAGAGAAGACCCTCCCTTGTACAGGATGAGAAGGAGATTGTGTGGGAGAGATGGCACTGCTGCCTGGACCAATTTTTGAGAGTATCCAGTAGTAGTGCCCACGTGTGGAACTGTACATATGGAACTGCCTCCAGCTCTGAGACCAGCAACTCCAACACACTCATGTACTTCCTCTCCATCAGCAACGGGCAAGCCAAAACCTAAGATATATGGCAGGACAACATATGAACTTTGTCCCCTGGCAGAAAGACCCATACCTGCAGGGTGTCGAGTTTCATGCCGAGAAAAAGCAGAAACTTGGATGGGATCAAATAGAGCTTCTTGAAGTTTTAGAAAACCAGTGGAGTGGATGCCAACCCAAAAGGAGGGGCTTTGAATTGAAAATTAAGATTGTGAAATGTGAAGTGAAAGAATCACTGATGTCACACATGAATAGGTACATGAAAGAGGTACACTCACTTATGTCCAGAGAAACCAAAAACTCCCCATGAAACAAAAAGGATATGATGGCGCACAAAGATTCCATCTTGAATCCTGGAGTATGAAAAAAACATTAGGAATCTTTAGGTCTAAAACTAGACTACAGTGAACAGGCAACAGTGACTATAATAGTGTGTAAAATATTATTATTAATAGTAATAACACAGTGCTCTCTAGAACTAAAAACACACTAATTCGGAAATGAAGAGAGAGGGAGAACAAAAAAGAAAGTTTCCCCCTACCAATTCACCCTAAAAGGGAGTTCTATGCTTGAGGCACTCAAGTAAGCACATTCGCTATAAGTAAATCATATGAATCTTTATTACTTGGTAGAAAAAAATATATAAATCAATAAAAGTGACTAGTTAAAACATTTAAAAACAGGAAGACCCTTGGCCTACACATTCCCTGGAAGCTCACATTGCGGTGATTCCTAAACTAGATAAAGACCCTTTATTGTGTAGTAATTATCGGCCTATTTCACTACTCAATGTGGATGTTAAATTGGTGGCTAAGATACTAGCAAATAGGTTGCGGCGCTACCTGCCGGAGGTGGTCCATCCCAACCAGGCAGGCTTCGTTCCTGGTCACAAAGCCAGGGATAATACTACAAGAGCGGTAGCCTTGATTTGTAATGCTTTGCAGAATAAATTACCTGCCATTATTTTCTCTGTTGATGCGGAGAAAGCGTTTGATCGCCTTGCTTGGCCTTACCTCTTTGCTGTGCTCTCTCATCTAGGGCTGGGGCCCTGTTGCCTGTCATCGGTTACTAGCTTTTACTCCTCGCCCACTGCTAGAGTGAAAGTTAATGGATTTCTTTCCCAGCCTTTCCCTATTTCGAATGGCACGCGGCATTTCCTGTCCATCCTTGGCTGGGTTCCTGCTCCTGGATCACCTGCAGTGTGCTGGTCTCCTTCAGTCACCCTGGCGACATTTTCATTCACTTGTTCCTCTCTCCAGTACGTGGTTACTGGTTCGCTCCACATACAACCGGCTGCTGTTGCACCGGTAGAGTTCTAGGCTTACTCCAGTACGCGGGTACTGGTTTGCTCCATGTATAACCGGCTGCTGTGGCACCGGTAGAGTTCTGGTTACTCCAGTATGTGTGTACTGGTTTGCTCCATGTTAACCGGCTGCTGTGGCACCGGTAAAGTTCTAGGTTACTCCAGTACGCGGGTACTGGTTCGCTCCATGTATAACCGGCTGCTCGTTGTCATCTGTCAGCACCGGTGGTGATTGGGTATCCCCAGTACGCGGGTACTGGTTCGCTCCACATACAACTGGCTGCTGTTGCACCGGTAAAGTTCTAGGTTTCCCCAGTACGCGGGTACTGGTTCGCTCCATGTATGACCGGCTGCTTACTATCATCTGACAGCACCAGTGGTGTTCGAGGTTTCTCCAGTACGTGGGTACTGGTTCGCTCCACATACGACCGGCTGCTGTTGCACCGGTAGAGTTCTGGTTTCTCCAGTACGCGGGTACTGGTTCGCTCCATGTATAACCGGCTGCTTACTATCTAACAGCACCGGTGGTGTTCTAGGTTACTCCAGTACGCGGGTACTGATTCGCTCCATGTATAACCGGCTGCTTATGATCATCTGACAGCACCGGTGGTGGTCTGGTACCTCCAGTACGCAGGTACTGGTTCGCTCCATGCATAGCCGGTTTCTGTTCAGTCCTAGACAGCACCGGTAGACTTGTTGTTCCTCCAGTACGCGGGTACTGGTTCGCTCCACGTATTAACCGGTTGCTTGCTGCGTATTCCTCAGCACCAGTAGAGATTGTGTTCCAGTCCAGGCTGCCTTGCCCGGTATTGGTAAGGCCGGTAGAACCTATTCCACATTGTACCAACTTAAGGTTGCCTTACCCGGTAGTAGCAAGGCCGGTAGAGCCTATAACTATTCGTTGTACCAGTCTCTAGGCTGCCTTGCCCGGTATATTGGCAGGGCCGGTAGAGCCAATAACTATTCGTTGTACCAGTCTCCAGGCTGCCTTGCCTGGTATATTGGCAGGGCCGTAGAGCCTATAACTATTCGTTGTACCAGTCTCCAGGCTGCCTTGCCCGGTATATTGGCAGGGCCGGTAGAGCCTATTACTATTTGTTGTACCAGTCTCCAGGCTGCCTTGCCCGGTATATTGGTAAGGCCGGTAGAACCTTTTCCATCTGTGTCATCTAAGGTTGCCTTACCCAGTATTGGCAAGGCCGGTAGAGCCCGTGTTACATTCCGTATACCACTACTCTTGCTACTATGTATTGACATTAAATGTTATATGTGTATGCTACCCACATGGGTATCCATTAAACTTTTCAATAAAGTTGTGTTTTATCTTAACTCTGTCTGAGAGTCATAACAAACCGTGACACTGACACAGGACAGGTTACAAAGATATGATTAACCCACACGGGTCCAGTATGTAAAGACGATATGCAATACTGACACAGGTCATGTACAGTTCGTATGATACAGTGTGAATATGTCAGAATGATACTATTAGGCCAGGAACAGCTAATTGGCCCTAATAGTGGAAGGCCCAAGGTATACTCTCTAGGCAGAGAGTGACAATAGCGACTGTAATTACCAAGGTGCAGGTGAAGCCAGGATATGAGACTGGCTACAAGGCACCAGAGGAAGGCGGCTACCAGCGGTATTTAGAACGCCAACCAGGGACTGCAAGGTTTCGTGACCCAAGTGCACACCACTGGATGGTGCAGCGTAACGCCAAACTGAGATAGCAAAGGATAATGGCCCAAGTGCATGGCACCATAAGGAGCAACGTAACGCCAAACTGAGACTACTGTGGATATAGATCCAAGTGCACTGCACCGCCCCGCAAGGGGTTAACGAACGCTATGGTCTGTAGCAACGGCAGATGTAGAAATAGCCTGAGGCGCCCAATCAGTACCCCAACCTCAGGGACAGCAGTAACAGACCAAGCGACCGTGGTGCAACTGGAGACACTACCGGAATGGAGCAACAGGCACTTATGAGACAGCGGGTCACGGACAGGACTATCTGCACAGAACCGAGGCAACCGGAGGTCTGGTACAGACCACAGAGAGCATGAGAGCAACTCTGGCCGCACAGCAGGAGCAGGACATCTTCCAAGCAGGAACAGTACATGGAGCAGGAACTTCAGCCAAACGGGGTCGGTACACGGAGCAGGAATGTCAGCCAATCCGAGGTGGTACACAGAGCAGGAACGTCAGTCAAGCCGGGTCGGTATGCAATCTGGTTCAGTACACAGAGCAGGAACGGAAAGCAGGCAGAATAGTCAGGCAGTCCGGGTCATACACTGGTATCATACGAGAGTAACAGAACAAGCGCTAGGCAACGGAAACACCACGAAAGGACAGTGCATAAGTGACAGCCCAGAGTATTTAAAGGCTGTCACTGGGAGGAGCAAAGACATCGTAGCCAATAAAAGATATCAGGAAGTAAACATATGTCAAAATGTCGCCTGTATAGCACGGGCACCGTGACAGTACGTATCTTAGGCTGCTCTTTCCCTTTAGACCCATTACTGATGTTATTCGCATACCTTTCTCCACCCAACCTAAAACGACACCCTCCTAGGTGGAAACTCTTTTGCATTCTGATGAATACGGCCAAATTCCTCATCCCCCTGAACTGGAAATCCTTCACTTCTCCTTCCATGTCTTCCTGGCTCTTGAAAATGCAGGCTCACTGCTCTGCGCATAGACACCACTCAGTGGTGACTGGTGAAAGTGCAGCTTTTGACTCCATATGGGCCCCATGGATTGAGTACACCTCCTCCAGTGCTGGAGTCCTTGGAAGTACGAGTGAGATCGGATTCTACCCCTTTCTTCTCCTTTGGTGGGAATGCTCGATTTAAGATTGGTTTCTTCTAACTCAGAGCCCCTTCCCTTCCTCCCTCTTCTTTCCCTTCCCCTTTTTCCCTCCCCCCTTTTTTTCTTCTCTTGTTCCTCCCCACTTGATCTCCTTCTTTAACTTTTTCATGTCACCTGTTCCAGAGAGGATATGCACTTCCCATATTTGCTTGATTTGATGTTCCAATGCTGTTTTGCATTCTGTCTCTGTATGGCTGATGTTCTGCCGCTCTTTTGTTTTCCTGTCTTTCTAGGATTGTTTTGATACTCCTGCTCTTTTGAGATGTATTGACATTTTGCTGATGTGTACATCTTCTGTTTGTATTCAACTAGCTTTTCAATAAAGTATTTAAAAAAAATAAATAAATAAAAAAATAAAAATAAAAACAAGAAGGGGGAGTCACAATTCTTGGACATATTAAAACATACCACACATGTATACAAAAATAACAATAGGCGGCATATACCCTACACTAATAAGGTGAAGGTCCACCATATAACAGTGATGTCATATGTTGTAGATTACTGATGGGTAACCCAAAATGACAATATCACACAATATATGTTAATGTCACCACAGGATTGAGCATAGTCTATTACAGTGCAAACAATAAAAACAAATACATGATACATAAATGATACCAGTACCAAGTGTCTAAACAATAATGTCTCCAACTAATGGAGATATAATAGTGAACAAATATAACCCTAAATAGTGAGAAAAAGAAAGAAAATACTCATCCCATGATAGACGTGGGTAGACCCATCTAAATACATCCAGAAATCTAAATCCTCTCAACATGCACCCATTCCAACACTTGTTGCCTCAACCAGCTTTGTCAGGGGATATACACTCCATAACGGATGCTGTTGTTTGAATATTCCATCAGCCAATAGGAACATCCAAAACCTTGGTCAGCTGATCTCTCAGTTGAGCTGATAATATGATTATCCTCCCATATACAAAAAAACATATCACTACTATAAATTACAAATATAGATGTAGGAAACTGTATTATAGTGGGTGATACAATAATTTAATAGATCTTACTGGCAAAAAAGAGGTTCAGTCAAAATTTTGCAATTACGTACACTGTGTTATTATGGCGCTTACAAATAAATCATATGCATACAAAAATAACAGTGCTTACAAAT
Source organism: Rhinophrynus dorsalis (assembly GCA_037306005.1). NCBI lineage: Eukaryota > Metazoa > Chordata > Amphibia > Anura > Rhinophrynidae > Rhinophrynus > Rhinophrynus dorsalis. The sequence continues at coordinate 471,143,778 of CM074719.1, read as the reverse complement.
AAATCCAATACGCCACACACAGGTGAACCGGTGTTATAACGATACAGTCGAAAATATGGTCATAAATAATAACTCGTCATATACACAACACTCATGCTCTATGCAAATTGATACTTCCAAAAAGTTGGCGATTGTATAAACACTTACAGCGACCATATCCATGATCCCTCCTTCTTTAGTAGTAGGCAGTGTCATTATAAGTCTATGTGTACTAACTGATAGCTATTTGTATTATGGTGATGAGGGTCAATATCAATTTCCATCAGCCAATGGGGATCCAGTTCCCGGTCATATGAAGGTCCTATGGTATGCTTATGCATATGTATTATCTATATGGTAAAAGAGGGAGGGATTATGACATTGTTCGCTGTCAATGTGTTACTAATTACCATCTGGTTAGAGGCACTAATCTTTAAAGCGCTTGCGTGTGGTCTACATCTAGATGTGAGAATATGGCGTATACTTTCAATGACACTGCCTACTACTAAAGAAGGAGGGATCATGGATGGGGACAGAAATCAAGACCTGCATGTCTGCCAGTGCAGAGGATAAAAGGAATGTTAGTGTGCTTACCATTAAATCCTTTTGTGTTAATGCATGGGGAACAAAGAAACCATAGAGTAAAGGGCACTTTAAAACAAGGTCTGTGAGGTGGAGTCTCCCTTTACCCTTCCAATTTAACCCTGCCTGCTAAGTTTAGTTTTAACATATAGCTAAGCCAAAAGGAAAACAAAACAGAAGTGAACAAAGGAAAGGACCCCCTGCCTGAGGATCCAACAAAATGCTTTTTTTTTCTCTGGGAGAGACTCTATGAGGATTAAGAGAAAATAATTTAATGGTAAGTACTCCAACATCCTCTTTTTTCTTTCGTCCAATGTGGAACACAGAAACCATTGGGAGGGAAAAAGAGAAAAAACTCTCAATCACAGACCAGTATTCCCAGGTCTAAACTGGTACAGCATGAACTTCCGTGTCAATGGACACCAAACTTGCACACCAAACAAAAAAAAACAACAAAAAAAAAAAAGACAAAAAAATAACAGAAACCAGCAGGGTTCTCATATCAGAAAAAAAGCATGAAGTATAACTATATAAGCACCACAGCCAGTAAGATCTAGCCAACACTAGCTTCGGCTGAAACAAGCACAATCAAGTGGTAGTGCTTGACCAAAATGTGCAGATACAACCATGTCATCTCCTTACTAATTACTGATTCTTGTAGGCCCAAGACACTCCACTTGACCAAGTGGAATGTCCCATGACCTGAAATGGTATAGGTTTCTTCCTGATAACATTTGCCTTACTCCAGGAAGTTACAGTAATCTTAGACTCAGCCTAGCCCACACACAGTCCCTCAGGAATGCCAAACAGTGAATCAGATTTCTGAAAAGGTGGTATGCAATGAAAAAAATACTTCAAGCACCTGACCACATCCAACAGATGAAGTTCCTGATCTTGTCTGTTAGAAGGAGCAGGACAGACATAAGAAAGAACAATTTCCTGGATGATGTGAAAAGCCGAAACAACCTTGGGCAGTAAATCCACAGGAGTTTACAAAAGCGTCCAGTCTGGGAGAAACCAGAAAACAGAAAGGGAGGTTTACACGACAAGGCTTGAAGTTTGGCTACCATAGAACAAACACAATTGCCTGAAGAAAAAGTGTCTTGAACATCAAGAAAACACAAAGTAACTGAGGATAGAGGTTCAAAAGAAGGTTTTTGAAGCACTCCTAACACCAAGTTCAAATCCTATAGAGGACAAAAGTTTGCACACCAGGGAGCAAAGCAATACATCTCTGGAAAAGCACAGAAGGAGCTGAAATCATAGCATTAATGGAACTAAGACTATGCCCTTTCTGAACACCACCCTGAAGAAAGGCCAAAACTACTGGAAGCTGAAAAGGCCATAGGCAAGAGCCTTGGACAGAACACCACATGTAGAAGGGGGACCAAATTCTATGACATGCTTTGGAAGAAACAGTCTTCCTAGCCTAAAGTATAGTACAAATATGAGTTTGAAAAGCCCTTTTTCCTCAGTATGCTGACCACAAGAGCCAATGTGTCAGAGCTAGCTCCTCTATCTAAGGTTGGCAGAATGGTCCTTGCATCAGATGGTATGGATGTGAGAGGAGACAAAAAGGCTCCTCCAGGTACAGAATGAGAAAAAAATTAAAACTAGGCCCAGTGGGGCCAGAACAGAGAAATCAAGATGACATGAGCCCACTGCATGCTGACTTTTCTCAGCACTCTGGGAATCATGGGGGTTGGTGGAAACACAGTGGCACTCTCATCTGCCAATCTCATCAGCCAAAAGGATCCTCCAGGACCTGGTGTAGAACCGACGACAGGCCATGAGATCCACCATTGGTAGCCCCCATCAAAGGATGACTGAGTTTCAAATTTCATGGAACCAGGCACTAGTGACTGAGAAAGTCTGCCTCCACATCTTCTACCCCTGGAATGGGAACTGCAGATATGGCCTTCACATGGGCCTCAACCCACAAGAGAATCCTACAGACCTTTGCCCAAACTGTTTTGTTCCTGGTCCCTCCTTGGCTGTTGATCTAAGTCACTGCCACCGAGTTGCTCACAGGGGACCCCTACAGGGTTTGATACCAGAGAGCAGGTAACACAACAACATCCTGTACTCCTTCACCATTACAGATGGCCAGGATGTTGTCTGGGACACCTGAAGTGACAGAGACTAAATCTTGTTGTCTGGAAGAAACACTTTCACTTGGAGGGTATTGAAACTCATGCTAAGAAAATGAAGAACAAGGGATGGAACCAGAGATGATTTCTTGAAAATGAGTACCCAACCAGACCACCGAAAAAGCCCCTCTGCCCATGGGCTAGTGTCAGACTTATTTGTTTCCCTGGGGGATTATTATGAGGAGAAGTCACCCCTTCCAGTCTCCCCTTCCTCAGCAAAGGAATCCCTAATGATATGTGTGTCACCTCGAAATATGCAGGATGTCCCACAGAACAAGCTGAGCTGAGGAATCATTAAATAGATGAGGATACAGCAGCAACTGAAGAAATAAGAACCTTAACCCAAATAGATTCCTGATCAGCAGATGATGGCCCTGGAGGTGTTGTAGGGGCCACTATGTAAGAGGGACATAATGTACCATAATTCTCTCTAGAAAGCCCAGTCTGCCATGAAGAATGATGGGTTAAGGGAATTAGGAGAACCCCAGAATCCTTAACCTTGGACTTGCCTATGTGTCACTTAGATTCTAACATAGAAGAACTCACAAAATAGTATAAAAGACAGTTAAAAGTAGAAGACAAGAAAAAAGTACCTGAAAGTATTCAGAGGTACTTATCTGACTGTAAGATGTTAAACTGGCAAGCAGGAGGCAGAGACCTACCTCTGTACAGCATGCTGAATCTAAAAAAGTAGATTATACTGAGACCACTGGCTCTTCCCTTCAAACAGGGATTTAACAATGGCACAGCAGCTCTCCAGCCATGTAAAAACAGCTGTCCATGGTAACAGGAGGTGTCCCACAGGGGGTTCCTAGATAGTGACCTGATAAGGAGTAGACTAAGCCAACCTGCAGCTTCCTAGGTGCAACCAGAGGCGAGATATGTCACAAATGAACTCTGTGCATGAATCCATAAAGGACACTTGGTCTTAAAGGACCCATGTCCAAATGGGGTAAAATTAAGAACTGAACTTCAAAAGGTCTTAAATACTGAGGAAAATGAGCAAATAAATAGAAAAACGGATTGCTTAACCCTTTGAGTGCCAGAGTGGCACTCAAAGGGTTAAGGGCACAGTCCCTCAAATGGGGTAAATGTGCCCAGATAAAGAGGAAGGTAGTGCAGGGGTTAATAGCCCTGTAAAGTTACAGAAACTCACTAGACCCACTTTGATCCTTATCATAGCAGCCAAAGATTAAACACACACAGTATATGTAGAAAGAAGAGAATGGAAGCCAAGCAACAATCCACATGAACAAGTGGATGCCAGCGAACAGGGATGTCCTCCCAATGTCCTCCATTTTTTTAACATACAGCCCATTGTCTGAGATTTATACATGTTGTGTATAAATGTGTGCTTTTACACAATTTCATATTATTAATGCGTGTTAAAATGTGTTATGTGTGTTACAGACACCACCATAACTGAGGATGTCATTTTGTGTTCATTATACATTCTGGGGAAATCCAGTCAAATAGTCTCTAGAGACCCAGCTTCCCAGATAATTATAATGTCTATAGGGCAGCTACTCTCGCATTACCTACTCTATCAAATGGTATGCACATATTCAGCTTCAGCATTCAGTAATATTACTATTTTTACAGAAGTGTTCCTGTAGTGTAGTCAGGGACATGCACAGACATTTTGGGGGGCAGGGGCTCAAATGAAAAAAGGGCACTTCTCATAATTTATTCAAAATATATATTTTAAAAAAAGAAAAGAATTTACATCTAAGGAGCCTGTAGGCACAGAAATCTGAAGCGCCCCCCCCCCCATTGGCCATCTCCACTGGACACCTCCACAATGCTCCTAATCTCCACATTGCCCCCCATCATCTCCATATTGCCCTCACATTGCCCCCATCAGCTCCATATTGCCCCATCAGCTCCAACTTACCCGCACATTGCTCCCATCATCTCTATATTGCCCCCATCAGCTCCTTATTGCCCCATCAGCTCCAACTTACCCTCACATTGACCCCTTCATCTCCATATTGCCCCCCATCAGCTCCATATTTCCATCAGCTCCAACTTACCCTCACATACATCGCCCCATCATCTCTATATTGCCATCATCCCCATCTTGCCCCCATCAGATCCATATTGCCCCATCATTTCCACATTGCCCCACAGTGTCCGTTTTTTACCTCTTCCCTGGTGGTCCAGCACCTGGAGAGGTCTGTATGTGCCTCCTTTGGCACAGACCTGTAGCTGCTGGAGCACCCACGTGGTCTTTTCTTCATGCAGAGCACTGGAAGATGATGTCATCTCCCAGCACTCTGTAATACTAACAAGCTGACGAGGGAGCGCAGCATCTACAGGTCTGTCCTGAAGGAGGCATAGACCTGACTGGACGGTGGGGGGTTAGTGTGGGCGGCGAGGAGTGTCTTAACACACCTTATCACTGTGTGTGTAGCTCAGTGCACTTAGAGTGCTTATAGAAATACATATATAGTTCTGCCTTTTGCCCAGACATATTGTTGTGTGTGGTTGACATGGGCGTCCTGAGGGGGGGGGGCAAGGGGGGCACTTGCCCCCCCTACAATTACCCCCCTCCATATAAATAAAGGGGCTAGATGGGCTGGCCTTGGGGTCATATTATGGCTTTGCCCCCCCTGGAAAAATGTCTACGGACACCACTGGGTTGAGAGCACACGTAAGTGAGGACATGCGCGTGTGCGTGTGTATATATACAACTGTGAGCACATGCATGTCTCTCAGTTATGGGGGACTTCCAAAGTTTGCCTGTCCTGGGGGTTGCAAATACAGGTAAAAAAAGAGGTAAAGAAAACTTGATTCAGTCACACTAATCTGCTGTTTTACCTAGGCAAGTCACTATATTGAACAAATTAACATCCACTTTATGTACAGTTATCTTAACCTTAACGTTTCTTCCCTGCTTACTCTCTGCGCATCAGCACTTTTTGCTATATGTGTGCCTAAAATTCAAAGAGTATTCTTATAGCTACATTAGTGTGCCACCTGGTGGTTAGAAATATTACACAAAATAAATATAGTAGAAATATAAAGTAACCATAATTATTAACCCTTTAAGGACCACCCCTCTGGTCTTCAAAGGTTCAAGGGGCAAACTGCCTCTTTTAGAAGCCAATGCCAGATTAATAATAAAAAAACACTACTGGTTTAATTATTCCTTATAGTTCTGTTCCCACTTGTAAGGACATGGAATGCTTCAACTTGGATGCAGAACACACCTACGTTGCAACCTGTCTGAGCTGTATGGTGGCCTATAGCCAGATGTTTTCATACATGGGACATTGCAGCCTGTAATGCTCTTCACAACCTCCAAAGATTTGCTGACAGATATGGACTTCAGCCAATCGTATATAACTGACAGCAAAGTGGGCTTGCTTCCATCACAAACCTGGTACACTCCCCAAATCAAGGTGATCGACAGAGAAATGCAGTATGTCAGTGGCCACCTGAATCTAACCTTCTTACACACTCCTTGATAGTAGCCAGGTCTGTAATGCATTGCAAAGTAACCCGACTGAGACTTCACAATCATCCAGTGGGTAAATGTACATTGCCCACCATTTTTGTGTGCCTAGTCTTCCTACTGTCTAGACAAAAAGTGAATCTACCCAACAAAGAGGAGACAGTGAATCTAAAGTGAAACCCCTATTCAATGGGGGCAGAAATAATCCCCAGAAATATACAATACTTGCAAAGCTTATTGGATAAATACACAGGAGAGAAGCCATCCCAAAGAAAATATAATCAATGGCATGGGACCAACAATTCCCTGCTCTAGAGCTCAGGATACACCAAAAGGTTGCGTTTTCAGGTTACCCTTAATTAAGCACCAGTAGGTCAATCACAATGACTGGGCCACTAATTACTCACCTGTGATCAAGTAAGGCTATCGTGAAAACATGAACTGCTTACATGAGAAACAATGGCATGTACATAATACGTCGCCAAAAATTGATGGAGGAGGCACCAAATTATATGAGCATGTAAACTTCTAAAATTCATAAAAACACCCCCCAAAAATGCAATATAACTAAATAAAATGTGCAGTTCAATAAGATGAGCAATTCTGGAGCAATGCAGCTGCAACATAAGGGGGTAGATGAATTTCACCACTGATTTAAATGGGATTTAAATGGGATTTTAACCCTTTTATTTGCTAGAGAGGTATCTAACACTTTGCTTTGCTCATGTATGACTGTTCAGCGACTGTATTTTATTAAGTACTGCTGCAGTTATAACACACAACTGCCATCTGCTGGACAATGTACACATTTCAGCTCCATGTCTAGAGTACGTGCTTCCTAGTGATATTGCCACAATTAATGCATAACTGGCTCCAACTCCATATTTAAGACATGGGCTTTCACAAGGCTTTTCATTAGATAGCAAAGGCACCTAGCAGCAGTGTCACACTATGACAGACACTGCACTAAACAATGATGATAACCTGTGCAACAGGGACCAGCAACACAATCATTTTATAAATAAAAAACTTTAAGCGCAGAAGGACTTCAAATAACTAGGGATAAAGGGCATAAAAGCAGAGATGCTGCAGTTACCCACTGTCCCCTCACTATTTTATTAGTTTTCTGTCAGTGGAGGAGGGAGTGAAATCAGGGTGACAATTAATCTGCAGTGGATGACAGCGGCCTGGAATGAAACAGGAAAGATGTGGCGCATGCTAAAGAGGAGGAAAGAGCAGGTCTGATACAAAGACTGATGAACTAAGGCAAAGGCAGGTAACCTTCTGGCTCTCCAGCTGTTAGAGACTATGACTCCCAGCATCCTCAAGTATGGGGCAAATCAACTGGACCATAGTGAACAAATAAAATCTCTATTGATCTAAATATGTTTTAACCCCTTGGAAGCTAGAGATGTCTTCAGGCACTCAAGGGGTTTACACTGAGTGCCAGGGTGATAGACAACACATTGCCTTGCAATGTGTTGTGTACCCCTCTAGCATGAAGAGGTTAAAAATCTCCCTTAACCCTTCGAGTGGCAGAGAGGTATCGCAATGCTCTGGATACCTCTCTAGCACCCGGAGGGTTAAATCTATAGGGATTTAATTTGTTCTCTATGATTCAGCTTGTTTGCTTCAATATCTTAGTACATCAGCCTCAATGACTTGCACAGCACCCACTGAATAACAGCACTGTGATTTAAAGGAATATTAACATTTTATTTTACTAGTATATATATTAATTCATTGTTCAAGTTGATTTTTCTTTAAATTTTGCACTCCCATTTCTTTCTTCCTTTGGTCTTTAGTGACACGAGCACCCTCTACGTGAGTCTGTAAAAGGTGTCAGAGGTTCAGTAGCTTCTGAGAAGGATTGTAAGGGCCCTGTCTGTCTCTTATACACTGCTGAGGGATGAGAGTGAGGCACAGAGGACCATATGCACAAAGACACGATGGAAGAATTCTGGGGAAAACCAACTGCAATAGGTGAAGCAAGAAGTGGAGACCTAGCATTCAAGAGTTTAAACGCTCCTTATGTATCGGTGTTGTGTGTGCGTGGTGTATTTCATGTGGTGCAGTAGGTTTGCTCCTGAATTACTCTCTTTTGTCTTTGTACAAATAAAATCCCTGTCAGTATAAATGCTAGTGATAGCCAATTCAGTGTTACAATTACCATGTAAAGCAATGCCTGTTTTTACGTGTCCACTTGCTATTCAATTAGCATTATAGTGTCCTTAGCCTTCCCTTGTACACAGTCTTGCAATCTGTATTTCTAAAGCTTTATGGGACATCTAGTCTTTACCATGTGAACTTTTATTACTATGTGCAGAGTAAAACATGTAATTTGCTGTGTTAGCCATTCACATATTCATCAATCAACAAATACAAGGGTACATTATGGATATATAACAGTTCTGAGGGCCAGGTGTTGGATGGTGCATCCCAGAGGTAGACAACCGTTGGCTGTCCAGCTGTTGGGGACTTCAACTCCTGTGCACCACAATCAGCAATTGACTGGTTAGGGGTGATGAGAGCTGTAATTCTCAAAAGCTGAGGGCCCAAAGTGCATAATCCTGCTGTATTCTATGACTGTAAATGAGGTATGCACTTATGAATACACACACACACATTGTATGCGTATTTATGGCAGGAGTTTGGAGGATTTTCTAAGCATTTCCTGTGCCAGCACAATGTTACCTAGGGAAATACCCTTGATGACTAAAGGTATTTATGAAGGATCTATGTGAATAATTTGAGGGAAGAGAGAACAAGATTTGCTAAATTTCATCCTAATGGGGAACTATAACCCTCTATCTCCTACCCAAACTCATGCCATGGATATTGCTTGCTGGGTTGGAAGGTTCCACCTTCCTCATGGTGTTTACCCTGGCAGTTCATCCCCTGGTGCCTGTTAAGTACTCCATCCTTGCAGGCTTCTGGCCTTTGTTCATACTTATGAGATCCTGCTCAGTGAACCGGATGTAGTGCATGGGCACAGTGTTTGAAATAACATTTGGTTGGGAAAGAAGATGCAGAAAGCCTGCCAGGATGGAGGGCTTAATTGGACCCATGGGACTGAGGCAGATGATGCTCGGCAGGAGGGAAGCAAAATACACAAAATAACCACATACTTTAATTAATTGTGGCAAACAATGTTTGTGTTTTCACCATACACTGCCATTGAGAATGCTGGAGACAGTGTCACTAATCATTACAAATGGATATGCTGTGCTTTATCCATGTATAGATCAAGGTACTTATGAATTTTAGGCACGTTACGATGCAAGGCAGGGAGAGGAAAAGAATTTGTGAAGACGCATGAATCATTCTAAATACCGATACAATGACCAGCGAGGCAAAGGTCATTCAGCAGGTCGTGGAGAAAGCTTATCAAACTCAAACATGTCTTCTACCCCAACTCTCTCAAAAACTTATCACAAACGAGAGAACAGCCAAATATAAAGAAATTACAAACTGATTCAGAAAACAAATAATTTATTGGCCTTAAAGGCAAGTTTAGTTTGTAAAATCTTCTTACATGTTGTATTAGTAATTTTTCTGTAAAGTAAATAGTGTGAGAAATTAAATTTAGTGTGTTGGTAACAGTATGGCACATTATGCTAATTGCCACAGTATGTTAAATTGTTGTGTTATTATTAACTGCTCAGTGTGTGGGCTCTGCACACAGATATCTGCCCAACACAAATTAATTAGCATAAAGTGCCACACTGTGCCATTAACAAATAAAAGTTATGTTCTCAAAATGTATTTATATTACAAACATATGGCTATATAACATGCATGTAGTTATTAAGTTTAACTAAACTTAAAGGGATAGTAATGTTTCAAAATAAAAGCATCTCCAATGAATAGTATTTGGGCCATGGGGAGTGTTATTTCAGTACTGTCAGAGTTCTATTTCAAGGGTAATTGAATGATAAAATATCCCCCTCTCGCCCCTTTTACTGATGTAACACTGCTCACCTCAGAACAGCAAGACTGTCCAAATGGCTTGCAGAGAGAGGCAATCTTCAATTAGCATAAGGGAAAAACCTGAAAAAACTGTCAAGGGGGGCATGGTTTTCCTTATACTCACAGTAAGAAGATTGTCCCTAGCTGTGACCTGTCTGGTCCTAAGACCAGATTCCACATCTGAGGGGAGGCGGCTAGTTTATCATTCAGTTACTCTTAAACTACAACTCTGACAATAATGAAATAACACTCTGCATGGCCCAAATACTATGAAGATTAATTGGAGCTGCTTTTATTTTGAAACATTACTATCCCTTTAACTTTGGGTGACAGGTCCACTTTAATTGATATTAGACTTCTTTTCCTTCTGAAAGGCTAATGCTTGATGGTTATTACCATGAGTACACACAGTTTATGATAGCATTCAATTTTCCTTAATCAATGCAATGCTACTTGGTCTCAAATAACTAGGGATATCAGCTGCATTATGAGATAAGCAAAAGTGGTCAGTTTCCACTATGAAGTAAATGGAATGTTTGTGAATACGCAGACTCTCTGCCACATCACTCCCTTTTCTCCATACACAACTATTAACAGCAACAACAGGGGAAGCAGTGTAAAATAAACATCAGCAGACATACTTTCCATTAAAGCGGACCTGTCACCATAAAAGTTTTTAATGTGTTTTAGAGACAATTAAAATCTGACAATACATTGTACTAGCCACTTTTCTATAAAACAAATACTTTCTGAGAAATTAACCTTTCATGACAACCCCCTGCACAGAATGTTAGGCCAAATGTATTCCTTTCTTTGTTATTATAAATCCCTACCCTCATGTGTCAGCTACCTAGCTGGTTAACTCTTTCACTCAAAGGAGCAGTAATCAAAACCTATATATTATAGATCTTTTCATGCTCAGTAAAACAAGGTCACTCCCACTGCTGACAGCTGTTTTATTCAAATGATATAACAATTCAAATAATCAGGAAGTGAATTTACTGGGTTAACTTCCTGATTGTTTTGACAGGAATTTACTTGCCAGAGGTGTAACTAGAAGCCTCCAGGCCCTGGTACAAGAAGCGAAACAGGCCCCCCACCACCACCACCACCACATTGGCCCCCCTCGACCACACTGACCCCCTCTACAATGCCCCTCAATCTTCATAATGCCCCCATCTCCTACCTCCCTGGAGCTCCCACGCTGTCCTCTTAGTAATGCAGAGTGCTGGGAGATGATGTCATCTCCCAACGCTCACTCTGCATTACTAGAGCGCCGGAGGGAGATTGTGGGCACCAGGCGGAAGGGTTGTAGGGGGTGGCCGGGCCCCTATCTGGCAACTGTGCCCAGTTTCAAGGGCAGTGTCTCAGGTGTTGGCAGCCCTCGAGAGGAAGGCCAGGAGGTATATCCACTTCCCCTCCACTGCCATGGAGTGGACATGTGTAAAACAGGAGTTCTACACAAGGGGAGGCATGCCCAGGGTCATGGATGCCATCGACTGCACACGTGTGCACAAGAGCTCCAATGCATGAGGGACACCTCTACATCAACAGGAACAATTTCCACTATCAAGGCACAGGTGGTGTGTGATTCTAACATGAGGATAACCCATGTTTATGCCTCCTATCCCGGCAGCTGTCATGACTACATCCTCAAGCATGCCTCCATCTACAGGCACTTTGAGAATGGGACCTATAAAGGAGGATGGCTTTTGTGTGAATCAACTATATGAACATCACTCCACATCAGAGGTACACTAGCACTTCTAGTAAAAAAAACTTAGCATGGTCATGATACACTAGTAGTACATCCCCTTTACACAACATCATCATGCCACAGGTGATGTCAGGTATGGATGCAAAATGTGGCTCCTCACACCAATACAAAATCCCTAAACACCTGCACAGGAGCGCTGCAATAAGACTCCTGTCTGAACAAGGAATAGGATTGAGAGCACCTTTGGGCTACTCAAGGCAAGTTTTCCGTGCCTGGATCACTCAGGGGGAGCTCTGCAATATGCACCAGGCAAGGCATGCAACATCATCTTAGCGTGTGCCATTCTATACAACAAGGCAGTCGACACACATCTAGTGGAGGCTATTATCACGGTGCCCGTGATTGCCTCCAGTGGTGCTCTGTGGTACAGGCTGCCTTGTCATCCTACGGGTTGTTACTGTGTAGTAATCACTATTCTTATAGGCCACTGGTATCTCCACCCACATGCTAGGCCTTATAGGCCTCAGCCTTACCATACACCCTTGCCGTTTTGTGGTGTACCTGAGCATTAACATAGAAACATAGAATTTGACTGCAGATAAGAACCATTTTGGCCCATCTAGTCTGCCCATTTTCCTACAGTAAAAACCTCAAACCTTTTTTGGTCCTTGGTCTTTTCTTAAGTTAAGGACAACCTTATGCCTATCCCATGCATGCTTAAATTCTGTCACTGTATTAACTTCTACCACTTCTGAGGGTAGACTATTCCACTTATTTACTACCCTCTCAGTGAAGTAAAACTTTCTTACATTACATCTAAACCTGTGTCCCTCTATTTTTAGACTATGACCTTTTGTCCTAACATTTGTACACCTTTGAAATATACTTCCATCCTACACTTTGTTGAATCCCTTCATGTATTTGAATGTTTCAATCATATCGCCTCTCTCGCTCTTCTCTCCTCCAAGCTATACGTGTTCAGATCCTTTAGTCTATCCTGATATTTCTTTTCCTGAAAACCAGTCACCATTTTAGTAGCCCTTCTTTGAATTTTCTCTAGAGTATCTATATCCTTCTGGAGATGGGGTCTCCAGTACTCTACACAATACTATAGGTGACGTCTAAGTAGAGATCTGTGGCATGACCACTTCCCTTTTTCTGCTACTAATGCCCCTAGCTATACAACCCAGTAACCTGCTTGCATTCCCCACTGCTTTATTACATTTCCTGCCTACCTTTAAGTCATTAGAGATAATTACTCCCAAATCCCTTTCCTCTGTTGTCTCTGACAGTACAGTACCCTTAACCGTATATTTTTCCTTTGGATTTTTATGTCCCAAGTGCATTATTTTACATTTATCAACATTAAACTGCATCTGCCACACTCTTGATCATTCTTCTAATTTACCTAAATCATTTGTCATTTGGCTTATTCCCCCTGGAATGTCTACCCTATTGCAGATCTTGATATCATCTGCAAAAAGGCATACCTTACCCTGAAGACCTTTTGCAATATCACTAATAAAAATATTAAAAAGAATGAGTCCCAGTACAGATCCCTGAGGTACTCCACTAGTAACACTCCTTTCGTCCGAATATTCTCCATTGACTACTACCCTCTGTCTCCTGTCACTCAGCCATTGCCTTATCCATTTAACTATTATTGCATCCAGACCCAAACACTGCAGTTTATTTATGAGTCTTATGTGAGGGACATGCTTTACTGAAATCTAGATAAGCTATATGTACTGCTCCCCCTTGGTCTATTATTTTAGTTACCCAGTCAAAAAAATCTATGAGGTAATTTTGACAAGATCTCCTTGCTGTAAACCCATGCTGTTTGGTATCTTGCAAGCCATTTAAATTCAGATATTCAACAATTCTTTCCTTTAACATAGTCTCCATTAATTTCCCCATTACTGATGTAAGACTTACTGGTCTGTAGTTACCAGACTCTTCCCTGCTACTTTTTTTGTGAAGAGGTACTATATTTGCTAACTTCCAATCTTCTGGAACTATTCTGGAACTAAGGTGAAGTAGAACTTATTCCTCTGTAAACATACATGTTTCCCATGTCTTGCCACTTTGTTTTTCTAACAGAGGCCCCTTCCCTTCATCTTCCTCTGTAAAAACTGAACAGAAATATTCATTGAGACGGTCAGCTAGCCCTTTATTCTCATTTACATAGCTTCCATTTTTTGTTTTCAGTGGCTATGCCTTGCTTCATTTTCCTCCTTTCTCATATATATTTAAAAAATGTTTTATCCCCCTTTTTTATTGACTAAGCAATTTTTTCCTCTGTCTGTGCTTTGGCACATCTAATAATGCATTTGGCCTCCTTCAGACTAGTCTTGTACCGATACCTCTCTTCTTCCTTCTGCGTCTGCTTATATTTCTTAAATGCTTCTTTTTTTCTCCTTTACTATATTTGCCACTTCTGCTGAGTACCACAGTGGTTTTCTCTTTCTTTTACCCTTGCTGACATGTCTAATGCAATGCTCTGTTGCATTTAGTAAAACACATTTCAGATAATCCCATTTCTCCTGGACTCCATCTAAAGATCTCCAAGTTGTTAAAGACTGACATAAAAATGTTTCCATTTTAGAAAAATCAGCCTTTCTAAAGTCTAGAACCTTTGTTTTTGTATGGTGCAACTCAGCCTCTGTCTTTATATTAAACCACACAGATTGGTGATCACTGGAGCCCAAACACTCTCCTACAGCTACATCTGATACCAAGTCTCCATTAGTAAATATTAAATCTAGTGTGGCTTCCTTCCTAGTCGGCTCTTCTACTAAGTGACTAAGAGCTAATCCTTGTAAAGAATTTAGAATATCTCTACTCCTGGTTGAACCTGCTGCTTGGTTTTTCCAGTCCACATCAGGAAGATTAAAGTCCCCCATAATTATAATCTCACCTTTCACAGTCATCTTAGTTACTTCCTTGACTAGCAGTTGATCCAACTCCTCTGTTTGTCCTGGGGGTCTATAGATCACACCTATACGAGTGAACATCTTATTCCTGTATTCTAAAGTTATCCAAACAGTCTCTGTGTTCTCCTCCATATCCTGTATAAGATTAACCTTTAAGTTGTTTTTGATATAAATGGCAACCCCTCCTCCTTTTATGCCTTTCTTGTCTTTTCTAAATAGAGAGTACCCAGGTATTTCTACATCCCAGTCATTTTTTCAATGTATCAGGTCTCGGTAATTCCCACTAAGTCCACATCTTCACTAGTTATTATTGCAATGAGTTCAGGGATCTTATTCCCTAAACTGTGGGTATTTGTACACATGGCTCAAAGTCTACTGGTTTTTGACCCATGTGCCATAGACATACCTTGATCAAATTCATCTGTGCAATGCTGTGGGGGGCAATTGGCTTATCCTGTATCATTCCATTGCCCCCTCTACTAGTTTAAATACCTGTTAGCAAAACTTCTGAATTGCTTGCTGAGAACCTCTGTTCCCTTTTGAGAAAGATGCAAACCATCCTTTTTGTACAATTCCTTGTTACACCAAATAGGGTTGGTGTGAGAAACAAAGCAAAATCCATGTTTTTGGCCCCACTTCCCTAGCCATGAATTAAAATCTCTAACTCGCTGCATCCTACCATCATCTTCCTTATACACTGGTAGAACCTCTGAAATAGATACAGTGGAAGCAACTTGCTGCAGATCCTTACATAGCTTCTTAAAAACATCTTTTACCACACTCACCTCATTACAAGCCAAATCATTTGTCCCTATATGGACTATGACATCCAACTCTCCATTTTGTCTTGCTTCCTTAACAATTTTTACAATTCTTCTTCTATCTCTGTAGCACCAGGAAGACATCTGCAACCACCATGACATTCCTCCAGAGTCACGCCTCTTAATATAGAATCCCCCAATAATAGTTGCTTCCTCTCAAAGTAGTTTTGACTTATTACCTTTGTCAGTTTATCAGTGGTTGCAGTCTGATTTACCTGTGGATTACAGACTGGTGAACCAGCAGTCTCTGCTTCTGGAGTTGTTCCAATATTAAGGCAGTGTTCTGAAAGTGCAGGAAAAGAATTATGAAGAGGCACAGACTGTGGGACATGCCTCTTATCCACAACTCTTACCCATTCAGAACCAACTGTAGTCCATCTGCTATTTCTTGGAAGTATTTGAGGCAGTGACACTTGTTTCTTTTGTATTTGTGTGGAGCTCACAGACATATTGTAGATTTCAGCCTTCAAATTATCAATCTCCTGCTGTAAAACAAGACAAATTGGACAATTTCTGAACCTCCAATAGGTTTCCTGGGGGGAAAAAAGCAAAACATCCATTGCACTGCAACATGCTGTAACGGTTTTCTGACACTCAGACCAGGGTATAAAGTAAAAACACAGTTTATTGTATCAAGGATGTAATACAATGCCCCTAGGGGCCAGCACAGGAATAACAGTAATGGCAAACACAGACAAAGTGAATGCAATACAGCAATAGAATAATGGGCAATGAATAGATGGGGAATAACCCCAAAGGGTTAACAAGTGCAAGAGGAGAACTCAGTCCTAGTTTGGCCAACGCCCAGGATATATAGCAGTCTCTGGAACACAGTCCTTGAGTAGCAAAGCTGGAGTAAAGTGTCTGCACTGAATTCACTCTCAAGTTGGACTAGGAAGGCACACAAGTGCCAGAGATGAGCCAATACCACCGCCGTGGGCTATAGAGAAATGCTATTGCCAAGCTGAGGTACAAGAACCAGAATCGCCCTTAACTGAGAGTAGAAGTTAACCCTGCGTGCGCCCAATGGATAGTGCCCTGACACCCCTTGGATGTCAATACTGATAGCGACTGCACAAGCTACTAAGAGCTGAAGCACTGGATAGTGCAAATGGATAGCGTACCCTCTGAACGTATGTAGGCCAGAGCCAGGACACCCCTCCGGTGCCGTACGTAACTTTCCCAGCAAGAGTGAACGGATACCAGCTACCAACTGGCGCGGTCACGGTGCACACCGAACACCGGACAGGCAATGCTCTGCAGAAGGTAGTGAGGAGTATCAGAGGTACTAGAGTAGCGGCTCTAACGGATAACCGTACGCTTGGCAAGATAACGGAGGCACAAGACCAGAGACTACAAGGCCCTGCAGGGGTTAACAGGTTCTGTACAGGATAGACAGCAACAACAGCGGATGGCAAAGCAACCTCAACCTCAGCTAGAGCAGTGAGAGGAACAGTGAGTCACTAGCTGATCAGAATGTCGCGGGAGCAACCGGAGCAATGCAGGAACACCGGAACAGCAGGCTGGAACAGGGCGATAACTGGAACCGGAGCACAGCAGGAACAACAGCCGATGAACAGGATCAATCACGGAGCAGGGTCGTCAACCAGAGCCGGGTCATACACGGAGCAGGATCATCAGCCAGAACCGGGTCAATCACGGAGCAGAGTCGTCAACCAGAGCCGGGTCATACACGGAGCAGGATCATCAGCCAGAACCGGGTCAATCAAGGAGCAGAGTCGTCAACCAGAGCCGGGTCATACACGGAGCAGGATCAGCAGAAGAGTCAGACAAGCCGGATCGGTACACAGGAGATACTGGAACACAGCAACAAGGCGCAGATACTGGAACACCACTAAAGGGCAAACCACAAGTGCCCAAGCTCCAGTGTATAAAGGCACATCCTGGGCGGGCCAATCAGCATCCTCCAATGCACAGGTAATTCAGCCAAGATTGACAGAATAGCACGGGAACCGTGATACATGCCTGACATGTTAACAGCACTAATGTAATCAGGGGACAAAGACTAAAGTGTAAAATACCTTCAGATTTTTCAGTTATTTTCTAACTTTAATCACCATAGATCACCTCCAGATTATCTCCAGAATATCTCCTTCTACACTTACAATTGCTCACTTTCAATTGCTGTACTGCCCAGCTATTAATTGTTGTGCTTACTAATTCCTGTGTATGACTCCTGTATGACTCCTGGCTTCGCCTGACTTCCATTCCCGGCTTGACTCCTGGCTTCATCTGACTACCTGAACCAGTTGAGACTCCTGGCTTCATCTGACTACCCGATCTGGCTAAGACCCCTGGCTTCATCTGACTACCCGATCTGGCTAAGACCCCTGGCTTCATCTGACCATTCCCTTCGACTTTGGTTGCCTCTCACTCCACTGAGCTCCCGGCTTTGGTTGACTTTCCATTCCGGCCTACCCAGCTCCGGCTGACTGTTCCATCCTCGGCCTGCCTACTGGGCCTACTGAAGCTGCCTCGCTTGCTGCCTCCGGGCAGTACCCAGTATTTGTCAGCCTTGTCCTTGGCCTGCTGCGGCCTATTGTCTGGGTAGCCTGTTGTCTCCCTAGTGTTCTAGGGTTTGTCACCATTGTCTGGGGATTTTCGCTCCTTGTAGATGCTCCAGCATTCTAGGGTATTATCTGTGTACTATCTTCACACCTGTCTACATAGTAACATAGTAAATTAGGTTGAAAAAAGACACAAGTCCATCAAGTTCAACCTTCGCCTCATACCTCAGTAACTGAGAATTTTATAGCTTTCCTGCTACCAATTAAATTAGACCTTCCTGATCAGCCTACTGATAAACAGTATCACTCTGTATGTTCCCTTTTGAAAGAAATGTATCTAATCTTCTCTTAAATGTATCCATTGTATCTGCCATAACTACCTCCCTGGGCAATGAATTCCACAATTTGACAGACCTTACCGTAAAAAAACCCTTCCTCTGCTGAAGTTTAAACCTCCTTTCCTCTAATCTCAAGGGGTGTCCCCTGGTCACCTGATCAGGCCTTGGAATAAATAGCTCACCGCAGAGATCCTTGTATTGACCTCTCATATACTTGTACAATGTGATAAGGTCTCCTCTTAGTCGTCTTTTCTCTAGAGTAAATAAACCAAGTTTGTTTAGTCGTTCCTCATATGTCAAGTCCTCCATTCCCTTAATTAATTTTGTTGCTCTCCGCTGTACCCTCTCTAGTTCTAGTATATCCTTTTTCAGAACCGGTGCCCAAAATTGCACTGCATACTCAAGGTGAGGTCTTACCAATGATTTGTATAATGGCAAAATAATGTTATCCACTCTTGCTTCAATACCTCTTTTTATGCAAGACAGGACTTTGTTTGCCTTTGCTACTGCTGTTTGACACTGGTCACTGTTTCCAAGTTTGTAGTTGACAAGGATACCCAGGTCTTTTTCTAGCAACGAGTCACCTAAAATTATTCCATTAAGTTTATAAGTAGCCTTGGGATTGTTTCCTCCCAAATGCATGACTTTACACTTCCCCACATTAAACTTCATATTCCACATGTTTGCCCAATCTGACATTGTATGTAAGTCCCTCTGTAGAGAGAAAATATCCTGTTCTGAATTAATGACTTTACATAATTTAGTATCATCTGCAAATATTGATATTTTGCTTTCTATATCTATTGCCAGGTCATTTATAAACATGTTAAAAAGCAGCGGACCCAATACTGAACCCTGAGGTACTCCACTCTCCACTTTAACTGTACTGGAGAATTTTCCATTTACAACCACACACTGTTCCCTATCCTTCAGCCAGTTTTGTATCCAATTGCAAAGGTTATCTCCTAGCCCCAATTTCCTTATTTTATACACCAGCCTTCTGTGTGGTACTGTATCAAATGCCTTTGCAAAATCTAGATATACTACATCTACTGCCTTGCCATTGTCAAGGTTGCTGCTTACCTCCTCATAGAAGCTGAAAAGATTAGTTTGGCATGATCTATTCTTCTTAAAACCATGTTGATTCGTGCTAATGATCTTATTTTTTTGTGTTGT
Source organism: Rhinophrynus dorsalis (assembly GCA_037306005.1). Classification (NCBI taxonomy): domain Eukaryota; kingdom Metazoa; phylum Chordata; class Amphibia; order Anura; family Rhinophrynidae; genus Rhinophrynus; species Rhinophrynus dorsalis. The sequence goes on along the minus strand of CM074719.1, from coordinate 471,124,128 downwards.
AATCCTGAATATAGTCCCTTATTATCCCTTCTAATAGTTTTCCCACTACAGAGGTCAAACTCACTGGTCTATAAGGTTCTGTTTTAGTTCCCTTCTTAAATAGAGGCACTATGTTAGCTCTTCACCAATCCTGTGGCACTGAGCCTGTGGTAATAGAATCTTTAAAGAGTAAATATAGGGGTTTTGCTAACACTGCACTGAGTTCCTGAAGAACCCTTGGATGTATACCATCAGGACCCGGTGCTTTGTCGGTCTTAATTTTGTTCAGTCTTCCCATGACATCTCCTTGAGTTAACCCAATTAATTAATTAATTGTATTGTTTTATTTGTTACTTGCGGAGGCTCTTCTACCATTCCTTGCTCCCTTGTATATACTGATGCAAAGAAAGTGTTTAAAACATCGGCCTTTTCCTTATCCTCACTAACCAACTCACCCATCTCATTTTTGAATGGTCCAATGCACTCCCTCTTAAGTTTTTTGCTATTTATATATTTAAAAAACTTTTTTGGATTAGTCTTGCTTTCCCTTGCAATTCGAGTTTTATTATCTATTTTTGCTACCCTAATTGCCTTTTTGCAATCTTTGTTGCACTCCCTGTATTTTAAGAAAGATTGTTCAGTTCCTTCTGACTTAAATAATTTGAATGCTTTTTTTTTCCTTGCCATTTCCTTCTTTACATGTGCAGTTAACCACATTGGCTGTGACTTACTTCTTTTGCACTTGTTCCCCATTGGTATATACTGTTGGGTACATTTCTGCAACCTAAATTTGAATTCTGACCATTTTTCCTCAGTATTTTTGCCTTTAAATAAAATATCCCAGTCTATGTGTTGCATTGAGGCCCTTAACAATTTGAAGTTCGCTTTTTTAAAATTAAGAGTTTTGGTTGGGGAAGTGTAGTTACACTGTTCCTATACCTGGCCTAGTGAAGGTAGGAGAGGTTCTCTCACTCCTTGTAAGTGCTCCAGTGTTCTGGGGTATTGTCTGTATACTATCTTACCACCTGTCTAGTGAAGGGTTGGGGAAGTGCTGTCTCCATACCTGGTCCGGTGAAGGAGGGAGAGGTAGTCTACTTTCTTTCTATTTTTAATAAATTTTCATTTTATTGTATCTGTACTTGTCAAGTGTCATTATTTCACAAGTCTCCACGTGACAGTACGAAAGGGCCATGAACTCTTACAGTACAGATACAGGTGGGCAACAGTTGTCTAATATCCTCACCAGGATGGATATGCAGGAACAATGTCTTGACCAGTTGTCTGTAGTGTTGCAGACGCTTCTAGACCGCACTGTGCATCTTGATAAGCCTGTGTAACCAGCGCAACCACTGGTGGCCTCCTCTGTATCGGCATCAGTAATAACCACTCAGGTGGGAAATACGAGTTATAGAGGGTTGTCAGGAGCCACTCCACTCCCGCTAAGATAAGATGGGGAACCCATGTTGTGTCGTGGGTTCATAAACCAGCTCTGAATTTTTTTGGAAGAAGCAAGGTGGGCTTTATGATTTCCTTGTTGACCGGCAAAGCTTTGGCATGGGCCAGTCCATTAAGGGAGATGGCCAAACACATAACTTCAGATTTTACAGAGTTTGTAAAGTAAAGTATTTGACTTTCCAGATCAATTAATCTCTGCCAAAAAAAAATTTATGAATATTCACCAGGGAGCCCGTACAGTAGCAGAATATGCTATTGAATTTCGTACACTAGCGGCAGAGGTAGGCTGGAACGATGAGGCTCTGGTGGCAGCCTTCTTGAGATGAGACGGCAGCCCGTGAGCTGCCAGTGGATCTAGATCAGTTTATCTCATTTAATATTCTGATTGACACCCGTATAAGAGAAAGATTCACATTTAAAAACCACAAGCAAAGGCCCGAGTCTCGATTGGTATCAAACTGGGAGTTCCCACCCATGCCTCCCTCACCTCCCATGCCACCTAGTGCAGAGGTTAGTAGGCCTGAGCCTATGCAAGTTGGTTTTACCAGGTTGTCCAGGGAGGAGTGATACTTCGTCATAAAGAGGGTCTACGCCTGTACTGTGGTAAGGCTGGACATATGTTACAGGCTTGTCCGGTACATCCAGGAAACGCATGCACCTAGGATCCTTGAGGGGACAGATCCTAGGTGGAGTAACTCGGTCCCCAGACCAGGAACAGAGTAAGCCTATCTTACAGGTGGCTATATCTTGGGCAAATTCCTCCAGCAGGCTATTTTATGGATGTCAAATTTGCTAAATTACACAATATTCCCTTGGTGCCTCGTGATACTTAATTGGCTGTAGAGGCCATTGATGGACGACCATTAGAACCATCTCATGTCACACACTAGATCTGTCCTCTGTCTCTGGGGGTAGGAGCTCTCCATATCGAGACCCTACAATTCCAGGTCATTCAGTCTCCACACTATGCCATAATTCTGGGGTTCCCTTGGCTCCAGAGACATAACCCCAGAATGGACTAGGAGACTTGTAACAAACTATCTTGGTCTGGCTATTGTAAAGGGGCCTGTCTACAGCAACCTGTTAAGATTTTGTGTACCTCCTCCTCTATACCCTCAGAGTACCAGTCGTTCAGTAAGGTATTCAGCAAAGGGGAGGCTAGCACTTTGCTGGAACATAGGGAGTACAATTGTGCTATTGATTTGATGCCAGACTCGATACCTCCTAAAGGCCGTACCTATCCCCTGTCGGTAGAAGAGAACCGGGCCATAGAGGAGTACATTGCAGATGCCTTGGTCAGAGGCATAATCAGAAAATCTTCCTCGCCCGCGGGGGCAGGATTTTTCTTTGTTAAGAAAAAAGACGGGGAGCTTAGACCTTTTATCGATTATAAAGGTCTAAATAAGCTGATGGTGAAAAATGCATACCCCATTCCGTTGATTACAGAATTGTTCAACCGCTTGAAGGGGTCCTCTGTCTTTACTAAACTCAATTTAAGGGCAGCCTATGATTTGATCAGAATCATGGAGGGAGATGAGTGGAAAACCCCTTTTAATGCCCGTAATAGCCATTACGAGTATTTGATCATGCCATTTGGGCTATGTAATGCCCCAGCGGTTTTTCAAGAGTATATAAATTATGTTTTGAGAGATCTGCTACAATCTTGTGTAGTCGTTTACCTGGACAATTGTCACGGCTCCCAGAGAAGTTTGTACGGTATAGTTCAATGCAATTTATTGACAACTGAAAGGTAAGCAAAATATATTCAATATATATACAGCAGGAACAAGCAGATGGTTACAGGCCAGAGAGCTCTACTATCAGGAATAGTAGGCTGCCGAGCCTGACCAATCTGCTGGAGACTAGGCCTAAGCCACTGGTAGTCTCTGCTGGAGCCAGGAGCAGGAACACCACAGGCTCTTGATCCGACGTAGCGGGCGTATCATCTCAAGCCTGCAGTCAGTAGGGAGCGATATCTGACTCACGCCTGCAATCAGAATGGAGCGAACTCTGACTCACACTGCAGTCAGAATGGGAAATATATAGCTGACTCGTCTGCAGTCTACCAGAGCCCCAGTTCCGCACTAGGTTGGGTGTCTGCTAGGTACAAGGAACAAACGTAAGAGTAGTCAGACAGAGCCACTGCTATGAACAACAACGCAACGGCAACTGAGTCAGGACTCAGTCTGCCTTTTAAACCCTCCACAGGAAGTAGGTAGGAGGAGCAGCTCAGAGGGAGCAAGTAGGTAGGAAGAGACTACAGGAAGCAAACACATAAAACAGAGGCCTTCTGCATGCTTGAAGCCTCGTGCCTGTAGATGACGCTGAAACCAAGGTAAGCTGTAACAACGATATCTTGATCCACTCTCCCAATATTGAGACTAATCGGAGAGATGTTGCTACAGTACTGCAAAAATTGAGTGAAAACAAACTGTATTGTAAACTTGAAAAATGTGAATTCCATAGAGATCGAGTGCTGTTCCTGGGATATGTTATCTCTTTTGAAGGTATTGTTATGGATACAGAGAAACTCTCGGCAGTCCTGCAATGGCCACGTCCAGTGGGTCTGAAGGCAATACAGCGATTCTTAGGATTCGCTAACTATTATAGGAAATTCATACGAAATTTCTCGACAGTAGTCAAACCTTTGACTGACTTGACACATAAGGGAGCTAATCCCTCGGCGTGGTCCCCTGAGGCCAACAGGGCTTTTGATGCATTGAAGTCTGCTTTTGCGGAGGCTCCAGTATTGTTGCATTCCAAACCTGCATTGCCCTTTACCCTGGAGGTGGATGCATCTGAGACAGGTGTAGGGGCAGTTCTGTCTCAAAGACCCGAGCCTGGCAAGACCCTGATTCCGTGCGGGTTCTTTTCTAAAAAGATGACTAAATCCCAGAGCCTATACGACATAGGAGATCACAAGTTACTAGCCATTATTCTCGCTCTTCGCGAATGGCGTCACCTCCTGGAGGGAACGAAGGTGCCTATCCTGATCTTAACTGATCATAAGAACTTGACATACTTGTCGGAGGCTAAAAGATTGTCACCTCGACAGGCCAGATGGGCACTATTTTTGTCTAGATTAAATTTTGTGGTCTCCTAACTTCCTGGGTCCAAGAATGTTTGAGTTGATGCTCTATCTAGACAGTTTGGGTTGGACCATGAGATGAAAAGCAAACCCGTTCCTATTATTCCTCCAGATTGCATTTTGCCCACCATATGCACTAGTATTACGTCTCCTTTGGCCGAGGAGATCTTGGCTTCTCAAGGTAGTGCTCCAGTGGAAAAACCAAGTGGTAAATGTTTGTAGCTGACAATCTCCATACCAGGCTACTCAAAACTTATCACTCATCCAAGGCAGCTGGGCACATTGGTCAGGACCAACTGATTTGGTCAATCTCACCACTCTTTTGGTGGCCTAGCTTAAGAGCAGATTGTGCAGCCTTTGTGGAGGCGTGTCCCGTTTGCGCTCGTGCCAAGACCCCTAGGCACCTTCCTCTGGGGTTGCTCCAGTCAGTTTCCGAATGGTGAGCGTCATGGTCACATGAATCCCTAGATTTTATGGTGGAGCTGCCCAGATCCAATGGCTGTACGGCCATACTGATGATAGTGGACCGATTAAAAAAAAAAATGGTGCATTTTGTTCTGCTCCAGGTATTGCCTTCCTCCAGAGAATTAGCTATGGTGTTTGCTAGAAAGGTGATCAGACTCCACGGAGTGCCCAAGATTTTGGTCTCTGACTGAGGGAGCCAGTTCGTTTCACGGTTCTAGAGGGCCTTCTGTGAACAGAGGGGCATCAAACTGTCATTTTCCTCCGCCTACCATCCCCAGACAAATGGTGCTGCTGAAAGATCCAACCAAGGGTTGGAACAATTCTTGCGCTGCTTTACCTCTGACCATCACGATAATAGGGCTGACCTGTTGCTGTGGGCGGAGTTTGCCAGGAATTGTGCCATAAACTCCTCCTCCTGGAGTTCTCCTTTTCTGATTAAATATGGGTTCCAACCATCCTTGCTCCCGGACTCATTTCAAGCTCAAGATATTCCATCTCTGGATGAGCATATTCAGCAGCTCAGCTCCACATGGGCATAGGATCAGAATGCCTTAAGAAGATCCTCAGAGCGCTACCAGAAACATGCAGACTGCAGTCCTGTTCCTGTCTTTCAAGTTGGGGATAGAGTTTGGCTGTATTCCAGAAACCTGCACATGCAGGTACCCTGAAATAAGCTGGCTCCACGTTTCATAGGGCCTTTCCAGGTGCTCTGCAGAGTGAACCCTATTTCTTATGCCTTAGACCTTCCTAGGAATATGCGCATTCACAACGTGTTCCATGTTTCACTCCTGTAGCTCTTGATCTGTAATGTCACTCTGTATTAATCGCTATTCTTACAGGCCACTGGTATCTCCGCCCACATGCTAGGCCTTATAGACCTCAGCCTCACCATACACCCTTGCCCTTTCGTGGTGTACCTGCGCATTGTGCTTCTGTGTTCCAGTTGCTGATTCCTGTGTATGACTCTTGGCTTCTTCTGACTTCCATTCTGGCTTGACTCCTGGCTTCGTCTGACTACCCAATCCGGCTGAGACTCCTGGCTTCTTCTGACTACCCGATCAGACTGAGACCTCTGGCTTCATCTGACCATTCCCTTTGGCTTTGGTTGCCTCTCGCTCCACTGCGCTCCCGGCTTTGGTTGACTTTCCACTCCGGCCTACCCAGCTCCGGCTGACTGTTCCATCCTCGGTCTGCCTGGGCCTACTGACGCTGCCTCTAGGCAGTACCCAGTATTTGTCAGCCTTGTCCTTGACCTCTTGCGGCCTATTGTCTGGGTACTCTGTTGTCTCCCTAGCGTTCTAGGGTTTGTCACCACTGTCTGTCAGGCTCTAAGCATCCTAGGGCCTGTTCTGTTGCCTGGCTATCCCCAGAGCATTCTGGGGATTCTCGCTCCTTGTAGGTGCTCCAGCATTCTGGGGTATTATCGGCGCACTATCTTCACACCTGTCTAGTGAAGGATTGGGGAAGTGTCGTTACACTGTTCCTATACCTGGCCTAGTGAAGGTAGGAGAGGTGCTCTCACTCCTTGTAGGTGCTCCAGCGTTCTGGGGTATTGTCTGTGTACTATCTTCACACCTGTCTAGTGAAGGGTTGGGGAAGTGTTACACTGTTCCTATACCTGGCTTAGTGAGGGTTGGAGAGGTGCTCTCGCTCCTTGTAAGTGCTCCAGCGTTCGGGGGTATTGTCTGTATACTGTCTTACCACCTGTCTAGTGAAGGGTTGGGGAAGTGCCATTGCACTGTCTCCATACCTGGTCTAGTGAAGGAGGGAGAGGTATTCTACTTCCTTTATCTTTCTCTTAATACATTTTCATTTTACTGTATCTGTACTTGTCAAGTGTCATTATTTTACAAGTCTCCCCGTGACAGCTATTGAGCCAAAACCCATTGCTGATGTCCCTGTTCCCCTTGCAGAGGATTAGGATACCTTGAGAGGGGTGGAGATTTGAGAGAGGCTCATCAGGGACCACTTTACCCGTGAGTTTAATGCATGAATTAAACACAATGCATGTATAACCATGATTAGGCATGGGGAATGTGTGCAAACACACTCACACAAGACATAATGATCTGTTTCATCCACAGGATGACTGACATACACAGCCCTGATATTGCCTGCTACAACATCACAACCACATAGCTGCTACAGTATCTAACACATGCAGCAGCTATTCCATGGATGCCATTCCTTCAGCCATGATTACATTGCCACTTTAAGGTAATCATCCATCCCCCTGCGAACAAAGGTACACCACATTGCCGATGTCCATCATGTTCTTGAGTTTAACTGACAGCAAGCAACGTACATTGAGTTGAACATAGCTACCACAGAACCCTTTCAGCAATTAAGGGGTATCCAGTGCAATGCATTGGATACCACTCTGGCATTCCAGGTGTTAAAGTGGTATTAGAGTAAGCATGAGAACAATAGTTGTGCAATGTCTAACAGAACAGAACAGAATAGGGATGTATATAGTGTGTGAGTGTTGTCTACAGTATTGGAGTAACTATTGGGGATCCTGGTTGCAAGGCCCACCATGCTGACATGTGTGTGGCACAATGACATTGGCGCACCAACACCCTCTGTTTCATGGGGGGTTGATTCACATACCAGATGATGTACTGCTCCAAAGTCCCATTCACATATACATATGGCTGATTAGCATCCCCATGTTCCTAACCCTGTGGGTTACAGAGGGGTAGACAACCAATTGCAAAGCAATGGGTTGCCTACTTCTCCTGAATGCAAAAGGTTAATGGCATAATGATGGTTCATCCTTTGCATAACAGACAGACAGTTTCTGTCATCCCTTCCCACGGGCATCCATGGCATGAACCATCATGGAACAGAGGAATGTTCAAATAACTCTGGTGAAATTCTGACTCCATTTCCATGAGTCGCAGCTCTTGATGCTCCCTAGTGCTACTGTTATTCAATGGACATATTGAAGTTAGTAACCTCTGTAAAGCTTTTCACATCTTAACAACATACTTAAGTATATGAGTTGCCTGGGATCTAACAGGAATACAAAGAACAGAGGAATATCGCTGTTGCGAATAAACTGCAAATCTTGATAAAAACAATGATTTTATTACTGCAAAGTATAAAAGTGTAAGTAGCTTCACAGCTTCCAAAATCTCGAACAAATGGTGGAGAGACTTTTTAGGTCACTCAATTTCAAACCAGCAAGGTGTGTTCAAATCTGTCCCCCACCGATCAACGTGTTTCGCTTTGACACGCTTACTCATGATCTGAGGTTCCAGCGGTATCCGTTAGAACTTTTGAACCAATGTCAGCCAATCATGACATACATCCGTCAACGTGGACATTGGAGTGGATGCCTAATGACTCACACCCCTGCCGCTTGCTTCAATTGAAAACATTAACCCTTTGAATAATATCTCATCCATCTAACCAACAAATAATATCATTAAAATCACAGTTGTGATGGCAATATATAATATAAAGACTTTTCATTCAAGGGGCAATGCTCATCAGAAGCCTGTATTACAGGTTTATTCAGAAAAATCTTAAAATGAACCAGACCACTGAATGTATTGGATGGGCATAACGACTTATCACATGAGCTAAATCATTCTCACGTACAACTGAACACATTGAACATGCCTACGTTAAAACACACATTTGCACAATCATGTGTTCCATGCAAAAAATAGGATTTTAGTCTTACCTGTTAAATCCTTTTCACTTAGTCCATACAGGTCACTGGTACTCTGGGAGGCGTAAGTCCCCTTTAATAGGCAGGAACAACTATGCAAATGATTTGCAAGGGGCGGAGCCTCCCCTCTTACTTAAGCCACCTTCTGGCCAGAGCCACTTAGATTGATTTGAGACCCTAAAACTGACCTCAGGTAAGCAAAAAGAAAGACTCCTGTGAGCATGCCCGAACGGTCTCCCACTGGATGCCACAGGAGAGCCAAGACTGGTCCCTTGACAGGGTGGGAGACCAGTGACCTGTATGGACTAAGTGAAAAGGAATTAACAGGTAAGACTAAAATCCTATTTTCACTGTCGTCCAATACAGGTCACTGGTACTCTGGGATGTACAAACATTGAGCTGATCCAGAGGCGGGAAGTAAGGCAAGGACCAGGCGCAAGGCCCAAGTCACTAGAACTGCTATGACCAGTTAATAACATAGCCCAAACTGTAAGTGTCAACGGACACCAACCAAGGGAACAATCCCTGAACTAATACAGCACACGGAACCAGAGCCAACCGGGCTCAACAGTAAGGAAGCACTAAGGATCACAGAGCGGAAGACCTACACAGGCAAGACTGCCTCCAGGACCTTCCTTCCAAAACTGGCATCAGCCGAAGCCAGTACATCAACTCGATAGTGCTTAGAAAAAGTGTGCACAGAGGACCAAGTGGCCGCTCTGCACAGTTGATCAGCGGAAGCTTGATTCTTGTAGGCCCAAGAGGCCCCAATAGATCTGGTGGAATGGGCAGTCACCCGGAAGGGAACATGCTTATTCCTCAACTTATAGGCTTCACGGACGGTAGCCTTAATCCAAGAGGCAATGGTAACTTTGGAAGCCGGTCTCCCTGCCCTAGGCCCCTCAGGAATGACGAATAGAGCGTCAGACTTCCTGATAGACTCGGTGCGATGAACATAAAACTTGAGGCAACGCACCACATCCAACAGATGGAGATCTCTTTCCTTGTCAGATGAAGGATTAGGGCAGAAAGAGGGAACCACAATCTCCTGATTGATGTGAAACTCGGACACAACCTTGGGTAAGAATTCCTTGGTAGTGCGAAGCACAGCCTTATCCTTGTGGAACACCAGGTAAGGAGGTTTACAAGACAAGGCCTGTAACTCTGCTACCCGGCGCACTGACACAATAGCCAAAAGGAAGGCCATCTTCCAAGTCACAAGACGTAATGGAATGGAAGCCAAGGATTCAAACGGTGGTCGCTGGAGAACTCCCAGCACCAAATTGAGATCCCACTGGGGAGCAGGACTCTTGAAGGCAGGTCGAACATGAGTCACACCTTGGAAGAAAACTTTCACATCAGGAAGGATAGCAATCCTTTCCTGGAAAAACACAGACAAGGCAGAAGTCTGAACTTTGAGGGAACTCAGACTGAGCCCCTTATCCACACCGTCCTGCAAGAAGGCCAGGACAGTGGGAAGATGGAATTCAAGGGATAACTTCTTATCAGAACACCATGTCACAAAAGTTGACCATATGCGATGATAGATCTTGGAAGACACAGGCTTACGAGCACGGAGCATAGTCGACACCACAGAAGGAGAAAATCCTTTCTTTGCTAGAATCGAGGATTCAACCGCCATGCCATCAAATGGAGAGAGTGAACATCCTCCTTCCACAGATACCCCTGAAGAAGTAGGTCCGGACGGGCGGGAAGTGGGATCGGATCCGTCACTGACATGGCCATCAACTCCGGATACCAGGACTGGCGAGGCCAGTTTGGAGCAAACAGGATGACAGGACAACGTTCTCTCTTCAACTTCTGGATAACTCTGACCAATAGAGGAAGAGGAGGGAAGATGTAAGCCAGGGGGAAGTCCCAAGGGATCGACAAGGCATCCACTGCTAGAGCAAGGGAGTCCCTCAACCGGGAGCAAAACACCGGAACCTTCCTGTTGTGTCTGGTAGCCATCAGATCCACCACAGGCATCCCCCACCGTTGAGTGAGCATGTGAAACACCTCTGGGTGAAGAGCCCATTCTCCGCTGTCGACGGTGTGACGACTGAGGAAGTCTGCCATGACGTTGTCCACGCCTGGAATATGAACTGCAGAGATGACAGGCACGTGATCTTCTGCCCAAGACAAAATATCCTTGACCTCCCACCAGGCGGAACCGCTTCTTGTGCCGCCTTGCCTGTTGATGTAAGCCACCGCCGTGGCGTTGTCGGACTCCACTCTGATCGGAAGACCGGTCAATTGAGACTCCCAGTGCCTCAGGGCTAGCCGGACAGCTCGAAGTTCCAGAACATTGATGGAGAGCATGGATTCCTCCAGACCCCATTTCCCCTGAGCACTGAAGCGACCCCAGACTGCACCCCAGCCCCGAAGGCTGGCATCTGTAGTGACTGTGGTCCAATGAGGAACTAGAAAGGATCTCCCTTTCAGGAGATGAGAGAGATCTAACCACCAGTGCAGACTCGACTCGACATGAGGAGGAAGAGAAACAGACAGATGTTGATGATCTGGATGATTCTTGCACGTCTGGATCACAAATCTCTGAAGATCCCTGGAGTGGGCCATGGCAAATGGTACTGCTTCGATTGTGGAAATGAACTTCCCCACTAAGGACGACAACTTCGGTACTGGAATTTCGTCCATGTCCAGAATCCCAGCCACTCTGACGGCTATCTGGTGAGCCACGTCCTCTGGAAGAAACACCATGCATTGGCGAGTGTCGAACAGGAGACCCAGGAATAGAAGCCTCTGAGATGGAACCAAGTCCGACTTGTCCAGATTCAGGATCCAGCCATGACGGTTCAGGGTGTGCATGCACATCTGTAATTGCTGATGGAGAAGCTCCGCTGAGGAGGCCTTCAGTAGGAGATCGTCCATGTAGGGGGTCACTCTGATCCCATCCTGATGGAGCACCGCTATCAAGGAGCCCAACACCCTCTGGAAGACCTGAGGGGCTGAAGTCAGCCCAAAGGGGAGCGCTGCAAACTGAAAGTGTCCCTTGTGGCAGGCAATCCTGAGATACCGCCTGCTCTCTGGATGAATAGGGATGTGAAGATAAGCATCCTGAAGGTCCAGGGAGGCAAGAAACTCCCCTGGAGACATTGCTGCAGTCACGGAGCGCAGGGACTCCTGGCGGAAGTGGGAAGTCACCACATAGGCATTGAGATCTTTGAGATCCAAAATGGGACGAGCTCCTCCGTCCTTTTTGGCTACCACGAACAGGTTGGAATAAAATCCTGAACCTGTGTCCCCTTGAGGAACCGCCTCCAGGACCTCTTTGTCCAAGAGATCCTGAATAGCGTCGTCGAACAGGCGCCTTTTTGTGGGTTCCTGAGAAGGACGAGTAAAATGGAACCGAAAAGGAGGAAGGGAAGAGAAAGGGATCCTGTATCCCTCTGACACCACCTGAAGAACCCATGGGTCCGCCACTGACTCCTCCCAAGTCCGGCGAAAGATGCGGAGACGACCGCCTACAGCCGGATGCGGACCCGGGTTCAGCGAGTCATGCCGAAGCAGTCTTGAAGGTCTTGGCCTTGGAGGCAACTTTGGCCTTCCAGGACTGTTTGGGCTTGGAGGAGGAGCGCGTAGTGGGAGGACCCGTTTGGGCCGAGGAGCGTGTCTCAGTCTGAAAGGAACGAAAGGACCGATTGCGTTTGGCTGGAAACTTTTTCTTAAAGACTGAGGGTAGAAGAGTACTTTTACCGCCAGTAGCCTCACTGATCATTTCTTTGAGTTCAGACCCAAAAAGCAAATTCCCCTGAAAGGGCAAGGAAAGCAAGGCTTTCTTAGAGGCTGTATCAGCAGACCAAATTTTCAGCCAAAGAGCGCGTCTAGCCACCACAGAAGAAGTGGAGGCCCTCGCCATCATGCGCACAGCATCAAAAGCAGCGTCAGCAACATAGTTCTGAGCTTCAGTGATATTAGCAAGTAGCTGCAACTGTTCAGATACTGGCGCATCCTGGCGAACTGCTTCAGTCAGTCGTTCAGTCCAGGCCGCAATGGCTCTATTAACCCATGCCACAGCAAAGGTTGGGCGCATGGCAGTGCCAATGGAGGCAAAAATAGACTTAAGAGAAAGCTCTAGCGTCTTATCCGTCCAATCCTGCAGGGCAGAGGCATCTGAGACAGCCAAAGCGGTAGATTTGGATAGTCTAGAAACAGGAGCATCCACCTTGGGAGGATGAACCCATTTTGCCAGCTCCGCCTCAGGAAAAGGGTAAAGTTTAGCAAACTTTTTGGAGACAGAGGAAGATCTATCAGGATTCTTCCATGCCTCAGAGACCAGACGGGCAAGAGTAGGGTTAGTTGGAAAACAAACAACTGGCTTAGATGGCTTTTTCTGAAAAACATCAGTAGGATCATAAGTGGATTCCTGAGTCAGAGGAAGGTTGAGCGTATTCAGAACCGCTCTGATCAGACCCTCAGCCGAAACTTCAGGGTCACACTCATAGGGGTCCCCAATGGACCTGTTAGATTCAATAACAGTACGTTCCTCAGCATCAGAATCCTGTAAGAGTTCTTCTTCAGAAGAATCAGTGACATCAGGAGCTCCCTGTGGCTTAGGCAGGGAGGTCCTGATGGTAGAGGGGGTCTGCCAGACCTGGAGAGCCCCCTGAATCTGAGAGGGAAAGAGTTGAAGCGTGGATCTGAGATCCCTAGTGGCAGCTTTAAACTCCCTCACCCAAGATGGCTCAATAGCGTGGCTGGGAAGCCCAGGGTTGCTATCTTGACCAGTACAATTAGGGCATAGATCCCCCACATTATCGCCATCCAGCCCAATGTGGCAAGAGGAGCAAAACGCCATGGGGGTAGCAGACCCCCCATCCTCCTTAGACTTGGGTCTAGCCCCTAGCTCCAGTGAAGTAGACATGCTCACAGCGTCAATATACCCCACTAATAACACTATCACCCAGAAAAAGTGTAAATGATTAAAGTTTCACCCCAGAAATGTCTAAAAACGGACTTATCTGGCCAGCGAAGGGTTAATCTGTTGAGGAGAGAGAAGGCTCGGTCCCTGCGTAGTGTACTCGCCTAGGAAAAGTACCACAAAATGGCGGCCGTCATGACAGCCAATCAGAAACGAGCGCGAACCAAGCGCTCATGGGAAATGTAGTTTTCCCTTACAAGTACCCCAAACAGTGCCCGAAGCCCCCCTGAACACCCCACATAAATAAAACACATTCCGGATGATAGAGCAGGAGCCTAGCATTAAAATGAGCCCTCTCTGAAGTTGCTGTGACAAGCGGTTCCAGAGATATGTCCCACACTGTGAATTCTCATAGAGAGTAAAGGAGCCCTTGCGTCTGAGCGGGAAAAAGCCGCGCTTAAAGGCGCGGAACACCATTTTTAATAAAGTTTAGGAAAACACTAAAAAGTGCTCAAACAAGCATGAAACACATGAGAAACACATATAAATGAATACCCAAAGCTCCAAAACCCAGAGAATACCACAGAAATTGCATAAATACAGAATAATGCAATAGAAACACCCTATGAGTGCTGGAGTGTATTAAAACTCCCAAATACAAGCCCATCAAAGGGACACTGTGGGGACAAGTGGACCTTCAGCACTCAATGGGTGACTCACCTTTCTTGCAGGACTTCTGTCTTCAGGTGACCATGATAAGGAGGGAAAGAACCAGAGGTAAATTCCCCAGTAGGGGAGCTGCTTAACACAAGCTGTCCCCTCTTCAGGGCATAAGGTCCACAGAAAATCCCTGGAAGCTGCACCAGCCACTTTAAAGAGGGCAATTCACAGCCATGGTCACCCTCCTAATGGTGGTATTCCATATTTGAATAAAAAAAAAATAATAAAACACTAAGATGCATAGATGTTCTCTACCTGGTGTGCAAGCACACCAGGAACAAATCAATCTAAGTGGCTCTGGCCAGAAGGTGGCTTAAGTAAGAGGGGAGGCTCCGCCCCTTGCAAATCATTTGCATAGTTGTTCCTGCCTATTAAAGGGGACTTACGCCTCCCAGAGTACCAGTGACCTGTATTGGACGACAGTGAAAGAGATGTCCACAGTTGAATACGACACACTTTAGAAACTTTTGTTAAGGATGACGTCCAGTTTATGGAAAAGCGGAGTGGGATATTGACACAATGTTCAAACTCACCTATGCCCCTAATCATTCAATATATAAAGAATTTTACAGGGCACGCAGTGGTTAATCAAAGAGAAGCAGAACATGATGGTGTAGTTGAAAGATGAACCGGATTTCCGGAAATTAGACACTCAATTAGCCTCCTATTTAGAGACGCTTGAGAAATCTATTATGGAAACTAAACAAAGTTCCAATGGGATACACTGGACTATGAGTCTAACAGTATATATGTTTGGAAAAGATCACATGATTTGCCATATAGGAATGGGAGATCTAGATCAAGATCCATCTTGAAAACTCAAAGTACACAAAAAAAGGTCAGTTTTTCAAGTACGGAATTAGATTCATCAGAATATCAGGATTAAGATTCAAATGAATTAGCATCTGTTTCCGCCACTTCAAAATCTTTTTTATCCCCTTCACGAGGAAACAAGGCCAACAAATATTTGTCAGTGAACCGGAAGAGGACTTTGTACCAGTACAACAACCGAAATGATCATCCTTGCAAATAAGGCCCAAGAAGATCAAAACAGAAAAAGCTGTGCAAGGAGAAGTGAAACAAGGAAATCCAAGAAGTGGAAACAAGAAATAATATAGTTAACATGTCAGATTACATCTTGTCTCCAACTGAGGAGTCTGTTTTGAAAAAAAGGACTCAATTTTTCACCTACTGTTCATTTCACCCTCTTCAACACAATAGTTGATTTAAATAGATTTACATGCAAGCTCACTTTGAGTAAATTATTTTGTGATGGAGGTGTTGATAGTAACAGTGGTGAAGAACCTGTTGGTAATCATTAGCATTTGTTAACATATTTAACTGACATTCAACATTCTAATGAGTTGTATAATTCTCACCTCTTACAGTCTACTGATTTCAAAGATACCTGTGCACTTCATGATTTACAATCATTGGAATCAGAAATAGGTCTACTGACCTGACACATGTATCAGTTAAACTGTGTGGAAACAGTTCTTGTTTCTATCCAACAGCAGCCAGAGGAGGAGTCCTAGACTCATTTCAATGTTTGGTTGAGTGAGATCTTAAAGAGCCCTATGAGAATAGGAAAAGTGTTACATCAAATATGAGTAAAAGTAGAATTTCAAGCATTAGAGTCTTTAGCTAAGAATAAAGTGATAGTAGTGAAGTGTCATGGGGTGACTAATAAAAACAACACTGACAAGTACAGATACAGTAAAATCTTATTTTTAATAAAGATATTAGACATAAAAGATACAATCAGTACTTCCCCAACCATCACAGGACCAGGTGTGGAGATAGCACAGGATCCACTGACAGAAGAGAGGCTGATCCAAATCTGACTACAGATGGTACTGGTAGCAAGTATGGTAGTAGCTACTAGTGTGCGTGTGAAGAGGAAACACCCAAACAAAGCGAGAGAAACTTCCCTAAAATGCTAGGATAAACCTGCAGGCAATGATGACTCAAGGGTACCCCAGAACGCTAGGGCAGCGATAGGCAGTGGTGACTGAAATCCCTAGAATGCTAGGGTAGCAAAAGGCAGTGGTGATAGAAATCCCTAGAACGCTATGGAGTACCCAAAGGCACTAACCAGTAGTAACAAGCAGGATGGAAAAGCCAGAGACAAGGTCCGGCACAGAGGGAGGAGAATAGCTTGTAACAGAGGAACAGCTAGAGCACAGTCTAGCGAGAGAGAGGAGTGAGTCAGACCAAGGGTCAAGAACACAGAGCAGTAAGTCAGCCACGCCAAGATAAGATAAGTACAGTATCAGACTACCTGCTCTGTGCTGATCCCAGCTTGGCTGACTATCTGACGGAGCCAAAGGTCAGACAAAGCCAAGGGTCAGACTGGAGTGGGTAGTCAGATGGAGCCAAATGTCAGACCGGAGCGGATGGCAACAAGTCAGGGATCAAACATAACTGGAGTCAGACGTAGCCAGAGGTCATACATGGAACCGATCATAGGAATATCACAAGAGCTAATGCACAGGTACACCACGAAAGAGCAAAGGAGTACTGGTAGACTGAGCCCTATAAGGCCTAGCAAGTAGGCGGAGTCTCACTCTGGCAATTAACCATAGACCTATAAGAATACCGAATGCTCATAAGTGCGACACTCAGGAAGTAAAAGACAATGTCGCCCGCACCTCACAGCAGCGCTCTCAGAGAGCAATCACAGGCACCGTGATATGAAGGCTGCCGACAAGGTGGAAGTCAATTGTCATTTTGAATGCTACATACTATAAAAATTAAACTTTAAGACAATTAAGCGACAGAGAGGCATATTCTTTGTTATCTAGGGATCTTACTGGTGACTTTCTCTGCCTTCTGGGCTCTCTAATTGAATGGGGTGTGAGATCAGGTGTGTGTTTACCAGTAAAGAGGCTGAATTATTGTCAAATCACCTCCCTAAGATACACAAGTCTTTGGAGAGCCCAGAAGGCCAACCTATAGTCTCCGGTATAGGATCTATGAATGAGATGCTTGGAGAATGGGTGGATCCTTTGTTACAACCACTCATTCGAGGATTGCACCGCTATTTGAAAGACAGTATACAGGTTATACAAAAATTGTGAGAAATTTGGTGGTTGCCCAATTATGTTTGGATGGGGTGCAATGTCAAATCGCGTTATCCATGCATCCTGCATCAATTGGGCCTTAAAGCGGTGGAATATCATCTGACCAAATTTAGTAATTTCCCCGAGGTGTTGATAGAGTTCATTTTGTTAGCCGTAGAATATCTCCTCACACATAACTTCTTTGTGTTTGATGGTTTATTTTATCTCCAAAGACGCGGGACATCAATGGGGACAATATTTGCCCACACATATGCCAACCTGTTTATGGTTGGTGGGAGGAGCCCTGTGTCTTTGGTGATTTGAACCCGTACAGAAGAGAGGTGGCGTGGTTTGGTAGATTTATAGACAATCTGTTGTTTATATGGCAGGGTTCTGTTGATACCACCAAAGATTTTATTTTATATTTGAATGACAACCATTTGAACTTAGGCTTCACTTTGGAGGTGACCACAGATTCTATCTGCTTTTCGTATCTTAAGGAGATTTCAAGACTGGGAGGTGGTGGCAGATATCTATCAGAAACCAACTGCTGGCAACAGCTTACTTAGGGCAGATAGTGGTCATGCTAAGCACACAATTTTGGGGATACCTGTGGGACAGCTTCTTCATTTACGTCGTATCTGTTCTACGGATGCCATTTTTGAAGAACGTGAGAAGGAATTGTACCATAGATTCCAACAGAGAGGGTACCCCACTTGGACGCTAGATAGGGCTTTAACACGTGCAAGACGTCAAAATAGAATTGACCTCTTGCAGTATAGATCAGCATCTGGAACATCAAAGGGATAGTAATACTTGAAAATAAGTTTATTTTATATTGTAGCCCTTAAAAAAACATGAAGAATGATATGTCATATCTCCCAAACCTTTATGGTTTGGAAGATATTCACTTGTAAAATATAGTAAAATTCTCTTTTCCTGGCTGTTTCAGCGAAGTCTGCCATCTAGTGGACAGATTTGGAATTCGGTCCACAGAGCAACCGGCAGCTCTTTAGCAGTGCCAAGATCACGATCTTTGAAAAGAACTGCTTAACTGGAACCATCTACAAAGTGTGCCTGGCTTGAAAGCACACTTTGTAGACCATTCCAATTAAGAAATTCTTTTTAAAGATGGTGATCTCAGCACTTCTGGAGAGGCACAACCGGTCCCGGGACCGGATTCCAAATCTGAAGGGTGGAGCAATGACGTCACTCCAGGGGAAACTTTACTTCTGAATATCTCCCAAACCATAAAGGTTTGGGAGATAAGACTTATATCATTTTTCATGTTTTTTTAAGGGCTACAATATAAAATAAACTTATTTTCAAGTATTACTATGCCTTTAAGCAAACCCTTGTTAGACAAGAAAGAAATTATTTTTTACCTACTAATAAAGTAGTTTTTTCAACTGAATACAGTGTGGAGTTTAATGAAATTACAAAAATTATAAGGAGATATTTACCTACACTGTATGCAGATTTTGGATTCCACAATGTTCTATCTAGAGGATTTAGATTTGTTCCATGGAAAGCCCCAACCATCTCCACCTGAGTATCTCCTTGTCTGTTCGAGTCATGTGAAAAAAAATCCAGTTGGATTCAACTCACTGGCACTTACAGATGTAGAAGCTCTAGATGTGGATGTTGCAAATTGATTGATGTGACAAAGATTTTCTCCTCTTCTGTAACAGGCAAGTCTTATGAAATGAGGGGATACACCAGTTGCACCACTAGGGGTGTCTTCTATTTGATTACCTGTTCAACGTGTAAGATACAATATGTGGGTAAAACCATGAGAACGATGAGGGAAAGAATGAACGAACACCAGACTGATATCTGAAGTGGTGAGTTTCGATCTGGCTTATCCTCTCATTTCAAAACAGGAATTTGTAGGAACTCTAGCTTTACAGTCCAGGGTGTAGAATGGGTCACTTTAGGAGCACGAAAAAGCTGGAAAAAGCTGCTTTGATGACAAATTATCTAGAAGGGGAGTCTTCTGGATTTTTTTAACTGGGAAGTAGACATCAGAGTGGCCTTAATAGGGAATATGATGTCACTTGTTACTTCTAAGTGTGTCGTATTCAACTGTGGACATCTCTTGTTGCATAGAACACATGATCGTGCATATGTGAGTCTTTAACGTGGGCATGTTCAGTGTGTTCAGTTGTATGTGAGAATGATTTAGTTCAATGAAAGCACGCATATAGCTGTTGTAAGTTTTTAGGGGCAATCAAATGCCATCATAAAGTTTTGTTCTAGTTATTCTATCTGATTTCCTATAGATCCTGAAGTATATACATATGCCTGTTATTTGATTAGTATATGTATAAAAGTTTCGAATATGAGCAGTGTGTGTCCTGTGGGGTCCTGCATTTGGGACTTAGGCAATTGCAGATGCACACCGCTCATGTCATGAGCATTGCTTTTATAATTAAAAAGTATTTGTCTTTCACATATATACTGTTTAGGATTCTGGTATTACTTTAAGTCTGTTTTGATATTCTCTACAGAGATGTAGATCTCAGTCATGTGTATTTTTATTTTTAATTTTATGTTATAAAATTGATATCGTGTATATATATTAAAATAAAAGGCTATAGTCTGTTGATCTTTAAACATGTGATAGTCATTATGCCCATCCATTACATTCAGTGGTCTGGTTCACATTAAGATTTTGCTGAATAAACCTGTAATGCAGGCTTCTGATGAGCATTGCCCCTTGAATGAAAAGTCTTTATATTATATATTGCCATCACAACTATGTTTTTATTGATATTATTTGATGTTAGATGGATGAGATATTATCCAAGATTTTATCAGTTTTCAACTGAAGCAAGCGGTAGGGATGTGAGTCATTCGGCATCCACTCCAATGTCCATGACGGATGTATTTCGCGATTGGCTGACACTGGTCCAAAAGCACTAACTGATACCGCTGGAACCTCAGATCATGAGTAAGCGTGTCAAACATGAAACATGTTGATCGGTGAGGGACCGATTTGAATACACCTTGCCGTTTTCAAATTGATTGCCCTAAAAAGTCTCTCCTCCATTTGTTCGAGATTTTGGAAGCTGTGAAGGTACTTACACTTTTATACTTTGCAATAATAAAATCTGAATTACTATTGCTCTTTACAGCATATCTAACAGGAATAACCTATACCAGTGGCGTAACAATAGGGGTCGCAGGGGTAGCAACTGCGACCAGGCCCAGCTCCTGCAACTAGCTGAGGTCTGTGCCTTCTTCGGCACAGACCTCTACTAGCAGCTAAGCACCCTCTCTGTCTTCGGAACTCTTGTAATGCAGAGCGCTGGGACATTACATCATCTCCCAGCACTCTGCATTACTGGAGAGAGGACTATGAGGGAGCTCCAGCTACCTCAGTACCGGAGAAGGAGAGGAAGTGGAAGAAAGATGTATGCCAGATGAAATTGCCATGGAATTGATAGAGCATCCACCACAAACTCCAGAGGATCCCTCCAGCGGAAGCAAAAGAACTGAACCTTCCAGTTCTCCCTGGTGGCCATCAGGTCTATCCAGGGAAGACCCCACTTTTTCAACAGGTCGAAAACCTCTGGATGGAGTTCCCACTCCCCAGGGTCCACTGATTGGTGACTGAGAAAATCCGACAATTTTCTACACCTGGAATGTGCACAGGGGAGGTGGCAGGAACACATATCTCTGCCCAGGATAAAACAGCCTTTACCTCCAACCAAGCAGATGCGTTTCTGGTGCCTCCTTTGCTTGTTGATGTCGGCAAAGGCTGTCTCGTCTGACTGGATGCGGACTGGACATCCCCTCAGATGAGAAGTCCTATACCCCAGAGCATGGAGAATCGCCCTGAGCTCCAAAATGTTGATGGGAAGGAGGGATTCCTCCGTTGACCAATGACCCAGGTATACCCAGATGACCCAGAACAGCTCCCCAGCCGAACAGGCTGGCATCTGTCATGAGTATGGTCCAATACAGAATCACAAATGGCCTCCCATTTCTCAGGTTGGAGCTGTCCAACCACCAGAAGAGGGCTAGTCTGTTACATTTGAGAGGAGTTTTCTTCCTGAGTACCAAGGGCAGATGAGTACTCTTACCCCCTTTGGCCTCACTAATCAGATCCTTAATAAGGATGTACCCTGAAAGGATAAGGAAAGCAAGGCTTTCTTGGAAGCAGTATCAGATGGATGGCATCAAATAAGGCAGCAGAAACATAGTGCTGGGCCTCAGATGTTGGCAAGAAGCCGCAACATTTCCGAAGAAGGAACCTCCTGAAGTAGGGGAATGTTTAGGGTGGTCAAGACAGCTGTGATCAGGCCCTCAGCCAAAGGCTCAGGATCAGCCTCAAAGGGGTCCCCAAAAAACAGAGGAGCCCATAGCAGAACATTCCTCAATATCTGAATCCACCAACAGTTCCTCCTCAGAGGACTCTGACACGTCAGGTACTCCCTGTGGTTTTGGCAGGGAAGATTTGACTGAAGAAGGGGTCTGGCATGAGTGGAAGACCCCCTGTAACTGGTATGGAAAGAGTTGCAATGTAGACCGAAGATCCCTAGTAGCAGCCTTGAACTCTTGCACCCAAACTGGCTCTAATGCATGGCTGGAGGTCCCTGGAAGAGACTCAGGGACATCAGAACATGCTGGGCATAAATGACCTGAGAATTCTCTAGGTAACCTGAATGACATGAGGAACAGTGCACAATAGGGGACACATAGACCCCAGCTTCCTTAGTCTTAGGCCTGGCCCCAAGCTCCAAAGGATTAGGCATTCTCAGTGTCAAAAAACGTTTAGAATAATGAATCACCCAATTAAAGTGTGAAAGATTAAAATTTCACCCCAGAAATCGCTAAAATACACTTATCTGGCAGGCGAAGGGTTAATCTGCAGAGTAGAGAAAGAGTCCAAGCCCTGCGTAGGATACTCATTCTAGAAAAGGCACAAAATGGCTGCCACGGTGGGAGCCAATCAGAAATGAGCTCGTGAAGCAAGCACTCATGGGAAACGTTTTCCCGGAAAAAGGACCCCAACAGTGCCCGAAGCCCCCTGAGCACCCCACACTTGCAATGTTAACCGGATGATAGAGCAAGGTCAGACAATTAAAATGAGCCCTCTCTGAAGTCGCTACGTTGAGCGGTTGCAGAGATATGTCCCAAACTGTAGGAGTGAATGGAGCAATGGCGTCTATGTGGTAAAGCTCGCAAACTCAAATTATGTCAAATTTAAAACTGTGAAATAAAATTACATGAGACATCACTAGAACAAGTTAGAAGACCCAAAAAACACTGAACCCAGTAGGAAAAGTGACAATAACCCCACCCTAAAAGATGAAAACCAGCAGCTAAAGGGTTAAGTTACCACATAAACCTGCTATGAAACACCCAACAGACATACAGATAGGCCCAGTGAGTGCAGTAGTGTGCAATAAGAACTCCCAAGGAAAAAAACTCTGTGCGGAGGGGCACTGTGGGACATGTGGACCTGCAGCACTCAAAGGATTGCTCACCTTTCCTGCAGATCTTCTGTCTTCAGATTACCATGTATCAAGAAGAAGCCTCAGTGGGCAACTCCTGAGGAAAGAACTTGTACCCAAGATTTTACCCTCAGGGCTTAAGGTCCACAGAAAGCACCTGGATACTGAGCTAGCCACATCTAAGGGCATTGTCAGTTATGGTAATCTGCATACCTGGGAACTTTCAGTTGAGGGCTACCCGGAGGGTAGTCCTCTGTTCAGCAGGGGGTAACAAAAATGACGCTAATCGCGTCAAAAAGGTGCGGGGCTTAACTCGAATGTTGGGGGGGGGATTTAACCCTTTGAGTGCCAGAGTGTTTGTACCACTCTGGTACTCAGAGGGTCAAATGTGTCACACACAAGGCTGGGGACGGAGGCACAACGGGAGAAAAAGCAGATGTGGCAGAGTTTCAATAGAAACTCTCCACATCAGGAGGAATCTGCCTCTGCCCCGGAGACCCGGTAAAGCTCTGTCAGAACCGGAGTCTCCGGGGCAAATCCGGAGAGTTCCCAGGTATGGTAATCTGCCCAATGGTGGTATTCCATTTCTAACAGAAAAATAAAAATTCCTAAAACTATAGCAGAACTGTTCTCTTGCCTGTGTCTTCACCAAGGAACAAATCTTTCTGGAGCCGGTTGGCTAGCTGCAGCCAAGGAGGGAAGGTAGGCTCCACCCCTGCAATCAATTCTAGAATTGTTCTTGCCTACTTAAAGGGACGGATCGCCTACCCAAAGTTATCAGTAACCTGTATTGGACAGAGAAAACACCTTATTTTGTCACCAAATGCCTTCAAAGACCTACGAGTGCTTTTATTCATCTTCGAGTAATACTATTGCTACACATCTACACCCAGGCAGATGCCTGACTGTAAATGTGAGTGCCTCCCACCTGGATTTTATAATATATTATATCCTATATAATAATTTGCTAAATCATGTGTAACACCGCGACATGCGCAGTAGACACTGCTGCGCGTGCTGCAGTCATTCGCAGTAGAGACTGCTCACGCCGCGGCTGATACAGAGCTGGGCGCTCCGGAGGAGCGTCCACCTCTGTATCAGCCGTGGCGTGGGAAGTCTCTACTGCACGTGACTGCCCCGCGACCGGGTGGCAGTGGCACCGTGGCCCGTGTAACGGGCTGTTCAATTAGTATATTATATATATATATAATTTAATAAAAATAAACAAACAAATACTGATCTTTTAAACACTGGTATCAAAACAGGTTGATGAGATATTCCCCTGGATATAGAAGTCTGATTTATATACAGCAGAACTGTGTAAGCAACCAATTATGACTCAAGGAAATTTAATTTTACAAAACATAGATATTCATATTTCAAAAACAAATAAACATTTTGAAAAGTTTTACCATTTGCCAGTAATTCTGTAATCAAGTTTTGCAATGGATGTTCAAAAGGAACCATTTTATTGTCTCTCGCATTCATATTGTGACAAACACAAGCTTATCAAAATATTACTTAGTATAAATAGTGTTTTATTTTTTTTACACAAATAATACAAAAGAGGCATTAAAAAAGGAACAGGCGTAGGGAAGCTGGTGGTCAGAGGATAACAAAGGCACACACAACAGCAATAAAGACTGCATGAAACACATAGGGAAATACACTGGGTGAGACCATGGACAGAAAATGTCATGTGGACAATACCATTGTAGTTTTTCAACAGTATCCTTTTGATGGCACTGTCCAGGTTTTTTAATTTTTTTTTTTATTTTAAGTTAACATGGTTAACACACAAAAAAAAAACCTTAGGTGGTTAGAATTTGTGAGAAGCACAAAGAGGCAGTAGCAAGGCCATTATAAGCTAGCTGGCAGTTGTGTGTCAGACTGGCATGGCTAGGCCAAGTGTTTTTCCTCATCAATTAGAGGACAGACTAACAAGAGGCAACTGACCCGTGGGTTACTTAGTCGTTCCCTCTTCATTTGTGGATATCTTTTTCTTGCTGTGCCTGTATCAGAACAATTTTCACATGGGGACAAGCTGTGGGATGCAGGAGGGCAAATTGCCAAGTTCCCCTAAAAATCTAGTACTTTAGACAAGTGCCTTCTTTGCCAATTGAGGAGTCCGACCCTGGTCACTCGGGATCCTGATGCCTTCTTAAGCCTCAAAGGCTTAAAATGCAACTTCCTGTCAGTCCTTGTCCTTGCAGTGTACTTTCCAGACCCTGGTCTTATGTACAGGATAATCAGGGGAGCCCAACATCAAGCAGGCTGGACTCTCCAGGACCAATAGGAATAAAGTGCTGCATTGGGAGACAGAGAAACAAGATCAGGAACACAGGCATACCACACCTAGTATTACAATACAGACATACAGATTAATGGACAATCTGCACTATGTTTTATAGAATATCAGATTGACTTGATTTAAATGTATTTAAGAAACCATAATATCAAGGTCAAATTCTCCTGTGAACATACAACAATGCAAGGAGAGTGGCCCAGTCACAATATAAAAACATGTAGAGGTGTCCAATTGACTAAAACAGATGTTTTTATACATTCTGATTTGCCATACATCTTCCTCGTGAAACAGTTCTTCAGTGTCATCACGGATGCACGCGAGTGTGGTTTTGTTACAGGCAGAACAAGCATCAGTTTTTCCCTCTGGCATTTAGACCAGTGTTCATGTTTAGAAGACAGTCTAAGGATACTCCTGTGAGTACTACTGATTATCTTGTGTTTCATCACTGTTATTTTTATATTGAGACTGGGCCACTCTCCTCGCATTGTTGAATGTTCTGCATTTTTAAGCCATTCCTGGGGGTTGAGGCGTTTTGAGTGATTGACTCTGAGCCACCTGTGTGGGGGCAGCGATAATATCATCCACAACTGTTATTTGCTACTGATATTCGAAGTAGCAATACTCAAACGCGAATACCTCCATCTATTATGAATTATCTACTTATGCCTATACATACTACACTATGAGTCTCTCCCCTCTGTTTCTTGTCTTGTTGTAAATTCTCCTGTTCATCTCATGTTGCTTACCTCATCATGTGTGGGAAATGTCACCAAACAGGACCAAATGTGGGTGAGACAGGACAGACCCTGAGAAAGTGTTTTATTCATAAGTTTAAAAAAAAAAAAAAAAAAAAAAAAAAAAAAAAAAAATCCTTTTCGCTTAGTGCAGGGACCATGGAGTTGAGCAGCGTGTCTATAGGAGGCAGGGACCTTATTAACCCCTTAACAACCCATGACGTAGATTTGCTCCAAGGACCCATGACGATCCCGGCCACACAGAGCGATGGGAGAGCGCGGGCTGGTTGTTACGAAGCGACCCGGTACAGGTAGAAACATTGTTGCAACATGTGATTCGCTTGATGAGCGAATCACATGTTGCAAAAGCCAAATAACAGCAATAGTATTTGTAAATACTGTCCCTGTCACATCTCTCTGCCTCCCTCCATCTTGCACACTGCTGAGTTGGAGAGAGAGAGACAGAGACATCGTGTTCCAGAGTTCCTGACAAAAAAAAAACAAAAAAAAAAGAGACAAAGTTAACCCTTTGATCACTGTTCTGCAGTGATCAATACAGTTCCCCCCATCTGATCACTCTAGTAGTGATCAGTTTGCTGATCTGTGGTACATCCCTCTTGTATTTTTAAAAAAAAATTTTACATTTTTTTTTTTGTTTATTTAATTATTTTCTATGGTTTAAGTAGGTAGTTGGGTAGCTTTAGTGTAGATGTGTGTTAGGGAAAGTTTTAGGGTTAGATTTAGGTTTAGGAGTAGAGTAGGGGGAAAAAAAATATAATAAGTATGGTTTAGATAGGCAGTTCACTTGGGTTAGGTAGGTTCAGGGTATACGTAGGTTAGGGTAAGGTTTATGTGTAGCGTTTAAAAAAAAAAAAAAAAAAAAAATTTTTTTAGCGCAAGTGTACAAAATGCAGTGGTGGTACAGTGTAGAAGAGGCATATGCCTTTTTGACGTCTGACTCAGAAGCCACGGACACTGCGTCAGACTTTGATATAATGCAGTTTTCAGAGAGTGAGAGCAGTTCTAGTGATGACGCTGGGCCTTCTGTAAAGAAAAGATGTACTGCCCCAAGAGCTGCCCTGGCAACTGCCCCATCACCTGCCCAAAGACCTGCCCCAAGTGCTGCCCAAAGAAATGCCCCAACACCTGTCACTCCTGATCCTAATGAATGGGTATCTCAAACCAGTTTATGCCCACAAATCCCAGAATTCACAGGCAGCCCAGGGATTCAAATTGATGTGGAAGGATTTACCCATGATAATTTTTATTTGTTTTTGGGGGAAGACATTTTGGGGGAAATTGTGTACCAAACCAATTTGTATGCAGCCCAGTATATTGCAGCCAACACTACAGCTTACGTTGTTAAACAAGAAGTATGGAAACCCACAGACATCACAACATTTAAGCAATTCTGGGCCTTAATAATGGCAATGGGGATAATAAAAAAGCCAAGTATCTGATCCTACTGGAGCAAAAACCCTATATGTGATACCCCTATAGTCCCCAAGACAATCACCAGCTCCAGATTTGAAGTAATTTGCACTTTTAGTGATATGTGCCTCCCAAAAGAACTCCCCCAGTATGATAAACTGTACAAAATTCGTCCCCTAATAAATCATTTACAGGAAAAGTTTGCCCAAGTACATATTCCCCAAAAAGAAATTAGTGTAGAGGAATCCCTAATGAAATGTAAAGGCAGGTTAGGGTTCAAGCAATACATCCCCTCCAAGCGTTCTAAGTTTGGTGTGAATTTTTACAAATTTTCCGAAAGTGCCACAGGCCACACCCAGGCTTTTAGAATCTATGAGGGCAAGGACAGCCAACTTGATCCTCCTGGTTGCCCCGAATTTATGGGAACAAATGGGAAAATCGTTTGGGATCTAATTTGCCCCTTATTAAATAAAGGTTATCAGTTATTTGTTGATAACTATTACACCAGCCCAATTTTATTTAAGTCTCTTTTTTGTTTCGACACCATGGCCTGTGGCACTGTTAGATGCAATTGCAGGGATTTGCCCATAAAACTCGTAGATACCAAACTAAAAACTGGGACGTCCTTATCTTTGTGCCAACAGGAGCTGCTGGCAGTTAAGTTCAAGGACAAAAAAGATGTCTACATACATGCTGACCACCATGCATGAGGTCATAACTGTGGCAGTCACTGTTCGTGGCAGGAGGGGGGTACTGAGAAAGCCAGTCTGCATTAGGGACTATAATAAAAACATGGGGGGAGTTTATCTGTGTAATCAACTAATGCAGCCATACCTCTCAATGAGAAAGTGTAGGGCATGGTACAAAAAAGTTGCCATCTATATGATGCAGACTGCAGTACATAATTCATTTTTAATTTTCAAACTGGCAAACCCCAATTCAAAATGTAGCTTTTTACAATATCTGCTACAACTCATTTCCCTATTTTTGTTTCACAGTGCGCCAGAAATCATTCCATAAAGACCCAGGGAAGCACACTTTATTTATAAAATCCCCCCAACTCCCCAAAAGAACAAACCACAGAAGCACTGCAGGGTTTTCTACAGCAAGGGAATACAGACAGACACCACCACTTACGGTCCTGATTGCCCTTCCAAACCCGGCCTCTGCATTGGTGACTGCTTCAAGGAATACCATTCAGGCACAATACAGTAGTGCTGTAAAGCTTCTTTTATTATTTGGCCACTTTACCCCCCTGAAATATCCTGGTTTTTATTTTTCAAAACACATCCCTCCTTAGATCTAACACTATCAAAATATATTGGGAAGCAAAGCAACCTAAGTTTTTTCCATCACTGATAATGGAAACACACATGTTCCCTACTGGGCCCAGTAGCTCCCCCAAACCCTGACAAACCTATGCATGTGGGGCATTGCCGTACTCAGAAGATGTAACTCACCACTAATGCAAAGCACTTAAAAAAAAAAAATCTGCAAATATCATCTGATTGAAATCCAGAGCAACACTAAAATATAAGTGTGAAAAATGGTGTTTCTCTGCCTTACTGCAGATTTTGGGAGGGACTGGTGATAGAGTGGCAGTGAAAAAATTTATAAAATGCAAATAGAATGAAAGCAAGAGTTGTCTACTCTTCTACAACATATACTACTACTACTTAATTGCAGCATTGCCAGACAGTCCGAAATGAGACAAGGCACCAGCTGTAAAAAAATGTCATGTCTGTAAAAGGAAACATATGCATATGGGGCGCATTTTTTCACATAAAATGAAAGCCTGGGGTGTCTACTTTCCAAAAATATACACTTTTGTGGGGAAATCTTAAGGTGGAGCCCTGTTACACAGGCCAAATGAGAAATGGCTCCAGTGATGCAAGCTGTGAAACCTGTGAACCTGGAAACGTGCATGTTCCAATCTGCCATACTCAGAAGGAGGAGCCGAACACTAATCAATGCAGTTTATAAAATCTTTACCTATTCTGTGCTTGAAATTCACATCACCATTGAAATCTAAGTGTGAAAATCTCTGAATTTTTTTTACTTACGTCAGGTTGTACGAGAGATTGGTTCTAAAATGGCTGTGTAAAAAATTTGAACACACACGTAAAATGAAAGGTGGGGTTGTCCAAAAATATACACTTTGGGAGGGAAATCTTAAATTGGGGCACTGGAACACAGCCCCATATGAGAAAAGGCACCAGTTAAGCAATATGTGAAAATTCAATATTTGTTCAAAATTGGGCCCTGTAGCTTCCCAAACCACGAGAAACCTATGTATATGGGGTACTGTCTTACTCAGAAGAAGGAGCTAAACATTCATCAATGCAGTTTTTAAAATCTACACCAATCCTGTACTTGAAATTCACATCAACATTGAAGTCAAAGTGTGAAAAACGTTTTTTTTTTTTTTTTTTTTTTTTTTTAACTTACATCAAGATTTACGAGGGATTGGTGGTAAAATGGCTGCCTAAAAAATGTGAAAACATAAATAAAATGAAAGCTTGGGGTGTCTACTTTCCAAAAATATACACTTTTGGGGGGAAATTTTATGGTGGAGCGCTGATACACAGCCCCAAATGAGGCATGGCACAAGTGACGCAAGCTGAGAAAACTCAAAGTGTGAAACTGGAAATGCGCATGTTCCAATTTGGGCCCTTTAGCTCCCACAAACCTTGAGAAACGTATGCATATGGGGTATTTACATACTCAGAAGAAGTAGCTGAACACTAAACAATGGATCTTTTTAGATTTTCAACTATCCTGTGCTTGCTATCAACAGTAATATTGAAATGTAAGTGAGAAAAAAAAAAAAAAAATTTAAAAATTAATAAATTAAAAAAATATATAAATATATATAACCACATTTTGGAAAATATTTCTGGAAAAATAGCTGCATAAAAAACCAAAATTCTCCTGAATAAATATATTTAGGGGTATTTTTTGTAATGAACTAATAATATGCAAATCCTGACAGGAAAATGTAAGTAACATTTTTTTTTTTTTTTGCTCTTTTTTTTCTATTTTAATCAAATTAAACGATGAGGTATTCATATAATTGTGGTATCAAAAGAAAGCCCTTGTGCTTAACAAAAGAAGATTTTAGTCTTACCTTTAAATTCCTTTCTTTCTCTTAGTCCATTCAGGTTACTGGTAACTTTGGGTAGTCGATCTGCCCCTTTAAGTAGGCAATTCTAGAATGGATTGCAGGGGGTGGTGCCTACCTTCCTTACTTGGCTACAGCTAGCTAACCAACTCAAAAAAGATTTGAGACACTAACTATTGACTAGATAGTGGAAGGGAAAGAAGACTACTGTGAGCATGACCCCGAAGGACCCCCACAATCTGCCACAGTAGAGCCAAGCATGGTCCCTTGACAGGGTGGGAGACCAGTAACATGTATGGACTAAGAGAAAAGGATTTAACAGGTAAGACTAAAATCCTCTTTTCTCTGTCGTCCAATACAGGTTACTGGTAACTTTGGGACTGAGTTTCCCAGAGGCGGGAAGTAAGGCAAGGACCAGGTGCAAGGCCCCTAATGTCACCAAGGCAGCTATGAACCATCAGATCAGAGATAGCCCAACAAAACAACTGAAGTGTCAACGGACACTGAACAGTGATAACACCCCAAGAACTGTTACACAGCACACGGAACTAGAGCCAACAGGGCTCAAAAGTGAAGGAATCACCAAGAACCTAAGAAGATCCTCGACAGGCAAGACTGCCTCCAGGATCTTCCTCCCAAAGCTGGCGTCAGCCGATGCCAGCACATCAACATGTTAGTGCTTTGAAAAGGCGTGCACAGATGACCAAGTGGCAGCCTTGTACAACTGATCGGCAGAGGCCTGATTCTTGCAAGCCCAAGAAGCCCCAATAGATCTGGTAGAATGAGCAGTAACCTGAAAGGGAACAGGCTTCTTCCTCAGCTCGTAAGCCTTACGAATAGTGGACTTGATCCAAGATTCAATAGTCACTTTGGATGCAGGTCTTCCTGCCCTGGGGCCCTCAGAAATGACCAACAGAGCGTCATATTGTCTAATGGACTTGGTGCGATATACATAAAACTTGAGACAACACACCACATCTAACAAGTGAAGATCCCTCTTCTTGTCAGAGGTAGGGTCAGGACAGAAAGAAGGCACCACAATCTCCTGATTAATGTGGAACTCAGAGACCACCTTCGGGAGAAACTCCTGAGAAGTGTGAAGCACCACCTTGTCTTTGTGAAACATCAACAAGGGTGGTTTTCAAGACAGAGCATGTAATTCCACGACATGGCGAACAGACAATCGCCAGGAAAAAGGCCATTTTCCACGTCAGCAGGCATAGAGGAATAGTAGCCAAGGACTCAAAGGGAGGGAGCTGAAGGACGCCCAAGACCAAATTAAGATCCCACTGAGGAGCGGGAGTCTTAAAGACGGGATGAGTATAAGCAACTCCCTGGAAGAAAACCTTGACATCAGGAAGAATAGCAATGCACCTCTGAAAGAAAACAGAGAGCAGAAGTCTGAACCTTAAAGGAACTCAAGCTGAGGCCCTTATCCACAAGTCCTGCAAGAAGGCCAGGACCGTAGGCAGATCAAAATCCAGAGAGAGGTCCCTATTAGCACACCAAGATAGGAAGGTCGGCCAAACACAATTGTAGGCCTTAGAAGAAACCGGTTTGCGGGCATAGTAGCCACCACACTAGAAGAAAAACCCTTCTTCAGTATTGAGGATTCAATTTCCAAGCCATCAAAGCTAGACCATGAACATCCTCCTTTCACAGGTAACCCTGTAGAAGAAGATCCGGACGGCAAGGGAGCCGGAATGGCTCCGCCACTGACGGATCCAGAAGCTCCGAAAACCAAGCCTGCCGAGGCCAGTATGGAGCAATCAGAATGACTGGACAGCGCTCCAGTCTCAATTTACATAAACCTCTGAGCAACATGGGAAGGGGAGGAAAGATGTAAGCCAGAGGAAATGACCAAGAAATGGACATGGCCTCCACCACTAGAGCTAAAGGATCACTCCTGTGAGAGCAGAACCTCAGCACCTTCCAGTTGTGTCTTGTCGCCATCAGGTCGAGGGAAGGAAGACCCCACTTCTGAACAACGAGGGAGAACACCTCTGGGTGCAATTCCCACTCTCTCTGTCCACCGTGCCTCGACTGAGGAAGTCTGCCATGATGTTGTTTACGCCAGGAATGCGTACTGCAGATATGGCCGGAACGTGTTCTTCTGCCCAGGACAAAATAGCCTTGACCTCTAACCAAGCGGCGACACTTCTTGTTCCGCCCTGCTTGTTGATGTAGGCCATGGCCGTGGCATTGTTGGACTGTACACGGATTGGGCATTCTTTCAGCTGGGGAGTCCAATGACGAAGGGTATGGGATATCGCTCGAAGCTCCAACACGTTGATGGGAAGGAGAGATTCCTCCGGGTTAACACCGACCTTGTGCACTCAGGCAACCCAGGACCGCTCCCCATCCAGAGAGGCTGGTATCCGTCATCGCCGTGGTCCAGAAAAATACTAGGAAGGACTTGCCCTTCAGCAGATTGGAGAGGTCAAGCCACCAGGACAAACTCCGCTCCACATGAAGAGGATGTATGTATGTATGTATGTATGTATGTATCTTTATTTATATGGCGCCACACAGTGTACGCAGCGCCTTACAATAGACATATGTTACAATAAATAAGAGGGGATGAAATAAGTGCGACATTCATAGAAACAATGGGAGAGAGGTCCCTGCCCCAAGGAGCTTACAGTCTAAATGGATAAAGGGAGACATACAATGGGGTAAGAGGGTGTTAAGTGCTGAGATTACAAGTGCTGAGTTTGGCCAAAGGCAGTGCATGGTCCTAGTGCTCCAGAAGATAAGACTTCAGGGTACACTGATGTCTTCAGAAGGTCCAGCTGACCCCTGCATCCCGAACCTCTGGAGTTCCCTGGTGTAAGCCATGGAAAATGGCACTGCTTCTATGGTGGAGATGAATTTCCCCACTAGAGAGGGCAGCTTCTTGGCTGGAACTGGATCGAGAGCCAGAACAGCAGATACTCTTTGGCTGATCTGGTGAGCCACTTCCTCCGTGAGAAACACCATGCTCTGCTGAGTGTCGAAGAGAAGGCCCAGGAAGACCAGACGCTGGGATGGGACAAGATCCGACTTGTTCATGTTGACGATCCACCCGTGATGAGTGAGAGCATGAATGCAGTCCTGAACCTGCTGATGAAGTTCCGCAGAGGGGCTTTCAGAAGCAGCTTGTCCATGTATGGAGTAACTCTGATGCCGTTCCGGTGGAGGACTGATACTAAAGCACCCAGGACACGGATGAACACTTGAGGAGCTGCAGTCAGACCAAAGGGAAAGTGCCGTCAGTCGCAGGCAAATCTGAGATACTGCCGGTTATCTGGATGAATGGCAATGTGTAGATAGGCGTCCTGAAGTTCCAGAGAAGCAAGGAATTCCCCCAGGGACATAACAGCAATCACCGTCCTTAGGGACTCCTGGTGATAATGAGTCCTGATCACAAAGGAATTGAGATCTTTCAAATTCAGAATGGGACGACATTCGCCGTCCTTGTTGGAGACCACAACAGGTTTGAGTAAAAACCCATACCTCTGGAACAGGCTCCAGAACACCCCTGTCCAGAAGGGCCTGGATAGCACCATTGAACAGACGGCATTTCTCTGCACCCTGGGGTGTATGATAGGGAAACAAGTGAAAGGGAGGAAGAGACACAAAAGGGATCCTGTACCCTTCCATTACCACCTGTAAAACCCACGGGTCCACCACTGAACCCTCCCAGATGCTGTGGTAGTGACGCAGACGGCCACCCACAGCCGAGTAGGGACCCGGGTTCGGCGAGTCATGCCGAAGAAGTCTTGGAAGCCTTAGGCTTGGAGGCGGCATGTGGAGCTGATGGAACCCATAGCAGAACATTCCTCAACATCTGAATCCACTAACAGTTCCTCCTCAGAGGAATCTGATACGTCAGGTACTCCCTGTGGTTTAGGCAGGGAAGATCTGACTGAAGAGGGGGTCTGTCATGAATGGAAGACCCCCTTCAACTGGGATGGCAAGAGTTGCAATGTAGACCGAAGATCCCTAGTAGCAGCCTTGAACTCTTGCACCCAAACTGGCTCTAATGCATGGCTGGAGGTCCCTGGAAGAGACTCAGGGACATCAGAACATGCTTGGCATAAATGACCTGAGAATTCTCTAGGTAACCCTGAATGACATGAGGAACAATGCACAATAGGGGACACAGAGACCCCAGCTTCCTTAGTCTTAGCCCTGGCCCCTAGCTCCAATGGATTAGACATTCTCACAGTGTCAAAAAATGTTTAGTATAATGAATCACGCAATTACAGTATGAAAGATTAAAATTTCACCACAGAAATCGCTAAAATACACTTATCTGGCAGGCGAAGGGTTAATCTGCAGAGGAGAGTGTGTCCAAGCTCTGCGTAGGATACTCATTCTAGAAAAGGCACAAAATGGCTGCCGTGGCAGAAGCCAATCAGAAATGAGCCCGTGAAGCAAGCCATCATGGGAAATGTAGTTTTCCCAGAATAAGTACCTCAACAGTGCCGGAAGCCCCCTGAGCCCCCTAACACACTTGCAATGATAACCAGATGATAGAGCAAGGTCAGACAATTAAAATGAGCCTTCTCTGAAGTCGCTACGTTGAGCGCTTGCAGAGATATGTCCCAAACTGTAGAGTCCCATAGGAGTGAATGGAGCAATGGCGTCTATGCGGTAAAGAGCGCAAACTCTAATTTTGTCAAAGTTACAACTGTGAAATAAAATTACATGAGACATCACTAGAACAAGTTAGAAGACCCAAAAAAAACACTGAACCCAGTAGGTAAAGGGACAATACCCCCAAAAGATGCAAACCAGCAGCTAAAGGGTTAAGTTACCACATAAACCTGCTCCAAACACCCAACAGACATACAGATAGACCCAATGAGTGCAGTAGTGTGCAATAAGAACTCCCAAGGAAAAAAACCCTGTGCGGAGGGACACTGTGGGACATGTGGACCTGCAGCACTCAAAGGGTTGATCACCTTTCCTGCAGATCACCATGTATCAAGAAGAAGCCTCGGTGGGCAACTCCTGAGGAAAGAACTTATAGCCAAGATTTTCCCCAAGGGCTTAAGGTCCATAAAAAGCACCTGGATACTGAGCTAGCCACATCTAAGGGCATTGTCAGTTATGGTAATCCGCCTAATGGTGGTATTCCATATCTAACAGAAAAAAACTATAGCAGAACTGTTCTCTTGCCTGTGTCTTCACCAAGGAACAAATCTTTCTGGAGCTGGTTGGCTAGCTGCAGCCAAGGAGATGAGGTAGGCTCCACCCCTGCAATCAATTCTAGAATTGTTCCTGCCTACTTAAAGGGGTGGATTGACTACCCAAAGTTACCAGTAACCTGTATTGGACGACAAAGAAAAAAGTATATAATTTGTGTGGGTGTACAAAAGGAATTAAAGAGAAAATATGGTTGAACAAAGACAGTCAAAAAAGTCAAAATTGCTCTGGCCTTTAAGTCAAATCCAACTCAGAGTGTCCCGGTCTTTAAGGGGTTAAAATCTCCTCCCACTACCTAGCTGCTAACCCCCTCCTCCTGCCTAACTGCCATCGGTTTTCATTTAGCATATTCAGGAAGGGCATAGCACTAAAAACGGAGCCGCCAAAAATAACAGGGCATTCTCACCCAACTAGTTATCTGTAGGTGGGATACCCAGCTTCCATCAATGGACTAAGAGAAACGGATTTATCGGTAAGTTTTAAAAAAAAATATAAATAAATAAATTATATATATGTATCTCATTTTCTCTAGCGCCATTGAGGGATTCAGGGACCATGGGGACATACCAAAGCAGTTCAAAAAATAGCGGGAGGAAAGAAAACTAGTGAACAAATGTATAATAAAATCTATAAATAAAACCACAGCATAGCACTCTCCCTATTGTTGTATGGAAGCGAGCGCCATACCTTCACAAGATCTTTCTTGTAGTTTGTCCCACAAAGTTCTGCTATAACTTGTCAACTCTCAGCAAACAGATGAATGAGCTAGGGTCTCCAGACTAATAAAGATAACATTGTGTCCCAACGGAAATAGTTTCAGTAGTGATGAAGTTAAAATATGGGGACTCTCTCCACAACGTGGTGGGTCCCCAGAAGCTTGAAGTGTAATAATAAAAAATAAACCTAACAAATTGAAACTTTCCATTGCTGAGAAAGGAAAACCCTTGACCTCATTGAGGGACACACTTAAAACTGAAGACAGGCAGGGGAAGGGTTTTAATTAGAGTGCATACCTGCTTTGAACCTAACTGTCACAATTCTCAAATTGTTCTGAGCTAGAAAGGTATCCATTACTTTTTGGAACCAAATACAGTATCTGCAAGGACAGCAATAAAAAAGAATGACATAACTTTACTTCCCTTATTATAAAAAAAAAAAAAAAAAAACGCCTTTGTTTAAGTCTAAAGTCTGTTTCCTCTAGTCTTAATGGATGTCCTCTTGTTGTTTGCTCAGTTCTGTGTAAATAGTTCCTTGAAGAGTTATCTGTATTGCGCTAGACACACTGTATAGGCCAGTATGTGATAAACACATTGCTTCCAACCCCCCCACCCGTCCTTAACACTTTATGTGCCAGAGGGGTATATAACACATTGCGAAGTGTACCCCTCTGGCACTCAAAGGGTTAAAAGCTTATATAGGCTCATACACACTGCCTGCGTCCATTTGAAAAAGTGGTTGCAACCATCATGTCTTCCCTGACTACCTGAAGAGGTTCTTGCGATCAAAAGGTACAAGGACAAAATTTAGATACTGTCCATAGTGTGTGGGGTTACTATAGTTCTTCTTTGCAACTTGCACTGTTAGGTGGTTTCGGTCAAATGCATTTTGGAAGACTACGGTGTTCGGCAGTTTCACTGTAACCAACAGGACCTCCATAGTATGTTTCAGCTTTAGGACACTTTATAAACAATGATTAAAAAAATGTACATCTCAAACATCTTTGTTTTACAACGTATTGAGACATCTTAGCATCCAAGGGATTAAATATCACCAACTAAAAGGGACACAGAGTTTCAAACACTACTTGGAAGGTTGTATGCATAAATATGATAACCCTTTAATTCTCCCATATCAAGCTATGGTTTATTCCACACTCACCAAGTCTTCCTGCCTATCCAGAGTGATAGCCACAGGGTCCATAGTGGTCCTAGAAGAGCCAGCAGCTCCCCGAGAGGTGTAGAAGGCACACTCCTCATCTAGGCAGGTGTCCCAGAACCTCTGCTTTGCTGATAATGCAGAGTGTAGACGTAATCGTGCAATGCGAGGCAAAGACTGAGAGCCTAAATAGAAAAAGGTGATGATATACCAAGAGACCATGGAAAGGATAAAGCAATAAGGCTGATGTATTTGGAGCAATTCTTGAAAAACCAAATGGCACAAATGCAACTGAATAACAATTCATATAAAAGTTCTCCTTGAATGCTAAAGAGGTCTCCAACTAATTTTTAAAGCTTTAGATTCCTCCTCTTCAGGATTCAATGGCTTAAAGGTCCTACTTAAATCAACAGACATTTTCATTTGTCCCCTAAGGCAGGGCTGTCCAGGTTCAGTCCTCAAGGGCCACCAAGAAGCCAGGATGCAAGGATTAAGTACAGATGAGCTAATCAGTGGCTCATTCATTTTGATTAGCTCACCTTTGCTTAATCCGGGAAATCCTTAAATCCTGGCCTGTTGGTGGCCCTTGAGGACTGAACTTGGACAATCCTACCCTAAGCTGCAGGTGGAATGATGTAACCAGGTCCGCAATATAAAAGTGTCTAAATCGTCAAAAAGAGAGGTTTAAAAAGCACACCATGTCGTATTCGCCATTTTGTATGTAGAAAATACATTTTTGTAAGTATATAGATTATTCTAATGAAGGCATTCAGGTACTTTTCTTCATCCTAAATTAACATCCTCCATTTATTAACCCTTTTAGTGGCAGGGGAAGTGGACCCACTTAAAAAGAGTTCACTATTAGTGAACGAGGAAGGCAATATAGGGTTAAGACTGGAAGTACTTCCATGACATGCCTTAATTAGCATCATTTATATATTCAAATCTCAAAAATTAGTTTTCGAACATAAAGGGGGCCTAACAACAGTGATTTTGGAAATAACCATTATTTCATTATGTGGGTGTGTTTGAATGGTGTACCCTTTGCGTCCCAGGGTTATGCAGCACACTGTAAGCCACTATGACCTTCAGAGTAATGCATTTGAATTTCTTTACCATGACCCAGTTACATTGAATGAATAATGATTTTTATCACGTACATAATGTATTTATTTTTAACACATTGGACAAAAGCAAGTGATCAGTGGCAACCAGGTCGAGTTTCGTCATGAAGCCCCCCAAAAGAAAATAACCTACCCAAAGTGCTTGATTGCAGAGCTTGTACAGCAGGATGAGCAAGAAAGGAGAGTGGCAAGCTGCTCTGCATGTTCTCTGTACAGTTAGGTATACGCAAGGACGCCAGGTCTAGGTGCAACGCGTGACAATCAGCAGCAGCTTTATCATTATTAGTGATGGAGCTCTCACACATGACTGACTCTTCATCTCCCTGTATGCTAGCAGTTATGGGATACATTGCTGGGATGGGCTCAGACACTGAAGCAGGGATCTGCTGTAAATATAAAAATCAAAAACAAACGTATTAAAAGGGATCTGAACAACAAATATTGGTGGTCTGTGAAGGGCCCAGATGGACAACATCAGTGGCAGATTTTTTTTTTCAGTCCTACAAATAAGACCTGCTTGCAGGAGATAGGATCAGACTACAAGAGGAAAGGGTAATCGCCAAAAGGGATGTCCAGTGGTAATGAAAAGGGCATCCCATTCAGGCCTCAGAAACAGTTAGAGGTAAAAAATAACTCCGTATCTTACTAGGCCCCAGTACAGTTTGCTGCAGCCACAAAAACTTGTCTTTGGTGCCAGTTGTTCATAAAAACATACTACATACTCCAAAGCTCCTGATGAGTTCATACACCCAAGAATGATTAAAATGTATTGTAAGATTTTATTTTCACTTTAAAATATTCCGCAAGTGCATATGTAAAGCCAAACTGCCTATACTTATTTTTTTAATCTTCACCCATTTTTCTTTCAAAAGTAAAAAAAAACAGTGAAAACAATGAGAAAAAAAATATATAATAAAAAGTATAGGCAATCTGACTTTACATATTCTTCAAGAGCATAATATGTAAAGTCAAAATAAGGGGATTTGTGGGTACATAGTGATAAATAATTTTCTCTTCGACCTTGTGGAACATAGTAATCATTGGTTAAAGTATCTTCCTCTAAGCGACAGGGCAGTTGCATAACAGTTCTAATAAGGTGGAGACTCCCAGCTCCAATTTAACCCCACCTAGCAGCCTAAGAACTAGAAGACCTCATACCTGAAATATGGCATCAAACAGTTCTTGGTTCCGTTCCAAATCCCAGGGATCCACGCACCAACATCTGAGGAAATCCACCACCAGTTGTCCACTCTCAGAATGTGAATGACCTTAGAGGGCCTGAATGCGAGCTTCCATCAAGTGAGAATCAAACAAACCGCTGACCACATGGACGCTCTTCTGGCCCCTACTTTGTTTTTGACATGAGCCATTGCCATTGCATTGTCGAACTGAATGAACACCAGCAGTCCTCCAAGCAACTGTGAACCAATACAGAAGGGCCAGGCAAATCGTTTAAAGATCTAACACACTGATGGAAAGACTCTCGCTGTTGGACCAAAGGCCCCGGGCCATGTGAGAACCAAATAAAGTTGCCCAACCCTTCAGGCTGGCATTTGTTGTCACTGTGGACCAGTCCACAATGACCAATGGGTGACTCCACAACCAACAGATGGAGAACTCTCCCCTTACCTGAAGTAGGGTCAGGACAAAAAGCAGGTACATCAATCTCCTGATTTATATAAAACTCGAAGATCACCGTAGGAAAAAATTTCTGAGAGGTGCGAAGTACCGTCTTATCTTGGTGAAACACCAGGAAGGGAGATTTACAAGCCAGAGCTTGTAACGCAGTAACCCTCCACTCACAGACCACTGCCAGGGAAAAAAAAAAAAAAAAAAAAAAAAAAAAAAACGACATCTTAAACGTCAGTTGTTGCAAGTAGATGTAAGCAAGAGTCTCAAAAGGGAGGCCTCTACAAGACACCCAGAACCAGGCTGAGATCCCACGGAGAAGTGGTATCCTTGAAGGAAGAGAAGGCATGAGCCATCCCCTTTTAAAAACTCCTTGACATCTGGGATGGCAATCCATCTCGGAAAGAAAACAGAGTGCCAA
The DNA here is from genome assembly GCA_037306005.1 of Rhinophrynus dorsalis. Taxonomy (NCBI): domain Eukaryota; kingdom Metazoa; phylum Chordata; class Amphibia; order Anura; family Rhinophrynidae; genus Rhinophrynus; species Rhinophrynus dorsalis. Next base: position 471,083,500 of record CM074719.1, on the reverse strand, counting down.
GATCTGAACCTTAAGGGAACTAAAGCGGAGGGCCCTTGTTCACTCCATCTTAATGAAAAAAACAGCACCAATGGAAGGTCAAAGACCTATGGAGACAAATTCTTCTCCGCATGCAACTTGTAAAAAAAAAAAAAAAAAAAAAAAAAAAAAAAAAAAAAAAAAAAAAAAAATAGACCAGACCCTATGGTATATGCCTTGGAATATGGTGGCGATGAACTCAGAGGAGAAACCCTTCTGTTTCATGATGTTGGCTACAAAAGCCATGCAGTCATCTGGTCTGGGAGGAAGCCAAATCAGGTCCTGAATTGACAGGCTGACCAGGTCCATAAACTACTCCCCCTCGGACCAGTAATGAGCAACTAGCAATCCCCCCTGGACACTCAGAAAGTGGACCATATGTTCCAATACGTTTTTCCCTTAGGGGTCAATGGAGTAAAGATGGCCACAGGTGGGCTCCCTTTCTTAAATGGGCTGCCACATCAAAATCAAAAATAAAACAATGGCAGAAACACAGAACCTCCAGGGAATACCTGTGGGAGTATATAAACCAAGAACAAAGTAGTGGAGGAGAGGAAATAACCCCCAAAAGCCCAAACCAGCACAGGAAGTGTTAAATGAAATAAAGAAACCGATAAACAGCAGCCATCTTCACTCCCATAAACCCTTAGAGAATAGTACAAGAATATGAGGAGAACCTCAAAAGTGCCAGAGACCAACAAACCTCTTAGTAACCTCTGTAAGAGGAGGCACACACAGGGACATAGACTGGACCAATGCACTAAACAGGTTATACATACCAGTCTTCTGTCTTCACGTTACCACCATAGCAGAGAACAGACTCTCAAGAGACTCAGTCATGAGGGAAAACTGGTAAGAAAGATTCTCTCAGCAGGGCAGAATAGGTTCACAGATCACCTGTGAACTGGGCAGCCCAATTCAATGGAAGCCCAGTGACGGTAGCCCACCTAAGGGGGGGATTATACAGCCCCATCTCTAACAGAAAAATAATAAAATTCTAATAAAAACTAGGTTGATTGCCTTGCCTGTCCAGCTTGCTTGCAGGGACATATATTCTGGGAGTTAGTAGGCTGGGGATGGAGCTGGAGGAGGAAGAGAAGTCTCCACCCCAATACCACCAAAGAACCTGTATTTTGTAATGTGTCTTGTGCTCCAGGGGGAGGGACTCAACCCCAAGGTACCTGTGTTTCAAATTGACATAAGAAAATAAGAATAATGTACTTATGTGCAAGAGAAGCCGTCAGGACGGAGATTCAGTGACCCAGAGTGACAGCCTGCATTGTCAGGTACCTCCTGGTTGCTCCACAAACTGGAATAGGAGAGAAGGAGCAATGGTTCCTCACTTTCCCTTCCCCGAGGCCTGGGAAAAAAACAGGCCTCATGGGAACCTAATAATATGGCAGACACACAGGTAGGACATAACTCACATGACCTGTGCAGTCTGATACTGCAGACTCCCCTGCAGTGGTTTCTAATATAAATGTAAAAGGGGCAAGTGACTAGTAAATTCCTGATAGCCATCCTCAAGCAGACAAGGTACTGGAAAAGTCTATTCCCTGTTCAACATTCAATATAAGGGAAAGGGTGAAAAGGAGCCCACCTAATGGGGATGAAAACCCCATTTAGGTTACAAATCTCAAAAACTAAGAATTTTCACCCAGCTGTATCTCCTACCTAGGACACTTTGAAACCGAGGTTTAGACGGGGGTACGGTGGAGCTGGGACAGAGTATCAGCATCCAGAGAACTGTTATGCAAGTGCTCTGCCCTCCTAGAAAACTATAATTTAGACCATGTTTCCTGTATTACACAATGGACGAAAGAGACAAAGAGGTTACCCTTCCTTTACGCCTCCATGGTTCCAGCTCAAACCACATCCAGAATTACTGTCTACCCAAAGCTCTTCAACAAACATATGAATAGATTTGTTAGCCACTATTTCATTTGTGTTGGGTCCTGCTTTCTATACACAGAATCCACGACTGATAAGTATTATATTTGTATTTTATTTCACAGGAGTGCATGTTTTTATTTATCGCTAATTTTGGAGACACTGGTTGTCTTTTGCTGCACTTCTTTATTACTCATCACTATCACTTGTATTACAAGAAACTGGACCAGACTTTAGTGATGTGGGGTATAGAAGGAGAAACCAACTAACCACTTGCAAAACATGGGAAAAGGTGGAGAAATTTTAGGGCAAGCCAGCTGCACAATAGGGAAGGTTAGATGCCTGTAACATAACCGTGTAGCAGTTTTCCCCAAAATATTGTTCAACTTTTCAATTTTTATACAGATCCCCCCTACCATGGGTTAGCCTCTGAAGACCAGAGGGGGTTCAATACATTGCGAAAAGATGCATTGCATAACCTTCTGGTCCTTATACGGTTAAAGATATGCAGGGTACACATGGAGTTCTATGTTTATTGTATATTAGTAAAGCAGTTTACTATTATATATAGCATTTCCAACAATTGTCGAGCTGGTCAGTGCATATAGTGGTACACCAGTTTTACGTGTTTTAAGATTGGCTGAGCTATGGGCTACCAAGTGAAAGTACTGGCAACTATGTAGGAAGGGAGAGCAGAAGCATGAATGGAATGCGAAGATGCCAGCAGTAATAGACAACTGCACCAAGGTAAGATAGAGGAAATGCCAAGGTGCTCTTGGTAACAATAATCTATACTTCTCATTATATAGCCTTTAACACTTTTAGGGACCAAACAGCTGTGTGATACACTGGGTTAAATGGACAATACTATCACTAGTAATAAACTCTCACTTATCTTATTGGCCAATTTTGCATGGACTGGTTTTTCAGACATGAATTATTAATTAGTACTATAAATAGCACGATAACAGGATTCCAAACTCCTCCCACATAAATTTTCCTTCAGTGGGAGGATATAAAGTGGAGATAAAGTAGGCAGGACTTCAATTGCTATGTTATTCTATGGAGCCTATGCACTAAGATTTCTTCAGATCTGGAGATCTCAGTGAATAAGCTCCATAGAACACCACAGGAATTGGAAAAGTGATTATCACTGGAGAAGTCATCTCAACTTTATCACCTCTTTATCGCCATCTAGTGAATCCCCTCATTGTGTTGCCATGCATTAGACACCTCCATGGCACTCCTATGGTTAATATGGTCAGGCTTAGAACAAAATGGAGGGGGAGAGGAAGGTTAACCTTCTGAGTGCCAGAGGGGTTTCCAAGTCATTGCAAAGCAATGGCGCTCAGTGTTAAAAAAGTGAAGAGGGATTTTTCATTAACCCTTTGGATTCCAGTATATATTTGGGGCCTCTCTGGCAATCAAAATGTTAAAACCACCATCATAAACCACAGACACTTGATAACTGTAGCAAATACCAAATAGCTTGGACTGTTATCCTGAGATCCTTTTTATATTCTTGGTGCCCTGAAATAAGTACTATACCCTAGTAAGTACCTTCCCAAAACTGGCAAAGCATTAACTCGGCATGCTGGCTTACATGTAGTGTAAAAGTTGGATGGGATTGCACATGTTATCCATTACCTGGATGTGTGTGTGTCTCTGGGTCTGGATGCACTAGTGCAGCTTGATGTCTCCCCCCACCCCTCCCCCGGTGTGTTACATATAATGGGCGTTTTTTGAGCCACTGATATGAGGTTAATTGTGGGCCATATGCGTCTCTCAGAATTTCACATGGGAGGGGACGTGGCACAGCCTGACATAATCGAATGCATTTCATAAAACAGTGGTACCAGATATACTCACTCACTCTACCTCTCTGTGACAACTGAAAGAAAAGACTAATCACACCCATCTTGAAGAAATCCTCGCTTGACTCAATCTTTCTATCAAACTACTGGCCCATTTCTCTCATTCACCTCCAAGCTTTACTCATTCCATGTTGGATCCCCTGCAATTGTGATTCTGCCCTCATCACTCCACTGAGACGCTACTGGATGTCAGTAGCCTTTGTCACAGTGGATCACCCACTCCTCACCAAAGATCTCTACTCCCTATGCCACTGTGACACCACCCTCTCTTGGTTCTCACTTTACCTTTCCAAACACTCCTTCAGCATCTCATACTTGTTTCCACTTCTTCATCCCTGCAGCTTTGGCGTAAAACAAGGTTCAGTCCTTGTTCTTTTTCAATCTACACAAATACCCTTAGCAAACTAAACTCATTTGGGTTTCATCATCATCTCTATGCTGAAAACACTGAAATTTCTCTCTCCTTTCCTCCTGTGTATCTAATAGTCTCTCTACTGTGTCTTCCTGGATGTCATCCCTTCATCTAAAATGTAATCTAATCAAAACCTAACTATTTCTTCCCTCTCAAACCAACCTTACCCTGGATATTTTCCTCACACCAACCTCCAAAGTAGGCTGCCTGGAGGTTACCTTATCCTTCATTTCCCACATGCCAGCAATCTCCAACTCATGTTGCCTCTACTAATGTAACATCTCTAGAATTTCTACCTTTTCTCATCAGACACTATGAAAATTGGAATCCAAACACTCAGGTCCTGTTTCGTCTACTGTAACTCACTCCTAACTGGCCTCCTTCTCATCCAACTAACTCCATTAAGGTGCATAAAGAAGTATGCCAGATTAATCTACCTCACACATCACTCCTCTAAACTGCTCCTCTCTGACAATCCCTACACTGGCTTCCTTAGCATTTAGAATTAAAATCAAAATACTGGTGCTAACTTACAGCCCTTCCTAACACTGCACCCCTCTATATTTAATTTCTTGTTTTCAAATGCACTCCCACTCACAATCTGTGTTCTGCACAGGATCATCTTATCGCTAAAATCTCTTATTACATCCTCCCATTCCCTCCAACAGAACTGTTGTACCTGAGCTCTGGAATACTCTCTCCCATCCCTCTCTTCCAGCCTTCACATGATCCCTGTAAACTCACCTCTTCAAGGAAGGCTATCAGTTACCCCCATATCCATTACGAACAAGACCAGCTCAACAGCTTATTCAACTTCTACTCACTCCTTTGCTTCTACAATCCCTCTCCCTCCTACAACCCAATCACATCCTCTTTGTTCACACAGAGAGTCTTGTTCTACCTAACAGTTCGAGTGTGAACTTCACTGAACCACAGCACTTATTTCTCCAACCTACTAATCTGCAGTTCATGAGGCAGGAGGCACTTGCATCCTATAACACTTACTCCTCCTGTGTCCCACTTACCTTCTTCTAGACTGTAAGATCTCATGAACGAGGTCCTCTGATCCTTTTGTTTTTGGTGTTCCATTAGTACTGTTTGATGTCTTTGTATGTCTATTCCCTATTGTACCCCGCTTCGGAATAAGTTGGCACTATATAAGGATAATAATGCTGTGCAAGGAATTTTCCTCCTGCCTTTAGATCTGGCAAACTGAGCACCCACCAGCTGTTGAAGGTTACAGTTTATATAAATTGCTGTGGATGATGGGAGTTGCACTCTAAAAGAGCTGCTTGGCAATCCTTTTTACGCACCCCTCTGGCACTTAAAGGGTTAAAGAAAAAAAAAAAAAGCATGGTTTGCACTTACTCATCAGGGATGTAAAAGGAGAAGCAATATGGTGCATGTTCTTTTGGGGTCCTGGCTGTCTGGGAAAGGCTGTGGACTACTGCAAGATGGTTTAACCTTAATATTGTTTAGCAATTCTTTACCTAGGCAAGTGTTCCTCATACATGTTAAGTAAAGATTTCACAATTTATGCTAGTATGTGACCTCCATAAAGAGCTCTCATTATTAAACTGCTTGTGAGATATGATTATTGATCTCATCACAAGTTCAATAGGACAGCGATTGACAATGACATACAAGCAGCAAGGGAAGAATGTTTCATGACAGAGGCTGTCTGCCTTGTCACTTCAGTGTCACCAGCTGGGGTAAGTAAAATGATTTGCCTCATTTCCAGTTAGCGCCCATCTAACCCTCCACCTTAATTTATAGGGCATGGTCAGTAAATGTTGCACAATTCTTGTGACTCCTTAGTTCAGGGCTTATAATTTTAAGTCCTTTGCTACTAGTCAGACCTGAAAATTTACTCACCACTGCAAGCCATAACATACCCACCAAAGCTGAATTTCTACTCACCAGGGTTAAATTTTCACTCGCCATTGGCTAGTGAGGAGTAGAAATTTTGAGCCCTGCCTTAGGTGCTAGAGAAATCGCCATGCATTGGGGTTGATTATTTTAAGGAGTTCTGGGACAAACCATTCGTACTACTGGGGAGAACTAAAATTCTACTTTAAATAGGGATTTACGGGGAAATTTCAATTAAAATGTATGGGAATTTTTGGAATTCACAGATAGCCCTTATAGTGCAAATGCTTTTCCCCCTGAATTCCCCCACTTTTCTCTTTTTAGCATAGCGACCTTACTGTTAATTTGTGCAATAGCGACATTTCTAATATTTACCAGCAACTTGGCAAACAGATGAAAAAACAAAACTAAGGTCCTATTACATATTTAGTATTACGGTTTGGTTAGTCCAGTAGAATTTACGGTGGTACAGTATTTGGTAACGGTGAATTCTTAACAACCGAATGCTAAAGATAAATCTGCCGCATTGCAATGTGTTGGAGATATCTCTTGCAGCCAGTGGATTAAAGGAAATGGAATGTAAAAAAACAAGCTGCTTGTACGTTTGTTGTAACATTCACATACGTATACGTGTTGCTTTTTTTGTTTTTTTCTATGGTATTAACTTATGTACTCCTATTAATGGGTGTTTTGGTATGGGACCTCAATGAAAGGGGATGTCACACGTCCAATGTAAAGGTCAGTTATGATTTATAAAGTCTGCTCCAAAGGGAGTCATTTGAAGAATCAGAAAACTGATCCCTTAGCTGGAAGGCAACCAACAAATATGTGGTTCTCAGTGACAAACCCCTGGGATGTAAGCGCAGCCTCCATATATCTGCTGTTTTGGTCTTTTAGGTCCAATAAAGAGGGTCCCTGACTGTGCAAGATCGGAAACAGTCTTGTGTGATACAGTGAGTCTCTCTTCAGACCCTAGTTGGTCTGCCAGTGTTTAAAATCCAGCTTTAGCTTCACTGGCATAGGCAGCAATCAGCGGATAGTTACCCTTTAACCCTTTAAGTGACAGAGGGGTGGACAATGCATTGAGGAGTGATGTACTACACACCCCTCTAGCACACATAGGGAGATTTTTATTTATTATTATTTTTAATATAAGTTACAGGACTTTTCCTGCGGCGTAAAACAAAGGTACACAAGTTTTTTGTTGGTGTTTTTCCCCCCTTGTTTTTTTTTTTTTGTTAATCAAAGTGCAAGAAAGCGCTCCAAACGTATTCTATAATGCATCTGTGGGAGGGCTTAGTTACTGACGGTGGCTCACCATAGTAAGTGACCAGGACAGATATCTTCCATAAAAAGATTAATGTAAAAACAACTAGATTGAGATGTAATAGTGGGAATACCATGGATTAATCCCACAGGAAAACCACTAACAGCTTGTTTATTTTTTAAGGGGTTTTCTTTTGGTCAGAGGCAACTGACAATTAATGAAAAGGTTGGTCATTGTAAACATGCGCATGCACACTGCTTACCTCTTTCTCCTCTGCATTCCCTACATATTCACCATCAGAAAACAACCGGACTGCCACTTGCTCCTACAGGACAAAAAGATAGTATTACAAACTGCTACAATCTGCAGGAAGTATATCCCACTATAAAAAAAATCCTCCAAAATAACTAGTGTTAATTACCTTCAAACAATCGGTCTATCCTCTTCCTGTTTAAATGAAATGCTCAGATTTTTATTGGTAAAAAGGACATTTTTGTTCAGCTAGGCTCTAGCTTTGTTTACTACAGTTTATTGAGAATCGTCCTGCTCTCAGTCAAAATAGAAGTGACAGCAACCAAGTTCCTTCTGATATAACACTTTACAGTTTGCTTTACCACAGATCGGATTTCTCGCTGACGTGCAGCCCCAGCTGCTCCAAACACTGAGCCTACTAATTGATTATATGTTTTGCTTTAACTCCCTGGATGCTAGATGTGAAGCAATATGTTTGGAGACCTCTCTAGCAACCAAGGGGTTAAACAAATTAATCAAAATATAGAGCACTGCAACCACACACATCTTGAAGAGTGAAGGCGAGAGCATCTAACGTGGAGATTTTTGCTTACTCGCCGACAACTCCTTTTCTTAGTCCATGTGGAACACAGGCACTGTGGAGGGGAGTCAGGGCACAAAAAGGACTCTGACCTGGCAACTCACTCCCCTATCCACTTTACCCCTGTTTGGATATGCCTCAGTTTTAACGTATAGCATAGATGAAAGAAAAGACAGAAGTGGAACAAGAAACAGATATCCTGTACCAGTGGACCCCCCTACTCAGGACTTAGTTTTTTCTCCATAAGGAAAGTGCTGTGTTTCACATGGACTAAGAGAAACTCGGCATGCTGGCTTACATGTATTTTTATAGTTGGATGTGATTGCACTCCTTATCTATCACCTGGATGTATGTGTCTGGATTCATTAGTGCAGTGTGATGTCTCCAAGGTATGTTACATATAATGCACTTTTTTTGAGCCACTGATAGGAGTTAGATGTGGGCCATATGCATCTCTCCGCATTTCACATTAGAGGGGACGTGGCTCAGGCTGACATAATGGAAAGCATTGCGTTCCATAGAACAGTGGTACCAGATATACTCAATTACTCAACCTCTGTCTGACAACCAGCACCTCCCCATCCTCTTTCAAGAATAAACTAAATCACACCCATCTTGAAGAAATCCTCTCTTGGCTCAAACTTACTATCAAACCACTGTCTTATTTCTCTTCTCCCATTTGCTTCAAAGCTCCTCAAAAGGTCTTGCATACAACCTCTACTCTCATACTGGGTTAGATCCCCTGCAATTGTGATTCTGCCCTCATAACGGAGAATGGCAACACTAAACTGGCCAGTGCCTGCTCTCCATTGATGCAAAAGGCAACTAATCCCTTCTCATTATACTGGATGTCGGTAGCCTTTGACACAGGGTGTATGCTTAAGTACACAAAAATCTCTTTATAATATCAGATGCTCTTGCCTCCATTCTTTATGATGTGTGCAACTGCAGTGCACTATATTTTGATTAATTTATTTAATCCCCTTGGTTGCTAGAGACATCTCCAATCCATTGCTTCACAATGCTCTTTAGACCTCTCAGTGTATCAGCTGGGTCTCCATACAAGTCCTCACATCAAGTGAAAAATCGCGTCTGTAATAAAGCAAATTGTAAGGCGTTGTATAAGCAGGAAATTAGTTGTCACTTGTATTTTGACTACTGAGTGCAGCATGAACCTCAATAAAGGAGGAAAGCTGTAGTAAACAAAGCTAGGGCCTGTGTGGAACAGAGGGACCATGGGGATATACCAAAACATCTGCCAAGATTCTTGGGAGGGAGAGAGAATAAGCCCTCAAAACACAGATAATTGCTAGCAGAAAAAAAACTGGTACAAAAGGAACTGCCGGAAACATGAGAACAGGATGGTTTTAGGAGCATAGCGCTACATCACCAGACTGGCACATTGAACTTGAGTCTTCTATGGACAATTTTATACACACATACACAAATACTATATTATACATTGCGAAGCAATGGGTACCTTAGAAAGATGCAAACAAGCGATGCTGGCTGATTGAAAGCCCTCAATCACAGACAGCAAAGTAAATAAAGCAATACACTATGCAGAACCGCTGTAAAGAGCCCTGTCAGGAGTGGAGAACTACTAAATGTGTTACTATGTTTGCATAAAGAATCTATAATAAAATACTTTAGTTTTAAAGAAAAACGGTAGCTATGGAAAAACAGCAGTAATAAAAAAAAAATAAAGGAATAAAGAAAAACAAACTTAGAAGACAAATAAGAAACGAATGTAAAAATAACCAATGTAAGTGGTATCGGTATTGATGGAATAAACTTCTGCTTCTTAACTACTGTTCCAGATGTGTGCTGTCTCTTGCTGCAACCAGGGATATCCCAGGCTGAGTACTCACATATATATTTGTATGGGACGTGCACCAACTTTTTGTTTAAATACTTTTGATTATTGCTATTAACATTTAGTGTGTGCCATTACTTTGGTTTTGTGTGTATATTATATACACACACACACAGTTTTTTTTCCTTGTTTGATGATGAGAATATGTTTTTATTTTTTTGTCTCTCTGAATTTGTTATTCTTCCTTCTGAATACACGGGTTTCACTCCTTTCCTTTATATTTACTATATGTGCACTCTCTCCTAAGCTCTTAGAATGTTCTTTTTTTTTTTTTTCAGGTAATTAATTTTTGGGTGATCTACAGTGTGGAGGATTACATTTACATTCTGGGCTGCTGGGAGTTAGTGCCCCAGTTGTCATTTTACAGAGAAGACACCTTTTTGATTTTTTAGATTTCAAAAAAGGCTGCATGCGAAGAAAGAACAATTTTCTGGCTAATGTGACTAGGGAGGAGCCCTATGGCAGTCCACAGAACCACACCAGCAGGATAGAACACCAGAAAGGCAGGATTACAAGATAAATCTGGTCCGCCCACCTTCCGAACGGACACAATAGCCAAGAGAAAGACTATAGAGTGTCAATGAATGCAGGTAGAAAGAAGCAAAGTGCTCTGGAGGAGTCTTCTGAAGCATTCCCAGAAGCAGTTTCTTGTCAGACCGAGGAGTGGGATAACAAAAGATAGGGTCGGCATGAGACACCCCTTGGATAAAAGTTTGCACATCAGGTAGTAGGGCAATGCGCCTCTGAAAAAAGACAGAAAGAGCTAAAATTTTAACTTTAATAGAACTAAGACCACACCCATTCTGAACAACCACCCTGACGAAAAGACAAGCTAACCGGAAGCTGAAAAGGCCGCAGCAGTGACCTAGTCACTACTTACAAAACAGGGCCACACCCTGCGATATGCCTTGTAAGAAACTCTCTTTTAAACCTCTAGAATGGTAGCAATAATGGAGTTAAAAAATAAATAAATAAAGTAATTAAAAAAATATATATACGATTTTAGAGAACTTACTGTTAAATCCTTTTCTCTTTAGTCCATATGGAACATGGGGCTTAGCTCCCTCCTTCAGGAGGGCAGGGCACTTCAAAAAGACAGGGACTTTGGGCCACGGACTCTCCGCTTCTTCCTCCAGTTCAACCACCCACCTCACCTACTTTCCATATTCATGTATGACAAATGCCACAGAAAAAAAAAAAAAGAACCTAAGTGTATATATGAAGAAAAGGACGCTCCTAAAACTAAGAGCCTTAGAGGACTCCTCTGTGTGGGGAAGGAAACTCAGGTTGTGGTTTTTCTCCTGGTGGGAGTCTTGTGTTCCATATGGACTAAAAAGAAAAGGACTTAACAGGTAAGATACACTAAAATCCTATTTTTCTTTTGTCCAGTATGGAAGACAGGAACCATGGGATACACCAAAGCATATGCAACATACTGGCCAGAGATGCTCAACTAGGAACAAGCCTGCTATAGATTTTACCAGGCTGTATAGGAAAGGTGTCCTGCAATCTCTTTTAGCTCACTAGTACCTTACACAGAGAGGAAATATCCTAAAGCACATCATACTGATCCTGCCACGATGACAGTCCAGCCATAAAGTGTCAGGCAATTCCTTTCTAAACAAGAAAACCAGCCAACCCAGAAGTACATTTCTGCCTTGTTGAGCATCATCAGTGAGATGTAGTGGATCTCCCTCTAGGCACTGTAAGCAAGATTTCCATGTCTGGATGCCCCGGTTACCCTTGGGGTGATGAATCCCAAGGATAATTTACATATGCAAAGTACTGGTCAGAGATGCTCTACTAGGAACAAGCCATCATGCTGCGGGTTCCCCCTTGTCAGTGGATATAAGCCACAGCAGTGGAGTAATCTGACTGCAAGTGTCTGGGATCAGTGTAGGAGAGAAAGGGAAACGATCAGAGTTCCAGAATGTTGATGGACTGGAGACAGTCTTCCCCAGATCACAGCCCTGGGCCCCCAGGTGCCCAAGGATTGCAGCCCATCCTCTCAGGCTGCATCAGTTGTCACCAGATCCCTCTACAGGGAAGGATCTCCCTGGATTAAGATGTGGGAGATCCTCCCCAGTCTTCGGAGAGAAAGGGTATCATCCGATGAGCGAGATGCTCTGGTCTCTGGGACCATGAACTGTGCATGTCCCGTTGAAATTCTCTCATGTGGAACAGAGCATATGGGACTACCTACAAGAGCAGACACACTTGGCAACCTAGGACTTGTATGTAGTCTCTGATCATGGCAGAGGGTCACTTCAGCACCCATGACATTCTGAGCAGGACTTGAAGCTTCTCCTCTGTGAGAAACACCTTCCCCTGGATGGTGTCAAATCTCATACGCAGAAGCACAAATACCTGGGATGGGCAATAGGAGAGGATTTCTTTAGACTGAGAATCCAACAATGATGCACTAGAATGCAGGGGCACCCTTGAATAGACAGAATCAAGATTTCTTCTGAAGGAGCCTTGATCAACAGATAATCAGAATATGGTGTCAGAGAAATGCCTTGGGCACATATATACACAGCCAGGGCTGCCTTAATCTTAATAAAGATTCTGTGTGCTGAAGTCAGGCCAAACGGCAAAACCATGAACTGGTAGTGATTACAGGTGAACGCAAAAGACAGGAGGCATTGGTGACCAAGGGAGATCGGGACATGTAGATACACATCCTGAAGATCCAGACAGGCAATGCAATGACAAAATGCAAAGATTCCATCCTGAAGCCTGTAGCAAGCACATACCAGTTGAGACACTTCAGATCCTTTTTTGAGAACCACACAAAGGTTGAAATAGAAACCAGAAAATCATTGTTGGGCTGGGAAGGAGACCGGCACCTGCATCTCCAGAGGAGTGGAGACATACTGCTGAAAAGACAAGAGATTTTTGTTACTGAGGATGCACAAGTCTCAAAAAACATGGAGATCCCCCCCTACAGGCAACAACGGTCCAGGATTACATGAGTCATCCGGAGGTTTGCTTGTCACACAGACTTTTGAGAGGATTTTTTTTTCATGCTGCAAAGTCTGTCTGTGCTTTGTAGAGTGCTTGGGAGACCTGAGGGATCTGTGCCCTCTGCACCAAGGATTAGAGAGGTGTGTGTGTGTGTGTGGGGGAATGAAACACACACATCTTCCTTGCCAGATAGGATCGCTTGGTGGAGATCTGGGGGCTACTGTGACACCAAGAGGATCACAGGACATTGCACAGAACAGAGGAACCTTACAGTTCAGCAACACCATTAGGGTCTGCCATCAGGAGACCCCATAGTCAAACTATTGAGTCAAATACACAACATAGATCCCAATTTCTGGGATCCAGGCTCTGGGACTGAGAAATCTGCCACAGCATTTTATATCCGTGGAATGTGAATGGAGAACAGATCCAGCATATGAGCAGTCAACCACATCACAATCAGCTGGACCTTGTCCCATCGATGCATTTCTGGTCCCTTCCTGGCAGTTGATGTAAACCATCACATTATTGGACTTGATCTGCACCAGGGATCCCCCGAAGGTACAGAGTCCAATGCAGCAGGGTTAGGCAAATCATCTGAAAATCTAGAACACTGAAGGGCAGAATGCTGGCATCCCAGCCTGACTAGGGCCCAGTTTAGGATAACCAGTGGCATTCCCAGGGACAGCGGGTGCCACTGAAGTCACCAACAAAGGTCACAGTCTTGTCAGAGACTTTGCCATTGGAAGGAAATGGTTAAATTTTTAGAAACCAGTATGGTTTTGTTAAAATCCTTCTTCAATCAAAATGTGTTTAAATGACCTGTTTTTTTTTTTTTTTTTTTTTTTTTTTTTAAACAATGGGCCTCTTTACCTAAATGGAGGGGGGAAATATTTGAAGGCCTTTTATGAGAAATTACGGGTTGATTTCCAAGACAACCATAGTCTAATGGCTATGGGGGAAGATAAAATATCTGGGGTTTTGGTTCATGAAATGTGACGACCTTTTGACCATCTCACTTGTGAGAGAATACAGACCATGTGTCATATGTACAAAATTGTAAAATGGTATTAGGGTGCCATCTTCAAGAATCATGGCGTTAATTTGCTAGAAGTCATCCCAAATATTAACAGAATAGAGACTAGATTAACCAGATAGTCTAGATAATGCTGACATCATATTGAAATGAGGTGACTGATCAGCCAAACAGGGAAATAAATAAATAAAATCAGAAAAGTGCAGCTGATGTCATATTACATTGATATCCAATCAGAGGAGATTGGGCTGTGCTTTCTGATAAGGGATTTTTTTACTTTACAAGTTAAGGTTTTTGTACAGATTGGTTCCTGGCTCTTGGTTTCCAGATTACTTGAAGTGTTCCTGACAGGCCCAAAGAAACTCTACAAAACCTACACTTATTGGCTCGTAACTATATTCTTTATTTTAATCCTTAGAGTTCTAAGAAAGATAGATTTCCTTTGCATTTGAGTAAAAATAATGTCTTATAATTTTTCTTAAGTGAACTGGCCAACCATTTTTAGAATTATTATAAGCAGCTGTATTGGCTGTAGTAATTCTAGAACAAACAGAATTCATTTGCAATTTATCCAGATAATCTTAAAATAGTCAATAGCAATTAGATCAATATAGCCCTGTTTATATATTAGTTAATCTAATTACGGATACATCTAGAAGACTATAATTGTTTTTGGAAAGGTTATTGAGCTTATATATGATCTGGGGAATTTTTAATTAACCCTTAACCCCTTCTCGTCCGGCGATGTACCCGGACCGTCACACTGGCCTGGCACTTAAGGACCAGTGATGGTCCTGGTACGTCACATACTCTTACTCACCGCGCTCCTGCAGGAGCGCGGTGAGTAATAACGGGGACTGAAGTTGATCACTCCAAGACCGGAGCGATCTCTTTTAGTCCCTCGTTCGACGTGCCAGAACATGTGATCAGTCACGTGGGACGGCACGTCAAACTCTCCTATCTGGTCCTTAAAGGACCAGACACCCTGGGACCGCTGGTCCTTAAGGGGTTAATCTGCTATTTATTTATTTTGGTGTGTGTTTCAAGGCATTTTTTTTTGCATGTGTGTTTGGGGCCTAACTTTTGTAAAGTGGAAGTTTCTTTTAAACTCTCACTAGACAAAAGAAGCCGCCATCTTGGGTGGGGCATCCATATATGTCATATCTGTGGATTAACCCTAGGAATGTTGTAGGTATAACTATAGGATTACTATTGTCATTTTATAGTATATGTTGCATGAATGTATTTGTTTTTATTGTGCTTTCTAGACATATATTATTAGATGTAATTCCTAGTATATTCTTGGTTTAATCTATTATTGATAATAATAAATGCAATTTATATGTTTTATCCAGAAGGTATGCAATATTTAAAACAGTATAGAAATAATCTGGGATTTTATTCCAGATAAGTTTTTCTAAATTTTGATATTCTTATATGGTACAAGGAGATTGTTATGAGACCTATTATGTTTATTAATGGCAATTCACATAACATACCTTAATTAGCAAAGTTTATAAAGTTTCTGGGGCAGAGGTATTTATATACATTGCTGCCAACTGTACTGGAATTAATTGTAAGGCTAAATTAACACTTTGTATGCTGCTGTGTTCAATTGTTATCTAATCCCCCTGGATACACCTATGTGATGTTAACCCTGTTGGTGCTGGTAATACTATTTTGTGATATTGGTTTTTGAGCTACTGTATGTCTATTTCAATTGGTGTTCACTCATTTATATCACTGTTGATTACACTCGGCGTATATAGTATATTTTACTTAAATAAATTATATAAGGATTTTAGTCATATTTGTTAAATCCTTTTCTCTTAGTCCATACAGGTTACTGGTAACATTGGGTAGGCGATCAGCCCCTTTAATAGGCAGGAACAATTCTGAGAAGTGACTGCTGGGTGGAGCCTACCTCCTCTCCTTAGCTTGCAGCTATCCAATCCCCTTCCAGTAAGATTTGAAAACTAACTTGACTAGGTAGTAAGAAGGTAAAGGAAGACTCCTGTGAGCATGAACCTGAAAAGTCCCCCATGTTCTGCCACAGGAGAGCCAAGCATGGTCCCTAGACAGGGTGGGAGACCAGTAACCTGTATGGACTAAGAGAAAAGGATTTAAAAGGCAAGACTAAAATCCTCTTTTCTCTGTCGTCCAATACAGGTTACTGGTAACTTTGGGATGTCCAACCATTGAGTTTCCCAGAGGAGGAAAGTAAGGCAAGGACCAGGCACAGGCCCCCAAAGTCACCAGAGCACCAATGAATCAACAGATCATGAATAGCTCCACAATAACCACAAAGTGTCAATGAACACTGAACAGGGGTAAAAACAGACCCCCAGGAACTGTCACACAGCACACTGAACTAGAGCCAACAGGGCTCAAAAGTGAAAGAGTACTGAAGATACGAAGGAGATCCTAGACTGGCATCAGCCAATGCCACCACATCCACACGATAGCGTTTGGAAAAGGTATGCACAGACAACCAAGTGGCCGCCTTGCACAACTGATCAGCAGAGGCCTGATTTTTGTAGGCCCAAGATGCCCCAATAGCATTCTACCTTGTAGAATGAGCTTGTTGTCCAATACAGGTTACGGGTAACTTTGGGATGTCCAACCATTAAGTTCCCCAGGGCGGGAAGAAAGGCAAGGACCAGGCGTAGGCCCCCAAAGTTACCAGAGCACCAGTGAACCTACAGACAGCAGAATTGAGCTGTTCAGCCCAAACAGCAACAGCCCTATTTACCCATGCAGAAGCAAAGGTAGGGCGAAGGGCAGAGCCCGCAGTAGCAAAAATAGCCTTGAGAGAAGTCTCAAGCTTCTTGTCAGTCCAGTCTTTAAGAGCAGAGGTGTCAGCCACTGGCAAGGCAGTTGATTTTGAAAGCCTGGAAACTGGGGCATCCACTTTAGGTGCATGAATCCACTGAATAAGGGCTGTTTCAGAAAACGGATAAAGTTTAGCAAACTTTTTAGACACAGATGGTTTCTTGACTGGAAATTTCCACTCTTCAGACACCAAGCGGTCAAGGGTGGGATTAGGTGGAAAGCATGCATGGGGCCTACAGGCTCCTGGAAAACATCAGAGGGGTCAGAAGACGCCTCCTGCACCAAGGGAATGTTCAGGGTGGACAACACAGCCCTGATCAGGCCCTCAGCCGAGGGAATGCGGTCCACCTCAAAGGGGTCCCCAAAAAACTGAGATGAAGGAACAGCTGAACAATCATCATCAGAGTCCATCAACAGTTTCTCCTCAGAGGAATCAGACACATCAGGTACATCCGGCAGTTTAGGCAGGGAAGATCTGATAGGGGCGGGGGTCTTCAACAGATTGAAGACCCCCTGTAAAGTGGATGGAAGGAGTTGTAAGGTGGAGCGGAGATTCCTAGTAGTAGCCTTAAACTCTTGCATCCATACTGGCTCTAGTACATGGCTGGAGGCCCCAGCAGGGGATTCAGGGGCAGTAGCGCATGCTGGGCAAACATGACCTGAGTATTCTCTAGGTAACTGATTGACATGAGGAGCAATGAGGGACACAGACACCTTAGTCTTAGGTTTAGCCCCAAGAACTAATGGAGTAGACATTCTCACAGAGTCAAAATGATCAAAGTATCAAAACACCCACAATAAACAGTGTATGATAATTAATGCACCCCAGAAACACTAAATTAAGACTTATCTGGTAGGCTAAGGGTTAAGCTGCGGAGGAGAGAAGGAGATTCCAAGACCTGCGTAGGATACTCGATCTGCGAACATACAAAATGGCTGCCGAGACGGGAGCCAATTGGAAACAAGCACGTGAAGCTGGCACTCATGGGAAACGTAGTTTCACTGACAGAGTACCCCGAAAGCCCCCAGCATCCCCAGATTGTTAACCGGATGACAGAACAAGGGAAAACCAACAATATGGGCCATCTCTGACCACGCTACTTGCAGCGGTTGCAGAGATATGTCCCAAAGTGTAAAGTCCCATAGACGTGAATGGAACAATGGTGTCTATGCGGTAAACGTGCGCCTTAAGGGTGTGGAACAAAGTTAGCGAGGTGAAACACAAACGTGAAAACACTCAAACTCTAAACCCAACAGGAAAAGTGCCCCAACCCCCCCTCCCAAAAAAGTGCGAACCAGCAGCAAAAAGATTAAGTTACCACAGAAACTTGCTCCAAACACCTCACAGACATACAGAATAACCCCCCCCCAGGGCTTAGATCCACAAAAGTGCCTGGTAAACTGAGCTAGCCACATTTGGTTGATGGGAATTGTCAGTGATGGTAATCTGCCTAATGGTGGTATTCCCTATCTAACAGAAAAATAATAAAAAAGCTAAATCTAAAGCAGAACTGTTCTCTTGCCTTGTGTCTTGAACAAGGAACAAATCTTACTGATTGGGGATTGGCTAGCTGCAAGCTAAGGAGAGGCGGTAGGCTCCACCCAGCAGTCACTTCTTAGAATTGTTCCTGCCTATTAAAGGGTCTGATCGCCTACCCAAAGTTACCAGTAACCTGTATTGGACGACAGAGAAACATATTTTTGCACAAATATGCGTAATTGATTATTTCCTGTGAAGTAGCGTGTCAATACCTAGCATTGTGTAAAGTTTTCAAATTAAATAAAAACATTAAATTTATTTATAAATGTTTTTATATTTTTATGTTTAACCATTTCCTGTATATCCTCGACAGTCTGTTCAGGCAGACATGTCATGGAAGAGGGGATACTGTTGTCTGGACCAGTTCCTGAGAATGGGACTGCCTAGGTCCCTACTATATCTTCATGTTCTCCCACATTGCCACAGATGGGCAAGATACCACCAGACACAACTAAAGAGACAATGACAATCTTGTTGTCTGGTAGAAAAGCCTCTCTCTGAAGAGTTACGAATCTCATACAGAGAAAGTGGAGGAGGAGCTGGGACAGAACCAGAGAATTCAGGTAACGGAGAAAGCAGCCATGTTGCTCCAGACAGGACATGCAAGACTTTATCAAATGGACATCCAGATAGGGAGTCAAGAAGATCACTTGAGAGTGGCTGCGAGCAGCCAGGTTGACATGACCTCCATTGAATTCCTGAGGAGCAGTCACCAGCCCAAAAGAAAAGGAGGTAAACTGAAAAAGGCAATCTTGGAATAGAAACTCCAGGAGTTGGTGATGATCCATGTGGATAGGAATGTGCAGATAATAGGCCTTTATGTCTATGGAAGCAAAGACTTGCCCTGGACACATGGCAACAATGGCGGAGTGCAAGGAAAACAACTTGAACCGTGAACAGAGCACAAAATGGTTGATGTATTAAAGCGGAACTACCACCCCTTACAAACATGGCCCCAAATAATTACCCATCTGGCGACCAGCTGCTCAGTAGCGCTAGTCGCCAGAATTAATACCGTGTTAATGAGAATTATACACTGTTCCGGACTGACAGGCAGGAAATAGCGCAGACATATTTCCATAGTGACGTCTGTGCACCTGCACTGTCAGTCCCAGCCTGCTCTAGGAGGCGTTGCTAGGAGCAGTTCAGCTCCAAAAGGGACTGACAGTGCAGATATCACTATGGAAAGATGTCTGCTCTGTTTCCTGCCTGTCAGACCGGGAATAGTGTATAATTCTCATTAATGCGGTAATAATTCTGGCGACTAGCGCTACTGTGCAACTATTCGCCAGATGGGTAATTATTTGGGGCCAGGTTTGTAAGGGGAGGTAGTTCCACTTAAAGTCCAGAACAGGACTTTTATGGAGACTATGAAAGAATCAGAATCTAAACCAATTAATCTTTTTCAGAGAAAGACATTAGGCATTAATAACAGTTCTAACATGGAAGAAACTGCATCTGAAAATAGACTACTTTGCTCAGTACTGCTAGGAACTCTGGACATGAATATAGACATGGAGCAAGGGACATAAAAACTAAGAAGTATCCATCCAAAATTACTACAATCACACTGGGTCCACCCCAGAAATGTCCCACGTGCCATGGAAATAAACATCTATGACCTCCTACTGCAGACAAGATTCCAGCAGTCATGAGGCATTGGACTTGTCAAAAGCTGCTAATAGGCATTAGCATCAAGGATCTTGAACATAATCACCAAATCCTACTTGGGTGCATCCACATGGATTGCCTCCAAAAGCTGACCACCTCACACGCACAAGACAGCCATAGCCCTAGTTACCCATTCAGTGGCAAAGCCGGTGACTGAGACAACACCAGAAGCCACAAAATCTGCCTTCAAAAAAGAATCCAAGTGCTTATCCACCAGAACTTTAAATGCCACATCATCTACCAGTTACAAAGCAGTATTGCTGGCAAAGGTGATTAATTGGGATGGGGGGGGTAGCCTACTGAGCTAAAACTTCAGCAGAAAAAAGGTTACATAATAGATATAAGCCAATTAAGGAATAACCTGCTGTCCAGGAGTAACTGATCTAAGGAACTACGAAGAGGAAAAATGGCAACTTCCTTCTTGCATCTCTTGAAAACATCAGGGAAGAACAAGAATTGGTGGCTTCTAATACCTTGAGCATCACGATGACAGTCTGAATAAGACCCTCAGAGGAAGAGCTGGAGTATTCCTCACAAAGGTCCCCAACAGAGTAGCTCATCCGCATCAGTTTCACCAATAATGGGGGTATCGCCCTCTATACCTCACATTTCTTTTTGCGGGATGCAGGATGTCCCATGGACCAATAATCTAAAACTCCTTAAATAGATGAGGGGATAGAATTGAGGAAAGGCTGTAAACCATGCAGGCTACAGTTCAACATGTTCAGGACCCTGGAGCTTGTGCAGGGACCAAACAGCAATGGGGGAAACAGATTACTAGAAAATTCCCTTGGAAGACCAATCGGGCACTAGGAGCAATGGGTTAAAGGGATCCACAAAGCCTTAGCAGTCAGACTTGCCAATGTCTCCCTTAAGCTCTGAGCCAGGAGACCCCCTAAATTATAAAGTAAAAGTAGTAGAAAAAGTAGAATAAAAGTATTTCTGTCTTCAAAAGTACTTGCCTGTCTGCAAGGGGTTAATGTGGCAAGCAGGAGAGAGAAAAGCCATCTTGAAGCAAGCAGAATCCAAAAAGGAAGAGGTCAGCCTAGGAAGAACAGGCCTAGAGGTGCTCCTTGATGGTGTGTGTGTTTTTTTTTTTTTTTTTTTTTTTAATGGGGGAAATTGTAACATACATATATCTATATCAATTTTTTTTTGCTTGTTGTGAGAGCTCTGCAAAATAAACATTAAAGCATCATGTGGTCTACTTAATCTTCGACATGGTTTGGCATACCCAACTTGCAGTGAGAGTACACCCTTGTACTCCAAGTGGTGCTGTCTCAGTACCCCAAGCCCCACCGTTATAAGCACACTGACCACTAGCATTTTAAAATGACCACCACTGTAGAGTGTGTGTATGTGTCTTTAAATATGTTCATGTGGCATTGACGCAAACACTTTGAGGATTCTATAAGACAAGTATTTGCTACTTCATCTCATTGGAATCAACACTGATTGATCCTTAGAATACTTGGTCTTCCCCAACAATTCCTGCTATTTCTGACCATATCAGTCTGAATATGAATACTTACTAGAGGAGGCTCATCTTCACACAAAATCACAGAAACAGGAGAAGGCTCATCTGCCCACTTCACAATGCGTTTGGAAGAACTCTACAGAGACAAAAATAAAATATGATTTTAATTAATTATTTGCCTGTTAAATCCTTTTCTCCATATGGAACACAGGAACCATGGGGATGAGCTCCTCCTACAGAAGGGTGGGGCACAAAAGACAGGGTCTGTAGGGCAGAGATTCCCCCCTTTCCTCCAGCTCAAACTCCACCTACTTCCATATTCACGTGTGACAATCAACACGGAAAAAAGAAGCCACAGAGAAAAAAGAAAACCAAAAGACCAAACCAATGAAAAGATCAAAGACTAAACTGTATCAACAGACACCAGATAAGCACAGCACACCAAACAAGAGCAAACAGGGCTTGAACTATTGAACAACAAAACTGAGCAGTAAATGAAAAAGACACATAAAAAGTGGACAATGCAATAGAGCATGGATAGATACAAAGAGCAAGAGCTCTCTTGCCATCCTAACCTAATTGGTTGCAGAGGTATGTCCCAAAGAAGTTAATTGAGCAAAGATGGCCACAGACAGACTCCTGTTCTTAAAGGAGACACACCAGTAAAACCAGAATAAAAGTTAAAATTAACCAGCAGTGGTAGGGAGAGGAAAAAAAGTGCCTCCCAAAAGCACCATAAAATGACCAATTTGATTTTCCCCTACATTACTCATACAATGATCAAATACATTGCAGAACAGCAGTGTGTTTTAAATCTACAAACTTACAATGCACACATGGCACCTGTGAAATGGACAGTCCAACTCCAGGAAGCCAGTGATGAGAGGCTGCCTAATGGCTGACTATATAGCCAAGTATCTTATAGGGATAGTAACACTTCGTTTTAACTTTATTTTATTTTGTAGGCATTAAAAAAACATGAAGAATGATATAAGTCTTATCTCTCAAACCTTTATGGTTTATGAGATATTCACAAGCAAAGTTCCCCTCCCCGCCCCTTTTACCTAGTGTAAGCCATCTCTTCTCAGATGTCAGTCTGGTTGTATGACAGGACAGATAACAGAAGGGGACAATTTTCTTTGTATGAAAACAATGAAAGCCCTTCCCCCCTTGAAAAGTTTTTCAGCTTTTTCCATTATCTTAATTGAAGATTGTCCCTCTCTGCAGTCTACCTGGGCACCTCCCTTCTGATCTGGTTGAACAGGGGGGGGATACTTTGTTTGTGAATATCTCTTAAACCATAAAGGTTTCAGAGATAAGACTTATATCATTCTTCATGTTTTTTTAATGCCTACAAAATAAAATAAAGTTAAAATGAAGTATTACTATCCCTTTAAGATAAAACAATACAAATTCTAAAAACAACTAAGAGGATGGCCACTGCATTCCTTTCAGCTTGGCAGAGCACAAGAATATGGAAATAGGCAGGGGCTGAGCTAGCGGAAGAAAAGGGAGTCACCGACCCAGAATACCTTGGTTTTGTGATGTTCATTGCCCTTCTGGAAGCAGAGCTCAACCACATGGTTCCTGTACTCCATATTGGACGCAAGAGAAAAGCATTTGTCTCAAGTCAAGATATGAGAAAGGTAAACTATAATGCATACTGTAATCTTTTGTTCCAAAACCACACAACAGGCCTACTGTATAAAAGCAAAGAGGCCATTATGGAGAAAAATCAACTGTACCATAAGGAACAAAAACATTCTAGAGGAAGCTCTAACACATTGCTTCAATATGTGTTGGAGATTTCTCAAGCATCCAACGAGTTAAAATTTAATTGGAAGTTTTATTTCTCCCCTGTGGGCAGGTGATTTTTCCCAGAATTGCCCCACTGCTCTTTTATCCATATGGGCCATTACCCCTAACTTCAACAGCTACCACACATTACCATTGCTATCACTGAGGCTAATGTACAAAGACCAATTGGAGCAAACAAACTGTCCTGTAGAGACAAATTAAAATGCCCATCAATTTAAACTGGGATTTTTACGCACTGAATCCTTCAGACAACTCCAACTCATCACAAATAAACGTATTAGACACCTTTTTAGCATGTAAGGGGTTAAATGCCCCATTTACCTGAATGGGAATTTTTATCCCCCCATACCGTGCTGCTGGTTTGCTCCAGTTCTACTTAGTTCATCAGCCTCACTTTTATATGGGACAGAGTCTCAACATGTTCCCTTCCATACCTGAAGATCTGAGTGATCTGCCTCTAAACGCTTGTTTGCCATCTCCAAAGCTAGGGCTCTTGGTGTTTTGGGGAAAATTGGTTGCATCATGGTGGAGGGACATTGCTGAGAAAACTTCTGGAAGAAAAAGTGCAGAAATCAAAAGCCTTAAATCAGCCAAGCTCAAGAAAGATCCAAACAAGTGGAGGTCTACCTAGTCGTAAACTGTAAACGTTTAGCACCTAATCAAAAAAAAAACAAAAAAACTACAAACTTTAGATGAGCATTTTCCATGATTAATTCTTCTGACACGGCCACCAGGTGAGTCGGTTGGAGTCTGTGTATTTTTAGGAACTCGACAAGAGCTTAACACTGCATCTGATAGGAAGAAGGTAAAATGTAAAAGTTTAGTCTCGTTGGAGAGAAGTAAAATCGTTAACATTTCCCCGTATGGTGGATCATCATTTTGGGAAAATCAAATATTAGACTAAACTTCCAATTGTACAAAATTATATAGCAAATCTTGCCATGGAGGACTGGGAAAAGGCTAAAAAAACTGCACAGAATCTATTACACACCTGCTGGGTTGCACACTATAAGAAAATTTCCAGATGATCTCTGCACCGGATGCAGAATAGGAACATTGTATCGTTTTTATGTTTGAGGCAATATGGGATCAACATTTTGGTCTATAAAAACTCAGTTTACTAGAACGACCAATTTGATTTTCTATACTTCAGAATTTGTTAACAACCTACTTGTATCAATTAACAAGAGGTCATCTTTGCCCTTCTACAAGCTTACCTTCCATGAGCAGAGGCTGCCCTGGAAAAAATGGGAAGATTTTCTGGATACCCCTACAAAAATGCTTCACCTCACTAATCAAGTAATAATAATAGCAATGCATGGATATTAATTAACTCCCCATATTGGGAACTTGATTAATCTTTTATTTGGATTTATCTTCTGAACAAATTCCAATATGATTTATGCCCAATATTAGAATGTGGTCACCCAGTCTCTCTTACTTGTTTCTGCATCCCAAATGCATAACCTTACATTTATCCATAAGACTTCATCTGCTTCTTACTACCAAACCATGTTTTTACAGAGAAACAAATATCTTGTTCTGTATATATCAGATTCCTTAGACAGCTTAGTACTGGGCTCAGATCTAAACCCTGAGGTACTCCACTTTACAACTTCAGAGCAACTTGAAAAGGTTCCATTTATAGTTGCTTCCAGGGTTCACATCTATACCTCATGGGCAATCGGGATCACCCACAGAGATCTAAGAAAAGCAGCGGAGTTGCTGTATCCGAACAAAGACAAATCTGTGCTCTCTTCTGTGAGGCTCAGCTCTGTGGAGTGTACAGCTTAAAGTGCTCCTATTGACAGATACTCCAATCTCCGCTGTGGAGCTTTGCAGCTCCTTCAGGGTTATCTTTGGTCTCTTTGTTGTTTCTCTGATTAATGCCCTCCTTGCTGGTCCGTGAGGTTTGGTGGGCGGCCCTCTCTTGGCAGGTTTGTTGTAGTGCCATATTCTTTCCATTTTTTAATAATGGATTTAATGGTCCTCCGTGGGATTTTCACAGTTTGTGATTTATTTTTTTATTTATTTATTTTTTTTAATAACCCAGCCCTGATCTGTTCTTCTCCACAACTTTGTCCCTGACCTGTTTGGAGAGCTCCTTGGTCTTCATGGTGCCACATGGCGTAATGAAACAAAATAGGAAAAATGCCAAGGAATGTGAATAACTTTTGCAAGGCACTGTATATATTTACAAAACTGGAAATTACTTGTTTTCGTGCCTTAAGACTCATGAAACTAGGTAATTGTGAAGAGCTAACTTGACGGACATGTCTTTTTCAGCCTTAAAGTGATAGTAATACTTAAAACTAATTTTATTTTATATTGTAGCCATGAAAAAAACATTAACAACTATACAAGTCTTATCTCTCAGACCTTTATGGTTTGAGAGATACTCGCAAGTAAAGCTTCCCCGAGTGACGTCAGCGCTCTAGTGGACAGATTTGGAATCCAGTCTGCAGACTGGCTGCAGAGCCGAGATCGCAAGATATAAAAATAACTACTTAACTGGAATAGTCTACAAATTGTGCCTGATTTGCAAGCACACTTTGTAGACCCTTCCAATGAAATAGTTATTTTTTAGATCTTGTGATCTCGGCTCTGCTGAAGAGCTGCCAGCTGATCTGTGGACCGGATTCCAAGTCTGTCAGCTAGATGGCAGACTTGGTTGAAACAGCCAGTGAGGGGAAATTTTACTTGCAAATATCTCTCAAACCATAAAGGTTTAAGAGATAAGACATATCATTTTTAATGTTTTTTTCATGGCTACAGTATAAAGTAAAATTAATTTTAAGTATTACTAACACTTTAATATTTATGCAACATGCATCACACACTTTGCTCAAAACAGACAACATACCTTTAACGACCACTGACACACGCCCAAATGCAGGTTTAGGAGTTGTCTGTCCAACCAAAGACCCTGAAGTGACCTGTGAAAGGGAAGTACATACAGATTTAAACCACGCACACACACATCTACCACTATCTAAGAAGTAAAAAAAAAATATATATATATTTATATTACAAGATTCTTGAATAGATTTTCAGCTTAGAAATACTCACATTGTTTCCCCTAAAGGACATATTTCTACCTTGAACAGGAACCCTTTGTGCCAGGCTCAACTTCCCACAATTGGGAGCCGTAACTCCAGTGTTAGAAAGGATACTGGCCAATGCTTGTGAATCAGCAACAAAATCTCCAACTTCAGCATCCGAAACATTAGAAATAAAGAGACCCATTAGTGATAATAAATGGACAAAGAAAAGTAATTAGAGTAAATAAAATGAAGATCCACCTGAATTTTGCTTGTCGCTGCTGTCCTTCAACAGATCCCTTTTCTCTGCTGAATTTTTCTTTGTAGCTGTAGCAATTCTACACCAAAAGTATAAAGTAAGAACCATTAATTTTACAATACAATATAGTAGAGAAGCAAAACAGTATATCGCATGCCTTCGACTGTCTCATAGAAAGGATGAACACAGAAATCCATACTTTTCAACTGAAGAGTCTGCCTTGGTCACATTCTCTGCAGTTTCAGGAGCTGGAGTCGGTGTCACTACAAAGTCTTCCTGACTGGAGAATGGCAGAGACTGATCTGGAAGGTTCATCTGTTGCAGTACTGGGTTTACCTGTGAGTAGGATGGAGGGAGAGAAGTAGACTATGAACCTTATTCGTCAAACCCAAAGCGATGTGATTATGAACCAAGCTAAATGACAAATTAAAATTCTGCAAAATTCTCATTTAAAAAGGTATTTTTAACCCACTGAATGCTAAAAAGGTATCAGTGACCTAACATTGAAGGGGTTAAAAACCTTGTTTAAATCAATGTGCTTGGAATTAAATGGAACAGGCCCTATGCACATTATATAGTGTCATCTAATAAAAAACAAACAAAAAAAAAAAAAAAAACTGCACTCACAGGATACTTTTTCTTAGTGCAAAATGAAGTTTATTCAGAGATCAACGTTTCAATCCCAGCTGGGATCTTTATCAATAAAGATCCCGGCTGGGATCAAAACATTGATCTCTGAATAAACTTCATTTTGCACTAAGAAAAAGCATCATGTGAGTGCCGATTTTCTCTTGATATTCTGCAATGTATAAGGCACCCAGGCATTCATCTAAACTGTCGTGCTTCCTTCCTAAAATTTATATAATAATATATATATATATATCAGAACCTCTAGATTTCCACATAGACGCAAGTGCAAGAAGATTAACTTAATTAGATAAAACCAGATAACCAGAATTCTCTTTAGACAATACGGAACTCATACCCACCGTCTTCCCAAAAATCATGTGTCAATAGCAGCAGCAAAAGAACCAAGCGTGTAAGAAAAGAAAATCTCCAGGGACTAAGACACTAAGAGGACTCCTCTGCCCAGGGAAGAACACTAAATTCCTCTTATCTCCAACATCCAATATGGAACAGGTGGAGATCCCTCTCCCAAGTGGATGAAGGATCTGGATAAAAAAAAAGGCACAGCTATCTCCTAATTGACGTGCAACTCAGACAACCCTGGGAATAAACTACTGAAGCACGAGTATGAAGTACCGCCTTATCCTGGGGAAAAAACAGGAATGGAGGTTTGCAAGACAGAGCTTGCAACTCAGCTATCCTCCAGACAGACAACTGCCAGGCACAATACCATCTTCAGCATCAGCCAACATAAGGAGATGGAGGCCAAAGGGAGGCCCTCTGAAGAACGCCTAAGACAAAATTGAGATCCCACAGAGGAGTGGGATCCGAATGAAAATAAAGACATGAACCACCCTCTGTAGAAAGGTGGTTAAGAAAGGTTAAAGAAGTGCTTATTGAGGAAAAGTTTGATAGAGACTGTTATTGGGGGGGGGTATGGGATTCTTTCTATCTGCTCTACTACTGCTCTGCACACATGCACGCGCACACACACACAGACGCGCACACACACGCGGGTGCTAGCGAACTCCCAAAACTTTTCAAAGCAATGCGTTGGAGGCCTCTCTAGCATTCCAGAGGTTAGTCTATGATTTACAGCCATTAAGAATTTTTAACCATAATATGCATCCATTAGGGGACTTAAAGGCCTCAGATGCTGCCTTTGGATGAATGTCTGCCTCTCACAATAACAGCTTGGTAGATGGGACTAGGGGTGAGGTTCATATTATGAATGGGAGTACACCAATTCACTGGGTTATGAGCTCCTTGTTTAGAGACACGGGATGGGCAAATGCGGCCCTGGTGATTTCATTGCTTTTACAACTGGTAAGGTGAACACATAAATAAGAATAATTTTATTAAATGATCTTTAAGTTTCTTCTGTGAAAAATATGTCCTATGTCTTCTTCAACCAAAACCTAAAATGATCTTTTAGAAAATTACAATTTTACTGTTGTGGCCACCAAGTAGTGCTGTACCTATCGCTTACTATGGTGAGCTGTAATCTGGAACTCAAGCTCTCCTACAGTGTAATATAAGTGCAGATGCCAACAGTCTGCGCTGTAGTAACTTTTGAACGAAAGAGCTCCCTGCAACCTTGTTTTATTTGGCAGGAAGAAGTCAACATTTTTTCCCCTTCATTTAAAAAAAAAAAAAAAAAAAAAAAAAAAGTTTAAGTTAAATACAATAAAACACTGTCCGTTCGTAATAAACCTGCTGCTGACCTGGGATGGGAGAGCACAGTCCTCTCTAGATGGTGGATGTTGCTGTAAACTGGTGTCACAGGGCTGCTTTTGACATTGCTGCTTTTGTCTGAACAGACATTTTTGCTCAGCACCTGCATAACAAAAAAAATGAGTATATTTTAGAGAGTTCACCTGCACTTCTTGAAACAGATCTGAACTGCAGTCACTGTATTAACAATATGAAAATAATCATGACTGGACAAGCAACTCTACACCCTGCAGGAAACTGGGGTTAGTAGGTATGTGTATCTACACAGCTCAGTTTGAATACAGCTGCATATGTGTAAATGCAAAAAACTGGAGTGATTCGGAGGCAAACCTTGTTCACCACAAGGAACAAAAATAAAGGTTTTAAAGGGTAACTATAACTCCAAATAAAGTCCACCCTCCAATTAGGCATCTAGTGAAAAGCTTACCAGTGAAACGGTTATGCGGTTAAAGAACACGTTAGTCAAAACTTCTACCTCAGCAGACACTGACTTCCAAGCAACAGAGCAGACATCTTTGCTTACAGTCATCAGCGCCTGCGCCGTCAGTCCTGGTCACCTCTAGGAGTTGTTACATGGTACCTTTAGGTACCAGAAGAGAGTACAGCACAGGAGCGCAGTTGCTTCTAGAGCAATATTGCATGGCTGTCAGTGTCGGCTGAGGTAGTATTTTTGACTAAAGCAGTGTTTATTCTGCATAACCATTTCATTGGTAAGCTTATCGTTAGATGCCTAATTAGGGGGGTGGACTTCATTTGGCGTGATAGTTCCCCTTTAAAAACAGATCTCAACCCCTTGAATTCTAGGGAAAAATATACCTCATTGCTTGCAGCACAAGGAAATGTCAGGGAAAATGGAACAAACTTTGGAAGGACTGGCTTAAAGGGAAACTCACCTCTGTTAAAGTACTTCTTATATTAAACTGCTATCCAAGTAAATCTTCCATTTTTTTTTATTTATTTTTTTTTTTTGCAATTGATCTTGCTCATTAATAATGGCCAGACATTTAACCCAAGGTGTACATCAAAAGACTGCATTCACTCTACTGGGTAATACATGTAATAAAAGGTTTTTAGTCTTACCTGTTAAATCCTTTTCTCTTAGTCCATATAGCTTACAGGTACCATGGGGAGGCAACAGCTCATCCTAGTAGGCTGAAACAATTCTTCAAGAAGTGCAGGGTGGAGCCTCCCCCGCCTCCTAGCCACTCCCCTCCAGATAGATTTGAGACAATAAACCTACTGAGCTGGACAGTGAGAAGAAGAGGAAAACTTTTGCGAGCATAGACCCACTCGGACTCCCACGTTCAGACATAGTAATCCAAGCTTTACTGGGTGGGAGACCTGTAAGCTATATGAACTATGAGAAAAGGATTTAACAGGTAAGACTAAAATCCTCTTTTCTCTGTCGTCCAATACAGGTTTCTGGTAACTTTGGAATGTCCAACCATTGAGTTTCCCCAGAGGAGGGAAGTAAGGCAAGGACCAGGCCTTCACTTTTGAGCCCTGATGGCTCTAGTTCCGTGTGCTGTGTAACAGTTCTTGGGGTGTTATCCCTGTTCAGTGTCCGTTGACACTTCAGTTGTTTTGTTGGTCTATCTCTGATCTGATGATTCATATCTGCTCTGATGACTTTGGGGGCCTTGCCAACAGGGCTCAAAAGTGAAGGAAGCACCAAGAACCAAAGAAGATCCTAGACAGGAAAGACTGCCACCAGGATCTTCCTCCCAAAGCTGGTGTCAGGCGATGCCAGAACATCAACACGGTAGTGCTTCGAAAAGGTGTGCACAGACGACCAAGGGGCAGCCTTGCACAACTGATAAGCCCAAGAAGCCCCAATACATCTGGTAGAATGAGCCGTAACCGAAAAGGGAACGGGCTTCTTCCTCAGTTCGTAAAGCCTTACGAATAGTGGACTTGATCCAAGACGCAATAGTCACTTTGGATGCAGGTCGTCCTGCGATGGGGCCCTCAGGAATGACGAACAGTGCATCAGATTGTCTAATGGACTCTGTGCGATATACATAAAACTTGAGACAAAGCACTACATCTAACAAGTGGAGATCCCTCTCCTTGCCAGAGGCAGGGTCAGGGCAGAAAAGGCACCACAATCTCCTGATTAATGTGGAACTCAGAGACTACCTACGGGAGAAACTCCTGAGAAGTGCGAAGCACCGCTTTCTCTTTGTGAAACACCAAAAAGGGTGGTCTACAAGACAGAGCATGTAACTCCACGACACAGCGAACAGACATGATCGCCAGGAGAAAGGCCATTTTCCACATCAGCAGGCGTAGAGGAATAGTAGCCAAGGACTCAAAGGGAGGGCACTGAAGGACGCCCAAGACCCAATTATAGGGATAGTAACACTTCAAATTTACTAATCCCCAACTTGTACAACTTAAAAAAAGAAATTAAATGCCCCAAATCACATCTCTCAAACCTTTATGGTTTGAGAGAAAATCAATTTCAAAGTCTCCCCCTCCCTCCCCTTTCCCTGACATCAGCATCCAGCTGAGTCCTGGGGGAATCCGATCCTAGGGTCATCCAGCGGCTCTACAGCAGAGCCAAGATCGCATTAATGCAGAAAAATTCCTTCACTGAAATGGTCTTGTACGTGTACTTGGTTTCCAAGCACACATACAGGACCATTTCAGTGAATTATCTTTTCTTCATTAATGCAATCTCAGCTCTGCTGCAGAGCCGTGGGACTTGTACGTGTGCTTGGTTTCCAAGCACACGTACAAGACCGTTTCAGTGAATGATCTTTTCTTCATTAATGCGATCTCGGCTCTGCTGCAGAGCCGCAGGATGGTCGTAACACAGACTATCCCTGCAGTCAGCTAGAAGCTGATTGCAGGAAAAGGGGAGGGAGACTGAGCATTTAATTTCTTTTTGTAAGTTGTACAAGTTGGGGATTAGTAAATTTGAATTATTACAATCTCTTTAAGATCCCACTAAGGAGCAGGAGTCTTGAATACAGGACGAGTGTGAGCAACGCCCTGGAAGAAAACCTTGACATTAGGAAGAATAGCAATGCGCCTCTGAAAGAAAACAGAGAGCGCAGAAGTCTGAACCTTAAAGGGATAGTAATACTTCGTTTTAGCTTTATTTTATTTTGTAGGCATTAAAAAAACATGAAGAATGATATAAGTCTTATCTCTCAAACCTTTATGGTTTATGAGATATTCACAAGCAAAGTTCCCCGCCCCGCCCCTTTTACCTAGTGTAAGCCATCTCTTCTCAGATGTGAGTCTGGTTGTATGACAGTACAGATAACAGAAGGGGACAATTTTCTTTGTATGAAAACAATGAAAGCCCTTCCCCCCTTGACAAGTTTTTCAGCTTTTTCCATTATCTTAATTGAAGATTGTCCCTCTCTGCAGTCTACCTGGGCATCTCCCTTCTGATCTGGTTGAACAGGGGGGGGATACTTTGTTTGTGAATATCTCTTAAACCATAAAGGTTTCAGAGATAAGACTTATATCATTCTTCATGTTTTTTAATGCCTACAAAATAAAATAAATTAAAATGAAGTATTACTATCCCTTTAAGGGAACTCAAGCTGAGGCCCTTATCCACACCATCCTGCAAGAAGGCCAGGACCGTAGGCAGATCAAAATCCTGAGAGAGGTCCCTTATCAGCACACCAAGATAGGAAGGTGAACCAAACACAATGGTAGGCCTTAGAAGAAACCGGTTTGCGGGCACTAAGCATAGTAGCCACCACACTAGAAGAAAAACCCTTCTTCAGTATTGAGGATTCAATTTCCAAGCCATCAAAGCTAGACGATGAACATCCTCCTTCCACAGGTAACCCTGTAGAACAGTGGTTCTCAATCTTTTTTTGTTCGGGGCACCCCTAACACGTAATCTAGAATATTCGGGGCACCCCTAACATATTTAATGTACTTTATCAAGGACATAATGATGGTTCCATACATAAATATACACTTATTATTAGGTCTTACAGTCATAATAACACAATTAAACATAATGTGCATAACAATTTCTATAAATCTTTATTTAAAAGTCCATTTTTGTTAGTCTTCATAGAAAACATGGGGCACCCTAAGTTGATGTCCGTGGCACACCAAAGTGCCACGGCACCCTGGTTGAGAATCACTGCTGTAGAAGAAGATCCAGACAGCAAGGGAGCCCGGAAGGGCTCCGCCAGTGACAGATCCAGAAGCTCCGGAAACCAAGCCTGCCAAGGGCAGTACAGAGCAATCAGAATGACTGGACAGTGTTCCAGTCTCAATTTTCGTAACACCCTGTGCAACAGGAGAAAGGAAGGAAAGATGTAAGCCAGAGGAAATAACCAAGGAATGGACATGGCATCCACCGTTAGAGCTAGAGGATCCTCCAGCAAGAGCAGAGCCTGGGCACCTTCTTGTTGTGTCTTGCTGCCATCAGGTCGATGCAAGGAAGACCCCACTTCTGAACAATGAGGGAGAACACCTCTGGATGCAGTTCCCACTTTCCGCTGTCCACCGTGTGTCGACTGAGGAAGTCCGACATGACGTTGTCTACGCCAGGAATGTGTACTGCGGATATGGCAGGAACATGTTCTTCCCAGGACAAAATAGCCTTGACCTCTAACCAAGCAGCGAGACTTCTTGTTCCACCCTGCTTGTTGATATCTATGGGAAATGTAGTTTTCCCTTTCAAAGTATCAAAAAACAGAACTGAATCCCCCCCCCCCCCCGAGACCCCCCAAGACACAGAGGATGTGAACCGGAATATAGGGGGAAGGGGGACAAGAAAAGTGAGCCCTCTCTCAACTCGGTACATAGAGCTATTGCAGAGATATGTCCCAATACAGTCTGTCCCATAGATATAAATGGAGCATTGTGGCTATGCAGTAAAGTGCGCACTTAAAGGCGGGAAATTCAAATTAAACGGATAAAACTATAAGTGTCTAAAAAGTGTTAATACATATACAGAACAAATAATAAAAAACAAAAAATACATAAACCCAAAGGAAATGAGAAAAGGTATCCACAACACAATAGCTTGGCATGGAAAGGGTTAACTACTACCAACAGCCCAGAATGCTCCAAGGACTCAGAACAGAGGATAATGCTATACCCAACAAGAGTGCAGGAGTCATGATAGAACTCCAGGATGCAACCCCTGTGCAAGACAGACAGTTGGACAAGTAGACCATGGCGCTCAAAAGGTTGCTCACCTTTTTTTGCAGGTCTTCTCTTACTTCAGATTACCATTAAACAGAAGAAACCTCAGAGAGACAACTTCTGGAGAGAGAGATATGGGCTGCATGGTTCTTTCCCAGGGCTGCAATTGTCCACAGACAGCACCTGTTAATTGAGCAATCCTCCAGGGGAAGTCAGTAATGGTAACCTGCCTAACTGGGGAATTTTGACACCCCATATCCTCCTATATAATAATTCGCTAAGTTGTGTGTAACGCCCGACATGCGCAGTAGACACTGCTGCGCGAGCGGCAGTCACGCGCAGTACAGACTGCCCGCGCCGCGGATGATACAGAGCTGGGCGCTCCGAAGGAGCGTCCAGCTCTGTATCAGCAGTGCCGGGCAGTCTGTGCCGCGCGTGACTGCCCGACGACCGGCTGCCAGAGGCACTGTGGCCCGTGTAACGGGCTGTTCAACTAGTATATCCTATATAATTCGCTAGAAAGTTTGTAACAATGCAGTCATGCGCAGCAGAGACTGCTGCTCTTGCTGCAGTCATGCACAGTAGAGACTGCATGTGACAAGGCTGATACAGAGAAGGGCGCTCCGAAGGCTGATACAGAGCCTTCCTTCTAAGTGATGTAACAAATCTCATCTGGAGAGGAGTGGCTAGGTAGCCTGCTAGGAGGAGGGGGAGGCTCCACCTTGCACTTGTTGAAGAATTGTTCCAGCCTAGTAGGAGAAGCCTCCCCCATGGTACCTGTAAGCTATATTGGATGAAGAGGAATGCTGCCTATGACTCCAAGAACACCATCCCCACCGTCAAACATGGAGGTGGAAAACGCAAGACTGACTCACAGGAGTGTATATAAATGTACACACTAATAGACGTATATTAATGTATACATTCTACTCACAGGACTGTATATATAATGTATATTAATACACATACACATTCCTGTATACAGTGTGTTCAGTGTATAAATATACATATTTACAGTCGCGTGTGTATACTGAATACATCAATATACATTTGCGTGAGGGTCACATTAACCATTTGAGTGCCAGAGGTGTAATTTTTGTACAGTAAATGCTTTCAGGGACATAACTGAAAACAAGAGAAATTTGATATATTCTTTCAGTTACATGAATGAAAGTGTGAATGTAATGTGTGCCATCTATTGGCTGACATTGGAATAGAAGATTTGGTCTGTTATGTAGGATAGCATCGATGCAAGATGTGCCATCCCCTTAAGGACCCTTGACGTACCAGGACCGTCAAGGGTAAATGTGCTCCAACGACCCTTGACGGTCCCGGTACGTCAAGGGTTAAACTCGGGACACTTAGTAACAAGCAGTAGAAACATTGTTGCAACATGCGATTTGCTTCAACAGCGAATCACACGTTGCCAAACCTGAATGACAGGGACAGTATTTGTAAATACTGTCCCCGTCAGATCTCTCTGTCTCGCTCCACCTTGCATACTGCTGAGGGGGAGAGAGACAGAGACATAGTGTTACAATGTTCCTGTAAAAAAAATAATTAAAAAAAAAAAAAAAAAAAAAAAAAAAGTTTAAATAAAGAAAATTAACCCTTTGATCACTGTTCTGCAGTGATCAATAAGTTCCCCCCATCTGATCGCTCTTGGAGTGATCAATTTGCTGCAGATCAGTGTTTTCTGATTTGTGGGACACCCCCCATCCCCCTTGAATTTTTTTAGATTTTTTTTTACATTTTTTTTTTTTTATTTGAATAGTAAATATAGTTTAGGTATTTTGGTAGGTAGTTGGGTACGTTTAGTGTAGACATGTGTTAGGGAAAGTTTTAGGGATAGATTTAGGTTTAGGGAAAAAAACACAACAACCCCCCCCCCCCAAAAAAAAAAAAAAAAAATAATATAAAAAAAAAAATGTATATATATATATATATACACATATATATATATATATATATATATATATATATATATATACACACATATATATATATATATACACATATATATATACACATATATATATATACACATACATACATACACACACAATCGCAGTTTAGATAGGTAGCTCAATTGGGTTAGGTAGGTTCAGGATATACGTAGGTTAGGGTAAGTTTTAGGGTTAGATTTAGGTGTAGGGATATCGTAAGAAAAAAAGTTTTTTAGATTAAGTGGACAAAATGCAGCGCAGGTACAGTGTTGAAGAGGTATATGCATTTTTGCCGTCTGACTCAGAGGCAACAGACACTGCGTCAGACTGACGTAATGCAGTTTTCAGAGTGAGAGCAGCTCTAGTGACGATGCTGGGCCTTCTGTAAAGAAAAGATGTACTGCCCCAAGAGCTGCCCTGGCAACTGCCCCAGCACCTGACAAAAGATCTGCCCAAAGACCTACCAAAATACCTGCCCAAAGAAATGCCAAAAGTGCTGCCCCAAGAGCTGCCCTGGCAACTGCCCCAGCACCTGCCAAAAGATCTGCCCAAAGAAATGCCCCAACACCTGCCACTCCTGATCCTAATGAATGGGTATCACCAATCAATTTATGCCCACAAATCCCAGAATTCAAAGGCAACCCAGGGATTCAAATTCATGTGGAAGGATTTACCCATGATAATTTTTTGGATTTGTTTTTGGGGGAAGACATTTTAGGTGAAATTGTGTCCCAAACCAATTTGTATGCTGCCCAGTATACTGCCGCCAACCCTAAGTGTGAAAAACGCTGTTTTTTTTGTTTTTTTTTTTACTTACGTCAAGGTTTACGAGGGATTGGTGGTAAAATGGCTGTGTACAAAATTGGAAAACACACCTAAAATGAAAGCCTGGGGTGTCTACTTTCCAAAAATATACACTTTTGGGGGGAAATCTTAGAGTGGAGCACTGTTACACAGCCCCAAATGAGACATGGCACCAGTGATGCAAGCTGTGAAAATTCAAAGTGTGAAACTGGAAACGCGCATGTTCTAATTTGGGCCCCGTAGCTCTCCCAAACCTTGAGAAACTTATGCATATGGGGTATTGCTGTACTCAGAAGAAGGAGCTGAACACTAAATGCATTTTTAAAAATCTTCACCTATCATGTGCTTGATATCAACAGTAGTATTGAAATGTAACTATGAAAACTGCAAAAAAACCAAAATATTACCACAATTTTGAAATTTTTTTCTAGAAAAATAGCTGCATGAAAAACTCCAAAATTCTCCTGATTATTTACCTTATGTTGTGTCGTTTTCAGAAACATATACCTTTGTGGGACATTTTTGGTTCTGGCACCGTCAGCTAAGCTATGATGCTCACATGCCAATTGTTGAAAAATCACAAGTTGGAAATAACGGCAGCCATCTTGTAATATTTACCTTGTAAATGTGAGGAAAGGACTAAAATACTAGGCATATGGGGTATTCTTATATTCAGGAGAAGCAAATGAATATATTTAGGGGTATTTTTTTTTTAATTAACTAATAGCATGCAAATCCTGACAGAAAAATGTCAGCAAAATGTTGTTTTTTTTCAATTTTTTTCCTCTTTTTTTCTATTTTAATCAAATTAAACAATGAGGTATTCATATAATTGTGGTATCAAAAGAAAGCCCTACTTGTGCTTAAAAAACAGTATATAATTTATGTGGGTGCACAAAAGGAATTAAAGAGAAAATATGGTTGAACAAAGACATAGTAAAAAAAGTCAAAATTGCTCCATCCTTAAGTCAAATCTAACTCAGATTTTCCTGGTCCTTAAGGGGTTAAAGTGAGAATAGGAGGTGAGTTTGCAAAAGACGACAAGAAGCTGATGCTATATGGTGCGCCATCTGTTGGTTGAATTCAGAATGTGATTGTGGCTATGTGCCCCAGTAAAAATACAAGATGATAAAGCATGCAATGTACTGGCTGATGCTGGAAAGAATAGAAGTTGGGCCATTTAGTGGTTAAAAGTGTCCAATGCATTGCAGATGATATTCCAACAATTCCCACTCAAGTACTATAGGTATTTGTCCCATAGAATGACTCGCATTTTAGTAGTACATGATCCTCAGTCTGTGCAACATTGTGGCTACTACCCTTCCCTTCCTGGCACACAGAATCGAGTGTTTGCACCCCCTCCTAGTGGTGAAACTTCACAGAAATGGAAAGCGCTGAAAGTCAGAGACGGCTCCAAGCCGTGCTGTGGCTACTAGGCATGCAAATATGAATTGCGAACTCCTGGAGTAACACTGATAGTATGGTAGTTATGCAGAGGCAGTGTATGAGGTGTGGGGCAGACATCAGCCAGTAACTAACTTCTGTATGGTCAGTGTGAATGTGACTCATGTGTGTGAATGAGTAGGCAGTAATTGATTTCAGTATCTTTCAGTACATGTCAGACATATGTATACGAGAAATAGACAGTAATTAACCATTTGAGTGGCTTTGCAATGCGTTGCATCCAAAGGGGTGATCTATCTCCAGTGTGCATGTCCCACGTGTGTGTGATGTGAGAATTGTTTCCTATTCACCCCAACCTCGTACTCACAGTTTGTCACCCGGTAACTTTTTTTCTCATACTGCGACTAAAGCCAAATGACATGGGAGCACAAGAGGAGCCTAGGGCTTTCATTACTTTGTAAGGAGTGCAGCAGAGTGCATTTGGGGAAGTGGCACAGACATGCAGTAAATGTGAGGATGGCAAGCATTTTTGAAGGAAGCACAGCAGTGGAGGAAGCGGGAGGCAAAGGCAAGCATGTCGCCTGCTCAAGGGATCAACACGCTGCCGCCTCAGTTTGGCATAATGGAGGTGGGTAAATGGGTGTGTTGAATGCATCCCAACACTGCCCCGTGAGGGTGTCAGTGGGTGCGCATCATGAGGGTTTGAATTTGTTGTGAAGAAGAGAAATAATTGGCAATACCGAGAATAATGTTGTAACAGAAATTAATACAATTGTGCAAAGGTTGAGTCAATTTAGTAGTTACAAGCCGGCAACCCGGTTATTGTGCCGTGTTAAAAGTGAACCCTTTAGAAGGAGGAGAGTGGGTGAAGAGGGGAGAGACTGCACTGGGAGGGGAGAGTTTGCACCAGATATTGTAATGTGATATGAAGATGAGCTAAGTGGAACTGGATTAATTGTGGCTTAAAGTCCTGCACCACAGGGTAGCAGTAATCATTGCCATTTAACCAATTGCGTGGTAGAGTGCAATGCTTTGTGTACCATTCTGGCACTCAAAGGGTTAAATTAAATAAGTATATTTGCAATTTTTACTTGATTTCTATAGTGAACTTGATTTACTCCAAAATTAAATAATTTATCCTTAGTACTTCAGCTTTATTGTAAGGGAGTGAGACACAATGATAGAGGGTGTGGAATGATGATATCATGGAGACACTGAAATAGAGCTCGTCTTGAGACCTGAGCTGTTCTAGTCAGTTGAAAAGGAAGCTTCATCACACTACAACAGAGGGAAACCTGTGGCTTACAGCTCTCCAGAGGGAAAGGTGCCCTAACAGTGAGCACGGAGTATGCAGTGGTTCCAATGGCCACATCCTGTAAAGAGTAAGCTTAAAGCGGTCGTTTGTCATCCAGGGTAAAGGAAGGGAAGAGGAGCAGCTACTGCTGGTAGGAGATGTCCAGGTTAGGGCATTTTTTGTGAGTGAGAGCTGGTGGTTCCGGTCACTGCATTATGTACCTGAGGCAGACATGTTTAATTTTTTCTTCAGTGCAAAGTTAGGCAGGCCAGTTCCCGCCCCTGTGTATCTTTTAGACAGACAGTGTAGAGGAGATATGTAGGTCTCCTCCTAGCTGCACCACGGGGTGTGTATGGTGGGCTCAGGCAGGGTGGAGGAGACCTGCATATCTCCTGCTAGCTGCACCCCAGGGTGTGTATGTGGCACGGATGGAGAATTTGTGGTCACATGACCACTTCTTTTTATAGTGTGTGTATAATATTTGTGATTGCTTTTATTAGCACCTTGCCACGTACCACCCACTGCCTCGATGCGTGCTGACCCACAATACCAAACCCTGCGCCCTACACCCCTCATGCTTCTACTGTGGAGTAGCAGGTAATCGCGCTCCAGCACTTCCCCAAGTAGCTTCACAACTAACCTCACCGCTTGCCCTGTGGCTACAACTCACACACAAAAAAAAAAAAACAAAACAAAAAAAAAAAAACAGTGGCCTGCACACGCACTTTTATTTATTTCCCGTGTGTCTGGGGAAGGCAGGGGACAGCTGCACAAAGTGACGGAAGGGTGGCACCGCATGCACTGCTAAGGCAAAGAGACCTGCTTCGTTGTGCCGGCCTTACGGTGGGGCCTGGGGTACAAAGTTTTTGTTTTTTATCCCAGTGTCTGTGCGCCGTACAGTTGTTCATATCGGGGTGGAGGGGGAGTAGGAGGTGTCAAGAGTGCGGCTCTGCCTCTCTGTTTCTGCCGCTCATTTAACCCTTTGAGTGCCAGAGTGGTATGGAAAGTATTGCAAAGCAATGTGTTCCGTACCACCCTGGCACTCAAAGGGTTAACAGCCAGCCCTTCAGCTTATTGTCTCTGTGGCCTCAGCTTTGACATTTTTCTGTATTATGCCTGCCAGCCCTGATGTTCAGTTACCTCCTGCAACCATCCCCTGCCCTGACTACATCTCCCAGACTCCTTCCTGTCACTGACTCCTGTCACCTCCCAAGTTTCAGCAAGGTGCCTGCTGTAAATTCGGAGGTGACAAGAGCCGCTGGCAGGAAGGAGCCTGGGACATGGAGAGACTCTATTGCACTAATATGTGCTGTGCCAGCACCCAATGTAAACTGTCCCTGTTGCATGTTTCCTGATCTGGGGCGGGGACGCCTTCCCTCAGTTCTCGGTGTGTGTTGCCAGGGATCCTCCTGAGCGGGGCTGCCCTTGTGAGGAGCGGGGAACCGAGTTTAGTGGGAGGATGAAGGTGAAGTGCAGGAGGAAATATAAGGAGGGAGAGGGCAATAAACTGAAAGAAACTACACTGGACGTAGTATGGAGGAAGAAACTGGTATTGAAGGACAGAAAAGGAGGTATCGCTTAGGCACTGAAGGGGTGTTTAATTGTTTGCATGTTACGATGTACTCTCAGCCCACTGCTTCTTTATTGTGGACTCTGTGCAAGTGATCCAGCCATAATGTGTGTCTCTCTCCCCCCTTCTCCATCATGTGTCTCTCTCCTCCCCCTTCTCCATCATATGTGTCTCTCTCCCCCCCTTCTCCATCATATGTCTCTCTGCACCCTTCTTCATAATGTGTGTCTCTCTCTACCCTTCTCCATCATCTCTCTCCCCCTTTTCCATCATGTCTCTCTCTCTTCCCCTTCATGTCTCCCTTCAACATCTCTCTGCCTCTCTCTATCCCCCTTATTCAGCAGGTGTGTCACTCTCGTCCCTTCTCCAAAAGGTCTCTATACTTAATCCCTGCTGCAAACATACCCAAACTACTTAATCCCCACGGGCAACGCCGTGCCACTTTTGCTAGTGTATTTATAATATATATATATATATATATATATATATATATATATATATATTATATATATAAAATCACAAACAAAACATATATTGTAACGCCTAACAGTTGAGTAAAAGAAGGGTACTCCTACTGCATATTTCCAGAGTTAATACAGTTTAAACTACTTTTGTTTGTTTGTTTT
Organism: Rhinophrynus dorsalis; assembly: GCA_037306005.1. NCBI lineage: Eukaryota > Metazoa > Chordata > Amphibia > Anura > Rhinophrynidae > Rhinophrynus > Rhinophrynus dorsalis. The sequence goes on along the minus strand of CM074719.1, from coordinate 471,041,683 downwards.
TGTTTGTTTGTTTGTGGGTTTGTTTGTTTTTTGTTTGTTTTTTTAACACTAACAGTGCCCGCTAGTGGCTAGATTCCAATTGGTTAGTCTGTTGCATTCTATAAGAGAGATTGCAGTTCCCAGTTTCCTGGATTCCCGTCTTGATGGCTGAGAAAGCCTGCCACCACGTTTTTTGCTCCTGAAATGCAGTCCACTGAGATGACCTGTATGAGAGTTTCTGCCCGGTGCAGAAGCTCCTTCCATCCACACTGGCGCTCCATCTCTGGGTTCCTTGCTGGCAGTTGATGTATGCCACATGAATGGACAATTTTATCCATATGAAAAGGCAATGCACCACACACCAATGATTCATATTACATTAAGAATACTAGAAAGATTTTGTATAGATTTAAAAAAACTATTATCTTATTATGTGCAGCATATTCACAAAAGTTTAAAGGAGCAGTAAAATTTTTTTAATGAAAAAAAAACATTGTGGAGTATTTCCTGTTGAGCAACATAAGTGTGCTCCCACTGCTGACATATGCATATTTCCAGAGTTATTACAGTTTAAACATGTATTTACATTAGCAGTTCCCTTTAGTGGTCAAACTCCAATAAGTTCTCCTTTAACATTCTAAAGGAGAGGAAAGTCTGTGACTTATAGTACTATATAGAATGTGATAGAAACTTCCTGTCACTTCCTGTCAGTTAGAACCATCAGTAAGTAAACTAACCATAAATTAACTTCCTGATTTTAACTTCTGTAACTTCTGAATAAAATAACTGACAGCAGTGGGAGTGACCTTGTTTTACTCAGCAGGAAAAGCTATAAAAACACATACATTTTATTATTATTTTTTTGATATGAAAGTTTATTGCTCCTTTAAGATATATTATAATTATATATATATATATATATATATATATATATATATATATATATATATATATATATATATATATATATTTAAACTGTTTTGCACAATCACACTAGTTCCGTGGGTGATTGAGACTTCTCAGTTTCCACTCCTAAAGATCAGTCTCCAATCAAATCCGTATATGGAGCTGACGCCTTACTTTTCAGAAGACCGTGTGGGATCAGCCATGCGGCTGGGTTAAGTAAAGTATTAACACCTGAGCTACCATATCAGTAGTCAGGGAGTTGGCCCATGTTTTAATTAGTGTAGGCTTTTTTTTTTTTTTTTTAGTTTTCTGCACCTTTAAAACTGAACAACATAGAACATACTATCCTTGCTAAAGTTAGGCAGATACCTTTTGCCGGCAGCCAGGAAAAGCAGGACATTCGGTCATCAGAGTAAGTTGGTTGGCTGCATGGTGCAGTATATACAGAATTTCTGACCATCTAAAGAAGAAAAAACAAATAAATAAATATGGAGATAAAGACTGACCAGAGTAAATAAAAAATAAATAAAAATAATAATGAAAACTGGGCCCCAAGAGTACTAGACATAATGTCAAATATACTTGTCAAAAACAGCAACTGTTTAAAGTTAGACTAGTTGACAATTACAGTGAAGTCTGATACAATATACAGATTTAGATAGATCAAATCTATAAAAGGCCACTCTGCTCATAATATACTGCAGTTATAGTTTTGTTCAAGCAGTAACAGAACACAGGACAGACAGCATACATAACAGGATACATATCTTTATATACATTGCTAATTCATGGAAGGGTGGGAAGTGAATGGACGATGAAAGCAATTAGATAGACAGAAAAAATATATATATCTATCTATACACATATTACACCAAATAAAGGAATATTGCAGTATGTAAGAATACTCAGAAGGAACTTCAAAAATAAGCAGGAGAGAAAGATATTTGAAATTAAGATCAGTTTTTTAAACACCAAACACACTGGACTAAATAAGGACTTCTATTTATTTTGTTCTGGTACATGTCTCTCCCAGTCAGTCATACCCCACATTCCTGTTAGGGGATTTATTACTTATCAGTTTTAAACTTTCCTCTACATGGCTTTTATATACAGTTTGCATTTCTTTTTTCTTATAACTGTATGCTTTAGATGTGAAAAAGGGAGCATCGCTCTCAAAAGCTGGTCTCCATATTATTGAGTGTTAGGTATTATTACATTCTGCAATACTCATCAATTTGGCCTCTACACCACTGGACTAACAAGGCTAACCTAAATTGAATTAATATTTTAAATATATATTTCAACTTGATGGGTGGATCCTTGTCAGCAAGCTTATATGCCTGCATTATATAGTCCTTGAATCACCTAGAAATGGAAGCTTTGGATACAGATGTCCCCTTGTACAAATAGTGCATCAGATTTTCAGAATTTCTTGGTCCTGTCTAGGTAGGCTGAACTACACCTAACCAGGTCAAAATATGAAATGGTTTCACCTTCACATTCTTAGAGTTCGGACAGAATGATGGAAGGCTCATTTCTTGGCTGAAGTGAAACGCTGATGTCACCATTGATCTGATGGATGGCTTGGTTCATAAAACCACCTTATCTTGATGAATCACCAAGAAGGGGGAACTACAAAAGAAAGCTTTCAGCTTACTTCCCCCCCCCCAAGTTGAAGTCACTGCTGTCAAGATGACCATGCAAAGTGTAAGGGTCTTCAAAAGAATGGTTTGCATAGGTTTACAATCTGGATGGGCTGAGAGTTGCTGGTGCCCTTTAGCCTCAATTCAACCATTGCTACAGCCAGGACCTTTTATGATTATTATTACTATTAAACAAACACTCTTGATGATGCCAGCTGGAAAAGCAGTACCCTGAATTGGAAAGGCTTTGCCGATACGGCAGGTTTTACCAGAATATGGTGGCAAGTGGCCTGTTGCTCTATGGTTTTTAAAAAAAAAAAAACGTGAGATAGAACTACACTGACAGAGATTATTGTCTGCATCTTGAATTTTCTCCTCTTTATGAAGTTGTTCAACAACTTTAAGCCCAATATGAGTGAATTCCCCAGAAGATTTGGGAACGGCAAACATAAGAGTAAATACTATTGCCGCTTTGGCTCACTGGAACTTCTATGACTTTTCCTTGAGAGGTACTGAATTGTTTTCCAAAATGGTTTCTTAGAATAGGTGATGTACTGAATCTTCAGGTTTCCAGTACAGTATTGAATTCCAGAGCATAACTCCATCTTCAAAACTTGCAGGACCCATTTGTTTAACTGTGGTATTAACCAAACTGAAAGAAAATGTCTGCCACCTAGTGGAACTGGAGAAAAGGACTGCTTCTCCTCAACAGAAGATCTTCCTAAATTGCATTTTCCTAAAGAAATCCTTTCGGGATGTACCTTTTTTTTTTCCTTCTTCTTAAACGCAAGCTCTTCCTGTTTATGTAGTGTCTGGTTTCTCAAAAGGACAGTCTTTGGGAATTATAACATAATGGACTAGAAAGGGAGAAGGTTATTTTACTTTTTTCTTGGGGTAGAAAAAGTTCTTTCCTCCAGAGATTTTTCGGATTAGGTCTTCTGTTCCGCATGTAATGTATTTCCTAAAAAAAGAAAAACTTATTCTTGGATGAAGTGACAGCCTCTCAGGCTTTAATCCACAGGGGTCTCCTGGTTGTATCAGACAATGTAGAAAAGCAGCCAGCAGTTTTAGAATATCCAATGATGCATCACATTGTAGCAACCTACCTCAGAAGCCTTGATGAGTATACAGAGAATCCTCAGTAGGGGAAATATATGCCATCATTGTGGTGTATTTAAAATTTTCACCTATTGTAGTATATTGCTTTCTTATTTCATTGTCAGCCTACTTTTCCATAGAACCTTGGAGTGAAGTGCCATCTTCAAGTCGAATATCCACCTCTGTAGTTTATCCAGGATGTTCCTTCCTGATTTCAGGAAAATGGATACATCTTCAGAAAAAGTTTGGATACCAAAGTCCCCTTATCTGCTTAATTCCATTCTGTCTTAATGAGATCACAGATGTAATGGTGGATTGGGAAAACTGCATCTGCCTTTTGTTTCCCACAAAAATCCACATCCATGATGTCCAGGTGCCTCCAATTTGATGAGGTTGAATATCCCTACACCAGACAAGTTTGCCTTCATCTATAGAAGAGAACATCGACTTCTTCATCCAACAGATTAGAAGAACCTTATTCCAGGTCCATTGTTCTTTGTTTCGATTCCAGTCACTTTGCATACATTCAAGATACAATTTCGAAGTATCAGCTGAAGATAATTTGTCACCATATACAGCACATACTTTGGGCCTCTGCATAGGACACATTTTTCAGGAGAATTCTTTAGAAGAGGAATACGTGATTCAGAATAGGTTTCCCCCTTTAAATTGTCAAACCATAATAATGGAAGTCATGCTCTTTTAAGTTTATACGACTTTTAATCCCATAGAATCTTCATATGTTCCATTGATGGAAAAAATGCCTGATCAATTTCCGGCTTAAGAACTGCAAAAGTCATAAAGACTTCCCGTCTCCATATTGCCAGCCTCCTCCCCACACTGTACTGGCAATCTGCATGTGTTCGAACTTGGAACTAAATGTCTCAAAAGAGATGTGGGTAAGCACAAAATTTCAATTTTAATCGCACACCTTACTTTCCTCAGCTAATTGGAAAAAAAAAAAAAAAAAAAAAAACCACCACACAAAACATAATTTTGATGCTTATGGCAGACAGAATCACTTGCCACCCACATCTGTTAGCGGGTATCTGGACTGTACAAGGAGTAATGCAGAGTATGTAACCCATATCCGATGAGATTTAAAATGTATAAAGAGCCAATTTGTTATATAGCTTCCTTATTAAAAGCATATTCATCCAGAAGGAGATACCACCCAGCTGGGAGGACCAAAATAACTGCAGTACATATGGGAAAGTGACCTTTTATGGAGCTGGCTGGTCCTATCACCTGTAAGGCAGAATCAAAAACACATTTCTTCTGTGCTCCACCCATGGCAAGTAAAGTTACTAGTGAAGTGATTAAAGCGGAACCACCACCCCACCTAAAGCTGCCCCCAAAGAATTACCCATCTGGTGACTGGCTGCTCAATAGTACTAGTCGCCAGAATCATTACCTCGTTATAAAGAATTCCTACTGCTCCTGGGACTGACAGCCAGGAAACAGCGCAGAAGTCTTTGCATAGTGACGTCTGCGCACCTGCGCTGTAAGTCCCTTCCTGTACTATATGGCTCCTAACAACTCCTCCTATAGCAGAATGGGACTGACAGCAAAGGCGTGCAGACGTCACTATGCAAAGAGGTCTCCGCCATTTCCTGGCTGTCAGTAATGGGAGCAGTAGTAATTCTCTATAATGAGGTAATAATTCTGCAGACTAGTACTACTGAGCAGCTAGTCGCCAGATGTGTAATTCTTTGGGGGCAACTTTAGGCGGGGTGGTAGTTCCACTTTAAGTTACTAATCTACCCTATATAAAACATAATTCCTTACTCATCTACTGGAGGTTTTTTTGTTTTGATTTGTTTTGGGTTTTTTTTTAAACTGGTCACAGACTAGTGGATATTTCTAGCCGTGTTTGGATCTGATCAAGAACAGTATTACAACGTAACATGGGCAAATACTGCATTTAAGCATTACTTAGTGTCTAAAAAAATGTTACATTTGAGCAGAGTCCTCAGCACATTGTAATAGTAGTGCCCTGAGAGGACCTTCAGGTCCTCAAAAAGCACTACCTTTATGTGGTATTAACAGGCCCTCATGGGGCAATGCGGGAAGCAGGAGGCAAATGCAATGATGCTGCCCGCTGCACAGATGTTCAGGCAGCCTCTGGGGGAGAGAATAAAGGGAGAGAAAGGCAGGAGAACATATTATGTTAAGTGGAGGGAGGGAAGAAGACAACATTTTTTCTGGTGGATAGAGGGGAGGGAAAACAAAAGGTGCCTATGTATAATAGGTACTTTTGTTTTCACTTAAAATCTCAAGTATAATTTACACCTCAAAGTGGTTAAGAACCACAGTGTGACCCCATTTCCACTGTAAGAAATGTTGCCAGCTTTAGGTTATATTTAATATTTTAATAGACCCACTCTAATAACTTTAAAACATCCACAGCATCATGGATAGTAGTTAAGGGTGAGAAGATACCATCAAATCAGAAAACATACAGCTCACTGGAGAGCCACATGTTTTCTTTTCTATAGTGAATATGGAATTCTGGCAAAAATGATACATCATGTAACAGAACTGTATCACTTGTTTTCTGGAAAATGTGGGAAGAAAAAAGTAGGAAAGAGCAGATTTGAAGATGGTTTAATACGTACAGTAATGAATTCATAGTTTCAGTAGGTTTTAGAATAGGTCAGTATATATTTCATCGATTAAAAATAGCTCCCATTAAAGGGGATCTTTCACCCCGAAACAAGTTTGTCTTAATATGTACTTGATATAGCGTTTATGTGTAATATTTAATTGATTTTTTTTTTTTTTTTTATTTACAGTGTTATTTGGGTGAAATCTAAGAAATAAATACTGCCCTACTTCTGGACAGACTGCTCTGTACCACAGTCTGTCCCTCTGCCTCTGCTCACCTCCCTCTATCCAGCCTCCTCTGATGACAGAGGCTTTCTGCATGTAAGTTGGATCAGTCTCAATGGCTAGATATTGGTCTCTGCCACTGAGACCACTCCAGAAGCTGTTGCAAAGTGACAAAGATACATATATAAACATTAGGTACTAACTCCAATCAGCCAAACTTTTTTTTTTTTTAAATAGAGTATAAATGGTGTCACAAGGTGTACATAAAGACATTTCACCAATTGCACCAAAAATAAATCAGTTTTAATGACTGTGGGTAAATCTTAACACCAGGTATAACCTGTTCTTAATGTATGCATTACAGTGATACTGTATAAGCTTATGTATTACAGTGATACTGTATAAGCTTGTGTGTGAAAAAAAATTAGCATTAAATATTCTTAGAACGTTCACTAAAGATATAGTGGGGGAGATATATTAAAGAGCATTCTTAGTGTATGTTAACCCTTAAGGGTGCCAGAAAGGTATCCAGTGCATTGCGTTGCAATACATTGGGTATACCACTGGCACTCAAAGGGTTACGAATGGTTTCTAAAATTTGCATACAAGTCATACTTCTAAAGAAATAAAAGGAAAGAAAGACCAGTTGAAAACTCTCTCAGTATATTATTAGAAAATTCACTAATGATCATTTTTTTCCATATACATCCTATATAATAATTTGCTAAATCATGTGCAATGCCGTGACATGCGCAGTAGACACTGCTGCGCGTGCTGCAGTCATGCGCAGTAGAGACTGTCCGCGCTGCAGCTGATACAGAGCTGGAGCTCTGTATCAGCTGTGGCGCTGGCAGTCTCTACTGCGCGTGACTGACCTGCAACCGGGTGGCTGTGACACTGTGGCCCGTGTAACGGGCTGTTCAACTAGTAAGCTTATATAACATCATTATACATCCATTAAGAACAAGTTATACCTGGCGTTAAGATTTAGCAACTAAATGCAAAACGTATATATTGTGACACCATTCATTTGGACAAAACCACATACATAATTTTAAAAAAGGTCGGCTGATTGGCGTTAGTACTAAATGTTCATACATCTTTGTCGCTTTTGCAACAGTTTTTTTTTTTATTACTGGAGTATGAAATCAAATTGAAACAATGTTTTAACCCTTTGAGAGATACGCAACATGGTAGCTGGCATTTGAAAAAAATGCATGTCTCAGGTCTTACTAAATTTCGGCAGGTTGATGACCCTCTCATTGGGACCCTCTGTGCCAGGCTGAGTTTCCCAGTTGTGGTCCCAGGAATGGATACTCCAGCATTAGAAAGGATACTGGTCAAAGCTGCAAGGTCAGCTTTAAATTCCATCACAGGAATATCTAAAACATTGTTGAAAAAACAAAACACACACTTAGAGAATGACAACCATAACAAAAAATATTTTTGTGCTACTGAACCACCAAAATAAAATGAATAATAATTTGCAAGTTTAGGTACACCGGTGAGCATTTAGACTTCATTTACCTGGGTATCTGCAATGCATTTTTTTTTTGGAGCAGGAAATTTTAAAATTGATTTATCTGAGTTTTGCATAGCTTCATCCATGCCGGATAAATTGAAAACAATGCACGTCCACTGAAATCCATTGTAAACTTCCACACAATAAATTCTCCTCAAGCTTCACTGCCCTGTGTGCATTCAGATTAACGCTCATCTGAGCTGCCTTACACTAGCCAATGCATTCTATTAATTTTTTTTTTTTTTTTTTTTTTGATGCTTTGAAAACACCTGTGTGAACCAAGCCTTAAAGCCTTATTTGAAATGTAGATCATGAAATTTAGAATATAAAATTCTACTTGCACAGTATTTAAAATCAAAGCATGCTGGCAAATGGAGGAAGCTGTCATCTTTGTAACATGCTAGACTACCTGCCACCCCCTTAACCCCTTAAAGACCCTTGACAGTCATATCACGTCATGGGTTGATATACCCTTAACGACCCATGACGTGCTATGACCGTCATGGAATTCCGGGCTCCCCCCACGGCTGCACGCTGTTCGGGGAGTCTGGAATCCGAATCGCAAAAATAATAATTAAAAAAAAAAAAAAAAATGCTCCATGGTCCTTTAGTGACCGCAACGTGCCTGCACGGCCAGTTGTTAAGGGCTTAAGCAACACCCTTATGCAAAATAACCAGCCGGTAAGAATGTTGCAACCACTGACTGGCTCCAGTAGTCCAATTTGCAAGACCACTTGTACCTTGTAAATTCAGCTGGCAGTCACGGAGGTAAATCATTATTTTTCTTCCGTCTGATGTTGTAAAGAAAAATAAGAAAGGGCTAGCAGCAGGGCTGGAATTTCCAAAAGGCAGAGAAGGCAACTGTCTAGAGCTCCAACTTTTGAGGGGCAGCTCAACTGTGCTGACCATACCCACATGTGTGGAGCCAGACCAATCTCAGTGTCCCTGCCCCAGTTTTATACCCTTTTAACAAGTTATTTACATGCTTGGAGATCCCTCTAGCAGCCAGTGAGTTAACCCTTTGAATGCTAGAGGGGTACGCAATGCATTCTTGTACCCCTCTGGCACTCAAAGGGTTAAAACTTTTTTTTTTTTTTTTTGTCCTTGCTCGTTATAGGCCAGGGCTGTCCACGTTCAGTCCTCAAGGGCTACCCACAGGCCAAGATTTAACCCTTTCAGAGCTAGAGAGGTAATGTAACATATTGCAATGCGTTGTGTACCCCACTGGCACTGAAAAGGTTTATGGATTTCCCTGATAAAGCAAAGGTAGTTAAACAGTGGCTTATTCATTGTGACTGACTCACCTGTGCTTAATCAGGGAAATCCTTACATTCTGGCCTGTTGGTGGCCATTGAGTACTGGACTTGGACAGCCCTGTTATATGCCAAGGGTATTTTTATGCCAGGAAGATGGGCTTTGAGAAAAAGGGATGTGGTCATGGGTGGAGCCAAGGGCTCCTAGATTGCTTTGCCTAGAGGCAGGGCCGGATTTACATCTCAGGCGCCCCTAGGCACAACAATGCCTGGCGCCCCTAGCCCTGCCTTTGCCCCACCCTTAACCATGCCTCTCATTTGGCCACACCCCTCCATTGACCACACCCATTTTTAGATTTCTTTTATTCTTCACAGTACTGTGACAATTTCCCAGAGTTAGAGGAAAAAAGTATGATAGGGAATTAAAGTTAAAACGTTGGATTACCTTATCATGTCTTAATAATTTGAAATGTGTGCTGTAGCAACCAACAGTACAGTACATCCGCCTAAGAAATAAATATAGTTGTGGGCAACACACATACCTGGCTAATGTATACCACTGCCACCTGTCCAAAACAACTGGCCAGCCTGCTGTCTGTAGCGCCTCTGAGCCAAACCACAATTGTAGTCCACAATTGCCAATGTAACCCTGGTAACCCGATGCCGCCTCTGAGCCGAACCACAAGTTCACAAGTTCCACAGCTGTTACTGTAGCGCTGGAAACCCGCCTCTGAGCCGAACTACAACTGCCACTGGAGTGCTGGAAACCCGCCTCTGAGCTGCAACAAACCGCTCCCTCTTCAAATCAGCTGACAGGCTTCAAATGTGGGGTGTAGGGCGCTTAATGGAGCATTTATTTAGTTCAGAGCTGCTCCCAACACCTCCTTGCGGGCAGCTTCGTGATGTCACAAGACATCCAGAGGTGGCCAATGAGAACAGAGAGCGGTGACCAATGACAACAGAGAGCCTCTACCTCTGTTCTCATTGGCCACCTCGGGACATCTTGTAACATCAGACGCAGCAGTGGGTCACGTGGGGCGGCCCCGGCGGCATACACTACTGAGCCAGAACCAGGTAACAGCGCCTGCGCCCTCGAGTTGAGGGCATATCCTAGGCGCACGCTCACAGAAAAATTTTAAAGACAAATGGGCATGGCAGTTGTGAGGCACCCGGATTTGTGGGCGTGACAATGGCATTGCAAGGTGCCCCTGAAAATCGGGCGCCCTAGGCACGTGCCTTGTCTGCCTATTCAGAAATCCGGGCCTGCCTAGAGGTGCCTGGAACGTAAATCCAGCACTGGCTACCTGTAGTTAGCAATACAGCAGTAGGTGGGTGACACAGATTTGTCTTTTCCACATTGCTGGAGTAACTGTAGAAAAAGTAAAAGTAAAATGCTACAGTAGTCTAATGTACACATAAATGTAAGCTAGTCTGTTGTTTGTATGCCCATTCCTTCTACTTTCTCTCCACTTTTTAGCTAATCATTCTATGTAAGATATTAACCATTTCAGTGACAGAGCACACAAAGGGTTAAGGCATTAATGACCATTAGGTCCACTTTTCACTTACTTTCACTTCAAGATAATTAAACTTCTTTTTTAAAGAAAATGTAAAAAAAACCCTGCCTCTATATTGTGCTAGTCATTTATTTGTAAGATAAGATTGTTTATTTGTTGGTGACAGTGTCCTACTTTATGTCAGTGGGTTTCTATGAGGGATCAATATTACCACACACTGAGCTATGAAGGAATCTAACAAAGGTAGGCTGAGCCCACACTATTGGGTCATTTCTAATAGCACAGCAAGCAATTTGTTTGACTTCTAACAGAACTAATTAGCAAAGTGTGAAAGGAATTGGAATCAAGTTTCACACTTTGCAACCAAATTATCTGTTATTTTGCCAAAAAACTATTTATTTTTCACAAAATATAGGCACAGTTTAATTCTCTGTAAAACAAAATAAATTTGTCTTATCGAGAGAATTACACTTACAATTAAAAAATATACAGATTTGTATTGTAAAGTAAACAAGGGCCATATGCAGAAATGAAAAGATGTGCAATTATGGGGCAAATTAACAGCATTATAGGAGGTGAATAAAGGACCTTGATTTAAATTGAGATTTGAACCTTTTGAGGTCGCCCATGCTTTGCAGTTCACTGGTGAACCATATAGCATTAAAAGGGTTAACAAAAACAGTTAAATAAAATGGGAATTTGAAACATTCTAATGTCCCCTATGGTGCAGTTGGCTTGGTCCACAACTGCTTGTTTTTTTCCCTTCTGAATAAAGGCCCTTGACATTTCTTGTGGCCATTACATTTAATGGGGATATAATTGCTATTGTATTCTATGAAGAGCTAGGAGACTGCAATAGCAATAGTACCTCAAGAAAAAAAATCCATTATATTCTGGTTATCTCTAATACATTATTATTGTAGTGAAAGAGGATTTTAGTCTTGCCTGTTAAATCCTTTTCTCTTAGTCCATACAGGTTACTGGTAACTTTGGGGTAGGTGTTCAAACCCTTTAAGAAGGCAGGAACAATTCTGAGAAATGAATGCAGGGGGTGGAGCCTACCTTCCCTCCTTGGCTGCTGCTAGCCAATCAGCTCCAGTAAGATTTGAGACACTAACTATTGACTAGGTAGTGAGAAGGAAAAGAAGACTCCTGTGATCATGAACCCGAAAGGACCCCCACGTTCTGCCACAGGAGAGCCAAGCATGGTCCCTTGACAAGGTGGGAGACCAGTAACCTGTATGGACTAAGAGAAAAGGATTTAACAGGCAAGACTAAAATACTTTTCTCTGTCGTCCAATACAGGTTACTGGTAACTTTAGGATGTCCAACCATGGAGTTTCCCAGAGGCAGAAAGTAAAGCAAAGACCAGGAGCAAGGCCCCCCAAAGTCACCAGAGCAGATATGAACCATCGGATCAGAGATAGCCCAACAAAAGAAATGAAGTGTCAACAGACACTGAACAAGGGTAACAACACCCCAGGAACTGTCAAGTCAACAGGGCTAAAAAGTGAAGGAAGCACCAAAGAACTGAAGAAGATCCTAGACAGGCAAGACTGCCTCCAGTATCTTCCTCCCAAAGCTGGCGTCAGCCGATGCCAGCACATGAACACGGTAGTGCTTCGAAAAGGTGTGCACAGATGACCAAGTGGCAGCCTTGCACAACTGATCAGCTGAGGCTTGATTCTTGTAAGCCCAAGAAGCTCCAATAGATCTAGTAGAATGAGCCATGAGCCGAAAGGGAACAGGCTTCTTCCTTAGCTCATAAGCCTTACGAATAGTGGACTTGATCCAAGACGCAAGAGTCACTTGGATGCAGGTCTCTCTGCCCTGGGGTCCTCAGGAATGACAAACAGCGTGTCAAATTGTCTAATGTACATAAAACTTGATACAACATACCACATCTAACAAGTGGAGATCCCTCTCCTTGTCAGAGGTAGGGTCAAGGCAGAAAGAAGGCACCACAATCTCCCGATTAATGTGGATCTCAGAAACCACCTTCAGGAGAAACTCCTGAGAAATGCAAAGCACCGCCTTGTCTTTGAGAAACACCAAAAAGGGTGGTCTACAAGACAGAGCATGTAACTCCACAACACGGCAAACAGACACGATCACCACGAGAAAGAAGAACACAAGAAAGAGGTCTTTCATGGTTTATTGTGTACTGACCAGTTGGTTTGGTAAAGCGGTCTAGTGTCGTGAAACGTTACTATATTTTTTGTGCAACTGGCCTTTTATATTATATATTTTATAATAATAGGATTTTAGTCTTACCTGTTAAATCCTTTTCACTTAGTCCATACAGGTCACTGGTACTCTGGGAGGCGTAAGTCCCCTTTAATAGGCAGGAACAACTATGCAAATGATTTGCAAGGGGCGGAGCCTCCCCTCTTACTTAAGCCACCTTCTGGCCAGAGCCACTTTAGATTGATTTGAGACCCTAAAACTGACCTCAGGTAAGCAAAAAGAAAGACTCCTGTGAGCATGCCCGAACGGTCTCCCACTGGATGCCACAGGAGAGCCAAGACTGGTCCCTTGACAGGATGGGAGACCAGTGACCTGTATGGACTAAGTGAAAAGGATTTAACAGGTAAGACTAAAATCCTATTTTCACTGTCGTCCAATACAGGTCACTGGTACTCTGGGATGTACAAACATTGAGCTGATCCAGAGGCGGGAAGTAAGGCAAGGACCAGGCGCAAGGCCCAAGTCACTAGAACTGCTATGACCAGTTGATAACATAGCCCAAACTGTAAGTGTCAACGGACACCAACCAAGGGAACAATCCCTGAACTAACACAGCACACGGAACTAGAGCCAACCGGGCTCAACAGTAAGGAAGCACTAAGGATCACAGAGCGGAAGACCTGCACAGGCAAGACTGCCTCCAGGACCTTCCTTCCAAAACTGGCATCAGCCGACGCCAGTACATCAACTCGGTAGTGCTTTGAAAAAGTGTGCACAGAGGAACAAGTGGCCGCTCTGCACAGTTGATCAGCAGAAGCTTGATTCTTGTAGGCCCAAGAGGCCCCAATAGATTTGGTGGAATGGGCAGTCACCCGGAAGGGAACATGCTTATTCCTCAACTTATAGGCTTCACGGATGGTAGCCTTAATCCAAGAGGCAATGGTAACTTTGGAAGCCGGTCTCCCTGCCCTAGGCCCCTCAGGAATGACGAATAGAGCGTCAGACTTCCTGATAGACTCAGTGCGATGAACATAAAACTTGAGGCAACGCACCACATCCAACAGATGGAGATCTCTTTCCTTGTCAGATGAAGGATTAGGGCAGAAAGAGGGAACCACAATCTCCTGATTGATGTGAAACTCGGACACAACCTTGGGTAAGAATTCCTTGGTAGTGCGAAGCACAGCCTTATCCTTGTGGAACACCAGGTAAGGAGGTTTACAAGACAAGGCCTGTAACTCTGCTACCCGGCGCACTGACACAATAGCCAAAAGGAAGGCCATCTTCCAAGTCACAAGACGTAATGGAATGGAAGCCAAGGATTCAAACAGTGGTCGCTGTAGAACTCCCAGCACCAAATTGAGATCCCACTGGGGAGCAGGACTCTTGAAGGCAGGTCGAACATGAGTCACACCTCGGAAGAAGACTTTCACATCAGGAAGGACAGCAATCCTTTCCTGGAAAAACACAGACAAGGCAGAGGTCTGAACTTTGAGGGAACTCAGACTGAGCCCCTTATCCACACCGTCCTGCAAGAAGGCCAGGACAGTGGGAAGATGGAAGTCAAGGGACAACTTCTTGTCAGAACACCATGTCACGAAAGTTGACCATATGCGATGATAGATCTTGGAAGACACAGGCTTACGAGCACTGAGCATAGTCGATACCACAGAAGGAGAAAAGCCTTTCTTTGCTAGAATCGAGGATTCAACCGCCATGCCATCAAATGGAGAGAGTGAACATCCTCCTTCCACAGATACCCCTGAAGAAGTAGGTCCGGACGGGCTGGAAGTGGGATCGGATCCTTCACTGACATGGCCATCAACTCCGGAAACCAGGACTGGGGAGGCCAGTTTGGAGCAATCAGGATGACAGGACAACGTTCTCTCTTCAACTTCTGGATAACTCTGATCAATAGAGGAAGAGGAGGGAAGATGTAAGCCAGGGAGAAGTCCCAAGGGATCGACAAGGCATCCACTGCTAGAGCAAGGGAGTCCCTCAACCGGGAGCAAAACACCGGAACCTTCCTGTTGTGTCTGGTAGCCATCAGATCCACCACAGGCATCCCCCACCGTTGAGTGAGCATGTGAAACACCTCTGGGTGAAGAGCCCATTCTCCGCTGTCGACGGTGTGACGACTGAGGAAGTCTGCCATGACGTTGTCCACGCCTGGAATATGAACTGCAGAGATGACAGGCACGTGATCTTCTGCCCAAGACAAAATATCCTTGACCTCCCACCAGGCGGAACCGCTTCTTGTGCCGCCTTGCCTGTTGATGTAAGCCACCGCCGTGGCGTTGTCGGACTCCACTCTGATCGGAAGACCGGTCAATTGAGACTCCCAGTGCCTCAGGGCCAGCCGGACAGCTCGAAGTTCCAGAACATTGATGGAGAGCATGGATTCCTCCAGACCCCATTTCCCCTGAGCACTGAAGCGACCCCAGACTGCACCCCAGCCCCGAAGGCTGGCATCCGTAGTGACTGTGGTCCAATGAGGAACTAGAAAGGATTTCCCTTTTAGGAGATGAGAGAGATCTAACCACCAGTGCAGACTCGACTCGACATGAGGAGGAAGAGAAACAGACAGATGTTGATGATCTGGATGATTCCTGCACGTCTGGATCACGAATCTCTGAAGATCCCTGGAGTGGGCCATGGCAAATGGTACTGCTTCGATTGTGGAAATGAACTTCCCCACTAAGGACGACAACTTAGGTACTGGAATCTCGTCCATGTCCAGAATCCCAGCCACTCTGACGGCAATCTGGTGAGCCACGTCCTCTGGAAGAAACACCATGCATTGGCGAGTGTCGAACAGGAGACCCAGGAACAGAAGCCTCTGAGATGGAATCAAGTCCGACTTGTCCAGATTCAGGATCCAGCCATAACGGTTCAGGGTGTGCATGCACATCTGTAATTGCTGGTGGAGAAGCTCCGCTGAGGAGGCCTTCAGTAGGAGATCGTCCATGTAGGGGGTCACTCTGATCCCATCCTGATGGAGCACCGCTATCAAGGAGCCCAACACCCTCTGGAAGACCTGAGGGGCTGAAGTCAGCCCAAAGGGGAGCGCTGCAAACTGAAAGTGTCCCCTGTGGCAGGCAATCCTGAGATACCGCCTGCTCTCTGGATGAATAGGGATGTGAAGATAAGCATCCTGAAGGTCCAGGGAGGCAAGAAACTCCCCTGGAGACATTGCTGCAATCACAGAGCGCAGGGACTCCTGGCGGAAGTGGGAAGTCACCACATAGGCATTGAGATCTTTGAGATCCAAAATGGGACGAGCTCCTCCGTCCTTTTTGGCTACCACAAACAGGTTGGAATAAAATCCTGAACCTGTGTCCCCTTGAGGAACCGCCTCCAGGACCTCTTTGTCCAAGAGATCCTGAATAGCGTCGTCGAACAGACGCCTTTTTGTGGGTTCCTGAGAAGGACGAGTAAAATGGAACCGAAAAGGAGGAAGGGAAGAGAAAGGGATCCGGTATCCCTCTGACACCACCTGAAGAACCCATGGGTCCGCCACTGACTCCTCCCAAGTCCGGCGAAAGATGCGGAGACGGACGCCTACAGCCGGATGCGGACCCGGGTTCGGCGAGTCATGCCGAAGCAGTCTTGGAGGTCTTGGCCTTGGAGGCAACTTTGGGCTTCCAGGACTGTTTGGGCTTGGAGGAGGAGCGCGTAGTGGGAGGACCCGCTTGGGCCGAGGAGCGTGTCTCAGTCTGAAAGGAACGAAAGGACCGATTGCGTTTGGCTGGAAACTTTTTCTTAAAGACTGAGGGTAGAAGAGTACTTTTACCGCCAGTAGCCTCACTGATCATTTCTTTGAGTTCAGACCCAAAAAGCAAATTCCCCTGAAAGGGCAAGGAAAGCAAGCCTTTCTTAGAGGCTGTATCAGCAGACCAAATTTTCAGCCAAAGAGCGCGTCTAGCCACCACAGAAGAAGTGGAGGCCCTCGCCATCATGCGCACAGCATCAAAAGCAGCGTCAGCAACATAGTTCTGAGCTTCAGTGATATTAGCAAGAAGCTGCAACTGTTCAGATACCGGCGCATCCTGGCGAACTGCTTCAGTCAGTCGTTCAGTCCAGGCCGCAATAGCTCTATTAACCCATGCCACAGCAAAAGTGGGGCGCATGGCTGTGCCAATGGAGGCAAAAATAGACTTAAGAGAGAGCTCTAGTTTCTTATCCGTCCAGTCCTGCAAGGCAGAGGCATCTGAGACAGCCAAAGCGGTAGATTTGGATAGTCTAGACACAGGAGCATCCACTTTGGGAGGATGAACCCATTTTGCCAGCTCCGCCTCAGGAAAAGGGTAAAGTTTAGCAAACTTTTTGGAGACAGAGGAAGACCTATCAGGATTCTTCCATGCCTCAGAGACCAGACGGGCAAGAGTAGGGTTAGTTGGAAAACAAACAACAGGCTTAGATGGCTTTTTCTGAAAAACATCAGTAGGATCATAAGTGGATTCCTGAGTCAGAGGAAGGTTGAGCGTATTCAGAACCGCTCTGATCAGACCCTCAGCCGAAACTTCAGGGTCACACTCATAGGGGTCCCCAATGGACCTGTTAGATTCAATAACAGTACGTTCCTCAGCATCAGAATCCTGTAAGAGTTCTTCTTCAGAAGAATCAGTGACATCAGGAGCTCCCTGTGGCTTAGGCAGGGAGGTCCTGATAGTAGAGGGGGTCTGCCAGACCTGGAGAGCCCCCTGTATCTGAGAGGGAAAGAGTTGAAGCGTGGATCTAAGATCCCTAGTGGCAGCTTTAAACTCCCTCACCCAAGATGGCTCAATAGCGTGGCTGGGAAGCCCAGGGTTGCTATCTTGACCAGTACAATTAGGGCATAGATCCCCCACATTATCGTCATCCAGCCCAATGTGGCAAGAGGAGCAAAACGCCATGGGGGTAGCAGACCCCCCATCCTCCTTAGACTTGGGTCTAGCCCCTAGCTCCAGTGAAGTAGACATGCTCACAGCGTCAATATACCCCACTAATAACACTATCACCCAGAAAAAGTGTAAAAGATTAAAGTTTCACCCCAGAAATGTTCTAAAAACGGACTTATCTGGCCAGCGAAGGGTTAATCTGTTGAGGAGAGAGAAGGCTCGGTCCCTGCATAGTGTACTCGCCTAGGAAAAGTACCACAAAATGGCGGCCGTCATGACAGCCAATCAGAAACGAGCGCGAACCAAGCGCTCATGGGAAATGTAGTTTTTCCTTACAAGTACCCCAAACAGTGCCCGAAGCCCCCCTGAACACCCCACATAAATAAAACACATTCCGGATGATAGAGCAGGAGCCTAGCATTAAAATGAGCCCTCTCTGAAGTTGCTGTGACAAGCGGTTCCAGAGATATGTCCCACACTGTGAATTCTCATAGAGAGTAAAGGAGCCCTTGCGTCTGAGCGGGAAAAAGCCGCGCTTAAAGGGATAGTAATACTTCATTTTAACTTTATTTTATTTTGTAGGCATTAAAAAAACATGAAGAATGATATAAGTCTTATCTCTGAAACCTTTATGGTTTAAGAGATATTCACAAACAAAGTATCCCCCCCCCCTGTTCAATCAGATCAGAAGGGAGATGCCCAGGTAGACTGCAGAGAGGGACAATCTTCAATTAACATAATGGAAAAAGCTGAAAAACTTGTCAAGGGGGGAAGGGCTTTCATTGTTTTCATACAAAGAAAATTGTCCCCTTCTGTTATCTGTACTGTCATACAACCAGACTCACATCTGAGAAGAGATGACTTACACTAGGTAAAAGGGGCGGGGAGGGGAACTTTGCTTGTGAATATCTCATAAACCATAAAGGTTTGAGAGATAAGACTTATATCATTCTTCGTGTTTTTTTAATGCCTACAAAATAAAATAAAGTTAAAACGAAGTGTTACTATCCCTTTAAAGGCGCGGAACACCATTTTTATTAAAGTTTAGTAAAACATTAAAAAGTGCCCAAACAAGCATGAAACACATGAGAAACAGAAATAAATGAATACTCAAAGCTCCAAAACCCAGAGAATACCACATAAATTGCATAAAACAGTAATAATGCAATAGAAACACCCTATGAGTGCTGGAGTGTATTAAAACTCCCAAATACAAGCCCATCAAAGGGACACTGTGGGGACAAGTGGACCTTCAGCACTCAATGGGTGACTCACCTTCCTTGCTGGACTTCTGTCTTCAGGTGACCATGATAAGGAGGGAAAGAACCAGAGGTAAATTCCCCAATAGGGGAGCTGCTTAACACAAGCTGTCCCCTCTTCAGGGCATAAGGTCCACAGAAAATCCCTGGAAGCTGCACCAGCCACTTTAAAGAGGGCAATTCACAGCCATGGTCACCCTCCTAATGGTGGTATTCCATATTTGAATAAAAAAATAATAAAATACTAAGATGCATAGATGTTCTCTACCTGGTGTGCAAGCACACCAGGAACAAATCAATCTGAAGTGGCTCTGGCCAGAAGGTGGCTTAAGTAAGAGGGGAGGCTCCGCCCCTTGCAAATCATTTGCATAGTTGTTCCTGCCTATTAAAGGGGACTTACGCCTCCCAGAGTACCAGTGACCTGTATTGGACGACAGTGAAAAATTATTTTATGAGACAACCAGCAGCTTTTCTTCTCATATATTAACCCTTTGGAGATCACTACTTTGATTATAAACAGGGGTCCAGAAACTGGAGGTGTCCGAGTGGTGACAGATTAAATTCCCCACATGTTTATTCAGCTGATTTTGACATAAATGGCTCATCAGCCTTCATCTTTATGATTATATCTTCACTTTTTAATAAACAAGTGTCCTTAGAGCAGGGGTTATAATTTTAAGTCCTTTGCTACTAGCCAGACCTGAAAAGTTACTCACCACTGCAAGCCAAAACATACCCACCAAGGCTGAATTTCTACTCACCAGGGCTAAATTTTCACTCGCCATTGGCTAGTGGAAATTTTGAGCCCTGCTTAGGCACTATTGGACGCCTTCTCTCTTTCTTGTGTTCCTCTTCCATGTGCTTCCTCGTCTGGATGTCTGAGAGGTGCAGCCCGTGATAGAGCTGTTCATAACCAGTGAGAACCGTTTGAGATCCCTACTGCTTACTATCTTGGTGGACACGTGTTACACCAAGCTTTACCATTTGTGAGTATAATCTGCATTTTACATTCTTTGGAAGAGATTCTATAACATACTACATTAGGAGTGCCTCCTCTTTGTTTCTTTTACACCAGGAGAAAGGCAATTTTCCACGTCAACAGGTGTAGCGTAATAGTAAAAAAATACAAAAAAGCTGAGAAGCTCAATGTAGATGTAAAATCTTTTAGTCTCCAAACTTTGCAGGTCACGAATTAATAGTAAACACACAGGAAAGAGAGCAAACCTAGTGTTAAAGGAGCCTTGTTAGTGAAGCTCCTGAACACTAATTTTATTACAGGGATAGTAATACGTAAATATTACTAATGCCCATATTGTAGCTATGGTAAAAAGATTTGATTTGTCCCCAGGTTCATCTCTCAAACCTTTACGGCTTGAGAGAGCGCCGAACACAAAGTTTCCTCCTCCCTCCCCTGAAGTCAGCGTTGTACTGACTGCAGGGATATCCGGTCTTATTTGCATCAGGCGGCTCTGCAGCTGAGCAAAGATAGGTTTAGTATATATATTTTTTACTAATGCTATCAATGTATGGATACACTACATTGATGATGTGTTTTTGATCTGGACTAGCACTCTGGAGCTTTTTGATGAATTTGTATCTACAATTGATAATAATGATATCAATCTCAAAATTACCACTACAACTAGTGTCCAACAAATTGCTTTTTTGGATATGCTTATTTGCAGAAACAACAAAGGGGACATTGAAACCAGAGTTTTTCGTAAGGAGATGGCCACAACTTCATTACAACAAGCATCCAGCAACCATCCAACCCCTTTAAAAAACGGCATACATATAGGCAAATATCTCAGAATTCAATGATTATGTACCAATCTTACTGAATTCAAAACAGAAGCAAAAGAAACTGCAGGAACGTTTCCTATCCTAGGGGTACAGTAAAAAAAATGTTGGGAAAAAAAAAAAAAAAAAAAACACAACACACACATACAAAACAGGCATTGGGATCAAATAGAGATGATCTGCTCAATCCCCCCACCAGCAAGACTGTGCAAAAAGAAATCCAGTTGGTAGGCAATTTTGACCAATAACATTCAGAAATTATTAAAATTCTGAAACATCATTGGCATGTACTAATAGATGAAGATTTAGCTCAGGTTCTCTCGCCTACTCCTAGGGTCACCTATCGGAGAGGTAGCAATATGAATGACCTCTTAGTGCACAGCCATTATGAAAAAAAGAAAAAATCCACTTGGCTCACCACAAACCTAAGGGGCACCTTTTAGATGTGGCAAATGCCACTTTTGTGAATACATTGACAGTAACAGTGTTTACTAATCAACAAGGTGATCAGACCTTTGATATAAGAGAATTCAGCAACTGTAATTCTATAGGAGTAATTTACCTGATGGAGTGCCAGTGTGGAGTGAAGTACATAGGAAAAACTAAATGTAGATTTAAACGACGGATTCTGGAACACATAGGTGACATTCATAATTCCAGAGATAAACCTGTAGCTAGACATGTTTGTACACACCATACTGGTAATACTTTGGTTTTCAAATTTAAAGCTATACAACGTCTATCACCTACCATCAGGAAGGGAGACCTGGACTTGAGATCAGAATCCCAATGAATTTACAGACTGGGGACAAGAAGCCCCCATGGTCTGAACGAGGGCTTCACATTTAGTCCTTTTATTAAGGAATGAAAAAAAATCAATGTTTCATTTTGGATTTTAATTATTACTCTACAAGAAAACTCAGTTGCTGGATACCTGACACTCTGTAAGATGTTATATCACTTTATTTACAATCTTAATGTACACAGTGACAGATGGTTTGTTGCTGAGGCACACTGTTATCTAACATTAGGGACATTCATTGTATTTTGCCCTTAGAACATATACTTATAGTGTGACAGAAACTACACTATATACCTATATGTACACAACATTCATAGCTATCTCCCCTTTTCTTACGATGAGTTCAACATGATCATTTATACAGTTCAATTATTTATAACTCATCTTTGTAAAAGCGTTATTGCCTCATTTGTTCCTTCTTCGAATGTGATACTTCCAGTATAGGATTGTTATAGATACAATGCTTCTATGATAGGTTGCAAGCTATGTTCAGCCACGTAACGTACGTCAGTGGGACCAGCCTACAGTTGGAAGTCCCACACTACAAGAAACGCAATGTAACAGTTATTTTTGCTAAAGCCCCTGAGAAGCCGGTGCTATTCGGTGTAAAGTGTAGGGCCATGTCAGCAGAAGGCATGAGGGCACTCTCTATCTGACACCATATTAATGGATTAACTAGAAGCGCTGTAGGTCCGGTAGTATGGTTGGAAATAGTGTTTGAGAGCTAGAATGTGGCATGTTTGAGTTACGGCCACGAGGTATAGCATCAGGGAACAACTATCCTGCTGTTCCAAGCTTGGTAAAATTACAAGATTACTGATGATGGATACAGCTACTGGAAATAGCACTTTCATGATCAAATTGACTTAAAAGCTGAATATATACTTGTTCACTAGAGCCGTTTCAAGTCCATAGGTTTATAGCTTAGATATGATTTCAAGTAATATAGGCTCGAGATACCCAGATAGAGGGTGATAGAGTATGTAGCTAGAGTTTAGCATCTGCAGCTACTTTGTATTCTACTATAGGTGTTTGCTTCAAAAGAACGCTCCTTTCTGTTTACATGAATGAACCAAAGGATCAGCTGTGTTAAGAGTGGTGTGAATAGTTAACCTTTCACACTGAGACACGTAACACTGAAATTCTGCTGGTTACTGTGGTCATGCAAACTGCCTCAGCTTCACTGTCAATTAGCAGATTGATTCTATTGATACAAATACTCTTTAGCCATAACATGAAATCGGAGGTTAAACCTCTAAGTACCATTATTACAGCCACATGATTAATAGCCTTCATTTGCACCACTGAACAAGCAAGCATTCTCGGACCTTTTACTTGTATTATAGTGCCCGAACTAGTCACCTGGAAGGTTGCCTTTTTTAAGTTTTTCCTAATTAATGAAGGGATTAATGTTACCATTTGGTTTTTAATCATTGGACAAATATTAAAAGTTAAGTATTAAATCTAAGTGCTCAGGAGCTTCACTAACAAAGGTTCCTATAACACTAGGTTTGTTCTGTTTCCTCTGTAGAGGAATAGTAGCCAAGAACTCAAAGGGAGGGCACTGAAGGACGCCCAACACCAAGTTACGATCCCACTGAGGAGTGGGAGTCTTGAAAACAGGAAGAGTATGAGCAACACACCTTGGAAGAAAACCTTGACATCAGGAAGAACAGCAATGCATCTCTGAAGCCAATCAGGAACAAGTGCGCGATGCAAGCTCTCATGGGAAACGTTTTCCCAGAAAAAGTATCCCAACAGTGCCCGAAGCCCCCAAGCCCACCAACACACACTAAACGTTGACCAGATAGTAGAGCAAGGGCAGACAATTAAAATGAGCCTTCTCTGCTACCGCTACGTTGAGCAGTTGCAGAGAAAGGTCCCAAACTGTACAGTTCCATAGAAGTGAATAGAGCAATGGCATCTATGCGATAAAAGCTTGCTTTGGAACACAATTTTTGCAAAGTTGTAACTGTGAAGTAACTTTGGACCAAACATCACTCAAACATGTCACTAGACCCAATAAACACTGAATCAGTAGAGTAAGTGCTCAAAACCCCCCAAAGATGCTAAACCAGCAACCAAAGGGTTAAGTTACCACAGAAACTTGCTCCAAAACACCCAAAAGACATACAGATAAACCCAATGAGTGCAGGAGTGTGCAAAAGGAACTCCAAAGGAAAACCCCTGTGCAGAGAGGCACTGTGGGACATGTGGAACTTCAGCACTCAAAGGGATGCTCACCTTTCCTGAAGATCTTCTGTCTTCAGATTACCATATATCAAGAAGAAGCCTCATTTGGCAACTCCTGGGGAAAGAACTTGCAACCAAGATTCCCCCCGCCCAGGGTTTAGGTCCACAAAAGCACCTGGTAAATGGAGCTATCCACATTTGGGTGATGGGAATGGTCAGTGATGGTAATCTGCCTAATGGTGGTATCCCATATCTAACAGAAAATAATAAAAAGCTAAAACTATAGCAGAACTGTTCTCTTGCCTTGTGTCTTCACCAAGGAACAAATCTTACTGGAGCTGCTTGTCTAGCAGCAGCCAAGGAGGGAAGGTAGGCTCCACCCCCTGCATTCACTTCGCAGAATTGTTCCTGCCTACATAAAGGGGCTGATCGCCTACCCCAAAGTTACCAGTAACCTGTACTGGACAACAGAGAAAGGGAGAAATTTTCTTACCGACATTTCCTTTTCTCCTGTGTACCTCCAGTGCATCAAAAAACATGGGTTATGTCTCCTCCTTCAAGCTGTCGTAGGACTAATCAAAAAGCTCATAAGGAGACCTGGCTACTTCCTCAGATAGTCAACTTTTGTCAGTGTTAGAACATAAAAATAGATAGGTTAATGGGTCGGGAGTGCTGTGGCGGGACACAGGAAAAAAGGAAATGTTGGTAAGAAAATTTCTCCCTTACTCCTGTGTCCTTCCACGGCATCAAAAAACATGGGATGTACAAAGCCATGCTCAGGGATGGGAATTTATAATATGCAGATTACTATACGAAGAGCCTAGGACCTTCTAAGAGCTACTATTTATCTCAGGAAAGTATTAA
The DNA here is from genome assembly GCA_037306005.1 of Rhinophrynus dorsalis. Lineage (NCBI taxonomy): Eukaryota > Metazoa > Chordata > Amphibia > Anura > Rhinophrynidae > Rhinophrynus > Rhinophrynus dorsalis. The sequence continues at coordinate 471,016,948 of CM074719.1, read as the reverse complement.
ACTGACTATACATAATGTTTTTTTGTTTTTTTTTTCCTTCTATAATCTGTATAGACAACTGATAAGATCTTACCAGCCTGGGATGGTTGCCGACTTGAGGATCTTTCTTCCAAAGCCTGAACATCAACAGGATAATGTTTGATAAATGTTGATATAGATGACCAGGTTGCTGCTTTAGATAACTCTTCTGTGGTCACTGAAGCTTTTGCTGCCCATGAGATTGCCATAGGCCTAGTAGGGTGGGCTTTTAGGATTTTTGGCGGATCCTTTCCTGCCTCTAGGTACGAGAGCTTAATACAGTCTGTTAGCAATCTTGCGATGGATGCTTTGGAGGCAGGTCTTCCCTTAAATTTTCCCTGAAAATGTATGAACATGGAGTCCGATTTTCTAAAAGATTCTGATCTCTGCAAATATATTGACATGCATCTGACTAAGTCCAGAGTGTGCAGACATTGTTTTCCTGATCCTTAGGATTAGGGAAAAATGAAGGTAGTACTATACCTTGGTTTAAGTGAAGAGAGGATATCACTTTAGGTCTAAACTCTGGACGGGTTCGAAGAACAATCTTATCCCGATGAAAAATAAAAGGTTTTTTGGCCAATAAGGCTTGTAGTTCACCAACCCTCTTTGCCAATGTAATAGCGGTTAAAAAGACAATTTTCAAAGTTAGGTATTTAAGATGAACCTGATCTAATGGTTAAAATTTCCCTGATCTAGTAAAATATTAAAATCCCAGGGTGGCATTACACTTTTGATTCTGGCTCTTGACTTGTCTATTGTTCTCAGATATCTTTTAACCAGAATATCCTCTGAAAATTGTTCCGCAAGACAGGCTGAAATTGCTGACAGTTGTACCTTCATGAATTGCTGGTCGTAGTCCTAGTCCAAAACCCTTTTGCAAAAAAACATAAGACATGAGAAGACTTGATGGAAGATCTGTCTAAACCAATGTTACTGCACCATCTTGCAAGAGAGTCCCAGATTCTATATTATACTCTGGAGGTTGAGGCTTTTCTGCCTGATATAATGGCATTAATAACAAAGATCAAAGGGACTTTCAGAATCGGTTAACTCCTTTCAACCTCCAGGCCATTAATTTCAGGAATTCTGGATTTGGGTGGACAATTGGACCCTGAGTTAGAAGATTCTCCACTGGAGGTAGAGGTAGTGGCATATCTGTTGATAATCTTACTAGGTCTGTGAACCAAACTCTTCTGGGCCAATATGGAGCTATCAGGATGACGTTCGATTGATCCAGTCTGATCTTTTTGAGGACCACAGGAATAATAGGGAATGGCCGAAATAGGTATGCTAGACTGAAGTTCCGTTTGTGGTTCAGAGCATCCGTGCCCAAGGCTCAAGGATGAGTGTTCCTGGAAAAGAATGCTTGAATCTTTCTGATCGAGTGAGATGCCATGAGATCTACTACTGGCAGACCCCACGTCTTTACAGTGATGCTGAATATTTCTGGATTTAGAGACCATTCCCCGGGATCCAGCTTGTTGCGGCTGAGAAAGTCTGCCAGCAGATTTCTGTTGCCTGATATGTGGATGGCAGAAAGGGCCGTCAGGTTCTCTTTTCTATCCAGTTTAGGATTCTCCTTATTTCCAGATTTAAGGACAGACTCCTTGTTCCCCCTTGGTTTTTTATGTGTAAGATAGCAATCATGCTGTCTGATACTATCTTCACCGGTTTGTTTCTTATCTTTTCTTTTAGTTTTCTTAAGCAGAGCATTATTGCTCTTAATTCCAGTACATTTACGTGAGGTCTGGCTTCCCTTGCTGACCAAGTTCCTTGTACCGATTTGTTCCTCCAATATCCTCCCCATCCGGTAAGGCTGGCATCTGTTGATATTCTCTCCCAGGATAAGTCCTGCAGTGGAATTCCTTTCTGAAGGTTCTTCTTCTTGTCCACCAAGATAAGCTCTTCTGGATTTTTACTGGGAGAGGAATTCTCTATGATGTGTTTGTGGAGTTCCGGTTCCACTGACTTAGGAACCAATATTTTTTAGAGGTCTCATGTCAGACTTGGCCCAGGGTACTACTTGTACTAAGGACGTCATGGTTCCCAGAAGTTCCATGTACTCCTAAGATGTAGGAATCGTCACTCTTTTGAATTTCCTTACCCTTTTGATTATGGTTTCTATTCTGTTTAAGAACAAGGATATCTTGTTATTTACAGTGTTCAGGATCATACCTAGAAATATTAGTCTGCGTGCAGGCTGAAACCGACTCTTCTTGATGTTCACCATCCACCCCAAGTCCTGGAGATGATTCAAGGTTATGGATATGTGATCCTGCTCTTGGAGGTAGGAATCAGAGATTATTAGGATGTCATCCAGATAAGGTATTCTCATAATACCTTGTTGCCTCAGGGGTTCCAGAGCTGCTGCAAATATCTGAGAAAATTCTGGGTGCTGGTGAGAGTCCAAATGGAAGCACCCTAAGCTGGCACTGTTGTCCCTCGAAACAAAACCTGAGGAATCCCCTGTGGTTTTTTAAGATGGGTATGTGATAGTAAGCTTCCTGAAGATCTATTGTAGTCAGGTAAGCAGATTGTCTGTGGGCTTGAATCACCGATGACACTGTTTCTATCTTGAAAGCGCTTTGTTTTTGATATGGATTCAGTAGTTTCAGATCCAAGATGGCCCTGAAACCGCCTGTTGATTTTTTGACCACAAACACTATTGAATACCATACTCTTCTTCTGATCTCTATAGGAACAGGCTGAATTACTCTGTTTTGACTTAGCTTCTGAATAGCTTCCCTTAGTTTGTTTGCCTTTACCTGGTTTTCTGGTTTCTTTGAAACTCTGAACAGGTTTTGAAGAGGTATTTGATTGAATTGTGGCTGGCAGCCTGCTTGAAGGGTCTGAATGACCCACTTGTCCTGGTTGGTCTTTGTTATCTATTGCTGGACAAGTTGTTCCAGGCGACCCCCTACTGGAACAGCTAGCAGGGTCTGCTGACTCTCAGTGGAACTCTCTTGAATTGAGTCTTACAATTTCCCTCTTTTCTGAATATTCCTCTTGAAAATTGGGAAGAAGACCGTTTCCTTTGCTCGAAACACCTTGGAGGATTGAAAATGTCTGGAGTCTTGAAAGGACTGGTGCTTTCCTCTAACAGGGGAGGACCTAGATTGTCTATCTTGTAGGAGCAAGGAACTTCTTCCTCCCGTGATCTTCTGGAAGTGATTGACAAGGCCGAAGATCTGGCTGTTAACCAGATTAGAATTGTTCTTGAAATACAATGCCATTGCTGTGGCTGTCTTCATGTTTTGACCTAGTAGTGCATATTGTTTCTTTAGGGCGCCTTCCATCTTCCGATCCATGGGATCCTTTAAAGGTGAACCATCCTCCATAGGTCTAGTTGTCCTTTTTGCTAACACTGCAATTGACACAGAAATCTTTGTCGGAGAAATCCAGATGTTAGCATCTTCTTTTTTGAATGGATACATTCTAGGAAACATTCGGGACATGGAAATTCTCTTGTCCCCTTTAATCCACTCAGCCTTAGTCAAATCTGACACCGCATGGTGAACCGGGAAAACAGGTATCTCTTTCTTGTTTCCCAGGAAGGCATTATCTAAAACACCTTGCTCTTTTGTTTCGTCCACTAGTCCTAACGTTTTTCTCATGCTCTTGAGGAAGGGTTCAATCTCCTCAATATTAAAGGGATAGTAATACTTAAAAATAATAATATTGAGGAGATTCTATATATATATATATATATGAGAGAGAGAGAGAGAGAGAGAGAGAGAGAGAGAGAGAGAGAGAGAGAGAGAGAGAGATTCACATGTAAAATATAGTAAAGTTCTCTTTTCCTGGCTGTGTCAGCCAAGTCTGCCATCTAGTGGACAGATTTGGAATTCGGTCCACAGAGCAACCGGCAGCTCTTTAGCGGTGCTGAGATCACGATCTTTGAAAAGAACTACTTAATTGGAACTGTATACAAAGTGTGCCTGGCTTGAAAGCACACTTTGTAGACCATTCCAATTTAGAAATTATTTTTAAAGATCGTGATCTCAGCACTTCTGGAGAGGCACTGAAGGTCGGGGGACCAGATTCCAAATCTGAAGGGTGAAGCAATGACGTCACTCCAGGGGAAATTTTACTTCTGACTATCTCCCAAACCATAAAGGTTTGGGAGATAAGACTTATATCATTTTTCATGTCTTTTTAAGGGCTACAATATAAAATAATCTTATTTTTGAGTATTACTATCCCTTTAAATCCTTCATCTTCCATAACCTCGCCTTCCTCTTCCGAGTATTCAGATAAAATATCTTGCATGCTACCTTCATCCAATCTAGCGGAAGTACCTTCATCTGGATCTTCTAGTCTTTGTCTTTTCCTTGGAACTTGTAATGATGTAAAGGTTTCTTGCACTGAAGACTTCATCCATGATAGAAGTCCTTAAACTGGTTAGGCACATCAGGTGCTACAGCCTTCGTTAAGCATTCATGGCATAACTTGTTATGATCTGAAACAAGTATCTTGTTCACACAACCTGCACAGAGTTTTGTCTTCTGAGAGGTTTTCTCATCTTTATTTTCCATCTGTCCCTTTTCTTTAGAAGGGGGAGTCTTTGCAGGGGTAGACATTTACTATTAAAACTTTATATATATATATATATATATATATATATATATATATATATATATATATATATATATATATATTTATTAAAACTTTTAATAATTACCAGATAAAAATTTAAAGGAAGTAAAAAACAATATTACCTGCAAAATCATAGACTTTTCTAGCCTTGAACAGCTTCTGGTATCCAGCCCAAGGTCCTCTATATATATGATTGAGCATAATTGGCCTGTGTTCCAAGGTGGAACGCAGAGGCCCGCCAGAAAGCATAGTAAATGTATATTATATTATATATATATATATATATATATATATTTATTTATTTATTTTTTTTTTTTTTTTAATATAAAAAGTTTCCTACCTTGTCCTCATACTGTTTGATTGTCAGGAATCCCGCTGCTGTATGACCCAGGTAGGAACCGGAATGGTGTTCCTCCTTCTGCGTTCCAAAGCTGCACGCGTGATCACTTCCCTCCTGCATCAGCAGCATTACTGGTGGACCAATGTCACTTCCTGTGCAGCGTTTTTCCTCTGACCGGCTTGCACACGGAGTCAGAGCATCAGGGACTTCCCCTGGATATGGGACAGCAATGAATGCAGCCCAGAAGCATCCTTCTCTTGCACTCTTCTCCTGGCGGCCTGAATCACTTGAGAAGGTAAGCTGAATGCTATTTTCTGGGAGGCCAGTAAGATTTCCTGCATCCTACTTCCCTGCCCATAGGACCAAAAAGACTACCGGAGGAAGTGGCCAAGACTCCTTATGAGCTTTTTGATTGGTCCTACGACAGCTGGAAGGAGGAGACATAACCCATATGTCTTTTGATACCATGGAGGGAAACAGGAGAAACTGTATTTACTTTCATCTTCTGTGGAAAGTTATAGGAGAGATGTGGAGGTTTTAATAAAGGCATCTATTTATAAGAACTGTTTGAATATATTTTTTTCAGACAGAACATACAATAGGCACTTCCATTAGCCACCCAGTAAAACTGATGTTTATGCAGAAAAGTAAGGTAGTGTTACATGACCCAAGGAGTGTAAACTCTTGAGTATTTGTGCACATCTCTGGTCCTCAAGAGGGCAATGCGCGGCCAGTAAAGAAAGTTTCTAGGTCTCTTCAGCAAAACACATCAATATAGCAAGGGAAAAAAAAAATAAAAAAAATAAATAAATAAATAAATAAATAAAAATATGCAACCACATTTAACTTCCTGACACCATTTAAATCTAATACATAATAATAATAATAATAATAATAATAATAATAATAATAATAATAATAGCCCACTGGTATGGACTGCAATATTTCAAGATGGACTTCCCCCACCCCACCACAAAAGAAAAAAAAAAAAAAAAAAAAAAAAAAAGTACCTTTTGAATGTAGTGTGCTTTTCCCCGTTTTTTTATGGTCAATAAGCACTTCAGTCAGGGGCTCTCGGCCCATGGGGCCTGCCACAGGACTGCTAGATTTCTTGGAAAAGGAAGAAGTCTCAGGATATCCCATGTCAGTTACGGATGCGACGCGGAACCTATCTCCTTTCTGTGACAAGTTGAAAGGCTGTGGACGAGTGCAGGACTTTTTACTCACAGCTTTACCCTGTGGAAAGAAAAAACAATGCAAGACCTAATACATGACGAAACAGAAGCGTTACACAAACAAAATCTTTAAAGAATTTACGTGTATTAACAAAATCCATGCCTTTGTTTTAGACATATCAAAGAACATGTTCAATGTAAATGCAATATGGGGATGCTACATTTCTGTAGAACATGTGAAAGATCCCTTGTTATTAAATGTTTTCTCAGTGCTATCTAGATCTGTTGTTCCTGCAAACAGTTTCAACTAGAACACCGAACTGCCTAACTCCAAAATTCACCAAATTTCTCAAACTTCATGGTTTTGGTGTTTAAGTCTATAACAAGTAGGTTAAAGTGGAACAGTAACATTCCAACTCCCCCCCCCCCCCCCCCCCACCCCATGTCAGTTTCCCAGGAACAAACAAGGAGTCAGTACAGTATAGTAAAACAATCTTTATTGAATAAATATAAAAACAATAAATCACAGAACAAAGTAAGTAAATCACAGAACAATGAGTAGAGGTCCTTCTAGTGGCCAACGACTATCAGAAATAGGAGTCTACCAAAAGTTGGTATGCTCCTAAAGAGACTGGCAGAAGACTCTGGAGTCTCTATATAACCAAGGCCCAGCAGAATCCTAGTAAGAGACCAACTGACTCACGCCTACAGTCAGCAGATTGTAACGGTTTGTTTTGACACTCAGACCAGTAGGTAAATTAAAACAATCTTTTATTGAAAGAAAATAAATACAAATGATCGCCCTCTACAGTTGACAGCAACAATTGCAAGTGAATACACAGTACACATAGATTCACTATAATGGATAGAAGGCACACCACATAGGTACAGAAAATAGGGAACTGGCCCCTAAAGGGTAAATGAGAACAATTTGTCAGTCTCAGCTGCGGGGTTTGGCACGCCTGTATGGTGTAGTGATAAACTGAGCAAATGTGAACAGCACAGAGTTCATGCAATGATGGGTAGTAGATGTTCAGTGACCAACGTGAGCTATAGCAGAACAGTGACCCAAAATAGCCCCCGCGGGCGTTCACCAGGAGACCACTGAGACTGCAAGTGCAAGAGTATGTAGCCCCCACGGGCGTGATCGAGACTAGCCTGAGATGCAAAGCTGGCGTTTTAGCCCCCACAGGCGTATAACCGGAGACCAACGTGAGCACAACACGAGCCAATAGCCCCCACGGGCATTCACCTTCGGATCTTGCAAGAGCTTGGAGCCTAACCTTGCTACCAATAGCCGCACCGGATACCTCCGGTATTAACCGTGAGACCAGGAGCCAAAGACGCCCAACCGGACCAACAGGATAGACTACTCTGCAAACGTAACTGGGAGTCGCCGTCCAAGTAGCGGCCAACTCAGCAGCAGTAGACTTACAAGGTAACGGCTCGGTAATCAGAAAGGAGGTCTGGCAAGAGAGAAGCGGCACTGCAAGGGTTAAAAGGTACGTTTGAATCTCCCAGGCTTGGTATGGTAACTTAGCTCTGCAGCGTATAGAGGCTTGGTACAAGGAGCACAGCTTATGCAAGTCAGCAAGGAACTCTGCACTAAGGGATGGATTACACAGGAGTGTAATGGTCACACTAGGTCGGCACAGCAACGCAGGATTCAGAATGTCGCGTCGGCGACAACAGGCCAAGCAGGTCGCTGGAAGAGGCCGCGGTGATCTCGAAGCAGGAAGTCAGCCAGCCAGGTCATAGCACGTAGAAGTCTCTCAGACAAGCCGGGTCGTAGCACGTAGAGGGTTCTTAGACAAGCTGGGTCGTAGCACGTAGAGGATTCTCAGACAAGCCGGGTCATACACGATCAGGAACACTGGAGCGTAGTCAGGACAGGCCAAAGTCGGTACACAGGAATCCAGATACAGGAACACAGCAACAGCAAGTCTGGCTCAGAAACACCACGAAAGGGCATCTGACAGATGTAAGAGTCAGGTATAAAAAGGTCACCAAGGGGCAGGCCAAACCAACTGAACAAATCACAGTCTGCCACAGATGAGAGTGACAGGATAATCACAGGCACTGTGATACAGGTAGATCTAGGGATCTCCCTAAAGATGATACGGTAAGTACTGACTCAAACCTGCAGTCAGTAAGGAGACGGCCGTCTCCTTTCTCAGAGGCACCAGAGCAATCTTGACTCACGCCTGCAGTCAGGGAGTAAGGTCTTAACCAGATTGGCTAATACACAATGGGAGCAAGCAGGAGAATAGTCAGACAGAGCCACAGGTCAGCACTAGATCGGATAGTCAGACAAGCCAGGTCCTACACAGTTCAGGTAGTCAGCCAGAGCCACAGGTCCGCACCAGATTGGGTATCCACTACACAATGGGAGCAAGCAAAAGAGTAGCCAGACAGGGCCACAGATCAGCACCAGATTGGATGGTCAGACAAGCCATGTCATACACAGAGCCCAAACTAAACAGAACTGTTTGTACAACAATGCAAGGGCAACAGAGTCAGGACTCAGACTGCCCTTTAAACCCCTCCTCAGGAAGTAGGTAGGAGGAGCAGGCTCAGAGGAAGGAAGTAGGCAGGATGAGACTACAGGAAGTGTGGCATAAAACAGAGTCCTGCTTCACTCTGAAGCCTCGCGCCTGCAGATGACGCGTGGAATGACACCGAATGTCGCTGAAGAGGCGGCGCTGGAACCAAGGTAAGCTGGGACAGTACCTCCCCCCCTCAAAGGCCCTTCCTCCAAGGATCCAATCGGGGTTTGTCAGGGAATCGAGCATGAAAACTGCGTACCAATACAGGAGCGTGCACATCACTAGTAGGTATCCATGAGAGCTCCTCAGGGACATAGCCCTTCCAATTAATTAAATATTGTAAGCGCCCTCTACTCATACGGGGGTCCAGAATGTGCTGTACCTCATATTCCTCGTGACCTGCAACTCTCAAGGGAACGGGACGAACAGGAGTAGAGGTATACCTGTTGCAGACCAAGGGCTTTAACAATGACATGTGAAATACATTATGGATACGCATACTGGCAGGAAGTTCAAGTGCATATGCCACAGGGTAAATTTTATGTATCAACCTGAAAAAGACCAACGAAACAAGGAGCCAACTTATTACATGGAACCTGAAGGACCCCACGGTCTGCCACAGGAGAGCCAAGCATGGTCCCTTGACAGGGTGGGAGACCAGTAACCTGTATGGACTAAGAGAAAGGGATTTAACAGGCAAGACTAAAATCCTCTTTTCTCTGTCGTCCAATACAGGTTACTGGTAACTTTGGGGGTGTCCAAACATTGAGTTTCCCAGAGGCGGGAAGTAAGGCAAGGACCAGGAGTAAGGCCCCAAAGTCACCAGAACAGATATCAACCATCAGATCAGAGATAGCCCAACAAAACAATGAAGTGTCAAGGGACAATGAACAAAGGTAGCAACACCCCAGGAACTGTTACACAGCACAGTAAACTAGAGCCAACGGGGCTCAAAAATGAGGGAAGCACCAAGACCAGAAGGGAATCCTAGACAGGCAAGACTGCCTCCAGGATTTTCCTCCCAAAGCTGGTGTCAGCCGATGCCAGCACATCAATACGGTAGTGCTTCGAAAAGGTGTGCACAGATGACCATGTGGCCACCTTGCACAACTGATCAGCAGAGGCCTGATTCTTGTAAGCCCTAGAAGCCCCTAATAGATCATGTAGAATGAGCCGTGGCCCGAAAGGGGACAGGCTTCTTCCTCAGCTCGTAAGCCTTACAAATGGTGGACTTGATCCAGGATGCAATAGTCACTTTGGAAGCCGGTCTTCCTGCCCTGAGACCCTCAGGAATGCCAAATAGCGCATCAGAATGCCTGACAGATTCAGTGGGATGTACATAAAACTTGAGACAACAAACCACGTCTAACAAGTGGAGACCCCTCTCCTTGTCAGAAGTGGGCTCAGGGCAAAAAGAGGGCACCACAATCTCCTGATTGATGTGGAACTCCGAAACCACCTTCGGGAGAAACTCCTGAGAAGTGTGAAGCACCGCCTTGTCCTTGTGAAATACCAAATAGGGTGGTTTACAGGACAGAGCATGTAACTCCGCGACACAGCGAACAGACACCATCGCAAGGAGAAAAGCCATTTTCCACGTCAGCAGGAGTAGAGTAATAGTAGCCAAGGACCCAAAGGAAGGGCGCTGAAGGACGGCCAAGACCATATTAAGATCCCACGGAGGAGCGGGATTCTTAAAGACAGGACGAGTGTGAGCAACACCCTGGAAGAAAACCTTGACATCAGGAATAGCAGCAATGCGCCTCTGAAAGAAAACAGAGAGCAGTAGTCTGAACCTTAAGGAACTCAAGCTGCGGCCCTTATCCATACCATCCTGCAAGGCGGCCAAGACCATAGGCAGATCAAAATCCTGAGACAGGTCCCTATCAGCACACCAAGATAGGAAGGTCGGCCAAACACTATGGTAGGCCTTAGAAGAAACCGGTTTGCGGGCACCGAGCATAGTAGCCACCACACCAGAAGAGAAGCCTTTCTTCTTCAATATTGAGGATTCAATTTCCAAGCCATCAAAGCTAGTCGATGAACATCCTCCTTCCACAGGTAACCCTGTAGAATTAAATCCGGAGGGCAGGGAAGCCGAAAGGGCTCTGCCACTGACAGATCCAAGAGCTCCGGAAACCAGGACTGATGAGGCCAGTACGGAGAAATCAGAATAACTGGCCAACGCTCCAGTCTCAATTTCTGTAACACCCTGTGCAACATGGGAAGGGGAGGAAAGATTTAAGCCAGAGGAAAGAACCACGGAATGGACATCGCATCTACTGCTAGAGCCAGAGGGTCTCACCACTGAGAGCAGAACAGTAGAACCTTCCTGTTGTGCCTTGTCGCCATCAGGTCGATGTAAGGGGGACACCATCGCTGAACAATGAGTTGGAACACCTCTGGGTGCAACTCCCACTGTCCACTGTCCACTGAGGAAGTCCGCCATGATGTTGTCTACGCCTGGAATGTGCACTGCGGATATGGCAGGAACATGTTCTGTCCAGGACAAAATAGCCTTGACCTCTAACCAAGCAGCGAGACTTCTTCTTCCGCCTTGCTTGTTGATGTAAGCCACGGCCGTGGAGTTGTCGGACTCCACACGGACCGGACAGTCTTCCAACGGAGATGTCCAGTGTCGCAGGGCATGAAATAATCGCCCGAAGCTCCAATATGTTGATCGGGAGGAGGGACTCCTCCGGAGACCACCGACCCTGAGCGCTGAAGCCACCCAGGACTGCACCACAGCCGGAAAGCTGGCATCTATCGTCACCTTGGTCCAGAAGGGTACCAGGAAGGACTTGCCCTTCAGCAGGTTGGAAAGGTCGTGCCACCATGACAAACTCAGTTCCACATGAAGAGGAAGAGAAACAGATCCAGCTGGCCCTTGCACACCTGGATCACGAACCTCTGGAGATCCCTGGTGTGCGCCATGGCAAACGGAACTGCCTCTATGGTGGATATGAACTTCCCAACCAGAGATGATAGCTTCTGGACTGGAACCTGAGAATCGCGGAAACCCTATGGGCGATCTGGTGAGCCACCTCGTCCATGAGGAACACCATGCTCTTATGAGTGTAGAAGAGAAGGCCCAGGAAGACCAGACGCTGGGATGGGACAAGATCTGATTTGTCCAAGTTGATGATCCACCCGTGATGGGTGAGAGCCTGAATGCAGTTCTAAACTTGCTGATGAAGTTCCGCAGAGGGGGCTTTCAGAAGCAAGTCTTCCATGTAAAGAGTAACTGTGATGCCGTTCCAGTGGAGGACGGATATCAAGGCACCCAGGACACGGTTGAAGACCTGGGGAGCTGTCATCAGACCAAATGGAAGCGCTGAGAACTGAAAAAGTCCCCTGTCGCAGGCAAACCGGAGGTGCTGCCGGCTCTCTGGATGAATGGCAAAGTGTAAGAACGCGTCCTGAAGATCCAGAGAGGCAAGGAATTCCCCTGGGAACATGGCAGCAATCATTGTGAGCAGAGACTACTGGCAATGATGAGTTCGGGTCACAGAGGAATTGAGATCCTTCAAGTCCAAAATAGGGCGACAACCGCCGTCCTTTTTGGTGACCACAAAAAGGTTTGAGTAGAAACCCGAACCCCTGTCCTGGATAGGTACCGGCTCTAGAAAATCCTTGTCCAGAAGAGCCTGAATAACGCTGTCAAACTGACAGCGTTTCTCTGCACCCTGAGGCATGTGAGAAGGACGAAAGTGATGAAGATAAACGAAAGGGATCTTGTATCCTTCCGTCACCACCTGTAAAACCCATGGGTCCGCCGCCAAGTCCTCCCAATTGCTGTGATAGCGTCATAGACGACTACCCACAGCGGAGTGCGGACCCGGGTTCGGCGAGTCATGACGAAGAATGCTTGGAAGCCTTGGGCTTGGAGGAGACCCCCCCCTGTGGCCTCACTGATCAGATACTTAAGATCTGGCCCAAACAAGGAAGTACCCTAAAAGGGTAGGGAAAAGGAAGGCTTTCTTGGAAGCCTTGTCAGCAGACCGGATCTTGAGCCAAAGAGCTCATCTGGCCACCACAGACATGGTGGAAACCCTAGCCACCAAACGAATGGAATCAAATAAGGCAGCAGAAACATAATGCTGTGCCTCAGATATGCTGGCAAGACGACGCAACTTATCTGAAGTAGGTGCATCCTGACGGACAGCCTTGGTGAGCTGTTCAGTCCAGACTGCAATGGCCCGGTTTACCCATGCTGCAGCAAATGCTGGATGCATTGCAGAACCAGCAGTGGCAAAAATGGACTTGAGGGAAACCTAAAGTTTGTCTGTCCAGTCCTTCAGAGCAGAGGCATCAGAGACTGGCAAGGCAGTAGATTTAGACAGCCTGGTTACAGGAGCATACACTTTGGGGGGAGGGGGATGAACCCACTGAGCAAGTGCAGCTTCAGAAAAGGGGTAAAGCTTAGCAAAATTTATTGGACAGAGACAGTTTCTTGTCCAGGGATTTCCACTCCTCAGACACAAGGCAGTCAAGAGTGGGATTAGGTGGAAAGTAAGGGGCTTAGCAGGCTCCTGGAATACATCAGAGGGATGAGAAGGGACCTCCTGAACTAGGGAAATGTTAAGAGTAGTTAAAGGGATAGTAATACTTCGTTTTAACTTTATTTTATTTTATAGGCATTAAAAAAACATGAATAATGATACAAGTCTTATCTCTCAAACCTTTATGGTTTAAGAGATATTCACAAGCAAAGTGTCCCCCTCCCGGCCTTTTTACTGATGTAACACTTTTCAGCCAGGGCAGAAGGGAGCTGCCCAGGTAGACTGCAGAGAGGGACAATCTTCAATTAAGATAAGGGAAAAAGCTGAAAAACTTGTCAAGGGGGGAAGGGCTTTCATTGTTTTCATAGGAATAAGTGTCCCCTTCTGTTATCTGTCCAGTCTATGGACTGCATTCCACATCTGAGAAGAGATTGTTTACAGTAGGTAAAAGGGGCGGGAGGGGGAAACTTTGCTTGTGAATATCTCATAAACCATAAAGGTTTGAGAGATAAGACTTGTATCATTCTTCATGTTTTTTTAATGCCTACAAAATAAAATAAAGTTAAAACGAAGTATTACTATCACTTTAAGACGGCCCTGTTCAGGCCCTCAGCGGAGGGTTCAGGATCAGCCTCAAAAAAACTTAGAGGACCCCAACACAGAACATTCTTCAACATCCGAATCCACCAGCAGTTCCTCCTCAGAGGAGTCTGACACGTCAGGTACTCACTGAGGTTTGAGTAGGGAACACCTGCCAAGACTGAAAGGCCCCCCTGTAACTGGGATGGAAAGAGTTGCAATGTCGCAGCCTTGAACTATTGCACCCAAGCTGGCTCTGTTGCATGGCTGGAGGTCCCTGGAATGCTGTCAGGGACATCAGAACATGCTGGGCATAAGTGACCTGAGAATTCTCTAGGTAGCCCTGAGTGACAGGAAGAGCAATGCGCAATGGGGGATACAGAGACCCCAGCCTCCTTAGTCTTAGGTCTAGCACCAAACTCCAGCGGTATAGACATTCTCACAGTGTCAAAATAACCTACTGTACAATAAATCACCCAATTAAAGTGTGTAGGATTAAAGTTTCACCCCAGAAATCGCTAAATTAAACTTATCTGGCAGGCAAAGGGTTAATCTGCAGAGGAGAGAAGGAGAGTCCAAGCCCTGTGTAGGATACTCGCCCAGAAATGCTCACAAAATGGCTGCCGCAGTGGTAGCCAATCAGAAACAAGCTCGCAAAGCAAATGCTCATGGGAAATGTAGTTTTTCCCAGAAAGTACCCCGAATAGTGCCCAAAGCGCCCTGAGCCCCGCCAATACACTAGAAACATGAACCGGATGATAAAGCAAGGGCAGGCAAGTAAAATGAGCCATCTCTGTAGTCGCTAGGTTAAACGGTTGCAGAGATACGTCCCAAACAGTACAGTCCCACAGGAGTGAATGGAGAATGGCTCTATGCGGTAAAGCGCGCCTTAAAGGCGCAGTACTCAATTTACAAATTTTAAAGTAAAACATCAATAGAACATGTGAGGATACCCAAAAAACACTAACCCTGTAGGAAAAGTGTTAGAAAACCCCCAAAAAAGTGCCAAACCAGCATTGAAACGGTTAAATTGCCAAATAAACCTGCTCCAAACAGACATACCCAATGAGTGCAGGAGTGTGCAATAAGAACTCCCAGGAATACACCTCTGTGCGGAGGGGCACTGTGGGACAAGTGGACCTACAGCACTCAAAGGGGTTGCTCACCTTTCCTGCAGTTCTTCTGTCTTCAGATTACCATGTAGCAAGAAGTACCTCAGTGGGTAACTCCTGGGGAAGCACTTGGAATCAAGATTTTCACCCTCAGGGCTTAAGGTCCACAAAAAGCACCTGGATACTACTGAGCTAGCCACATCTAAGGGCATTGTCAGTCATGGTAATCCGCCTAATGGCGGTATTCCATTTCTAACAGAAAAATAAAAAAAGTTTCTAACACTATAGCAGAACTGTTCTCAGCCTGGTATTGTCTTCACCAAGGAACAAATCTTTCTGGAGCTGGTTGGCTAGCTGCAGCCAAGGAGGGAAGGGAGGCTCCACCCCCTACATACACTTTCAGAATTGTTCCTGCCTACTAAGGGGTGGATCACCTCCCACACTTACCAGTAACCTGTATTGGATAGCAGAGAAATTAGGTTTTTGTGATTCATAAGTATCAGTATCAGAGAGGTAGTACCCTCTAGGAGATGCCGCCACTCCTTCAGGGCCAAAATAACAGCCAATAATTCTGTGTACCAAATCGGGGACAGAATCTCTGCTTTGGACAATTTCCTTGAGAAATCGCCACATGGGCGTAGAGCTTCACCCGGAGCTGAGCGTTGGGACAATAGGGCGCCCACTCCAATCTCGGTTGCGTCCACCTCCAGTGTAAAGGGCAGGGAGGGATTCGGGTGTATCAGAATTGGGGCTGAAGCAAATGCTGCCTTCAGTCTTTCAAATGCCATTATGGCCGTCTGGGACCACTCAGTGGTCTTGGCACCTTTACAGGTCATGTCCGTCAGAGGTTTGAAAATAGTGGAGAAATCGCTAATAAATTTCCAGTAATAATTAGCGAACCCCAGAAATCTCTGAATAGCTTTGAGTCCCACAGGATGGGGCCACTCCACTACAGCGGACAATTCCTGGGAATCCATAGCGAACCCAGATGCAGAAATAATGTAACCCAGAAAGGTTACTTGAGGTTTGTGGAACTCGCACTGAGTTTACAATACAAGTTGTTCTTACTTAATAGGCTCAATACCTTGGATACATCCAATCGATGGGTCTCCAATGAGGGAGAATGAATCAAGATGTCATCCAAACATACCACAACGCAGTACTGTAAGTTCTCTTAGCACATCGTTGATAAACTCTTGAAAGACAGCTGGGGCATTGCAGACTGCAAAACGGCATCACCAAATACTTATAGTGCCCATTTTGGGTATTAAAAGCTGTCATCCACTCATGGCCCTGCTTTAACCAAACCAAATTATAAGCAGCTCTTAGATCGAATTTGTAACAATCTTGGACCCTCTGACATGGTCAAAGAGTTCGGTAATCAAGGGAATTGGATAAGCGTTTTTAACCAATATTTTGTTAAGCCCGCGAAAATCGATACATCGATGTAGCTCTCCGTCCTTTTTAACAAAAAAAAAAAAAAATCCGGCTCCTGCCAGGGATGAGGACTTATGGATGATGCCTCTGGCCAGCGCATCAGAAGCATATTCCTCCATGACTCTATTCTCCTCTACCGACAGGGGAGAGACACGACCCCTAGGAGGTGATGTGCCAGGCATAAGCTCCAGAGAGCAATCATATGGCCTGTGTGGTGGTAAGGTCCCAGCCTGACTTTCACTTAACACCTCCTTGAATGGTAAATACTCCTCAGGAAATGCTGGAGCGGTCACATTAGCCAGTCTCACAGGACAGGA
This sequence comes from Rhinophrynus dorsalis, assembly GCA_037306005.1. NCBI lineage: Eukaryota > Metazoa > Chordata > Amphibia > Anura > Rhinophrynidae > Rhinophrynus > Rhinophrynus dorsalis. The sequence goes on along the minus strand of CM074719.1, from coordinate 471,000,323 downwards.
AAGACATGATTTATAACACTGAGGAGACCAGGCCAAGATATTGCACGTGTGCCAATCCATCCTAGGGTTGTGCATCTGCAGCCACGGAAACCCCAGCACAATGGTGTAATGTGGGGAATTACCTAAAACGTCAGGGTTTCGGTGTAAAGGGCTCCCACCCTCAGGGTTAACAGAATGGTTTCATGCATAAATGTGAGATGGTAGCAGGGGTCTACCATCAATAGCCTCCACGGCCAGTGGAGAAGAACAGGACTGCAATGGAACCGCTTTACTGGACGCAAATTCTGCATTAATAAAGCAACCCGCATCACCTGGATCAAGTAGTGCTGGGACAGAGACCAACTGGTCAGCCCAAGAGATGCATACCCTCAACATGGGCTTCTCTGAAAAATTTTCTGGAGACTGAGTAATGCCACCCAAGATCTGTCCCCAGTAAGATCTTAGGTGTGGGCGTTTCCCAGACTTACTGGGCATGACCTCAGCATATGTCCTGGATTGCCACAGTACAGACACAGTCCTTCCCTCCTCCTGAAGGCCCTCTCCTCCTTAGAAAGCCGGGTTGCACCCACCTGCATAGGTTCGCTCCCTTCAGAGACAAGTCCAGGAGGCGAAGGAGGATAGGGTAGGCCAGTATTATGAGGAGAAAGTCTGCCTGGAGCCCTCCGCAGGTGCTCCCTAAACGAGGGTCGTTCTCAGAGTCTGGTATCTATTAAGATACAAAATGAAATTAAGCAATCCAGTACGGTAGGTAAATCACAGGCCGCGATTTCATCCTTCATGCAATTGTTAAGCCCCTGGAAGAAGACAGCTACCGGGGCCTCATTAATTCCAGCCTACTTCAGCTGCCTGAGTGTGAAACTCAATAGCGTAGTCTGCCACAGTACAAGCACCATGGCGAATGGTCAGTAGGTTTTTGGAAGCCAAGACCACGCGGCCTGGCAAGTCAAACACACTTTTGAACAACCTCACAAGCTCCGTGAAGTTATGCACAATAGGTTTGTCTGTTTCCCATAAAGGGTTGGCCCAAGCCAATGCCTTGCCTGTGAGGAGAGATATAAGGAAGCTGACCTTACTGTGCTAAGTTGGAAAGGCATGCGGTACCATCTCAAAATATAGGCCAATTTGGTTGAAGAACCCACAACACGACTCTGGGTCTCCCCCATACCGCTGTGGGGGCTGAGCAGAACCAGACAACCTTTTGATCGTGCCTGCATCAGAAGAGGTATGAACCACCAGTGCAGAGGGTGGAGGGCCACCGTTTGTGGGTTTGCTCACTCAAGATTTGCAGTGTGCTGCAACAAGGTCTATAAGGCAAAAGACAATTGATCAATACCTTGATCCTGTGTCTCCATCCTATCCAGATCGGATAGTCAGACAAGCCAGGTCATACACAGTTCAGGTAGTCAGCCAAAGCCACAGGTCTGCACCAGACTGGATGGTCAGACAGGCCATGTCATAAGCAGAGCCCAAACTAAACAGAACTGTTTGTACAACAACGCAAGGGCAACAGAATCAGGACTTATACTGCCCTTTAAACCCCTCCTCAGGGAGTAGGTAGGAGGAGCAGGCTCAGAGGAAGGAAGTAGGCAGGATGAGACTACAGGAAGCGTGGCATAAAACAGAGGCCTGTTTCACTCTGAAGCCTTGCGCCTGCAGATGACGTGTGGAATGACACCGAAGGTCGCTGAAGAGGCGGCGCTGGAACCAAGGTAAGCTGTGACAACCCCCCCCCAAAAAAAGGGAAATCTTATCTTATCCCTCTTTGTTAGCAAGAGTAAGAGCCTTGCCATCTTGATTAGTCGTAGTATGATTGGGAGCACTCTCTCCTCCACCTTCTTTCCTAATCCTGTCCACAAGACTGGAGCCAAGCTCCCAGGTGAATGCCACCACTTGTCTACCTCATGTAGCTAACTGTACATCGTCTCCTCCTACTGCCAGCCTGAAGGTGCTTCTCTTGGAACTGGGTTGTGCGTGGGGTCAGATGGTGAAGGAGAAATAGTATGGCTGCAAAACAAATAATCCATTTCGCAGCTGCACTGTTTCTCTGTCAACTTCTGACCCCACACACAACCCTGCTCCCAAGTTCAAAGAGAAGCACCTTCTCCATGTCAAACCCATGTTCCACCATTCTGCACAATAAAGAATTAGCCTGTGACAGGGAGATTGGCTCTCCCACTGCTATAAGACTATTAGACAAATGCTTATCCACCACCACTTTTTTTTTTTTTTTTTAATGTCCACCCTAAGTGGCAATGTGCTACTTCAACACAGTGGAAAGGCTAAAGACCCATGTCACAGGCTTAAAGGGATAGTAATGTTTCATAAATAAAAACAGCTCTAATTAATCATCATAGTATTTGGACTTTGGAGAGTGTTATTTCAATTCTGTCTTGTAGTTCAAGGGTAATTCAATGACAAAGTGTCCCCCTCCCTCCCCTTTTACTGATGTAACACTGCTCAGCTAAAGCAGAAGGGAGGTGCCCAGGTAGATTGCACAGAGGGACAATCTTCAATTAAGATAAGGGAAAAACCTGAAAAACTTGTCAAGGGCGGCAGGGATTTCATTGTTTTCATAGGAATAAGAGTGTCCCCTTCTGATATCGGTCTGGTCTATGGACTGCATTCCATATCTGGAAAGAGATAGCTTACACTAGGTAAAAGGGGCGGTAGGGGAAACTTTGCTTGTGAATATCTCTTAGACCATAAAGGTTTGAGAGAGAAGAATTATATCGTTCATGTTTTAATGCCTACAAAATGAAATAAAATGAAGTATTACTATTCCTTTAACCCTTTGAGTGCCAGAGGGGTATCCAAAACATTGGATATCCCTCTGGCACTCATATGTTTAAGCGATGGATGCGTGTGAAACGCTCTGAGGAAAGCACAAGCCCAATCATAATAATTTTCATACCATAGTTGGTAGTAACAGTTACATATGGTCCAGTTGCGGAGGAGGAGTTAAGCGGTGCTAAGGAGAGGTAGGAGGGATGGTGGGTGGAGTATTTCAGGACAGGGACAGCCTTTCAGAGCAGTGCGGCACAGCATGCGTCGTACAGAACGTTGCAATGTATTATTTTTTTTTTTTTAAAGGCTAATTCTTTTAAAATGTTGAGAATTTTTTTTATACAGAACACAAAAAACCATAGCCAATGTTACTGAGTGAAACAGAGAATTCAGACATGCTTTACCTTTTGAAACTGGTTCTGCCAGGCCTGGTGCATTTTCTTAAAGTCAGGGGGAGGTTTGGCTTTAGAAGGCACTGGAAGTTTGCTTTTATTTGAGTCTTTCAGCTGTATTTCTTGTAGAATTTGCTTTTCCTTGCTCTGTTGAAGACTTGCTGGAGGTCCCATGCAGTTTTCTTTCCCTTTTCCCCAGCTGTACTTCTGGTCACCCACCTTTAGAGCTTCCATGGTAGATTGCATCTTATTCAATCAGTTTATTTTGTACAGGGTCTGCAAGGATGACCAGAATAGATTCTAATTTAACCGATTAGATTTAAAACCAAAAGGAAAAATAAATAATCACAAACACAGACAAACAATCCACAGACATTATCAGTAGTTATCTCACAGATTCCTACTGAAGTCTAGGAGGAAGTTTGTAGAGAAAACACAATGATAACGTTATCAACTGCAATGTAATGCAGGTCACAATTGGAAAGATTTGCAGGCTAGCCCAATATTAGAGTGCTCAGCACCTTGTACAGATTTTTTTTTTTTCAGTAAAGTCAACTGCATTCAATTGTAACCATGATCATCATGGATGCATTCAACACAAAATGTATCCTGAAATTAAGCAAACTTATTTTTATTCTTAACAAGCAGTTTTTATTTTTTTAAATAATTAAAAGAGAACCCAACATATACTTATAAACACATATAAACTTACAGCAAATACTAAAAAGTAAGCCAGCCTTTGGATATATTTAATTTTATTTTAAAGAGAATAAAAGATTGCCTTAAGTGGACCTAACACCTTGTTTTTTTTCTCCTTTTGTTTCATATTGGAGTACTTCATTCAGAACCACCTTTCTGTCATGTTAACAAAAAGTCCAGCAGCTGCATAGTTCAGGAAATATTCACATTTATTTCTGGGGAAATAAAAATTCTCCTGGTTCATCAGTGCTTAATTAGCATATGAAACATCACTAAATGTTTCATTAGCATATGAAATATCAATTAAAAGCTTAATTAGCACATGAAATATCACTTGTACCGCAATTAGCATACAGTACCAAGTATGACTATCTCCTTAAATGTGCACATTTGCTTGTCTTTCAGGTAACATGGAATATAGGCAATTTTAATGATGTTTACAAATATGCAAACCTGATCAAGCCGATAGGTCCATGCTTTTTGCGATATAAATATTTTTTTAAAAATTAACCTTTATTTGTTCTTGGCACAGTGTGTGTGGTACTTTTTACCAATTCGTTGCTGTGCCAGGGCAATATTACCACAAATTGCTAAGAATGCCTCTAGGAAGTGCCACTTCTAATATCACAAACTTTAGTAAGTTTGGTCTCAAACAGAAGTAATTAACATAACATGCCACACCGTAAAGTATGGCAAAGGTTTTACATGGTTTAGTGGACCACCAACAAATGGGAAGACAAAATTTAACAAAGTTAGAAACACCCTTAATAACACCCCTTCAGTGGCCAGAAAGAACACCTTAATTGCTTCTCTTAATTTCTTTTCAGGTACCTACATGCCCATCCAGCATTAACCCCAGCCAGCTCAATGCAATCATATGCATTTAACTATTTTACTGATTAAAGTGCGATTGCCACCTTAAAAAAAAAAAATACAAGAGTACAAAAGTGTTTTGTTAGAAGTATTTTATTTATTAAATCTTTTCAAGCCATTAGCATTTTTCTTTTTTGTGCAAAAACTGTTTCAATTTGACGGTTCTGCTTTATGACCATATAGTATTAACTCAGGCCAACAAAGAGAGACTGCTTTTTAATTTAGTAATCTTAATACCAATATGTGTCTGTTCTCAGGGATCTCAACATCTAAAGTTGTATAACTTATGCTTTGTATGTTGACTTGATCTGAAGTACAGTGTAAATGTGTTGATCAATTATCCCGATAGATGTCATGAAGCTGGTTGGCCCTTTAGTTTTGCATGGCTCAGTGAACAACCTCTAATGGGATCATCCACAAGTGGGAAGCCAGACTTTAAAGGGATAGAATATATGAAGATAACTGGCTCTCCAATGTATCTTCATAGTTTTTTTTCAGCATATTTAGCAGTATGAGTAATTTAATTATAAAGGCTCCCCCTCCCTTCCCTTCTACCCATTCTAAGCCACCTTCCCCTCAGAGAGACAATCTTCATAAATGGAGCATAAGGAAAACCCTGTCCCCCTTGACAAAGGAGGGCAGTTTTTCCTTATGCTCACTAAAGATTGTCCCTCGCTGTGCTCCATCCAGACCGGCTTGATGAGGCAGCGTTATGTAAGTAAAGGGGCATATGTAGAGTGGTATGACCACTTCCCTCTTTCTGATACTAATGCCTCTAGTTATACAACCTAGCCCCTGCTTGCATTTCCCACTGTTTTGTTCCATTGCTTGCCTACCTTTATCATCATCAGAAATAATTACTTCCAAGACCCTTCCTCTGTTGTCACCAACAGCGCTGTACCCTTAAAGGGACAGTAATGACACCCCCCCAAAAAAAAGTCCAGTTTCCTCTGTGTCCAATCCACGGCAATACTGTGGGTTGTAGCTCCTCCTCTCCAGCTGGTAGGACCAATTGATTTTTTACTTAAGCGCCTGCTCTGTTCTCTGTCCCCAGTTATTTTGGTCCTACCACAGCTGGGAGGACGGAGGCACAAGCCTCTACGCCGTGGATATTAAAAAAAAAAAAAAAAAAAAAGAGAAGAAGAAACATGCGGTTTGTTATTTTCCTATGTTGCTAGCCTCACACGCTAGCGACATTTTCATCCCTCACCTCTGTATATTGGATCACGGGCTCATGGGAACAGACTGAGTCCTGAATCCTTTGCCCCGGCCTGAAGCAGCTTCCTCCGATGCGGGTGCTCTGCCCGGTCGGGCTATGAAAGACGCGGGCGGCTGGTGCTTAGCCTTATGCCGCAGAACAGGAAATCAACAGCATGCGTTCCAGCAGTGAACCGCGCGCTAAAGGAAACAGAGGGGGAGGTGATCTGGAGGCATGCTGCATATAACAGCACCAGCTAAAGGCATGGGGCAAGTCCTGTTAACCTGGATACTTTTATATATGTATATATAGGTGTATTTAAAGAATTTTGAAGCTGATTATTGCCAAGTGATTTATTGATCAGGTCTGCTCAAAAAGACCAGAAATCTGAAAAGCCTAAACCTTCATCTGATTCTAAGGATGATAAAGCAGCCCCTAAGGCTAAAGTCTGCGCAAGTTGTGATACAAAACTGAACCCTTCTGATTCTTCAAAATTGTGCGCAGAATGTCTAAGGAAAGCAGCAGGAGATGTTATTCCTTCTCAATTTCAGGAATTTTTGGGGTGTATCGCGCAGATTCCATAAAATGTACCCTTTTCCAGAAGAAGTGGCAACTTGGATTAACCCTCCTAAGGTAGATGCTGAAGTAGCCCAAGTGTCCCACAGAACAACAATCTTAATGGAAGATGGAACGACACTTCGGGACCCAATGGATAAAAGAGCAGATAGTGCCTTAAAGAAACAGTACACTACAAATGGGCATAACCTCAAATCCGCCACAGCAATGGCTTGTATGTTCCGCACTCTGCGTCTATGGATAGCAGATTTGGAAGAAAAGATCGACTCCTCTGTCTCAAGATCTAGACTCCTGAAGGAAGTTGCCACTATCAAAGACGCGGTCAACTTTTCGTGTGACGCATCCCTGGATAATATCAAGTTAACGGCTAGATCTTCAGTGCTATCAGTCATAGCTCACAGGGCCTTATGGATTAAGGCTTGGGAAGCTGATGCCTCATCCAAGAACAAGCTAGTTTCTCTGCCATATTTAGGAAGCAAACTTTTTGGAGATCAGTTACAGGAAATTATTAAGAAGTCTTCAGGAGGGAAAAGTCCTTTCCTCCCTCAAGAGCATCGCCAGAGGGCATCCTCTCCAAGATCTGCTAGATCTAAGCGTCAGTCCTTTCGTGAATCCAGAAGGTATAGGCCTGGTTCTTCCTATAACCAAAGAAGAGGAGGCTCTGGACAGAACACGCGAGCTGGAACTAGAAGAGAGTTCCAGAGAAAGACCAACTTTACTCAAAACCCTCAATGAAGCCAGCAATACCCTATCTCGTCCGGTGGGGGGCAGACTTCAAGCTTTCCAAAAGCAGTGGAGAGAAATTCAACCGGACCACTGGGTATCCCAGATTTTAGAGATAGGGTATGCTCTGGAATTCCGAACTGTCCCCCAACGTTCACATTTTCAGACATCCAGCATCAGGAACAAACATTTAATTCCAAATATGACGAAAGAAATCCAGAGGCTTCTTCAAATGGGAGTCATAGAAGAGATCCCTCAGATCCAGAGGTTCAGAGAAACTTATTCAAATCTTTTCTGTGTTTCAAAACCATCAGGGGAAATCAGAGTCATTCTGAACCTCAAGCAAGTGAATACATGGCTACGCATCAGAAAGTTCGAGATGGAAACAACGTCCTCTATTCTCAAGATAATCCATCCTCAAGCATTCCTGACCAGAATAGATCTCCAGGACGCGTATTATCACATACCGGTGAGGGAATCTCACAGAAGATTCCTGAGATTCCACATACTGGGAAGTCATTATCAGTTCAAGGTACTTCCTTTCGGCCTGGCTACAGCTCCCCGAACTTTCACCAAGGTCCTGGCAGTGGTAATGGGTGTTCTGAGGTCAAGAGGAATCCGGATAGTTCCTTATCTGGACGACATGGTCCTGATAGCGGATTCTCCACAGCAAGCGTCAGCCAACACTCAAGTATGTCTAGATCTTCTAAAGCATCTGGGTTGGATCATCAATCTACAAAAAAAGCTTATTATCCCCCACTCAGTCACTCATATTTCTAGGGGTCAAAATAGACACTCTTCAAGCACTGGTAACTCTATCAACAGACAGACAAGACAGAATCTATCATGCCGTAAGTCGGTTCAGAAAATCCAGAGTTCAGACAGCAAAATCATTTGCAAGACTTTTAGGCAATCTGACTTCCACTCAACAGGTGGTTCCTTGGTCCAGGACCCACGGAAGACTAATTCAGGAAAATTACTTAAAATTTTTCAAGAAAGACCCATTCAATCCATCTCTACCAATTCCTCTGTTTCCCTCAACCAAGAAGGAATTAGTATGGTGGAGCATTCGGGAGAACCTCAAAAAAGGGAAATCTCTCTTGGAACCTCAATGGGAGACGGTGACTACGGATGCCAGTCTTAAGGGTTGGGGAGGTGTTTGGAGGACAAGAACAATACAGGGCACTTGGTCAGCCAGGGAATCAAAGTTCCACATCAACTATTTAGAACTCCTGGCAGTCTGGAAAACGTTAAAAGCGTTTCAGCCCTATCTGAAGAATGCAGCAGTTTTGGCGAGGTCAGACAACACCACAGCGGTCAGTTACTTGATGAATCAAGGGGGAACGAAAAGCCTTTGACTCAACCATCTAGCTATTCAGATCTTATATTGGGCAGAACATCACTTACTGAACCTGAAAGCATCCTACCTTTCAGGCAGATTAAACAGGGAAGCGGACTTTCTAAGCAGGAACCATTTGGATCCAGGGGAATGATCCCTGAAAAAGTCCATCTTCAGAAACATCACATCAGCACTGGGCAGGCCTGTAATAGACCTTATGGCCACTCCAGAAAACGCCCAGTGCAAGCAGTTCATATCCAGATGGAGGACTCCTCTGGCTCTACGGCAGGATGCTCTTCAAACAGTATTGAATTTTCCACTAGCATAAGTCTTTCCTCCTCTTCCACTAATCATGGAAGTAGTAAGAAAAATAAGAAGGGATCAAGCCAATGTGATCCTGATCGTTCCAAATTGGCCCAGAAAACTGTGGTATGCAGACCTCATAAAACTCTCAATCCGGCCTCCAATAAAACTGCCAAACATACCAGACCTACTGTCACAAGGTCCTGTTCTACATCCGGACCCAGCTTTCTTGAATCTGATGGCCTGGAGGCTGAACGGAGCTCTTTGAAATACTCAGGATTATCAGACTCTGTCATCAGTACCATTCTTCAGGGCAGAAAACCTTCTTCTTCCCGGATTTATTACAGAGTTTGGGCAACTTTTCATTCATGGTGTGTTTCTAAAGGTTTAAACAGACATAATATATCCCCAGAAACCATTTTGGAATTCTTACAAGAAGGATTTAACAAAGGGTTAAAACCAGCATCCTTAAAGGTACAGCTGTCCGCCATCTCTGCCATTCTTGCCCATCCTTTTGCTGAACAGTACATTATTAGAAGATATCTTTCAGCCATTTCTAGAATTAAACCCACGATTAGGGAAATTATTCCCCCTTGGGATTTAAATTTGGTTCTTCAACAACTCTCTGCCCATCCGTTCTTTGAACCCCTGGAGCTGGTTTCCTTGAAGCACCTCACTCGAAAAACCATACTTCTTACGGCAGTCACCTCAGCCAGACGTGTGGGCGAGTTACAGGCCCTACTTTGTAAATCACCTTATTTAGTGTTCCACCAGGACAAAGTAGTCCTGAGGCCTAAATCCTCTTTCAGATGTAAAGTAATCTCCAGTTTCCACTTGAGTCAGGAGATAGTCTTACCCACTTTTCCTCCAGCCTCTATTCTTAATCCAGATAGTCGCCTGCAGAATCTTGATTTGCATAGATGTTTACAAACTTATCTCAAACGTTCTGACTCCTTTAGGAAAACAGATGCCCTCTTTGTGCATTTTTGTGGGAAATTTAAAGGGACTGCAGCATCCAAGGCTTCCATTGCTCGATGGATAAGAGACTGCATTATCTTAGCTTACCAGTCAGCTGACAGAATACCCCCAGCAGGGTTGAAAGCTCATTCTACGAGAGCAGTAGCATCTTCTTGGGCTTTAAAGAATGTGGCTTCAGCAACTGAAATCTGTAAGGCAGCCACTTGGTCGTCAGTGTCTACATTCGTAAGACATTATAGTCTAGATGTCCAGGCGGCAGAAGATGCTAGTTTTGGCAGGAAGGTGCTCCAAGCAGCCACTCCTGTCCAGAATCCTTGATTAAGTCCCGCCCTTGGGGATACTGCTCTGGTATCCCCAGTATTGCCGTGGATTGGACACAGAGGAAAAGAGAAAATTTACTCACCGATATTTGTATTTCCTCTGTGTCCTTCCACGGCACCCCACCCTGATGGTATTGGTAATTGTATCGTTCCCTGTATTAATGCTTAACAATGTACAAATAGGGAAAGCTCTCTCTATATAACATACAACTAACATGTCCTCTCATTCCAGCTTGGATATACATATAACTGGGGACAGAGAGCAGAGCAGGCGCTTAAGTAAAAAAATCAATTGGTCCTACCAGCTGGAGAGGAGGAGCTACAACCCACAGTATTGCCGTGGAAGGACACAGAGGAAATACAAATATCGGTGAGTAAATTTTCTCTTTTTGTAGAGGTTAAAATATCAATATGTTCCAAATACTATCTCTCAAACCACTATGGTTTTGGAGATATAGGGATTCAAAGTTCCCCCCTCCCTCCCCTTCTCCTGACATCAGCGTCTAGCTGATACCAGGAGATCCCGGTCCAGGGACCAGCATGCGACTCTGCAGCAGAGCCGAAATAGAGTTATTGCTAAAGAAGTAATTCATTGGAAAGGTCTAAAAGGTGTGCCTGGTTTGCAAGCACACTTTGTAGACCTTTCCAATGAAAGGATTCTTTAGCAATAACACGATTTCGGCTCTGCTGCAGAGTCTCCTCAAGTCATACAACTTGATTCTCCTGCTGTCAGCTTTACAGCTGACATCAGGCGAAGGGAAGGGGGGGGGACTTTGAATCCCTATATCTCTCAAACCATAGCAGTTTGAGAGATAGGGTTTTGAGCATATTGATTAATATTTTAACCTCTACAAAACTGGACTTTTTTGGGGACATTACTGTCCCTTTAATACCATATTCTGCTTTGGAATTTTTATGCACCAAGTGCATTATTTTACATTTAATCAACATTAAACTGCAGCTGCCACTCTCTTGACCATTCTTCTAATTTACCAAATCATTTGGCTTGTTCCCCCGAAGAATGTCTACCCCGTTGCAGATCTTTGTATCTGCAAAAAGGCATACCTAAGCTTGAATACCTTTTATAATAATCAATAATAAAATTAAAAAGAATGGGCCCCAGTACAAATCCTGGAGGTACCCAGCTAGTTACACAGCCTTCATTCAGCTACTGCTTTATCCATTCAACTATTTTTTATATCCAGACCCAAGCACTGTAATTTATTAATGAGTCTTACGAGAGACAGTATCAAATGCCTTACTGAAATCTAGATAAGCTCTACCTACTGCTCCCCCAGACTATTTTAGCCAGAGGGAAAACACAAAAAAAAACAAAAAAAAAAAAAAAACCAACACCACCACCCAACACAACAACCCTATATGAGGTTAATTTGACAAGATCTCCATGCTGTAAACTTGTGCTGTTTAGGATCTTCCAAGACATTTAAATGTCAGAGTTGTAGTTCAAGATTAATTGAATGATAAAGAATCCCCCTCCTACCTAGTGTAAAAGCCACCTCCCCTCAGATGTGGAATCTGGTCACTTGACAGGACAGCTCACAAGGGACAATCTTCCTGCTGTAAGCATAAGGAAAACCCTGTCCCCCTTGAAAAGTTTTTCAGGATTTTCCTTATGCTCACTGAAGATTGTCCCTTTCTGTGATCCATCCGGACAGTCTTGCTGCTCTGAGGTGAGCAGCGTTACATCAGTAAAAGGGGTGGGAGGGGTATACTTTATCATTCAATTACTCTTAAACTACAGCTCTGAAAGTATTGAAACAACACTATCCATGGCCCAAATACTATGAAGATTAATTGGAGCTGCTTATATTGTGAAACATTACTATATCTTTAATTCTTCCATAAGCCTCCACCCCAGACACCAACTTCAATTCCCAAGATCTGTGTAGCTACTTCAAAGAAAAGATTGATACAATCTGGAACAACATCCTTTATAACAATACTACACATTACCAGACTTGTCCCTTCCACACACAAAACTCTTCTCCACTTATTTCCCCACATTAGGTGAGGAGGTTACCAAGCACCCATATTTAAGTTGATGCAATATAGTACATAAAAATAAATGCATAAATAAAAGTATCTGGAGAAAGTCTTTGAGAGATATATATTCGCCGCTAACGTTCCCCTCTCCCCTTCACCTGACGTCAGCGATCTACTGGGACCAGCCGGGGGCTCTTCAGCAGAGCTGAAATAGCGATCTTTAAAAATAATTACTTCGTTGGAATGGTCTACAAAGTGTGCCTGGTTTCAAATGAAGTAGTTATTTTTAAATATCGCTATTTTGGCTCTGCTGAAGAGCCTCCTCAAGTCGGCCGACACGGATCTCCTTTTGTCAGTTTTACAGCTGACATGAGGGAGGGGGGAAGTTTAGAGGCGAATATCTCTCAAACGATAACTTTTTGAGAGATAGGGCTTTCTCAAGATACTTTTTAATATACCATACATCATCAACTTAAATTCGGGCATTACTAACCCATTAACTCATCCTCACACTACCTGCTCCTATTATCCAATTCCATCTCAACTTAGATCTTTCTACATCTTGCTAGTCATAGCTCTTACACATCTATTGAGTCAGTCCATTACTACTGGAATATCCCCTTGGCATTCAGACACACACCAATCATAAAGAAACCTTTTGACGATTCCTTTTTATCATACTATAGCACCATATCCTCACCTAAAAACCTTGTATATAAGTATCACCCAGTTGCTCTCAATCTTCAAATCTCTACAATCTGGCTTCTGCTCATCTGTAATTGCTCAGTCATGACAAAAAAGAACTAACTTACTCACTGCTAAATCCAAGAGACACATTCCCATATTAATTACCCTAGACCTCTCAGCAGCATAACAGAGTTAGTAATCTCCTTCTCATAAAATCCATCCACTTTGCTGGGCTTTGTGACACAGGCCTCTTATGTTCTCATCCTGCCTTTCAGATCTCTTATTCACCGTCTCATTTTATAACACCACCTACTCTCTAAAACTGTGCCACCAAAACATAAAGGGCCATTTCTTAATTTGTTTTACAGAAAAATTGTTAGCATCACAAATATTTAGATTTTAGTCCTCTTTAAACAAAAACATTTATTTGATATGTCAAAATGGGTCCCTCACAGACTACTTATTACGAAAGCCTCAAATAAAGCCTCCAATTACTACATATACTGATATCCTCAAGTATAGCCACACACTATATATTTTTGACAGGATGGAGGTCTGCGTCAACATGAAGCTAGCATAGACTGACATTTGGACTCTAATAGCCAAGCATATTTGGCAACATTTCAAAATATTCCTGAAACACGTCTCTCCTGGGCAATCATATAAGAGAATGTTACTATGAGGCCATAGTACCATACAAGGCGACACCTGCAGAAAACCTTATACAAAAGGGTTAAAACTGCCCTTAACAGCATAAAATACATTACCCACACCAAGACACAACATAAAATCATCTAAATAAGAAATATTCCATGTGGGATGCGCAACATAATTACTAGTACATAGAACAATGATTCTCAGGTCCAGGATATCCCTCCTTAAACACAAGTAGATCAAATGGTTGCACCACTGATTACTCGTGAATAAACAGAGATTAAAAAAAAAAAAAAAAGTTGACCTTTTGGGGACCCTGATGACTGATGGTGAGAATCAATGACATGAGGTTAACATTCAAGGACAGTATGATCCATACAAAGAGCCGAAACCAGGGACAGTTGGCAGGTATAGTTTAGCATGGAGCCTGAATATAACTACATTATATACATAATGACAAAGTAGCATGGTATCTGAATTATGTATATACTGATAGAGTAGCATGGGGAATGATTACGTATATACTGACAGAGTGACATGGAGTCCTAGTCACTGTATTACTTACACACTAACAAACACTTAATATTATTTACGGACATATAATAGAACGGTGTTGGGTGATCCTGAAGCACTGAGTGAATTAGACTCGTAGAGATAGTCTCTACTGGTACCGACTACCCACAACTTAACTTACCCAGAAAATTTAGTTACCCTGTTGGCCCAGCCCGGGTCATTGAATTCCAAGATCAGGCTGGGCCAGCTTCTACCATGAACCGGTCTCTAGTCTGGGCCTGAGTCCCACTCTCAGCTGTTAGCACAAATCGGCAATAATTCCCTCTTCCAGTTCGTAAAAGGCACAAAGTGTTGATTGGCCCATGAAGCTAAAAGTCGGCTTTCTTCCAGCCAACCGAGTAGGATAAAGAAGAGTGACGACAGCAATGGGCGGGACAACCGTGTTTGACTTGTAGGTGATTGGACTACAGAGGAATTGCCCAGGAAACCGTTACATACCTGGGAAAAGTAAAGTAGGAACTCGCGTGTCACGTGAGAAAGCAAAGTAATTGCGCATGTTAAATATGGAGAATGATGCCTTGTTGTGCCATGATTGTGTTCACATTTCCAGACTTGTACGTATGTGCTTGGCGAAATAAGAAAATTTATAATTTTAGTAATCTATAAAATTAGAGGGCAATGCTTCATCTGACACGCCTAACAAATTTAAACACAAACGATGGGGGTTATGAAGGTATCGTCGAGCAAACCACTCTTCAGGATAGTTAAAATTTAGAAATTCCCCATTGCTATAAATCGGGCTTTGCTACCATTGAATGCGGGAGAGGTACCCGACCACAGTGCGTCGTATGTGTTGGAAGGCCTCTAGTCAAGGGATTAACGTTCCAGTTAATCTGAATTTTTATTTGTCTCCTATGGTGCTTTCGGTTTGTTATGGTATTGCCCCTTTTTGCTTTTATACATTGCCCATATGTGTAAAATTGCCCATATGTGTAAAAGCAAGCTGGAGTTATTGAGTAACCCAACTGCATCCCAGGGGGCAAATAAAATCCTGTTAAATTAGGCTTTTAACCTTTTCAGTGCGAGAGTGGTGTCTGCAATGTGTTGGCTATCTTTTGGCGCTCAGAGGGTAAACTCTTGAATGCTTGACAGGTCTACAAACATTCATTCAGTGGGATTAAGAAAGCTATATCCAAGGGCATGGTAATTTAATTTGTCCTCTGTGGTGCAGTTGGTTTACGCCTTAAAAGGGAACATTCATATCAGAAAAAGTTTTGCTCATGGGCTTAACCCCTTAAGGACCCTTGACAGTCCTGGACTGTCATGGGTTGTTATACCCTTAAAGGGATAGTAATACTTCGTTTTAACTTTATTTTATTTTGTAGGCATTAAAAAAACATTAAGAATGATATAAGTCTTATCTCTCAATCCTTTATGGTTTAGGAGATATTCACAAGCAAAGTTCCCCGCCCCTTTTACCTAGTGTAAGCCATCTCTTCTCAGATGTGGATTAGGTTGTATGACAGGACAGATAACAGAAGGGGACAATTTTCTTTGTATGAAAACAGTGAAAGCCCTTCCCCCCTTGACAAGTTTTTCAGCTTTTTCCATTATCTTAATTGAAGATTGTCCCTCTCTGCAGTCTACCTGGGCATCTCCCTTCTGATCTGGTTGAACAGGAGGGGAAACTTTGTTTGTGAATATCTCTTAAACCATAAAGGTTTGAGAGATAAGACTTATATCATTCTTCATGCTTTTTTAATGCCTACAAAATAAAATAAAGTTAAAACGAAGTATTACTATCCCTTTAAGGACCCAATGACGGTCCTGGACCGTCATGGAATTGTGGGCTCCCCATGCGGCTGCCCGCCGTTCGGGGAGTCAGGAATTGAATTGCAAAAAAAATGCTCCGTGGTTCTTAACTGACTGCCGTGTGCGTGCACAGTCTGTCCTTAAGGGGTTATATTAGCCCAACTACATTATTCCTGTCTTTTTTTTTTTTTTTTTAAGCTTAGTAGCATGAAAAAATGGAGCCTGCTGTAACGTTAGCCCACAGAACTACAACTACAAAGTGAAACGTGAACGTGCTCCCAGGGGCAGCTGGGAGGGAGGTGGGAAGTCCTGCTCCTTGTGCCGCACATACGTATGTGTGCGGTACAATGTGGAAGTGGCACATTTCGGGTCTCTGTACTGTAAATACTAGGTAGGTAAAATTAAAAAAAAAAAACAGGGCTAAAAGTAGTTGGACTAATTTAAGCCCATGGGCAAAACATTTTCTGATATGAACGTTCCCCTTTAATAACGCCAGTCTGCTTTTATAAATATGGGCCAATGTACATAACAGAATGATGATACATGTTTAAAATTACACATTGATGTCTGAAATTGCAGGCCAATTCAAATTGACAGCCTGGCACAGTGCTGCAGAGCAATTAGTAGTATGTGGCTCTCAGTAACCAACTTTGCAGGTTGCATGGAGTAGGGGGGGTGATCTAAAGCTCGATAAGGGCTCAGGATGGCAGTGTTGTGCTGGATCTGTGTCAAAGGCATATCACCAATATTCACTAACATGTCTGTATTACTTCCTTGTCAATCTGCCATCAATCCACCCTCATCTCCTTGTATCTACCGTGCTTCCAATAGGTTTTACAGGTTTGCACTTAAAACACTGGCGATGTCTCATTTCCATATGTGTCAGTGTTAGTTGTCCCAACATAGCCTACCAGAGGTTGTCGATTCTGTGATGTCCCTGTAGCTCTCTATCCCTTAACTCATTGAGTACCTTGACCCAATAAAAAAATAAGCTTCAAAACAAGCAGTGTTAAATGGTCCAGTAGTGTTTTCTGTGACTTGGTTAGTACTGAGGAAGAGGTATAGTTTCTGAGGAGGAAAGTTGGAGAGTGGAATGAAATGGGGAGGAAGAGTTTATGGGTGTAAAAACTTTTATATATTTTTTTTTTTTACCAGAATGAGTATATTTTGGGTCATGAATACAACATATGAAGTGATTTGGTTTGTGTTTGATCACATCTGAGGCATTAATGGGAAGAAGTGAGACCTATGATATGGGCTATTGTGGGAGTGACATAAGATTTTTGTAATAGTCTATAGGTGATCTTGTGAAAAATATGCTACAGGTACACTGGTAACCATCTGTGGAAATTAATAAAAATGTCTTCCATAGATACGTTGGAAATATCTGTAAGCCTTTTGTTTGGCCCGTTGATGATGTTGTGTAGTCTATACTACACAAAAGAAGTTTATAAATGGTGTATATTGTAATACATTTCGCATCTGAATGTTTAAAAAAAAAAAAAAAAAGGGATTCAAACACGCTATTAATGAGTTGTGTAGTGAGAATGGGGAAAAGAGACATAGTGTTTTGCCTGAAGGTATGCAAAAAGTGTCTGTGAAGTAGTGCATGCCTTTCCAGAAACCCAGGAAAGAAGTATGTAGTATTGTTGCTCGGGTTGATGAGGTACCCAATGTATTTAATGTCTCTGCATGCCCAGTCTATGAAGTTGTAGTCTAAAGAGCCATCTTGGAAGTCTAAATTGTATCTAAAGGCCAGGAATGGAGAAATGTGTATGGTGTGGGATAAAATTCATATAGACTGCTTCCCAGCCTATAGCGTGCTGTTAAAGAGACGGTTGGAGATGAAAATTACAGACAGTATAGTAAACACTACCGTCTTAATCAGATGGATTCTACCTATGAAAGACAAGGGAATGAACTTCCAATGTAAGAGGTCTCTGGAAATGTTTTTAAAATCAAGGGAAGAAAATACTTTCTATAGATATCTCCAAGAATAAGTGTCACATAGACATCAATGTACTTGACTGAAGTTAGAATCCTAAGCAAAGTAATGCAACAGTGGTGCTGTCGGTGCATAATCGTTGAAATAAATAAGTCTTGACTAAATGCACCCCCTCCGATGTCCTAGAGGTGCAGGTTGTTGGAACTGTTCATTCCCAAGACATCAGTAGCAAAGAAAAGAACCTCACTCGCATTGAGAAAACCATCTTGAAAGTAAAAATCTATTTATTGGATAATGTCATAAAATCAGACACATCCGGACACTGGAACAACGTCCATGGAATCTAATGTGTTTCACACAAACAGTGCTTACTCATAGATTAAACTGGAGCAATGCAACAAACTGTGTATTTGAATGAAACAAAACTGGTCCATAGCCACAATCACACCAGGTGATCTAAATGCATGTGATGAAACAATGTAGCTCTCATTAACTCTTCCTACTCATTGTGAAAGTTGACTTAAAGGGATAGTAATACTTCGTTTTAACTTTATTTTATTTTGTAGGCATTAAAAAAACATGAAGAATGATATAAGTCTTATCTCTCAAACCTTTATGGTTTATGAGATATTCACAAGCAAAGTTTCCCCTCCCGCCCCTTTTACCTAGTGTAAGCCATCTCTTCTCAGATGTGAGTCTGGTTGTATGACCAGACAGATAACAGAAGGGGACAATTTTCTTTGTATGAAAACAATGAAAGCCCTGCCCCCCTTGACAAGTTTTTCAGCTTTTTCCCTTATCTTAACCCCTAAATGACTGGGGAATCCGGAAGGGGAAGTGACTTAACGACCACGGAGCAATTTTTTTTTTTTATTGCTCCGTTGGGTTCCAGACTCCACGAACGGCGTGCAGCCGCGGGGGGAGCCTGGAACTCGATGACGGTCATAGTACGTCATCGGTCGTTAAGTCAAATCGACCCTTGACGTACTATGACCGTCAAGGGTTGTTAAGGGGTTAATTGAAGATTGTCCCTCTCTGCAGTCTACCTGGGCATCTCCCTTGTGATCTGGTTGAACAGGGGGGGATACTTTGCTTGTGAATATCTCTTAAACCATAAAGGTTTCAGAGATAAGACTTATATCATTCTTCATGTTTTTTTAATGCCTACAAAATAAAATAAAGTTAAAACGAAGTATTACTATCCCTTTAAAGGCAAATACTGAAGCCTTCCAGCTTGCTTCAAATACATGTTGGCAAGACACTGATACCAATTTATAAAAATAACATGTAAGCTCATTTTAAAAAAATAAGGCATAGAGTAAATCAAAACAAAAATACAAAACAAACACGGAAAAATGGACTAACTCCATAAAGAGTGAAAAGCAAAAGATGTAACCATTACTTGAACCATAAACACATCAGACCATGGGTCAAATTAGATCAGATTAAACTCTAAATAGGCTCATATGTAAATGGAAGATAACACTCTGGAATATAAGGAAACTTATAAACATTCTGTTACACAAAGTAAGTGACATCATATTGCCTGTTTAAACCTTTTGGAACCTTACTGCAGAGTGTGAAGATCCAAAACAGAAAACTTATATACGTGTGAAGATGTTTTAATTGCTTAAGAATTTTTTTCTCTTAATAGGGTTATGTATACTCCCCACATTTCCAGAAGGTAAACTTTAATTGATGAGAGTGAGCAGTAAGTGGTTTGTCTTTCATGATATATACATTCATATGTCATATCGTGCTGATAAATATGGCTCTGAGAATCAGAAACCCCTCTCAGCCAGGAGGTCCTGGAAAAGGTGGACTAAAAAAGTAATAGTAGTATCTCCAGGATCCATATTAGGGCAGTCATATTTGGATGGGAGTCTCTGCAAATGGAAAGAGTAAGATCTAATAGACTGACCAATAGTAACAATCCGATAACACAAATAATCAGGCCATCCATCTAGTGCTCAGACACCCATTCTTATTTTTTCAAAAACAATACAGTTCTAGTACACCTGCCAAGCCCCTAATCACTGACCCAGTAGGTGACTCCTGGCTTGCCAGTTGTCACCTGCAATGAAAGCATTTTAGGAGGTTAATCCTGAGTGTCAACAGATATTGTATGAAGTAGGGCTAAGCACTTAAAAGTCCAACGCATTTCAGTTTTGAGTGTTGTATGGGGGTCTTCTAGGACCAGCTGTTTCAGAAGTTCAAATCTTAAAAATGCCATAGAGCCTTGCCCTTAAGCAGTTCCGGTAATCCTATTATTCTCAAGTTATTTTACAGCTCCTGTTTTGACAGGCTGCCGTTTTTTCAAGAGTTGAGATAGTATGCAGGAGTGTACTGATGTTTTGCTCACAAGAGTGTGTGTTCTCATTTCCATCTCTGTGATCCATTCATTATGTGATTTAATTTTGGTTAGAAGAGCATCCATGGAAGATAAAATGACAAAGCTTATTGTACAAAATTGGCATGAGAAACTCTGTAGCTACTTTGGTTGTTGCTGAGGTGATGATGTTGCTATCATCAGAAGATGTACAGATTGTGTCTCCTTGCACTTCTCAGTTTTTTCTCTCTCTGAGGCCTGGGGATTTTGTCAAGTCTGACATGGTCATGAAGCTTTCCATAGGTCTCCAATAGATCTGATATAGGCTATCATGAAGTCAGTGTAAATTATCATAGATACCCCACAAACCTCCAGGACAGTTTGGATATATCACGGTGCCCATGTTGTTACTGGCAACATTTTGACAGTGCTTCTTCCTGATTCAGTTTTATTGGCTAACGTGGTGTTGCTCCGCCCAGTGATAACTCTTAAATACTGAGCCCTGTCATTGCAGCTTTGCCCTTTCATGGTGTTCCCGTTACTAAGCGCTGGCTCCAGTAATCGTGTGTTTCCCATGTATGACCCGGACTGCCTGACTACTCTGCCTGTATTGTTCCTGCCCTTTGTACCGACCCGGCCTGGCTGATGTTCCTGCTCTGTGTACCGACTCGGATTGGCTGATGTTCCTGCTCTGTGTACCGACTCGGATTGGCTGATGTTCCTGCTCTGTGTACCGACTCGGATTGGCTGATGTTCCTGCTCTGTGTACCGACCCGGCCTGGCTGACGTTACTGCTCTGTGTACCGACCCGGCCTGGCTGACGTTACTGCTCTGTGTACCGACCCGGCCTGGCTGACATTCCTGCTCTGTGTACCGACCCGGCCTAGCTGACGTTCCTGCTCTGTGTACCGAACCGGGCCTGCTTACTTTTCCCTCCGGTTAAGGGCCTGTCTCCGATTTTTCTGTCCACGGACAGATCCGTTGTTACCTCCGTTGCTGCTCCGGCAGTCTTGTACTCTTACCCGACCAGTATTGTGCCTCGTTATTCATCCAGTGCTCGCAGCACCCACTCAGTAGCACCTCGGTATGCTTGACCTATACTGCCCTAGCTGAGGTTGGGTTATCTTGGGCGCCTCAGGAGTGATCTATTCTGGCAGGTCTGAGCGTTTGTTAACCCCTTGTGGGTTGGTGCCTGGCACGTTGGGTACAGTTGTTACAGTTCCTGATTGGCGTTATTCCGTGCCTCTGTGGCAGTCCTCCTTTGGCAGCTCCAGTAGTCTACTGTTTTTCCAGGGCCTCTGTTGCTTTCGTGACCTTAGTCGCCATTGTGTCACTCTCTGCGTAGAGTGTGTACTAAGGGCCATTGCACTATTAGGGCCTATCTGTCCTCCCGGCCTAATAGTAACCATATTTATCTTTCTAGTTTGGATTCACACGAATTGTGCCTGACCTGTGTCAGTATTATATTGTGTATTGTATATACTGGACCTGTGAAGGTACTTATACTGTAACCTGACCTATGTCAGTAGTGTTCTGTCTTCATACCTACTGGACCCGTGTGGGTTATTCTGTTACTGTGATTCTTTAATAAAATTGCATTTTAACCAAAACCTAACGTGTCTGAGTGTCCATAAAACCGTTACAGGATACTGAAGTAGTTATAGCATGGGCTATTGCTGGTACCATATTAATGGCGTTATAGTCAAATCATATGTGTCCCCCCACACATCTTAAACAGCTGAGCAATACACCATTACAATACAATACAGCTGGGCACTACAACAGTATAGAATGAGATGACTCTGTACCCAGGATGGCTTTCATTATCATCCCTCTCCACACAGTTTCTCTGCTTAATTGGTCTGAGCCATTGTTTGCTTTGTATATAAGAACCTGAAGTCTGAAGAGGACAAATTATTTTATTCAGTCTGTACAGGTCCATGTTCCTGTTGTATTTGACTGGCAGTCTGTACCACTGAGTATAAATCTATCTTCCAGCATACATACCGGATGGAGTGTAGAACACACATAAGGGAGTTCTCTTGTCCTCATTTGTATTTCACTTTCTGTAAGGGGTCTGTTGGTGCTTCTAATGTTGCCTACTACCTAGCGGAGCCCTGGGGGACACCCCCTGATATCATGTGGTGCGTGTGAGCAATAGCTGGAGAGCCACAACTCATTTTTATTTGAAGGAAACTACAGTTCCCATACACCCATGTTTCTCTGGATTTTGGGCACAGGAGGAAATAATTATATGTTCACCCTCTTTCTTTCATTTGGACTCAACCTGCTACTCAGAGGCTGGTCTCTCCATTGTTGCTTGCCACATTAACCTTTATAGTCAGATAAGTACTTTTAAAGCTATATAAGTACATTTATTCTACTTTTGCTATTTCCCTTCATACTTTAAGGAGCCATGGGCAAAACTAAGATTGCTAGGTTTTCAGGGATCAGCTCAATCCCTTTAACCCATTGCTCCTCATGCCAGATTGGTCTTCCTATGGTATTTTCTAGTACTCTATTGACTTTTTGTTCTGTGGCCCCCACACATACTTGATGGCTCTTATCTATTGAACAGGAGCCAGTATGGGTTAATACCTTCCTCTATTCAAGAGGTTGTAGAAACTTAGTCCCAGGGCCATCTTGTGACCCTCAAAAGGTGTTGTCATTTTACAGAGAGTGATGCCTCCATTGTTGAAGATTCCTCTACTGAGAAAGGATAAACTGATGCAGATGACCTGGATTCGTGCTTCTCTTTTGGGGATTCTTATGAGGAAGACCCTGGTTCTCCCATTGAGGGTCTTATTTGAGGTGTCCTAGAGACACTTAAAGTGATAGTAATGTCTAAAAAAAACTTTTTTGCATTTAGAAGAGCTCAAAAAGCTGATCTAAATGCAAAAAAAACGTATCTCTCAAACTGCTATGGTTTAAGAGATACGGGCGTTTGAAGTTTGATTTCTCCTACTGACAGCTGTAAAGCTGTCAGCAGGAGATTCGTGTCGGTTGACACTGTGGCACTTGAGAAGTGCCGGGATCTCATTACTTACACGGAATCCCTTCAATGGAATGGTCTAAAACATGTGCCTAGTGTTCAGGCACATGTTTTAGACCATTCCAATAAAGGGATTCTGTGTAAGTAACGAGATCCCGGCACTTCTCAAGCGCCACAGTGTCGACCGACACGAATCTCCTGCTGACAGCTTTACAGCTGTCAGTAGGAGAAATCAAACTTCAAACGCCCGTATCTCTTAAACCATAGCAGTTTGAGAGATACATTTTTTTGCATTTAGATCAGCTTTTTGAGCTCTTCTAAATGCAAAAAAAGTTTTTTTAGACATTACTATCACTTTAAGGTCTCAGAGGCCCCAGATTCTAGTTAGTCTTCCCTTGATATTTTCAAGAGATGCATAATGGGAGTTGCTATATTTAGTCCTCACCATTCCTTAGACCAGGTACTTCTGGAGGAATGGAGGATGTCTGACAGGAGGGTATTCCTTCCTCGGTGTATTTCTCTCCTGTGCCTTTTTTGCAGAGGCTTTAGAACAGTGGGCTACCCCCCCTCCCTGCTGGCGGTCATTATGGCACTTATGAATCCGGTGGATAAGTGCCTGGACACTCTGTAGAAGCTAATTTTCATTGCCCCCGCTAGCATGGGTAAGTGTTTAGGGCACCTATTCCCTCAGCCAATCAGGCACGCTTTATCCCCAAACCCAATCAGGCAAGAAGCCTGCACAGATGTCCAAAGCTGACAAGCATACCTCTGCATGACTCTCTGAGGTCTGGTCTGCATCAGGCAATAGGACTTTGTTTATAAACTTTCCACTGCACGTGGGCCATTTTTGTGGTGGACCAGTGGTTTTTGTGGGTAATTTTGGAAGAGTACCACATAAACTTCAAGTCGCTTCCTCCCTGTCCTTTTTTCATGAACAGTGTTCCTTGTGATCCCATGTAGAGCTGTCTGTTCTTAGAACCTCCAGCTGAGGACTACAACTCTTATTATCCCCAACCAGTCAACTACCCTTGCTTTAGAGAGGGGGTTGTTTCTGGATCAGTATAGGAAACTCTGTTCACAATGCTGCTTCTCTGACAAGTTTTCCGTCACTTTCATATTGGGCGTCTTATGTTCCATCTTCTTAATCTTTACTTGAAGCTCTTAACCCACTGGTCCTTAAAAGGTTAAATATGGAAGGCCCAGGGGAGAGTGAGAAGGGTATCTCCCAACCCACTTCATACTTACTTAGTGCTTGTACTGCAGTATAACCTCCAATTTGGGGGTCTTTTTATATTTAAATCATAAAACCTGCCGATCTAAGGAGTTCAGGAAGGAAGACACACACACAAGCACCCAGTCGTTGGTGACTTCTTTGGCCCAGAACCACACAAGATTTCAGTCGGCCACCAATCTGCAGATACTGGACCAACACACCTTCAGAACTTAGGCAAACTTCTGTAACCAGAGCAGCGGGTCCTGAAGCCACAAAAAAAATTGTCAGTTATATTTCACTTTGAAAGGGGGGGCATTCTTTCAAGGTGAAATAGATCTCTGGTTACTTACCAGGCTTGTAGGCACAAGTATAGCTGAAGAAATATTTTTAGTCAGGCTTCTTAGAGCTTATTGAGCTTATCCATGCAATCTCCAAACACATACCACCTGTAAAAGGTAGAGAACAAAGTTTAGTCATAGATATATTATATGTGCTACAGGATATAAGCCACAAGGCTTTTCTGGATGTGACAGACAAAAAAAAATTACCTTTAAGGCGTACCAAATCCGAGGAGTAATCAATCAGGAATTCTGTAGAGAGCTTCAGTTCTATCAGAGCTTCCACATTGTTAGCTCTCCCTGAATAAGGGCTTAATCCACTTTCTCTATCCACAATTTCACCACCCTGGAAATAGATGTGAGGGAAGCAGATGGTTTAGAGGTGGAACCTAGGCTAAAAAAAATAAGAGTATTTTAGTCTTACATGTTAAATCCTTTTTCTTAGTCCATATGACATATAGTTACCATAGGGAGAAGACAGCTTCTCCCAGTGGGCTGGAACACTTCTGTAAAGAAGTGCAGAGGTGGAGCCTCCCCCTACTCAATATCAGGCTGCCCTAGCCGCAGAATAGATTTGAGACAAAACCTACTAACTAAGATAGCAATGAACCCAAAAGGATTCCCACTTCCAGCCACAGGAGGCCCAGCATGGTCCCTTTCAATGGATGGGAGACCTGTATGTCATATGGACTAAGAGAAAAGGATTTAGCAGGCAAGACTAAAATCCTCTTTTCTCTGCCGTCCAATATGACATACAGGTACCATGGGGATGTTCCAACATTAAGCTCCTATTGGTGGGAAGATATGGAAAGGACCAATCGCCGATCCCCCATGATACCACCGTTCCCATGGATTATCCAGGACACAGAACAGCCCAAGCTAAGCAAATGTCAGTGGACACTGAATAACAGTGCACAGCACACAAGAACAAGAGTCAACAGGGTTCAAACATTTAAAGAGGTATAAGGCATAGGAAATTAAAGTCCTAGCCAGGCAAAACTGCCTCCAGGACTTTCCTGCCAAAGCTGGCTTCAGCTGAAGCCAAAACATCAACACTGTAGTGTAGTCGCCTTGCACAGATGTTCAGCAGAGGCCTGATTCTTGTAGGCCCAGGAGGCCCCAACAGACCTGGTGGAGTGTGCTGTAATGTGGAAGGGAAAAGGTTTCCCTCTGAGCTCATAAGCCTTGCAAATGGTAGACTTATTCCAGGATGCAATTAGTCACCTTGGACGCAGCCAGACCAGCCCTGGGAACCTCAGGTGTGACAAACAAAGCATCCATTTGATGGCTGGACTCAGTAAGGTGCACATAGAATGTGAGGGAACGCACTACATCCAACAAGTGGAGATCCCTCTCCTTGTCAGATTTAGGGTCAGGACAAAAGGATGGTGCAAAACTCTCCTGATTGATGTGGAACTCAGAGACCACCTTAGGAAGAAATTCCTGAGAGATATGGAGAACAGCCTTGTCCTTGTGAAACACCAGGAAAGGAGGCTTGCAGAACATTGCAGGACAAGGCCTGCAACTCTGCAGACAGAGACTATATAGCCAAAAGAAAAGCTATTTTCAACATCAGAAGACGTAGAGGAATGGTAGCCAAAAACTGAAAGGGAGGCTGATGCGGGACTCCCAGAACCAAGTTAAGATTCCACTGGGGAGTCGGAGCCTTATAGGCAGGTAAAGCATGCACGAACCCCTGAAAGAAGACTTTGACATCCGGCAACATGGCAATGCATCTGTAGTAAAAGACAGAGAGTTGAGGTCTGGACCTTCAAGGAATTAAAGCTAAGGCCCTTGTTCACACCATCCTGCATAAAGGACAAGATGGAAGGAAGATCAAACTCCTGTGAGGACGGATCTCTATCCACACACCAAGAATGGAAGGTAGACCAAACCCTGTGATAGGCCTTAGAGGACACAGGCTTCCTGCCTTGGATCATGGTGGAGACCACCTGTAACGGTGTTATGGACACTCAGACACAGTAGGTTTAGATAAAACACAGTTTTATTGAAAAAACACAGAATAATAATAACCCTAGCGGGTCCAGTAATATATGTACACAATATACTACTTAGGTTACAGTAATCAATACCCACACGGGTACAGTATATGTGTGTGTGTATATATATATATATATATATATATATCAGCAACAATATAATACTGACACAGGTCAGGTATAGTTCGTGTGGCTCCCAAACGAGACAGCAGTGAAATGGTTACTATTAGGCCAGGAAGACTGACAGGCCCTAATAGCGGGAGGCCCACAACTCTCACTATGCAGAGAGTGACAGAATAGCGAGTAATGCCACAGGAGTAAACGGAGGCCTAGGACAAGCGGTAGACTGCCGTAACAGTAACGGAGGACTGCAGCTGTAGGCACTGAGGAACACCCAACGGAAACTGCAGTGACTGTAACCCGGTGGAATATGGCACCAACCCCGAAGGGGTTAACGAACTCTCAGACCTAGAGTCGACTGACAGATAGTGAGAGCAGCCTGAGGCGCCCAGGGTTAGACCAACCTCAGCTTGCAGCAGTAAAAGGTCAAGCGAAACATGGTGCAACCAGATGGATCTACCACACCGGGGTGTCGCCCACGCGACACAATAAGTGACTGGGTCACAGTAACAAGACTGCCTGAGCAGCAACGAGGCAACAGGATCTGTCCATAGACAGAGAGGACACGGATGACAGCCCCAAGCCGGATACCAGATGGGACCGCAGACAGGCGCTGATACACAGAACAATGTTCGTCAAAACCGGTTCGGTACACAGGACAGGAACTTCAGCCAGGCCGCGTCTGTACACAGAGCAGGAACGTCAGCCAATCCGAGTCTGTACACAGAGCAGGAACGTCAGCCAATCCGGGTCGGTACACAGAGCAGGAATAATACAGCAGAGTAGTCAGGCAGTCCGGGTCGGTACACAGAGCAGGAATAATACAGCAGAGTAGTCAGGCAGTCCGGGTCAGTACACAGAGCAGGAATGTCTACAGCAGAATAGTCAGGCAGTCCGGGTCATACACAGAGATCACACGAATAACTGGAACAAGCGCTGGCAACGGAAACACCACGAAAGGGCACCGGTATTTAAGGACAAGTACTGGGCGGGGCAAAGCCACATCAACCAATAAGAGGCAACAGGAAGTAAAATTGACAGAATGTCGCCAGCAATAGCAAGGGCACCATGATACCACCTCAGGAGAAAAGCCCTTCCTCCTTAAGATGGAGGCTTCTATAGCCATGCCATCAAAGCCAAGCTGTCCACATCCTCTCTCCAGAGGTAACCCCGGAGGAGGAGATCCGGTCTGCATGGCAGAGGAAATGGATTCTGAGTAGACAGAGACAACAGCTCTGGAAACCAAGGTTGTGTGGTCCAGTGAAGTGCAATCAGTATGACTGATGCACCATCCATCCAAATCTTTCTCAGCACCCTGGGGATGAAAGGAAGAGGAGGAGAGAGGTAGGCTAGATGCAAAAGCCAAGGAATGGACAAGGAATCCACTGCAAATGCCAGAGGAACTCCCAGTGAGAGCAAAACAGCAGAACCTTCCTGTTGTCCCAGGGAAGTCATTAGGTCTATGTTGGGACGACCCCATTTCTGGCATAACAGGTCGAAGACCTCTGGATGGAGCTCCCACTCCTCGGGGTCCACTGTCTGGTGACTGAGGAAGTCCGCCAGAACATTCTGTACTTCTGGAATGTGTACGGTGGAGATGGCAGGAACGTGTTCTTCTGCCCAAGCCAAAATAGCCTTGACCTCTAACCAAGCAGAAGTGCTCCTTGTGTCTCCTTGCTTGTTGATGTAAGCCACGGCTGTGGCTCTGTCTGACTGGACATGGACTGGACAGTCCCTTAGTGAAGAGGACCAGTATACCAGAGCATGGAGAATCGCTCTGAGCTCCAGAATATCGATGGGTAGGAGGGTCTCCTCCGCATTCAATCGACCCTGAACCCCCAGGTGAAGGCGATCAAGGCGCCCAAGACACGTGCAAACACCTGAGGAGCAGTTGTGAGCCTGAAGATGAGAGTGATGAATTGGAAGCGACCCAGAGTGCAAGCAAACCTGAGATACTACTGATGAAGTATGAATTGGAGTATTCAGGTAAGCATCCTGCTGATCCAGAGAGGCCTGAAATTCCCCTGGACACATCACTGCAATGACAGAGTGCAAACACTCCATCTTGTAATGCGTATGGACCACAAAAGAGTTGAGGTCCAGGATAGGGTGACTGCAACCATTCTTTTTGGAAACCACAAATAGGTGTAAAGAGAAACCTAAACCTCTCTCTCTTGTGGAGGTACCAGAGTCAGGACTCCCTTGTCCAAGAGGGCATGCACCACCCTGCTGAAAAGGCTTAACCTTTCTTGATTCAGAGGGGAATGAGAGAGAAAGAGAATCTGAAGGGAGGCAGGGATGTGAAGGGAATCCTGTAGCCTCCTGAAACCACCTGTAATACGCCACAGAAAGGGAGCTTCCTCCTTGCCATATTAGTGCGTATAAGTACCTGAGGCAACAAAGTGCTCTTACCCCCAGTAGCCTCACTGATGATGTTCTTCAGTTCAGGCCCAAAAAGAGACGTACCCTGAAAGGGGAGAGAAATGAGTGACTTCTTAGATGACAAATCTTAAGCCACAGAGTGCGTCTGGCAGCCACAGAAAAGGCAGAAGCCTTATCTTCAAGCCTGACTGTGTCAGGATATCAATCACATAGTTCTTAGCCTCAGACATGTTTGTTAGAATAGCCAAAAGGTCCTCATTAGCAGCACCCTTGCGGACAGCGTCAGTAAGCTGTTCTGTCCAAACAGCAATGGCTCTGGTAACCCATACAGAAGCCAGGGTAGGCCTCAAAGAGGTACCTGTGGCAGCAATAGTAGACTTCAGGATAACTTCAAGCTTCCTATCATTTAAATCCATAAGTGCTGTAGCATCCGTCAAAGGCAAAGCCCTGGATTTAGACAGTCTGGAAATAGGGGGATCAACCTGAGGAGGTGTAGCCCACTGAGCCAAGGCTGAATCAGAAAAGGGATATAGCTTAGAGAATCTCTTAGAGCAAGACACTTGTCAGGAGTCCACTCATCCAGGATAAACTGATCAAGAATGGAATTAGGCGGAAAAACACAGTTTCAAAAGGTGAATAAAAACCCCCAAAACACAAATTACAACAATAAAAACTCATGAATCCAAGGGGAAAATGAGATAAGTCCCAGAACCCAATAGAATGCCAGGGAATGGGTTAAATACCACAGTCCAAAAATGCTCCAAAGCCTCAGAGATCAGACAAGTAAATATCCAACATGAGTGCAGGAGTTATAAGGAACTGCACAGGAACCCCTGTGCAGAGGGGAACAGTAGGACGTGGGCCATGGTACTCGAAGGGTTGCTCACCTTTTTTGCAGATCTTCTTTCTTCAGATTACCATTGAGATGGAATAAGCCTCAGACAGACTCCTTCTGGAGAGAGAGATGTGGGTTGCATGATTTTCTCCCATGGCTGCAAGAAGTCCACAACAGCACCTGATAACTGGGCAATCCTCCAGGGGAAGCCAGTAATGGTAATCTGCCTAATGGGGGAATTTGGACACCCCATTTCTAACAAAAAATAATAAAAACTAAGCATAACTGTTCTTAGCCATCTAACAGGACTTGGAAAAAATTGTCACGGTTTTTGATGAACACTCAGACAAGACCAGTAAGGTTAAAATAACTTTATTATTGACAGCAATAATGTAATATGCAGACAAGCCCAAAAGGACAGTACAGGTACTGTACAATACACAATGACAGAGTATGCACAATATGAGGAAGATGTCCTGAGAGTAGCAAGTCCCCTAGCTAGGGTGAAGAGGAGGCAGCAACTTGCTGGTGATGGTACAGAAGCCTAGAACCCAAAGGAATATCGAGGCCCACACCACACTACTGGCAGCAAGGACCCTACATCGCTAGGGATGAATGGAGGCAATGCAGCACAGGCACTGGCAACGGGGACCCTAGAATGCTAGGAGTCCAGAGGCAGACAACTGGCAACATAGACCCAAGAACGCTAGGGTCAAACGGAGCCCGGTAGAGGATACTGGCAGCTAGGACACTTAGGGTATCAGAAGGACCAAGGCAACCGCTTCTGGCAACAGAGACCCTAGAACGCTAGGGGTGAATCGGAAGCAACAGATCACGGAAGGCAACAGGTGTCCTAGTACATACAGTACCAAGATGGTAAACCATGCAACAGCTGGCTCTTGAGCCTTACGGCTACTGCAGATGGTAGGACGAGACAGTGAACCAGCCTAGATGATCTAGGTACAGGAAAGTTCAGGAGGTAACGCGCCCAGAGGAATGCCTGCAACTAAAAAAAATAAATAAATAAAAAAAAAAGATAGGATCTATACAGAGCACTACACCCAATAAATAGTTCCATAGAAAATCATATTTATTGTAAATGTAGAAAAATAATTAATTAAAATATAATATAAACAGGTAAAATAGATTTCAGTGTGTAGAAACATGACACAAAAGTGAAATACCTATAACCTCTAACCTGTCTACACAATCAAACTACATATGTAAATTACCCACAACCTAAAAATAAATAGGAACTAAATCTGGCACCAGACACAATACAGGTCTTGAGAAAGCCCTGGTAATAGGGTGAAAAGCGTTGATGTGAAGTGGGAACTTACGAACACGTTGGAGGTGATTACGTATGGTGCATACAGGTGGCGAGTCAATATCGGAGGAACCGAATATTGTTTGTATAACACGAGGTTGAAAAAGTGGGACGGAATCATCATAGCGGTCTGTGAGTGGCATACGTTGAGAATATATGGAGGCTTTAATTATGCTGAGTGGAGGAGCATTGATGGGTGAGAAAGGTATACCCGATTTATGGGCCTTCCATTGATATAACAAGAAGCCAGACTCGATCGCTACGGATTACAGGTGATGTGTCCCTAACCTCATATATGTGTGTGATTTCTCATCATCTCATTTGTCCTGTATGTGAGATATACAATTGGGATAACGGAAGAGGAAACTTTGAATGATTGTCATCATTTCATCCTATTTCATTACATATCTACATTTCATCAAAGTAATGACTGTATATATGAGCTCCAACGATTCTTATGGACGCTAGAATTTACATTTTTGTCTGGTGCCAGATTTAGTTCCTATTTATTTTTAGGTTGTGGGTAATTTATATATGTAGTTTGATTGTGTAGACAGGTTAGAGGTTATAGGTATTTCACTTTTGTGTCATGTTTCTACACACTGAAATCTATTTACCTGTTTATATTCTATTTTAATTAATGATTTTTCTACATTTACAATAAATATGATTTTTTATGGAACTATTTATTGGTTGTAGTGCTCTGTATAGATCCTATCTTTTTTTTTTTTTTATTTATTTTTTTTGGTGGTATTATTTTGGATTAAGAGCACCCTATATTATATTGCATATAGGTTAACCTTTGATTAGACATTTGGTGGTGCTCCTATATATAAATATATTGGAATGCCTGCAACTCCCACAGAGAGTGAGCCCAGCTAGTGTTAATTGTAGCAGAGGACACGTACAGGTAAATAGAGTAACACAGTCCTAGCTGAGACAGCATGGAACTGGTACTTTGCATGTGCACACCACCAGGGGGGTTAACCAATATGAGCGGCTACAGAAGCAAGTGCTCAGCCCAAGGTCGACAACGTAAACGATAGCGCCAGCCCAGCGCCACGTCACCGACCAAGCCAGTCAGCAATGGAGCAGGTTCTCAGCCAGGCCAGTCAGCAACGGAGAATCAAACAAGTTAGGATACATAGGAATGCCGTCAGGCAGGCCAGGTCCTACACGAACACAGCTGAAACAGGAACTAGCGCAAGGTACAGGTACACCACGAAAGGGCGCCCGAGTACTGTCATGACAAGGTATAAATAGGATGGCCCTGGGTGGAGTCAAGCTCAAGGACCAATAAAAGTGAGGCAGTCAAAACCAGGAAGTGAGAACATCACCACCCGCAGCCAGGAGCACGGGCACTGTGATAGTACCCCCCCTCTCAACGACCCCCTCCCCGTGGAGGAGGACCAGGCTTAGAGGGAAACTTAGCGTGAAACCTACGCAATAATAATGGGGCATGGATATCAGAGTGTTTGACCCAAGAACGTTCCTCTGGGCCATAGCCCTTCCAAGGTACTGGAGTTGACCACGAACTTTACATGAGTCTAGAACACTTTGAACCTCATAATCATCATGGTTTTGAACACGAACTGGACCGGGAACCACAGGAGCAGAGGTATAGTGGTTACAAACCAGTGGTTTAAGCAGAGATACGTGAAACACATTATGAATCCGCATACTTGTGGGGCGTTCCAAGGCATAAGACACGGGATTGACCCTGCGGACGACTTTAAATGGCCCAACAAATCGTGGGACAAATTTGTTCATGGGGTTTGCAGATTCAGATTTCTGGAAGAAAGCCACACACGGCCCCCAACCTGAAAAACGGGAGCCGGCAGTCTCCTGTTATTGGCATGCCGTTAGTACCGTTGGAATGACCCACGTAGGGAGGTTCTTACTTGCGCCTAAGTGGAGTGGAGTTGCCGAATATATGTTCATCAAGGGCTGGAATCTGCTGTACCTGAAAAGAATCCGGGGAGCAAACATGGTTTGAACCCATAGTTTACAAGTAAGGGTGAGGTGTTGATGGCACAGTTTCTGGCGAACTCCGCCCAAGGCAGCAACTCGGCCCAGTTGTCATGATGATTGGACACAAAACAACAAATTAATTGCTCTAGCCCTTGGTTACAGAGCTCCGCAGCCCCATTAGGCCTACACCAACAGTATAGAAATATAGGCAGGTAATACAGGAATAGCAGGCCAGTGATAGGAACAAATGTATGAATGATAACAATCACTGGTAACGAAGGTTCTGACTGGAACTGAACAGGCAGCAGGCAACACAGTCCGAGAACGGACCACAGGACCTTGGTACAGATGGTCCAGGAGGAAATGACTGGCACAACCCAAACGTCTGGGAGGAACGGAACCCAGAGGAGCGAGGCAACACTGCTGGCACAACCCAGACGCCTGGGAGGCATTGAACCCAAAGGATCGAGGCAACACTGACCCTGGCACTGGATGCCGATAGACCAAGACAACTCTCATAAGCAGACCCTAGAATGCTAGGGGTGGATCGTAACACAGTATGGATATATATATATATAATATATAGGCAACCAGTGTCCCCTCCACAGAGGATGGTAACAGCGCAACGCTGGCTCTTGAGCCCAAGGCTACTGCAGAGTGGAATATGCACGACTATACCTGGAGAGTCCAGGCATGCAAAGGGTCAATAGGTAACGCCCTTTGATAACTGCAACTCCCAAAGGGAGTGAGCCCAGCCCTGTAAGGAGGTGGACACAGAGAGATCAGAGTAACTCAGTCAGTGCTATGAACACTGTACCGGTACTTCGCGTGTGCACACAGCCAACGGCAGTAAGAGAGTAGCTACAGCACGAATGCTTAGCTGATGGTCAACAGAGTAATAGCACCACTCGGCACAACGACGAGAGTAACGGCAAGGCCACAGGAAGTCTAGCTTGAGCAACGGAGGCAACCAAGGGGTAGGTTAGATGCTACTGTCAACTGAGTGACAATACGCTAGACACTGTTGGCAACGGAACAGCAAGTCAGCTAGGAATGGTCAGTAGTGGAGCGGATTCGCAGCCAGATACGATCTGCAATGGAGCGGGTTCTCAGCCAGATACGGTCAGCAACGGAAGCGGGTCCTCAGCCAGATACGGTCAGAAACAGAAGCAGGTTCTCAGCCAGATACGGTCAGCAACGGAAGCGAGTCCACAGCCAGATACGGTCAGCAACTGAAGCGGGTCCTCAGCCAGATACGGTCAGAAACAGAAGCAGGTTCTCAGCCAGATACGGACAGCAACGGAAGCAAGTCCACAGCCAGATACGGTCAGCAACGGAAGCGGGTCCTCAGCCGGATATGGTCAGCAACGGAAGCAGAAGTAGAACAGCAAACACAGGAACGTCGTCAGGCAGGCCAGGTCATACACGAACAGTAATCACGGAGCATAAGTCAGGAACTAGTACACCACGAAAGGGCACCATAGTGTTGACATGACAGAGGTTATAAAGGCTATCACTGGGTGGCGACAAGGATACTGACCAATCAGAAGGTATGGAAATAGACTAGTCAGAATGTCGCCGTCTGCAGCCAGGAGCACGGGCACCGTGATACCTATCTACCACCATCAAAATATACGTGCAGCCATTAGAGACAGGTAATTCTCCCACAAAATCAATAGACACATGTGACCACGGCCGATCGCCATTGGGGAAGGCCTGCAGAAGCCCCACCGGGAGATGCCTCGGCAACTTAGAACGAGCGCACACAGTACAGGCAGCAGTAAAGTTAGCACAGTCGGTTCTTAGGGTGGGCCACAAGAATATCCGAGACAGAGACCAGAATAATTGATCTCTGCCCACATGTCCAGCAGCCCGTGAAGCATGATATGTTTCTAGTAATCTGGTTTGAAAAGGTTCATCCTCGAAACATTTTCCCATAGGTTTTTCTTGTGGAGACTCAGCCTGTGTTGCCAAGATCTCCTGGCCGAGAGGAGAAGTGATGCTGGTACATAACGTAGCCAGGATGCTATCATGAGGAATAATTGGTAGCGGCTGAACCTCAGACTCCAATTCAGGCCCATGCTGCCTGGACAGTGCATCTGCACGTACATTCTTGGACCCTGGTTAATAGGACAGTATGAAATTAAAACATGAAAGAAAGAGTGCCCATCTCGTCTGTCTTGGCGACAATCTTTTTGCCTCCGACAGATACAGTAAATTTTTATGATCGGTAAGAATAATAATCGGCACCCTGGTGCACTCCAACAAGTGGCACCATTCATGTAAAGTGAGGATAATGGCCAACAGTTCTCGGTCACCAATCTCCTACACCGATTGCGCCTTGGTCAACTTCTTAGAGAAGAACCCACATGGCTTAAGTACTTGACCAGGACCAGACCTTTGTGACAGCACGGCCCCAACCCCTATGTCAGAGGCATCAACCTCCAGGGTATAAGGTAGATCGGTTTGGGGTGGGACAGAACCGTTGCGGAGGCAAATGCAGCCTTTAATGCCTCGAAAGCCTCTTCGGCCTCCCCTGACCACTCGGATGCCTTTGCCCCCTTATGTGTCAAATCAGTGAGTGGCTTAGCAATTCTGGAAAAATCACGAATAAAATTTCGATAATTGGCAAAGCCAAGAAACCTTTGGATGGCCTTGAGACCAGTGGGGCGCAGCCATTGCAATACAGCAGAAAGCTTTTCTTTATCCATAGCTATGCCCTCTTTGGAAATGACATAAACCAGGAAGGGCACCATGGACTTGTGAAATTCAAATTTTTTGACTTTACAGAAAAGTTTATTTTTCCTGAGCCTCTGTAGCACTGTCGCAACATGAATACGATGCATATCCAGATCAGGAGAATAGATTAAAATGTCACCCAGGTAGACCACTACACAGGACTGCAACAAGTCTCGAAGCACATCGTTAATAAGTTCTTGAAACACTGCTGGGGCATTGCACAGCCCGAATGGCATTACCAGGTATTCGTAGTGCCCGGTGTGAGTATTAAAAGCGGTGTTCCACTCATCCCCTTCTTTAATACAAATGAGATTATATGCAGCTCTCAAATCCAATTTAGTAAATATGGTAGCACCCTTAAGACGGTCAAACAATACAGTGATGAGTGGAATAGGGTAGGCACTTTTGATCATTAGTTTATTAAGACCCCTATAGTCAATACATGGCCTCAGTTCTCCAGATTTCTTTTTTACGAAAAAGAATCCAGCCCCCGCAGGCGAGGATGATCTTCAAATTATGCCACGTTCCAAAGCATCCGAAATATATTCTTCCATAGCTCGATTCTCCTCACAGGAGAGGGGATAAGCACAGAACCAGGCGCAATAGCAATAGCACAGTCATACGGTCGGTGCGGTGGCAATGTGCTAGCCTCTCCCTTACTGAACACATCGCTGAAAGACTGGTATTCATGCGGTAGGAGGGAGAGGTACACAAAATCCTAGTAGGCTGTCATAAACAATGAATCATACAGTGATCCGACTAGGCCAATATCTCACAAGATCCCCAATCAATTCTGGGATTATGCGTCCGCAACCAAGGGAAAACCAAAATTACCGCATAATGAGGAGACTATGATCTGAAAGGATAGTGTCTCAAAATGCAGTGCTCCAATCTGCACAGATAGTGGGTGTGTCTCATGGGTAACTTGAGGAGGCACCAAAGGTTGCCCATCAATTGCTTCAATAGCCATCGGATTGACAAGTTCGACCAATGGGATGTTGTGTAGGGCGGCAAACTCTTTGTCCATAAAATACCCAGCCGCTCCTGAATCTATCAGGGCTGATGTAGTAAATGAGGAGCTAGACCAGGAAACCATCACTTCAACAACTGGCTTGGACAGTAAACCTCTGAGGACTGCTGAACACCACCTAGGACCTGTCCCCTAAGGATTCCTAGGTGCGTGCATTTTCCGGACGCACCGGACAATTGCGCAACTGGTGACCCTCTTTGCCACAGTAAAGACACAGACCGTTCTTACGGCGAAAAGACCGTTCCTCCGTAGTCAGCCTAGTGAATCCCACTTGCATAGGTTCCGCTAGATCTACATGACCAGGCGGCAAGGGAGGAGAGGGAGGCAAGGGTGGGAATTCATTCTTGTGCCACTGCCCCGTGGAGCACCTTGGTTTGTGGTCTCTAGTCTGCTTTCTTTCTCTGATACGTGTATCAATTAGGTTAACAAATTCAATAAATTTGTCCAAGGCATCTGGCAATTCGAGGGCAACAATCTTGTCTTTAATCTGATCACTGAGGCCTTGTGCGAAAGCAGCTACAAGGGCCTCCTCATTCCATCCCACCTCGGCTGACAATGTGCGGAATTCGATAGAGTAGTCCGCGACTGTCCGGTTGCCCTGACGGATACTCATTATTTGCTTAGCAGCCGAGATGTTGCTTCCTGGTTCTTTGAACACACTGCGAAAGGCCCTCACAAATTCATTAAAATTAGAAGTAATGGGTTTAGCTGTTTCCCATATAGGATTTGTCCAGCCTAAGGCTCTACCCGTCAACAACGAGGTCATAAACCCAATCTTACTCCTTTCAGTAGGAAAGGCTTGTGGAGTGAGTTCAAAAAAATTTCGAGCTGATTGAGAAATCCCCTGCATAGGGTAGGTTCCTCATCGTATCTCAGCAGGAGTGGTGCTGTAGCGGGCAACCCTTTACATGGAAGATTCACACCCAAAGCTTAGGCCCTCAGTGCTTGAACTGGGGTAGCCACCGAGGCTTGAGCATGTCTGTCCAGATGTGCAGTACGCTCCAGAATAGTTTGCACGGCCACTGACAACTGATCGAGGCGTTGTTCATACATATCCATTCTCCAGTGGAGATTCACGGAGCTACCTTCACCAGAATTGTCTGAGGTCATTGGCCCTTTCCTACTGTCACGGTTTTTGATGAACACTCAAACAAGACTATTAAGTTTAAAATAACTTTATTGAAATAAAGTACAGACAGCAATAATGTAATATGCACACAAGCCCAAAAGGACAGTACAGGTACTGTACAATACACAACGACAGAGTATGCACAATATGAGGAAGATGTACTGAGAGTAGCAAGTCCACTAGCGGGCTAGGGTGAAGAGGAGGCAGCGACTTGCTGGTGATGTTACAGAAGCCTAGAACCCAAAGGAATATCGGAGGCCCACAACTCAGACTACTGGCAGCAAGGACCCTAGATTTCTAGGGATGAATGGAGGCAACGCAGCACAGGCACTGGCAATGGGGACCCTAGAATGCTAGGAGTCCAGAGACAGACAACTGACAACATAGACCCAAGAACGCTAGGGTCAAACAGAGCCCGGTAGAGGATACTGGCAGCTAGGACACTTAGGGTATCAGAAAGACCAAGGCAACCGCTAATGGCAACAGAGACCCTAGAACGCTAGGGGTGAATCGGAAGCAACGGATCACGGAAGGCAACAGGTGTCCTAGTACATACAGTACGAAGCTGGTAAACCACGCAACAGCTGGCTCTTGAGCCTTACGGCTACTGCTGATGGTAGGACGAGACAGTGAACCAGCCTAGAGGATCTAGGTACAGGAAGGTTCAGGAGGTAATGCGCCCAGAGGAATGCCTGCAGCTCCTACAGGGAGTGAACCCAGCTAGTGGTAATCGGAGCAGAGGACACGTACAGGTAAATAGAGTAACACAGTCCGAGCTGAGACAGCACTGAACCGGTACTTCACATGTGCACACCGCCAGGGGTGGTTAACCAGTATAAGCAGCTACAGCAGCAAGTGCTTAGCCCAAGGTCGACAATGTAAGCAATAGTGCCAGCCCAGCTCCCCGTCAGCGGAAACTCAGCCAGATCAGTCAGCAGCGGAGAGGGTTCTCAGCCAGATCAGTCAGCAATGGAGCGGGTTCTCAGCCAGATCAGTCAGCAACGGAGCGGGTTCTCAGCCAGGCCAGTCAGCAACGGAGAATCAAACAAGTTAGGATACGTAGGAACGCCGTCAGGCAGGCCAGGTCATACACGAACAGAGCTGAAACAGGAACTAGCGCAAGGTACAGATGCACCATGAAAGGGCGCCCGAGTACTGTCATGACAAGGTATAAATAGGCTGGCCCTGGAGTCAAGATCAAGGACCAATAAAAGTGAGGCAAGTCAAAACCAGGAAGTGAGAATGTCGCCGCCCGCAGCCAGGAGCATGGGCACCGTGATACAAATCTATTTTAGCTGGGAGTGGCTAGGGTAGCCTGGTATGAAGGAGGGGGAGGCTTCACCCCTGCACTTCTTTCTAGAATTTCTCCAGCCCACAGGGAGGAGCTGTCGCCTCCCCATGGTACCTGTATGTCATATTGTATTACAGAGAAAAGGTGTTTGAGGTTTTTCTCCATTTTGCAATCTAGTGGATTCCTGAAGGAGGCAGTGTAGCTAACCTGACTACCGATGCATCCATCTTAGGAGGAATATTCCAAAACTCTGCATCCTTTTCCAAAAATGTAGCAAAAACAAAGTCCTGTCTTGCATAAGAAGGGGAATTGAAGCAAGAGTGGATAACATAATTTTGCCACTGTACAAATCATTGCTAAGACCTCATCTCGAATATACAGTGCAGTTTTGGGCACCTGTTCTGAAAAAGGATATTCTAGAACTGGAGAGAGTACAGCAAAGAGCAAAAAAATGAATTAAGGGAATGGAAGACTTGCAGCTAGGCAAAATCGGTTTGTTTACTCTACAGAAAAATATCTAAGAGGAGAACTTATCAAAATACACAAGTATATGAGAGGTCAATACAAGGATCTCTCTGGGGAGCTTTTCATTCCAAAGCCTGATCAAATATCCAGGGGCCACCCCTTGAGATTCGAGGAAAGGAGGTTTCAACTTCAGCAGAGGAAGGGTTTTTTTACAGTAAGGTCTGTTAACTTGTGGAGTTCCTTGCCCAAAGACGTGGTAATGGCAGATACAATGGATATATTTAAGAGAAGATTAGATACATTTAATTCAAAAGGGAATATATGGGGTTATACTGTGTATTAGTAGGCAAAGCAGTAAGTTCAGATAATGACTAACTTATCTGGCAGCAGGAAAGGAATTCTGACTTTCTTCAGCCTAATTTACTATTATGCATTCTAGCCAAGCTCTTCTGAGAAATTGTCTTCTTCTCTGAACTCTTCTCTGCTAAGATAGCTTCTTTGATAAGCTCATTTAAAGGAAAGGTAGAAGACATCTTATGCAGGGAAGAGAACAGCTTACCCATTGGTTGATCTAAAGGGTTTTCTTAAAGCTCCAGTGCTTCCTTGACCAGTGGTTACACAAGTGCCAAGTTAAATCCCTGCAAGTCTTCAACATCTGCTTCCTCCTCAGAGGGAAAAAAAAATCTTCCCTAGATGGGCAAATATATTTTCTGAGACTATCGAAGAAAGATTGAACCTATGGTTATTGATGTTCTAGGTCTCATTATGGAAAGGGCTACCTCTTGGGACCTTTCTACCTCCAAAGTCTGATAACATCTGACATGTCTGAAGAGGTAAAAGGGCTTCCAGCTGGTATTAAACACTTTCTTGCCTTCCATCTCTAGTGCATTGTGTATCATAGGCAAAAGCAAATAGAGAATTTGGCAGCTGGTGTTACAGGAAAATAACCGGACTAGGGCTGGAAATACAAAGCAAAATGTCCATCAGCTTCCATAACTCTTTTTAAATTAAAGGGGAACCTTTCCCCTACAGTCCTGGTTGCTGAGGGCCTCTCCCAACCTGCCTCTCACCATTGGGGCATTAGAAAAGAGCTTCAGATCCACGGAGTAAGGGACCTGGCTTGGGCTCAAGAAAAGCCCATGTAAACTAAAAATAAAAGGCAACACTTCCCCAGGAATCTTTCGGTCCAAACAAATAGACAGGAAACAAACAGACACTAAGTAAGGTTCTTTATCATTTTGTTTTCAGTCCAATAATATAGATGAGAAACTACTCACTGGTGAGTGCTGCCAGGAAAATTCCACTACTCTATAAAAAACAAACACAAAAATCTCTTAAAATAAATGGTTTTCTACCTTGTGAGCACATAATGGTGTGACTGGCTACCATCAGCCAACTACACTATTCAGAAAATGAGATCGCACATGAAGGCACAGAAACAATGCATGTACAGAGGTGAGAGTGAGAATGCAAGCTTCAACTGCCACGTGGCATGACCATACACTCATGAACTAGGGACTTACCTTGGGAGGGATGGACTCAGGTCCACTGGATGCCCATCACCACAACACCTTACCAGGGGCAATAGTAACCATGCAGGCGCTCTGCTGTATGTATGCAGTCATTGCTTACATGGCTCAAAAGAAAAGTGGAGCAGTTCAGGAGCTTCTGGTTAAAGCTGCATGGATTCCTGCTGGTAAATCATAGCTTTGTAGATTAGGCACTTTGTACTTTTAACCTATTAGTCTACATATCCTATATACTACATATAAATCCTAAGAGCTTCACATTGCTCATAGTAAATGCTCTCAAAGCAACATTTTACATTTTGAGTCATGATGTTATCTCAAAATAATTTGTCTTTTCTTAACCCACTGAGAGCCAGAGAGATATGTAACACACTGCAAAACAATGTGTTGTGTACCCCTCTGTCACTGAAAGGGTTAATAATGGTATATTAAAGGGACAGCAACACTTGATACATTAATATATATATATATATATATATATATATATATATATATATATATATATATATTATATATTTTGTAGGGTTTATCCAACTGAGTAAAAAAAAAAAGGCTACTCCTACTGCTGAGAAATGTTTTATTCAAAAGTTATTGCAGCTCAAACTTGAATTTTTAGGTGCAATGTCTCAGTAACGTGAGATTTTACAGTGCTGCTGTTGCTACTCCATCTTAGGGAGGTTTATGGTCAATTAACAAGAGCAGTCCATATGCTGATGTAGAAACAGCGCCATTGTAACAGTTCAGGCCATTGAGATATTGCACCTAAAAAAAATCAGTTTGAGCTGCAATAACTTTTGAATAAAATACCTCTAAGGAGTGGGGGAGTTCCCTTGTTTTACTCAGGAGGATAAACCCTACATATACTATTTTCCATATTAAGTGTTACTATCCCTTTAAATCAAACTTTACATTTTTTTAAGTTATATAATTTATATTATTATCTATACTTTCAAAAAAGGCCTAAATGATAAATCCTCATTAAAGGGATAGTAATACTTTAATATTAAAATCCCAATATTTTAGTAGTAAAAAAAAAACAATTTGCCCCCAGTGACATCTCTCAAACCTTTATGGTTTGAGAGATACTCACTCGCAAAATTCCCCCTCCCTCCCCTTTCCCTGAAGTCAGCGTTGTAGCTGACTGCAGGGGAAGCCTGTCCTACGATGATCCGGTGGCTCTGCCGCAGAGCCGCGTTCGCGTTAATAGAAAATAAATAATTCACTTAAATGGTCTTCTATGTGTGCCTGCAAATGTAGAAGACCTTTTAAGTGAATTATTTCTTTTCTATTAACGTAATCTCGGCTCTGCTACAGAGCCGCCGGACAGTGATACAACAGGCTTCCCCTGCAGTCAGCTACAAAGCTGACTTCAGGGAAAGGGGAGGGAGGGGGGAACTTTTCAAGTGAATATCTCTCAAACCATAAAGGTTGAGAGATGTCACTGGGGGCAAATCATTTCCTTTCACGATCAGGCCCAAGTTAACCCCGCACCTGCCTTCATTAGCTCCCAAGGGTCCACAGTAGCAAAAGGACATATGCCTTTTGTTAAGAAGAACCAGGGTTATAACAATAGCCAGAATAAATTTAAAAAGAGGTTTAAGAAAAATAAATCCTCTAATAATCAGGAACACAGGTCTCCGCAACATGCTAGCTCTGACTCTGGAAAAAGAGGCCAGAAGGTCAGCCTTAGGTCTCAGGTCAACAACCATACAGACATGATGGCTAAGCTGATGGCTAATATGGGGCAGTCAGGTCCAATACTTCTACAAAACTGGTATCTAATCCTTTTTTAGGGATAGCTCCTGGGGGAGCGGGCGCGTGCCACCCCATAGTAACTCAACAGGTTAATTTAAACCCTGTAACTACCGATGATATTTTAACTACTGCTAACACCCTTTCTTTGCAGGATGTAAATGTTGGAACTGACATTAAAATCTCTTCATTATCTTCTACTCATTTAGGTACACAGAAATCCGTTCCTGATGACCTCATTGTCTCTTCCAGTACTTCTTCAGTGCAGCTTGGAGAAGAGGGGGCAGGGAGGGGGTCTGCTTTTTCAGTACTGGACACTGAGAGAACTGCTCCAGCAACAGGAGTTAACCCTTGCAAGCAATGGAGGAATTCAAAACGATTTTATGTAGTAATTATTTATGCAAAATGCATGAAATTGAAGGGAGATATATCATAGATTTCATTCTACAGGATCTTGATGATATGAGTCTGGAGGCCTTGCTGGACTCTGGGTCGCAAATTACAATCCTGTCAAGCTCACACTTTCATCAAATTATGGTGTGTGCTAAGGTCAAACCAGTGTTACAAGCTTTTGTTGGGTCCCTAATAAGCGTAGGAGGTTACCCCTTAAACGTATTGGGTACCACTTGGTTACAAGTCATTCACACACAAAGTCATAGTGGTTGAGGTTCCCTATAATAGGTTAATTATAGGTGCTGATCTGCTCAGGCGATTAAGTCCCATTATAGACTGTGTGAATAATGTAATCTGGTTACAGGTTAATAGCCCAATCAGATATGAGCAGGCATTGCAACGCCCTCATAAGAATGACCATGTG
Source organism: Rhinophrynus dorsalis (assembly GCA_037306005.1). NCBI lineage: Eukaryota > Metazoa > Chordata > Amphibia > Anura > Rhinophrynidae > Rhinophrynus > Rhinophrynus dorsalis. The sequence continues at coordinate 470,956,264 of CM074719.1, read as the reverse complement.
GTAGAGCAAACCAGGGATACTATTGAGATTCATTTTATCAATAGCCAGACCCCAAACCTCACTGTTTTACAGGTGCGTGAGACAGAAAATAGGGAAGGTGACCTCTCCATCAAAGTGTTACCGGAGCAAGTCCAGGATGTGAAGTTAGAAAGAGATTCCTAACAATTTCTCTTCACAGATCACCCTCTGATCTAACAGACCCAGAGAATCATTTTCAATTTCTGATGCAAATTGACACTGTGGGTGGTGAGTTGTTTGTTCCCTTACAGGTTAAAGACTTGGGGAGAATCAAACAGGCTCAGCTGAATTTGAAACTGGAGCACAGCTACATCAGTAATCGATTACTGGAGCAGGTAAGAGATCCTATGCATATTAAGTATCTTGCTCCACATAATTGGGTACATGACCTGGAAGATGATGATACAAGTCACAACATTGTTACTAGATGTATGTTATCCATATCAATAGGAGACCGGTCTGCTAAACATGTGATTCTTGTAGTGGGGGAGCCCCAACTAAGATTTACATAGACAACAATTTAATACATCGTTTTGCTGCTCAGATTGATCTGGTGAATTACTACCTGTGGACTAGCTTAGAGGGGAACCCCAGTGAGTTTCATGTTGAATCTAAGGCCCTGAAATCATGCCAACTGTTGCCATATGCAGTTAAGATACAGATGGCTAATGAGGTCACTATACCTGGCGGGGTGAGTCAGTTCCCCATATCATTACAGGTACATAGTGGTCAGAAGCTCAGGAGTTCTGATGCATTAATATGCCTCTCAAATAGGATTCAACAGTTAGGAGCTTCTGTGTCTCATACCCCTATAGTGAGTATTCGCAAAACACCAGTCCATATTATGGTAAATAATGTAACCCCACATAGCATTACCTTGGCTAAGGGAACTGTTATAGGTTATGCACTGGATTCAGAATACTATTCAATTGGGTTTTGGAACCAAGTAATTGGTCTACTGCCTGACAACTATCTGTCTGAAGAGAAGCTGGTTGAGCAAATATTTTATTCCCTCCCAGAGGGATTGTTTTCTGTGCAATCTGTGTATCCATATAGTCCTAATACAGGTACATGCAAATTTGAAGAATTATCTCTGGTGTTTGAACATCAGTTGGATGAACAAGAATCCAGAGAATATCAGGAGGCTGTGGAAAAGATTAGTGCAAGCATTTTTGAATTGTCCACACAACTTGAGGAACCTACGAGATAGGTAGGCCTGAAGTATTTCCAGGGTTCAATGAACTGGTAGAGGAACAAATCTCCCTAGCAGACGCGTGCTCTGATGACTCTGAATGCCATCAGCTAAGGGAAATCCTGATGGAATTCCAAGATCTGTTTGCTAAAGACTCTTATGATTGTGGGTTAACTAACCTACACGTTGCCTGCATACAAACAGACCCTAAGTTACCTCCTGTGTATGTCAAACAGTACTGCCTTCCACTTCTTATGACTCATTGGCAGATTTAATAAGGAACCTCAAAGATAGGGGCATTATCAGGGCAGTGCACAGCTCTTATAATTATCCCATTTTAGGAATCCTTAAGCCTAATGGTCAATGGCGTCTGTGTGCTGACTTAAGATAGCTCAACAAACGTGTCTATGTCCGGCTGGCCGGTACCATTTATAGATCAGTGTTTAGTTCAGATGCAAGGGTCTAAGATCTTTTCAGCAATTGACTGCGCCCAAGGGTACTGGACCATCAAGGTAAGGGAAGAAGACCAATATAAACTGGCTTTTACCTTTGGAGGAGTACAGTATACCTGAGTTAGAATGCCTTTTGGTTACATGAACTCAAGTCATGAATTTGCCTTTTTCATGCATAAGGCCATGTCTGATGCTATTGAATGAGGGACGCATTCTTATGTGGATGATGTCCTGATAAAAAGTACTAACTTCCAAAAACACATCACAGAGATTAAACGTGTTTAATCGGTTAAAGGAAGCAGGTGTTAAACTGTCACTCAAAAAGGCACAGATGTGCCGTATTAAAGTTAAACTTTCTTGGTCATTAGGTGATCACAGAAGGGTTAAATCCTCCGAGTAAGAAGGTTGAGGCGATAATCAAATCAAAAACACCTACCAATCTCAAGGAATTGAGATCCTTCCTAGGTATGATGAATTATGCCCAGAAGTTAATTGATAACTATGCTGAAATAACAAAACCATTATTGTTGTTATTGAAGAAGGATCAACCATGGATCTGGGATGAAGCTCAGGAACAAGCAGTGTCCGAGCTCAAGAGGAAACTCACCCAGGCTCCTTGTCTGGCCTGTCCAGAAGGAGGTAAGCCATTCTACCTTGAGACGGGATTCACCAATCTTAAGTCTCATTTGGGTTTTGTATTAGAAGCATGATAACCTAAACAAGGTAATTGCTTATGACAGTAAATCCCTATCGTCCGTGGAAATGAAATTCAGTGACTGTGAGAAAGCTTTATAGCCACTGTTTGGGCATTACAAAATTTCTGTAGTTTCATTCAAGGTGAGAAAATCATCCTTGAAACCGCACATCAACCTTTGCAATATTTGCAGAGCGATAAAATAAGGGAAGGACACCTTTCCAATAGTAGGATCACCGCGTGGACCTTTTCCCTACAGAGTTGGCCACTGGAAGTCCGGTAGCCCAAGGATTAGCCAAGCTCCATGACTGTTCAGCGTCTCCCTTGGAGACTGCTACAGATGAAGATGACTACCTTAAGGAACAACTGCTTTCCCCTTATAAGGCATTTGATGAGACTTATTGTCTAAATCTACCAACCGCATACATTGACGGTTGTTCATATCATGTTGTAACAAGTTCCGAAAGGAAACTGGTGGCAAGTATCGGGATTGTCTGGACATGTGAGTACCCTATTAGATCTAAGGGATATAGCCTAGAGCCACAGAGTTGCCAAGTGGCAGAACTCTGTGCAGTCTAAAAGACGGTCCAATTAGCTATTGAACATGACATAAAGGAGCTTGTGATCATAACTGATTCCAGTTATGTTTGCAATAGTTTTGTTGAATACCTCTCAGGTTGGAAGAGGAGCCATATGCTCTGATCCAATAATAAGCCAATAAAGCATGGTAAGTTATTTTGTGAAATTGATGACCTTGTGACCTTAGTATTTATTGGAAAAAGACCAAGGGTCATTCCAAAGTCATAGGCCCTGAAAAACAGGGAAACGACCTAGCTGATTTATTGGCTAAAGAAGGTGCTCTAAAAGGGGAATCCTTAGACATTTTACACCTACTGGGACCTGTTTAGGTAGATGCTGTTACTAGGCAACAGGCCCGTAATGAAACAGAAACCCTAGTAGTTCAGTGCATTCAAGACTTACCAAGTGAGGACTTAATTACAAGTCTGAAGGGGGATCCTATTATAGGATTCTTCTATAAACATATAGAAGATCCCCAAATCCACCCGATCTCTGATGAGAATTGTGTAGGTAAAGAAGACTTGAGGATCTTAATGAGGCCCAAAGCCCAGTTCCAGATACAAGATGGTCTGTTAATCAGAACCTCTAAAAATGGGATACAACAATGGGTGGTACCCACTGCATTCAGGGGTCTTATGCTCCAACATACTCATGACGCACCTACCTCAGGTCATCATGGCGACAAAATCATGTATGAAATTCTCTGTGACTATGCATATTGGTCTCATATGCTTAAAGATGTACAAACCTATTGTCAAGGTTGTTTGGCGTGTTCTTAGTTCCAACCGCACGGCCCCACTCATCTTGCTGCACTGCAGAAGAGGGGGATGTCATTACCATGGTTGGATATTCAAATAGATTTTGTAGGACCGGTCACCAAAACAGCAAGGGGGAACAAGTATATGTTAACTGTTACTTGTTTATTCACAAAATGGGTTGAATGTTTACCCGCTAACAATAATACAGCGGAAACTGCCACTGCATTGTTAATCAGCCATGTGTTCTCCAGGTTTGGCCTACCACAGTGGATTGAATCTGATAGAGGTAGCCATTTCACCAGTGAAGTGATGAATAAACTCTGGAAAATATTTGGGGTAAAGAGGAAGTTACATATCTCTTACTGTCCTGCTTCAAGTGGAGGGGTGGAGCGGTATAATCAATCCATTGTTAACATCCTTAAAAAGTTTAAGGAATCTGGTAAGGACTGGGACATTAAGCTGCCCTTAGTCCTCATGGCTATTTATGCTACGCCTAGCGCAGCCACAAAAATGTCACCATTGAGTTGATGACAGGTAGAAGGATGACCCTTCTCCAACACTTACTATACCGCACGTCTGATCAGAATCTAATAAATGCCTCTACCAGGGCTCAAAATTTCCACTGGCCAATGGCGAGTGAAAATTTAGCCCTGACGAGTAGAAATTCAGCCCTGGTGGGGATGCTATGGCTTGCAGTGGCGAGTAACTTTTCAGGTCTGGCTAGTAGCAAAGGACTTCAAATTTTAAGCCGTGCCTCTACAACACATGAAGTACATAGACAACCTCCTCAAACATTTACAGCATGCGTTTGCCCAGAAAAATCTGGAAAAAGACTTACTATGATCTAAAGACCATCAAAAAGGAATATGAGGTAAATTATCATGTTTATCTGTATAACTGAAACCAGGTGAAAGAGAAAAAGTTCTTACCCATAAATCATAACTGATAAAATATCTCCAGTTGCCTATAAGATTTCTATCCCTACTAATGGTGAGACTTTAGAAAAATGGGTTCATATAAACCAGCTGCGTGCTTGTCACCCTAAATTTCAGTTACAAGTCATTGAGGGAGAAGCTAAAGAAGAACAAGGATCTTAATTCAATCATTGAATAGGTAACCATCCATTGATTGTGCTATTATCAAGCATAAGTACTGCATTATTAAGAAATGCTACTGCTTCTGAGACTGACGTCCAGGCTTCTTGCTTTAGAGGCATCTGCGCCCCTGTGCTGTCAGTCCATTCCTGTTACCTTAAGGTACAATGAAGGACACTGGGAAGGACAGCATGGGCGCGCAGATGCAGCTAAGCGAAGATGTTTGAGCGCGTGCCCGGCCGCCAGTCTCAGAAGAAGTAGCATTTCTTAATAACACAGTACTTATACTCGATAATAGTTCTATTTCTAAGCTTATCGCTATATGCCTAATTATTGGGGGCGGGACTTTATTTAGGGTGATAGTTCTGCTTCAAATTATCTTAGAAACCTATCAATCACATTTTCTCTGCAATGTGTTTGAGACCTCTGTAGCATCCAAGGGGTTAATATGTGATCTACAGCAAAGCTATACGGTAACATTAACATAGATTTTAGCACGATCATTTATTTCTATCTGGTTACTGTATATGTAGTTGTTTTTCTTTAGAGGTGTCTGGATTGCATTGTTTATTACAAGATGGCAGACTGCACTATTTCCTGGCACAGAAACTACTCTTGGCCTATAAAAAGCAAGGCCAAAAAAAAATAAACCTTTGGATGCTAGAGAGATCTCTACCCCCCCCCCCCCCCCCCCCGATTTGTAGCTCTAGGCAATTACCTACTCTGCCTATTGGGAAATCAGGCCCAGAGAGATGCATTAAGTTGTGATAAAGAAAATATAAATTCTCCAGGATTATAAACCTCTTTTTATATGGAGCCTTTGCACTAAGATTTCTCAAGCTACAACATAGGAATCTGAGTTTATAGCACTGGAGAGTTATTTCCTCTTTATTACAACTTTGTGCATCTCTTCCTCGGACACCATGTACAGTAACCCCCTAGCTGCCTATGCCTTGTTTGATTGCTCTACTTTGGGAAGCTAGAACAATCCATGAACCGAATATAACCAGTTGCAAAAGCTGGCAAAAAGGACAAAAGAAAACTACAAACACAGAATAGAGTTCAGTTGTCTTGATTGTTGCAAATAATTTTATTGGCTGGTTAAGCAGACATGGCACATGTACAAGAGGGCTGAGTCCCAGCCGATACAGAGAGGCAGGAGAGATATAGCACCAAAGTCTCTTCACATCAGTCTTATCTTTAAGCAGTTTTGGACCTGACCAGCAGCTATAGGCCCATAACTAACCAGCAAGCTCGAATTTCAAGTGTATCAAAAAGAAAAAGGAGCAGGCGTTGACAATGTAAAGGTGCTACTGAGAGAAAAAGAATATTTCTATTTTGTTCAAAGTTAGTAGGTTTACCAGTCAGCGGGTTAATTTACTTCAAATCTGTAGAGCAGGTGTAGTCTATTGTCAGATCTCCAACTGTTGAGGATTACAACTCCCATCATCATCTACCAACCATTGGCTGGATAGGGATTATAGGGGTTTTAGTCACAGATAGCTGGAGGTCCGACAACTGACTACCCCTGCTGTAGGGTGAGTGTAATGTGTAGGCAGCATGCTCTTTTGCCAGTAAATTATTTTTTCCCTCAACCAGGAAAAACATTTTTCCTTACAAAATTGTGCATGCCACGTCAGATCAATTTCAAAGTGCGTTGTAATTTGACGGTTCATCTCTGTGTAAGACTAAAGATTGTTATTAATGGTCATCATTGATTAGAATGTAAAACCTCAGAAACCATTTGGAATATAAAACAAATGTAACAATATCACTATCTGGGACATTAAAACACAGAACACAGTTGATTTGCCATCAAATGAATGGACACTGACAACCTAACAACTGAATGCCACTCTGAAACATGGGAGAGAAATGGGTATGGAGATGACCCTCAAGATCATTTGTTAAATTAATAACAGGCCGCTCCATGGTCTCAAGGCTCGGGTTACGGAATGGGTCTCTCCAGTCTCCAAGTACAAGATCACTTCTCTCCTTCTGAAGCCTGCTCCTTCCTGGTCTCAGTGACAACCTGCTGTGTGCAAAAGTGAATACAAATACTATAATAACAGAAAATACATGCATATGCATCTTAATCTTAAAGGAATTGTAGAATTTTATAATGCAAACATACAGTATATTGTAGGGCTTTTCCTACTGAGTAAAACATGGGTACTCACACACCCTTTAACAGTGTCCACTATATTTTCAGATAGAAAAAGCACTTATTGCAGGGCTGTAATAAATTACAGTTCTAATTCTGGGGAAAAAAAGAAGACCGAAAATAAACTGCATTTTGCCAGTATGGAAAAGACCCGTTCGATACCATATACAGTTTGGTCGTGTGAACATATAAGTGAAAAGAAATAAACTACTGTCACCAATAATATTTACAAAATAAATAACTAATCATGTAAATAATACCACTAGTCTTACTGTTGATAAACTAACTGTATTATATGGTATTTTCTCTTTTTTTTTTTAAACTTTGTTTCCTTGTTGAAAGGACATGCACTACAGGCGTTGCATGGAAAACTGCCAGTCAATGTAGATTTGAGCCAGGTTACTGATTTTGTTGACTGAAAATGGCTATGAACCAAATGGTCTCGCAAGTTATAACATCTCCTGTATGTAATAGAAGGTCTTGCATTAAGAACTTCAACCAGATCTGGATCCAGTTTCAAATTGTGACTCCCCATTGATGTAACCCTTGTTTGATTGTAGAATTTGCCATCAAAAAACAAAAATTGTGTGTGAGAACATTACGTAAGAGTGCCAATACAAGTTTGTTATGATTAGAATATTGTGTCCCTCTTGCGAACAGGAAGAATTTAGTAATGGAAAAAAGGATGCTAGCGCAAAACTAATTAAAAGTCAAAACTCAAGATCTGAGAGTATATAAAACAGCCACAGATGTACATAAATGTCAAATGGTACAAAATAAAAAATGGTACAAGATGATGATAATAATAATAAATGTAGATAATAGGATATAAGTCTCTCCAGACAATAAAACCATGTATATAAATAACCAAAATAAATCAAAAAGTCACATGGATGAGGGTTGAATGAAAAAATAATGAGAATGATGAAATGAGAATGATGAGTATATGAAGATGATGAAGGATGATGATGGATCTAGTAATAGTCAGATGCTGCTAAAACGTTTGGTGTCCTTCTACACCCAATGGAACAATCTGCAGTAAGTCAAAGCGCAAAACAAAACAAAAAACCAGAGAGAAGTAAAATCCAAACTAAGTGTAGTATTTTAATAATCCCTATAAAATGTAATATACAACAAATATTGCACTCACATTTAGCCCCTCTTGGGCTTGATGTATATAAGAGGTCCCACCTCTACTAGCCTTCGAACTGCGTCCCAAACAGTCTTCTTTTTACAGCCTCTGTCTTCAGCAATGATGGTGAGAGATGAACCTTCTCCAGTGTGTCTGTCCCTTGGTTCTACTTGAATAATTAGACTTCTAAACTCTTCCCGCTCGCGCTGATGCTTGTGGATGCTTACTTCTAAGATCAGTTCATCTGTCTGATTCTGTTCTCACATAGGCTCCATTTTCCCCCTTAATCTGGGCTAAAATTGTAACGTCCACTTTGAATCAATGCTGTGTAAATTGATTCCCCATAAATTTTATTTGGTACTGGATATTGTATCCACAGAGGCAGTCTATTTCTTTTTTGCAGGGTTCCTGTAAGGCAAACCCCTTTCACTGAAGTCTGCCTAAAGGTATTCAGTAGGAGGAGCTCCATCTCTTACCATCATTGTTGAAGACGGAGGCTGTAGAAAGAAGACTGGGACGCAGTTCGAAGGCTAGTAGTGGTGGGACCTCTTATATGCATCAAGCCCAAGAGGGGCTAAATGTGAGTGCAATATTTGTTGTATATTACATTTTATATGGATTATTAAAATACTACACTTAGTTTGGATTTTACTTCTCTCTGGTTTTTTGTTTTGTTTTGTGCTTTGACTTACTGCAGGAAGAATTTAGTGGCTGCAATCCCAATATCATGAGGGATGCTCATACAATGTGGTTTAGAAATAGGAGTAATAACTAAAAAAATTGTGATTTATTTATTTCCAAAAATCAGACATTAGTTACATTTTACTATATCCCAAAAATTCATAAAAATGCTGAACAACTTCCAGGACCACCAATTGTGTCAGGTAATGAGTGCTTATCCGAACATGCCAGTGTTTATGCAAATCAGATATAATGAAAATGTGTCACCTCTTTGCTGTCTTATGTAAGAGATTCTCAAGATTCCATAACAAAATTGGAAGGTCTTACATTATCCACAATATAATTTTTGGCATCAATGGATATAGAATCCTTCTGCACGAGCCTCCCTCATGATATTAGGATTACAGCCACCAAATGCTTCCTGTCCACAAGAGGGACATAATATTCTAATCATAACACATTTGTATTGGCCCTCTTAAGTTATGTGCTCACACACAATATGTTGACAAAATCCGTATATGGCTTAGGTACATCGACAATGTGCGTCTAACATGGTCTGGAACTAAAGATGAATTTACAGCCTTTGTGAACAGATTGAACAATACCAACTATAATTTGAAGGTCACATCAGATCTAAATCCAGATCAGAATATATTTTCTGGACATTAAATGCCACAAATGAATGATCAACTACAGTGTATAGAAAAGACACTGCAACAAACAGTTTGCTATTAACACTCATCCACGCACTTTGAATGAGGGAATACCTACGGGCCAATACATGAGAATTCCTCTATGGAAGAATTTAAACAACAAGCCAGAGTACTCCAAGACAGGTTTTTACAAAGTGGCTACAGTAAGAAATGTCTAAAATGGGCAGAGCCGGATCATCCATTATGGCAGTCTAGGCTACTGCCTAAGGCCCATGTCAATAAGAGGGGCCCTGGTTGCAAGTGATGGGTCACAGACAGAGGCCCTGCTATTGCTGCTGCTTTCATCCTGTGTCAGATGCACTTTTTCTTGAGACCAGCATCAGCCAGTTGCTCCAAATTCTACTATAGCCACAATGCCAATACCTGCTAGCAGCACTCTGTGTCAGAATCACCGGTCAAGAGATGTGGGGCCCCAAACTGGTACCTTTGCCTAGGACCCTATGGAGCCTTAATCCATCTCTGAAAACAGGCCTACAGAAAAGAGTGAAATGCAGATAGAAATACTATTTTGACAAGTAAACCTAAGACTAATGATATTACTATATGTAAGCAGATTAGTCTGATTGACACATTCAACAAGCAACAAGGCATTAATGCACATTCTTCATAAACACTGGCACAATTTGCAATTGATTCCAGATATGGCTGAAGTTCTTAATGCAAGACCTATTACATATAGGACATGTAAAAACTTGCAAGACCATTTGTTTCATAGCCATTTTCAGCCAACACAATCAGTAGCACATGTCCTTTTATCAAGGAAACAAGTTTTTCAAAAGAGTTCTAAACAATAAAAATACCATATACAACAGTTTATCAACTGTAGAAATAGTGGTATTATTTACATGATTACATGTGAAAGTAATAAAATCTACATTGGAAAAACTAAGCATGAGTTCAAGGTATGCATACGCGAACATCTAGGGGACATAAGCAATAAAAGAGATACACTAGTAGCAACATATGTTGTAAATTGCCATAATTCAGATATCTCAGGTCTTAAATTTTGTGGTATTCAAAAGATTTTTCTATCACCACGTAAAGGTGATTTTGATAAATTACTTCTAAGGAAAGAATATGAATGGCATGATTGTGCCAAAAGTCTGTTGGTTACAACATATTTTTCAAATTTATATTGGAGCAAACAATTGCATAGGGATACATTGGTGTCCTTATTTGATGCACTTACCCTTTGTGTTCCAGGGAGGAACATGGCGGATCGGCTTGATCTGACAAAACACGTAGGGCTATATTTATGTGAGGTCTTACAGTCTGGTTATGTGCAGCCCCTTGTTGTTATATATGGCTCTGAACTGATGTGGGATATCTCTCCCAATCAATTTGAACAGAGCCTTCTATTTAGTTATGAGAGGCTTAGTGGTGCATTCATTCAACACTAGAATACAGTGAACAAGTATTACCGGCTTTTTAGAGTCAATTTCTGTATGATATGGCTCTGAATTGATGTGAGACATTTTCCCAATTAATTTAAATAGAGCCTTACTTTCTTTAGCAATGAGAAGAAGCTTGGTGGCAGCATTAGTTATACGGTAGTTAGGGCGATGACAATCAGTTTTTCTGAGTTCCTTCTTGCATTCATCAGAGTATACAATGTAATCCGTTTCAGAACGTGACTCTGGTTACTATTTGTCTTATTTGCACATATCTTGGAATGGATACTAGTTTAGATCCTTTGATCCATCTGAATTGATATATGTGATGTTGTGTTGCAAGCTAATATCTTTTAATTATCACTGAGTGGTAACAACAAAGTGGGCAATTGAACTACAAGTCCACGTTACCCTTGTTAAAATTCCTACTCTGAATTCAAGTTCTTTTTTCTCAGAATTATTTCCTTGGACTACAAGACTATGTCATTTCTAATTGGTTGAGTAACTAACACTCTGCATTGATATCAAATTGTTAATTGTGGATCAATTTGAATAGAACCAATGTTGGACAGTTAAATCTGTCATCTCAGACATATTGATTTACTCCATTGTGTATACGCAAGCATCTTCACAATGGTGTAGCCTCTCAAATGATCATAGCTGCATTATTATGATTTATTACATCACAGACCAGAACCTCTTGTTTTTATATAGTGATGGTTTTATGGCTATTAGGTATAATAAACATAGTCAGCATTGTTGTAATGTTCATTGGTATATTTAATAGTGTTTTGTAAATATTATGGGTGACTAGTTATTTCTTTGCACTTATATGTTTACATGGCCAAACTGTATACAGTATCAAACAGGCCTTTTCAATGCTGGCAATTTGCTGTTTCTTTTCTGTCTTCTTTTTTTCCCCAGAGTTAGACATTAACCTGCCCCTGGTGTAGAGAGAGCTCTCCTACAGTTTACAAGGGGCTCGATTCTATTGAGGCCATTAGGCAAAGAACAATGGCAACATTAGTTTTAGTTTGCTATTCTATTACCTGTGCTGTGACTAACTACCGGTGGTTAAAAATGCAAGACTGCCATGGGACTAGAGACCATTGAAATCAATGAGGCAGCATATCCATTTGTGATCGTTGAATCACATGGAATGCATTTTCTGCTTTTAATTCTGCTCCTACCAAGTCCCCTAACATTCCCCCAACAAAAAAAACACTATGACCACAAAAAACAAATAATTAAGTCCCCAGGCCTAACACTAACCTATGCCCCATGCCCACACAATGGAAAAGTATTTCACTTAGCCATGATTTTTGAGGTCTACTGTTGTCTGACACCCTGGTCCTCCAGCATCTAACTCTACAATATAAGAAATGTACAAAAAAAAACTAGTACCCCACCGCCACTGTTGCCGCTGCCCCCCTTAGTCCTATTCAGGCCGTGGCCAGAGCCAGTGTGAGAAAAAAATTAACAGGGATTTGCTTTTATATGGCCAATGCATGTTCAAATTCTTTCCAACGCTCCCATTGGCTGGGATGTGGGGTTAAGCAGGGCACAGAACATGCCTTAGAATAACCATCTCCCAGCCATTTAGCATCTAGCTGTAGTTGCTGATTGGCCGGGAAATGTGGTTACTCTAGGGCACGTTTCGTGCCAAGTGTAACCCCACATCCTAGCCAATGGCAGTGTGGGAAAGAAGTTCAACAGGGATTGACCATATAAACCAAACCCTGGTCATTTCTCACTTTGGCTCGAGCAACGGCCTGAGTAAGACTAAGAGTAGAGGGGAGTAGTGGTAGCAGGGAATTAGGGTGTAGTTTATTAATATTTATTTTATTGTGGCAGCAGATGCTGAAGAACCAGGAGGTCAGGAATGCTTCTGGACCTCAGACATCAAGGTAAGTGTTATATTTGTAAAACTTGTGGGAAAGGGGTATTGGTCATAGATTAGTGTTAGGTATATGTTTGTTTTGGTAATGTTATTTGTAGCGGGTGGGTGGCAGGCTGATTTTAAGGTTAGCGTCTGAGAGGGTGAACTGTGAAACTAGGTCAGAGTCAACGTTTGACACTATGTCAAACATTGAGCACACTACTGATTCCACAAGGCTTGCATACAATTAACATGGAACTACAATACTAATGTAGCCTCATTTTATGTAATAGTAATGTTTCATAATAAAAGCAGCTCTAATTAATCATCAGAGTATTTGGGCCTTGGAGAGTGTTTTTTTAAATTCTGTCAGAGTTGTAGGTTCAGGAGTAATTGAATGATAAAGTATCCCCCTCCCTCCCCTTTTACTGACACAACACTGCTCAGCTCAGAGCAGCAGGGAGGTGCCCATGTAGATTGCAGAGAGGGACAATCTTCAATTAAGATAAGGGAAACCTGTCAATGGGGGAAGGGTTTTCACAGTCGCAGTTACTTCTCACAGTAAGAAGATTGTCCCTTGCTGTTATCTGTCTGGTCAAGCAACCAGATTCCACATCTGAGGTGAGCAGTGTTACACTAGGCAAAAGGTATATTAAAAGTCAGAGATGCTCAAATAGGAGCGAACCAGCAATGCAAACTTGCAGGCTCTATAGGAATGGTGTCCTACCCAGGGTGCAATCTCTTTTAGCCCACTAGTGACTTCACAGAGAGAAAATATCCTAAGGCACATCATATTGGTCCTGCCATAACAGCAGTCCAACCATGAAATGTCAGGCAATTCCTCTCTGATCAAGAGAAGCAGCCAACCCCAGATTTACATTTTGGCCTTGTTGGGCCTCATCAGTGAGGTGTAGCTGATCTCTCTAAGCACTGTGAGCAAGAGGACCAATCCTGGATTCCCCCTATTACCTTTGGGGTGACTAATCCCAAGGGTAATTTGCATATGTATATTAAAAGTCAGAGATGCTCAACTAGGAAAGAACCTGCAATGCAAATTTGCAAGCTCTATAGGAATGGTGTCCTACCCAGGGTGCAATCTCTTTTAGCCCACTAATGCCTTTCACAGAGAGAAAATATCCTATGGTACATTCCTATTGGCCGTGCCATAACAGCAGTCCAACCACGAAATGCCAGGCAATTCCTCTCTAAACAAGAGAAGCAGCCAGCCCCTGAGTAGGACACCATTCCTATAGAGCCTGCAAATTTGTATTGCAGGCTTGTTCCTAGTTGATTGTCTCTGTCTTCTACTTTACACTTGGTAAAAGGGGCAGGAGGGGGAAACTTTATCATCCAATTGAACTCTGACAGTACTGAAATAACACTCTCTATGGCTCAAATACTATGAAGATTAATTGGAGCTGCTGTTTTTGTAAAACATTACTATCCCTTTAAATTGTAAGTTCTATTGTATCACATATGTTGCTCCACTTCAATCATTAGCTTTGTGGTATCACTTGTGTAGCTTTGTTTCATTTGTAATACCACAGAGCTTAAAACAGAAATGTAGATACACTAGTGATAACACAGAGCTTACAAATAAAATGGAGCTACAATAGTGATACCACAGACCTTACAGTTGAAATGGAGCTACACTAGTGATACCACAGATCTTACAGTTGAAATGGAACTACAATAGTAGTGTAGCTTTGTTTCAGTTGTATATTCTGTGGTATCACTTGTGTAGCTCCATATCATTTGTAAACTCTGTTGTATCGCTTATGTTGCTTAATTTCAGTTGTAAGCTTTGTTGTATCACTTTTGGAGCCCTATTTAAATGGTAAGCTCTGGATAGTACCAATTCAATTGTAAGCTCTGTGGCATCACATACTAGCCACACTCTCTCCTTTTCCTCCCCCAACCTCCAGAGAGCAGGCAAAAGGTGACCATCTTTATGCTATTTAATTTAACCATTGATTTAAAAGACATACCATATGTGTTACTGCAGATGCATAAATGACACACCTACTCGAACACTCCACTCATGCCAATATAAGCATTTGGTAGATAAAGTGTTATGGAACACAGCAGTCTAATAGTTATGGGTCATAATGGTTATATTCACATGCATTCATCCTTCTGAGTACTGGCACTTACCTCTCCATCCCGAGTCTCAATAGTTTTAATGACAACTGTTTTCCTGGTGTGTGTCTCAGTGCTATGATCAACTTCAGGGGCTACCAAGAAGCCAAAAAGAAATAGTAAAGGAGAGAATGAACATATGTAAAGTCCAGTATAAGGTAACAAATGAAAAAGGAGGGAGGTGAGAAAGATGCACACAGAGTAGATGAAGTTAACAAAAGACAAGTTAAAGCGGAGCTTTCACCCTTAAAGGGATAGTAATACTTAAAATGTAAAAAGAAATATGTTGTAGGGTTTATCCCCCTGAGTAAAACAAGAGTACTCCTACTGCTGAGAGGTGTTTTATTCAAAAGTTATTAATTTTCAAAGTTGAATTTTTTAGGTGCAATATCACAGTGGCCTGAAATTGTACAGTGGCGCTGTTGCTACACGATCCTATGGACAACTCTGGTCAGTTGACCATAAATCTCCATAGGATGGTGTAGCAACAGCACCACTGTACAATTTCAGGCCACTGTGATATTGCACCTAAAAAATTCAACTTTGAAAATTAATAACTTTTGAATGAAAGACCTCTCAGCAGTGGGAGTACTCTTGTTTTACTCAGGGGGATAAACCCTACAACATATTTTTTTTTACATTTTAAGTATTACTATCCCTTTAATGTTTATGCCTCAATTTAATTAAGCAAGTCAAACATAGTATAAATACTGCATTTTTTTTAATGAAAATACTTTAATAAAAAAAGGACATGCAAGTTGCCATTGTGATGTTGTAAGGAGGTTGCCTGCTGTACAAGCTGTACCGCAGGCATATGCTAGATGTCCCCTCTAGATAAAGTCTGCCTGCCGCCAGCTAAAATAAACCATTGTGATGAGAGAAGGGGTAGGTGCAGACGAGCATTAAGGCGGGGGGGATCGCTGCCAGTCATCCTGTACGGAGTAAAAATGGCTGCTCTCCCTCACGATTCCAACTATCAGAGCTGACTGGAACACTTTAAGAAATACAGAGCTGATTAAAACAATTTAACCGCTTAAGGACCAGCGGTCCCATGAAGTTACCATCCCTTAAGGAGCTCTTTGACCCTTTCCAACGTGCTGGTACACATGACCTGTTATGCTTACCGCCACTCAGCATTGAGGTCTAAGAGAGACCGCACCAGTCTTGGAGCAGTCAATTTCAGACCCAGTTTTCACTTACATTGCTCCCACAGGAGTGATGTAAGTAAAAAATACCTGACGTGCTATGACCGCAAAAAAATGCATGACTCCTAGCACGTCACGTGGTCCTTAAGGAGTTAAGAAACACAGAAGGACATATGTTCAAAAGAAAAGTGAAGTTATTCTTCACCAAACCAACCTCACCAGAGGAAGCAAATACAAATTATAGCTGATTTAAATGCAAGAGAAGCTTCCAACTTGTGAAGCAATCCATTTCTGGACCTCTCTAGCAATCAGAGGGTGGGAAAATCCCTATCTAAATCAATTCAAATTTTTGGACTATCTTTATTTGTCCCCTATGGGGCATTTAGTTTGTACCAGTATTACTCCAGTTTTTTTCTTTTGAAATAGGGCCCAGTTTATTTGTCCCCTAAGGGGCATTTAGTTTGTACCAGTATTACTCCAGTTTTTCTTTTGAAATAGGGCCCAGAGTGATAGCACGTTACAATCCACAATGAAGATAGGATCAGGAGATGAGTCCGAAGGGGAATAGAAAGTACAAACCAGAGAACAAAGTGAAACTGCACACAAATGTCACAACCATGTCAGTTTCTTTCTTGATGAGCACATCAAATACAGCAATAAAATACAAGTAATTCAGGGTCACACAGAACTTTATCAGATTCAGAGGCAACATTGTGTGTTTAGATTAAACTTGTTAGCCAGTTGCTTCTCCCACATTCACTTACCTGCTCAATGTTTCAGCAAAGAAAAACATTTACATGTTTGTGACACTTAACCCTTTGAGTGCCAGAGGGGTACGGAACAAATTGCTTTGCACTGCGTTCCATACCTCACTGGCACTCAAAAGGTTAACTGAGCACAGCTTCTACTTGTTCACAGGATCATTAAATAGAAGCTACAGCTGGGTTTCCAAAGCAGCCTCTAGTGGGAACACTTTTAATTTGGAGGGTGAGTGGGCTACTTCCAATTGTTTTCTTTTGCCTGTTTTTGTCTATAAGAGTCTGCCTACTCTGTTTTCAGCTGACTTTCCCAAAAACAAGAGCAATTTTAAATTCTTTGCCTGTATAGTGTGGTTCCACCAGACCAAAGCATCAGTGAGTGAGATTAAGGTATCTCAAAAACCCCAAACAACTTTTTCTTATCATAAGCACAGACTGATTATATCTAGGGGTAAAAAATATATTTCCAAATCTTTATGTTCGCAATTAAAGAGATAGTAATACTTAATAATTACTAGCCCCTATATTAAAGTCATATCAAAAAGAAATGTTTTGCCCCCAGTGTCATCTCTCAAACCTTTATGGTTTGAGAGTTAATCGCTCCTAAAGTTGCCCTTCCCCGAAGTCAGAGTTGTAGCTGACTGAAGGGAAATCCAGTCTTACGATCATCAGGCGGCTCTGCAGCACAGCCAAGATCGCGTTAATAAAAAAATAAATCTTTCACTGAAATGGTCTTCTGCGTGTGCTTGGTTTGCAAGCACACGTAGAAGATCGTTTTAGTGAAAGATTTTTTTTTTTTATTAACGTGATCTTGGCAATGCTGCAGAGCCACCTGATTATCATAAGACCGGATTTCCCTTCAGTCAGCTACAACTATGACTTCAGGGAAGGGAGAGCGCAACTTCAGGAGAGATTATCTCTCAAACCATAAAGGTTTGAGAAATGACACTGGGTGCAATACATTTCTTTTTAATATGACTTTAATATAGAGATTAGTAATTATTAAATATTACTATCCCTTTAAAGGGATACTAATGTTTTATTTTAACATTGTTTAATATTGAAGATATTAAAAAAAGAAATTGCTGTGAGTCGGATGTCTCAAACCTTTGTAGTTTGAGAGATATAGGCCTTAATACTGTTACCAACGCTAAAAAAAAAAAAAAACAGGCGTTGTGTTTTTTTATTTAAGTCCGGTTTTAGTATCCTATTACCCGAATTGTGAAAACAAAATCAGTGGTAATTATATGCACCGCCAGTCAAAAAAAAACCCATAAGAAACAACTAAAAACAAAGTGCAAGTAGCATTCTATTATCCTAACCACATGTTTTGTGGTTATATTTTCTGGTGGTAATCCTGTGCCTCACAGTTGAGGTATAGAAGCCACAACGACTGTTTCAAAACCAGTGCAGAATACAGTATACATCATAGAAATCCGACATAGAGTGCCCCCTTCAACATATTAACTCCCCCCCCTCTTTGAAAATTGACATATAGTGTTCCCATGAACTACTTTCACCATTTTAATTTGACAAATATTGTTCACATTTGACATATTAACCTCCCTTTGAAACTCGACTGATAGCGCTCCCATGACCTTATTTCTCCATTTAAATTCAACCAATATTGCTCCCATTCGACATTGTTTCTTCTCCAATTGTATGTGACATTTCCTCATTGTATACATATTGCATGATTAACCCTATGGGTACCATAGAGGTAGCAATGCACTGGAATGTGTTTGCTACCCCTCTGGTACTCAAAGGGTTAATAGGTAAGGTATGCAGCCACATACCTTGCCTGTATATGTGTAAAAATTTTATTTTTATTGTATTTAAAAAAAAAAAAAAACTTCAGACCTCAAGGGGGACAAACCAAGCATACTTTGTAGACCGTTCCAATGAAGTATTTTTCTTCTAGATGTGACTATTTCGGCTCTGCTGAAGAGCCGCCGTCCAGTTTAATGACCAGAATCTGCTGCTGTTGTCATCTAGATCTCTGACTTGTGTGAAATGGCCAGGGGCATGGGGACTTTAGCAGGTTATATCTCTCAAAAGATAAAGGTTTGAGAGATCGGACTTACAGCTATTGATTTCTTTTTTAGTGTCTTCAATATTAATGTTAAAATAAAACATTACTATCCCTTTAAGCAGCAAGCATTTTAATCAGATTGATACATTAGTTCCAATAAATAGCATAGAGTTTTCCCTACTGGAAGGTTCTCGCTGCTGCAATACCATGAACATAGGAAAACTAGAAGGCTCAATTAACCAAAATGTGAGCCTACAGCAAACATACAAGAAGATAGATTCCAAGACACTCACCTGAGCTTTTAATACTGAGTGAAGTCAGTGAGTGGATTGGGACAGCAATCCTGAAATAAAAAGACAAAGATGAGAAGCATGTATATAAAAGGCAAAGTTTTCATTGCCGTAATAACTTTATTTATCTACAGTACCATCCTTGCTGATTCAATCACGCCATGCTGTCATTAGCTCTACTTATTGTAATATAAGATTTCCTGCTGCCAAATATGGAAGTATTTTTCCGAACTTACTGTTTTGCCTACTAATACTCAGTATAACCCTCTTGAAAGAAATGTATCTAATCTTCTCTTGAATGTATCCACTGTATCTGCCATTACCACATCCTTATGCATGGAATTCCCCAATTTAACAGACTTTTTTTTTCTGTAAAAAAAAAAAAAAAAAACGTCCTCTGCTGAAGTTGAAACCTCCTTTCCTCCAGTTTCAAGGGGTGGCCCCTAGTTATTTGATCAGGTCTTGGAATGAAAAGCTCACCAGAGAGATCCTTGTATTGACCTATCATATAGTTGTACATTGTGATAAGATCTCCACTTAGTTGTCTTTTCTCTAGAGTAATTAAACCAAGTTTGTCTAGATGGTGTTAATACATGAAGTCTTCCATTCCCTTAATTATTCTTTTCACAACAGGTCTCAAGTACCATCTGGATGCTAGATAGGATTCTAAGGCATTGCAATACAATGTGTTGAAGACATCCTTATGTCACGGTAGTCAATAATGATGCAAGAAACAAGTACATTAATTGAACTCCACCTTTATTAAATATACACAAGTAAAATGAAATAGCAAAGCAGACAGAGTGTGAGGAGAAATAGGAGACTGCTTAGGAGGATCACAAAATAGAGGTAGCAGAGTGCTGCACCAGTACCGAGGATATGACCCAGCCAAATACTAGTACAGGAACAGGTAGCGAGTACCGGGGTTATGACCCAGCCAATAACTAGTACAAGATGAGGTAGCGACAATGCCAAAAGGAGTAGTTCTAGGCCAGAGCCCCAGGTCTGCACCAGAATGGATAGTCAGACTAAGCCAGGGTTCATACAAGGAGTGGATAGTCAGCCAGAGCCACAAGTCAGCACCAGAATGGATAGTCAGGCTAAGCCAGGGTCAACACAGAGCAGGTAGTCAGCCAGAGCCACAGGTCTGCACCAGAATGGATAGTCAGACTAAGCCAGGGGTCATACACGGAGTGGGTAGTCAGTCAGCACCAGAGTGGATAGTCCAACTAGAGCCAGGGGTATATGACATTAGAAAGAACAGAAGCCAACAAGGATCAAACACAGAACACAAGAAACGACTGCACTGGACACCACATAAGGGCGAATGAGCAAGGTGTCCAGACAGCTTATAAACTAAGTGTCTAAGTAGGAGAGGAGGAGCACACAACAAGCCCAGTGTAATGAAAAGCTGATGCTCCCACTGGAGAGGCTGTGCTGGAATGCAGAAGTAAGCTGCCTTTGGAGATGTGGCATGAGACACGGACGAGACTGGCTATCCAGCAGCCGGTCGCAAAGTAAGTCACTCTGTGACACCTTATCATTTAAGTGGTTAACAACATCCATGCTTGTCTACAGGTGGAACAAAAAAAAAAACAAACAACTGATTGAACCATTTGTGCTAATACATAGATATCCTTAGGACCTTACTTGTTTATGGCTCTTGTGTGAGCACCATTGATTTAGACTCATTCATCTGACTAGATGTGAAGACTTTGCAAAATAGAGAAGGCACACACAATCTAAGTGTAGACTGCTTGTACTGGAATATATTACACCTCTGCCACATTTGTGATAAATATGATCTCCTTCACTGTGCCAGATAACACCTCTTACTGTTAACTCAATCGCACTCACCTATGAGTGAGGCAGAACCAGCCTCACAATATAAATGCCTTTACTGGATAGTGGCGGTTTCTTTACATTGATTTGTCTCCACTTCTCCAAAACTTCATCCGTATCCTCCAACTTGCACTGCCCTTCTCCAACTGGCCCTCTATCTAGGGTCTAATTAAGACTACTGTAAAGGACTAAGGTAGGATGATATATAGCTGAGAAATAGTGAGACTGAAGTATAAACTTCGTATATAAAGTTCTTTAATATGGAGTCATCCAGTGTAGAAATAACATAGGATAAAGGGGTATCTAGGATCAGTACAGGTAGAAACTAAAATAGCTTTAATATGGATATATGGATACTCACTACCACCCAAAGCATTTCCTAGTATTGCACTGTTTCATCAGGGGTATATACAACTATGTTGGTTCAGGCCATATAAATAATTCAATATTATTGTTATCTAGTTGACGCTGGTGTAAGATTTTGACATTGTAAATGTAAAGATTTACCCAGCATTGAGAGCTACATCACAGAATTCCTCTTACTCTCCATGTGACCCAGCTAGTCTTTCCTTTATCTGCCTGCTATTAAACAGACTATGCAAAAGTTTGAGAAACCCTGGCCAAATGAGGCATTTTGTTGATTTCTAAGTGAAAATAAGTTAACACAACCCTGCAGCAAACAAACTTAAATTTGGCATATTCCTATAACCTGTAAAGCACATATACCATGTATTTGGCAAAATTTAACAGGTTGAAAAAATAAAATAGAAAATGTGCAAAAGTTTGGCCACCCTTCCAGTTGATCCGCTTGTGTTATTTTTTTGTAAGATCTTGGAACTTAATTGACTCATTAGGCCTTAATCTAACTTAGGTGATGATAATTTTGA
This sequence comes from Rhinophrynus dorsalis, assembly GCA_037306005.1. NCBI lineage: Eukaryota > Metazoa > Chordata > Amphibia > Anura > Rhinophrynidae > Rhinophrynus > Rhinophrynus dorsalis. Next base: position 470,934,424 of record CM074719.1, on the reverse strand, counting down.
GTTTAATAAGTTCCTTGACTCTTTGAACCTTTCATAATGTTTGCTTACACTCAACAACCATGGGTTAGCAGTTACAAAGCAGGGGAAGGCTATAAAAAGGTATCTTAATGCTTCCTGCTTGCAATTTCCCCCGTCTGAAATATAATTAAGAAATGGAAATTAAGGTAAACTGCTGAAGTCAAGATCTTGAACACCAAGAACAATGTCCAATAGGGCTGTTCAAAGACTGGTCAGGAATACAAACTAAAACTCCTATATTACTGCAGCAGACCTCCAGGAAAGTTTAGTTGACACAGGAGCATTGGTGCACTAGTCCTCTGTGCAGCATTGCTTGCACAAACATGATCTGCATAGAAGAGTAATCAGAAGGAAACCTTACCTGTGATCTCATCACAAAAGTCTAAGGTATGCAACACTTATATAAGTTAGAGGAGACAGATGCTCTTGTCTGGTTCAGTTAAAATTGAACACTTTGGCAATCGCCTAATGCACATTTGGAGAAAAAAAGAAGCAATTGAAGAACAGAATACCTTGCCAACTGATACACATGGGGTGGATCTATTATTCTTTTTTGGTTGTGTGGCAGTCAGTGGAAAATGTTATATTGTGTGGGCAGAGGGCAGAATGAATTCTGCTAAGTATAACAAAGCCTGGAAGCTCTTGTTGAATAATAAGTGAAGAAACTGAAGCTAAAAGAGGTTGGATATTACAAGACAATGATCCAAAACATACCTCAAAATCAGCCATGAGTTACTTCAAGAAATGAAAGCCTAAGGTTCTGTAAAGGCCTTCTCAATCCCCAGACTTTAATATTATTGAAATCTGTGAGTAGATATCAAATGTGGTACATGCAACACAACCTACGAATATTTCTGAAATAGAAGCATTCTACAAGGTAGAGTGCAAAAAATTTCCTAAAGGAAAAACAGAAACACTGTTAGCTTGCTACAAGCAATGTTTGGAGTCTGTGATTTCTGCCAAAGACTGTGTTATTACATACTAACTTATAGGGTGCACACATTTTTGCGCATGCCATATTTACTGTTTATTTTATAGTAACTGTGCATTAAAATTTACAGGAATATATCAAGTTTAAGTTTGCTGAATAGGTTGTGTCAACTTCTTTTCAATTAGGAAATCAACAATACATAATTTGGCCACGGGTTCCCAAACCTTTGTATACAACTGTATATGAATTACTTTAGTGATTGTATGTCTGCTATATGAGTCCTCCAAAGGCTTTTAAAACTGTCTATGAGGTGGTTCACTGAACACTGCAGTGTTATATCTGCTACCATATGAGATGCTTTTACTCATGTCTGCAAGTCATATTTTCAGTGCAATGTTTTATTGTGCCACATAAGCCCTACTAAAGCATTGAATGTTTGCATGTTATCTCCTATGCAACATTATTATGTCAGCATATACTGTCTTACCATATGAGACCTTTTAAGGCACATTCAGTCTTCATGCTTATGTATTCACCAAAGTACCAAACACAAATACTCTCCAGTCTCTGTGCAAGTATTCTGAAAGTTTTGATGTTAAGAACTGATTTTTACTTTGCATCACTCCATGCAAAACAAGCATTGCTGCATAGTACACTTTGCGCTTAATAAGCCATGTAAGCCTCAGATCCTCCAGGTTCAAGTAAAGTGTCCTTTCCCACCTCCCTTCCTCCCACCTCAACAGAATCTGAGTGTGGTGGGCACTACAACCAGTCGGAGGAAGTCCTGTGAGACTATCCTTGAGGCATAGCTGTGGAATTCATCTGGCAGGTTTTTCTTTGCTCCACGCGTTTGCTTTTGGAGCTCTATTGCTTGGCTACTTAGAGACTGTTTCTGCTCCTATTGCCCTGTTTTACAAATTTCACAAGAAAAATAAGTCTTGTTTTTAGTACATAATATGTATGCATTGTATGTATCTTGTTGTTTTTACACCTATTAGCTATATTCTGATATTCCACTCTATTGCAGGATACCTTACAAAGTGTAACTCTACAAGGCTTTTCCCTTGCACAGTATGGTTTGGCACATAGTCTAGTTCTCTTGTCTTGATCTTTCTCTGAGCCCTGTGTCTTTGGGCATTAAGACAGCAGGTCTGAATTTTGTCAAGTAGACTCCAAATCTAAAGGGAGCAACCTAGCCATGCTATTGTTATTTTCTTTCTCCTGGCAAGGAAGAGGATAGCTTCTTCTAGCCCAGGAAGGAATACTTCTATTACCATGAAATAGGCATTGAAGAACAGGATACTGATAAGATGGAATCGCTCATAAAACTACTTTTTTTTTTTTTTTTTTTTCAAAAAAACCTTTCCATGCCTCTGGCCAACAGTAACTGGAAGATTTCATTAAGAACATAGAATGGAAAAAAGCCTCCTCCCATGTTTCTAGTGCATGCACAACTGGAATAGACCATTCTATATGAATGGAAAAACCCAGAATGTAATCTGATCATTCCAAAAAAAAAAAAAAAATTAAGATCATATCCATAAATGAACAAATGCTCCTCTGCTTGCAGTAGACACACAGTATTCAGACTATCAAAATGTACTGCCTTTCCAGTTCAGGGAGTGAACTTATCTGATAGATTAGTTCCTCGTTAGTAATATTATATGTTGCCGTAGAGCAGAAGCAAACCTCAGACCATCATTCACAGTGGCTTGGGAATCAGATTATGCAAGAAGTACAAGATGGTGTTCCTAAAGATGAAAGTCTACAGTTGCTAGCTCTGATGAAAGAAGAAAATTCCTTCAACAATGAAGCAATTCTTGTGTTAACCAGGTTAGCAGCTAAGTGGTCAGCTACATCTGTTGTGGACCCTCTATAGCTATGCTTGAAAAAATGATCAATGATTTTTTTTTTTATTTGGCACTGACTTGAAGAAAATAATCAGCTAAGCAACAGAAGATAAAAGCACTCTTCTACTCTGGCTGAGTTTTCAAACCTCCAAAAAAGGGCATTCATTTTTGCTTCATTTGAGATTCTTCTATATACCTCTTCTATACTAATATTCACAGGCAACTGACTCTGAGTATATCAATAAGGCTACGACTAGCTGGCAGTCTATCCTCCAACAAGTCCACCTTGGGATGACAGTGGTGCAGTGAGTTCCTTTCCAATCTTCTTCTAGGAGGAAAAGGCAAGCGACAGTTTCAGACACATGAGCACTTCAAATAACATATTTATCCAATAACCAGAGATTCAGCAGCTCAAACACGGCAACTTTAAAGACTCAGAAGTGAAAATATAGTGAGATCAGTGAAGATGACACCAGTATTGTACCTCTAACTAGAGTCTGGAGAACATTTATCAATTTTTATGACCAGTAGGTATTAAATTCTGAGACTTTCAACTTAAATAATCTCTTAGCACCTTTCAAGCAGGGTTAGATAAAATACTTTAGCTTAGTTCCTTAAAGTTTCAGATATCAGCAAAATAACAGATACTCTAGATGTACAGACATTTCTACAGTGCGTAATCCAAATGGTTCCTCCTTACGAAGTTCCAAATTCTCTCTGCGATTTGAATTTGGTATGGCATCCCACCAACATATTACATACATACAGCAAGGATGACAGTACACTCATACTTGACCCCCTCCATCTAGATGCTGATTGGCTGGGAGGTGAAGTTACTCCAGGGCGCATTCCATACCTTGTCTAACCCCAAATTCCAGCCAGTGGGAGGGTAGAAACCAATCTGAACAGAGATTGGCCATATCAAAGCGGGGGCCACCAGAGTGAAAACCTCCGACATCAAGGTGTGTTATTGTTACAGGTGTGGGAAGGGGGAACAGGCCAAAGGTTAATGTTAGGACTAGGAGGGTATTTTATTTAATTGGTAATGTTGGGTATAGTGAAGAGCCGGGGGTACTTTAGTGTTAGTGAGGCTGACAAGCATTAGTTAGTTTTCACTAATGCTCCCACTACTCACACTCTTTAGAGTGAGCTGTGGGAACAGAAAGCTGTGACAAGCATTAGGGCACAACATGAATTCATGCAGTCAATGCTCATTGCAGAGGATGCTGGCCAAGGAATAGAATTTCAACAGTTCAATGATGTTTGGACTGGACAGAACTCATTTTGGCCCTAACAAAGCTTTTAACACCCCTGATAACATTGAGCAGTGGTCCCTTCATATATTCACTATGCAATAGTGTGATGCAAAATAGAATGAATGCTACAATGACAAAGCTGTGGAGATACCCCGGAGATATGGAGCATTGCTGAACAATACACAGATGTGTAGGCCTGGAAGACATAAAGCACTATTGTTGACTTATGACACTACACAACATTATTAGGGTGATTGACTTTGTTCTTTTGTGCTGATATTGTTGACTTAATGTGTACCTGTAAAGTAAGCTCTAACACTCGTTGTATTAGTTTTGCTCTGGAAAAATCAGAGGGAGACCTACAGAGCATATGTAAGAGTAGATTTGAGACCTCCAAAAACATTTTTACAGAAACTAGCATGGACTACAAAATATTTAAATGTGTATAACCTCAGATCATTTTTAGGTGTTAGTATTCCTTTAAGCAGCAGAACATTGATCACATCCAAACATTTTTGTCTTTTGACATTCTCCTCTTCTTCATATAAATGTAGACATAAGTGAAAATCCAGAAGGACAAATATTTCCTAGTTTCACTGTTTATTTTGAATTCCCATGTGAATTTTGACGCTGATCTGGCTATTGGACATAGCTTCATCTCACATCTCCTCACCTGCTCTCCTCTCCCTCCAGAAGTTTTCTGTAGGTTGCAATCTCAATATCCAATGCCATCTTCACATTGAGCAGGTCTTGGTACTCCCTTAGGTGACGTGCCATCTCCTCCTTCATGTGTTGTACTTCCTGTTCCAGACGTCCAATTGCATCCTGGTAATTGCCTGCTTCCACGCCAAACTGCTCTTCCATATCTTTCATCTGACGCAGCAGAGCCTCATTCTGAAAAAAGGAGTGTATGTCAGTACCGCGTCCCTAAGGCTAGAACAAAACCATGTAATGGTGAGACAAAGTAATTTATCTGAGAAAGTCTGTGTTGATGGATGCCAAGGAACACTAACAAATTTAATAAACAATTACAATTTTATAGATGCAATTTTGTATAAATGGGTTATTAAAATCATGCACTATTATCCTGCTGAGTAAATCAAGGATACTCTCACTGCTGATATGTGTTTTAATCACAGTTTATTGCATCTCAAACCTGGATCTCGTCAGTTGATCGTAAATCTCCATAGGATGGTGCAGCAACACTTCTACTGTAAAATTTCAGGCCACTGCGATACTACACCTAAAAAATTCTAATATGAGCTGTAATAACGTTTGACTAAAACACCTCTCAGCAGTGTAAGTGCCCTTGTTTTACTCAGGAGGATATACTCTCCAATATGTATTTTAAATATAAAATGTTATTATACCTTTAATGGACTTAAATTCAAATTTGTTGAACTATCTAAGCAGATAAATAATCAGAGGATTAGCAATTATGCTGTTAATTATGGAATAGCATATCCTCTTTAAGATACTTTGCAAGATATAACACAACATCATGGCTAAAATCATTCATTTACATAATAAGTTTGATTCCATTTCAGTCACCTATTCCTTTGTTTTATAGGAGTGGCTCAAAAGCTTTATTATTCAGGCATGGCTGAGTTATCCTAAATGTGCCCTCCTTAGAAACAGAGACCTAGCTATACTCTTGGCCTAAAACAAGACTTATAAGTTGCCCCGACATACCTTACCTGATTACCCATGAGTTTTAAGGATCAAGATAGAAGACAAAAGAAGCCATCAGAGAGACCATGATCTTCCAAGGTTAGGGTCAATAATAATTGTTAAAGACTTTGAAGACAAGCTTGAAGTAGCTGCATTTTCCTAACTACCCATCTCACAGCTACCTCTCCACAACCATCCCTGGTAGTTATGTCCCTGCTCAGAAAACATACTGCCACATACATGTTTGGTGCAGAAACTTGGTAGTGCACACCTTGGTTAAGCCCTTGGTTGCTACAGACATTTCCAAAGAAAAGGTGCTGCAGAATATAGCATCCAAGGAAATATGTTTCTACATTTCCACTCAGTTCTCCTAGAAGGCCAAGGGATTAATGCATATATGGGGAGGTTTCTGGCAGACCAATAGATAATATGGGAAGTTACTGTGACTGATTTTAAGTTTGATGATATCTGGACATATATATATTTCCATCAATTTATATTGTTAAATTATGTGCTTTAAATTACGGCACTCATAATAGCATTTTGGATATGATGAATGGTGGTTGTTTAGGTAATCATAGGTCCTTCAGGAAACAATTTCTTTTTTGCCATTGTTGCCTGAATATTAGTATACCAAGGTGCTATGCACAGCTTTTGTTTTGCTTACACCAGTTAACATCTTCTGAAATCTTTCAGTAGCAGTCAGGGGAAGGAAATCATCAATATAACTTTTTAAAGACACCCTTACTCTTACCAGGCTCATAAATCTGCCACTGATCCAAATGTTTTTTTCAGGTATTTTTTATCTAAAATCAGAACAAACAACCATCTGAAGTCAGTTCACACAAGCAACGTGTCAAACACATTAGTGGAATTACTCACAGTTCCCTTTAGTGCGTCAATCTCACAGGTTAAGCTCTGGATCTGGCGGCGTGATTCATTCATTTCTTGCTTGGCTTGGCGCAGAGCTTCGTTATTTCGATTAGCAGCATCTGACAAGTCGGCAAACTGAACAAGAAAAGGATGGGATACATGATGTTGTGGATATGAAACACAGAGCTCAGTGTATTTAAAACAGTAAATGCTAAAAAATAAATGCTCAATCAAAAGGGCAGGATGCCCTGAGCACACGAATGTAAGTTTTAAATGAACATTAACACCTAAAAATTAAATCGAATTATATAATTTTAAATATCATGTATTTTCATATTGAATCCATAAAATGTAGTTTCTTTATGTTAGATTTCTAAAAACTTTTATTTTTAATGCATGTGTAGACTGTCCTATATAGACACAATTTGGTTAATTGTGTTTGTGCAGCCAGAATGTTAATTTATTCAGAGTAATACCCACTGCTCTTCTATTCCAAAAGGCTGGTACATTATCTCAGCCTCTTTACAGTCAATAAACAGATAAATCTTACGGATGCAAATATGGAGTATAAGGTATTTAAGTGTGTATAACGCCAGATCAGCTTTAAGTGTCAGTGCTCCTTTAAGGTTTAAAACATCATACTTACCAAGTCATTCATCCAATCTCTCTCTGAATTCTGAGGAGTTGGGTAAAGGCTCTCTCTTTCTTTCAGCTTGAATGGTGACTGGGCTTAAAGGAGCAGTAAACTTTTATTTATGAAAACACATATTTTATAGTGCTTTTCCTGCTGAATAAAACAAGGTCAATCCCACTGCTGTCAGATGTTTTATTCAAAATTTACAGCAGTTCAAATAATCAGGAAGCGAATTTACAGTGTTTACTTCCTGTTAGTTTCTATCACATTCTATGGAGAACTGTATGTCTCTGACTTCTCTGCCTTTCCTCTCCATTAGAATCTAACAGGAAATCTAATTAGAATTTGATCACTAGAGGGCATGGCTAATGTAAAAAAACATGGGTTTAAACTGTAATAACTCTGGAAATATAAATCTCTGTGCAGTAGGAAAATCCCTACAATATACATTTTTTCATTAAAAAGGGACAATCTTCATCCATCTTCAAATGTGAAATTCTACTATGTGTGCACAGTCACCATTATAGATATGTCCAGGGAGGAAGATTGTCCCTGCTCAGATAATGAAAGCCCAGTCACAGATCAAGCCAGAAATGAGGAGAAGCCTCACTCAACCCTTGAGATATCAGCATACCTGGGAACTCTCCGGATTTGCCCCGGAGACTCCGGTTCTGACAGAGATTTACCAGGTCTCCGGGGCAAAGGCAGATTCCTCCGGATGTGGAGAGTTTCTATTGAAACTTTGCTTTTTCTCCCGTTGTGCCTCCGTCCCCAGCCTTCTGTGTGACACATTTAACCCTCTGAGTACCAGAGTGGTACGGAATGCATTACCACTCTGGCACACAAAGGGTTAAATCCCCCCAACACTTGAGTTAAGCCCCGCCCCTTTTTGACGCGATTAGCGTCATTTTTGTTACCCCCTGGTGAACAGAGGACTACCCTCCGGGTAGCCCTCAACTGAAAGTTCCCAGGTATGGATATCAGTGAGTGGGATCATGTGAGCATCTCGGTAACTATGAAGTTTAAAACCTTAAAGTATACATGCTGTGTTCAGAACAGCATGCCCTTTTAACCCTTTGAGTGCCAGAGGGGTACACAACACATTTTATTTGCAATGCGGTGTGTACCCCTCTGGCACTCAAAGGGTTAACTGATCATTATGGCAGTACCCCTTAAACACCTTTTTTTCTGGCGTTTACTGTTTCTTTAATGTGTAATATCAGTATTCCTTTGTCCTTTAATCTTACACAGAAAGTAGTTGCAGGGTCTGTTATAACTAAAGAGATCTTTAACCTCTGTCAAACTTTATTTTTTCAGTAAATTTGAATAGGATGTATTAATATGAATTGGTGCACAGCACACGTTGAGGCATATGTATCAAGAAAATAATTTAAGAAAAAAGGAGCAAACCAGCAGAATCATATGCAGTAATGAAAATCTCCCACTGAAATCAATGGGATTTTTTTTATTGTGCTCCTCACTTATTAGGCTTTTGACTTGATACATATATTCCAGTGTATATATGCTAAGCAGATTGTTACCACTGTAATTTATTTATTGTGATCACTATCTGTTGTGCAGTGTCAGATCCCTAATACAATCTGTTTATTTTCAGTGTGTGAGATTCAGGGCTGAATTTCCCAAAAGGCAGAGTAGACAACTGTCTAGAGCTCCAAATTTTCAGGGGGCGCCTCAGCTGTGCTGGCCACACCCACATTCTGAATTGTGGGTGTCACCAGGCCAATCTAAATGTCCTTTTTCCAATTTTATTGTCCTTTACGGGTTATTACCTAACCCTTTGGATGCTAGATAGATATCTCTCGGAACCATGGAGATAAAGCTTTTTGTCCTTACTTTTTAATGCCAAAGGTATTTTCTGTGCCAGGAAAAAGTGGATAGGACTGGAAGGCGAGGCCATTTGGGGGATGTGGGTGTGGCAAATGGGTGAAGATAAGGACACCTAGAATTCCTTGTCTTGGGTCATCTAGGGGAAGTAATTCCAGCCATGTTGAGGTTTAAAGTGGAACTATCACTTTGTAACAAAAAGCTAGCAGATAATGTTGATTTTGAAAGCTCTTCCAAAATCACATATTTGTTACAGAGTTCTATTTTAAGAATCCTCTTTAATGACTTAATTTCTTCTAAATCAGTTTCCATTGGCTGATCAGAGTTAGACTGTAGTCATTAATTAAAAGTCAGAGACTGTTAATCAGCCTCAAGTTTTATTTTGTGAATGGAGGAAACGATGAATCTGTGATAATTAGTGGCAAAAGGAAAACCAGCAGTAACATTATACAATTCTGCAGAGTAAAAGAAGTGTACTCCCACTGTTGATAGATGTTTGACTCTTTGAGTGGCAGAGGGGTACCCCTGTGGCCAGGGCCAGACTGGGAATAAAAACCAGCCCTGGAAAAAATTGCTGACCAACCCCATAGCATTGCGTCATTATACCAGCCCCATAGCATAATGGCATTTTTTTCTTGGAGTTATATCTCACCACCAGACTAATAAAGAGTTATAATTCCCCTCTTTTGCCTCTTTCTCCCACTCTTCATTCCCACCTTTTGCTTCTTTCTCCCCCTCTTGACTCTTGAGCCCCCTCCTTTTGCCTTTTTCTCTCCTTTTTGATCCCCCTTTCTCCCCCTCCTTGACTCTTGATCCCCCCTTTTACCTCTCTCCCCTTCTTGCCTCTTTCTCCCCCTCCTGATCCCCCTCCTTTTGCCTCTTGGTCCCTCTCTCCTTTTGCCTCTTGATTGCCCCTCCTTTCGCCTCATGATCCCCCCTCCATTTGCCTCTTTTTTCCCACTCTTGACCCCCCTCTGCCTCTTTCACCCGGTCTTGATTCCCCCTGTTGTCAAGTTGCCTCTCTTTACCCCTCTTGATCTTCCTTTTGCTATTCTACCCCTCTTGATCCACCATTTTGTCTCTTTCCCCCATTGTCTTTGCATCCCCCCCTTTTGCCATTCTCCTCCTCTTGATCCCCCTCTTTGTCTCTTTCCCCCTCTTGCCTTAATCCAGCCTTGACTCTTGTCTTGATCCCCCTTTTGCTGCTTTCTCTCCCTCTTGCCTCTCTCTCCCCCTTCCTGATTCCCCCCTTTTGCCTCTTGATCCCCCTCCTTTTTCCTTTTTCTCTCCTCCCCCATTTTCCTCTCTATTGATCTCCCCTTTGCTTCTTTCTCCCCCTCATTAACTCTTGATCCCCCTTTTGCCTCTCTCTCTCCCATTCTTGACCCCAACCTTTTGCCTCTCTCTCCCCCTCCTGATCTCCCCCTCCTTTTGCCTCTTGGTCCCCCCTCCTTTTGCCACCTGATCCTTCTCCTTTTGTCTCTTTTTTCTCCCTTTTGCCTCTTTTTCTTCCTCTTGATCCCCCTCTGCCTCTTTTACCCGCTATTGATCCCCCTTTTGCCTTTCTCCACCTCTTACCTCTATATAAACCATCTTGATCCCCTTTTGCCTTTCTTCCTGTCTTGACCCCCCCCCACTTCTTGCCTGTGACCGTGTCTGGCATCTGCTGATGCTGTCTCTGCTCTCAGCCTCCCGCTCAGCTCTCTCTGTCTCCACAGACCACACAAGTGCTTTAGGTAGGAGCGGACGGCCTACCCGGTGCGCAGACGCAGTGCTTTTCACGCTGCTTCTGACGTCACTGGGTCTAGGCCCGGCCTGCCTCCACTCACTAGATGTGGCCGACGGTTGTTCAAATCTGGCAGCCGCCTGTTACCATGCAGTCGCGGCTGATTGGCTTGGCAAAAGTTGACACGTTTATTTAAGCAGCCCGGCTGGCCCCCAGGGAAGCCCAGTACTGGCAGCATACCGGGATTTTTCCCATATCCCAGTCCTACCGGCCCTGTGGATTTTGCTGGGCCGATTCATGGGAAATCTTTCCTACTTCTGGTGGATGCCCACTCTAAACGGCCGGAGGTTTGGCCTATGACGACTACTACTTCAGCTGCCACCATTTAAGTCCTGAAGAGGATATTTGCTGTCTTTTGTCTTCCACAACTCTTGGTCTCTGATAATGGGCCCCAATTTACGTCCCAGGAGTTTCAAGCATTTCTGGACTTTCTTGGTATCTCTCATCGTACTTCAGCTCCTTACCATCCTGCCACCAATGGCCTCGCTGAGCGTTTTGTCCAGACCCTCAAGGCGGCTCTCTTAGCTGCTAATTCAACGGATGTTTCTGCTACGCTCCTGGAGTTTCTTTTTGCCTATCGAACTACCCCTCATGCTGCCACTGGGGTGTCTCCTGCAACCCTCCTTTTTGGTCGTCCCCTCCATTCTACTTTGGATGTGTTGAAGCCTTTGTTCACTCTTCTTCTTCAACTCCACCTTGTTTGCCCTCCCAGGCAGGTTCCAGATCTCTCGCTCTCCCCTCCCTCCTGTTTTTATGTTGTGTGTCTGTGCTCTGTATTTTTCAGGAAAGGGAGAGATGTAGTGTTCGGCAGCAGGCAATGCATTGGACAGCCGCAGGCTGGAGGAACCCGGAAGTGACGTCACACATCTGAGCTATACTGCAATGACGCAACGGGACCTCTGGCAGTCTGGCACGAGTCACCGCGCTGTAAAGAGCCTTCCCGCTCCGCTCTGAGATAGAGGCCAGCTAATGTGCTGGCAAGCCGCCAAAGGGACTGGGGGTGCCTCCGGATTAGACAGTGAAGTTGCCAGTAGATTGTAATGCCAATAAATGGAGCTGACCTGTTGTCACTCCATTGACCTGCCCAGATTTGTATGTGGATTCAGTGCATGATACATCACCAAGTTGGGGACATAACACAGTATATGGTGAACAAAACCAAAAATTACAGTTTTATTAAAAAAAGATTTAGCCAAAATAACATAACATTTGAATGAAGCATCTCTTAGAGGTGGGGGTACCTTTATTTTACTAAACATGAAAAGCTCTACAGGATATATATATATTTCATATTGTGGTTGCTCCTTTAATTTCAGGATTGTATATTTCAATACCAACTTGCGTAACAAATAGGTATAGCTAGATTACTCCCAGAAAAAACAGTTTTTATATTGTGATGAAAGGTTTTTGTTAAAACAGATTCATTCTAGATGGTTAGCTGCACTTAGGATCTTATTCATAAAGGACATGGGCAGCTCTGGAGTAAATAAACTTCTCCACATAGGGAAATGACAATTCCCATTTAGTTAAATTGGGGTTTAAACCTCTTAATTCTTGAATAGGAATCTGCGATAAAACCAGTGATTACATTTAGCACCTGCTTGGAACCCAGCCCTCAACAAGGCTATAATCATAAGGGTATGTGATTAGGTGTGGGTCATGTGATTACTCTGTGCCAGGTGTAGGTAACCTGTAGCCTTCTAGCCATTATTCAACTACATCTCCAGTCATCCTTAGTCAGCTAACAGCCAGCTGAGCATGACTGGAGTTGTGGTCCACATACAGCTGGAAGACAGTACATTGAACTCTCTAGCCTTATGTTCAGTCTTTCTAACCTGAATCTAAAATTCTAAATACAAACTACATGGAAATAATATTTTTCTCCATTAGTCTCCCAATAAATTCTGTGTTGTTCTTTAAGTCCAGTGGGGCGTGCAACACATTGCTTGGAAACAATTTGTGAGCCCCTCTGGTCCACAAGGGTTTATCTGATCACTTCCACCCTAATTTCGCTGGTTATATCATTCAGGTGACCCATGTCTCTGTACCTTGGATTTGTACCATTCTTCTGACTCCTGCAGGTTCTTCGCAGCAATGCTCTCATACTGACTTCGGATATCCCTGAGTGCTGAGGTCAGGTCAGGCTGTTTTACAGCCTCAATCTCCATGTGGATTGGCTGTGCCTGCACCGTCACCTGTACATCATGGAGCTCCTGCAAAATGAGCATATATACCATTCACTGCCTGACAACATACTGGAAGGCTGCAAAGCCAACATGCACAGGGCATAAAGATGATAGAATAACAAATCATTTGAAATAAACAAGCAATTTATAAAGGAAACATGCATTCACTGCTTTAGTGTTATACAGTGTAGCTAAATCATTGAGACTTTAACATGTTAATTCACTGAGGCTGATGTACTAAGAACTGGGGGGATACTGAGACAAATAATACGTTCCATTGATTTAAACCAATGCATTGTATATCTCACTAGCATTGTGGGTGTTAAAAGGCCCATTTAAATGAATGGGAGTTTGGGAACATTTTATTTGGCCCCTATTTTGCAGTTTTTTCAGGGCTCTTCCAGTTCTTAGTACATCAACCTCACAGAGATCAGCTGTAGTAATATCACAATCACATTATTACTAAGAGTCAGCCATCTGACAGTAAATAACTGTTCTGGGAGCCTAACATTTCTTACTTACATCTTCAAAAAAAAAAAAAAAGAAGAGAGAATTCTACGCATTTGTTTTTATGTAAGTCCCATGAAATTAACCCCTGGCTGATTATGCTGCTTAGTTAATTCTGGACAGTCATTGTTGGATTTCCTATTACACAGTGTATGCAGCCACCTAAAGTGGGCGTTTATGACTGACTAGTTGAAGAGCCCGTGTACACGGGCGACAGTGTCACCCAGCAACCACTGAGGTTCAGTCATGCACAGTAGAGACTGCCTGCGCCGTGGCTGATACAGAGAGGGGCGCTCCGAATTCAGACCGTAGTCCTCTCTGCGCACCAGTATGAATTTGGAGCCCCGCTCCGTTATCAGGCGTGGGCGGTATGTAGTGCGCATGACTGCAGCTCGTGCAGCCGTCTCTACTGCGCATTACGGCTTCTGACAAACACACACTTAGCAAATTATTATATAGTATGCTTCAAAAGTGCTGTCCACACTTACCATCTGGAGTTGTGGATATGGCCAGTGCCGTCCTAATACCAGTTTATATACTGTACTGGTCAGCTTATTAAACTGTACTTTGTAACAATGTTTGGACTGGGGGAGAAGTTATGTGCAGAATTGGAGTGTGGCCATATCTAGGGCTAATGGCCTATACTGTAATTTAGCTAGTGGTGCCTGGGAGGAACATATGGGCCTGTGCCATGGTATACTCCTATATTGTCTATGGAAAAAATATCACCATTAAGCAGTCACATCTCACAATCCCTAAGCAGTATTATGAAATGGATATGATAATTGTATGACATGCCCTGTAATTCTGTGAACCACTCATTGGTGTAATGCCTTATCCAGATTTGTTTACTATGAGAATTACAACCTAACCTCTTCATGGAGCTTCTTCAGAAATTCAATTTCATCCATCAGGGATTCGATCTTTCGCTCGAGCTCCAGGCGAGAGAGTGTTGCATCATCAACATCCTATAAGAACAAGATAAGATACATTAAGCTAAGACTTCAAGAGATAGACCAAACAGTGGGAAGACATAGCCAATGCCATATTGACATATATTCTCGACTACAGAAATAATTAGTTAGAGATCAGTGATTGCAGGTCATATCCACCAGCAGGTACAACCACATAGAGTAAACAAAGCTATGTCTCAGGTTTGCTAAACAGCTCCATTTTACAGGATACTCCCATAAACTGCAAGAGATCTAATAGACATTCTAATAACCTGTTCTTGACAGTGCTTGCATAAACAGTGTCATCCAACTATTTATTTATTTCTATATGCTAGCATACAGGATTCTGATATACAGTTGTGTGAGTTCATAGACATGACATTGGTCACCTGAACTCTTTAAGTGATACAACAGGCCCAAGGGACAGAAGTTGGTCAGCCATATTCTAGTCTAGAAATGCTTCACAAACAGTTGAAATAATATATTTCTTTTCATTTTGTATAGATAACAATATGTATAGATAGTAGGATGTATAGATTGTAGCATGTATATATTATAATATCTCCCAGGGGAAATACTGTAGCAAGGGTGGGTTGTTATTTTTGCCTGAGGGTAAAACCCTAATACCCAGTGCCAGATTAGTAATACTCCTCCTTGACCGAAATGTGAGTGAAAATGACCTGGGAATGCTCACGGTTTGACCCAGAGACCCAGGGTCTTTTACCTAAATCTTAGGGTGATTTGCCATTTTGTTAGGATGAGAGAGACCAGTGATATCTACTACATGATTTTCACCATTGACTGCTTTTTTTAAATATTTAGATTGCTGCTGGAAAATTTAAATTGTACATTTTGGCTTTCTTATGTATTTGTGTTCATTGTTTGATATTTCTAAGCTGTAGTATATTTAGGGTTCATTCAAGACTAATTGAAGTATCTTTGCCTTAGAGAAAGTAGATACATATAATCTAGAACAGGGCTGCCTAATAGGTAGATTTCAATCTGCCAGCAGATCAATAAGAGGTTACTGGTAGACCATGAAGAGTACTATTTGCTAAATCCAACCAACGTTGAAGGAGTTGATATGGTCATAGTCATGTCAGTAAAATGTTTCACCATATGGGACTTCTAAAGATTCCCATTGATTTAAATGGGGCGTTTAGCCTCTTGAATGCTAGAGGTCTCCAATGCATTGCATCTCAATGCGTTGGATCCCTCTCTAGTATTCAAATCAAAAGGATATTTGGAAATATTTATTTGTCCCCTATGGTACATTTGGTTTGCCACAGAATTACCTGTTTTTACAATACTGTGCATGTGTGTTGGTACAATGTTATACTACATAGACAGGCAATATAAGTATCCATTTGTTATGCTGCCTGTTAGAATGTGATGGTGAGGAACCACTAACCCAATAGATCATGTTGCAATGACTGTGAGAAAAGTGGAATTCATATCACTAGTCTAGAACCCCAGGTCTCAAATCTACATTCTAGTGAACTTTGTTTAGTTTTTTCAATATCTTGGGTATATATCCAGCATCCAAGGGGTGAAGGCAACTGCTGGTGGTGGGGATATTCAGAGCGTTAACCTCTTTCTATGGATACATATTTCTTGCAACCCTTAAAAAATGCCATCTAAATAAATGACTTAACTTAGATGAATTGGAGCAATTTGGGGCAAACCAAATAAAAAGTCCTAAAATTTAAATTGAGCTTTTAACCCCTCTAATAATCATGGGATTAAAAGGCTAATTTAATGTTTATCTATGGTTCAGTAGGCTTTACCCAGTTCTTCTTTGTATATCAAGCATCAATTAAGTGTTGATGGAAAATTAAAAGATAGGTAGAGAAAAGGAAAGAGACTATATGGGGGTGGGGTATTACACAGATAATTCCTGTTATATCACTTGTGCCTCTACCTATCTCTGGTAAGCTTTATAGTAGCATTTATGTTTCTCCCTTTTACTTGTAAGCTCTGTGGTATCAGTTCTTTGTTCTTTATCAGTTATGGACTGTGGGGTATCTCTTCTGTTGCTCCTATTCGAATATAAGCTCTAGGGCTTCAGTTCCCAACCCTATCTTCAGGGACTCAGATCATGTCTTTAGGATTTCCCTGCTTGAGCAAGGTGAGTTAATGACAAGTTTAGTCATTCAGAGGGACATTATCATCAAAAAATGAAAAGGGCTCAAATCTAATAAACTATTATATATACTTCTAGACAGGAGGGAAAATATTTTTACTTTTTGGCAACTTTTTATCAAGCCTGTTAAAGCAAAGATAAAACCCAATAACTGTAATAATTGTTTTGAGATTAGGACCAGCATACTTCAGTTCACTTAAAGTCATATCTTATTTGTTTATATAAACCATAACATACAATGCCCTTATCACTTCCTGTCTGATGATAGAAAAGCTTTTAGGGATATCTCACCAGTTATCTTTTTAAAATGTCTCATGAAAAACAGCGTGCGACTGCAGGGCGGATTCAGCATGCTGTCCTGATTAAAAGAGCAACATGAGAATCTCGCACTGCAGGATAGAGCAAGATTCTCATGTCGCTAAATAAAATGTCACCATCAATGTATTAAAGCACATCTGAGCCCATCAAGTTTGCAAATAAAATTATTCACTGCTCACTCCCACAAAAATACACAGCAATGCTCGGTGATCTACCACCTCCCACTGGCCAAACTGCACTCAGGGAGTCTCGCTCTTTATGCAGACCTCACATAAGGATGACTCTGTGGTGATCCTGAGCAGCACTGATGACCTCCCTGCATTCTACCCCCAAGCTTGGGATCCCTGACCAGTTCTGCCCCCTCCGCTCTAACGCTGTTGCAGCTGTACACGCTGGCTGATAGTGGCTTGTGTGCACATCAACCTCAGCGGCCACTGGGTGCAGATGCAGGGATGTCATCATATCGTATCAGTGCTCCTCAGGGTCGCCACAGGATTGCGAGGTTCCCGGAGTGCAATTCGGCCCGTGGGAGGAGGTAGATCACCAATCACTGCTGTGTATTTTTGCAGTCTCTAAATGTCATTTACTGTATTTATGGGTACAGCCCTGCTTGGAGATACCATCACCAGAGTCAACTGCTTAACAATTGTGTACAAGGGGCTTTTCCTTCTTGTGTTTTATCAAAGGAGAACTGGAGAGATTCACTAAGCGTTGATAAAGAGGTTATAAAGCAGAGATGACTTCTCCAGTTTATCACTTCTCCAGTTCCCATGTTATTGTACAGAACCTGTGCACTAAGATCGCAATAGAATAACATAGGAATTGGAGAAGCGATATTACTGGAGAAGTCATCTCCACCTTATCACCTCTTTATCACCGCTTAGTGAATCTCCCCCCAAGTGTACTTCTGGAACAAATCAACCATAGGGCACAAATAAAAATCCCCAACATTTCCATTAATTTAAATGGTGTTTTTAACTAGTCATATTCTAGAGTTCTCCAACTTCTCTAGCTTCAAGGGGTCAAATGCCTCATATAAATCAATGGAAATTATTATTTGTCCCTTATGGTGCAGTCGGTTTGCCCCAGTTGTTAGGACAGTGCTTCTTAGTTATCAGCCTCTGTATTCTTTAGCAGGATGATACCTTTTTGAAATGTGTATACATTTTACCCCTTGTGTAATCATTTGTCTTTTAAAAATAAAAAGCCTTGGGTTAACCCTTGCTGATTGGTGATTTTTACCCAGGGGGGAGGCAGACTGTTCTCTGACAATTATCTTTGTGTTAATCAAGTAATTCCTTCTGTTCTCTTTGCACAAAAATGTACAGCAACACTCAATTTTCAGTCTGCAAAACAACATGTAGAGCTCAGTTGTTCATATTGTTCAAAACAGAAATTGAGCTGAAAGATTGGTGAATGTTACAGAGAAAGCATCCACCAGAATGGGCTGGCAGAATTAGTGCAGTAAGAACCTGTCTCGGGTGAGCTTTGAGGAGCTTGGAAACTGAGGGCTCTTTCTGACTGGTGGGGGATCAATAGAAGGTGAGGGAGCTAGGAACAGGCCTGGTGACTATCTTTAGTTGTAAGTAGATATGAGGGTGAGCAGAATCCTTCTCTCCACCCCCTTCTTTTGGTTTGATTATGTTATGTCGCTACTGCTGGTTATGTCTGGACTAGGCAAGATTGGACATAATTAGGAGCTATGGTTAATTCCCAGTGTTATAGGTTAGTGGCCTAAGCTACATCTGCTGAAAATGTGTGTCCTAGTCATTGGGCTTTATGATGGCCAGCTAATGGGGTATTACAGTATATAAACAGTTCAATGCTTGAAGACCAAGCTTGGACAAAACATATTAAGGACAGCTCGTTATAGTCTGTTATAAAACTGTAGGCTTTTACCCCATGAGTATTGACTTGTGTATTTTGTTCATTTGGAAAGGGCACGATTCCCAGTCGCTGGTACAAGACGGAACCCACATGAGATCAAATGGAGTGAATAAGACAGCTTGGTGTGTTAACAGACAGATTCACCTTCACCACTTGCTCACCTTTCTGAACAAAACAAGATTATTCTCTGCATCTTCCCGCTTGTGAACTTCTTCATCCAACCTGCCCAGGACAAGAAGCAAGGATAATTATAGGCTAGTACAGAAGAAAACCAACTGGTGAGAATAACTGTGTAGTTTACAGAAGTGTAGGACTAGTATACAATAACATTTATTTTACAAGCCTCTTTTTACAATTAACTTAGCTCTAATTGTATCATAGACAGTTGTGACCAATACTGTGCTCATGAACCACATCTTGCTCATAATGTTTTTTGTGTAGCTCGCTGCCTGATCTTGGTATAATTTAATTTTGTCCAGCCATTTGTCAGGAGAGTAATGAAAGATATAAATAATATATATAATTATTCTTAGGTTTCACAATCAGTATAACAAAATGAAGAATATTGTGTACAATAGTTTCCTTAAAAACTCAAAATTAATTAAAAACTCAAAATTCACATTTTTGTCAAAGACTTTATAGAAAACAAGGGGCATTCTAAGTGTCCATGGCATACCAAAATGTCATGTACTATGGTTTAGAAAAGCATTACTACTGACAAGCTGGCCTATTAGACATATTGAGTCCTTATATATAAAAATAAACTGCACTGTAGTGGTGAGATTAATATTGTCATTGAATTAAAGGGAAACCTTAATCAAGAAACAAGTTATATTTATTTTAATAAAAGTGCATTTTTTTTTCTTAAGAGTCTATGATCTATGAAAATTACTTTTTTGTCTCCCCTCCACACCACCGCCACCACCTAGCCATTGTCTAAGCAGCTCTGGTCAGCTGGTAAAAATCTAAAGGCTGTTCAAGTAAGAGCAGGACTATGGGCTTATTTTTATCAGTGTTCTATACATAGCTGGGAACTCTCTGGTTTTGCCCCGGAGAGTCTGGTTTTGAATTACCGGGTCTCCGGGGCAGAGTCTGAATCTCCGGATGTGGGGAGTTTCTGATGAAACTCTGCCCACATCAGCTCCTCCCATTGAGTTCCTACCACTCCCTGGCTTCTTCTTCTGTTCCCCCAGGCTATTCTAGCTATTTTTTTTTTAGGTCCCTCCCCCCCCCCCGCAATTAAGCCCCACCCCTTTTATGATGCAAATCTTGTTATTTCTCTCACCTCATCAGCATCACAGGGCTCCCCTCCAGGGAGTTAAGACCAAGAAGTCCCCAGGTATGGTTCTATAGGTTCTTATGGTGTGGTGGACAATTGTGTAGTTTGCAAAAAAAATGACACCTTATTCACTAGGCTTTGCAGCTGGGGGAGGGGGGGGAGTTGTACAGATAAAACTGAATTAAAGGATAGCAATTAGCAACAAAACTGACAAAACAACCTGACTAGGTTGATTACCAATACTGTACAGTGTTGTATTAGAGTTCAATACAAAATTAGTTTCCTCTTGAAGTTTCCCTTTTAAAGGGATAGTAATACTTAAATATTACTAATCCCCATATTGTAGGCATGTTAAAAAGAATTTAATTGTCCCCAGTGTCATCTCTCAAACCTTTATGGTTTGAGAGATAACCGCCCGCAAAGTTCCCCCCTCCCTCCCCCTTCCCTGAAGTCAGCATTGTAGCAGAGCCAAGAACACGTTAGTAAAAAATAATTATTTCACTGAAACGATCTTCTACGTGTGCTTGGTTTGCAAGCACACATAGAAGACCATTTCAGTGAAATAATTATTTTTTACTAACACAATCTCGGCTCTGCAGCAGAGCCGCCTGATGCACGTAAGACTGGATATCCCTGCAGTCAGTACAACGCTGACTTCAGGAAAGGGGAGGGGGGAACTTTTGCGGGCGGTTATGTCTCAATCCATAAAGGTTTGAGAGATGACACTGGGGACAATTAAATTCTTTTTAACATGCCTACAATATGGGAATTAGTAATATTTAAGTATTACTATCCCTTTAAATTGGGCTTTTAAACCGAATACCAAAGAGGCCTCCAAGGCATTGAGAAGCAATGCATTGGAGTCCGCTCAGGCAATCAAGGAGATAAAAGCTCTATTTAAATCAATAGGGATTTTAAGAGAATTGCTCCAGTTTGCTTTTATACATAAGCCCCCTTGGCCATTATATAATGTATATAATTATATATCATACTAAAGTTCAAGATAGACATGTAAGGAAAAAGCAATACAAACATCTAGAACATTTTGTAAATCATTTGAAAATGTGATTTAGTTATATAAATGGTATATCTAACAAAAAACATTTATGGGGGATCCTATTCAAAGGAAAGAAAAGCGTGCATTCAATTCTGTTTTTTAGTTTGGGGGGGGATTTTTTATTTAAAAGTAATCAGCTTCTATCAAGGAAAGAGTTAAATGTACATACATACACCTTTAGAATGTAAAAGAGATGCATTTTTGCTTTGTTTTTTTGGTGGTTCTGTTATTATTGCTATCTATGGAGAGCTCTGTGTAATGTACAAAGCCCTCTAAACACTGCACTGTCAAACAAAAGGAAACGGCCACAAACAATATTACCCTCTCATAAATGCCACTTAATCTTTTCATCAAAGCATATCCCCACAATATCCTTGTTTAACATGAAAGGAACAGCTCTAAACCATATATGTTTTATAGTAAACTAGTTGAAGAGCCCGTTACACAGGCCACAGTGTCACTGGCAGCCATTCGCGGTGCAGTCATGCTCAGTAGAGTCTGCCCGCGCCGCGACTGATACAGAGCGGGACGCTCCTTCGGAGCGCCCCGCTCTGTATCAGCTGTGGCGAGGGCAGTCTCTACTGCGCATGACTGCAGCACGCACAGCAGTCTCTAGTGCGCATGATTTTGGCGTTACACACGTTTTAGCGAATTATTATATAGGATAGTCATTTGCGTTTAGTATCTTTGCTCACACATACATTTACTTATGTAAATCCACTTTTTTGGAGCTTCTAGGGAATAGGGAAACAGACTGTCCTCACCCCCCAAAATTTCTAACATGCTCTAAACCCACTTCCGCAATGAGAGCCCAGTTCTGTACCATCAGTGGTGCTATCTTCTGCCCCTGCCTGCCCACTCCGCAAACCCAATGTTCACCAGAATTTTCCCAAGGCCACTGTGACAGAGCAGTTTCAAGAACTATAAACAGAAGTCCCCAAATAGAGTTCAACATTTAGGATCCTCTTACATTTAGTTGTAGCTTTCCCTTTCTTTTCTTCCTACATGTAGGAAAAGCAGCCAGAATTATGTATCATGTGCCCAGAAAAGCCTCCCTCCTCACTGATCATCTGGCCATAAGATTAAACTGAAACAGGAGGTCCCAGTGAACACGGCTAGGACCATTGATTAAACTGACGCTGCTCCATGGGCATCTATCCTTTCTCCTCTAAGAGCTGTTACAAAAGCCAGAAGCTGCCAGTAAGGTATAGTTTATTTACTAAAACAAATTAACTGATGCCTGTCAAATAAGAATATTAAAGTATCTGAACGCTTACCTAAAGAAGTATGAGAACAAATGAAACGCAAGTTATCAGTTGCTATGTTATAATGTAGATTGTAGTTTTGCCCAGTCTAGTTAAGAACATTTCTCCACAGTATGTCTGCTTGTCCACAGTAAGCCTGACACACCCAGTAGCTTATATATATATATATATATATATATATATATATATATATATATATATATATATATATATATATAAGGTATTGCCCTATTTCCTTATCAAACCAATCTTTCCATTTCTTCCCCATACACAGGGCAGTATTTACATCTCAGGCACCCATATTCAAGGCATCCTTGGCACTGTTAGATCTGCCTGTGGCTCCTACCCCACCTCTAACCATGATCCTACCTCTAGCAACATCTAGTGTATCTTGGCACAGAAAATACCTTTAGACTATAAAATACAAGCACAAAAACAAAACCACACTCTTAACCTCTTTGAAATGCTTTGGAGATCTCTCTAGCATCCAATTGGTTAAATAATGGCTAATAAAGGGATATGAAAACTGGTAAATACACTAGACACCATAAACCAATAGAGGATATCTGCAGGAGTATTTGGATTGGCCTGGCCACACCCAAAATTCAGGAGACAGCTACTGCTGGCATCCTATTCACCTAATGCTTTTTGCATGTTATTACATGCTTAATCGTAAGTCTTATTGTCTGTAGATCCTGGTATCATTCGTTAGCACAAAACTTAAGTACCCAAACTTGTCAAAATAGAAGGATTCATAGGAGAGCTTATGTGGGAGGAGTTTAGTGTCCTAGAGTCCTGCAAAATAGAATGCTGGCCATGATATCTAGTCAAACTGATTATTAGCAGTCAGCAAATTTGTTTGCCCAGAATAAGAAAAGTGGGGTTTATAATTAGGGGGTGTTAGTGTTAAGGTAAATAGGGGTCTATTATTAAGATATGTTAATGTTCCTTTAAATCTTTGTTACACACCCTCCTGGTCCTCTAGGGGTAAATTATCAATAGCCCCTATAGCATGGCCATTGTTTTCTTCTTTCACTGTCTCTCTAATAACCTTAGCACAAAGTAGACAGTGTTCCTGTGAAATGCAGGGTTACAAAGGGTCAGTGTGCATTGTTCTCTGGGAGTTCTAAAATGATGTGGACCAACAAGTGGCAGTCATTTTGCACTGTGAATATCTCTCGGCACAGATGTGTATAAATCTCACTAGTCATCCTACATACATCTGGGGCAGATTCCAAAATAAAGTTTTAGACAATAATCATTATATTTTCACATCATAGAATGGATGAGCTGCTATATATATTTATGTATAATTTGTTAATTAGTTCTTAACCCTTTGAAAGAAATGTCTTGCACGCCCCTCTTGCACACAAAGGTTCAGTACATTTTCTTTATTTAATACATTTCTTCAAATCAATGAACATCAAAGAGTGTTTGTGACATGATTTAGTGTTGGTAAATAATGTCTCCCTGACTTGTAGAGATTTGTTATAATAAATACTTGGAAAATGATGGACTCTGCCCACAGCTGACATTGTAGATCTCAAAATCTCACTTGTCACAAATAAACAAAATTGCAAAGTAGTAAACATTTGCAAAAGTATTTGCAATTAATAATCAAACCTTGAAAATCAATCTATTTCCCTTTTATATTTCATTTGTAAATAAATAAACTTCCCCAATATATCTAATTTCTTCCTCCGCTCTTCTTATAACCCTCCTAAAAACAATCACAGAACTAATGGGAAATTGGGGGAGATGTATAAAAGTACTCAGGGATGGATTTCCCATTAGGCAGCATAGGTAACTTCCTAGAGCTTCAAATTATCAGAGGGGTGCCTCAACATTCTGAATTGTGGGTGTGGCCAGGGCAATCTCAATGTCCCTGCTCCAGAACATTCTGAATTGTGGGTGTGGCCAGGGCAATCTCAATGTCCCTGCTCCAGAACATTCTGAATTGTGGGTGTGGACAGGACAATCTCAATGTCCCTGCTCCAGGTTTACTCCAATTTACAGGCTATTATTTAACCCCTTGGTGCTAGAGTGATCTCCAATGCGTTGCAAAGCAATGGGTTGGAGATCTATCTAGCAAACATGAGGATAAAGCTTTTGTATCCTTACTTTTTATAGGCCAAATGTGGAGGGTGGGGCCATGTGAGGATTGGGGTGTGGCTATGGGAAAGCTGAGGGCATCTGAAATTCCTTGCTTAGGGGTGTCTAGGATGTAAATCCCACCCTGAAAGTATGCAACCACATATCTGTTGATACTGTCACATACAAACTGACTGCACATTTGTATAAAGCCAAATACAGTTTATTAAATAACTTGTGACGGTAGTACATAAAGAATTGTGTTGCTGTCAATGCATAAAAATTGTCACATATTGGAAAAGTTTTGAGATCACTTTTTGGCCCTAATCTGTATGTATAAAATGTCACAATGATGGGGAAAATATGTTGCACAAATGTCACAAAAAAGTCACAATTTAGACTTTTCTTGCAATTGCTGTGCATGTTTAAAACTCATGCAAGCATCTATATACATCATCTACAGCACATGCACACAAGAACCCATTATTGGATTTGTCTTATATCACAGGTAGTGAGTTGTTGGATATCCAGCTGTTGGGCATTACGACTACCGTCACCCCAAATCAACTTAGCTGTTGGGGTATGATGGGAGTTGTAGTCTAACAACTGACCACCCCACCTTTTTTTACATCTCTTAACGGTTGTGCAAATAACAATGAAAGTATCCTCAACACTGCTATTAACCCTTTGAGTGACAGAGGGTTACGTAACGCATTGCAGAGCAATGCATTGTGTACCCCTCTGGCACTCAGAGGGTTAATTTCCCCAAGAAGACTGGACCTGCTCATTAATTTCCCACTTGTGTGTGATAATAACAGTTTCCCTTAGCAGCTACAAATATAACGGGATTTTACAGATGGCAAACAAATTTTGACATATCCTTTTTATCCTGTATCATTGAGACATCTTTACGATAGAAGTGGTTATATGAACCACAAAAAAGATGCCCATGCACTTGCCTGATGGCCACACCCTGTGACAAACAGCAATCTGACCAAACTCTCACCCTCTGCCTGTGAACTGATGAATTCTAAAAGGGGAGGAGGGGGCAAAAAAAACACACACACAAAATACTCTGCTATGGTATCCCTAATGAGTTCATCAGCAAAGGAGGAAACGGGAGAATTTTGCAGTGAAACTCTCTAAAGCATGTGTTACTTTTTAACCCTTTGAGTGCCAAATGGATTGACTAAATGCTTTTGCACACCCCTATGACACTCACGTGGTTAACTTATCTGTTAATCCATTATCCCAGCACAAAACACGCAAATGTGGTAATGATACCAATGCCCTCTAAGCTAGAAGTGACCAAACAGTGGCCCTCCAGCTGTTGTTGGACTGCGACGCCTATCATCCTCAGCTCCCTGGTGATGATAGGGGTGTAGCCAACAAACCAGAGTTTGCTTAGCCCCCTACGCTAATTCTCCTCACCTTTGCTTCAAGAAAGTGAGGTCCTCAGCCAAGTTGTCCCTCTCCACCTGTATGCGGTCCCTGTCTTTGCCCAGTAGGTCCAACTGCCTGCGCAGCTCCCTCAGCTCCTGTTGGCACAAGTCTGCAGCCCGCGTGGGCTCTTTGGACCTGACCTGGTTGATCTCGGTGACCAGCACGGCATTCTGCTGCTCCAGGTAGCGCACCTTCTCTATGAAACTGGCAAAGCGGTCATTGAGCTCCTGTAGTTCGGCTTTCTCATTGCTGCGAGTGGTTAGGAACTCTTGGTTCAGAGCTTCAGCCACAGAGAAGTCCACTCGGTCCAAAGAAACGCGGACTGGGGTGCTGGACCTCACCCTGAAGGCAGAGGAGGAAGAGCGGCTGGAAGGACCTGGGGAGGGGCTCCCTAAGTGCCTGGAGGTTGATAACCTAGATGATGAGGAATAGGAGACCGGGGACAGGAGTGGACCCCCAAAAGTGCGGCGATAGGAAGTGGAGGTGCTCCTCATGCCTGAGTGACTCATTGTGAGTGAATGAGGGGCTCTGGATGTGTTAGTGGAGTACGGGATGCTCTGAGTGGTACTGAGTAGAAGAAAGTCTGTTTCTCTGTTTCAGGCTCTTTTATAAGCCAGCACGGAGCATCTCATTGTGCTGGCACAGCCCCCTCCTTCTGGGACCTCATGCATCTTTTATTCTGAGCAGTGGGAGGAGGGGAACCTGCAGGCATCACACCCTCTCTGAGATGCTCACTGCATCTTATACCAGCAATGGGGCAGCTTAAAGAGCAAATTATAACAGGGCAGACTAGCAAAATAACTGTAAGTAAAGAAAATAAAGGTATATTATAGAGATTACAACTTTTCCTTAATGGAAAGGACAGCATTTAAAAAAAAAAAAGACATTATCATCTATTAAAGGGGAAGTGTTCCCTAGGAATAAGTGGTTCTTAAGGCCATATTCAATAAGCTAAACATCAGCAATTTTGGAGCAAGCCAATTGCACCATACGGGACAAATAACATTTCCCAAACTTCCCATTGATGCAAATGGTGATTTTAACCCACTCAATGCTAGAGAGGTCTCCAATGCATTGCGAAGCATGCAGGGGTTAAAAGCCCCATTGGAATCATTTGGGATTTTAATGCCTTCCCTATGTTGCATTTTCTTTCCTTCAGAATTGCACCTCTTTAACACTGAATAATAACAATTTGTTGATGATTGAAACTATGTAGATCTCCATCAAACAGCAGTTACGTCTATTTACTACTTTCTTACATACCTCTCCATATTGAACAGGCCATTGCAGAACACCCCTGTATATTGTTAGTGGGTGGCACAGGACAGTGACAACAATTTTGTTGTTCTCTGGAATTAATGATACTAAAACCCCCATGCATATAATGCATTTACAAGTCATCCTTTTTAAATGGAGACACTTAAGAAACATGCATAAGAGAATATATAGAAATTACAGATACAGACCTAGAAGGAACATGACAGACGCTGCATCTCTATTTACATGTGCTACCTTGGTCTGTTTTGTTGTGCTTCTCTCAAGCTATACTTCATCAGCTGCAGTCACAAACATGTGGCTCTCTGCAATCTTGTAGAATAACACATTGTATGAAACATATGTGTTGTGGTCACATGTATCCTTCCTCTGCAGATAATGCCAAAAGTGATATATTCTCTGCATAGCTGCTCTGCTGATTTTCCACATCTCTGCTTTGGGTTCTCATATGCAAACAGTGAACAGTGTGCTACTGCTGATATCACATGGCACTCATCTGATGATGAGCATTACTGGGATGCTGGAAGAGGAAGTCTAAGCCACCTCGCAGCCCCAAAATGTAAGCAAGTCATGCAAGGTTTGCTCATGCTGTCTAGTTTGAACTGAGAGAGTGCCTGTGGCAGCAGGAACGACTCCCAAATCCTGGGATGGTACCTTTTATAAATTGACTGTTTTCAAATTCAGGGCGACTGGGACGACCACTTAAAAAGGGACAGTTGGGGAAGAATGTAGTTAGTATCCCTAAGCATAACCGAGCCATACAAACCATTCAGGACAGATGAAGCTAACTAATGTGCAGAGGTATGAACTAAAGGCAGACTTCCACATGGATCATTATATGCAGGATAATGCTAAGTTAATTAAGAGACGTTTATTCGAATGAAAAAATTTACTTTTAAGGGAACACTGAAGTAACTTTTTATTGCTAAATGTCTACTAGACTTTTTGTCCAGCCCTCTAGCACTCAAAGGGTTAATCACTTTGCAGTGCTGGCCTGGATGACTTTTGAGGGTTGCTGTAATTAAAGAAATATATAGAGTAAGGTCTAGTAACTTTGAAGTATAGAGTACCATTTGCAACTGAAATCAAATGAGTAACAGAGATGTGTCTAATGGAGCGATTCTCAATCTTTTTTTAACTCAAAGCAACCCTAACATGCAATCTGGAATTTCTGTGGACACCTAGCATTTTAAAGGTAAGATCTCAATGGATAAATGCAGAAATAAATATATACACTGTAGATTTATTAGGCCTCAAAGTCACAATAGCCATAATGCACATTATTATATATTCCTAAATATAAATTAGAAACTCTGCTTTAACCCTTTGAATGCCAGAGGGGTATACATTGCATACCCTTCTGGCACTCAAAGGGTTAACGTTTTTGTCAAACTCTTCATAGAAAAAGTGGGGCGCGCTAGGTTGACAACCACTGGTATAATGCACATGCTTATTGTGTATATAGACAGCTATAGCTGTTAGCATCAAGCCCCTTCATATTATGATAGAACATGGCCTGTGGCCTTATCAATTTTGAATGCCAGAGGGGAGTGCAGTGCAATCTTTCTCACAGTTTCTGATTTTGTCATTGGAGACAAACTATCATTAGGTTCTCTTATTCACAAATCTGTTAAAGGGATAGTAATGTTTCAAAATAAAAACAGCTCCAATTAATCTTCATAGTATTTGGGCCATGGAGAGTGTTATTTCAATACTGAGTGAGTTGTAGTTCAAGAGTAATTGAATGATAAAGTATACCCCTCCCAATACTTTTATGATGTATCACTACTCACCTCAGAACAGAAAGGTGGTGTCCAGATGGATTACAGAGAGGGACAATCTTCAGTTAGCATAAGGGAAAAATCTGAAAGACCTGTCAAGGGGGGGCAGGGTTTTCATTGTTCTCACAGTAAGAAGATTGTCCCTTGCTGTGAGCTGTCTGGTCCCAGGACCAGATTCCACATCTGAGCGGAGGCAGCTTACACTATGTAAAAGGGGTGGGAGGGGAATACTTTATCATTCAATTACTCTTGAACTGCAACTCTGACAGTACTGAAATAACACTCTCCATGGCCCAAATGCCATGAAGATTATTTGGATCTGCTTTCATTTTGAAACATTACTATCCCTTTAAAGACAATTTAACACTTTGAATTCCAGAGAGGCATCCAGAGCATTGCAACACAATGCACTGGATATCTTTCTGGCACTCAAAGGGTTAAACTTTTAGTTTGACTTCAGATATTCTGCAAGTGCATTATGCATAATATTGCCTATACTTTTACTATTTTTTTTTCATTTAACTATTCTTACTCTTTTAGGTCCCTGTCAAACAGCTTTCTGGATCTATTTCCAGAGGCACTAAGATCTCCAAAGATAGAGAAATCTTAGTGCATTGTCTCCATAGAATACCATAGGAATTGGAGAAGTGATATCACTGGAGAAGTCTTCTCTGTTTTATCACCTCTTTATCACTCCTTAGTGAATCTCCCCCATTGTATCACTATCCAGCTGACATGAAAGCTCTCTGGATCCAGAGATTACTGTCAGGAACATAAAATTTTAAAAAATTTGGTGATGAAAAAAAGAATAATAAAGGTAATTCAACTTTACATATTATGAAATTGTATGTAGACTATATAATGTCTAAATAAAATGTTACTATTTCTTTAATGTTAAATTATTTGTGTTTATATGACTAATTATCAATGGTGGTACAGCCATGAATAAGCACAATAAGGGCAAAATGCCATTTTTTAATTGTTACTAATTATGACTATTGTATAATGCAATGTCCCATTGGCATACCTGTGAACTTTCTAAATAATTGGCCCTGAGTTCTTGTAAATATTAACCCTTGAAGTTCCCATAATATAGATTCTCTGCAATATACCTCTGCTCACTGTAATCAAGAAGTGTTCCAGTCAGTCCTCAAGAAGCATTTCATATACAACAGTGTAAAGATATCACTACATGAACACACACACCAGACAAGCAGGTCTTCTCCCTCTGCCTTCCTGGTACAAGTGGCACCAATTTAAGACTAAAGAATATATGTAATAGGTAACACTGGGATCTCTCACCCTGAGAGTTTTGCCCTTCACCCTGAGTCCCCAAGATATGGGTCAAACTCATGCATCTCAGGGTCAAACCCTTGAACAATTGAAAAAAGACTGGGGGCAGGCTTAGGGTGGAGGGAAATCCACTGCCAATCATTCTCCACATAATCAAGATGGCAGTGCTCTCCATCTAGCTACCGATGAGGAAAGGTAGATTTTTTTCATCATAGTGAGTAACATTGTTACTCTTTCAAGGGGAGTTTTATGCTACTGGGGGAGACACAAACAAAAGTGGGGGGTGAAGGTGGAACATAACAGTTCTACTTTAAGCTGCAAAACCAGATAAGTTACTGATTCTGAAGTGGTGCAATGTGGATTTCTGTTAAAAAGGGGCCCAAGAGAGTTTAAACACATAATTGCATACAGACACAAGAATAGGGGATCCAGCCAGGGCTGGTGCAAGGATTTTTGCCACCCTAGGCAAAACCTAATTGTGCCGCCCCTTGGCTCTGCCACTTGTGCCCCACCCCTTTATACCCCGCCTACTTATACCCCACCTCTTTTCTTGCCACATCAGCTCCACTTTGCCCCACCAACTCCACTTGCTCCCACCAGCTCCAACTTGCCCCCACCAGCTCCACTTTGCCCCACCAGCTCCAACTTGCCCCCCACTAGCTCCACTTTACCCCCTATCAACTCCAACTTGGCCCCCCAGCTTGACTTTGCCCCATCAGCTCCACTTTTCCCCCTATCAGCTCCAACTTGCCCCCACCAGCTCCACTTTGCCCCACCAGCTCCAACTTGCCCCCACCAGCTCCACTTTGCCCCACCAGCTTCAACTTGCCCCCCACTAGCTCCACTTTGCCTCCTATCAGCTCCAACTTGCCCCCACCAGCTCCACTTTGCCCCCACCAGCTCCACTCTGCCCTCCACCAGCTCCAACTTGCCCCCTCAGCTCCAACTTGCCCCCCATCAGCTCCAACTTGCCAGACATCAGCCCCAACTTGCCCCCCTGCATTACTAAAGAGCCGACATCGACGAGGGAGCGCAGCAGCTAGGGCAGAGCATGACGCGGCTGTACACGCCTAGCGGGCAGATCTCAATGACAGGTCCCGCCTCCTGGGCGTGACTACACTGGCCCTGGGAGCAGCTCTTCTCTGCTGCATGCCTGCGCCCCCAGTACATGTGCGCCCTAGGCTGGCGCCTACCTCGCCTATAGGTGGCACCGGCCCTGTATCCAGCCTAAATGTGTACAAAATGCAAACAAAGCTACATATTCATACTGCATCTATAGTGGAACTCACTCACTGAAATATAGTATGTAACAAACTAAGACTCATTTCAAAAAAATAAATGGGAAAACAAATGCTAAGTAAGGGTATTATTTTTAAAATCGCGCAGTCATTCAACAGCAAACTAACTGCCCCATTAGGGAAAATTTCCATTTATTTAATTGGGGCTTTTAAGGTCTCAAATGCATTATCAAGCATTCAAGGGGTTACGCCTTTGAATGCCAGAGGTGTACGCAACGCATTGCAAAGAAATATATAGAGTTAAAGGTTGAAGGGCCCATTCAAATAAATGGGATTTTTAGGAATTGTATTTCTCCTCAGCGTGTAGTTGGTTACCGCATAATTACTCCACTTTTGTCTTGGACATTTGAACATCTGCCCTTGTGAATGAAAACTCAATGAGAAAAAGGGACATTACATCATTAGTATCACTTGGGAAATTGACCAATTAGCATCTTATAGTGGCCAATGTATTGCTCCCACAATCCCCTCTGCAAATAAATTTTACTGTTTGGGCCTTATGCATAAAGAAACTGATGTAATTCTGAGGTAAACAACTGCATCACTGGGAACAAACTGAAATTCCAAAATTTCCCAGTCAATAATAGCAAATTTATATCAATGGACATTTGTATATATCCCTTCTGGTATAGTTTCTCCACTTTATTTTGTGCATAAGATCCTTTGAGTGAGTGCTTTGCACATTTCTGTGTCAATGTGATTTGCTCAGGATCACAGGGAAAGTGCACACTGGAATTAAATTCAGCTTTACTTGTGTTAAGATTAATTATCCTACCACTATGCTTAAAGGGATAGCAATGATTCGAAATAAAAGCAGCTCCACTTAATCTTCATAGTATTTGGGCCATGGAGAGCATTATTTCAATACTGTCAGAGTTGTAGTTGAAGACTAATTGAATGATAAGTATCCCCCTCCTGCCCCTTTTACTGATGTAACACTGCTCACCTCAGAGCAGCAATACTGTCCGGATGGATCACAGAGAGGAACAATCTTCAGTGAGCATAAGCAGGAAAAACCTGTCAAGGGGGCAGGGTATTCCTTATGCACCCAGTAAGAAGATTGTCCCTTGCTGTGAGCTGTCTGGTCAAGAGACCAGATTCCACATCTGAGGGGAAGCGGCTTACACTAAGTAAAAGGGGTGGGAGGGGGGTACTTTATATTCAATTACTCTTGAACTACAACTCTGACAGTACTGAAATAACACTGTCCATGGCCCAAATACTATGAAGATTAATCGCTGCTGTTTTTGTGAAACATTACTATCCCTTTAAACGTTGGCATAAAATCATGCACCTGTACTTTGGGGTATGTACGAATGCATAAAATTACATTAGTAAGTACAGTTTACCTTAATGTGAGCAAGCTCTGTACCATGGGCACAAAATAGGACTCATTATATGGAATTTCTCTTGCCCCTTAGCAGTACATGTCAAGAAAAAAGCTGCAGAGGAACAAAACACCCTAAAATGCCCAGACAGTCCCACATTGCCCTCTACTTGGCATGAGTGGCATAAAAAGGACACTTTTTCTAAGTAGACAGCATAGTAAATAGGAGCATCACATAAAAATATATTTCATCATCTCTTTTGGCATGGAATTGTATAAGAACATCCTCCTAATGAGTCGGTATTAAGCTTTCTGACTTTCTCTTATGTTATATATTGTGATATTCTGCACAATCTCTGCTACTGTTTAGCTGAAATTGTATTATGCTAATTTGTAACCTGATACACTATGTTACTGATAGCAACAATCATGAGAACTGCTAGTGCATCTGTCTGGTACCAGACTGGATGGTTATTAGGTTGGCTGAGAATTGTAAATGGTTGGATGGACCAATAATTAAATAACTTGGTTATCCAATAAGTACAACTGAACTGTGTGAGTAAATCACTGGTATCAGCTGTTGCTTCTTTACAGAAATTTATGCTGCCAGAATGTTTGGATATCAATGGCAGGGGCAAACACTGAAAAATGTATGTATTATGTATAAATTGAATATAAAAAATATGCATTTATCTTTATAAGTAGAATTGATTATAGGAACAGTAATAAATATTGTGATTAATAATTAATACAAAATGTTTATGGTATGGCATTGTTTCAGTGAGACCCTTTTGAGGGTCAGTTTGTCCATGACTTCTATCTACTTATCTAAGTCATATAGTCCTATAAAGAGAATCCTTCATAAGATAGTGTAAACTACTGCACGGGTTAAGAAATACAGGTGATAACGTGTTGCAGTGACTGGAAACTTTGGCTGTGTGCCTTCGATAATGACAGGACCATACAGAATGCTATTCTGATTGGACATTAAATCTGAGGTCATTTCTAAGAAGAGGCAGACATTTCCAGAGCAGAAACTAACAGTTACTCTGGGTCAATGGGAGAGAGAAATGGAGGAGGGTGGAGAGACAGGCGACAGGGAAACAATAGCTGAGGTAAATGCATTACAACCTCCATAGGGAACCTCCCAGGACAGATCATGGCAATTACTAGCTAATGGATACATGTAGACAGCTGCTGCTTACCATTAATGGCATGTCTCATCCTTTTAGGAACTTTGCTTTATTCTATTCTAAGCCATTGATCTTAAACCAACCAAGACACATTCATTTTTACAAATCATAAATAAGGCTAATCTACCAGCAACATTCACTAAATACCAATATCCAACACTTATAGCAGTAGTTAAAAAGAGATCTACCCTCAAGTCACAAAAGCTTTATTAACCTGACAATATTACATAGCTTCTGAAAATGATTTTTTTTTCAATAGCTCTTGCCTCGTGCTTACTTATCCCTTAATAAAGTCATAAATCCTGAGGTGCTGGGGGTATCTATTTCGTCCTTGCAGCTAGGTTCAGCAATGATGTAAATCTGCCAACTAAGCCAGATATGAATTTTGGTTATTGCATACATTATTTAATTTTCATTAATAACAATTAATAATAATTAATAATAACATTTGGTGAAATTTGACAGCAGATGATTTTATGATAATAACATAAAGGCAATCAATGATATGTTCCCTTGTCTGGAAAAAAATATTGATTTTATATTCCTAAACAAGCAGAAAAACTGGATTGCCCAGCTTCTCTTACTGCAGTATCAACCTTGAGTGCCAGAAGTATATGCAGTTCATTGAAGATTAAGGTGTTTTAACACTCAAAGAGTTGCCTCGGTTGGTGCCACAGTAATGCGGTTCTCATTGACACCTAGAGCATTCATATATATATAGCCAGATATCTTTAACCCCTTCATTGTTTTGTAATGCATTGGAGACCTCTCTAGCATTCAAGGGGTTAAACAGCACTAAAGGGTCTTTCCTATGTAATGGGGGAAGCTTTTCCTGAAATTAGTCATATGCATTCTCTAGAATGACATATTGGCCATTACTTAAGCAGAATATATTCTTTCTCCTCCTGGGACCTAACAACATAGAATCCATCTGTCACATCTAGGACATGTTGAGAATGTAATTGATCAGCATCAAATTGTACAGCTGTGTTTATTTCTGGCTAATAATGTAAGTGGCCACTGTGTCATGGGTTTCTGTCCTTTTTTATGGCATTAATGGTAAGCCAAATGATTGCTACACAGCTGTAACAAAGGACTGTACAGGCAAGGAGTGGGGGTTCGTCAAAAGGAGCAAAAGCAAACATGGGATTTCATTAGCTGGTCAAAAACTTTTCATATCCATTGAAGTGCACCCCACTGGCAACTGAATGAATATATGGATGTATATTTATTTGTACAGTTTCAGTCTTCTACTCAAAGATAGGCTGATGCACTAAAAATAACTGGAGCAATTTTAGAGAAAAGAAATGGCACTATAGGGGACAATATAAATTACCATTGATTTAAATGGAGCTTTTACCATTCTGAAGGCTATAGAGGTCCCTAACTAATTTTAAGTATGCAATACTTTGGTGGTTACAGTGGTTATAAAGAATAGAACAACAAGTAAAGGATATCTGTGTTCTGT
This sequence comes from Rhinophrynus dorsalis, assembly GCA_037306005.1. Taxonomy (NCBI): domain Eukaryota; kingdom Metazoa; phylum Chordata; class Amphibia; order Anura; family Rhinophrynidae; genus Rhinophrynus; species Rhinophrynus dorsalis. Next base: position 470,898,796 of record CM074719.1, on the reverse strand, counting down.
CCTTTAGTTGTGGGAGCATGGATGGATCTACTGATATCTTAATAGGGTTTCTTGTGGAGCTGGGGTGATTTTCTACAACACAGGTACCAGGTCATCTGATTCTGTAATGGTGTATTGCCATATTGGTAACATGTAATGACCTAATGCTCTTTTGGGCAAGTAATACTAAATGACAAAGGTAATATAGGTCATTGTACACACCAAACACACATAAGAACTCATACACACTGTTACAGAATATGTAATAAATAATGTTCCCTGTCCCTCGGCTGAAAAGGGCATGCAACTACCGGTCCGCCTCTAAAAGAGGAAGGTGGATAGTATAATGGCTCTTCACTCATATGGCTAACCCTTTTACTACCTTAGTGGTTTATTTCAAACCAATGGACAGTCTGGCATATCCATACCATAAAAGTCTAATGGGCACTCAGGATTGTTTATAGGTATGTGTTCACTGTATACATTAACATAAACCTACAATCATTACTCAGTCCCAGATAAGAGACTTTAGGACATGTTGGCCTGCTTTTACCTACCTATTTCCACACATCACTGATTAGTGTTTGCAGCATGGTTACAAGCAGGAGACAAATTAACACATATTAATTGTGTATTATCTCAAATGCATACAGCTTTGATAGCTACTTATCAGTGATTTGCATAATCACCATGAAAAATTACTTATGACTATCTTTCATTGGTCCAGTGACCACTCACACTCTAGTGCTGGGGCTATCCAACTGTAAGCAGTTTATGAGGGTTGTAACCCAGTTATTTTTTCTATGGCCACATTTGTCCTCCCATCCCCTGATTAATTCATAGGGCATTGATAGGCAACTAGATTACCCCCCAGGTCTATGTATGTGGCCCTCAAGTCCATGAAAGTCCATAACTTAAAGTTAAAAATCCTAAATATGAAAAAAAAGTATATATCCCCTTGGATATTAGAGAGGTTTTTAACACAATGTTTCACAATGCCTTTGAGACCTGTCTAGTACCCAAAGCAGTAACCCTTTGAGTCCCAGAGGGGGTAGACATGAACTGCTCTGCAATGAGTTGCCTACCCCTCTGACACTCAAAGGGTTAAGATGGAGCAGTTTGGTATTGGGACAATTCAAAAGGATATGGGCATTTTGGTGGTACTGGTGAGAATAAAGTGTGTGATGTGGTAGAGAGAAATTATTTCCTGTTTGCACCATACCAGAGAATAGATAGGGGCAGCAGGGGAAGCCTCTGAGGGGCTGTCTATTGCCCAGCATTGGCATAGTGTGATAGAGGACACTTATCTCATGCACATTATCAATGTATACAACAATAAAAGCCAGTCTGGGAACCACTCACATATATGGGTTTATTCAAAATATATTGTAAAGGATATAATATATATATATATATCAAATTAATAATATAAATATTTGTGCAAATTATTACATTTCAATAAAAAAGAAGAATGTGGTAGTTAGACGGCAACCAAAAGGGGGTTATTATGTCAAGTGTTTGTCAATCACTGTAGTAATCTATATTTTCATAGCCAGACATCCAGTTTGAAATCATGACACATATACTTATTACATTAATACACTGCAGGCTTTTTCTTTTTTGTCAAGGCTTAAAATGATGTGCCGGAAGCATCCCAGAGGCTCATGGGAAAGTCTACAGGATGCTGACTCATTCTCAGCAGTAATATGTATCTGCATCACCAACAGCCTGGAAGACTGCCAACGCTGGACCAAAATGAGCATCAGGCCATCCTTGCAGAATGCTAATGGAGAGACAAAAGTGAAGAGCACACAGGCAGATCTATATCACTGACAATTATCTGAATCTATACATGCCATCTCTATTAACCCCTTTTAGCTTGGATACTCAAAGGGGTAATCCTTCAGCTGCCAGACCTGTTTGGATGAGTCATATTTTCATTTTGGTTATATTTCTCAGCCTCTGAAAAGTCAGCACAGGCATCAGTGTCCCCATAATGGTTTAGCCATGGTATCTGATTAACCTCTTGGATGCTACATATGTCATCAATTCCTTGGAGACTATTAGTATTCTAGGAGTTCATTTATTCTCACAGCCACATTGATTGTTATGCTAACTCCTTGGATGTTAGAGATGTGTCTAATGCATTATGAAACAATGCAACAGAGATTTCTCTAACATTCAGTATATTAAATCCCCTTGACATATGAGGGTCAGGTGTAGGGATTACATTTTTTAGCTGAAAACTGAGAAAATGCCCTATTAAGAATCTTGGCATTAGCATCACTAATTTATAGGTGTATGTGGTCACTTTACTGCCATGTCCTTATATGGAAAAGGCTCTCCAGTGAGAGAAATTTATCCTCTGGAGCATGGTTGTCCAACATTGGTCATCAAGAGCTACCAATAGGCCAGGATTTAAAGGGATAGTAATACTTCGTTTTAACTTTATTTTATTTTGTAGGCATTAAAAAAACATGAAGAATGATATAAGTCTTATCTCTCAAACCTTTATGGTTTAAGAGATATTCACAAGCAAAGTCTCCCCCTCCCGCCCCTTTTACTGATGTAACACTTCTCAGCCAGGGCAGAAGGGAGCTGCCCAGGTAGACTGCAGAGAGGGACAATCTTCAATTAAGATAAGGGAAAAACCTGAAAAGCTTGTCAAGGGGGGCAGGGATTTCATTGTTTTCATAGGAATAAGAGTGTCCCCTTCTGTTATCTGTCCAGTCTATGGACTGCATTCCACATCTGAGAAGAGATTGTTTACAGTAGGTAAAAGGGGTGGGAGGGGGAAACTTTGCTTGTGAATATCTCATAAACCATAAAGGTTTGAGAGATAATGCCTACAAATTAAAATAAAGTTAAAATGAAGTATTACTATCCATTTAAAGATATACCTGATTTAACACAGGTCAATTAATCAGTGGATCATTCACTGTGACTAACCCTCCTCTGTTCAAGCAGGTAAATCCTTAAATCCTGGACTTTTGGTAGCCAATGAGGGATGAACATGGGTACCCCTGCTTTGAAAATTTTAGAATAAAGCCTTCTACTACTGGCAGCCAGGGTTTAATGTTGCTAGGTCACCTCTTTAAAACAGAACGTATATGAGAAATACCTGCTGCATGGCTGCATTTGTTGGTATTCAGCTGCATAGTTCCCATGTATCTGTGCAACTGGCATTTTCTCATATTTCTCCAGTTTTAAAAGAATAATCTGGCAACCTTACCTGGCAGAGTTAATTTGCATGTTTGGATAATGTGAGTTGATTGTCATTTAAATGTGGGAGATTAATAACATTTTCATTCAGCAGGACTACTCAGAAACCTGTGCATCCCACATCATAATAGAGATCTGGTCACATTTTGGGCTCGATTTAAAGAGGTCCAAAGCAAAAAACAAACAGCCTACAGCGGTTTTTCGAGCATAGTAAGCAAATCAAGAAATGTGCTATGAAGAACTGCCAACAGAAAATTAAGCATATCAAATGCTAAAATTAGCAGCCATTTCCCTCATTAAAGGGATAGTATTACTTCAAAATTACTATCCCTCACATTGTAGCCCTTAATAAACTTAGTTAAATGACACCAGCGGCATCTCTCAAACCTTAATGGTTTAAGAGATAGCCGCTTTCAAAGTTTCCTCTCCCCTGCTTTCAGCGTTCTGCTGCCAGCAGGGGAATCCGGTCCCGGGACAGGCGGAGGCTCTTAAACAGAGCCGATATCTTGTTATGGAAGGAAAAATGATTCATTGAAACGGTCTTCTACGTGTGCTTGGTTACCAAGCACATGTAGAAGACTGTTTCAATTAATAATTTTTCCTTCCCTAATGAGATATCGGCTTCTGAAGAGCCTCCGCTTGATACAGAGACCGGATTCTCCTGCTGGCAGCAGAACGCTGACAGCAGGGGAGAGGAAACTTTGAAAGCGGCTATCTCTTAAACCATAAAGGTTTGAGAGATGCTGCTGGTGTCATTTAACTCAGTTTATTAAGGGCTACAATGTGAGGGATAGTAATTTTGAAGTAATACTATCCCTTTAAACATAATATAAATGCTCTACACTGCAATTCAAAAGACTGCATTAGGTGCTAAAATGCATGAGAAATTCTAGACCCAGTTTTTTGGGGGCTTAAAATCCCTTAGCGCATCTTTTAACAGCTGATGCAGGAATTGCATGTAAAAACATAATTTAAAAAAAAATCCCAGTGGATATTTTGATATGGGGCCATATCAATACATCCAAAGTACACCCAAAATGTGTCCAGAGTTAGTGGAATTAACCCTATGAGTGCCGGTGGGGTATAATTACCCAACTAAGTTACACAGCAATAGCCCCTTCAAAGTAACACTTACCATTAATCCTGATGTCCAGCAGAGTCTTCAGCACCCTGGTCATCTACTGTACATATTCTTTCTTCTATCTTCTTTTGTCTCTCTTCTTCATCTTTATTCCATCTTTTTCTCATTAAACCTGTAAAATCAAAAAGAGAGCCATAAATAAATATTTCTTTAATAGAACCCATATATGTATGTATAGTTTAATGTCAAACATGGCCAAAGTTCCCAAGAGCAGTCCTCATTAAATACATTTCCATCATTTTCAAATACATGTGAAAAATTGGCCAAATAAAAATACATGATATTTTCCCTTTCTACTCCACCTTTGGCGGTGACGAAATGCAGACGAAGCACCCCAGCAGTACCTTATGGGCCGACGCCCATTCCATAGTGAGGGAATTTGAACAGAAACTGCCTTTATATATGGGCAGCCTCTGTTCAAATTCCCTCACAGCCATTGGCACATCCCAGCCAATCAGCTTCAAGCAGGGGATTGGAGGAACCTGCTCAAAGCTAATTTGCTGGGAGGTGCATAAGCACACATCCCAGCCAATGGCTGTGATGGAATTTGAACAGAGACTACCCATATATAAAGACAGTCTCTTTCAAATTCCACCACAATGGAATGGGCATCAGCCCATAAAGTAGTAGGGGGATGCTACTTCTTTATTTTTCTGCCACCAACAGCGGAGGAGAAAGGGAAAATAACATGTAATTTTATTTGGCCAATTTTTCACAGATATGCAACAATTATGGCCATATATTTAATGGGGACTTCTCTTGGGAACTTTGGCCATGTTTGACATCATTGCCCACACTTCTTTGCATGTCTTAACCTTTGAGCCCCAGAGAGGTATGCAACGTATTGCTCTGCACTGCGTTGCGTACCCCTTTGGCACTCAAGGGGGTTAAACTATGCACAGACGTACGGGATCTTTTTAAGGAATATTTATTTATGGCTCTCTTTTTGATTTTACAGGTTTGATGAAAAGAAGACGTAAGAAAGAAGATGAAGAGAGAAAAAGAAGATAAGAAAACAAGATAGAAGAAGGATAGTGGATGACAGGTAAGTATAACACAGATAAGCTAACGATCGGTGCTTGAAAGTATCTCAGGCACTGATCGTTATTTTTTTTCCTTTGATGTTCCCATTATTGATACTATTTACGGCGCTTTGGGAACTTAACGCACATAACGGACCTTTGGCCACAAGGCCATTTCTGTGACCTAACGTCCGTTGTTCTTTAAAGGAGCAGTAAACTTTTTTTAATGAAAAATATATATTGTAGGGATTTTCCTATTGAGTAAAATAAGGGTACTCCCACTGCCAAGAGATTTATATTTCCAGAGTTATTGCAGTTTAAACCCATGTTTTTTTACATTAGCAGTGCCCTCTAGTGCTCAAATTCTAATTAGATTTCCTGTTAGATTCTAATGGAGAGGAAAGTCAGAAGAGTCAGAGACATACAGTTCTCCACAGAATGTGATAGAAACTGCCTGTAACTTCCTGTCAGAACTATCAGGAAGTAAACACAGTAAATTCACTTCCTGATTATTTAACCCCTTAGCGACCCTTGACGTACCAGGACCGTCAAGGGTAAATGTGCTCCAACGACCCTTGACGGTCCCGGTACGTCAAGGGTTAAACTCTTCCATCGCGGCCACACGGAGCGATGGAAGAGTTCAAACCGCTTGTTACTAAGTGTCCCGGTATCGGGACACTTAGTAACAAGCAGTAGAAACATTGTTGCAACATGCGATTCGCTTCAAAAGCGAATCACATGTTGCAAAACCTGAATGACAGGGACAGTATTTGTAAATACTGTCCCTGTCAGATCTCTCTGCCTCCCTCCACCTTGCATACTGCTGAGGTGAAGAGAGACATAGAGACATAGTGTTACAGTGTTCCTGTAAAAAAAAAAGTCAAAAAAAGTTTTAATAAAGAAAATTAACCCTTTGATCACTGTTCTGCAGTGATCAATAAGTGCCCCCCCATCTGATCACTCTTGGAGTGATCAATTTGCTGCAGATCAGTGTTTTCTGATCTGTGGGACACCCCCCATCCCCCTTGAATTTTTTTAGATTTTTTTTTAATTTTTTTTTTTTTTTTTTTTTAATAGTATAGTTTAGGTATTTTGGTAGGTAGTTGGGTAGGTTTAGTGTAGACGTGTGTTAGGGAAAGTTTTAGGGATAGATTTAGGTTTAGGGGAAAAAAAAAAAAAAAAAAAAAACCAAACCCCCCCCCCCAAAAAAATATATATATAATAAGCGCAGTTTAGATAGGTAGTTCAATTGGGTTAGGTAGGTTCAGGATATACGTAGGTTAGGGTAAGTTTTAGGGTTAGATTTAGGTTTAGGGATAGCGTAAGGAAAAAAAACCCCAAACCCCCCCCCCAAAAAAAAAAAATATATATATATAATAAGTGCAGTTTAGATAGGTAGTTCACTTGGGTTAGGTAGGTTCAGGATCTACGTAGGTTAGGGTAAGTTTTAGGGTTAGATTTAGGTTTAGGGATAGCGTAAGAAAAAAAAACAAAAAACCCCCAACCCCCCCAAAAAAATATATATATAATAAGTGCAGTTTAGATAGGTAGTTCACTTGGGTTAGGTAGGTTCAGGATATACGTAGGCTAGGGTAAGTTTTAGGGTTAGATTTAGGTTTAGGGATAGCGTAAGAAAAAAAAAAAGTTTTTTTAGTGGGCAAAATTCAGCGCAGGTACAGCGTTGAAGAGGCATATGCCTTTTTGGCGTCTGACTATGAGGCAACAGACACTGCGTCAGATTTTGACATAGCGCAGTTTTCAGAAAGTGAGAGCAGCTCTAGTGATGACGCTGGGCCTTCTGTCAAGAAAAGACGCACTTCCCCAAGAGCTGCTCTTGCAACTGCCCCAGCACCTGCCAAAAGAGCTGCCCAAAGACCTACCAAAATACCTACCCAAAGAAATGCCCCAAGAGCTGCCCTGGCAACTGCCCCAGCACCTGCCAAAAGATCTGCCCAAAGACCTACCAAAGAAATGCCCCAAGAGCTGCCCTGGCAACTGCCCCAGCACCTGCCAAAAGTTCTGCCCAAAGACCTGCCCAAAGAAATGCCCCAACACCTGCTACTCCGGATCCTAATGAATGGGTATCAATTTATGCCCACAAATCTCAGAATTCACAGGCAACCCAGGGATTCAGATTGATGTGGAAGGATTTACCCAGGATCATTTTTTTTATTTGTTTTTGGGGGAAGACATTTTAGGTGAAATTGTTTCCCAAACCAATTTGTATGCAGCCCAGTATACTGCCGCCAACCCTAAGTGTGAAAAACGCTGTTTTTTTTTTTACTTACGTCATGGTTTACGAGGGATTGCTGGTAAAATGGCTGTGTATAAAATTGGAAAACACACCTAAAACGAGAGCCTGGGGTGTTTACTTTCCAAAAATATACACTTTTGGGGGGAAATCTTAAAAAAGAGCACTGTTACACAGCCCCAAATGAGACATGGCACCAGTAACGCAAGCTGTGAAGATTCAAAGTGTGAACCTGGAAACGCGCATGTTCCAATTTGGCCCCCATAGCTCCCCCAAACCATGAGAAAGCTATGCATATGGGGTATTGCCGTACTCAGAAGAAGGAGCTGAACACTAATCAATTCAGTTTATAAAATCTTCACCTATTCTGTGCTTGAAATTCACATCAACATTGAAGGCAAAGTGTGAAAAACGCTGTTTTTTTACTTACGTCAAGTTTACAAGAAAGTGGTGGTAAAATGGCTGTGTAAAAAATTTGAAAACACACCTAAAATGAAAGCTGGGGGTGTCTACATTCCAAAAATATACACTTTTGGGGGGAAATTCTAAAGTGCAGCACTGGAACATAGCCCAAAATGAGTAATGGCATCAGTTAACCAAGATGTGAAAATTCAATATTTGTTCAAAATTGGGCCCCGTAGCTCCCCCAAACCTTGAGAAACCTATGCATATGGGGTATTGCCATACTCAGAAGAAGGAGCTGAACACTAAACAATGCATTTTTAAAAATCTTCACCTATCCTGTGCTTGAAATTCACATCAACATTGAAGTGTGAAAAACGCTGTTTTTTTAACTTACGTCAAGATTTACGAGCGATTGGTGGTAAAATGGCTGCGTAAAAAAATTTAAAACATACATAAAATGAAAGCCTGGGGTGTCTACTTTCCAAAAATATATACTTTTGGGGGGAAATCTTAGAGTGGAGCACTGTTACACAGCCCCAAATGAGACATGGCACCAGTGATGCAAGCTGTGAAAATTCAAAGTGTGAAACTGGAAACGCGCATGTTCCAATTTGGGCCCTGTAGCTCTCCCAAACCTTGAGAAACCTATGCATATGGGGTATTGCCGTACTCAGAAGAAGGAGCTGAACACTAAACAATACATTTTTCAAAATCTTCACCTATCATGTGCTTGAAATTCACATCAACATTGAAGTGCAAGTGTGAAAAACGCTGTTTTTTTAACTTACGTCAAGATTTACGAGTGATTGGTGGTAAAATGGCTGCGTAAAAAAATTGAAAACATACATAAAATGAAAGCCTGGGGTGTCTACTTTCCAAAAATATATACTTTTGGGGGGAAATCTTAGAGTGGAGCACTGTTACACAGCCCCAAATGAGACATGGCACCAGTGATGCAAGCTGTGAAAATTCAAAGTGTGAAACTGGAAATGCGCATGTTCCAATTTGGGCCCCGTAGCTCTCCCAAACCTTGAGAAACCTATGCATATGGGGTATTGCCGTACTCAGAAGAAGGAGCTGAACACTAAACATTGCATTTTTAAAAATCTTCACCTATCGTGCTTGAAATTCACATCAACATTGAAGTGCAAGTGTGAAAAACGCTGTTTTTTTAACTTACGTCAAGATTTACGAGCGATTGGTGGTAAAATGGCTGCGTAAAAAAATTGAAAACATACATAAAATGAAAGCCTGGGGTGTCTACTTTCCAAAAATATATACTTTTGGGGGGAAATCTTAGAGTGGAGCACTGTTACACAGCCCCAAATGAGACATGGCACCAGTGATGCAAGCTGTGAAAATTCAAAGTGTGAAACTGGAAACGCGCATGTTCCAATTTGGGCCCCGTAGCTCTCCCAAACCTTGAGAAACCTATGCATATGGGGTATTGCCGTACTCAGAAGAAGGAGCTGAACACTAAACAATGCATTTTTAAAAATCGTCACCTATCATGTGCTTGAAATTCACATCAACATTGAAGTGCAAGTGTGAAAAACGCTGTTTTTTTAACTTACGTCAAGATTTACGAGCGATTGGTGGTAAAATGGCTGCGTAAAAAAATTGAAAACATACATAAAATGAAAGCCTGGGGTGTCTACTTTCCAAAAATATATACTTTTGGGGGGAAATCTTAGAGTGGAGCACTGTTACACAGCCCCAAATGAGACATGGCACCAGTGATGCAAGCTGTGAAAATTCAAAGCGTGAAACTGGAAACGCGCATATTCCAATTTGGGCCCCGTAGCTCTCCCAAACCTTGAGAAACCTATGCATATGGGGTATTGCCGTACTCAGAAGAAGGAGCTGAACACTAAACAATGCATTTTTCAAAATCTTCACCTATCATGTGCTTGATATCAACAGTAGTATTGAAATGTAAGTGTGAAAACTGCAAAAAAACAAAATATTACCACAATATTGAAATTTTTTTCTGGAAAAATAGCTGCATGAAAAACTCCAAAATTCTCCTGATTATTTACCTGTTGTGTAGTTTTCAGAAACATATACCTTTGTGGGACATTTTTGGTTCTGGCACCGTCAGCTAAGCTATGATGCTCACATGCCAATTGTTGAAAAATCACAAGTTGGAAATAACGGCAGCCATCTTGTAATATTTACCTTGTAAATGTGAGTAAAGGACTAAAATACTAGGCATATGGGGTACTCTTATATTCAGGAGAAGCAAATGAATATATTTAGGGGTATTTTTTTTTCATTAACTAATAGCATGCAAATCCTGACAGAAAAATGTAAGCAAAATGTTGTTTTTTTCAATTTTTTTCCTCTTTTTTTCTATTTTAATCAAATTAAACAATGAGGTATTCATATAATTGTGGTATCAAAAGAAAGCCCTACTTGTGCTTAAAAAAACAGTATATAATTTATGTGGCTGCACAAAAGGAATTAAAGAGAAAATATGGTTGAACAAAGACATAGTCAAAAAAGTCAAAATTGCTCCGGTCCTTAAGTCAAATCTAACTCAGATTTTCCCGGTCCTTAAGGGGTTAAACTGCTATAAATTTTGAATAAAACATCTGACAGCGATGAGAGTACCCTTGTTTTATTCAGCAGGAAATGCTCTATAAAATATGTGTTTTCATAAAAAAAGTTTACTGCTCCTTTTAGCTGGCAGAGCCATTGAATACAAACTTAAGACATGTTATTCTGTCGGTTGGTAGTCAATGTGGCCCTACCACATGTTTTACCGCACTCCTTTAAATGTACAATACAGCGCATATCATAAGAGATTAAGTAAACTAACCAGCAATCAACATATTGCAGTATTTGGGAAAAACAGAATTATTTATGTGGGAAAGACATCACCCCTTCATTCATCATTGAAGTATAATTAATCTAATTAATCTAGAATGCAACGACTTTGTACATCTAAGGCTCTTATAATTTACTTACCTTATTTATGTGTTCCCTATCCTGACCAGAACACTAGCACTGTATTCTGCACTTGATCCTTATGTACTCTGTATGTCTCCCATTACCATTTTAGATTGTAAGCTTTCGTGATCACTTCCAGTGTTTTATTTTGCAAAGTAACCCAGTATTGTCTAAACCCTTAAATTGTAAAGTGCTGCGTAGTGCTATATAAATAAGCATATTCATTCATTCATTCATTCACTCAATCATTCATTAATTAATTCATTAATCATTAAAAATATCAAACACTTTAAACAGATCTACATGTAAAGGAGTGTACCTTAAAAGGCCGGTGGCCCCCAACACAAAAAGCATAAATAAATCACTAAGTATGCAGAATAGTCATACATTTAAGCCTGTGCAAATGTATTAGTTAGAGATGCTCTACTAGACTTACAACCTCCAAAGGTATGCAAACAGCTCATAAGAACTGGTGTTCTACACCCAAGGTACAATCACTTTTAGTTCACAAGTGCCATACACAGAGAAGAGAAATTCTGAAGAATGTTATACTGATCCTGCTCAAAATAACAGTTCAGCTATGAAATGTCAGACAATTCTTCTCTATACTAGAGAAACAGCCAGCCCCAGCCGTAAATTTCAGTCTTATCGGGCCTTGTTGGTGTGGTTCAGCTGTACCCTCTGGGCACTTGTAAGCAAGGGGTCCACGTCTGGATTGCCCCATTACTCTTAGGGTGATCAACCCCACCAGCAATTTACATATGAAAAGGTATTGGTCAGTGATGCTCAACTAAGCGTATGAACATGGAGGGATATACAAACTGCTCATAAGGGCTGGTGTCCTACGCCCAGGGTGCAATTTATTTTACCTCGCAAGTGCCCTACACAGAGAAGAAATATTCTGAAGAATCCTGGCTTATGAACCTGCAAGGAAATGCAAACAAAATGGTTTCTATCTATTAAGATACTAGAACTGGGAAAATAAATTCCATAGCCCTGTGTACTGTTCCCAAAGATTAACATATTTATAGTAATATGAATACACAAATGTTTGAGGTGTCCTAATATAAGCATTCCTTCATTTATTCTGTTTGGACATGTTTGCTGCAGTATAGCGGATGGTTAAAAAAAACTAATTATGAGAACAAGTATATTATATATTATTAATTAAGCTTTGTGCATAAATTCCTGTTTGAATTATGTTAGATCACTATGGCTTTGCCACTATAGAATACCAATAGTAATCCCTGAAAAATGCATGAAAAGTAAAACCTTCATTTAGTCCTTATGGAAATTTCGTTTTCAATAGACAGATTAATTTTGCCTAATTTTTAATAGGATCTTAACTAGATCACCTTTTCTTTCTGTACTTGCAATCTACATATTCCATTGACTGTGATTGCTTTAGTGTTGTCATTATGGAATGCATTCATATGTTTACCTACTGAGTTAACTGTCATTTAGTCTTGCTTAGTTTTTTCAGACAATATTGATGTTTAACAGTCACTCACTCCTTAAAATCGCAGGAGATATATGGATTGAATATGTAATGGTTATTTTCACAGGTATACACCATAGATCTCGAGTATGTAATGGTTATTTTCACAGACATACACCTGTCTGTTAACACCACAGTCAAAGGCAGTTTCATATAAAGAAGAATAAGAATATACTCTCACCAAATGACTGAATATCCATTGCATCTCTGCCATGCACACCCAGGGGTGGCAGTAAGGAGGAGATATTAAAATTTCATCCATACTGGGGTGGAGCCTAGCTGTTGACATGACTAGACGCATGGAGAGTTAGTTCCGCACAACTGAGGGGATTTTTATGCTTTGTTAGTACAATCTGTACACGTATTTTATTAGATTTTTTACTCAGGGTTGTCTATGATCAGTGTCCACATGCAGAGCAGGAAGAAGAAGGCCAGAACGGCGAATCTCGCAGGAATAGCACAGTATTTACCTAAGGCGTCTATGGAGCCTTCTGCATTGCCTCTGGCGGGAACACGCCACTGTGTTTACCACTGGAGTCTGTGCAACTCAACCACAATACGGGGCCTTCCCCATCTAGGGGAGCCCAGAGCATGACAGACTATTTAACTAAAACAGATATTGCACATCTCTCCACAAAGAGCTATGGTACTAGACATTCAACAGATGGTTCGCTCTGAAATTTTCGACATCAGGGCAGATATGGTATCACTGGGTCATAGTGTTAAAGATCTTGAGAATGCACATGGTGAACAAGTTGGAAGACATCAGGATCTGGAGCAAATAGTTTTGCAACAGAAAGAATACATTGTTTCACTCCAGAATAAGTTGGACGATCTCGATAACCGCAACAAACGCTGCAACATCAGAATCAAAAACTTACCAGAATCGGTCCCACCGAAGGATCTGTTAGCCTCCTTACAGCTGCTTTTTGCGTCAGTACTTCAGCCCCCATCGAATCCGGGAGTGGAGATCGAGAGAGCTCATAGAGTCCTACACCCTCGGGGTACACCCTCAGGCAGGCCCAGAGATGTCATATGCTGTCTTCTCCGGTATCAAGTTAAAGAGGCCATCCTGAGAGCAGCCCAAATTAAAGAGGAGGTCAAATTTGCTGGAGTCCCGTTTATCCAGACCTTTCTTTCCAGACTCTTCAACAACGCAGATTCCTTCGGCCTCATACTGACTTTCTGAGGGCAGAGGGCATCAGATACAGATGGTGTTTCCCCTTTATTCTCTTATAGCAGAGAGATGGTCATACAGCAATTCTGCGGAGTACAGAGAAGGTTTCTGGATTCTATCTGCAACTTGGTATCCCGGTTCCTGCAGCTTTTGGCAGCACCAGTGAGAATCCAGTTCTTCATCTGGCTACTTTTCTTCCGTCAGCACCCTGGGGGTAGATGCTACTGTCCACAGGGGTACTCAGGGTCAGCAGTTTGCGGAAACTTCACCTCCTGCAAAGGCGGCCCGGACTGAAAATTGATTTACTGATAATACCCCTAAGCCGACTCTGGCTGTCCCAACTTCTCTAGTCGGGCCGATAGGTACTGTTATGCACGTTTGTTATTGAGATATTTGGTGGGAGGCTAGTATTTGCTGAGCTCCTCGCCAACCAGAACTTATGCACTTATATTTGCCTTGCATCCCTCTGTTCCTTTTGTAACTTAGTTTTTTCAGTGATCCCACTGTTCTTGAATATTGTTGTATTATAATGTGTCTGTTCGCCCATGGCATTCTTCCATGTCAGACCTTGCATTTTCCCTATGATCTCCCAGCGCTATTCTAGCTCCACTATGCCTGGCTGCTATCTGTGAGGTGGGCCCTGTTGTGGCCGCCAGGTCTACTTCTCAGAGCTCCCTCGGGTATCTTGTTCTCTGTCTCTACTTTCCCCTCCCTTATCCTGGAGCCGGCTTATTGCCTTGCCTTATATTACCTGTAGGTCCCTATCCAGTTTACTCTCTACATATTCTTGGTGGTCCTACATGGAAGAAATGTTTGGATGGTGGGTGCTGCATTGGACAGGCTAACTATGGTGACCATTTGACCTATTGCTCTGCGCATTAGTGCAGTTATTATATGGCCAATGCGGTGCTTACAATAATGGTGCAATTTTTACAGTATTGTTCCCGCAACTTCCACATATGTGCATTCTTTTCTATCTATACTTCCATTCATCTCATCTCGAGTTAGTCATGTAAAATATTCCTAGTAGTAACACCACATACTCGCTCTTTCTATACTGGGTACAGGCCTTAGCTGGCCTTTGTGAGAGCTGTTCCCACATACTTTTGTGTACACTTACGCTGCTATACCTCTCTGATTAGTGGGATGGCTTACTTTTCCCTTCCCTTGTCTCTCCCCCAGCTCCTGACTGTACAGTTCATTGAGTACAGTCATATCCCCTTACGATACGTGATTATGTACATATATCACTCTCCCAAGTACTGTGTATATTTATTCTCTCCACCCACCTAAGCCTTTTGGCCCATTCTGTGTATATATTTCTGAGCACTTCTGGGTATCTGAACTCATAGGTTTTCTGCATTACTTCCTCTTCTGTTTCTGAACTCATCTCTACGCTCTACCGTCCCTATTTTCTCTCATGCTATACTTTGGGTTCTCAGGTCGCCTTTCTTTTCTACTCTCAGTTCTCCTTTTCTTCCTTTCTTTGGGCTCTCAGCATCCTTGCTCTGTTATTTTTCAAAGTGATTGGTGACGTGCAGCCATCTAATATATTATGTATCTTGCATTTGGTTAGAACAGTGGTTCTCAATCTTTTTTTGTTTGGGGCACCCCTAAAACATAATCTATAACATTCGGGGCACCCCTAACATATTTAATATACTTTATCAAGGGCATAAGAAGGGTACAATACATAAATATAAATTTATTATTAGGTTTTATAAACATAATAACAAAATTAAATCTATTGTGCATAACAGTTTCTATAAATCTTTATTTAAAAGTCCATTTTTTCAGTCTTCATAGAAAACATGGGGCACCCTGGTTGAGAATCACTGGGTTAGAACCATTAGCTAACATTTATCCCTATTCCCATGTTTGTTGTGCTCACCTTTCACCAGCCTTCTATATGGATACTTTTGTATTTCATCTGTTTATGTATATGGTATTTGCATAGATTATATCAAAGTTCTCTGTCCATTACTCTTCTGTGTTCTGCTTTCTTGCTCTGCTCTATGCATCTGCTCATCCTCTCTTCACTGTTTGGCATACCCGGCTTTTTAGTCATACATGCCTTCTTTATATTTCTACGCCTTTTTCCTTCTCCTTCACCTTCTACCTTGTTCCCCATTATTCTTATATCCCTTGATAACGCCAACGTGGTAGGTCCTGGATATCTGGTATTGATCTGCTTTGATGGCCTATATCTTATGTGTAACATATATGTTATGTGTTGATATGTAGACTATGCAGGTGTTTTGTACACTGGCTGATTTTGTATGTTCTTAGATTTTGAATTTTGTACTTTTTGCAAATTTCTCAATAAAGCTTTTTGGAAAACAAAACAAACAAACAAAAAAATCTCCTCCATACTGCCTGTCCTGGAGATACAGGGGGACACGAAGGACCACTTTTCACTCCTGTCAGAATCTCTGCAATGAGTTTGCCCACCCTCAACATTCTCCTGAACAAAAAAAAACATGGCGGACTCACACTGTGACTCATACAGACACACAAACATACCCGCACACACATACACTCTCACTCACAGTAGCCTCGCCCGCACCTCTCCTATGCCCATCACTTGCATTTTTCACCTCAAATATCATAACTGTCAAATGTTTACCTTCTAATGTCACGCAGGACACATCACCAGCACTGGCGGGACCATCTTTCAGCTAGCGCACTGTAAGTAATTTTTCTGCCCACAATAGGCAAATCTATGGGTCCCCCTTGCTGTGCTGTTCAGCGCACTGTTTCTTAATGACTTCCCTTAACCCTTTGGGTGCCAGAGGGGTATGCAATGCCTTGATTTGCAACGCATTGCCTACCCCCTGCCACTCAAAGGCTTCACGGCGATATGCAAGGGTATGCTCTCAGCACTTGTATGCGCCCACCCATTGCAGTCTGTCCAGCGGTTTTTGAGGCCTTCCACGATCCTCCTGCAGACTCCAATGCCATTGACCAGGTCAGTCACCTCCTGCCATGCCTGCCTCTTACAGGCAGAGATGCCCCTGACCTTCTTAAATGAATACAGGATCCTCTCCCTGTCTAGGATCCCGTGGACGAGAGCCAGGTTATCCTCATGGATGTACTTCACCTCCATGACTCTGTCCCCATTGCTTGCAGGCTCTACATTTCGGGCCGTGGAAGGCCTTTCTATCACGGTGCCCGTGATTGGTGCGGTTCAGTGTCAGTCACTTGCTGAGTATCATGATTGGCTGTCTGTGATTAGCCCTCCTCACACAGCCTTTTTAAACCGAGGCTGAGAACTTCCAGGTTGCCCTTTCGTGGTGTTTCTGACTCCACTCTGCCTGACCTGCTTGTCAGGCTTCTGGGCCTGTTCCTGCTGTTCCTATTGTACTTGCTGATCCTGTGTTCCAGTGTTCCTGTATGCTAGTGTTCCTGTGTTCCACTGTTCCTGTGTTCCAGCACCTCGCGGGTTAATCTTACTGAGTTCCTGTGTTCCAGCACCTCGCGGGTTAATCTTGCTGAGTTCCTGAATCTCCTGCTCCAGCCGTCACTCTGGCGACATTGTTCTTCTCGCTGCTGATCATACTTTGTTGGTTTACTCCACTAAACCTGGTTGCGATATACATTGTTGGTCCCAGCGTGCGGACGCTGGTTTACTCCACTAAACCTGGTTGCGATATACATTGTTGGTCCCAGCGTGCGGACGCTGGTTTACTCCACTAAACCTGGTTGCGATATACATTGTTGGTCTCAGCGTGTGGACGCTGGGTTACTCCACTAAACCTGGTTGCGATATACATTGTTGGTCCCAGCGTGCGGACGCTGGTTTACTCCACTAAGCCTGGTTGCGATATACATTGTTGGTCCCAGCGTGCGGACGCTGGTTTACTCCACTAAACCTGGTTGCGATATACATTGTTGGTCCCAGCGTGCGGACGCTGGTTTACTCCACTAAACCTGGTTGCAATATACATTATTGGCTCCAGCGTGTGGACGCTGGGTTACTCCACTAAACCTGGTTGCGATATACATTGTTGGTCCCAGCGTGCGGACGCTGGTTTACTCCACTAAACCTGGTTGCGATATACTTTGTTGGTTCCAGCGTGCGGTCGCTGGTTTGCTCCATTAAACCTGGTGGCGCTATTACCATTGTCCCAACGTGCGGACGTTGGTTTGCTCCTGAACATCCAGTACTGTGGTCAGTCGCTGTCCACTTCCTTGCAGTTGTCTGAGTATCCCTGGCAATAGACTCCTGCTGAGTAAGACCCCTATACTTATGCTCTATGCTGTCTTAGTCACCTGACAGCTGGTCTACTCGCTCAGGCTGCCCTGCCCGGTATTGGTGAGGCCGGTAGAACCTTGACGATACCATCCTGTAGGTTGCCTCACCCGGTATTGGCAGGGCCGGTAGAGCCTACTCCAGTACTCCTTTGGGCTGCCCTGCCCGGTATTGGTAAGGCCGGTAGAACCTTGTAATTCACCATCTTTAAGGTTGCCTTACCCGGTATTGGCAGGGCCGGTAGAGCCTACATTCAGCATTCCGTGGGGGCTGCCTTGCCCGGTATTGGTAAGACCGGTAGAACCGGTATATGTCATCTCACGGTTGCCTTACCCGGTATAGGCAAGGCCGGTAGAGCCTGTCATTAAAACTGTCACTTGGGTTGCATTGCCCGGTATTTAGGCAAGACTGATAGAACCTATTATATGTTCTATTACTGTTGTATTGTTATGTATGTTTACCCTACGGGGACTGCCTTTAACTTTTAATAAAGTTAAGTTATTTTACCAAACCTTAAGTCTGAGAGTCTTCAAATCTGTGACACTTTTCTCCTCTGACCCTGGCTGTGCCCCCCCCCCCCGACACCCATACCCCGTCCCACAGGCAAATTTTTCCCTGCCCTGCATGTGCTTGTCGTTTAGCGGGTCCCCCTCCTCCCCCATGCTCTCCCTCCCCCTCCTCTTTCCCTACCTGGGGATGCCCTGCACACTTTCCTCAACTCCTCTCCCTCCAGCCTCCACTCCTCTCCCCACCCTCTCTCCTCTCCCTCCAGCTTCCACTCTTCTACCTGTCATCGCTCCTCTCTCTCACACCGACTCACACACAGTCACTCACACAGGCACTCCTTCACACACTCGATCACAATCACCCTCTAGAACTCCCTTACACTCACTCAGTCACACTATATAAATAAAAAGATAAATGTGTGTAGTATTGATAAATAAAAACTTGTTTGGGATTGTGTGTTGATGCAATGTGTGTGATATGTCATCAAGTGTAATATGTTTTAATAATACTGCAAATCTCTCCTAAATACTCCGCCTCTACCTCTCTCACCACTGTTATGTGCCTCTCTCTCTCTGTCTCTGTCTAATATCCTCTGTTCCTGGGGCCCTGTGTACTAGCTCATAGAACGTGATACACAGGCAGTATTTCGCAGTTTTTTGGGGGCCTTTTATAGTTTTTGGGTGTCATATTGATACTTTTGTTGCTTGTGATTGGTTGGGCCTTGGATTTGCCCTTGCTAACACTTAACTTGACCTTTCTTTCACCAAACGTATGGCTAATTCCTTGGAAGTTGACGTCTAGCATGTATTTTGATGCGGAAGTTTAACGCGTAGTTGAATAAAAGCAGTTAGCATCATTTTTGTTAGTATGGTGACATGTACGGCCTATGTCAATTTTGTTTTACCGTGGTTATACAACAGAAAACCAGTAAAACTCATGTTTGCAAAATACATGGTGCTAGATTTTACTGTAACGGCAGTTTTGGCGTGTGTAATAGTATTGAGTTCAGAGTCCTTAACACATGGTGAAAACCACCGGTATGTGTTAGAAAACTGGTTCCTACATATATTTGTGTTTGAAAAAAAGATTAACCTTATGAGTGCCAGTGGGGAATGCAACTAATTGTACAGCATTGCATACCCCACTGGCACTCATAGAGTTACTCTACCTAGAGTTAGCTGCCCCGACAAATAAAAACTCACCAGTAACCTTAATGTCCAGAGAGGTTCTGGCCAACTTTTCTTCTGTATTTTGTAAAAAAAATAAAAAATAAAGCCCCCCAAAAGATGCCACAGTTAACCCTCTGAGTGTTGGAGGGGTAACCTCTGGCGCTGAAAGAATTTAAAATGTGTGGCATGTTATTCTTCTTTTTTTGTTTAAAAAATAAAATGTATCTTAATGTGCTTTTATTTTCCAAATAATGATGCCCAATGTGCCCCCTTTGCCTCCACTGCCGCTGTTTCAGATGGCGGTGGCAGGCATGTGAAGTGGCAAACCCCCCTCCCTATCTCTCGGGCCATTACCCGAGTCAGATTGCCAGAATGTTGAACCGAGACTGGCTTTTATATGCCAGTCTTGGTTCAAAATAATTGTCAGCCTCCAATTGGCTGGGATGTGTACTTAAACACCTCCCAGTCAGTCAGTTTCTAGTGTGGCTCATCATCCCCCTTCTAGAAGCTGATTAGCTGGGAGGTGCCTCTGCAAACATCCCAGCCAATTGGCGGCTGACAATTATTTTAAACCTAGACTGGCATATAAAAGCCATTCTCGATTCAAAATTCTGGCAGTCTGACTTGGGCAATGGTCCGAGAGGTAAGGAGGGGGTTTTGCTACTTAACATGCCTGTCACCACCAGCAGAGACAGCGGAGGCAAAGGTGGCACATTGGCCATCATTATTTGCCCACAAATTTTATAATTTTAAACCCTTTGGGCGCCGGAGCGTTACCCCTCTGGCACTCAAAAGGTTAACTGTGGGATCTTTGGGGGGCAAAGAAGTAGACAATATTGAACAAGAAGACAGACAGTGGATAACAGGTAAATGTTTCTGTGATCAGGATAGTGTTAGGGGTAATAGTTTTTAAAGGGATAGTAATACTTTATTATTACTATCCATCATATTGTAGATATTTGCAAAATAAGTTAATAGACCCCAGGTTAATCTCTCAAACCTTTATGGTTTGAGAGATAACCGAAGGCAAAGTTCCCCCCTGCCTTCCCCTTTCCTGAAGTCAGCGTTGTACTGACTGCAGGGATATCCGGTCTGACTTTCATCAGGTGGCTCTGCAGCAGAACCGCAATCGCATTAGTGAAAAATAATTATTTCACTGAAATGGTCTTCTACGTGGGCTTGCAAACTAAGCACATGTAGAAGACTGTTTCAGTGAAATAATAATTTTTCACGAATGTGATCTCGGCTCAGCTGCAGAACCGCAAGCCTGTCGTACGCAGTGGCGTAACAATAGGGGTCGCACCTGCGACCGGGCCCGTCACTCCAGGGGCTCGGCCGCCCCCTGCGACCCCCTCGCCCGCAGCAACTCCGCCTGTAGCTTAGCTGATCTCCCACTCGGCGCGCCACTCTAGTAATACATAGCACTGGGAGATGACATAATCTCCCAGCCACTGCATTACAAGAGCGGTACGTGGGAGCTTCAGTTCTAGAGATCTGTGCCAAAGGAGGCACAGATCTGTCAAGCCACGCCGCTAGACCACCAGAGACTGGAGGTAGGGGTATTGTGGAAGGGGCAATGTGGAGATGAAGGGGAAATGTGGAGATAGGGGCATTGTGGAGATGAAGGGGGCAATGTGGAGATGAAGGGGGCATTGTGGAGTTGAAGGGGGCATTGTGGAAGGGGCAATGTGGAGATGAAGGGGGCATTGTGGAGATGAAGTGGACATTGTGGAAGGGGCAATGTGGAGATGAAGGGGGCATTGTGGAGATGAAGGGGCATTGTGGAGATGAAGGGGGCAATTGGAGATGAAGGGGGCATTGTGGAAGGGGCAATGTGGAGATGAAGGGGGCATTGTGGAGATGAAGGGGACATTGTGGAAGGGGCAATGTGGAGATGAAGGGGGCATTGTGGAGATGAAGGGGCATTGTGGAAAGGTCAGTTTGGAGATGAAGGGGCAATGTGGAGGGGGCCATCGTGGTTGAGGGGGCCAATGTGGTTGGGGGGGGCCATGGCAATTCTTGCACCAGGGCCCGGTGGCTTCTAGTTTCGCCTCTGGTCGTACGACAGACTTCCCCTGCAGTCAGTGCAACGCTGACTTCAGGGAAGGGGGAGGGAGGGGGGAACTTTGCCTTCAGTTATCTCTCAAACCATAAAGGTTTGAGAGATGAACATGGGGGCTATTAAATTATTTTACAAATATCTACAATGTTGGGGATAGTAATAATAAAGTATTACTATCCGTTTAAGTGATCATGTTAGGGATAGTGTAGGGTTAGTGTATGGGAGGTGGGAGGCCTTTGTATATATGACTTGACAAGGTAAAATGAAGATAGACTTGAGAATAAAAACAAGGGATACCATAAAAGTTGTAAAACATACTGGTGGATGACTGGTGCAGGAGAAACACGGACAGAAGAGAGTAGGGACATTTTAATGTATATCATACCCAGTGTCCTCTAGGGGCATCATGTTTCAGAGGCCCTCACCTTGGGCTCACAAAAGTTCCAATTTTACAGGATATATCCATTTTAATTCTGGATACATAGCGCTCACATCACTGCATTTATCATAAAACATAAGGAAAGAAAATAAAGTCTACAACTAAACTTAAGAATATCTTAAATGTTAACCTTTGTTTGGAGGCCTCCATTCACAATTCCTTCGGGAGCCTTGAGGGATCTTAAAACTTACCTGGAAGAGAGGGTAGATTGTGTTGGTAGCAGAAGATAAGAAAAGAAGGGAGGAATAGAACAAGAAACAATCTTGTATTGTAGTATAATTAGATAAAATGGATATTTATTCACATAGTATTACACAATGTGATTAGCTCTTTTTAGTCTTCTTTATTCTTTGTGTGTCAGTTGCTGGGTTACCGAGTCAGCTCAGACCAGTTTGTTGTACATCTTATTAAAGTTCTTGTAAATATGCACACTGTGAAGATTTATTTGTGGTGATGCCTAGGAAGGCAAAACAATGACCCTGTGCTGATTCAGGAAAGAGACCTAGCACAAGAGTGGAGCCAGAATCTTTCTCCTGACCTTGGTAAACGGTGAAGGAAGAAATCCTTCATCCTCTCTGAACTTGTCTCCACAGTGAATGAAACACTCTGTATTGAGCCGCCCTTTTGTGCTTGCTCAGTGAATTATAGCATGGTGTGAAAAGCTTGTGAAACCGAAGTGTTCAGTGACTTGGTAACTTGGTGATGTGGGAAGGGAGGCTGAAAAAACTTAATTTATCACAAAGTTACAAACAATGCTTTGTCCTGAAAGTTTCATAGTAATTGATGGAAAATAACTTGTAATCTTTATAAATCTCTTATTCAGGGAGTTTAAGGATGGGACCAAAGTGCCCCTGTGCACTAGCAGCTGCCTATTTCTTAAACTGTCCTCACATAAAAATTGAAACAACCTATCATTAACTCCTTAGTGACAAGGGTTTTTTTCAGCAATTTTGGCCTTTTTAATATACCTGTGTTCAACCATATTATTCCTCTATTTCATTTAGTACACCCACACAAATCATATACCTTTCTTGAAGCATAAGTAGGGCTATTGTTTGATACCACATTTAAATGGATAACTCACCATTAATTTGATAGTAATATAAAAAATGGAAACAAAAAAAACAACAACAACACATTTGTATAGGTTTTCCTGTGTGGTGCCTAAACAAATGGCTAGCAAAAATGCTGGAAATGTGTCTGGCCTGCAGGGTACAGAGAATTCATAAAGGGCTAACATTGAAGGGGTTAAATGACATTTGTGAATTTTGAGAATTACATGATCTCTATGGTGCAGGTGGCTTGCACCAGAATTGTGCCACTTTTTCCTAGTACATGGTCCTTGTTGCTTTAACACCTTAAGGATCAGATGGATGTGGAACCCATGACCATAGGGGACAAATACAATTCCCATCAATTTAAATGGGTCTTTTAACCCCTTCAGTGCTAGTGAGGCTTCCAACCTATTGCTTTACAATCAATGGGAATTTAGGGGGAATTTTTCTTTGTCCACTATGCTGCAGTTGGTTTACTCCAGAATTTCTCCACTGGTTATAACTAGGAACCACCTCTCCAGGGGCTTGATCCAATTGTTCCTGGTAAAACATTCAGTAGGGAAAAAAGGATACCAAATGGTACACAGTGTTACAGTAGGAATCCAATTGCCCTTCCATCAGGAACCACGACAAGCGCTGGGACACAGAACCCAACTTGTGGCCAAACTTTCATCTAGGTTTTTTCAGTCCCATAACTGATTCTAAATAGCATGAGAAATGGGAACATCAAAGGAAAACAGCTTGCTCTCAGTGTTTGACACAGTATCAAACACAGAGCATGAGCTGCAAACACAGTCACCCTCCTAAACATTAACCCTCCCCTTGTCCCTACACTACCCCTCACAATAACAATAAAGTGGTCCCATACTAGCCCTAACACTATCCTATCACCCAGCTACCTGTAATCCTGATGTCCAGCTGGGTCTTCTGCAGCCAGGTCTTCTTCAATTCCTCTTCTATAAGCTTCTAGCTTCTTCTTCATCTGTCACCCTCTTCTTTCTTCTTCTACATATGTTATCTTCATCTCTTCATCCGTCATCTTCTTTCTTTATCTGTGCTCCTCTTCTTTCTTCATCTGTAACCTTAGTGTGGAACCTGAAAAACAAAAAATATATAGTTATTAGAAATAATCTAACATTAAACACACTGTTACCACCACTGCCGCCGTCAGCGGCGTCAGGAAGCAATAGCAAAAATCCCCCCTCCTCGTACCTTTTAGGCTGTTTCCCAATACCAGCTGAGGAAAATTTGAACAGGGACTGCCTTTTATATTGCCAGTCCGTGTTCAAATTGCCCCCACATCCTAGCCAGTGGGAGTGCAGTAACCATACCTCCCAGCCAATCAGCTTCTAGCTGGAGGGATGACTCAACAAGCTAGAAGCTGATTGGCAGGGACGTGGGGTTATGCAGGGCATTTTCGGTGCCCTGCATAACCCTACTTCCCAGCCAATGGGAGCATGGGAATTCTTTGAACAGGGACTGGCCATATAAAAGGCAGTCCCTATTCAAATTTACCTCAGTATGCACTGGACTGTGGCCCAAAAAGTATGAAGAGGAGGGTTTTTGCTGTTGTTTCCTGCCGCCACTGCCGGCAGCAGTGGTGGCAGCATATGTTTAATGTTAGATTATTAGAGGGTTTGGAATGGGGAATTTGTCAAGGTCTATGAGCTGTTGCCTAGGGATGACTTTATAGACATGAGGGTAGGTAAGGAAAGCAATTCAAATAGAGAGGAGAAGAAGCTTTATTGCCAGATACCCAAGATGTTTGGGAATCAACTGCTCACATTTTGCATTTATACTAGCATTCTGTGTGAAAATTCTCGCTCTTTTTTTATATATTGAAGTTTGGAGTTTGTGTAAAGACTACTGTGATTTTGCTTGGTGGCTCTATGACAGGAAGTATTGCTTGGTTCATCATTTATTGTATCCAAAGGAACATCTGTGAATGATGGTATCGATCGGGAACTCTGTTCAGTACACGTCCTTTGACTTTGTCATAACTTTGGGGTGGCAGGGGGACACTGATGGTTAAAATGCACATCCAATCCAATTTTGGATAATTCATGTCCTCCCAGATGTCACAATCTTTTGCGCAGTTACTTTGACTGAGGCTTTTACGTGGACCTTTGCCTGTATATGGGTGTTTGCTATCTTGCTAGTACTTTGTGACTGTCATCATTTGATGAAATGTGGTAGACTGCGTAGTTGTTTGTGGCAGTTTCATATGCTACAAATGGTGGCATCACCTTTTAAGGGTGCCGTTGGCAATGGATAAGACTGCGCAGTCCTGTCACTTGCCTAATTTTTTTGGGCACTGAAATTGACTCAGGGTTGATGGAGTGTTGGTTGGTGGTGGACAAGTTATCCAACCTTAGGGGGCTGGTTGCATTAGTTTGAGCCTCTAGAAAGGTGACTTTGCATGTGCTTCATTCACTTCTGGGCAAGTTGAATTCACTTTTTGCATTACACATATGGGTAGGGTTGTTTTCTGGAGTGAGTGTTTGTGGTTACTCATCACCAAGTGAATCACAAAGGGTATGAAGTCCTGGCAGTTTGAGATTTTTTCCTTCAGGGTTTTAACAGGCAGTCTGTCTTTCAGTCAGTCTGTAATTGCAACATATCATTTAGAACTCTTTACTGATGCTTCTAGGAGCTGCAGTAGGTAAGGTTTTTATGATCCGTGAGGATTAGGACTGGTATGGAAGTTCCCTCAGGCAAATGCCTCCATTCTTTGAGAGCCAGTATTATCGCCAGAAGCTCTCGATCGCCAGTCTGATAATTGCATTCCGCAGGACTTAGCTTCTTCGAGGAATACCCACACGGGTGCAATTGGCTCTCAGGAGTAGGAAGCTGAGACAGGAGGGCACCTACTCCTGTCTCAGATGCATCAACCTCAAGTATGAATGGAAGCTCGGGTTTTGGGTGTGCCATAATAGGTGCTGCGGCCAAAGCAGCTTTTGATGACTCAAATGCCCTGATGGCTTCCGGAGACCAGTGAGTGGAGTTACCATCTTTTTTTGGTCATGTCGGTAAGGGGTTTTACAATAGAGAAAAATTGTGGATAAATTTCCTATAGTAGTTCAAAAACCCGAGGAAACGGTGGAGGGAGAGGAGACCTACGGGTTGCGGCCACTCGAGAACAGCCTAGAGTTTTTCAGGGTCCATAGCGAAACCAACCTCTGAAATTATGTACCCCAAGAAGGTGACCTGTTTGCGGTGGAACTCACACTTCTCTAATTTGCAAAATAGGTAATTTTCTCTTTTTTTACATCTGCGTGGTGGCTTTCCATGGAGGAGGAATGGATCAGAATGTCATCTAAGTATACCACCATGCACTGTTGGAGCATGTCCCAGAGGACATCATTCAAAAATTCTTGGAAAACCACCGGAGCATTGCAGAGATCAAATTGCATTACGAGGCATTTGTAATGCCCGCTCCTGGTGTTAAATGTGGTTTTCCATTCATGGCGCTCCTTTATCCATACCAAATTATATGCCCCTCGCAGGTCGAGCTTAGTGAATACCTTAGACCCTTTCAATTGATCGAATAGCTCTGTAACCAGTGGAATAGGGTAGGCATTCTTAACTGGGACATGATTGAGCCCCCTGTAGTCAATACATGGTCTCAGTTCACCACTCTTTTTCTTCACAAAGAAAAATCTGGCCCTGGCAGGAGAGGAGGACTTGAGGATGAACCTCCTGGGGCAGCACATCCACAACATATTCCTCCATGGCCTTATTCTTCATGACAGAAAGAGGGTAGACTCGACTTCGAGGAGGTATGGCACCCGGTTGTAGTTCAGTGCTACAATCGTATGGGGGGGGAGGCGGAAGCTCACCAGGCCGGCCCTTATCAAATACATCACGGAACTCTTGGTACTCGTCAGGCAGCAGACTGAAGATGTGGTTAGCACTCTCCCCACTTTTACTAGGCATGTCTTGGAACAGTTGGGTGACCATGCCATGACTTCAGCCCTTGCCCAATCGACCGTGGGATTGTGTGTGCACAACCATGGATAACCCAGGATCACAGGATAGTGATGAGAGTGGATCACCTGGAATTGTAAGGTTTCATGATGGAGAGCCCCTACAGCCATAGACAAAGGAACAGTTTCGTGGGTGACCTGCGGCGGCTGTAGGGGTCTACCATCAATCGCCTCAAGGGCAAGTGGAGTGGTACGAAGCTGCAATGGAATGGAGTGCTTTTGGGCGAAGTCACTGTCAACAAAGAGGCCCGCTGCACCGGAATCATCAAGTGCCTCTGAAGTAAAGGAACTTTTTCCCCAAGAAGGCCCAACTGATAATAGTGGTTTATCAGTATGAATTTCCTAAGGTCTGTCCTCCATAAAACCTTAGGTGAGGCCATCCCAGACGTGTGGGGCAATTTTGCAGTAGATGCCCTGCCTTACCGCAGTAAAGGCACAGGCCCTCTCTCCTCCTCAAGGCCCTTTCCGCAACTGAAAGATGAGTGAACCCAGTCTGCATGGGCTCCACATCTCATGAGGTTTCGAGAATAGAAGGTGCGGGAGGAGAGGGAGGTATGGGTGAGGACGAAAGGCTCGGAGTTAAACGGATGGGATGCCCCCGCAGGCGCTCCCTAAAGGAAAGTCTCTCATGGATACAGGAGTCAATCAGAATACAATATGAGACCAGTTCCTCCAAATCCCTGGGAAGGTCCTGGGCTGCAATCTCATCTTTGACTGTATCCGAAAGGCCAATAGAGAAAGCAGCCTCGAGAGCCTCATTATTCCAACCAACCTCGGCTGCCAGGGTACGAAACTCTATGGCATAATCGGAAACCATCCTAGTACCCTGCTGGATGGACATTAGATGCTTGGCAGCCGAGATGGAGAGACCCGGTATATCAGATACCCTTTTAAAGTATGCCACGAACTCAGGGTAATTGTATACAATGGGTTTCTGTGTCTCCCAAAGGGGAGTGGCCCAATCCAAGGCCCTGTCATGGAGTAAGGAAATCACGAGGCCCACCTTATTCCTATCAGACGGAAAGGGCTATAGTACCATCTCCAGATAGATGCCAACCTGGTGTAGAAAACCTCTGAATTGGTTAGGGTCACCCCCATAACACTGGGGAAGCGGGGCAGACCCTGTCATACCTCTTGCAACTTTGTAATCACCATTGGCTGCCAGAGCAGGAGCGGCAGCAGCTATAGGGTCAGCTTGCGCCGAGGACTGCTGAGGCAGTGGAACCAGATGCTCAGTAAGGAGCTTCAAAGCCTGGAGGGCTGCAGCAAGCTGGTCTATGCTCTGGTCTACCTGGCCCAGCCTGAAAAAAAGATTCGGTGAATTGCCTGCTTCATGGTCCTTGTGTACTGTTAGGGACCAGGACACAAAAAATGTAAAATGCTATACACCTTTATTAAAGGGATAGTAATACTTAAGTATTACTAATCCCTATAGTAAAGCCCTAGTAAAAAAAAAAATGTATTGCCCCCAGTGTCATCTCTCAAACCTTTATGGTTTGAGAGATGAACGCTTCTAAAGTTGCCCTCTCCCTCCCCCTTCCCCGAAGTCAGCTTTGTAGCTGACTGAAGGGAAATCCGGTTATAGAATATCAGGTGGATCTGCAGCAGAGCCGCGATCGCGTTAACTAAAAAAAAAACTTTCACTAAAAAGGTCTTCTATGTGTGCTTGCAAACCAAGCACACGTAGAAGACCATTTCAGTGAAAGGTTTTTTTTTTAGTTAACGCGATCAGGCTGTGCTGGAGAGCCGCCCGAAAGTCGTACAACTCTCTTACCTGCAGTCAGCTAGAATGCTGACTATGGGGGAGGGGGAGGGGGAGGGAGAGAGCAACTTTAGAAGCGTTCATCTCTCAAACCATGCAGGACAATCCACAGCAGCCAGCAGCAACAAGTCAGCAAACAATCACAAAGACATTGGAGAAGTGAGCCAAGCTGCTATAAATACCCTGAGAGGGTTAGCTGATAAGCCAGGTGAGCAATCAGAGAAGTCAGCTGGTTCAGCCTGAGCCAGAAAGTCAGAAGATAGAAGCAGTGGATAGCAGAGCACTAGATTAGCTCAGACAGCAGAATCAATAGGCAGAGTGGGAGCAGCTCAGCAAAACCTTGACAACAGCTTTGGTACTTAATTCCAGGTTAAGTGGTGCACTGGGTCATGTTCCTGATCATAAGGGAGTCTGGGTTGGTCTTGAATCTGGCCTTCCTGGAGTTGTTTCTGATAGCGGAGACGATTTTACTTTTGGGGGAAGAGTTGTGCACAGGACAGTTTGCTTTTGTTCTGACAACCTGGCTCTGCTTCAGGCTATTAATTTGGTATCAGCTTCCCCTCATCCTATGCTAGGTTTCCTCCATATGTTGGCCCTCAGGTGTTTGTATCTGAATGTATGATTGGGCAAGGCATGTACCTGGTTACATGAATGTAATTGGTGATTCCTAATTACTATCTGTGGGGTCAGCTTTGGCTTTTCTTTTTAAGACTCAGGGATGGCAAGACATTACTAAACATTTTTTAGTCAGACAGGAGCTGAATGGTTTGTGTCAGGCTAGTGTTTCAAGGCACTCAAGGAGGTGGTGGTGCTTTTTCAGTCAGCTTTTTATCTGCCTTCTTGTAGGGCATTTTGTATTGGGGAACATGGCAACAACAGTAAGCACGTAGCAGGTGGACTGGCCTTTCAGGATGTAGTATCAGGGTTAGACCATACAGTTGTTAGGTTGTGGCACTTTAAAATGGAAAAGGATCCTCTGGTTTCTCTGTTTACAACAGGTCTGCTTGAGTGTCTAGGGGCCTGTGTCCTGACTTCTATGGAGGTTTGCCCGCCCCCAAAAAGTGTTCTTTTCTATTTCATTTGGATGGGATTCCTTTATCTTGATCCAGTTAACTTATGTTTTCACGAAGGGGTTATTGCAGTAGGGCTTGTCATATGAGGTGTTTGATTCTCATTCCATTAGGATGGGAGCAGAGATTGAAGCAGTGTGATGGGGTTGGGGGATGACGTTCATTTCAAGATTTCAGGACTTACTTGTGAGTTGGGGGTTTGGGGATGACGTTGTTATCAATATTGTAGGACGTAATCAGGAATAAGCTATGATTTCAGTACTGATATGGGGTTTGATACTATGCCTACCTATAAAAAATAAACTGGCAAAGGTGGTTTTGAAAGCACAGTCTGATATTCAGTTAATTGTGTTGTCAAAAACCACTGACACTGAAAAATTTGCGCCCATTGGACACAATGAAAAGGTCGTGGAATTTGGCATTCTGTTACATACAGTGGCTTCAAGATACTTTAAAGGTCTCATTTTTTGAGGTGAAAAATTGTGCCATCAAAGGTAGGCTCTTAGATACTAACATGCATTGAAAACCAACAATGTGTAGCTTGGGAACCAGTTTGAACAGAAACTGGCCACAAAAAAGGCAGTCTCTGTTCAAATTTCCCTCATTATGGCTTGGGCAATGGCCCGAGAGATATGAATGGGGGGTGTCTTACTCTGCATTCCTGCCACCACCACCAATGGCAGCACCAGTGTCTCACTAACCCTTGGGATGCCAGGATACTTTTGAAAGATGGAATGCCTGCATGCTTTTTTTTTAAGGAATGCCAACATCTATTTAAAATTTGTGAAGGCTGCATCTTATTTCTATGTGATATGCCAGCATGCATTTAACCCTTGGAATGCCAGATCGGTGCGCAACATTGCAATGCATTGTGTACCCCTCCAGCACGCCAAGGGTTAAGACAAGCATATCTTTTTGGCATACTTTTTGGGCACTTCTGTCAATGGACTTTTTTAACTTTCAAAGACATATTTTGGAAGAAGAAGATTAGAAGACAGAAGAGAATAAGAATTAAGATTAAAGAAACAAGAAGAGAGAAGATTAAAAAAGAAGATGGAAAGTATATGACAAGTGTTACAGTTCTGGGTGTTAGGATAGTGTTAGGGCTAGTATTGTTTAACTGTCATGTTAGGGGTAGTGTAGGGTTAGTGTTTGGGAGGTGTAGGTAGGGTGACTGTGAGCCCACTCTCTTTATTTGACACTTTGTCAAACGAGAGTTGCCTATTATCCTTTGATGTTCCAACAAATTACGATATTAGCGCGAGTTGTGGGAACAAAAATCTGCAATGAGCTTTGGAGACAATGTGGATTTTGGCCACCAACGCTGGTTGGTCCATGTACTGGTCCAGCTATACGATAGCTGTGGTACACAAGTGGGTTTTTCGTTTGGTGTTTATTTTTGCCTTACCAGCTATTTTACTGATAGGCATAGTATCGAGCCCTCTGTCTCTTGATTCTCTCTCACCTCAGGTATGTTAACCCTTCATATTCTGCATCAAACCTCTGCAGCAACTGCTTAGAATTGATACATTTTTGCTGTCTCTGTAGGTAAACCTTTCATATCCTGCATCAACTCTCTGTCTCAACTGCTTATTAATTATCCATTCCTGCTGTCTGGGTATGTTAACCCTTCATATCCTGCATCAACTCTCTGTCTCAACTGCTTATTAATTATCCATTCCTGCTGTCTGGGTATGTTAACCCTTCATATCCTGAATCAACTCTCTGTCTCAACTGCTTATTAATTATCCATTCCTGCTGTCTGGGTATGTTAACCCTTCATATCCTGCATCAACTCTCTGTCTCAACTGCTTATTAATTATCCATTCCTGCTGTCTGGGTATGTTAACCCTTCATATCCTGCATCAACTATCTGCCTCAACTTCTTATTAATTATCCATTCCTGCTGTCTGGGTATATTAACCCTTCATATCCTGAATCAACTCTCTGTCTCAACTGCTTATTAATTATCCATTCCTGCTGTCTGGGTGTGTTAACCCTTCATATCCTGCATCAACAATCTGCCTCAACGTCTTATTAATTATCCATTCTTGATGTCTGGGCATGCTATTTTGTTTACTTTTTACCTTGTAGCCTGTCCTTGTCCTTACACTGTGTTCTGCTCTGGTAATTTGTATTGCACATAGGTGTAAAACAGCATGTTAATCAACTTTGAACAAACAATTGTTCAGCATTTGATTTGTTAATTACCCAATCTCAAATTGTCTCATGTAACACAACACACTGTGTACAGGGAACAGTCTAAGGCTGACATCAATTAAGGGGGACATTCACTGAGGAAGTTCATTCTGCTCAAGTGAAGCATTGAAAGTGAAGTAGAACTTAAAGGGGAACTATCACCCCAAATAAATTGCCCTCCAATAATTACCCATCTAGCAATCAGCTTACCAATAGTACTGTTATCCAGCCTAATTACGGCATTAGCCAGAAATCCTACTTCTGCCAAGACTGACAGCCAGACAACAGCGCAGGCTTCTTTGCTTACAGATATCTGTGCACCTGCACTGTTAGTCCCGGTCTCCTCTAGGAGGCGTTGCATGGTACCTAAATGGACTGATGGCATAGGTGAGCTGATGCCTTTAAAGCGATGTTGCCTGGCCGTCAGTCTCGGCAGAAGTAGGATTTCTGACTAATGCAGTAATTAGGCTGGATAATAGTACTACTGGTATGCTAATCCCTAGGTGGCTACTTGGGGGGGTACTTTTTTTGGGGGGGTTAAAATTCCCCTTTATACTTAACTTGAGCGGGAGTTGGGCGGGAGAAGGGAAACAAGATCCACTGAAGGAACCACATCTCCCAAACAAATGCTGCAAGGAAGGATCACAAGCACAGACTACAGTAAGAAAAATGCAACCCTCTTAAAGTGCCAGCTTCACACCTAGGTGGGTGAGCAGGACTAAATCAGAAAACAAAGGTTACCATTATGGGAAGGTGCTACAATTTTTGATTGTTTAAACCTCTCCCATTATACTAACAATGCTGAAATACCTTCAATTTTTTATTTCTGCATCTGTATTCCCCACTAAAATATCTGGCTTCGTCTACCTTTAACCCCCTCCTCCATTCTCCATGTTCACATTTGTCTGACACTTCTCTCATCCACACTCACTTCTACAATCTAACTCTTTATTTTACCTTGCTCTTGTACTCCCTTCCCAACACAAACAGGAAAGCCTGTGTACACAAAACACTATATCATCCCCGTCTCTCCTTCTTCTGCTACTTGCAGCTGGTGATATCTCTCCAAATCTTCAACCCTTTCTTTTCACAAACCTCTACCTCCAGTTAATATAAGAACAATTCAAACTTGACCACCTTTTCTTGTCTATAACCACCATTTCTTCATTTTCCCTGTGCTCCCTGGAATGCTCACTTCCTTATTAACAAATATAACTGTGCATGACCTGTTTTTCTCCTGCTTTCCACAGTTACTGGCCCAGACTTAAAGGAGCAGTAAACTTTTTTTTATGAAAATACATATTTTACAGAGCTTTTCCTGCTGAATAAAACAAGGTCACTCCTATTTCTGTCAGATGTTTTATTCAAAATTTATAGCAGTTTAAATAATCAGGAAGTGAATTTACTGCGTTTACTTCCTGGAAGTTCTAACTGACAGGAAGTGACAGGCAGTTTCTATCACATTCTATGGAGAACTGTTATGTCTATGACTTTTCTGACTTTCCTCTCCATTAGAATCTAACAGGAAATCTAATTAGAATTTGACCACTAGAGGGCACTGCTAATGTAAAAAACCATGGGTTTAAACTGTAATAACTCTGGAAATATAAATCTCTCAGCAGTGGGAGTACCCTTATTTTACTCATTAGGAAAATCCCTACAATATATATTTTTTCATTAAAAAAGTTTACTGCTCCTTTAACGATGGCTGTCTCTCTTCTCACACTCCATACCAACCTGGACATGTGGTAGGTGTGGGATTGCCTCTCTATATACTTTTCTGTTACAAACCACCTTCTGCTTCAACCTCACTCTGCTTCTCCTCTTTTGTGTTGCGCACAGTTTGTATTTTTCTCTCCTGTCTCTCTGCAAATTGTGGTTATTTATCTTCCACCTAATTCCATATATGCATCATTGTTTCTGACATTGAATCCTGGATTTCCATTTTGCTATCATCAGAACTCACAAGGATGGTCACTTCTTAGACCATGTGTAGCTAGAGGCTGTGTACTTTTAATTTCTCCCCTTTTCCACAATCCAATCACTATCTTGTAACATTCAGTAACTAAAATAACAGAAGCACAAAAACATCTAAGAGAAGAATCTGTATGTCAATGAGGCAAATATAAGTGATACTACTCACAAGAAATGCAGTAAAATGGGCTCATAAACAAAAGACTAGAGGAAATCTTCGGTGGTATCCTTTATCATCAAAATCTTCCTCATTAGAAGGTTCAGGACATCGGGATATCCTATAGAAACAGCACGAACACAAGAGGAAATCCTCTAAGGGTAATACCGTAGGATAAAAATACCCCTGTAGGATAAATAGATTGCACTCACCAAATGCGACCGCTGTAACTGCTTATAAAGTAAAATAAGGAAATCCCAAAATCGATCGTATCATGGATAATAAGCATAAAATATTTATTAATAACAATAACCCGACATGTTTAGTGAGCTCTCAACTCAATTCATCAGGGGATACAGAATGGCACACAAAGTGCTATATATAACAAAATAAAGATGTAACATACCAGTCTCTGCTTTTTCAAACCGCACTCATGTGTGTAGCGTCGTCTCCAACCGCCTACTGCAGCTTCTGCTTCATCCCTGTGTCGCCACGTCCCAAGCCTCGTTTCACAGGTTGCTAAGCATCCAACCGACACCTGACTACACGTCCCTCACTAGAAGGACTGCAGACGCAGATAGAGACTTCACTCACAAGCGTTCCCCGTGTAGCAAAAAAAGCAGTAGCATATATGAACACTAAGTACATATTTAGAAACAAAACAGAGAAAATCCGCAAGGCTTGAAAGTATGCAGTACAAAAGTAAAAAGAAACATTTTAAGAACATGATTCCCATAAGAAATAAAACTAACTATATCCATCTGTAGCTAAATGACTAATATCTGATGATAAAAATGCTCTCTGTAACAGCAAAGCCATAATGGAGTCACAGGAAGTTACTAACCTCTAGCTCCTCATTTAAACCATGGGGAGCCAGTGTACCCAACCTGTAAATCCAATACACTTCTCTCTTGCACAACCTGCCATATCTATTAGGAACCAATGCTGCCACATGTTAAATTCCACAGATTTTAAAATTGGATAAATTGCCAAAGGCACAGCTATTAAAGTGCTGAGGCACAGAGTGATCCACAGATTTGTTTTGGATAAGACGCCTGTGTTCACCTGCTCTGTCCCTACAATTCCTAATAGCCTGTCCAACATACTGTATACCACAGCCTCATTGGACTACATATATGACAAATTGTGTCGCAGGTAATCAGTTGTTTAATTTGAAATTAATTTTGATTGACAAAGCTACTCACTACAGTCTCCCTATTGGTAATATATTTGCAATTCATGCACCGTGTGTGCATGCATCTAAAATTACCTGTGGGTGGTGTAATGCCAAAGATTCCCCTGTGGGAAATAACCCGTTCTTTCTTAGGGCGACTAGGTGCAATACATCCTCGGATAGTTTTAGCTTTCCTATAGCTCACTTTGCTAGATTTACTAATAAGTCCATCCAGCAAAGGATCTTCTAGCAGGATATCCCAATGTTTTGATATGATATTTTGAATCATAGAAGAAGAGATAATAAATTACGTGATGACTGCCGGTAAGCGTCTTTGAGGGCCATTAGTATTGAACCGCCCCTTTCTACTTTTATCGTTGCTAGGTTCAGCCAATAATGTACTTCTATCCAAAGGGAGAGCTCTATTATATGCCGCCTGGTTCACTGCAGGTGAATAACCCCTTTCCAGAAATTGGGCTCCAAGTTCTCCTCCCTTTTTCTTAAAATCCTCTATGGAGCTACTGTTTCTACTCAGCCGATGGTATTGCCCATAAGGAATATTTTTAATCCACTTGGGATGGTGGCAACTATCTGCTTTAAGATATTGGTTACTGCTAACTTCCATTTTATATATTCAGCTCTCACTGGATTCTCCAGTTATTCTTTATAAACTTAGATCTAGAAACTCTATATAGTGCTTATGGATAGTAGAGGTGAACGGCAATCCCATATCATTGGAATTGCACTGTGACACAAATGACTGTAGGTTTCCCTCTGATCCCTTCCACACGATCAGGATATCATCTATATATCTCCCATAGAACACCAGGCTGCCCCCCCCCACCTGCTAGATGGCCATATGGATAGGTCCTCCCACAGACCCATAAACAAATTAGCAAAAGAGGGGGCAAACCTGGTGCCCATGGTAGTGCCAGTGATTTCTAAAAGAAGGCATCCTGAAAAGTAAAGAAGTTATGATACAGGATGAATGAAATACAATCCAACAAAAAGTCACTTTGTTCTTTACATATCAATGAATCTAAATAAAAAAAGTATCTAATGGCTTGCAAACCTAGCGTATGATCTATACAGGTGTACAGTGAAGCCACGTCCAACGTAGCCCAAATGTAGTCCTCTTTCCATTGAATGGACGACAACTTCAATAATATGTCTTGAGAATCACGAATGTAAGAAGATAATTGGATGACGTATTTTTGAAGAAAGGAATCTACATATGCTGATAGGTTGGATGTAAATGAATGAATTACAGCAATAATTGGTCTTTCTGGAGGGTTATTCTGATCTTTATGTATCTTAGGAATATGATAAAAGAAGGCCACCTCAGGGTGCTCGATGTTAAGGAAATCAAATTCCTGTAAAGTAAGAATACCCTGGGTGCGTCCCCTTATCAACAGTTCTTTCAACTGTTCGCTGTACACCAAAGAGGGGTTATAGGTAAGCTTACGATAAGACTTACAATCACCCAATAACCTATAAGCCTCTTCAAGATAGGTAGTAGTGTCCTGCACAATTATAGATCCACCTTTATTGGCTTCTCTGAGGGTAGTCGAAATATCCTTGGATAGCCTATTCAATGCCCATCTTTCACTAGAACCAAGATTATCTTTCCTAGCATGTGACTGCCTATGGGATGTTATCTCACGGTAATCTTTCATAACCAATTTGAAAAAGGGTTTTACAAAGGGGCCTTTATATTGTGTAGGGAAGAATTGGGATTTTTTTTCTAAAATTAGAATGAATAATGCTGTCCATATTGTTCCCTTTTTCCTCCTCAATACAATTTCCTTCATGAAATAAAGACTCCAATGCTTTCAGGCTTTCAAAATCTTGTGCCCCCCCCCAAGGTCAACTGTTTGAATCGATAAGTTACCTATAGACCTTTCCTTAGATTTAAAATATCTTTTAAGGGATAATTCCTGTACAAACCTCTTCATATCCAAAAAGAAATGAAAATCATCAGGACTATTCGAGGGGGCAAACTTTAAGCCTTTCTTCAATACTTTAACTTCCTCTGGTTCAATCGTTCTACTTGAAAGATTAAAGATAGAGCCCTTATTGGTATGTGGAGAGATGTTCATAATTTGGACCGCTTGCTTTCTTCTTCCTCCCCCACCTCTACATCCTCATTTGACTTTCTTTTTTCTTTCCTCACTTCTTTTTTTCCTTCATTTTGCTTATCGCTCCCATCTCCAAAAAATGCTGATGCAATAAGATAGACCCATTAGACATAGATCCCGAGATGGTCTGTTTAGAATCATTAATGTGTGCTCTAAGGGTCTCAAATGAATTCTTTCGAGGTAAAGTGGGTCCATTTTTATCTTCTTTAGAAACCATCTTATCCTCCCTAGGTGATTTTTGGGCCTCTGTAGTTGACACAATAATCTGAGTTTTTATAGGAACATCAGTCCGAATGGGTAAAGTGTCATGTACAGAAGCCTGATCTCCAATGGGAGGGCGATTGGCAGTAGTCCCTTGGATTTATTAGTCCTAACTTTTCTGATTCTGGACCAATTTTTCTTTTTGTTATTAGCATAATCATTTATGTCTCTGGTATATTTACTAATCTTTCTTTCTTTTAAATTATATTCCAAGGTATCCACTTTGTTCTGCACTGCCTTATCAAGTTCTCCAAAAGCAGAATTGCTATGATGTTCCGCCAAAATAACAATGATTCTCCCTATTTCTTTTTCAATTTCAATCAGTTTAGATTCTCTATATGCTATGATGTGTCGCATCAAGGAATAAGAGCAATTATCTAAAATGTTGTCCCATTCTTTTATAATATTATTGTTCACAAACTACATTTCTTAAAAATCCTTAACCCTCTAGGTATTATTTTATTATCAATGTATTGTTGTAATGACAAAATGTCCCACCATTGTTTTAATTCCATACATAAATTATCCTCTAATTGTTTGAAAGCCCTTTGTAGTATGGTGTTAGAATCTATATTACCTTCATCTGATGTTTTAGGTGTTTTTTGAAATAACATTTCTAAATTATGTTTCCTCTGGGTTCTAAAACCCACGGCTTGGCTAGCCATAATAAAAGAAAAGGACTCACAAATTAAAAACAAATAACAATCTGTGAGAATAACTGAAGTCCCACTGTTAGTACAAGCCGCTATAGTATCACTGGAATCCTCCACATACAAAGGACCAAAAGTACATACAAATATACAAAGTGTAAAGACCAAAAAACAGGGCAATAAATAAGTCTCACATTGAGTTAGTCCTCATACTGCTCATACTTCTTCCACAATCCCCACTTCCTCTCCCCGCTTCATACATAACCTCAAGTCACTTAATCTCACTGCTGTCCAGTCCATTCCCACTAATGCTGACACTAACAGCTTTGTCAAAACCTACAGCTCGGTCCTGTTTTCTTCTTTGAACCTGCATGTTCATTTCTCTCTCTCTGCTGCTCCTGTAAATCTAATCAACCGGTATGGATTAACAAAAACACCAACTTCCTCCGCTCCTGTAGCTGTTCAGCTGAAAGAATTTGTGGAAAGCCTAGCACACTGGCAGACTTTTTCCCCTATAAATTCCACCTTTTCTGCTTTAGCTCTGCTCTCTCCCAGGCTAAAAAAGGATGGTCACTTCACAAGTCACACTCATAATTCCAACCCCTCCTTCTCTTTTCTACCTTTGACTCTCTCTTCCACCCTCCATTTCCTCCCTCCCAAATTCTGTACAACCGCAAGACTTTGATAACATCCTCAAAGTCAAAATAGATTCCATCCATCCATGAAAATATTACACTTTGCAAATATGCTATATAAATAATCATATTCATTCATTCAAGTTTGGCCACTGGGAGATGAATTGTTTTTTTCATAAGTGAGGCCTAACATAATGCTTTCAATCTTTATTCATGTGTGTCTTTTCTGCTTTTTTTTGTTTCAGGTTACAGTGTGAATGTAGGTTGATTCGTGGCCCAATCCTACATCTGCCGGGCCTGGGGAGGAGCTTCAGTCCAGAGAGATAAAACATGACTGGGTTTTTCAGAGGTGGGTGTACATTTGCTGGGGTAGTGGGGTAAGATGTGGAAACAGATTATTTTATTGGGCATTTGGGAGTGTAGGGAAGCTCATTGCAGGATATCCTGCTTATATATGCCATGGTAAAAATTTTGATTTTCTTTCTCAGAGGGAATTTTTGCCTTTGTTCAAGATCAACAGGAAAAAATTAGGTGTTTTTACAGGAATATGATCTTACTCCACCCATTTCTTGGAGGGGGACAAGGTTACATCTGGAGATCAAAGGGAGAAGGAAAATGTAAATAAAAAGGCCACTAGTTTTGTGAAGAGGAGGGGTCTGGTGATTAGACATCATCAAGAGTTAGAGGCTGAACCTAGGGTGTTTTTTCTGGATGGTGTCCACCTCACTGATATAGGGTTGCTGTTGAAAGGCCTCTTTCCCTGATCTATTGTGGGGCACAGACACTTAAAGATTTCAAGTGGTTGTGCCTTGGCAGTATGCTTTCTGGGTAAAGCTTGGGGCTTTACTGTGATAGTACAAGACCATGACTCTTTGACTTGGTCTTAAGAGTCCTGGGTATAGCTGTTGGGCTAACACTTATTACATTCAAATACTTTAGGGCTGGATGGTGGGAAGGCCCTCAGTCAAGTAGTGTTAACAAAGTTTGTGTATTAGACTATATTGTTCTGGTCAGGTAATGACTATGTATTATTAAACACTAATAGGCTTACATTTACTTTTCATTGTATTCATGCTTCATTTGTTAATAAATGTAATGTATGCATAATTATTGTTTTATCTCTGTGATAAGAGTCGGGGCTTTTTAAACACATCCTGGCAATCATTGTGTGCTTTAAAGGGATAGTAATGTTTCATAATAAAAGCAGCTTTAATTAATCATCATATTATTTGGACTTTGGAGAGTGTTATTTCAATTTTGTCAGAGTTGTAGTTCAAGAGCAATTCAATGACAAAGTCTCCCCCTCCCGCCCCTTTTACTGATGTAACACTGCTCAGCCAGAGCAGAAGGGAGGTGCCCAGGTAGAATGCAGAGAGGGACAATCTTCAATTAAGATAAGGGAAAAACCTGAAAAACTTGTCAAGGGGGGCAGGGTTTTCATTGTTTTCATAGAAAGAAGATTATCCCCTGCTGTTATCTGTCTGGTCTATGGACTGCATTCCACATCTGAGAAGAGATGGCTTACACTAGGTAAAAGGGGCGGGAGGGGAACTTTGCTTGTGAATATCTCTCAAACCATAAAAGTTTGAGAAATAAGACATATCGTTCTTCATGTTTTTTTAATGCCTACAAAATAAAATAAAGATAAAACGAAGTATTACTATCCCTTTAAGGGGAGGGGGTTAAGAGTATGATGATGTAAAGGGTGAATGACTTGACACTGCCCCGCAAAGGGACCTGCAGAGCAGAGTAAAACTCAGGGAGAGAAGCTTGATGTGCCTAGAACGGAAGAAAGCAGTAGGTCAGTAAGGGGGGCAGGTTTATGTTAGTGTTGATAGGGGAATTTTGGGAATGTTTTATTTGCCCCTTATGATGCAGTTGGTCTATTCCAGAATGACTAAGTTCTTAGCACACCAGCCTCAATGCATCTGTTAGGAAATTATACATCTTTCCTGCCGTAAAGTAAAAAATAATAATTTTATGTATTTAAAACTTTGTGTCTTCCCTATAATCCTTTGAATAAGAGGTTCCTCAGAGAGTTAATTGCCCTGACCTTTAATATATTTGTAAATATAAGTCATTCCCCATATAACATTGTATGCACCCTTTTCCAGTGTAAATAAACCCAATATGACTAACCTTTCTTACATTTTGTTTCTCACTCCTAAACACTTTCCAGTTCCCTACTGTCATTTTTATAAAATGGTGACTAAGACTGTACTCAGGAATTTCTAAAGAGGAATATTATACTGTCCCACATGGGTGTTATTAAAGGAAAACTACACCTCCTAATACATTTATACATCTCATCATTAATCAGTCTTGGATATCATGTCCATGGAGGAGAACACAGGGCTTAACTTCCCAATAGGCAAAGTAGTCAGCTGCTTAGAGCACCAAATTTTGAGAAGTGCCTCAGCTGTGCTGGCCAATACGTTGGAGATCTCTTTCTTCCCCAAGGGGTTAAAGCTTTTTTTTATGCTGTGCTTTAGTGGGAGGCATGGTCCCAGTAAGAGTTGTGTCTGTGTGTGCTGAGATGTCATTATGTAGTTCCATCCCCACCCATGAACCTGACTTTGAATATGGATGTTTAGTTCTAATTAATTTTATTAAATAGACTAAAGAAGACTGGGGAAGGGGTCCTCCATGAGCTATAGCAAACTGAGGGCCAGATCCCCAGACATCCTGTTAGGAGGCAAAGTGAGATGACAATAGTGCATAAATTAATTTGTAAACTTATAGCTGGTGAGACCAAATTACTTGAGCTGAGCATCAACTACCACAAACACTGTGTTTTCCACTTTTTAAAACAAAAAGGCCATCTGTCTACACATGTAGGTCTCCATCAGAGTGAATTAAATCTGGCAAGATACTGCTGGAAGACAGTCAGCAACCCAAATCAGAGACCCAGACTCTCTGTAAATAAGAATATTATGTAAGCATTGTATTACGGTTATAGTACTTGTTGTAGTGTGTAATAATGTCCTAAAGCCCTTCACCCCTTGACGGAAGGCACTGTGCCAGGTATAGGGTCCTGTTTCTTCTCAGACAAATCTAGTGCCACACACCTAATGGAATTTGGCATCCTAGGCAGTTTCCTACTCTTCCTATTGGTACATTAAGGAAGAAACTTTATCTGTTACTAAGCTCACTCTTTAAAATGAAATAAACTCTAGAAATAAGTGGCTACTAATTTGTTTAACATAAGGATTTACCTAGCTAGGTGACATTACTAATCAAAATCACATATATATATTTTTTTTTTATTTGTATTTGGGCTCTGTTGTAGTCTACTACCAGCTGTTTCAGTTTGAATGATAAATTGATAAGGTGATCCTTAGAAGCCATTCAGGTGCACTGAAGATTACTGTTTGTTGTTTGGAGGCGTGAACTAGAAGCAGAAAAACACAGTTGCAGCCCCCAACAACAGATTTGTCGCCCTTGTTCTTTCATTCACACCTCTTCTGTATTCCACCACTGATTGGAATGCTTAATAGGTGTATCTGATGGCTGGCACATGTGAGTACTAGCCACTCATTGGAAGTTGAGATGAGCAAGACGGTTCACTTGTAAGATGTAGACCTTCTTTAATAAAGGCACTAAGTTGCAGCATGCTGGACTTTGTTGCAATCACTTTGGGTGATAGTTGCCTGTGTGAGAAGCACCATACTCCAGCATGTTACCTTTCGACATGGGCTACAGATCCAAAGCAGAGTTGTTGCTGTGGTGTTTCAGGTGTGCATGGGCCAAAAAAGTTCACTGTATACAGGCAACTGCAAAAAATATTTAGATACATGTACTGGACTACTGGATAAAGATACCACCCTAAGTCAATCTATGGACCCCTTCAGGACAAGAAGACTGCGCAACATATTTTAAAAAATGCACAGTTCCCCTCCAAGTCTTTATCAAGATTCAAGTCTTTATCAAGACAGTAAGGTAATCAGTAATATATTGTAATTTGTTGAAAAAATGCTGTTCCTATGTTTCTTCTGCAAAATAAATACAAACGATAGATCAAGACCATATTTATATCAGTCACAGAAGGACCGGTAACTTATCTCTTGCATTTGGAGATCAGATCACTTTTGTGAACGGAAAGCTCCCTAGGGTATGCTATTGGATGGTACATTATTTCCTGCATTGACTAATAGCTGTTAGTGCTATGTCAAGTTCTTCCCGGCTCCCAGGGCTAAAATAAAGTAATCAGACATAAAACACTCCACCACAGCTGCCAAGTCTAACATTTACAGCAGGGCTCATTGTGCATCAGAGATCTCAATCTTAAAATATGGGCACTTTTAAGATAAGATCTATTTTAATCTAGGAATAAAATTTGATGTACACTACAGCCCTTTTCCATACACTTCTGTCATACAAGTAAAAACATTGTTTGTGGATAAGACCTGCATCGTATTGCATTATTTAAATGGATTATCCTAGTATAGACATAAACTCAGGACAGCAATTACTGAAGGTTAATTGTAGAGGTAATAAAAAAGCATTTACATCCTCTTCTAGATTTTGATGAGACTGTGCTATTTCCTTTCTTATAGAGAAACAGGCAAAAATCCAACCTAACATACTGGAAAAACTGTCCCAGAGTGTAAAATATTAGTACTAGATGCAGGTTCCGGAGCAAACCAACTGCACCATAGGGGAGAAATTAAGAGTCTCAAAACCACCCTTGATTTAAGTAGGTCTATTAACTCCTTGAATGTTAGAGAGGTCTCAAATTAATTGTGAAGCAATGCAATGGATAACACTCTAGCATTCAAGGATTAAAAGGCCTTCTTTAAATCAATAAGAATTGTCATTTGTCCCCTATGGTGTAGTTGGTATGTCCCAGAATTTCTCCAGTTCTTCATAAAGGCGCAGTTAACCTTTTCTAAGAAAACCTGTATGCTATAGGGCTTTTACTGTTGAGTAAAATAAGGGTAATTCCACTGCTGTCAGTTGTTTTATTCAAATACTATCATTTCAAATTGTCAAGAAGTGACAGCATGATTCAAACTGACAGCATTCTGTAGAGAACTGTCTGTCAGTGACTCCCCTTTTCCACAGATTGCAATAGAAAACTAATTGAAATCTGACCACCAGAGGGCACTGTTCATAAAAAAAAGTTTAAACTGTAATAACTCTAAACTGTAATAACTCTGAAATATGCCTCTCCCAGAAGAGGAGATACTCTTGTTTTACGCAAGAGAACAAGCTCTACAACATATATATGTTTCCCTACAAAAATTGTACTGCTCCTCCAATGCAGACAGCTACAGACAAGCAGTTCTGGAGGAAACCAATTGCACCATAGAAGATAAATAAACATTCCCAAAATGTCATTGATATAAAAGGGAATTTTTAAAATCATAATGTGTTGGAGACAGCTCTAGCATTCTAGGGGTTAAAGATAGACTAAACTCAATTGCGTTTACAAAAAGGGGA
Organism: Rhinophrynus dorsalis; assembly: GCA_037306005.1. Taxonomy (NCBI): domain Eukaryota; kingdom Metazoa; phylum Chordata; class Amphibia; order Anura; family Rhinophrynidae; genus Rhinophrynus; species Rhinophrynus dorsalis. The sequence goes on along the minus strand of CM074719.1, from coordinate 470,854,217 downwards.
GGAGTTCTGGGGCAAACCATTTGCACTATAGGGGAGAACCAAAAATGTCAAAAAGTCCTATTGATTTAAATGGGGATTTTAACCCCTTGAATCCTAGAGAGGTCTCTAACAAATTGCTTACAATACATTGGAGGCCTCTCTACCATTCAAGAGGTCAAAAAATCCCTAATAAAATCAGTAGGGATTTTTAGTTCCCTCTTATAGTTTGAATGGTTTGCCTCCATTTGTCTTTTGAACATACGGCCCATAATGTTATGAAAAATGTTGTTTGTTTTTTATGGATTTAAAAAGAAAGTTCTCATGAAGCTGATGTAAAAACAGTATCTTGTAATGTGGTTCAGTATTTAGGCAGCGACCACATTTAGCTGCACAAAAAGAATGTGGTTATGCTGGGACCACCAACTGTGCATGAGCCTGTCCATTCCATCCCCAGCAGTCCTGACAGGTTTCTTTGTGGGGTCCATCACTTGTATCAGGAGGCCATACCTTCATCACCCAATAAATCAATCAATCAATCAATCAATCAATCAATCATATTGTATCTGAACAAACTATGTCCTGGATGTTTTAACACTCCTCAGGAAGAGCAGGAGGTACCCTCCAGCAGGTGATTGTGCCCAGCACAACTACAGACTCACCACATTGTCCCACAACATGCTCCAACCTGGATAGCACTGGAAAAATAGAAAGCTATGTTACACCCAAGACTTACTTGTGGTTTTATTCAGGAGTTCCCAGTAATGCCACATTTTTCCACAAAAAATAAATACATTATTCAATATGGTACTTTTCTCAGTAAAAAGGCAATGGTAATACCATAATGCATTTAAAAACTCTAACATAAATATATGTGATTGTTTCTCCTTAAACAATTTTACCTCCCTTCTATAATATTTTTACAGATCCTGTCAGGAACAGGATAATAAAGATACATGACATTTTATTTTTAGTTGTTTCCCTTTAATTGCATTAGATCAGGTTTCTCAGAGAACAGCAGAGCTAAAGCAATGCCTGGAATCATTACCTTTCCTACTCAATGCTATTTGGCCCATATTTATAAAAACTGGAGTTATTCTGGAGTAAACCAATTGTCCCCATAGGGGGATAAATAAAAATTCCCATGCTCTTGAATAGAGATTCTTTTAACCCCTTAAATGCCCGAGAGGTCTCCAATGCATCTCTTCACAATGCATTGGATAGCTATGTAGCATTCAAGGGGTAAAAAAAGCCCAATTTAAGTTAAAATGAATTTTTTGACCCCTATGGTGCAGTTGGTTTACTCCAGAATAACTCCAGTTTCATGAGGTTCCAGAATATGGCTCCTTGTTTCAATCTCCTGTCTTGCGTACTTGGAATACTCCTTCTCTCCTCAGTCAGAATTCTCAGACTCGGTGAGAGATATCCTGCAGATCTGACCCTTGAGAAGAGAGGCTGGCGCCAGCAAACAGGCCTTTTGTCTTTTACCAATCCATCAACTCTGCTTTAATCAATAGAGATCATTACAAATGGAATCATTGGGAACATTATCTATCCATTTAGTTCAGATGTATAATCCCTCTGAGCTCTGAATGACTTCAGTATGGTATGAAATAAAACTACTGTAACTATAAAATGCTTTCACACAGGCCTTTCAGTCAGTGCTCTAAAGCAAATGAGCATTCCTTTACTATAAGATTCTTCTTAACAGCACATGGTGCATATCAGGGGAGGCCAACACTAGTCCTCAAGAGTTATGAGTGCAGAGTTTCAGGACTATTTGTGTGCGGATGCCTTTTTTCAGGGTATCTCAGCTTGTTTATAATCAGTGGCTGTCGTTTTAATGTTTCCAACTGTGCTCAAGCAGTGATCATGAGAATATGCATTGTTGGTAGTTCATGAGGACCAGGATTGGCTACCCATCAAATATATGATCTGAAATTAGTAGTTCTGTCCTTTCCAAGGAATGTGCCAGACTCTGTACTGGTTAGCTAAACATTATTAACCCTTTAAGGACCAGATGGGTATGCAATGCATTGATTTGCAAAGTGTATAATCTCTCCTGTCCTTATAAGGATAACCCACTGCATTCAAGATATGTCTACAGCAAGTTACAAGCATAGAAAAGGAATAGAATAGGAGCAATCTGTGATAAATTCATTATTAGATACAGTTTTAAAAGCCATGCCAAAAGCAATAGATGAGTACATAGACATAAAATGGCAACAGTCTCAAGCATGATGAACTGTAATTTTGTATCTGTTTATTGCTTTTTGAATGGCTTTAAAGGGATAGTTATACTTCATTATTACCCCCATGTTGTAGCCCTTAAAATTCTGAATTCAACGATACCAGTGGCATCTCTAACATTTATGGTTAACATTAACATTATCCGCTTTCAAAGTTCCTTCTGCCTTGACGTCAGCAATCTATCTGACAGCAGGGGAATCGGTCCCGGGACCGGTGGCGGCTCTGCAGCAGTGCTGACATCTCGTTATAGAAACAGAAATCCTTTACTAAAATGGTCTTCTACGTGTGCTTGCAAACCAAGCACACATAGAAGACCATTTTAGTGAAGGATTTCTGTTTCTATAACGTGATCTCAGGACTCCTGCAGAGCCGCCGCTTGCTCACTGACCGGATTCCTTTGCTCTCAGCTAGAACGCTGACGTCAAGGGAAAAGCCAAAAAGAGGGAACTTTGAAAGTGGATATCTCTCAAACCATAAAGGTTTGAGAGATGCTGCTGGTATCGTTGAATTCAGACCTTTAAGGGCTACAACATGGGGGATAGTAATAATTTATTACTATCCCTTTAAACTTGTATCTAATAATGTATGGATTTAATTGATTGCTTTGTTCTCACACACTATTCCTTTTCTATGCTTTTTTGCAGACTACAGATCAAAGCATGAAAATGTGCATATTGGACAGAGGAAAATCCACTGGAGGGATTCAAGCTCAGGACAGATCATGGCATGCAAAGGTTGACAATTCCAGATGACAAAGCAGTCTCCAGAAATACAGGGGATTGCAGACAATAAACAATGTATCAGTGCCGTCATACCATTATGCTGGCTTTAAAACAAAAATGGAGTGTGTGAAGTACACACAGAGAATGAATAAAACTAAGTAGTTTATTCTTGGGTACAGCGCCCCTCACGTGTTGTTTAGTCATGGTTTTTGTTAGCTAGGAGTAAGAAAATTTGTTCTAACACCTTGAATTAGGTGTAATCACTGAATCTCTTTAAAAACGCAAACATTTTAGCTACCCACACTTTTTGAAATGCACTAGCCAAAAAAAAGAACACTCGTTCATTATTCATAAAAAATGTGTAATTCAGTAACATTTTGGCACTAATCATTTTTCCATCAAAAGAACATTGTAAGTAGTGATTGTACACATTTCTTGCATTCCCCCCTATGGGCCTTATGCAGGAAGCCAAAGAGATGGTATTCTGGAGGGAACCAACTGCATCATTCATTGGACACCTCTCTAGCAATAAAGTTGTTAAAAGCCCCATTTAAATCAATGGCAATTTAGGTAATTCTCTTGCCTCCTGTTGTGCATTTGGTTTGCTCCAGAATTCCTTAGCTAGGATAAGACAAATGGGGTATCTTGGTGAGACCTGTGCTGCTGTCCCCATCCAGAGGCCAAGGAAGCACAGTCGGAAGGTTCCATTGTTCTGCTCTTGTTAGAGGGACCCTCTAGCTCTGGCAGTGGATGCCATGTCGATCCCATGGCACTTCCCTTTGGTGTACATCTTTCCTCCCATTCCCATGCTACACAGGGTGTTGCGAAAACTGCATCTGGAGGGCTCTCCAGTTCTGATTGCTCCGCACTGGCCTCATCAAGCTTGGTTTCTGGAGCTCCTGGATCTCTCTGTGGCGGAGCCCTTTCGACTTCCCTGCCGTCCGGATCTTCTTCTGCAGGGGTACCTGTGGAAGGAGGATGTGGACTGTCTGGGTTTGATGGCATGGAAATTGAATCCTCAGTACTGAAAAAGAAGGGTTTTTCTTCGGGTATGTTGGCCACTTTGCTTAGTGCCCGCAAACCTGTTTCCTCTAAGGCGTACCACAGAGTCTGGTCTTCCTTCCTCTCCTGGTGTGCCGATAAGAATCTTTCCCAGGAATTTGATCTGCCAACAATCCTATCCTTCATACAGGATGGTGTGGAAAAGGGCCTCAGCTTGAGTTCCCTTAAGGTTCAGACTTCTTCTCTCTCTGTTTTCTTTCAGAGACGCATCACTATCCTTCCAGACGTCAAGGTGTTCTTTCAGGGCGTCACTCATACTCGTCCTATCTTTCGACATCCTGCTCCTCAGTGGGATCTCAATTTGGTCTTGGGTGTCCTTCAGCCCCCTCCATTTGAGTAATTGGCTACTGTTCCTCTGCTTATGCTGACTTGGAAAATTGCCTTTATCCTGGCGATTGTGTCTGTTCGCTTCGTTGTGGAGTTGCATGCCCTGTTTTGTAAACCACCCTTTTTGGTGTTTCACAAAGACAAGGCGGTTCTTCGCACTTCTCAGGAGTTTCTCCAGAAGGTGGTCTTTGACTTCCACATTAATCAGGAAATCGAGGTGCTCTCCTTCTGTCCTGACCCAACATCCAACAAGGAGAGGGATCTTCACTTGCTGGATGTGGTGCGATGTTTCAAGTTCTATGTGCACCACACCGAGTGTATTCACCAGTCTGACGCCCTGTTCGTCATTCCTGAGGGTCCCAGGGCAGGGAGACCGGCATTCAAAGTGACCATAGTGTCTTTGATTAAGCCTAACAAACTGCGGAAGAAGCCTGTTCCATTTAGGGGTTTTGGCTCATTCCACTAGATCCATTGGGGCATCTTGTGCTTACAAGAATCAGGCCTCAGCTGATCAGTTGTGCAAGGCCGCTGCTTGGTCGTCTGTGCACACCTTCTCTACACACTACCGTGTTGATGTGCTGGCATCGGCTGATGTTAGCTTTGGAAGGAAGATCCTGGAGGCAGTCTTACCTGTTTAGGTTCTCCTTTCGTCTCTTCAGTACTCCTTCCCTTTTGAGCCCAGTTGGCTCTAGTTCTGTGTGCTGTGCATGTGTTGGTGAGCTTACCCCCTCTTTTTTGGCCAAAAAGGTTGGCATTAATGCCTCAATCTTATTCACAGTGTTATTATATATACCCAATACAGGGCACACTAATCACTAGTATACTGGAGGAGAGCAGATTTATGGTATGTTCTGTGTTTGCACTTGTTTGGGGGACTGGGGAACCCTTTTAGTCCTTGCTGCACACATTAGTTACCTTTAATTTTTCTACTGGACATTTCAATAAAAATAATAAATAAAGTCACAAGTTATTATACATACACATATATATTTATTATACACATAATTCTATGTACTTAGGTGAGTTAGCTCTGAAAGCTATCCTTTTTGTCTTACGCTTTGTAGACTATTCGAATGAAGTAGTTCTACTTATATCGCGCAATCTCGGCTCTGCTGTAGAGCCACGTCCGATCTGCGCACCGGATTCCAAATCTGACAGCTAGATAGCAGACTTGACCATTTTGGTCAATGAGGGGAAACTTTGCTTGTGAATATCTCTCAAACCATAAAGGTTTGAGAGATAAGACTTTTATCGTTCTTCATGTTTTTTAAATGCCTACAAAATAAAATAAAGATAAAATTAAGTATTACTATCCCTTTAATCTTTGCCAACTTTACTCATTGAGGTTTTTTTTGGATGTGCATACTGAAATTGTACATTTGGACATTTTGATCAGCTTTTATTGGGGAAATGTCCTTTGTCCTTAGGACAATATATAATGCCTGTCAGGGAGTTTCTCTGTATCAGTGAGTAAAGCTGTCAAAGATTCAGCTCTCAAGATAAAGTAAATTAAGGATAGTAAATTAGTAAAGATAGTAAATTAGTAAAACAGGATAGATTCAGATCATAGGACAAAGCATGTTAAGGTTAGGACTATAATGGGGTACCTTTACATTGTGTGTAGCTTAGCATACTATGGCCATGTTATGTGACTAAAATGTCATCTTTAATATAGTGGTCACAGGCAATATACTGCAGAGTAAAGGGTTAATACTGATTTAATTTGGATGCACACCAATATGTTGTGTTTTTGCTTTCATGCTAGTGGGCCCCCGGTGAAACCACTTACTCTTCAGTCCAGATGCGTGTCCCAGTGTAGCCATGGACTGGATAATCTCAGTGAACAATGTCATTGTACACATGTACAATGAAGTCATTCACTTGTGCCTTCTCCACCAGGGATGTTACTATGGTAGGAACTGGGGAGGGGGACCAGTAATAATGATAGCTCCCCCATGCTCTTACCAACATGAAACTGCCATTACTATAAAGGGGAGAATCTCTTCTTTCTTGCAATGTTCCTTAGCGCTGCCCTCAGAAATTATGGGGCCACAGTACAGGTGTAACCAGCATGGCCCTCCCATGCCCTATACATTGTTCTTCTTAACATTTTGAATGCCATCTAGCTCAGTCCCCCTCCCCTTCACCTCACCTGTCTTAAAATACAGCTTTAATATTTACAGCTAGGCACAATGATCCAAAAATTCATCTCTTTCTCTTTATATTCACCTGTTTTTCCCTTTATGATTGTCTATACAAGCACTTAATTACTGCACTTCTTGTACCCGTTCTATACTAAATGTAAACTGCAAAGTGCAAATGTCGGCTCTATATAAATAAATAAATACATATATATATATACATGCATACATACAGTACTAACCATTGAATATACGTAGTCTAATGCAGTGGTTCTCAACCTTTTTTCATTAAAGGCACCCCTATACACTATCCGGAATTCCCAGGGCACCCCTAACTTCGCAAAAGTCCTATATCAGTGTGTATTGAAGAGGACATATATGAGTAGTTGTTACCTTTACCTCCCCAAATCAGAATAACATAACTGAGCAGTGAAAGAGATAGGATGCTGATGTCCTGTATAACTGGAGAAGTCCTGGGACAAATCAGCTGCAACACTGAAGACAATAAAACAAAAACACTCCCAAAGATTTAGGGCTCGATTTAAAGGCAGCCGTTACACCAGCCACTAAGAGGCACATCGGCCTGCAAATAACACATGATTTATGGCAGATTTAAAGGTAAGAGTACAAGAATAGCGATCGAGCGTAGGCACAACAAAAACACGTAACACAAAAACCAGCGTCGCACCTGATTTCGCATCACTGTGCGTCCCAAACACACGTTAAAACACAACTTAAGTCAAAATGTAACATTACGGCTGGTGTTGACTAGCAACCCTGATAGATGCACAAACAAAAGTCAAACCTACAGCCAATCCCAAGGCCCCAAAGTAGCAAAAATGTTCAAATACACCTATATATACCCCAAAATAACGGTCACACCTTGTCTTTGTTTTGGCGAGCTAGATCACAGGACCCAGGAGCGGAGGATAGCGTTTAGAGCAAAGGAGAGAGGAGCTTACATTGGAGGTAGAAGGAGTTTTTGGAGTTTGGAGAGAGAAGAGAATTGCACTAAATATACACATATCACACTTTTGCGCATATTACTTACACCCATACAAACACAAACACATACACATACATACACATAGTCTTTTTTTTTAACAACACCTTACACATTTTTTTAATTTTAGTTTGAAAGTGTGAATTTGTGAGTGAAAATGTGTGACAGAGAGTGAGTGGGATCGAGTGTGTCTGTGAGGGCCTGTGGAAGTGCTTGGGTGTGAGTAGGTGAATGATGGCAAGGAGAGGAGGACAGGAGATAGGGATGGGGAGAGTAGTGGAGGAGGAAAGGAGAGCAGGACATCCCTGTTGAGAATAGGGGTGAGAGAGGGAGATCAGCAGGGCAGAGGGAGACCATGCCCAGAAGGGCAGGCACACTGAGGACAGGGACAGAACCTGCAGTGGGACGAGGGGTAGTTCCTGGGGACCACCACACACAGGCAGGGGCAGAGCAGGCAGGGCACTCTGGCTCTGACTCCTCGCATGCTGGAGCTGAGGGGGACAGGATCAGGGATCCCTTATATACCGAGGAGGAGGAGAACACGGCCCTTGTGGAGGCTGTGCTGGAGAGGGAGAGTGTCCTCTTTCCGAGGGAGAGGGTCCCTGGCCTGGCTGCGAGGAGGAAGGCTGCCTGGAACCAAATCTGCAGCCGGGTTAATGCGGTGGCCACCTGCAGACGGGATGTGGACTCAATCAAAAAGAGATGGGGCGACTGCAAAAGGCAGGTTAAGAAGAAGATGGGGGATGCCGCCCTGCACAGCCGAGGCACCGGAGGTGGTCCATCTGTCCCCATCACCTTCATCGGATGGGAGGAGAGGCTGCGGCAGACCCTGTTGCCTACACTTATTGAGGGGGTCCCTGGAGGATCAGACACTGGGGATGAGAAGAGCCTCCACACTACCGGTAAATGCATCATCCCATAACCACACATCACCTCAAACCATACACCCATCACAAACAAACACAGTCACATCCCAACATTTGCCCATCATTCATCCACACAACTGCACCAACACAGCACCCTGAGAGTTCAAACAGGACGCAAGACAAGGACAAATGTCAAGATTCAACAAGGCCCAAACCTGTCCAACTTCCTGGTTAACCCTCATGTTGCTGTGCTGATCACACACAATACACACAAACCATGTTCAGAAAAGTGTGGTATGTTAAACATCAGAACTGCTCCAACACAATGTCACCCATGTACCCAAAGGGAATCCAGCACATAACCCCATGAGTGCTAGAGGGATTATCAATACATCGATCAACAATGCTTTGGCAACCCCTCTGGTCTTCAAAGGTTTAAACAGACAACAAACACAAGTCGATAGGCTAACAATTACATGACACACAGGGGATATTCACTAAGTGGTGAAAAAGAGCTGATGTAGAGTATTTTACACTTACATACCCTCACTTTACCAATTACAATGTTAGTCTATGGAGAATAGTCAATAACATGAATCAAGTAGCAAAGGTCACATTGTATAGACTCCATAGAAAACATTGCAAATTGGGAAATGAGATCTCTGGAGAAGTCAGCATCATGCTCAGTTCATCAGGTCTACTTAACCGCTTACTGAATCACAAAAACGATGGAGCAGGTCACAAATCACAGTGCCACTGAGAATAACTGGTTTATGTGCAACACACAGGCCAAAAACAGTTACACATAACTAAAGGTGAAAAAGTTGGCCTTGTTGTTGTGTATGCAATCATTTACTCTAACCTGAATTAACATATCTCACATTTGATTGACACATGGATCTCCAAGAGTGCTGATGCCATGGATGGATGGTAACGTGATTCCGGCTCTGGTGCAGAACCGCCTGCTGATCCCCGGTCCGGGATCTCCTGCTGTTAGCTAGCCGCTGACATCAGGAGAAGGGGAGGGAGGGGGGAACTTTGAATCCCTATAGCTGTCAAACCATAGGTTTGAGAGATAGGGTTTGTGGCAATTAGTTTCTTTTTTCAACCTCCACCTAACTCTAAATATTTTTTGGAGACATTACTGACCCTTTAAGTAATTAAAATGATAAAAGGCCAAGTAACTGGAGATAAGTACAGATACAGATCAACTAAGCACAAAAAAAGTGTATTTGACCAAAATAATTTATTAAGATCAACAAACAAGGACAAATCAGCTCCTATTGGGGGATGACGAATCCCATTATGCACTGATTGGCTGAGAGGTGCATAAGCACATCCCAGACAATGGACGCCTGGAAGACATTTTGAACAGAGACTGGTCATATTAAAACCAGTCTCTGTTCAAATTTCCCACACATTGGCTCGGGCATTGGCCCAAAAAGTACTAAGGTGGGGGATTTTGTTCCTGCTGCCACCACCGGAAACAACGGCGGAGCCAACAACTTTGTGTTTTTTTAAAAAAAAAAACAATATTTGCACATTAGCCTTCATCTTTCTCATGAGTGCGAAAATTAATTTTTAAGTGAAATGTATTGAGACAATGTTTATCAATGTTTATCGACTGATGGAATATAGTGTGTTACCTTGGAATATGTACATTACTTTAACCCTTTGACGGTCATAGAGGAACACAACGCATTGCCCTGCATGCATTGCAGACCCCTCTGGCAATCAAAGCGTTAAACAATGCACATATTTCCAAGTTATATTTTTGGCCAAAATTTAATGTATAATGTTTTTTTCTGTTTTACAGGACACTATTTAAAACAAGGAAGATGAGAGGACAGAAGAGACTGATGAAGAAGGAAGATAAAAGATTGAAGAATAAGATGGATTTTAGATGACCAGGGTGCTGGACATCAGGATTAATGGTAAGTGTTTCTTTTCAGGGGCTGTTTTTTAACTTAGTAGGATTAACCCTGTGAATGCCAGTGGGGTAAACATACCAAAGTGGCATTCATAGGGTTAATTCAACTTACACTGCACACAGTTTGGGATTGCTTTGGATGTACTGATATGGGGCTTAGAGCCTCATATCAATACATCCACTGGTGACTTAGACTTTTTTAAGCTTTTCTTCAGGTTCAGTTTCTGCGCCTGCACTTTTGAGATGCGTTAAGGGACTCTGCACCCAGAAAAACTGGGTGCAGATTTTCACCTGTTAAAGTGGGTCCCTTAACTTATCTTAAGGCTAATGCATGGAATTGAATGGCATATTTAGAAGTTCTGTCAGGTGTTTTTTTTCATCCGGCATTTCTTCATAGCATAGGTAACTTAATTGCTTACCATGCTTGGAGAAATACCGTTGGCTGTTTTGTTTGGCGTCAGAGGTAATTGAATTGAGCCCTAGATATCTTATACCTTTACAATAGGTGCTTTTAACTAGGCTAACTACTTGTTTCTGCAAAAGTAGTTTCCTCAATTTTTAATCTAGGAGTTTTTTAATTTAAAATATTTCTGTAAACCATGAAGCTGGCAATATGTACTTGATAAGACTAATGTAAAATGGGGTACCTTGGAGAGATAAGTGAACTTAAACATAATTTGGCCAAACTATGCAACAAAACCCTCATTTTGTGAAATAAGTAAATTAATACATTGGTATAATATATGCTCCATACAGGTTTCACATTTCGGTACCTTGTATAGAACAATGCAGGACTGCTTCATAAGGCATGAATGTATATATGGGAAGGTTGGGAAGTCTCTGATGTGTGTCTATGTGTATGAAAGATAGGGGTTCTGTTGTAGCGGGTCTGTGTGTGATATGGATGCCAGGGGGGCTGTACTATGGGTGGTTGAGGGCAGAGAACTCTTTATTGGTGAGGAGGTCTATTCTATAGGTGTGGGATGAGAGAGTCAGTTTTCGATAAGCATGGGGTGACTGGCTGAACCTGGGAAACTGGAAGAACAAATTAAAGTAGCTTTTGTCTCAGTTAAAATATATAAGGAGAGGAATAATCTATTCAAATTGTGTGCTGAATCCAGTTATGTATATAAAAATGTATGGTACCTGTGTGATCTAGTTGCTGTTCAATGGTTCTTGGATCCTTATCACTTTCTTCCAGAGTAGATCATTTGTAGCACTATAGCACTTATTGGACTGTAACTCCCAGAATCCTTAGTCAGCGGTTGGTTGGCTATGAGTGATGGGGACTATAAACCAGGAACAGCTAGACATTTACAGATTGCCCCCTGCTTTATTCTGGGTAGTGTCACTGGTTTTTTATAAACTAATAATAATAAACAATGTGTTGTATAGCCAACTGGTACTCAAAGGTTTAATGGGGAGGAGGTAAAGAAGAGACCTGTGTCTTCATTGAACTTGTTATTTAACCAATTCAGTGCCAAAAGGGAGTCCAGCCATTGGACCATTTCTCTCCCCCAACTTTGTCCTTTCTCTCCCCACTTCCACTTCGCCTCACTCTTTCCTTTTGTCTTTTCTCTTCCCCCAGATGAAATATAGCTACACTAGAGATACACTTTGGTAATCTTAGATTTGTAAGCTATGTGCTGTTACTAGTGTATTCATTTGTGAGCTCTATGGTGACACTAATGTAGCTTCATTTCTATTGTAAGCTCTGTAATATTGTTCCATTCCAAACATAAATCTGTGGTATCATTATTGTAGCTCCATTTTAATTGTCAGTTATGTGGTATCACTAGTGCAGCTCTATTTCTTTTGTAAGTTCATTGGTATCACTAGTGTAGTCCCACTCCAAATGTAATCTCTGTAGTATGACTACTGTAGCTCCATTTTAATTGTAAGCTCTGTGGTATTACCATTGCAGCTCTTTTTCAATTGTAAGCTCTGTGGTATCACTAGAGTAGATACATTTCAATTGCAAGCTCTGTAGAATCACTAGTGTAACTCCATTTCTATTCTAAGTTCTGTGGTATCACTAGAATAGCTCCATTTCAATTGTAAGCTCGATGGTATCATTAAAGTAGCTTCATTTTAATGTAAGTTCAGTGGTATCACTAATGTAGCATTTAAACAGTAACATATTTAATATAGAAAGGTAGATGCTTTGCATTTTATTGCAGTTTGTCACATCATACTTTTATAATAAAATTTCTATTAAAAATTATAAAAATGGTGGGGGCAGATCTGGGGTGGTGTCACACTCTGTCCTTGTTGGCCGGTATTTATTGCCCACTCCATGGCAGTGTTTATGAAGTTCCTTTTGACTTGCCAGATACTCGCTCCTTTTTTCTGCTTATTCCTGTGCCTTTGTTAAGCTCCAGCTTCCTAGTACTGGTATATACTCTCAGAGTTCTAGTCCCTGTTCGTGTTAGTCTCAGTCCTGTTCTTGTGTTCCTGTTCCCTTCCCCTTGCTGTGATTCCACATTGCCAACCTTGGCCTTGCTTCCGACTATTCTACAGCTTGCCATACATGTACCTCGCTTCCATTATCGATACTTCATTGTCTCTCCTAATTGACCATTCTTCAGCCTGCCAATTTTGTGCCTCTTCTGCTCTGTAGTTGCCGACCCTTGTTGTCCAACCATCCGATCACGTTTATGAAAAAAAAAAGTGTTAAGGTACCTTGCTTCTGTTACCTTTTGTTTTGCTGCATCCCCAGTAAGTAGTTACGATCCTTAGACAGTCATCCTGGTTGGCACTAAACTAGTCTTGAGACTAGCACCTCTAGTCCGGTTTCAGCTGTAACACAACTATTTTAGGGGTAGTCCTCATTAGCCTGCAACACTCTCTATTGTCAGTTCCCCAGCATCTTGCCTAATGGGATGTCTCCAAAGTTATCCAGGGGGGTAGTCAGTTGTCATTGCGTGTTTCTGGTGTATCTGTTACTGTCTACTTAGTTGGGTATCGTTGCCTTCCAGCTTTGCTCCCTAAGCAGCACTGTCCTGTTATTATTCCATACCAGCATTACAGGTGGGGGTCCCTTGCTAAAAAAATATTTGACAGATCAATATAAGTAGCTACTCTATCCACTCATAGCAAAATCAGTGCTGAGAGTTTCATAGAGGCATTTATTTGGACAAAAGTGACCGAGGCAGAGGGCAAAGCCTACCTGACTACTGCTATCCAACTCAATTCACAGAGGGCAGTGATTTTGACAGGAGTGGACTGGGGGGGGGGCAAAGTCATTACTGTCAAATCACTGCAGAGAGTTTGATAGGGGTGTTGGTTTTGACAGAAGGGGTCAGGGGGCTGAAGGCCCTTTGACCACTCGGGTCAAAATCAGTGCACACAATTTCCTATTATCCCTTTCACGCTCCCTTTCACTGCTTTGCTTCCCCTTTATTACCTCATAACCTCATTTTCGCCACCTAACTTCCTCATTTTCTCCTCATACTTTCCCTTTCATCACCTCGGCTCCCACTTCCCTTTTGCTACTTATCCTTCACATTTTCCCCTCCCATCTCCACTTTTGCTGCTTCGCCTCCCCATTATCCCCTCTCGCCCTCCATTTTGTTGGTTTGCCTGCTCATTATCTCCTCCCACCCTCCCTTTCTCCACTTTGCAGCCCCCACCCTGTCATTGCCTCCCCCCCCCCTGTCTTCCATTCTCACCCCCCTCCCTTTCTCTGTTTTATCTCCCCTTCCCTCCCTTTAACCGCTGTGCCTCTTCCTCCCCCAACCCTTTACCTGTTCACCCCTCCCCCTCTCCATTTTTCAGTGACCACAGAGCAGGTTCTTTCACGCTGCATGGAGCCAATGTGATCTGCTCTGTGCAGTATAGCTAAAACTGATGTGTGGCCATAGCAAAGAGAATGTGGGAGGAGCAAAAGAGGCAAAGCTTTGGGTGGAAGGAAAAGGCAAAACGTTATGTGTGTCTGTCTCTCTCAGTTGTTATTTAGTTTTTTTTTTTGTTTTGTTTTTTGAGGGGGGTCAACCCTTTGAGTTCCAGATACATAGTTCTCTGGAACTCAATGGGTTAAAACATGTGCAAAGCCGTACCACTATTACTAATATATATATATATATATATAGAGAGAGAGAGAGAGATGTATATGTGTGTGTATGTTTTACTTGTGTTTAAAGGGATAGTAATGTGCATACCTGGGAACTTCCAGTCGAGGGCTACCCGGAGGGTAGTCCTCTGTTCACCAGGGGGTGACAAAAATGACGCTAATCGCGTCAAAAAGGGGCGGGGCTTGCCGCGAGTGGGGGGGGGGCTTAACCCTTTGAGTGCCAGAGTGGTACGGAATGCATTGCAAAGCAATGCATTCCTTACCACTCTGGCACTCAGAGGGCTGGGGACTGAGTATCAGCAGGAGAAAAAGCAGATGTGGCAGAGTTTCAATAGAAATTCTCCACATCCGGAGGAATCTGCCTCTGCCCCGGAGACCCGGTAAAGTTCTGTCAGAACCGGAGTCTCCGGGGCAAATCCGGAGAGTTCCCAGGTATGGTAATGTGAGTCTGAGCAGTGTTACATCAGTAAAAAGGGTGAGAGGGGGATACTTTAGCATTCAAATTACTCTTGAACTACAACTCTGACAGTATTGAAATAACATTCTCCATGGCCCAAATACTATGAAGATTAATTGGAGCTGCTTTTATTTTGAAACATTACTATCCCTTTAAGCATAGCCTAACACAAACATGTCAAGTCAGGCCCCAGTGGGATTCCATTAGTAGTGAATCATTCCATTAATGTCTAGCCACTCTTTTACTACACATTGGCAATATGTGACATTGATACTTATGAATGTCAATCAACCTATTATTTTACATTTAGATACATTAGGCAATGATCAGAAATAAAGTATAGTAAACCTGCCTCATCATATTTCCCAATCACTGTAAAAAATATATTGATCAGAGACATATAAAGAGAAGTTTCCAAATGTCAAGAAACCCCCTTGACCCTACGAGATCAAATCAAACAAATGTGTCTTCTGTTCAAAAGAAAACTGGAGCAATGATTGGGCAAACCAACTGCAACTAGTGGGACAAAAACCTTCCTCAAATACTGAATTAAATGGATAGAAACAAAGTGTTGGAACCCTGTCTAGTATTAAAAAGTTTAAATGTTTTTTTTTTTGCATATGATGCAGTTGGTTTGCCCCAGTATTATTCAAGTTTTCTTCTGAACATAAGGCCCAATGCTTTAGCACACCAATAACAGAAATTCTTGCTACTTTTATTTATTTGTTTACTCTAGGGATGGGAAACCTGAATCCCTCCAACTACTGTTAGACCAGGTCTGGATTTTGCAATAGGCTGAGTAGACAACTGCCCAGAGCACCAAATTTTGTGGGGCTCCACAGCTCTGCTGGAAACACACCCACATTCTGAATTGTGGGTTTGGGCAGACCAATCTCAGTTCTCTTCACCAGTTTATAAATACCTTTACAGGCTATTATTTAACACCCCTTGACTGCTAGAGAGATCTCAAACACATTGATTCGATGCATTGGGATCTCTCCAGCAACCAAGGGATTAAAGCTTGTTTTTTTTGTCCTATTACTCCCAGTTGAGGGTGATGGGAATTGTAATCCAATCATAGCTGAAAGCCCATGGGTTGCATGTCCCTGCTCTATACACAAGCACTTTCAATGGTTTTTGGTTGCAGAATTAAATTAAACTAATTCTTGGTAATGTTATTGTGGACTCATTCTATTTTTTCAAACCGTCATCTCTCTGTCCAGTGGACTAAAGAGGAAGAGCCTCTTAATGTGTTTAATAAAAAGACATGCTGGACTACTGTATGAGGGACCTCCTATCTAGGTATATCTATGTATGCAGTTTTGCAATGTATCTGCAATACACCACATATTAGTAGAAGGGGGTGGAATGTTACAGCCCTTCAGCAGGCTGAGGATGATGGAAGTTGTTGTACATCAACAGAGGGCTTCAGATTGCCAGCCCTGTAAGGGACAATATTGGCATCCTATAAATAAAAGCACCACCCGCGGTCTTTCATAGCAGTGAGGCTGATGGACTGTGATGAACTGGAGTCATTGTGGAGTTAAAAATTCCCCAAATCCCCATTTATTTAAATGAGACTTTTATACCCCCTGAAAGCTAAAGAGGTCTTCAAGACATTGCAAAGCAATACTTTAGCGACCTTTCTACAATTCCAGGGGTTAAATGCCCCAATTAAAACAATGGGAATTTTTATGTGTCCCCTGTGGTACATACAGGTTACATTAGAATTGCACTGGTACACTACACTAGACTCAGTGTAATTAATCCTTTTCAGATATCTAAGTGTTTCTATCCAGCATCTGGCAACCAAAGAGTGTCAATGCATTAAAAGGAAAAAAATAAAATAAAATAAAGTTGTATATCTATCTATATATATATATATATATATATATATATATATATATATATATATATATATCCTATATAATAATTCGCTAAATCATGTGTAACGCCCGACATGCGCAGTAGACACTGCTGCGCGTGCGGCAGTCATGCGCAGTAGAGACTCCCCGGAGCGCCCAGCTCTGTGTCAGCAGTGGCGCGGTCAGTCTCCACTGCACGTGACTGCCCCGGGACCGGCTGCCAGAGGCACTGTGGCCCGTGTAACGGGCTGTTCAACTAGTATAACATAAAGTGCTAGAATGAGAAGTTTCCTGTGTGAGTAATCGCACATGCGCAGTAGAGACTGCCTGAACAGCCCACCACCCCCTGCTCTGGGACAGCAGCCGAGGCCGCTGGCTGGCACTTTGGCCCGTGTACATGGGCCTTCAATACTAGTATATATACAGTAATGTGCAAAAGTTTTAGGCAGGTGTGAAAAGATGCTTTCACAAATAGACATGTTAATTATTTATTTTTATCATTTAACAAAATGATAGTGAGTGAACAGAAGAAAAATCTAAATCAAATCAATATTTGATGTGACCACCCTTTGCCTTCAAAACAGCATAAATTCTTCTAGGTACACTTGCACAAGGTCAGGGATCTTGTAGGCATATATAGTCAGGTGTATGATTAAACAATTATACCAAAGAGGTGGTAATGATCATCAATTTAATATGTGAGTTGGAAAACAATTATTAACTGAAACAGAAACAGCTGTGTAGGAGGACTAAAAGTGGGTGATGAAAGCCAAACTCAGCTAATAAGGTGAGGTTGCTGAAGACAGTTTAATGTCAAAAGTCATACACCATGGCAAGACTGAGCACAGCAACAAGACACAAGGTAGTTATACTACATCAGCAAGGTCTCTCCCAGTCAGAAATTTTAAGACAGACAGGGATTTCCAGATGTGCTGTCCAACCTCTTTTGAAGAACCCCAAAGAAACAGGCAACACTGAGGACCGTAGAAACAGTGGTCGGCCAAGGAAACATAGTGCAGCAGATGGAAGACACATAACGCTTACATCCCTTCACAATCAGAATACGTTCAGCAGAGCCATCAGCTCAGAATTGGCAGAAAACAGTGGGACCCTGGTACACCCACCTACTGTCCGGAGAAGTCTGGTCAGAAGTGGTCTTCATGGAAGACTTGCGGCCAAAAAGCCATACCTCAGAAAGGGAAACAAGGCCAAGACAATGCAAGTAAACACAGGAACTAGGGTGCAGAAAAATGGCAGCAGGTGCTCTGGACATATGAGTCAAAATTTTAAATATTTGGCTGTAGCAGAAGGCAGTTTGTTCACTGAAAGGGATGGAGAGAGGTACAAGAATGAGTGTCTGCAGGCATCATTGAAGCATGGTGGAGGTTCCTTGCAAGTTTGGGGCTGCATATCTGCAAATGGAGTTGGGGATTTGGCCAGAATTAATGGTCTCCTCAATGCTGAGAAGTACAGGCAGATACTTATCCATCATGTAATACCATCAGGGAGGCATCTGATTGGCCCCAAATTTATTCTGCAGCATGACAATGACCCCAGACATACACCCAAAGTCATTAAGACATATCTTCAGAGTAAAGAAGAACAAGGAGTCCTGGAAGTGATGGTATGGCCTCCACAGAGCCCTGTCTCAACATTATCGAGCCTGTCTGGGATTACATGAAGAGAAAGAAGCAACTGAGGCTGCCTAAATCCATAGAAGAACTGTGGTTATTATTCCAAAATGTTTGGAACAGCCTACCTGCCGAGTTCCTTAACAAACTGTGTGCAAGTGTACCTAGAAGAACTGATGCTGTTTTGAAGGCAAAGGGTGGTCACACCAATTATTGATTTGATTAGATTTTTCTTCTGGTTAACTAACTATGCACTTTGTTAATTGCTAAAAATAAACTATTAACATGTCTATTTTTGAAAGTATCCTTAGTTTACATCAATTTTTCACACCTGCCTAAATTTTTTGCACATTACTGTATATGATAGTAGTGGAAGCATTCTTGAAAAAGAAGCAAATGCCAGGGTGTAGACTTATGTGAATCGATTCTGCCGATTTCGGAATTTGGACAAATAAAATAATATATAATATTTGTTTATTCAAATATCAAAAAGAAAAAGTACAAACAGTGACTATATCCAAGAATACACAGAGTCACATAGGAAATACTCATCACAAGATAGGTACGATGACAAAGATTGAGACACATAAAAAAACTGTATCTGGGGGCAATAAAGAATACATTCAACCAAACCAGAGTGAATGAATATGCAGTAGCCACCAGACTGTACCAAAAATAAACAAACAACAAGATAAGGGAAGGGGGGGAAGAAAAGGGGGAAGGGTGGTGGGATACCTGGTGCAGAAATACCAATAGCCCACTAGCTTAGCATGCCTGGAGTCATATGTGACAGAAAACCTAAGGTACAAGAAAAAACCCCAATCAAGGAGGAAGTGTTCAACCTAGTTCAGTCTCACAACCACGACTTTCCAAGTGTAGCAGTCAAGGTAGCCATCTATTAGCATGAATGAAACCTTTACCCTATGCTGACATCACCATATCTTCAACTGCGCGCGTCGACTCCACAGAGAAAGGCTTACATTTCCTAATAATACAGCTCTCGCTATGTAGAAAAACAAAATCACACCTTCTTGCATGTATACCAACAACAAATGAATGTACAGTCAAAAAGTAGAAGCATTGGATCAGACCTCTTTAGATGTGGAGCACTTCATTCACCTGCAGCTTCTGTAGGGATCACATGTGCGAATTGAGCCACATGACAAAGGCAATGTATGTAAACATTTCCTTTGTCATTGCTCTCTGCCTTTGATCGTGAGGTAGAGAGAGACAGAGTATATAACTCCCTCACAGAGGTAGCGTGCTTGAATTAGCAGCCGCATCATCTGGTGCTGTGTATCTTCCTTGCAGGACCTCTTACAATCAATATACATTCCTGCCATGTGAGGACTTTGAGGTCCTCACAGGGCACTACCATACTTTCAATGCGCATAGGTGTGCACATTTAAAGTATTGTAGTGCCCTGTGAGGACATTGTGTTCCTCCCACGGCAGGAATGTATGTTGATTGGAAGATGTTCTGCAAGGGAGGAAGTGGCTGTAAGTCCAAGCATGCTTCACTCTGCCTCTGGGGGGCGGGAGGAGGGCTGTGCACGTTACAGGTGCATGTCAATGAAGTGCTCCATGTCTGAAGAGGTCTGATGTAATTTTTTTCAAGTACATTCAGTTGTTCGTGGAATTCATGTTAGCAGGTCTGATTTTTTTATTTTCTACATTGCAGGAAGTGTAGGATTACCAAATGTAACCCTTTGAGTGTCAGAAAGGTATACAAAGCATTGCAAAGCAATGTGCTGCATACCCCAGTGCCACTCAGAGGGTTATCGCACTGTAACGCCGTGGCAAGACTGCTAGTATATACATATATATGTACCTGACTGATGTGTAAAGGACATCGCCCTATGTAAGTCATTCTGTTAAGCAAATTAAGAGTCACTTATTCCTCTGGGTATACTTCGCCTTTAACATTTCCACATTAGCCGAGTATCATTAGCACTGTAATTGTTTTTGGGTTTTTTTTTCTTCTAAGATTGTAATATAATTACAAATGTTTTATTACAGTCATGAACTGAGTCATCCTGATTTCTGCTGGTGCAAGTTAAAATAATTATTTCCTACTCATATTTTACTCCTGGGCTCATTGCGTGTAATCAATAAATGTAACTGTGTCTGTTGTGTTTTTATTCTATTAACTAGTCTATGCTGCATTTCTTCCATTACTCTATTTCTCTTTTTGTGTCTGTAACTGCAGTTTGGTCAACTAATGCAGTTTGGTGCTTACTTTTTAAGCCATTGAGTAGGACAAGTAAATATTATATACAGTGCAGTCCCTATGTATTTGGATAGTAATACAATTTTTGCTGTTTTGGCTCTGTACTCCAGCACACTGGAATTTAAATGAAATAAGAAGATAAAGTGCAGACTGTAAGCATCAATCTGATGGTATTTACATCCATAAACAGTGAATCATGCAGGAATTAGAGCCCTTTTTATACGTAGTCCCTCCATTTTAGGGGACCTCCAAGTTATTAGACAGATAACATAATTTATTTTTTACATTAGAGGACAAGAGCAATTTTGGCCTTTTTAGTGTGCCTTTGGATCAACTATATTTTCCATCTAAATGTGTTTATTATACCACACAAATGATAGAATGTTTATTTAAAGGGATAGTAATACTTAAAATGTAAAAAAAAAATATGTTATAGAGCTTATCCTCCTGAGTAAAACAAGGGGACTCCCGCTGCTGAAAGGTGTTCTATTCAAACGTTATTACAGCTCAAAGTTGAATTTTTTAGGTGCAATATCACAGTGGCCTGAATTTGTATGGTAGTGCTGTTGATACACCATCATATGGACAGCTCTGGTCCCGAGACCATAAATCTCCATAGAATGATGTAGCAACAGCGCCACCACACAATTTCAGGCCACTGTGATATTGCACCTAAAAAAATTCAACTTTGAGCTCTAATAACTTTTGAATAAAACACCTTTCAGCAGTAGGAGTACCATTGTTTTACTCAGGGGGATAAACTCTACAACACATTTTTTTTTTACATTGAAGTATTACTATCCCTTTAAGGATAATCAGGGCTTTCTTTTGATGTTGTATTTATATGTGTAATTAGGGATTGGCAAACATTTTGCCTCAAACTAAAATTTGAAAATAATGGCACTTCCCGCTTGGCGACTAGTTTCCTGAGAAAAGTGCTACACTAATATATATAATTATATACTGAAGATTCTACAAGCATTAAAGTAAGTTTTATTGCTGTGGCACAATGTGATACACTTCTATACACACCATACAGTCTGATATCCTAAAAAGAGGGACACCACTGTCAATTGCCGTGATATAATTGCAGAATTTGCGACTGCTGTTCTTGCTGCTGCTGCTGAGTTGTTTAAAAAGTGGGATGATTAGGCAGCTCAAAGGAAATGGGATCAACAACAGCAGTAACATGGGTGATGGATGATGAAGGTTCCACTTACCATTGTCTAGCTCCAGTGATGTGCCTGAGGCAGTAGCAGCACCATAACTAGCCCCCACCCACTTCAGGTATATGTGGCGAAAAGAAGAAGCTGGCCAATAATGCTTCTCCACCTGCCCTCCTCCAAAATCATGGGTGTATGGAGAATAGAAAATTTTCCTTGAGAGAAGGAACTGTGCCTCTCACATCAGCAACTGTAATGTACACAGTGTAAATAAGGGAAGGACAAAAAATTGGTACATCTGCACTCACATCAAACACCTGGCACAACTCATCCAAACACCATGACACTTAGGGTCCACAATGTGAAATCCCCCCACCAGAAAGTACTGCTGGCTACCATTCCTCTAAGTCTTTTGATGTTGAAGATGGCTTTTCTTTTTGGCTGTGGTCTCTGTCCAGAGAGTTGCAGGCCTTGTCTTGCAAACCACCTTTCCTGGTGTTTCACAAGGTGGTCTCTGAGTTCCTCATCAATCAGGAGATTGTTGTGCCTTATTTTTGTCCTGACCCTAAATTTGACAAGGAAAGGAATCTGCACTTGTTAGATATGGTATGTTGCCTTATGTTCTATGTGCACCGTACCAAGACTGATGCTTTCTTTGTCATCCCTGAGGGTCCTAGGGCTGGTATGGCTGCGCCCAAGGTGACTATTGCATCCTGAATTAAGTCTACCATCTGCAAGGCTTATGAACTTAGGAAGAAACCAGTTCCTTTCCCTTTAATAGCACACTACACCAGGTCTGTTGGGGCCTCCTGGGCCTACAAGAATCAGGCCTCTACTGACCAGCTGTGCAAGGTGGCCACTTGGTATTCTGTGCACATCTTTGCCAAACATTACCGTGTTGCTGTTCTGGCTTCAGCTGAAGCCAGCTTTGGCAGGAAAGTCCTGGAGGCAGTTTTGCCTGTCTATGACTTTCTCATTTCTGTGCCTTACAGCTCTTTAACTGTTTGAGCCCTGTTGGCTCTTGTTTTTGTGTACCATGTTATCAGCTGTTCAGTGTCCATTGACACTCAGTTTGCTTGGGGTGTTCGGTGTCCTTGACAGTCCATGGGAACTCTGATATTATGGGGACTGGCGCTTACTCCTTTCCTTTTTCTTCCCACCTGGGAACTCAATGTTGGTATATCCCCATGGTACCTTTGAGTTACATTGGATGACAGAGAAAAGAGGATTTTAGTCTTACCTGTTAAATTCTTTTCCCTTAGTCCATATAACTCACAGGTCTCCCACCCAGTGAAAGGGACCATGCTTGGTTTCCTGTAGCCGGATGTGGGGGTTCATTTGGGTTCATTGGTGACAGGAGTTTTCCTTTATTCCCTCTTCCTGTCCTACGTTGTAAGCTTTTCACAAGTCTACCTGGGGCGGGCTTAGTGGTGTAGCCTGATATGGAGGAAGGGCAGGCTCCACCCTGTACTTCTTCTAGAATTGTTCCAGCCCACTGCACTAAGAGAAAAGGATTTAACAGGTAAGACTAAAATCCTCTTTTTTGTTTTCATACAGTGTGAGTGAGTGGAAGGCTGGGACATATTGTGACTGTGGATGCGTGGGTGAGTGAGGGACAGAGTAGGAGAGAGGCAATGAGATGGCAGGGAGAAGAGAGGAGGCTAGAGGGATGGGGAGAGGAGCAGAAAAGGAAGAAGGAGAGCATAGGGTCCCTGGTCAGGGAATATCATGGTGCCCGTGATTGCCCTCCGTGAACGCTGTGCTGCAGGTGACATTGTCATTACTTCCTGGTTGTCGCGCATAGGCGCATTCGCTATTCTTATAGGCTGATGGTAATTGCCAGAATGAGTCTCCGTCTACATGCTAGGCCTTATAGGCCTCAGCCTGCCAGTACTCCTTTGCCCTTTCGTGGTATACCTGTGCGTTAAGCTCTTGTGTTATTCCGATGCTCTGATTCTGTGTATGACTCCTGGCTACGTTCAACTCTGGCTACGTTTGATCACTGACTAGTTGCCTTCCGCACCGGTCTGACCCTTGGCTCCGTCTGTCTAACCACTCGGGTCTGACCCTTGGCTACGTCTGTCTGATCCGATCTGACTCTTGGCTTTGGCTGACTACCCGCTCTGTGCTGACCCCGGCTCCGGCTGACTATCCGATCATTTCCTACCCTTGGCCTACTGTCTCTGCTTGCGCTTACCGTGTTCTGTTGTTTCCTCTGGTTCAAGCGGTGCTCAGTTACTGCGTCAGACCTTGTCTCTGACATTCCTGTTCTACCTGTTGCCGGTTAAAGCCATTGGGTATACCATAACAATCTAGGGATCTCAGTCACCGTTGCCTGTTCTACCCTCACGGTCTGGGGTTCTCTGTCACCATTGTCTGTAGGTTTACCCTAATGTTCTAGGAAGCTCAGTCACCATTGCCTGTAGGTTTATCCTAGCGTTCTAGGGAGCTCAGTCACCATTGCCTACTCTCCCTAGCATTCTAGGGATTCCTGCCTCTGTTGCCTTGTGCTACCCTAGCGTTCTAGGGGAATATCTTTCATTTTGCCTGGGCATTTCAGCTTCTCCTGCACTAGTAGCTACTGCTATCCTTGCTACCATTGCATACTATAGTTAGAGTGGTTTCAGCCTCTGTGCAGTCGGTGGAGCCTGTGCTGTCTCCAAACCTGGCTAGTGAGGGTTGGTTAAGTGCTTAGGCACTGTCTTCACACCTGGTCCTGTGAGGGTTGGGGAAGTGCTATTTGTATTTATTCTGTTCTTATTTTAATACAGATATTGATTTTACTGTATCTGTACTTGTCAGTGTCGTTATTCCTCAGTCACCCCATGACAGGGAGGTAGAGGGAGCAGTATGGGTAGAGAGGGAGGTAGGGCAGAAAGGTACCCAGCCAGGTACGCAACAGACAGGAACCAAGATGGCAGTGGAATGCAGAGAGGTTGTGGAGGAGGCACACACACAGCCAAGGACAGTGCAGGCAGGGCCTGACAACCAAACTAACACAAAAAGCACAACCTTTAGAGGCTGGAATGTAGTAGGATAGACTGAAGAACCCCATGTACACCTATGAGGAGAACATGGCTCTAGTTTGTAGCATCCTCCAACACCTAAATGTCTTCTTCACCACAGAGTAGGCCAAGGGCATCGGCATTCTGTACAAGGAAGAATCAAGTCTGTCAACAGGTTGTACAGGCAGTGAGCAGCGTTTCAAGACATGCTGGGGTGACTGTATGTGTGAAGTAAAAGCTAAGATGGTTGAAGTGACATTGCATGCAAGGTTTACCAGTGGTGGGCCTACTGCACACACCATCATATTCAACTGCTGGCAGAAGATGCTAAGACAGAAGGCGGCTGTGATACCAGAGATGACAGCACCCTAAATGCCACTGGTAAACAACATGGTCATCACACTGTGCAAAGTGTTACAGACACCACACAAGGAAATCTACATCCCACACCACACTCAATAACATGATTCATTAAATCTGAGTGTACATAACCTTGGTATTCCAGTTGATGGGGACCGCAACTCACATGATAAACGAACAGCGATTATATGTTTGGGCATCATCAGAGTTGCATTCCCCAGTAGTCAGAGAGTCACGGCTTTGTACTCCCACACCAATGCAGACACCAGCTGACATGTACACACAACATGACTCATCCAAACATCACTATCTGATTGGGATTTGTGTTACTGCTAATAGTATTGCTTAATAAGAACTATGTTAATTATTCCAAAAGTGTCTATAACGTCTAACTCAGGGGCGGGCTGGCCCGGGGGGCAGGGGGGCAATTGCCCCCCCGGCCGCAGGGCCTGTGACTGTAGTGGGCTGCTGCCGTGGATGCATTGCACTGTCAGTCTGTCAAAAAAATAAATCAGTCTCAGTCAGTGCGGGGCCAGAGCGGAGCCGGGCATCTATTTGCCACTTGCCAGCAATGTGTGTGATGCGCAGGTAACTTTACAATAACATATTTCAAGGGTGAGCAGGGCCAGTCCGTCTGATTAATAGACTTCATGTTGCCCAGTGGGGGCCATGCAACATGAAGTCTAATTCACTTATGTGTCACAAGGGGGGGCTAAGGGGGCTGAAGCGCCGAATATTTTGGAGGGCATCTCGGAATGGAGATTCTGGGTAGCAGTCTCCAGAGCTGCCAGCAGCTTAGTTTTTCCAGCCGGCAGCCTGAAACTGGCTACTAAATATGCATTAGTGAAATGTTTTCAGATTCCATAATGCACAAGTCTACGTCTCTGATGCTCATGTGCACTCAAAAGCAATCACTGCATACGCAGGCATCAGTGTGGCACTGCCTGGGCTCACATTACTCCCTGGCGGGAATCTCGTCTAACCATGGAATCAGTGGTGAGAGAAGGTACTGTACTAGGTGTCATCATTTTGTAGTAAATCCCTATATAACATATAAAACTATGTTCTGGTCTGTTAAATAGATTATAGACACTCTAATTGGCAAAATTCATATGTTAATACCGTTATTTATTGTTCTACCATGATGTCTACTATTTGATAAGTTGGGCATTTAAGGAGGTACAGTATGAGAGTCACCCTACTATCTGCAGTGTCAACCTTATGCATATTTTAACCATTTGAATACCAAATGGATGTGCAGCACATTGTTTGACAATGCGTTGCATACCAGTCTGCAGCTATAAGGTATAACCCCTTAAAGACCAGAGGGGTGTGCACCGCATTGCAGAGCAATGTGCTGCACGCCCCTCTGGTCCTTAAGGGGTTAAAATATAATCTTGCAATTCCATTACATGTTTTCAATTACAAGATGCATCACTGGTGTCGGGTTACCTGTCAGTGCCTAGTATTCCATCCCATGCCCTTCCGTGTGCCATGTTGTGCCTGCTGGCCCTCTTCCATAGCATCTCAGGCTCCTCTTTCTCCCCCATAGCCCCATTTCTCCACCTCTTAGACTCCAACCCCCCCCCCAAAAAAAAATCTTTCTCTCCCTCCTCTGCCGTGTCTCCCTTTCCCTTACTTGGTCCGCAAGTAGAAAGTGATTTCCAGGTCAGTGTCCAGGTAAGTGTAGTAATTGGCTTAAAATATATATTCCTCATGGGCACAATAGTGCTCTTCTCAGTGTGGTAAGGTTAGGGAGATCCATAAAGGTGCATGCAAAATAAATTAAATGGCCCTTCAGTACCTGTGTGTGGCACAGACTGCTACCTTCACATGCCTGCCCTGTCTTCCTGTTGTAATCCAAGGGCGGGGCTGGCACAGGAAGAGAGAGGAACCAGTCCTACTAGACTCAGATCACTTACTTGTATTGCAGGATACACTGTGCATGCTGAGGGGTAAGTAAAGTGATATGATAACCCTTTTAGTACCAAGTATGTTATTGTAGGATTTGGATTAACTCTTTGAGTGCCAGAGGGGATCCAATGCATTGGATTCCCCTGGCACTCAAAGGGTTAAGGCAACATACACATAAATGTAAATTATTTAATGCTAGAAAGGTTTTTATATGTTGGAGACCCTGCAGCATTTAATGTGTTAATAACAGTGTCTTATAGTGAAATTAATAAATGGTGTGTCATTATCTGGTAATCCTTACAAATATAATTTTAATGGGATGATTTCATTTAAAATCCTCTTCATACTGATAAAGGCATGGACAGATGCTATTATCACAGGCAGGGGCACTACCCACCTGGTACTGATCAAGGCATGGAAGGTTGCAGTAAGCCCTGGCAGGGATATTGCCTTCTGATATTGCATGCAGTTGTGCAGTCAGCCTAGTCAGGGGTACTGTCCTTCATCTATTTTCCAGGTTATGGGAAGAAAAGTACATGAGTATATGAATACAGGGCTCTGCAGGGGGGTTCTTACAGGAAGAGGCACTGGAACAATCCTAGAGCAAACCAGCTGCACACAATACAATTTCTTAATGTATTAAGCAAGGTTTAACCCCTCAAATGCTAAGGAGGTATACATGTGTTGCGTGGACCTCTAGTTTTCAAGGGGTTAATACAGTGAGATAAGACACTGGAGCTGGTGGCACCCATCTGTTGATGTGCATAGCATATCATGACACTGTGGCTCATCCAATGAAACACTGGCTGCTACCTCTAGTGAGTGGAGTCACGACATTTCATTGGATACAAATCACATGCACAGGTAGAGGCAGTACAATGTCCACATGTACTGCAGTGGGTGGGCTTGAGGAGCTGACCCTGAGCTTAAGTTTAAAGTTCTTGGAGCTACCAAGCCTGCCAGCTTTGGACCAGTACATCAAACCCCCAGTCAGGCCCACATTATCCTAGATCTTCCAAGAATATAAATGTGGACACCAAATGGGCACATTCAAGCTGACGGGCAAATTAGGTACCTAATGTGATACATTGCTGTTGTCAGATGTACCCCTCTGATTTCCCACTTCATATGGGAAACATATTATGACTTTTGTGATTAAAAATGTTTTTGGAAGGGCAGTGGAGCACTATAGACACTTATTTTAATGCCACCATTTGGGTGTAGAGGCTGGAGGGGGACTGCTGATGACCGCTTCCCTGATCACCCAAAGCATTCTCAAATGTCCCAGTACATGCCAATGTGGGACATCAGAGGGGTCCATTTGGCAAAATTGGGTGAAATAATTTACCTCTACCACAATATACCCCTTTGGATGTCCATCCAAATATGTTCAACAAAGGGAACTCTCAAGGTTTGTTGATCCTGAGACTCAGAATTTTGAGCCAAAGGTCAGCAGTACCTACTGTAGGATATGCAGAAATAAACTGCTTATTTCATGTTTGCATTGGTGCCATTTTCTAGTAGAAAGGCAAAGGGAGAAGTTCTTCATGTCTGTGTGTGATGAAGTAGTGAAAGCTCTAAGTTATTGCATGGTGAGGATTCCCTGAGGACTGGCTTGAGCACCTCTGCACTAGAGCAGGCAGGGACATATCACTCAGAAGCCATGGTATGGGAACTGTAATGGTTAACATTTCCAAGATCTCAGTGTCAGCTCATTTTACATTTCCTGATATTCTCCTAAAATGGTACACTGCACCCCCATTTCAACTGTAAGCTCTGTGGTATCACTAGTGCAGCTCCACCTCAATTGTAAGCTCTGTTGTATCACTAGTTTAGCTTCATTTCAATTGTAAGCTCTGTGGTATCACTAGTTTGGCTTCATTTCAATTGTAAGCTCTGTGGTATCACTAGTTTAGCTTCATTTCAATTGTAAGCTCTGTGGTGTCACTTGTGTAGCTCCATGTCTATAAGCTCTGTGGTATCTCTAGTGTATCTCCATTTCAGTTGTAAGCTCTGTGGTATCACTAGTGTAGCTCCATTTCAGTTGTAAGCTCTGTGGTATTACTAATAGCTCCATTTCAATTGTAAGCTCTGTAGTACAATGTTGAAGCTACAGTTCAATTATAATAATGCACAATATACCTAAGTAGTCAGTGTCCTGGCTATCTGTACACTAACAAGTGTTTTTCACATATTTAGCCCACAGCACACATCGTGCTATAATGATAGTGATGATAATAGTCTCTACATGGCACGTGGGTGACAGAATGCTGCAGGCGTGAACACTATGGAAAGTGCATCATTATGCTGCAAACTAACTGCATCTTAGGCGACAATGATTTCAATTTGGCCGTTTGAATGCTAGAGGGGTACTTGTCAGTGTGGTGGAACCTAGCAATGCCCCTGCACTGATGTAATCAATATCCAATAGAAACACTGGACACTGCCTCCAGGCAGTGTCTCAGTGTTCCATTGGATAATGATGGCTCAGTTGACATCGTCATGCCATGTGCAGCGGCGCAGCGAGACAGAAAAGTAGAGTGAGCAGTCAGTGTGTGCCTCGATCTCTGTCTGTGTGAGGAGCTGTTTGGGGGCTGGTCTGGTGCTGACTGCGGAGTCTGCTGATCGGCAAGCGCACAGTTTATCTGCTGGTCCAATAAATTGCATGCTCTGAGGTTCAGGGCCTCTGTTGAATGTAGGTTTTATATGTATGATTCTTTCTTTAATACAAGATGGCATATGTATATCATCATTATAAAGTAGAGTGTGTTAATAATTAGTGCACATATATTCAACATTATTATAAAGTGCAGTGTTTTCATTATCAGTGCACAGATATTCAGCATCATAATAAAGTGCAGTGTGTTTATTATAAATGCACAGACATCGTTTAAAGGGATAGTAATGCATCTTTTTCAGAAATCTTCATCTTGTAGGTATTAAAAAAAGAAGTTAAATGACCCCAGTCCCATCTCTCAAACCTTTATGGTTTGAGAGATATTCGTAGTTAACGTTCCCCCCTCCCTCCTCTTTCCCTGACGTCAGCTTTCTAGCTGACTGCAGGGGAATCCATTCCTGGGACCAGCCCGCGGCTCTGCAGCAGAGCCGAGATAGAGATATTGATAAATAAATCATTCACTGTAACGGTCTTCTAAGTGTGCTTGCAAACCAGTTACAGTGAAGGATTTATTTTTCAATAATGGGATCTTGGCTCTGTTGAAGAGCTTCCGCTGGTCCCGGGACCGGATTCCCCTGCAGTCAGCTAGAATACTGACATCAGGGAAAAGGGAGGGAGGGGGGAACGTTAACTACGAATATCTCTCAAACCATAAAAGTTTGAGAGATGGGACTGGGGTCATTTAACTTCTTTTTTTAATAACTACAAGATGAAGATTTCTGAAAAAGATGTATTACTATCCCTTTAAAGCGGAACTACCACCCAATAATAACATTTCCCCACATAATTACCTGATTAAAGAGAATTCGCTATTCTTCCAAGACTGACAGCAGGACGGAGTGCGGATGTCTTGCCATAGTGACGTCCGCATGCCTGCGCTGTCAGTCCCAGCTGTCAGTCCTGAGGCGTTGCTAGGAGCCGGCCGGCTTCAAAAGGGACTGAAAGCGCAGGAGCGGGGACGTCACTATGCCAAGACGTCCGCGCTCCATCCTGCTGTCAGTCTTGGAAGAATAGTGAATTCTCTTTAACCCCTTAGGGACCCTTGACGTACCAGGACCGTCAAGGGTAAATTTGCTCGAATGACCCTTGACGGTCCTGGTACGTCACGTACTTTTTACTTACAGCGCTCTACCGGGAGCGCTGTAAGTAAAAATAGGGCATGAAATAGACCGCTCCAAGATCGGAGCGATCTGTTTCAAGCCCCATAGTGACGCGCCGATACACGTGACAGGTCACGTGTACCGGCTCGTCAAAGTGCCCCTATGCGGACGTTATGGGACGGAAATGTCCCATAACCTCCGGTCCTTAAGGGGTTAATCAGGTAATAATTCTGGCAAATAACGCTACATTGAGAAGACATGCATTGGGTACCCCTCTGACACTCAAAGGGTTCACTTGTTGATTATTTTCTATTGAAAATAAATGAATAAACCTCATTACATTACTGACTGATACTTGTGTTACTTCGAAACATTAATGCCAGTTATAAACTCAACAGAAGGGTGTGGACTGGGACGGAGGGCTGGAGCAATAGGGGAAATTGGCCACTTGATTAAATTTTCCCCCCAGGCCAAAAGTTGCCAGCCCTCCCCTGGTCTAACTCATTTAATGACAGCAGGATAACCAACACATTACAAGGCAATGTGTTGATTATCCCTCTGGCATGGGGATGGTTAATCACCATTATCCCTGAACAAACAATACAAACAGTAAAAACAAAACCACACTGAATCAATGCTGTCTGAACAGGACACCTTACAAGTGTCAAATAGAAAACAGGGGTTTTATGTAGGTATGAGCAAAAGTTTCCATCGTGTTCCTGTGAAAGAATCTGCGAAAACTAAGTGGTTGTCTGCTTTTTCTCTGGAAAATTCGTTTTAAATACAGCGATTAAAATCTTCCCTATTTTTTCAGTGGCTAGCAAGTTTTTGGCCCTTTATTAACGTGATTTTTTGCCATAAAAACTTGACGTTTTCCAGGGAGTGAAACACAATACAAGCATCTACAGAGTGAGAGAGAGAGGTGTTAGGCTGCCGTGCTGTTCGCTAATAGCAAAACTGAGGCAGGAGAGACTCAAAGTGATTGCTATCACTATGAGCAGGTTTAATAACAATAAAAAGAGGACCTGGAAGGACCACTATGTGTCCAGTGAGCCTGAGGAGGAGGAAGTGACCACTACCACCAATATGAAAGGGTCTGCATGCCCTGGTTCCCCAGACCCAATACTAGCCAGTCCCCCTACATCACCCCTAGGGATCTTGGGGGAAATGTATCTCAGGAGGAAGAAGAGGATAGTAGTGTGAGCAGGCTAGGACAGCTGTCTGTGCCTGCTGTCAGTGCTGCCCCTACTGCCACCAGTGCATCTTCTGCTGCCAGTGCATCACCTGCTGTCAGTGCTGCCCCTGCTGTCAGTGTGTCTTGTAATTATCAAGAGGGGGGAGGAGGAGATGATGCTAAATGTGGTAGGGGGAGTAATGCAGAGCATCCAGACTAGCGGTCAAGGGAGCCCACACCATTCCACTGACCCTGGGGGTTCCCTCCCCCCCCAAGCCATAAAGACACATATATCTATATGAACATATAAACACAACATAGGCCAGTACCACTGTCACAGATATTTACAAACAAGCGTTTGGTGTATGTAAGTCCCTGGTCCCACAGCTGTTGATATATGATAGGGGTTTTAGTTCCAAAAACCTGGGTGGACAACAATTGAATAGCCCTGCTACATGGCATTGTGTAAACATTGCTATCATCCATTTGCATCTGTGTGTTTCGAAAACAGTATCACCACAAGGGCTGGGTATAAGGGTTGTCTCATCAAGCATGTTGAGTGGTGGTATTGGAAACTGTTACAATTGTGTTCCAGGAGTCCCACATCCATATGCCTGGCCCAGGGGTCAAGTAGGGGGGCAGCATCCTGGGGAGAAACACATATGTCTCACTGCATGTGGGCTATGCATTGTTGTTTTGCAGTGGTGTGATACATCGTACTTACAGGAACAGACTTCTCTGATGCCTCTGCCTCCATGGTTCTCTTAGTCCAATGGCTGTGGCACAGGGACCTCCATTTAATATCCCTAATAAACTTGCTGTGTAAAATAACATGTGCAAGGATAGTGCTACACACTGTAGGGGGGTTTAAATTATAGAGCTCAACCAGAATCATCCAGACACCTAAATCTGGTTTTCAGAGGGAGTGCAGTCACTCTCCTTGTCCTTATGTGAGCCTCATTGTAACTATCCTGTGTGGGTGTACATGGATTGGGCACAGGGGTGAGAAGCCATTGTTTGCAGTCATATCCAGCATCCCCTGTGATGTGAGAAACAAAGTGATATATGTAAAACTCATGGATCACAGACAGTTGAGATGTGACATTGTGTTGATGGTAATCTTTTTATTATTTCTAATGCGCACTCATAATGGTAACATTCAGTTGTTGTTGATCAGTATTGGTTGAACATTCTGGTGCCAGATGGGTATGCAACGCATGGCTGAGGTCACATGATTATATGTTACCACTGTTTACTACAGACACAGACAGACCTTGACAGACTGTTGTTGTGGTAACACATAGTCCTTAGCAGATGGGAAGCCACTGCTGAACACACAGATCTGGATGTCCCTGTTCACAGCACACCTGATGTGCATTATGGTGCTTTGGTGTTGGGGAAGTCAAGGGAATGGTGAGACATCTTTCGTGGATTACTTACCCAAAGCCATCCTCAGATGAACGTTCCATTCTCAAAATCTGTGAACACAGATGATTGCTGTAGGGTGTAAGATTCATGTCTGATCCCAGGAAAGTATGCATACAAGTAGGTGATCCTCATTACAAACCATCTGTACATTGAGGAGTGGAAGTTCTTCCTGTTGATGTACAGATGTTTCTCAAGGTTTGGAGCACTAATGCAGATATGTATGCAGCTATGACCCCATCACTCTGGGCCTGTCTCCCTGCCTACAAAATCCCCACATAATCATTTCTTATTGAATGTCCCTAATCTTGTCAGGGGGCCACCCTACAAGAGGATGGCATGTGTGCTGCGAGTAACCCCACTCGGTGCAGAGAGGGCTACAGCAAGTATGCGCAAGCAGCACTATTTTGTTTAAAAGGTGAAGAATACCCCCCAAGGTAATGGTAGGATACCCAAATACAGGAAATGTAAGACCCAGGCCTACCGCATAGCATACACATATAACAGAACTATATACATATAAATGGAATAGAGGAAGTACAAACAGCTGGAGAGGTGAAGGGCAGGAGAGTGTCCACAGGTTGAGAGTCCACAGGAAGCCAGACACTCCTACAGGAAGCACAAACAGCTGAAGAGGTGAAGGGCAGGAGAGTGTCCACGGGGAGTTGAACGCTCCAATAGAGGTAGCAGGTACAGCAGAAAAGGGTCAACCAGGAAGCAGGGTCAGAGTCCAAAGCAAAGGTCAGTGCAGGCAGCAACAATGAGTAATCCGGGAAACTAGCAAAGGTCAAACATGAGAGATCAGATGAGGAGAATCAATGCTGCTAGCAAGACAGGGACTCAAGAACAACTGAGCGTTGGCTAGCCGGAGGCGCTGCATTAAATACAGGAAATTGGTGACAGTGCGATGCGTGGACGCATGAGACGCTTATGTGTTTGCCTGGAGACACCCCAGATGGAGCTACAAAAATGCCGACAGAGTGCAGCCTCCGGATGTGACGAGAACCGGGACAATCAGGATGAAGCCGGTGAAAGGAACAAAGAAAAGCAGGAGCATGAATATTGGACAAGGGCTCCCCGGACCATCCTCGGGACCGTATCCCAACCAGTGCACAAGATACTCCAAACGACCCCAATGCATACGCGAGTCCACTATGGCTTCTACCTCAAATTCCTCTGATCCCTCCACCAGGACAGGTGAAAGATGAGCCAGAGAAGTAGAAGGCATGAGGCTGGGTTTCCAGGGCTTGAGTTGGGAGGTGTGAAAGGTGGGATGGACCTTCCAGTTGGAAGGGAGTTGCAGGCTATAGGTCACTGGATTAATGCGGGACTGGGAACGGACGCAGGTAACGAGGACCCAGTTTTCTGGTAGGGCAAGACAAATGGAGGTGAGAAGAGGCCAACCATATCTTGTCCCCTACTTTGTACATGGGGGCAGGTGCCTGGTGTTTTCCCACTTGTGCTTTGTAGGAGAGCTGTGTTTGAAGCAAGGCCTGCTGTATGTGGGTATGGGTGGCACGGAGAGCTTGCAAGCGCTGAGTGACAGCAGGGACCGAAGTGTCCTAGGAAGATCAGGCCGAGCCCTAGGATAGCATCCATACGTGGTTTGAAATGGGGACATGCGTATGGAGCCATGGAAGTGGTTGTTATAAGAGAACTCCGCAAGAGATAGGAGGGAGAACCAGTCGACTTGTAGATGAGAGACATAGCAGCACAGGTATTGCTCCAGAATTTGGTTTGTCCTCTTGGTCTGCTCGTTTGTCTGAGGATGGTAACCAGAGGACAGACTGCGACTTATGCCCAGGGCAGAACAAATCGCCTTCCAAAACCTGGAGGTAAACTGTAGGCCTCTGTCGGACACAATGGTGCGAGGGAAGCCGTGGAGACTGAACACCTATTTGATAAACAGGGTGGCAGTATGTTCCTCTGTTGGAACTTTCAACACTGGAAGGAAGTGTGCCAGTTTTGTGAGGCGGTCTACCACCACCATTATGGTGTTGTGTTTCTGAGATGGAGGTAGGACCACAATAAAATCTACAGCTACATCAGGCCATAGTGCTGAGGGTACAGGCAGGGGATGTAGCAAGCCAGCTACCTTTGTGTGTGGGTCTTTATTCATGGCACATGTGTCACATGTAGTGACATAGCTATGGATGTCATGGCTCATACCAGGCCACCAGTAGTGCCGTTGGACCAAATCCTTGGTAACACAAGACCCACCGTGGCCAGCAGAAGGGGCATTGTGACAAACAAGGATGACTTGTGTACGAAGGGTAGGAGGCACAAAGATCTGGTGGTCACGAAATAGCAACCCATCACGGAGGGTGGCATCTTGGAGGGGAAAAGTGAGGAGAAGAAACTGTTCTGGTCGTAAGACAGTGTCAGGGGAGGTTTGTGCTTTGGGTACTGCTACATATCTCTGGGATAAGGCATCTGTCTTGCCGTTCCATGATCCCGGACAGTATGTGATATGTAATGCAAAAACAGAGAACAGTGCAAAGAACAGAGCCCAGCATTTTTGTTGAGCTGAGATATTCCAGGTTTCTCTGGTCGGTGTATACGGTGATGAGGTGGATCACACCTTCCAAGAGATGCCTCCATTCTTCCAAGGCACATTTCATCGCTAGGAGCTCTTTATCTCCCATGTTGTAGTTGGTTTCTGCTTTGGAAAGGCAACACGAGTAATATGCAGTAGGGTGAAGGCGATCCTGCAGGCCAAGTCGCTGAGACAATACCGCACCAACGTCGATGTCAGAGGCGTCGACTTCAACACAGAAAGCTTTGTGAGTATCCAGTTGAACTAGAATGGGTGCTGAAGTAAACAGATGCTTCAACAGTAGAAAAACAGCCTGGGTGGTAGCAGTCCAGACTAACTGTGCCTTGCTACTGGTAAGAGCCATGGGGGCAATAATCCTAGAGAAATCACATATAAAACGCAGGTAAAGATTTTCAAAACCACGAAGCGTTGTACCTCTTTGATGTAAGGACAGGCCATTCCAGTACTGCCGTGATTTTCCGAGGATCCATGGCCACAGAGCCTGGGGAGATCAGGAAGCCAAGGCATTCAATAGTAGCAGCCTTGAAGACACACTTTTCCAGCTTGGCATACAAGGAATGGACCCAGAGACGCTGTAATAATTGACACACATGACTGTGGTGGTCAGCAAAGGAGGAGGAGAACACAAGAATGTCGTCAAGATAAACCACCACAAATCGATCTAAATGGTCTCTAAACACATCTTTGGCGAAATGTTGGAATGTTGCTGGGGCGTTACACAGCCCAAAGGGCATAACCAGGTATTCGAAATGCCCGTACCTGGTGCGGAAAGCGGTCTTCCACTCATCACCTTGCCTTACCCGCACCAGGTTATATGCCCCACGGTGATCCAATTTAGTAAAGACTGTGGCAGACGTTAGCTGTTCCAGAAGTTCTGAGATGAGAGGTAAGGGATACCTGTTTTTCACAGTGACTTTGTTGAGCTCACAATAGTCAATGCATGGGAGTAAACCCCGTCTTTCTTCTCAATGAAGAATATACCGGTGCCTGCCGGGGACGTGGAAGGCCGGATAAAGCCTTTCTGCATCATTTCTGCCAGAAAAGTGAGCAGATGTTGGAGTTCAGAGCCGGACAAGGGGGTAAATCCTCCCGTAGGATATAAGAGCCCTTAGCAACAGCTCTATGGGGCAATCATACGGGCGGTGTGGTGGTAGCTTGTCTGCCCCTTTTTTGTCAAAGTCATCCAGATATGGTGCAGGTACCTGAGGACCAGGAGAGGAGACCACAGCACACACCAGAGGAAGAAGAGAGGAAAAACAATGGCTGTGACAGTAGCCGAATGTGAAGGACAGGGATCCCGAGGGCCAGATGATAGAGGGGTTATGCCGCTGTAGCCAGGGTAGCCCAAGAATGACCGGAAAGAGGGGAGAAGGCAGGATACTGAAGCAGAGAGTTTCTGTATGGCGAGGACCACAGCAAAGAAACAGGTCAGTTTCATGGGTGATGGGGCCCAAATGGTGCGGCTGTCCATCGGCCATGTGGGGGGGCGGTGTCTTGGGTTTGGTAGGAAACTGCAGCTGGGGAGAGAGGTTGGAGTCCAGGAAAAAACCACTAGCTCCGGAATCCACAATGGCAGATAGGATATGGGACTGCTTACTCCACTGCAAATGAGAGTGAGGTGAGGTGTAACAGAACAACAAGAATACCCTAGAACCAAAAAAGGAGCTACTGGCTTACCTCCAGAGGTCCGCGAATCCGCTGGGCCAGGAGGACGACTAGGGCAGAAATGCAACAGGTGACCAGGACTAAATGCACAATAAAGATTCAGCTGCACACAAAGTTAAAAGTAGTAGTATTGAAATAAAATCTTCTTGTTATCCAGTATAAAAAACACATACATTAATCCATAGAGAGTGGAAGCGGGATGCAAGAAAGGGGAGAAGCGCTATGCGTCTGACATGTTTCACGCCATCTTAGCGCTTACTCATAGACTGAAAATAATACCACACCCCCCTACATTGTTTCTGTAGTTGTTATAACCATTGTACAACAGACAAGTCACATTTGAAAAATTATAAGAAAAATTTTAGATTGCTGATGGTGTAGTTTTGTACAACTGACACTCCCTACAGTTCAGCTTATACTAGTGTGGTGCCATTTTTCTTGGAAGAGCAGTAGCTAATGAATACAGTAATAAATTCCATAGTTTTAAATGATTTTTGTACCTTTGAAAGGTTAGAATTTAAAATAATGCCTATTTATAACTTTAGCGCCAACGTCTGGAAACATTTGTGCTCATCAAGCTAGGGGTAGAAAGGCAGGTAACCTCCTCGTTTGATACAACTGGATATCTATTTTCCAGCGCTTACAATTCAAATGGGTCTAATAAAGTTATACCACAGAGCTTACAATTGAAATGGGACTACAACAGTGATACCACAGAGCTTGCAAATGAAATGGGGTTACCTTGAGCTTACAACTCAAATGGAGCTACAATACTAGTGTAGCTCCATTTCAGTTGTAACCACAGTGGTATCACTTGTGTCGTTCCATTTCAATGGTAATGCCACAGAGCCTACAATTGAAATGTAGCTACACTAGTGACACCACAGAGCTTACAATAGAAGTGGAGCTACATTAGTGATATCACAGAGCTTACAGCTTGAAATTGAGAAACACAAGTGATACCACAGAGCTTACAACTGAAATGGAGCAACACAAGCGATACCACAGAGATTACAATTGAAATGGAGTTACAATTCCAGTGTAATTCCATCTAAACTGTAAGCTCAGTGGTATCACTTGTTTAGCTACATTTCAGTTATAGTACCAATCTTACAATTGAAATATAGCTGCACTAGTGATACCACAAAGCTTACAACTAAAATGGAACTGCACAAGCAAGATACAGTGTTTAAAATTGAATTGTAGTTACAGTACTGTTGTAGCTTAATTTCAATTGTAAGCTCAGCGATATCACTTGTGTTGTTCCAATTCAATTCTAAACTCTATTGTATCACTTATATAGACACAAATAACTAGTGAGCTGTGGGATCATTTATTCCTGTTTGTTGCTACATTAAATTATTCAAGTTGGGCTCAAAACTAGGATAAACTATTAACAAAAAAGTCACAGTAACACTTGCTCATTAATGAATTCCCTAGTGAATGCTTTGCCTAAATAATCCTTTTTATATTGTATTTTTTCTTATTTTAAGTAATTAATTGGCTCAGATAGTGCTCTTTTAGTTTTGGACAAATTAACAAAAGGTCAGAAATATACCTCTTATATGTATACTGTGTCTGGGAATTTCTCTTGGTTATATAATTTAGAGGCATACAACATGTATGTATTGACGTGTCCATTAATGGTCAATTTGTGAGACTAAAATTCTGTATTATTGCTCTTAACACAGACATCATAGATTACCCATTATAACAAGCCTGCAGTTAGAATACTTGCTTTTATAGTAAAGAAAAAATAACTGCAAACTATGGGGGGTCCTTTTATTCAAAGTTATAACCTCTCCTTATATTTATGTAGATGTTATGTCTACATGTCCTTCGTGGCCATTGTAACTCTCGCTTGCTCCTTTAGCCCTCTGAAAGGGTTGCAGTGTGAGTGTACTACAAGATGACTGAAGGGCACTCACACCCTCTACTGATTCAGCAATGTGGTATCTTCCAGAGTGCCTGACAACATTCTCTTTAATCCAAACAGCATAATAATGAAGAAGAAGCACTCAGCTTCTTTGCAACATAATGGAACTAAGTCCTGTGTATTAAGGTACTATTACCAACAAAATCACACTATGTTTTGTGGGATATCTGGCTTCCCTACATCAGCAAATGAAGGGAGATTAGACACCCTCTGAAACATGGTGGGACTTTGTTGTTTTAATAGTACCCTAATAAAATGGTCTTAGATCCATTGTGTTGCACATAAGTTGAGAGCTTCTACCTTATATTTTGTGTTTCAAAATCCAATTTAATTGTAAGGTTGTGGCAACACGCTATCGGCTGTGCCCCCCCCCCCTTCTTCACCCCTTACCGCCAGAGCGGGAGGCATGCTTGAATTTGAAATTTCATAGCTTCTTTTTCAGGACCTGTCAGGTGCTTGCATGCTGTGCAGAAGCCATTGTGCAACTGGATGTCACATCCGGTTGTACAACTGGAATATAGAACTTGGCAGGTCCTGGAAACCAATAAATAAAGCAGGTGACAAATTAAAACATAGGTTTTGTTGGGCTGCCCAGCTCAAACACTGCTACGCGTTAAGCAGCTACATGCTGCTTCCTCAGGCTGGTGGTCACAAAACAGACCACAATCATTTTGTTACCACAAGCCTGAGGAAGCTGTGTGTAGTTGCGTGGTATATTTTATTTGTTTTTGATTCATTATTAAAATATTTTGGATGAAGATCAAGCTTGCTGTTTTTGGAGATTTTTGTTCCTGGATTGAAAAGTGACTGCATTTATATAAAACTGAACAGAGATGGTAGGAATTTCTCTGTACTCTGGATTAGCTGTGTGTGTGTATATGTTTATTACACAGCCATTCTCAAATGTGAGTGTAATTGTCATTTCAACTTCATTCTATATATAGTGTATAGGGCACTATTGGCACCCCCTGTCCTTTTTTTGTGTATACGATTAGATATGAAGACCAGATGATCCACTTATAAAGAAAACAAGGCTATCAAAAATTAAACAAATAAACACTACACCCCTACAGCCACAGTGCATATATGTCTAAATAAACACAAGAAAAACTCCACTGGAGCTAAAGTACAAGGCTTTGGCGCCACCTTGAGGAAACAATGATGAATTGTAATAGAAAATAGATTCTCTTTGACTGCCCTCCATACATGTGCTTTTCAAGGGGTCTTTAGCCAGCAGTCTGTTTCAAGCTACTGCTAAGCCCTGGGAAAAGTATACATTAGAGGTCCATTTTAACCTGTTAAATTCTAGAGAGGTTTCCAGCATATCACTTCTGGATGTGTTTCAATTAGTTACATAATCACCACACAAGTTTGTCCTCCTTCTAAAGCTGATCAGCCAGACTTACGATTACCTCTCACAATTGTGAGTTGCATGTAGATTCAAAGAATGTTGTGCACACATCTAGCTTCACACAATGCTAAGCACATATACCAACACCTGTGGGTAGCCAACCCTTGTCCTCATGTGCATGTTTTCAAGATATCCTTGAATGAGCACAGGTAGACAAATGACTTGATTGAACTTTAAATACAAGATGACTGAAGGGCACTCACACCCTCTGTACACCAGCTGGGATATCCAGGATCATGCAATGCAGGTAGGTCTTGAGGACCAGGGTTGGCTATCCCGGAGCTATAGTACTTTGACAAAATGCTGATTTTTCACACCTTTTTTCACAATGTTTAGATTGTTTCAACTGGCTGAGCACATTTTGAAGACTGGATTGTGTCCCTGCAATCGAGAGGGTTGCAATCTATTTTGCATGATAGTTTCTCCCTGACTTCAGGTGGATTGGATGGCTGGACAGCTATTCATTGCACATTATTAAAAAAAAAAAAAATGTTGAGTTCAGCTGGTTTTGCCATTTTGATTAGTATAGTCCTTCTAATCAGGGCTTTTACATCTGTAGAGCTACTTGACAAGTAACCCTAGGTGCCTTTAACTCCATCCATTGTCACATGCACACTCTATGTCTCATCACCCCACATCCAAGAGCCAAACTGCTGTCGTCTTGCACAAAATATACCCTTAGTACATAACAAACAAAAAAGACTAATAACCCCATGGTTGCTAGAGATGTATCTAAGACATTGTCTTACAGTGTCTTGGAGACCTCGCTGGCATCCAAGGTTAAGTAACATCAAGTAAAAGTAGTAAGCAAAATTGCAGAAGCATTAGGATTTTGATGGACACACCAATAACCTAGAATATGGCCAGGACAGCTGAGCTTCCATTCAAAATCTGGCACTCTAGCCTGTTGCCCACTCTGCCTAATGGGAAATCCGGCCCTGTTTCTAACTGATCTGTTGGCAAACACAGAGAAACATTCCACTTCATGCAACTCCCCAATCTTTACAAATTCAGCAATGAGCCATAGCTGATATTCAGGAATGCTTAACCTACAAGGCCAGGGCCAGCCCAAGACATTGTGCTGCCTGGGTCCAAGGATGAAATGCTGCCCCCCCCCACACACACATACACCCCAAAATCACG
This sequence comes from Rhinophrynus dorsalis, assembly GCA_037306005.1. Classification (NCBI taxonomy): domain Eukaryota; kingdom Metazoa; phylum Chordata; class Amphibia; order Anura; family Rhinophrynidae; genus Rhinophrynus; species Rhinophrynus dorsalis. Next base: position 470,812,156 of record CM074719.1, on the reverse strand, counting down.
CCCATATGTCAATACTTAGACGTATTACAGTGAGTGTACACATCTGGTGTATATGTTAGTAGATATGGTTAATAAGATAATGTATGTGCCAAGGATAGGCTATCATAAAAAACAAATTTATGTATTAACATATGGACAGGTATATAATGTATATTGATGTATTATAAGTTACTACCGACATGGGATCTTATAGCTGCCCAGCCCTGGCAAAATCTTTTTTGTAAACGTAATTGTTAACATGTAGTACATAAATACACCCTATAACGTTGACTATATTAATACAGAACTGTGTATTTTTATGACTGCCCACCCCTGCTGGCCAATACTTTTCTGTAAACATCTGTACTAATATTAGTTGATATGTGTTAAAAAAAAAAAAAAAAAGTATTGGCCTATAGGGCTGGCCAGTCATAAAAAACACAGATCTGTATTAATATAATCAACAATATAGAGTACATTAAATTATATTGACAGTTTGCTTGAAGAATGTGTGAAGCTGAAAATAAGGCTGACTTAAGAATGAAGTCGAATGACCTAAAGGAACAGTGCAAGAGACCCCCGAGGGGGGGACAGCACCCGCAAGGTTTAGTCCCTCCCACATGCCTTTCTGTGATAGGGTGAGGCGTCAACCCACCTCCACTGATTGGGCAATAGAACTGCCTGCCAAACCCATTATGAATGCTGCTGTGTCGCAAATTGGGTCTGAAAGAGGGACACTTGAATGGTATATACTTGCCAATGCTACAAAGAAAAAAAAGAAACAGTTTTCCTCTGTGCAGTTAAGTTTACATGAAAGAACAGTGCTAGAGGTCCTTAGTATAGTGTAGCCTGGCTTCAACAGAATACCTACAATATATTTAAATGTGAACTTCTACAACAAAGTAAACATTATTCACATGTAAATATTGCATGAACATTTATAAATTAGTACTTTTAAAACATGGAGAGGCTCAGAACATATCAAACCATTAATGTCACCATATAGACTAGAGCTGAGCTTAAATTTTAATGCTGGGGAGACAAGATTATTGACAGTTAGCAGATATGCCCTAAATTAGTCACACAAGCTCAGTATAACACATATACATACCCCCCTGAATTTCAAATGGCCAAATAGGGACACTTATTTTAGATGGTATTGCTGAGATGTGGCTGGTCCATTACATTTCATGATCTATTTTGTGCAACTGAATAAATGATTTAGAACAACTCCAAAGTATTTTATTTACACAGGCCAATTTACAAATATACTGAATTTAAAATAAACATTAATGTGAGTTGTACTACTGTGAAACAGTGTAATACACTTATAAACACAACATACTATCTGTTCTCCTAAAATGACGGACAGGGTAGGGAGGGACCATGCAAAGGAGAGGCAGAAGGATTTGGGTCTCAAAGAGGGACACTTAGGAAGCATGCATAAATATTAGCATTAGCAACCATACAACTGTGAAAGCACATATGTATTTAGTATAGATATCAGCATTGTCACTACTATATCTGCAGTGCTGTATGCAAAACATAAATTAAGCGTCCGCAGTTGGGAACAGAAGCTCTCCAGGCACTACCTGACTACGACTCCCGACATTCTCAGACTGACAGCGACAGCTGACACTATCCAGCCACGATTACATTCCCTGCAATAAATGACAAACCACCACACTAGCTGTATCAAAAGTGAAAGAGCCCACCTTCCATTTACCCGTCACACTACTAGGAGCCGACATCTTCATCCGCCAATCAGACACAACTTTATCTACATATGAAACAAATAACAAAATAACAACCCCTAAAGGAAGACAAAATAGTTATGTGTAGCACGATTTGAGCAAGTAAATAAGCAAGTGTGGATCGGTTGTGAATTTAGAATTCATGGAAAGTGTACATACTTATCATTACTCTACTGCTGTACATATGTGTGTAGGGACGCATACAAATACCAGCTTTTCAGTTGCTGGTTGGGAGTACACTTTTCTGGGGCTGCAAATTGCCGCCCCTGTCAAAGTGCCGCCTGGGTCCTGTGGACCCACCGGGACCCATGTAAGGGCCGGCTCTGTACAAGGTCCAGGTTTATATCATAGAGGATCTGGGGAGTGTATTCTCCAAACTTATCCTCAAGAACATCCCCAAGAATATCCTATATATTCTATGAGAAAGCCTCATTACATCATTTATGTTTCCTCAGGAGACACACACGCATAGAAGAGAATGCATCATTAAATAATGTATGCCTCCTCAGGAGACACACACACCCAGGGGCAGCAGAAAGGAGGAGCTATAGAAATCTCCTCCATACTGTCAGTGCTGGAGATACGGGGGGGAGATTTTGACAGGAGTGGGCAGGGGCAAAGGTCACTCCTGTTAAAATTTCTGCAAGGAGTTTGCCCTCCCTCAACTTCCTCCTCAACCAGAAAAAACATGGCCGATACACACACACACACACACACACACACACTCTGTGACACACACATATTAACACTGTGACACATACACACTGTGACACACATACATACATACACACACACACACTGTGAAATACATACATATATACATACATACATACATACACAAACACACACACACACACAAAGTCACTCAGTCTGACTCCCAGTGGCCTCACCCAGGCCCTCATTGATCAGTTATTGAATGGGTGTTAACATTTTCCATGCAAGACAGAGGACAGGCAGCCATTGGGTATACACCTAACACACTGACTGCCACAGGGCTGTATATCAACTTTCACCCCACAGGACAGACCAGCAGCATAGGGGGAAGAGTTCTCATAATGCTCACACTGTAAACTTCCATTTCCCTCCCACTTCTCCTCCTTCCTCTGCCTATTCCTAACACTTTTTTTTTTAACTCGCAATTAAGGCTCACCCCTTTTAACCCAAATTGCCTTATTAATCTCTCCCCAGCAGCACGACAGGAGTTCCCTCCAGGGACTCCACAAAACAAAGTTCACAGATATGAATACACTTCCCACTGCTATATAACTCTGACTTGACACACCAGTGTATACTTAATGCTACTCTATACTTTAACCTTTTGAGTGCTAGAAGGGAATGCAATGCATTGCAAAGAAATGAGTTTGCAAACCCCTCTGGCACTCAAAGTGTTGACATGCTGGTATAAATCTCCTTTTATTTTCTGCTTTCCATTTGCTCAACCCAAACCCAGTAGTGTGTATGACATTGCTCCAGTTAATCTTCAATATATGTGTTTCTAAATGACTCTGTGTAAATCAGATACTTTAGTCTTGCTGTAAGTAATTTATTCAGTTACACAAAGAGGTGTCAATCGGTCTTGAAATAACCTAAAAATTCTCGGTAATGCCCCACCCACCAGGCACACTCCCATAACCACCTAAATCAAAAGTGTCCCTCTTTGGCCATTTGAAATTTTGGGAGGTATGTAGAGGGATCAAGACCGGGTGGGGTGGGGGTGCTACACATTGTGAAGCGATGTCCTCTGGTCCTTAAAGGGCTACATTTACCCTCTAACTCTCTCAATACTGGACTTGTTCACTTCAATACAAGATTGTTACCTACACTGTACTGTAAAGCCCCTACACCAATCCCAGGGTTGCCAGAGTCCACACTTCTACACTCAGAATGTACAGATTCAGGGGACAAGCAAGAGCCACAACCACTGGAAACGGGGCTCCTATCAATGTGTCTGTGTCCGTGTGTGCGCATATCTGTTGCATGTGTGCATGCATATCTGTTGCATGCGTGTGTGTGTGTGCGTGCGCTTATCTGTTGCATACATGTGTACGTCTGTTGCATGTGTGATGCATGAGTGTGTGCATGTCTGTGTCTCACTGTGTGTATGTGTCTGCCTGTGTGTTGCATATGTCTGGGTGTATCAGTGTGTCTACAGTTCAGACACATACATCCAACAGTCATAACATGACAGCCTGCGCCGTGCCACAGGGGCCTCAGTATGGAGGACATATTCATATCTCCACTATACTGGCAGTTCTGGAGATACAGGGGGCATGATTTTGACAGGACTGGTTAAAATATCTGCAAGGACTTTGCCCTCCCTCAACAAGCACAAAACATGCCCCCACACACGCAAAATGCCCTAACCTGTGCCTATCCTATGTCCAAAATATCCTCCTACTCCATGCACACACAAAATGCCCTCACCTGAACCTCTTCTATGCCTAAATGTCCTCCTGCTCCACACAAAAAAATGCCCTCACCTGTGCCTCTTCTATGCCTAAATGTCCTCCTGCTCCACACACGCAAAATGCCCTCACATGTGCCTCTTCTATGCCCAAATATCCTCCTGCTCCACACAACACAAAATGCCCTCACCTGTGCCCCTTCTATGTCCAAATGTCCTCCTGCTACACACAACACAAAATGCCCTCACCTGCACTTCTCCTGTTAACCCTTTCAGTGCAACTCAATGCAACTCATTCTTTGCAATGAATTGCAAATCAGTCTGGCACTCAAAGGGTTAAACCCTTATAGACTCTTAACTTGCATGTAATCTAAGTAATGTACTATGGAGGGAACAGTTAACCCTTCGAGTGCCAAAGGGGTATGCCACTCAAAGGGTTAAAGGCATAGTAATACGTCTATTAAAGTTTATCTCCGAGTCTTCGTTATATTTTTTTTAACATGTAGCACTATATTTAATTACTTACAGTGTTGTAGTTCAAAAACAATATTCAAGACAAAAGGATTCCCCTCCTGCCCCTTTCCCTGAGTCACTCAGCCTTCAGTCTGGTCTGGATGGAGATCGGCAAGGGACAATCTTCAATAAGTAAAAGGAAAATCCTGTCCTCCTTCGTCAAGGTTACTGAATGAAAATTGTCCCTTACTGCTTCCGTCCCATGACCGGATTCCAGATCTAACGGGAGGTGGCCAGACGAGGCGGAGGGGGATCCTTTCGGGTTGAATAGAGTTTGAACTACAACACTCTAAGTAATTAAATATAGCGCTACATGTTAAAAAAATATAAATAAGTCTCATAGATAAACTTTAACCCTTTGACTGCCAGAGGCACGCAATACATTGCTTTGCAATGCGTTGCATACCTCTCTGGCACTCAAAAGGTTACTAGAAGTATTACTATCCCTTTAAAACATTATATACTCTTGATTTTTTCCGGTGTGACCATGTTGGGGATTTTTGGTGTTTTTCTTGTTTTTTTTTCTTAGATGGACAGTGGATGCCCAGGAGGATCCCTGTTCTTTCCTCAACTCCCAGATGCCCAGCATGGTCTCTCCACAGCTGATACCCCTACCAGCCCCTAGGCTCAAGCCTGTTTCCTCAGAATCAACAGCGGCTTCTTCCTCCCGCACTGGATCTGGACATTGCGAGGCACATTGTGGGGAGAAGAGTGTCTCCTCTGTATCAGGGCTAGTAATATGGAGCGCTGAATCTACATTATTTATGTCGTCGGGATAACTTGTATATACATTAACAGCACTCTGTTTAACGCTTTTAGTTCCAGAGAGGTTCCAGCATTAAAAGGGTTAACTGTATAATGCATGACACTCTATGGCTTAACATGCTGGTGTAAGTCACTCTTTCCCGCATAGGGCTGGATTCAAATGCAGTAGATAAATGTTACCTCCTGTTTTACCAAAACTTTTCCTACTGAAGTCTATGGGGATACCTGGAGATAAAAGCAGAAATAAAATTAGCACCTGCATTTGAATCCAGCCCATAATCATTGATTTAATAGTTTCAGGTCCACAGATGGGACAGCAACACTTCAAGAAGTGATGTCCTCTGGTCCTTAGAAGGATACATTTGGCTTCTTACTCTCTAAATACTGCAGATATTCACTTCAATACCAGACTGTTAACTACACAGCACTGTAAAGCTCCTACAGTATTCCCCGGGTGGTCACAGCCCACGCTTCTACACTCAGAGCCTACAGATCGGGGGACCAGCAAATGCCAGAACCTCCCCACACGGGGGGTGGGGGTTATCACTGTGTCAGTGTCCCCTCTGTGTGTGCATGTTTGTCTGTTGCGTGTGTGCGTATGTCTGCTGCATGTGTGTGTGTGCATGTCTGTGTGCATTTCTGTTCTGTGTGTGTGTGCGTGCATGTCTGTTGCCTGTGGGTGAGCATGTCTGTTGCACACATCTGTGCCTGTCTGTTGCATTTGTGTGCATCTGTTACATGTGTGTGCATCTCCGGTGTGTGTGTGTGTGAATGGCATTAACCCTTTGATTGTCAGAGGGGTATCCAATTAATTGCTTTGCTCTCTGGCACATAAATGGGTTAATTCAAGAAGATTCTTCAGAATGATTGAACCACTTATTCATTCATTTGTATTCGTGTGAGGAAATCAAGGAACCCTGGACCAGACAGGTTTGAGCTTCCCTACCCTAACAGGCCACGAGTGTTACGTACCAAGGTGTGATACAGAGGAGATAAACTCTCTAGTATGATAAACTCTCCATCCCTATGCTATTCTGTGGAGCCAACACACTACAACATGTCCAATTTAAGATCTCTCAAACGTTAGTGTGTCTACTGTAACCCTGTATGTCTTTATGATTTCCCTCTTGAGTGCAAGAAGTGAGTTAATCAGAGGCTCAGTCATTTCATTAAGTCACATGGTCTCATCGTCTGTTAGGGGTCCTTGAAGATTTGGCTGACCAGACTTCACCTTTAAACGGGGACACATAAGAAATAGGCATATTGCACGACTGCACTGAAATCAAGCAGCCCTGCAGTATGCATTTTTCATATTTGTCCCAGTATAAAGGTGAGGTCTGGTCACCCTAAAGATAGGGTTGGGAACCACTGGTCCGAGAGAATCCTGAGCCAATGCAGAGTTATTTGTATGCCCTAATTCTAATATAACAGATTGTCTTCAATATATGTATGTGCACAAAGTATATTGAGGAATGGACACTAAGGGCCATGAGGACAAAGCAAGTGGAGTGATTGTAGGCTAAACTAACTGCACTATATGGAGCACATAAAAAGTGGAACAATTAACCCCTCAATGCTAGAGAGGTCTCCAACGCCTTACTGCAATGCTTTTGAGACCTCTAGCATTCAATGGGTTAAAAGTGCAATTTAAATTAAAGATAATTTGTACTTTTTCCACATGGCGCAGTTGGTGTGCTCCTGAATTGCACCATTGATTTAAATAGCTTTGTAATGCTTTGGAGAACTATCTAACTAGCATTCGAGCAGTTAAATGCACAATTTAAATCAATGGGCATTTTAAGAATGCTCATCTTTAATTTGTGCAAATGATTCTTATCTGAGTAAGTGGTTCTGTTCAATGAAATAGGAGCCATTTATTCTTATATGTATAGTTCTCCTTCAGTGCAGGCCATATCAATAGAGAATTCAAAGTATAAAAATACCACCCGTATGCAAGTCATCTGTCTGTCTCATATGCCTAAGATGTAACCAAATGTTGGAAACCTAGATGAACTAAAGCTTTGTCTTGGAAGTATTATGTTATAGAAAATCATACTCTACTGAGACAGTCTACTTTAAGTGTTATAAAACAATGCAAGGCACTGGACGCAGCACTGAGTGAAGTCCAGCCTGAGTTATATAAGGATACTAGGTCCTGCCACACCCTAGCTCAGCAGAGGGGTGAGATAATGCTGAGCTCATGCTGCAGTGTCTCCTTGCCAAAATTTCAAGGTCTGCTGCCCGTGCGCTGCCCATCGTCTGCCTTAACCAGGCACACACAGTGTTGCTCTTTGATGCAGTCTGTTGTTTACACTGTAATGAAAATTATACAATAACATAGGAAAAAATAAAATAACACCAAATGACCTTATTTCTGAGAGGTTTTATGATGCATTGATGGCCAAGCCCTTGCACTATGGAAGAACAATTGTTTCCTGAAATACCAAACCAGCAACGTTTCAATTTAACCACTTGCTTTGCAATGCTTCGGAGACCTCTCTAACACCCAGGGGGATAAGCAAGCATCCACATAAACTGTTGTGTGCAGTAGTCTACTTGTGTTTAGGCTGCTTTCCTATTCTGTTTCCCAGTAGAGCAACATAACCAGTCGGTGCTCTGGTTATCTGAGGAAGGCATATGCCCGGGTTGTCTGAGGAAGGCATATGCCCGGGTTGTCTGAGGAAGGCACATGCTGGGGATGGCACTTACTGTGACATGTAACTTACACTGGTATTTTGGGATACCTAATAATGGTGCTAAATCCATTGTTCAGGGTAAAAGGAGTTCCGGGTGGCGCACACAATTGTACAGTTGGAATCCTATTGCTTGGCCAGCATCCACCTCAACAATCATTGGTAGCAAAAAACATGTTGCGGGGTAATGCGCGCCACAGCTTCTTGTTCCCACAACTCATGCTAAATAGCAGAAATAGTGGGCACATCAAAGGAAACTAGCTAACACTCGTTGTTTAATGCAGGGTTAAATCAATGTAAAGATTTGTCTCCTGTGGGGCAATTGGTTTGCTCCAGAATTTCACCTCTTCTTGATCTTGATGAATATAGCCCCAAGTCTCGAGTAAAAGGGGTTAAAGTGGTCCTATCATCTTAAGTTTAGTTTGTTTGCAGAGAATTAACCCTTTGAGTACCAGGGAGGTATCCAACGCATTGCAACGCAATGCAATGGATACCTCCCTGGCACTCAAAGGGTTAGAATCTGCCAATATCTTGAACTAGCAATTTTTTTTTTAGAAATTAACCTTTACGATTTGGTGACACAGTCTTGCACTTTATGCTAATTCTCTAAACTGTGTTTTAATTAGTCCTGTTCAAGTTCAATCTTATTTCTTGCTGTGCTATTAGAAATGCTGTGGGGCTTTGTAGGAAATAACACTTACTTCATACAGATTTCTTCCAATGAGGTACTGGGCAGGCACTCTTCCATGTGACCCCTAATATGAAAAATACATGCTGAATAACTACATTGGAGCCATTGCAGACTAGTAGTAAACATTGCAACCCTTCAGCATACAGTACTGTGCAAAAGTCTTAGGCAGGTGTGAAAAAAAGTAAGAATACTTTAAAAAATAGACATGTTAATAGTTTATATTTATCAATTAACAAAATTATATTGTGTGAACAGAAGAAAAATCTAAATTAAATCAATATTTGGTGTGTATTTTTCATACATATTTATTTTATCAATAGATAAGGTGACAACACAAGTTGTAATGTGGACCTGTCAGATTTATTTATTTTTTTTTACATATTTGAACACTTCATTCAAAACTATGTGTCATATTAACCAACATTCCCACAAATGTATAGTTTAGGAGATATTTACACTTTTATTTCAGGGAAAAGTGAAAGTCTGCTGGTGCAGCACAGCTCTTCATTAGCATATTGAAAGTCACTGTAGACCTTAATTAGCATATGAAACATCAATGGTACTGCACGTGTACAGCAATTAGCATACATTAGCATAAAGTATCAAGTATGAAGATCTCCTTAGCAGTATATTTGCTGGTGTTTTACTAACAGGTGACAGGTCCACTTTAAATATTGATTGAAAGTTATCATCTTGTTTCCAGCTTGATGTTATTTCTCCTTTATCTTATCCAGCAGTTTTGTGCATATGAAACAATAAAAACATCCTCTGTTGATAAGTGATATGATGTCCTATTAACTCTCATGCTGGCCTCTGTTTGGAACTGTACGGAACAGGAGTACCATTATCATTATGCCCTCAGTGTCCACATCTTTTGCAGTGCACAAAGGATTCCTCCCGAGAATTCCAGATGCTCCACATTCTCTGAGCAGAAGGCTATCAGTTCTGATAAATTAATCTGTCAGTGTTTTAATAAATATGCTGCCGACCTTCCTCATAAGCTTGGCTGCAGAAGTGATATCTCAACTAAGTGAGTTGAGCCATCAGAAAAGATATAAACCACCCAGCTGCTCCCAAGGAATCACATCCAAAGGTAAGGTCACATAGGCATGACTTCATTTGTAAACTGCTGTTCTGATAAATGTTTCCTTGTAGCAAATGTATCAACACTCTTATTAAATAAATAGGGGCTATGTAATGCTGTGGTCACACTATAAATATTTTAATTACATCACAGATCAGTGTTGCGTATCCTGAGGCCCACAAACTGTTGAGGACTACAATTCCCATTATCCACTGACTGGTGGGGATAATAGAAAGAATAGTCTTCAACAGCTGAAGTTTGCCCATCCATCTCTGCCATAGGTTATTTTTAGGTTATTTCATGACCTACTGACACCTCTTTGGGTAACTCAATAAATGATTGGACAGTGTTGCTTCTATGATGTATAATCATTTTCTAGAAAATGCACTCTTAAAAATTTGCTATGCCAAGTCTCATAGCATATAGGCTCTGTAACGGATCCTACCCGTTACTGAGCCCTTGTCTGGACCTCAAACTATTTATTCAAAGACTATGGACATTTATTACTGTTTGGACTCTGTGCTGTGCCTTGGCGTACAAACTGGCCAGCTATTCCCTAAGAGAAAGACTTAAATTCATAGACTTTGGATCACATACTATGTTTAATGTATGGCGAACGTTTTAGTTATTGAATGTAGTATGTTGAGGGTTTACTCCAAGGGAATAGGCAGTGAGGGGTTAATTATTTCATTATGTATTGCAGACTCCCAAGCCTTTTGCTTAATTATTCAACCCCTGGCCATTGTTAAGGAAATGAATATTCTGGCCACTCAAGTCCTTGGAGTGAGAACTGTCCTGAGACGCCCCTGCTGTGTGTGTTAATCCATTCACACCCCTCAGTCTGTGAGTCACCTATTGTATAGCCTGAAACTCTGTTGCCAGCCCTTTGTATTATGTTGTGAGTTGATTACCTCTGTGAATGCTCTCATTGTGTCAGCCCTTGCCTTTTGTCTGATGTGTTTGATTTAATCAAGTTCCCTATTGTATCAGGTTTCCCCATGTGATCCAATGTACTGTACCGTATATAAATATTTGTAGTTTGTGTCAATAAAGAGAGTTCTGTTTTGGAGTGAACAAGGAGTCCTGGAGTCTTGTATTGCTTATGGTCTAAAGTATCCACTCTGATACCCATCTGCGCCAAGCATCCTGAATCGCTGACCGCCTGCTGCCAGTTTCCTGCGTCCTAACTTCGTGGACTGTCAGGCGGCGACGTGGACTCTTCCCTGCTTCCCTGCTTCCAGTGATCCTGTGGCTGTTTCCAGTGACCGTCCATACTCCAACCGGTGCACCTGACGGCGCTTATCTGGCGTTGAGAAGGAGAGACCCAGGAACGACGGCGGAAGGCGACGCGGTCCCTTCTCAGCTTCCGTTACATTGGTGGCATAGCGGTGGGATTTCTCCTTCTTTTATCGGGTGTACCAGCTAAGAGATGGCGGCGAAAGCACGGCTGCCGGAGGCCATAGGAGTGTATGACATGCGGTACCACTACATAGGATGTCAATGGGAGACCTTCCTAGGTGATTTAGCCGAGGAGTTTTACCGGGAGGTCACCACCTGCATCACAGAGGAGCTCCAAGTCCAGGACGGATACTGGGAAATGATCAAGTGCCTTCACAAGGAGTATACAGGAGTTATGGTCAACTTTTTCCCGTTCAACTTGCGCCTGAAACTCCAACAACTGGTATGGATGGCCTTTCAGGAGGATGCTACTTTCGGCCAGAGGAATTACAGCCGCTACTGGGAGATTTGGGAGAAAAGAAAGGCCATGTTTGGAAGTTACTTTCCTCCAGACCAGGAGGGGAACCTAGACCGTTTAGTCAAGCAGGAATGGAACTTGGAGCTAATGTACATGGGCTGGATAGAGGAAGCCCAGGAGATACAAAGAGAGGAAAAAGACTGGGGGGGTTACTCATCTGAGGAGGACTTCAGTGGAGCTGAGGACTTAGATGGAGCTGCCCCTGTTCACTCCACACTGGTGAGTGGGAATGCGTTCCTCACCAGTGCCCCTGTTGCCCTGCCTGATACCCCTTTGCCCCTGGACCGTTTGTTGCCTGAGCTGAGGGGTGGGAATTCATTCCCCCTCAGTGAAGAGAATGCCTCTGCATCAGGGGATGGGACGGACATCTCCCCTGATAGGCATATTGCCCCTTCCCCTGTTTTCCCAGCTGCGGTGGATGAGATGCAGGTCCCCACCAGTAGCGATTGTATGTCCCAACTGATGGGTGGGAGAGAGCCCATCAGTCCCTATGACCCCCCTGCTGTGGTGAGTGTGGAAGAGCTCACCAGCAGCCCCAAGATGATGCCCCCTGTGGGGTTGGAAAACGCCCTGGAAGTGGAGCGGTATGTGCTCTCCAGGGCCACAGAGGATGCCGCCTTGAGGGATGGGACTGCGGTCTCCCTCAAGGCAGAGAAGGCCCTGGAAAGTGATGGCCTACAAGAGGAGGACCCCAGCGGACTGGAAGAGAGCAGTGCTGCTGGCCCTCCTGAGGATATGTTGTGTGAACTGATGGGTGGAGAAGAGTGCCCCATCAGCCCCCCTGTAAACCCTGACCTGGTGAGTGGGAGCGAGCTCACCAGGGTCTGGGAAACCCCTGCTGTGGTGAAGGAGATGCAGGCCCCCACCAGCAGCCCCAGTCCATCCCCTGTTGCTGTTGCCCTGGAGAAGGGGAAGAATGTATTCTCCAGGTACATGGATAAGATGGCTAGAAGGATTGAGAGTGCCCTCCTCCCCAAGAGAAGAGATGGCCCTGATGTGAGGGGCCAGAAAGAAGAAGGGTCCAACACACTGCCTCACTGCAGTGCTGCTACTGCCCCGGAAGACCCTGGATGTTGCCCCAAGACCCCATTTCCTCCTGTGGATTTGAACTGTGAACTGATGGGTGGGAATGCGTTCCCCATCAGCACCCTTGTAACCCCTGGCGTGGGGCGTGGGAGTGAGCACACCACCCCTTGTTTTGCCCTGACTCTGGTGAAGGGAAGTAAGCTCACCAGCAGCCCCACAGAGGTGACCCCCATGGAGATTGCCCTGGAACAAGAGTGTTTACGACTCAGGGACACAAATGTTCTTGGCAGGGGAAGTGGGATTACAAGCTTTCCCAGTGGTCAAGGGAACCCTGAGCTGGTGAGGGAGGAGACAGTCCTCACTAGGGATGTTGCTGGGGCCCCTGAATTTCCTGAGCTCTGCCTGGGGGGTGGGAATGTGTCCCAGAACGTTGCCCCAGCCCAGGAGAGTGGGACAAACATCCTCTCCTGTTCCTCTGGGGCAGTGGCCCAACTAAAAGGGGGAGATATGCCTCTCTCCCCACACTCTGATGCACAGAAGCCAGAGACACAATTGCCCCAGGAAGATCCCCCTTATAGACTGGCTTTGGACCCTGAGCCCCTGGCCCCAGACCCAGGAACATTGAACCACAGCTCTGCATGGAGCCTGGCCCAGGGAAAGCCACCCCATTTGTTGACTGCCAGGACAAACAGGCATCAGTTCCCCTGGCCCAGCATTAAGGACAAAGGGGCTTACATTTTCTTCCCTGGCCCAGAACAAGAGCCTTGTTCTCTACTGCCAGGCTCGGACAAGGGGCTCATGTTTTCTCCTGGCCCAGGACAAGGGACGCAGCTATTCTCTCCTGGCCCAGGACAAGGGGCTTGCTTGTTGTTTCCCTGGCCCAGGACAAGGGGCTCCTCCTTTAAGACTGGCCTAGGACTAAGGCCTCCAGACTAATGAACTGTCCAGACAAGTGGCTCACAACCTCAATGGTCTCCTACAGCTCCAAGTCAGCGTTTACTACTGTCCACGCTGGCTTGGTACAAAAAGGGGGAGAAATGTAACGGATCCTACCCGTTACTGAGCCCTTGTCTGGACCTCAAACTATTTATTCAAAGACTATGGACATTTATTACTGTTTGGACTCTGTGCTGTGCCTTGGCGTACAAACTGGCCAGCTATTCCCTAAGAGAAAGACTTAAATTCATAGACTTTGGATCACATACTATGTTTAATGTATGGCGAACGTTTTAGTTATTGAATGTAGTATGTTGAGGGTTTACTCCAAGGGAATAGGCAGTGAGGGGTTAATTATTTCATTATGTATTGCAGACTCCCAAGCCTTTTGCTTAATTATTCAACCCCTGGCCATTGTTAAGGAAATGAATATTCTGGCCACTCAAGTCCTTGGAGTGAGAACTGTCCTGAGACGCCCCTGCTGTGTGTGTTAATCCATTCACACCCCTCAGTCTGTGAGTCACCTATTGTATAGCCTGAAACTCTGTTGCCAGCCCTTTGTATTATGTTGTGAGTTGATTACCTCTGTGAATGCTCTCATTGTGTCAGCCCTTGCCTTTTGTCTGATGTGTTTGATTTAATCAAGTTCCCTATTGTATCAGGTTTCCCCATGTGATCCAATGTACTGTACCGTATATAAATATTTGTAGTTTGTGTCAATAAAGAGAGTTCTGTTTTGGAGTGAACAAGGAGTCCTGGAGTCTTGTATTGCTTATGGTCTAAAGTATCCACTCTGATACCCATCTGCGCCAAGTATCCTGAATCGCTGACCGCCTGCTGCCAGTTTCCTGCGTCCTAACTTCGTGGACTGTCAGGCGGCGACGTGGACTCTTCCCTGCTTCCCTGCTTCCAGTGATCCTGTGGCTGTTTCCAGTGACCGTCCATACTCCAACCGGTGCACCTGACGGCGCTTATCTGGCGTTGAGAAGGAGAGACCCAGGAACGACGGCGGAAGGCGACGCGGTCCCTTCTCAGCTTCCGTTACAGGCTCCTAATATGCACCTCTTTCCCAAAATGAACATGTGCAAATGGTCTTTATTCATATATCAAACTTCTCAGTCTCTTTAAGTCCTGTGGATGCGAGTGATTTGCGCATCTGCATCATGCATCTGTGTATTTAAGGGAAGAAATGTGACCTGAAAAGGGTGTTACAATATGTGTATAGGGGGCAGCCACATGATTGGGCCTAGGGCAGAAAAAAGCCTAAATACATAACTGATACCAGACAGGCATTGATTGGGTTTTGCAGGAATAAGTCTACAAAGAGGACATCTGTAATACATGGGTACATTTATGAGACAGGGTTCACTTTTGCCCAGAATCCCACCATGCATTTTTTTTGCCCCTGTCTGATCTGAAAGAGAGAGACACTGTTTTAAAATCCACCAGATGAGTTGTTATGAGCCCAAAAGACCCAGGGCTTGGGTTAACCTAATGCATTACAGGGGTGGGTAAAAGCAGCTCTCCAAATGTTGTTGGATTATAACTAATGTTATCCCCAGCCAAAAGTTGAAAAGCTGAGGATGATGGGAATTGTAGTCCAACAACAGCTGGAGACGAGCCGCATGTCTATGCACAAGCCTACAGTGGCTTCTGGATGCAGAATTATACAAAACTGATTCAAGCTGCTGTTATCGTATACTTCTTTTACATTTTTGTAAACCCCTTCTCTGCAGATCTTGGGTTTGCCCCAGCCAGGAGAAGTTGGTATGAGAACAGACACCTGTTTCATATGCATGATGTAGTTTATTACTTAAAAGGTTTTTTACTTTGGGATAGTGAAACTCGTATCTAATTATTTTCTTTTTTTTTGCTGAATCCCAAATGGCTATATAGGGAAATACACCCTAGTGATTCTTAATTTTTTAAGAGCCAGGAAACAAATCACAGTTTACTGGATAGATACCCTTCATATAGGAATTGAGTATATCAATATAGTTTATTTTTGTTCTTTCAATCTCTGTTATAGTCGATTGTTTCTGTTTTCAATCTGATAAAGACTAGTGACCCTTACAAGCCATTCATGAATATAAACGCCTATTTTTTGCTGCAAACAGGCGTTAAGTAAAGCCAAACTTCAGAGATTACATATGTATAAAATGCAAAAGAAATAAATAGACAAATGTATCTGACGGTTTCATGAAGGATGCATGCCATGGTAAATTAATCTGTTAAATAAATTAAAGGAGCAGTAAACTTTTTTTATGAAAAAATATATATTGTGGGCATTTTCCTGTTGAGTAAGGGGACTCCCACTGCTGAGAGATGCATACTTTCAGAGTTATTACTGTTGAAACCTGTGGGGTTTTTTTTTTTTGCATTAGCAGTGGCCTCTAGTTGACAAATTCCAATTAGTTATTCTGTTGCATTCTAATGGAGAGGAAATCAATGACTTACAGTTCTCCATAGAATGTGATAGAAACTGCCTATCACTTCCTGTCAGAACAATCAGGAAGTAAACACAATAAATGTACTTCCTGGTAATTTGAACTGTTATAAATGTTGAATAAAACAACTGATAACAGCGAGAGTGTTCTTGTTTTACTCAGCAGGAAAACCAAAATAACATATAAGTTTTCATTAAAAAGGTAACTGCTGTACAAACGCACATAAATGTATTCTACCACATATACGATGTTATTCTACAGAATGGGGACCGCCTTAGCTAATGTCTCTATACTCAAGGCACTTATTTGGAAGTGACATACCTCCTATTTACCTTTTAAATAGAAAGTCCTTATCCCCTATGGATTTTGCAAAATGTGCAATAGAAAAAATACAGTGTTGTCTCACTTTATGAGAACATGGATAAAGCCTGTTCTTACATTATCAGCAGTTGCAGTTTGTTTGTCTAGGCACAGCCCATGTGTATTTAGAATGAGTTATGTTCTGCTGTTGTTCTGGTGCAGCATTCAATCAGTCATTTTTTCTCCTAGCCAAATATAAAATTGCAGAAGGCCTCTATGTACAGCTATGCATGACTGAATGTCAGGATGTTATGTTGAGAGCAATAACTTTCAAACTGGGAGGGAAGAGTGGCATGAACGGCACTGCAAAGCACTCAGTGGGTCAGGGGAGGGCTGGCAACTTGTGGCCCAGGGGGCAAATATAATCAAGCGGCCCATTTCTACTATCGTTTGAGCCCACTCTCAAAGCCCACATCCTTTTGTTAATTTTAAACGTGGCATTAATATCGTAAAGTAAAGAGATACCACATAGCTCACATTAAAGTGGGCTAAACTACTGATATTACAGACCTTACAATTTAAGTAAAGCTACTATAGAGCTTACAGTGGAAATGGGTTATGTAACTAGTGTAGCCTCATTTGGATTGTAGCTTTGTGGTATAATTTGTATAGCACCATTTCAATTGTAAGCTCTGTGGTATCACTAGTGTTGCTCCATTTATAGCAACAAGATGGAGATTAAATGAGACAGTGGCCCACTGGCCCAGACATATGACCGGCCCAGGGGGCAATTGCCCCCCTGCCCCCCAGGCCAGCCCTCCCCTGCAGTGGGTTAACCCACACCTGTCCATCATCAGTTGTTATTGGAATCAGTGCGATATCCTGCAGTAGATATGAGCTTGGTTGGTGCAAGCACTAGACAATTTAGGCAGCCTCATAGGGAGACAGAATTAGTAGGGTCATTTCTACAGGAGGGTTAACCCTTAGAGCGCAAGAGTATACAACACATTAATACCCCTCTGGAATTCTAAGGATTAACCCCCTGCCTCTAGCTTTCTTTCCGCAATATATTTTTCAAATAAAATAAATGTAATTATTATTGTAGAATTTATATTTATAAATAGGTAAGATTTATTTAATAACATATAGCCCTTCAAGTCTCAGATGAGTTTCCAGTGCATTGCAAATGGTTGTAAAACAGGTTATTCTTATTTGTGTGTGTGTGTGTGTGTGTATGGGGGGGGGGGTTGCTCCAGCCCGGAGATTTGCCTGGGGTGCCAAGTACCACTGCACAGCTTTGGATACCAGCTGATACCTGTTACACTTTATTGTTACACAAATAAATGAAAACACACACCAATGTGTATGATGAGCTCAGTTCTAGTGTAAATATAATTAATTTTTTGAAGACCATGAGATATATCAGTTTTGAGCAGTATAGTTACCTGGTCTTCATTTTGGCCTTTGACTCTAACCTACTTTATATTCATATATATATCAATGTATATTTATACCCAGAAATATTGGTAGATCAGTGTTCCTGTAGTTCCCTTATTCCTTGGGGTGGGTACGGTCAAATTCTGATATCTGCGTGGGTGAGTCTTAAGCTGGGTTACACAGTACATTAGGTTGAAAAAAGTCACAAGTCTATCAAGGTCAACCTTTGTCACAGAATAACAAGAAAATTAGAATTATATAGGCTTTCCAGAGCCTAAATAGGTGGTATTACTCTACTTACCAGAACTTCCTGTTATACTTACTAATACACATTACAACCCTGTATGTTCACTTCTGTTAGGAATACATCTAACCTTCTCTTGAATGTATCCGTTATATCTGACATTACCACATCCTTGTACAAAGAATTCCATGACTTAACAGAATGGGTGGCTACATAATGGGCAGTATAAATTATAAAATAAATGCAAGGCAGGTAGAAAGAGGTCATAATGGACCAGGGAGTTAGAAGAGTGATTCCATGACTGCAGTAAACAATGACCTCCAGGGCAATGCTGCCATGCTATGTGTATAGCATCTATTTATTAATATGCCTATAACCCATTTTTCCTATATATGTGAGCGTATAATAGGACGGTGATAGGCATCTTCGTCTCTTGTATGCTAGATGAAAACCTGACTATTTACAGAGATTTTTTTTCACATTACAGAATTGATGCCACTTGAATAAAATTATTCATGACATGGCTTGCCAGCAGCTGTATTTATCATGTGGCTATGAATCCCAGCTGTCTGTTATGATGCTCTGACATCTTGCTCCAGGCTCGTAGATATTCACAGACTCCAACACACATTTAATGGATTAGCTGCTTACACTATGTCCTGAAACTAATTTCAGACCTGCTTCTTTCAGAAAGCAAGGAGAATACTGTAACATTACACTTTTAATATGAAGTGGCGGGCTTTGTTAAATCCGGTACACGTCAGATCAATTTACTGACAGGATATATAAAAAAAAAAAAATGCTATGCCTCAGCAAGGAAGCTATCAACCCTGTCACCTTAATGCTGAATCACAAATGGTTACAGTGCTGTGCGAGAAGTAACACCACTCCGTTCCAAACGGATCTATTTGCCCAACTCATTGGCTGTCTATGCTACAATGCCTCACTCACCCTTGGACTTTTTCCACATGTTGTTTTACAGATCGGAACCAAAGTTAATTTAATTGGGATTTTTATAATTTGATTTACAAAAAAAAAATACATTAAAAAAAAAAAAAAAAAAAACATTGGACATGGCTTGATGGCTCATAAAGATGGCCATTGTATGTTGAATCTTCTCCTGGTCATATGGCTGTTATGCCTCCTAAAACGAAAGCCCTCACTCTTACGATCCTGGTCATCAAGATTGGATCCCCAGATGAAATGAAGGCCAGAGGAGACCTGGCCCCCAGCAGTCTCGCAGTGAGAATCCTTGGGTAAAAGTAAGCCAGCTCTAGGAGCAGACCTTGGTGGACCCTGCACCTCATGGTTGAGATATTGAGTGGAGACATCCCACAGGCATTAAACTCCATAGTTACTGTTTGTTCTTTCTTTGAGACCTGAGCCCAGCTGGCCACAGGACTGTTTCCCTCTTTCCTGCGCAGCTACTTGAGAGGTTTATTTTGCTGAAGACCCAATATGCCTTAATCTTCTGCTGGACAGCTGCAAGCCTACTACATGGGCCTCCTCATGCATGTTTGCCAAACACTACTCTGTTAATATTTGGATGTTAAAACAAAAAAGGAGATGCCCCCAGCTGAAGTAAAGAAAAATCATATATAGAGAATAAAGCAGACCAGGCACTCTCTGTGTCAGCAATTAGAGAAACACTTTAAGGGGGCATTCTAAATGAAAGCCAAATGACCCCTTGATTATCAAACATTTACTGATACAAAAAAATAAGCAAATATAGGCACTCATAAAAGCAGTTAAAAAAAAAAAAAGTCCATTTTGTTAATTGCTTTTATGAGTGCCTATATTTGCTTAATCAATAAATATATTTTTCTATGTTTGATAAAGCAAGTGTGCCTCATTTTATTTGGGTCCTTGTTTGGGGCGTTCGTTTGGCTTTCATTCTGAATCCTCCATTAGAGTGTTTGTTTGTCCAATATTTGGATGTTGGCTAAGGCCAGAAGGTCCTTTACACATTTCTGCTTAAGGACTATGTTCTCTCCTCTACTGCCACATTTTTGTTCAGTAGATTGAGCTGTTGCCTTGTTTACTGTGATAGCTGTGTGTTTCCACCAGAGGGCACATAGATACCTGTATTCCACAAGAATAAATTGTATTTTATGGGATTATTTTCCTCCCCCGAATCTATTAGAACATCATTGTTCCAGTGTTCAATATAGAATTCAAGATAAAATAGGAAATTCATTAATTTACCATTAAATCTTTTTCTCTATTTAGTCCATATGGAATACAGAACTCACACCAGCAGAAAAACCTGTAGTCCTCTCCTGTGCAGAGAAGCCCTTGTGAAGTATTTTGTCGGAGGGGGGTACTGTATGAATTATCTTTATTTATATATCTAGAATCTGCACATTGAATGTAATAGGCCACAGAGATATACATTGCGAGTGGATATATGTAGAGTGTTAATAAAATGGGTACAGTCAGTGCCATGGGAGCTGTGGCCCAAAACAAGTTATCACAGCATCTGGATATACTAACCAAACAGGATTTGATGGAAGCTGGCAGTATTCTATTGTCCAGGTGGCAGATAAAGATGACCCTGCTATTTTATATTAAAAACCACATACACCCTGTATTCCTAATGAGTAGGGAATCTGAGGTATTGTTTCACCTGTCCAAAAATACTGCCAAGGGGAAATTGACTGGTTTATTGTACTATTACTCCAAGTCACCCAGTGAGATCAGGACAAAGCCCATCACTTTTCACAGGACTGGGGCCATGGAGCATTATTTCAGTATTGTTGTAGTTAAAGAGTAATTGAATGACAACACATAACCTTCCAACCCTTTTACGGATATAACACTGCTCACCTCAGCAAGACTGTCCAGATAGATCTGAGCAGGGTCAAGTTTCAGTAAGAACATTGTTCCTTTCCATAAGCGGTCTAGATTCTACAGGGATGTGTGCAGCTTACACTAGGTAAGAAGGGGCAGGGGGGATACATCATTCAATTACTGTTAAAATTGAAGTAACAGTATTGAAATAACTATGGCTCAAATACTAGAAAGATTAATTGCCATGTTTTTGTGAAACATTAGTACACTGGACAGTGCCTATGACTTGCCCAAACAAAAAGTCTGCAAAACCAAAGACAGCCTCTCCAAAATATACATTAGCTTCAAAGATCTTCAGGACAGTAAGAATATCCTTTAGTGCCAGCTGCTTGGTTCGCTTTCAATAGTTGTTTCCCCAAACAAGCATAGCTTTAGTCATTAAAAGTGAAACACATGGAAGTTGCAAAATTCACTTTAAAGGGATAGTAATGTTTCAACAAAACAGCAGCTCCAATTAATCCTCATAGTATTTGAGCCATAGAGTAGTATTTCATTACTGTCAGTTTTAGTTCAGAGTAAGTGAATCCCCCTCCTGCCCCTTTTACCTAGTGTATTTAAGACACCTCCCCTCAGATGTGTAGTATGGGCCTGGGACCAGACAGCTCACAGCAACAGACATTTTTACTATGAACACAAGGAAAACCCTTGACAGGTTTCTCCCCCCCTTATGCTCACTGAAGCTTATCCCTTTGTTATCCACCTCTACAGTCATGTTGCTCTGGGGTGAGCAGCGTTACATCAGTAAGAGGTGCAAGAGGGGGATACTTGATCATTTACTCTTGAACTACAACAGTGACTATTGAAACACTGACCAAAATTCTATGAAGAATTGGGAGATGTTTTGTGAAACATGGACAATCCCTTTAAGTATTTACACTGTAGATAATAAGCACCACTGCACCTACATAGAAATAGATCAGCTGCTTATAATAGAGCCCACTGTTTTACTTCATCAGGAAGGAAGGGTTATAAAAAGCAGAGCACCTGGGGACAGAAGGGGATTTGTGTAGTTCCCAATGAGTGATGTGTAGGAAAGGTAGTAGTTATTAATAAATGACAGCTTGTGCAGTATTTGCAGGTTTCATCTAGAAAGATGAATGTAATTTTCCCTGTTTTGAACTGGATAATTTAAGTGTGACAGCTGGCTATACACCAAGGTGAATGGTCTGTAGCACATTTAACAGCAGAGGTCAGTTACTTACCCCAAAAGTAGCTTTGCGATTACAGGTACTGTGGATAAAAGACTGGAATCAAGGGCTCCATGAACAAAGCAATTCTTGGGTACATAGCACCATATGGTATACAAATTGACCAAGAATCCCACTGATTTGTACTCTGAATTAATCCACTGGAATCTTTACAGGTTTCTGTGGTACAATTTGTTTGCAGCAGAATGTAATCTTATTAACTTGTTAAACTGAACTAGAAACCCAACAGCATTTACACAGCCACATTTAAAATGGCATTTTATTTTAAAAAAAGTTAGACTTCAGAAGGGAAACTTCAGCAATAGAAAAAAGGCACACAATTCAAGTGAACAAAGAATGTTTTAATACTCTTCACCTTCATCCTCCGCATCAGCGCTATCTGCACCAACCTCCTCATAATCCTTCTCCAGAGCCGCCATATCCTCACGAGCCTCAGAGAACTCTCCCTCCTCCATACCCTCACCTACATACCAGTGCACAAAGGCACGCTTGGCATACATAAGGTCAAACTTGTGGTCCAAGCGAGCCCAGGCCTCAGCGATTGCAGTGGTGTTGCTCAGCATACACACAGCACGCTGCACCTTGGCTAGGTCCCCACCTGGAACCACAGTTGGGGGCTGATAATTGATACCAACTTTGAAACCAGTTGGGCACCAGTCTACAAACTGTATACTACGTTTGGTCTTGATGGTGGCAATAGCTGCATTTACATCTTTTGGCACCACATCACCACGATACAATAAGCAACAAGCCATGTATTTACCGTGACGTGGATCACACTTCACCATCTGGTTAGCTGGCTCAAAGCAGGCATTTGTTATGTCTGCTACAGTCAGCTGCTCATGATATGCTTTCTCTGCAGAAATAACTGGGGCATATGTGGCAAGAGGGAAGTGAATACGAGGATAAGGCACCAGGTTGGTCTGGAACTCTGTTAGATCTACATTCAGGGCTCCATCAAATCTTAGAGATGCAGTGATGGATGACACTATCTGACTAATGAGGCGGTTCAGGTTGGTGTAGGTTGGGCGCTCAATATCTAGGTTTCTGCGGCAGATGTCATAAATGGCCTCATTGTCTACCATGAAAGCACAGTCTGAGTGTTCTAAAGTGGTGTGAGTCGTAAGAATAGAGTTGTAGGGTTCAACCACAGCTGTGGAAACCTGAGGAGCTGGATAGATTGCAAATTCCAGCTTTGATTTCTTGCCATAATCAACTGAGAGACGCTCCATCAAAAGAGATGTGAACCCAGAACCAGTGCCACCTCCAAAGCTGTGGAATACCAGGAACCCCTGAAGACCTGTGCACTGGTCAGCCTATGAGAAACAAAAGTCACAATTCAGATTAATTGAACCAAGTAGATGCATGTGTAAAGCAAGAAGTAGAGCAACTCTTAAGCCAATTCACAATGGGGATGGAGAGGGGCACCAGAAAAATTTGGATGCCAGAAGGGCTTTCAACAAACTGTTCAATGTGTTGAGACCGCCCGCTTGAATACAAAGATGTGTGACAGGTTTAGCACTGGATAATAGACTTTTTTCACTTCTGGCTTTAACCTATACTAGAAATAGAGGCACTTTGTGGTTTAAACTTTCACTGCATAAATGATTTGGGTAGCCCGATATGAAAATGGTTAAGTGTCTGAAATGCAAAGACAAGCCAATGAATTACAAGGTGTGCTGGGTACCACTCTGCCACTCAAGTAACTTGAGTTATACAGTTACAATGAATTAGATAACTGGCACAACTGGTTAAAGTCTGTGGGTTGGGGTCCCCTCTGCCAACAAATGTTAACTTCATGCCATCATAGTACCAACTGCATGGGTAACACCGATTGCTGTGTGCACCAGAGGTATCCAATGCATTAGATAGCTCTGGCAGGGATAAAGAAAATACAGCACAGGAAGCTACTGTGGATGTTGGTCAGGTAGTTGCTGGATGTTGGTCAGGTGGTTGCTAGGTATTCACCCACCCTAAACAGAGAAACCTCTTACCACACATGAGGATGGAAGCCTAAACAGGGGACATAAGGGGGGGGGGGGGGGGGGGAGTAAATATTGTAATGGGAGGGTGATAGGTGGAAATGGCATCTTGTAGAATTCGTAAGACCTTGCAGAGATCCCACAGGAGTATCAGAGGACTAAAGGATTACCACCTATTTAAATTGTGATTTTAAATCCTTAAAGCAGACCTGCCTTTCTAAGAAAAAGTAAGCCTCATTTTTAAGTCAGCTTTTTTTCCCCCTTTTTAAAAATAAACTTTTCTAAGGCTCCCATGAGTGGGAATCCAGTTCCATTTTAAACTACAAGACTCAAACCTCAAATTCAGGTTGCTAAAGGCTGCATTTAAGAGATGGAATTTTTGGATTACATTTTTTGCATCAGAACAAAGCATTTTGTTTGCCCCATAATAACAGCTTTCTTTTGAACATAAAGCCTCCAGTCATTTCCCAAAAAGCTTTGTTTCCTACTGTTTTTATGTTCGTTTTATTTTCTTAGTGTCCCCCAAAACTCATTCTTCAACCAGCTGATACATTAATACAACCATAATATGTACTAACCAGTTTACGGATCCTGTCTAGCACCAGGTCGATTATTTCCTTGCCAATAGTGTAGTGGCCACGAGCATAGTTGTTGGCAGCATCTTCTTTCCCAGTGATTAGCTGCTCTGGATGGAACAGTTGACGGTAGGTGCCAGTGCGAACTTCATCTACAGAAACACATTACAATGTAGGCTTTTGGATTTGTAACAAAATTGCATTTGCATAAAGCACCAACCTGCTGTGTATAGACCCCCAGATACATCATCCAGCTGGAATGCTACATGTATGTGGCTAAACTGCCTTTATTTTGCACTAGCCACTAGATTGTAGTGGTTTGAAATGTACCATTATTGGCAGCAGTGTATAACTGCTAGTTTGTGCTACAATGTTAGCCCATTCTATGAATCAAATACTGCAACATTACTAAGAGCATTGTAAGCCAGGATTTGCAGAGCAAGCCCATTTATATTTGAAGACAATTTCCTTTGGTTTGTGGTTGGTAGCCTTTTCATCAGACTGTGTAAAAAAAAGTTATAATCAGGCATGAATGGAGTAGTGTAGCATTCACAGACAGACAACTAAACACTACTGTATTAAATAGCAAATATGGGCACTTTTGAAAGTCCATTTGAGAAAAGCTTCCAAAATGTTATGGTGCTCAATTAAAAGGCTGCAGGTGTAGCTCAAAAGGCAGTAGCTGTGATTAAACATGGATGGGGAGAGAACATTTATATTCTAGGATCAGCCCAATGGGTCAGATTTCAACTAAGGTGTTACCAAGGATTAGGACAAAGGCAGGTAAGCTCAAGCTTCTCACCAATGACAGTTGGCTCCAGATCTACAAATACAGCCCTGGGGACGTGTTTCCCAGCTCCAGTTTCACTGAAAAAAGTGTTGAATGAATCATCCCCTCCTCCAATGGTCTTGTCACTGGGCATCTGCCCATCAGGCTGTATGCCATGTTCCAAGCAATACAGCTCCCAGCAGGCATTACCGATCTGCACACCAGCCTGACCAACGTGTATAGAGATGCACTCACGCTGCAAGTAAGAAATAAGTGTTATTTGAAAATCAAAAGCTAGTCTACTTGTAAGTGCAAGTTGGGACATCACTAAAACCTACAACTGATCCATAAGAGCACTTCTAGACACCTGCACTAGTCAGAAGATACCAGTTTAAACACTAATGAGTTCTAAGAATGTAGCAAGCTATATTACAATACTACAGACTAGCATATGTAAACATTTATCGCAGCATCACAGCACTAATAGTTATGCTGAAAAGTGTATATTTGCTCCTCTACCCATTGAGCCATTCCCTATACTTTGTAACTTTGCATATAAAGCAGATACAGCAACATAGTTAATAACCCAATTTAAAAATATGTATGCTTTGTTTCAATCTAATGTCTTACAAGTTTCCTGCCAATAGAGGCAAGAAAGGGAAATTTCACATTAAATTTCCCCATGTATAATGAAGAACCCATGTGCCACTTATCCTTTTGAAAGCTTTGAGAGAATTGCCCAAGCTGAAGGCACCAAGCACAGCAGAATGCAACAGTCAATTTCCCCTATAACATGTAAAAGTTTAGGTGAACAATGTGAGATCCTTGAAATCACCCACATCTTTATAAATGCATTTATGCAACATTAAAGAGATGAGGATTTTAGTCTTACCTGTTAAATCCTTCTTAGTCCATACAGATTACTGGTAACTTTGGGTAGGTGATCCACCCCTTTAAAGGGATAGTAATGTTTCATAATAAAACAGCTCTAATCTTCATAGTATTTTGATTTTGGATAGTGTTACTTCAGTTCTGTCAGAGTTGTAGTTCATGAGTAATTCAATGACAAAGTGTCCCCTTCCCGCCCCTTTTACTGATTTAACACTGCTCAACCAGAACAGAAGGGAGGTGCCCAGGTAGCCTGCAGAGGGACAATCTTCAAGATAAGGGAAAAACCTGAAAAACGTGTCAAGGGGGCAGGGTTTTCATTGTTCTCAATGAAGAAGCTTGGCCACAGCTGTTATCTGTCTGGTCTATGGACTGCATTCCATATCTGAGAACAGATGGCTTACACTAGTTAAAAAGGGCGGTAGAAGGAAACTTTGCTTGTGAATATCTCTAAAACCATAAAAGGTTTGCGAGAAGACTTAATCGTTCATTTTTTTTAATGCCTAGAAAATAAAAGTTAAAACGAAGTATTACCATCCCTTTAACTAGGCAGGACCAATTCTAGAATGGATTGCAGGTGGTGGAGCCTACCTTTCCTCATTGGCTGCAGCTAGTCAACCAGCTCCAGGAAGATTTGACACGATGACTAGATAATGGAAGGAAAGACCCCTGTGAGCGTGACCCTGAAGGACCCCCACAGTGCCACAGGAGAGCCAAGCATGGTCTCGACAGGGTGGGAGACCATTATTAACCTGTATGAATTAAGAAGAGGCTTTAACCGGTAAGACTTAAATCCTCTTCTGTCATCCAATACAGGTTACTGGTAACTTTGGGATTTCCAGCAACCAGATTCCACATCTGAGAAGAGATGGCACACACTAGCTAAAAGGGGTGGAAGGGGATACTTTATCATTTAATTACTCTTGAACCACAACTGACAGAACTGAAATAACACTGGCTCAAATACTAAGATTAATTGGAGCTGCTGTTTTTGTGAAACATTACTATCCCTTTAAGGATTGTGTTAACACCACACCCTCATACTACACTTTAATTTTAAATATCCTTAGAAATTAAGCTTCAGTTGTGACAGGCATAAGTGACAGCCACGCACAAACAGAAAATGCATGCAGAAGAGAGTCTAGCGCTAGAGGTACATTATGCAGAATATGGTTTACAGCAATGGAAATTTTACTAAACCACACAGATAATGGCACTGGGAAAACACCTACAGCGTAACGTAACAAGTACAGCGCGTACTGGCAGGATATCCAAACTTTGTGCAGTCATGCATGTTCTGATTTAAAGACACATACTGAAAGTGACCTCCATAGAGATTTTATTCACACTTTAGTTACTATGTAACCAATTATTCCCTGCTAGGAAGTGTTTCAGTTCTGAGTCACTTCCAACATCCTATACAAAGCTCAACTGATGAATGTGTTCTAGTTTTGCTGGCACTCTTAGGCATGTCTGCCTCCATTGTTTAATGCAGCAGAAGCTTAGTCATATGAAACCCAATCTACTCTCCCTCTACAAACCAGCTGTATGTAGCAATTTTCTAAGTTACTCAAACCTGCAGTAAACTAAAGTGTGTCCCTTTAAAAGGATAGTAATGTTTCACAATAAAAGCAACAACAATTTTCATATTTTGGCCACGGAGAGTTTTTCAATACCGTCAATTGTACAAGAGTAATTGAATGATAAAGTATCCCCCACCCATTTTACTGATGTAACACTGCTCACCCCAAAGCAACAAGACTGTCCGGATGGACTGCAAGGAGGGACCATCTTCAATTAACATAAGGGGAAAAACCTGTCATGGTGCAGGGTTTTCATTGCTCACAGTAAGATTGTCCCTTGCTTTGAGCTGTCTGGTCTCAAGACCAGATTCCATATCTGAGGGAAGGTGGCTTACACTAGGTAAAATGGGAGGGGGAAACCATAATTCACTCACTCTTGAACTACAACTGACAGTATTGAAGTAACATTATGGCTAACTGCATTATACATGTTCATGGTCTGACCCAGGAAATGCTCACTTTCCTCTCAGCTCTGAGTCAGCAATTGAGTCATGCTCAAGGTAAACCCACATGAATTATATCATACCAGCTTTACCTGCAATGGATAACTCCTTTCCAACACACTGCCTCTGCCCGATTAAGATAGGTGTTATAGCCCAGCAGCTGGTAATCCAAATGTTCATTTCCCTGGTAATACCAACTAAATCAAGAGCCACATTATAGTACACAAGTCAGTAGTGGGGTCAAGCTAAATTCCTATTCCTATATTGTGAAATGCTGCACACTTCTGATGCTACACACACTGAAGAGCACTTTATCCAATACAATCTAAAAAGACTTCGAGATTCAGGAAGGTGACAGGCACCACATGTAAGGGCACTGTCAAATACCCAAACCCACATTAAGCCTGTATAACATTCCTGAACACTACATAATCTATTATTCTTATTGGCACGATTCAAAAGAAGAATCTGGGGCAAAAACGCATCTTTGACAAAGAAAAGTCAAGTTTTAATAGAGTGCACCTATAACCCATAAAGTCACGTATACTACATAACACTTAGTTTTATTGCAGATAAACTGACGTGTAGGTACATGTGAAGTACTTCCTTGGCAAAACGCATTAAGTGCAACCGCAAGGAGGACAAGACTTACGTTAACAAGACAAAAAAAAATGAATTCCCTTATTAGGAATTTTAAACACGTTTCCCCTGGGTGAACAGCTTTGCTTAATGCAAAAGGTAGCGCAAACACGTAAAAGTATGTTTTACTATGCACACATTCTATGGCAGACAAAATACTTAAACCAAGTTCGCATCAGTAGACAAGTATAGGTTTAACAGCCACGAGACAGATCATTAAAAGTGCAGCTAATCAGTTAAAGAACGACAGTCCAACCCTAGACCACACATCTGTATGCTAGACCCCTGCCATCACCTACACCGAGGCACGCGGTACCGCGCTGAACACGTGCACTTGCTAGTCTTACCTCACACCACCGCCTGTGCACACGGCGCTCTACAGATCTGTAATACTGAGGTGAGGAAACGGTACACAGATCAATTTTCCCAATTTTAATTACCTATAACAGTTATTTTCATATGATTCTATCAGCGATGCTATTGACAGTTACAACAACTACATATGTTAGAAGTCTTTTCAACGTAAAGAAAAAAGCAGATGCTAACCTTAAATACTAACTTCCCTTACATATTTCTAAAAGACTGGGCACTATTGCTTAAATGTAAGCTGAACAACAACATGTTTGCCATCCCCAACTTAAGTACGACACGTGTACAATTCCTCTGGCTTCGCACTTCTACCACAGCACTCACCATGACTATTCAATCTTCAACTTAAACACCACAGCAGAAAGCTTTGTTTCGGAAGCGTCACAATTTCGGCTTCTAACTTCTCACCGACCGACAGCAAGGAGTCTCGGTAAGAACTGCCCTGGAATGCGTGCGGGGCGGGGCCTTTTAACAATTTTTTTGTGTGACGTAGACCGGGCGTGTTCCTGTAATGGCGGCTTTGAACGATACGCAGTGTCGATAGGTCGGTTCGAAGATTTGAAAGAAAATGGGGGTGGGGGCGCGTGATAATGGTATGGGCGGGAGGGAAATGGGTTGAAGTGATGTCGCAGCAAATTGATCACGTGATTTGGTGTGAGAGGTCAGGGGGAGGGTTGTGGGTTACAATGCATGTCTGTGTGGCAGGGTGGGCAGGGAATGAGAAGCTTATCGGTCGTTAGCACACTGCTTAGGTTTAGCTGTACTCATCCCCTTACATGGTAATGACCTCATTTTATTCTGTTTTTTCTTAAACAGTTCTACTCACTACCTCGACTATAAATAACAGTATATCACACTGCACAGCATTAAATAGTATGTTAAGTATTAATCTTTAAGATGTGATGTGGATTTCCATTCTAAATCCACGGAATAACAAAGCTGGACACTTTGCTTTCAAATCGTTAGGATAAAACAAATCTCCACATCATCTTTCAAATGTACCACTAGGAGGGACAAACCCTTTCCAGGGTGCAGTCCATCTCAGATTAATATAAAATAAAATAACATTTTGGAAGCCCTGTCATAAATAAATATATAACAAACTGTTTAGAACAGCAACATTTTTTGAAACAGTTGTAGTTCACACAGAAGTCCTTTCTTGAAACACACTTTTAAATAAGCAAACTGTCAAGATAATGTAACACTTTTTTTTTTTTTTTTTTTACAGTATGGTGTTTTTGGTTCCATTTTTCTAGTTTTACTGTTTTCCTGTCGCTTAATGCACCCAAAAGTCTCTCAAGTACAATAAAATCATTGTTTAACACTACCTTTCCCACCTGATGAAGAGTTGATTGAGGCTTGAAACAATGAAATAGTTCTGCAGACACTGTCCTGCTGCTATTTCTGCATTAAGGGTAATTTCCTACTGCAAATGAGTCCTCCTCCTGCTTAGCCCCTATGTACAGAAAGCTTTCTGAATATTTTAATGGCTTCTTTGAGCAAAGGGGTGGGAAGTATGACAATGATGGAATTTATGGCCCTTATTGTTCTTAGGAATGTTACACACTGGGTACAGAGGAACTAGACGCACAATGTGTCCTTTATATTTTACTCCTACTCCAGGTGTGATGCAAAGACCTTATATGGTGTATATGACGATATTTCCTTTTGCATCTGTACATAGGCACTCCGTTATCCTGTTTCTATAGGGTGCTTGGTATGTGCTGCTGAGAGAAAGTGGTCACACCCTCACAGAATTTACGCACCTGGCCCCAATGCTTTTTAATTTGTTTAGTAATGATCTTGAAGTGGGAATTGAAAGTACTGTCTCATTGTTTGCTGATGACACTAAACTGTGCAAGGAAATACAGACAAAGATGTTTTTCTTTTCAAAAAGATTTGGATATACTGAGTGAATGGCAGAGAAGTGGCAATTGAGGTTTAATATAGATAAATGTAAGGTTATGCATTTGGGTTACGAAAACAAACATGCCACAGATCTACTAAATGGGAAGCTACTTGGGGAATACTATTTAGAGGAACATTTAGGAGTACTGATAGACAATAGACTTCATAGCAATGTCCAGTGTCACTCAACTGCTGCAAGAACTAGTAAGGGACTATAATATATAAAAAGGGATATAGATGTATGAGATGGGAATATAATTCTACCTTTCTATATATTTATGGTAAGGTCTAATCTCGAACTAGGACATAGAGCCCTGAGACCCAAGCGCTCCCCTACTGATCCCCCACAAGATGCTGCTTTCCCAAGTATGTAGACAAGATGGTTTTGACCCATTGTAGAGACTCGGGAGAAGTTCACTATATGGGCTCAGTGCTACAATTCTTTCAAGATCTCCCCATGCAAGATCCAGCAGCGCCACCTCTTTAAAGCTATTGTAATGTTTCTATTAAAGTGTTGCTCTGAGTTCTTTTTATTTTTTATAACATGTTTATAACACATATTTCATTACCTACATACTCCCACCCCGGAACAGAGAAGAACGATGAAGTCCGCACACGAATGTCAAAGGTTAAACTCTACTGTGGAATTTTATTAAGCACCATAAATGCACAATGTTTAGGGGGATAATCCCCTTCGTCAGGTGATAACACCTACATTGTACATTGTGGTCTTAAAGGGACAGTAAAGTCCCATAAAAAATGTTTATAGATTTGTAGAGGGTAAAAAAAGAAACTCAATGCCACAAAAAAGAGTGCCAAATTAGGGAACACAGCAACCAGCTTGAATTAATTAACTCTGCCCTTCCCAGTTAGCTGAGTTTAATCCTTTGTCTTTAGACTGTACCTCTGCTTACTAGAATCCACCTCTGCTGGTTAGTTAGGCATCTCTTTGCGGTAGCAGGCGAGGTCTGTTCCACCTGTCTGGCTTCGCGGCCGCAGCAAGGACCCTCCAGTTACTGCCTGCACACCCTAGCATTGCTCCTCAGTCGTCACTCTCAAGCTTATGGGTTGCCCAACTCACTCCACAACATCTAGTTGGTGACAGTTAGATCGAGCCATACTTATGGATTCTGCAGACGTTTCCTACATCTCAACCTGACAGGAACAGCAGGAGCAGATTTTGGCCTCTTAGGCATCTCATCTACAGACTCTAGATCACAAGCTTGATGCTATATTGGAGCTGCTGCGCATTTCTTATGCTTCCTCTTTGACTCCAATCCATTCATCCCCAGCTCCTGTTGTAGCCACTACATCTGGAATTCCTCCAGGGTTCAAGCCACCTAAAAGTCCTCCACCAGAATGGTTTTCAGGGCTTCCTAAGGACTGTCAGGGCTTCTTGAACCAATGTCAGCTGCATTGAAACCTGCAGCTCGAGTAGCTTTCTTGATTTCATTGCTGAAGGATGATGCCCTAGCTTGGGCTTCACCCCTGGTAGAAAAGGGGTCTCCACTTCTTGATGACTCCAATGCCTTCATAGCTGCATTTAGAACTGTTTTTCACATGCCTGGGAGCTAAGCATTTGCTGTAGCTTCCTTACTGGAATTGAGACAGGGAGCTTGCACGGTTGCTCAATATGCACTCGAGTTCCATACCTTATCCAACGAAACAGACTGTAATCCTGAAGCTTTGAAGGCTGCTTTTCATAGGGGATTAAGTGAGTGAATCAAGGATGCTATAACTAACCAAGAGATCCCAGATAACCTGGAGGGTTTCATTACTTTCTGCCTGGAACGTGATCATCACCTACAAGAGTGGTAACCTGAGAGAGATCGCTCTCTGTCAGCTACAGATCTGTGGCAGTTTCTCTGTCTTCCCTACCAGCAAAGGCCCATATGATTTGTGAAGAGCCTATGGAAGTAGAGTCTGTTTCGAAACTCTCTGAGGAAGAGAAAGACCAGCGATGGAGTCAAGGCCTATGCATGTATTGCGGCTTGAAAGACCAACTTCTTTGCCAGTGCCTGACCCAGCCGGGACATGCCTCCTTAAGCCAAATCCGTGAGACCCTCCAAACAAGCCCCAACCGCTTGATGGTGCCTGTCCATTTGAGTTGGACAGGGGGTTAGTCTCCACCAAAGCATTTGTGGAGTCTGGTGCGGCCGGAGTATTCCTGGACATATACTTTGCCTCTCAGAATCTGATTCCCTTCATCCTTAAGAACAATCCACTGCAGGTCTCCACTGTAGATGGGGTCCCTTGGGGCCTGGCCTGGTTACATCTGAAACTCAGCAGATTCTCCTCACTACAGGGTTCCTTTACTCTGAGATCATCCAATTCAACATTATCAAGTGCCCCAAGGCTCCAGTGATCCTGGGCCTTCCATGGCTTCATCGTCTCAACCCTGTGATTGACTGGAAAGGAAATCCGTTAACAGCCTGGAGTCCTACCTGTCATTTTACTTGTTTGGCTAAGATCACCTTACCCAAACTTAATGTCAGTAACATCACTACTCCTGAAGACAGTATTCAAAAATCTTACAGAGACTATTTGGACATTTTCTCCAAACAAGGAGCTGCAGTTCTACTGCCTAACAGAACCTCTGACTGCCCGACTGATCTTTTGCCAGGCACACCCCCACCCAGGGGGAGAACTTTACTTCTGACTGAACCTGAGAATCAAGCTCTTCTGGAATACATAAATAAGAACTTGGCTATAGGCTTCATCAGACATTCTCTTCGTCAGCTGGTGCAGGGTTCTTTTCTTCTGTGTACTCCACTTCACTGAAAAAGTATGGGATTTATTTCCTTCCTCCAGCTGGTAGGACCATTCAAATTAATTTAAATAGGTTGCACCCCCAACCATTATCGGTTTATTTTGGTCCTAGCCAGCTGGAGGACAGGAGGAAGGTAGCCTCTGTCGGCGAAAAATCAAAATTTACCTTGTTTGCGGTGACACACGAAGATCGGTCTACAAAGCGCGATGGATCCCAGCAGCACCCTTACAGCGGGTAAAAAATAATTGATTAACGGTGTGCGTTCCATATATTCTCGAGGCCTTCCTCCTTCTACCAAAGGTCCAGGACCGGAAAGTGTCTCATTCCTAACAGCAGCAAGCATAGCAGTGGAAACAGGAAGCAAGGACCATGTGAAAGACCAGAAAATATCAGCTTGGAAGCTTCAGGTGCACGCAGTTCATGAGGGTCACTGTTGGAGAGCACGCCAGATATAAGAACAAGCGCCGTGCAGTCAAGGTAGGATGAAGCTGTTTTCAAAAAGGGTGATGTTCATATTTTTAATGCATATTTATTAAACTCAATGTTTTTAAGTTAGCATGTCTGCTACTAAAGCCTCTTCTAGTAAGGATAAGGTAGAGCCTGCTCCTATTAAGGAAGATAAGAGGCAGAAACAGAAATCATGTAGCTCTTGTGATAAAAAATTCCAGCTTCTGATAACGCTAAGATTTGCCAGGATTGTTTAAAAAAAGCAGCCATGCAGGAAATGCCCAGTCAATTTCAGGACTTTCTATCCTGGATGAAGGTCTCTATGCAAGAGACCTTTTCAGCTATACAGGAGGCAGCAGTCCCAAAGAAAAGACAAAGGTTAGAAGACACAGGGGAAGGAACATCTTCCCCTAAAAAATAGGGACAATGATGAAGCAAATAGCCAGGGTTCACAGTTCTCTTCTGAGGAGGTATCAAGGGAGGAATTATGAACAAAAAAGACAGACATCTAACCAAACAAGCAGAGGTGGATACAGAAAAGATTGTTCCAAGAGGCAGCAATTCAAATAAGAATTCTGAGGAGCAGCGGATCCCATTTGCAAAACAGGTAGGGGGTCACCAGAAGTATTTTCAACACCACTGGACGACAGCGGATGTTTGGGTCCAGCAGATTCTACCTTTCATACAGACCCCAAGAGTACACATCTTCAAGGAATCAAAGATTCCAAGGAATATAAAGAAACAGAGATTTTTAAAGAAGGAAGTTCAGTCCCTGATACAGAAAAAAGTAATACAGCTGGTTCCAGGGAATCAGAGATTGCAAGGAATCTATTCAGTCTTATTTATGATTCCAAAACCATCTGGTTCATGCAGAACCGTCCTGGACCTCAAGAGGTTAAACTCCTATCTAATAAGGAAGTCATTCAGGATGGAATCAACAAATTCAGTAATAAGATCTGTACTTCCAGACAGTTTTCTCACAAAAGTGGACCTACAAGAGGCTTATCATCACATCCTGATAAGAAAAAAACGATCAAAAATTTCTCAGGTTTGCTGTAGGAGAAGAATATTTCCAATTCAGAGCTCTTCCATTCAGCCTGATTACAGCATCCAGAGTGTTCACCAAAATACTGGTGGCTGCCATAGAACCTTTAAGGGAACAAGGAATCTCGGTAATCCCCTACTTAGACGATCTATTGATTGTAGCCCAAGACAGGAACCAAGCCATGGTACATACACAGATAGTACTCAACTCCTTACAGAAATTAGGATGGCTAATCAATCAACAAAAGAGTCATCTGGTGCCAACACAGAATTTGCTGTTTCTCGGAATGAGGTTCAATACGCAAAAGGCAAGCATTATGCTATCAGAAGAAAGAATAGACAAAATAATAAAAAAGGTCTTAAAGTTCAAAAGAAAAAAGAGCCACAGTGCTCATCGATTTATGCAATGCCTGGAAACAATGATCTCGGCCGTACAAGTAGTCCCGTGGTCAAGGTTCCACTCCAGACATCTACAGTCCTTTATTCTGAAATTGTGGGACAAACACCAGCAAAACACACTTCAGAGAATACACCTGACAACAGAGATCAGCAGGGAACATTATAAACTGGATATCAATGCCTCCACAGATGCAAAATTTGGAAGAGGAGTTCTACAAGCAGTTATTCCACAATAAGGTAGGAAAGAATTGGTTGGATTGCCTACTATATTCATTGCTTTTACTAGATTTAACCCTTTGAGTGCCAGAGGGGTACACAATGCATTGCTTTGCAATGCGTTGCGTACCCCTCTGTCACTCAAAGGGATCTTGTCTTTTGTTTTATTATATCTTAAGTATGTGGCATTCTCCCTACCTGTATTTGGCTTGGGAAGTTCCCATACTTTTTTCATTGAAGGGGAGTACACAGAAGAAAGAGAGAAATTTACTTACCGATATTTCCTTTTCTTCTGTGTATCTCCACTTCACACCCACACTTAACGTAACATGTATTATATATTTTACAGCTTGGACAAAGGTATAACTGATAATGGTTGGGGGTGTAACATTTAAATTAATTCGGATGGTCCTACCAGCTGGAGGAAGGAAATTAATCCCATACTTTTTCAGTGAAGTGGAGATACACAGAAGAAAAGGAATTGTGGTCGGGCCTAGGAGAGACTATGATGATAAGGTGTATGACGGATGCCTATTGCCCATTCCGACCTGTAAGGTAGGCCTAAGAGTGGGCCCACATGTATAAGAAAAATAATTAAATTGCTAGAGCTGAGAAAAGTGGTATGGGTTTGGTGGGTATCACAGAGCTCAGTCGGAGCTCTGCGCAGTCCCGAGGAAAGGATTGAGGTTGGTATAAATGTCTCCAACCGGCCCTCCCACAACTCCAGGCTAACCAATAGCCTTACATTTGTGGTCTGGCCTAGGAGAGACTATGATGATAAGGTGTATGTCGGATGCCTATTGCCCATTCCGACCTGTAAGGTAGGCCTAAGAGTGGGCAAAAAAGGACCAATGAATCCACAGTGATCATGACCGTAGATCTATATCCAACGTGA
This sequence comes from Rhinophrynus dorsalis, assembly GCA_037306005.1. NCBI lineage: Eukaryota > Metazoa > Chordata > Amphibia > Anura > Rhinophrynidae > Rhinophrynus > Rhinophrynus dorsalis. The sequence continues at coordinate 470,775,142 of CM074719.1, read as the reverse complement.
ATAAAGAATGGGTACTGAAATAACCTGATACTGGATAACCCCCCTCCTGGTAACCCTGAAATCTAATAGAAGCGATAAGAAAGGTGGAGCAAATGTAACTAAAAAGGAGGGCGGATAACTGAAGGGTAATGAGCTGTCTACCCAACTGCTCCAAAAATATACAATCTAAGGTGTCAAGTGAAAGACTACTTACAATACCTCACATGATCAATCGTAGGAGTGTGCGACAGTGTAACTTACTGTAGTAGTTGTGTTGATAAAGATGTTTGATACCTGCCAAGACGGATTAACAAAATAAGATAAAATATGCATAACTAGTATATAAATGGCCAAAAAGATGTAAAGGCAGAACACCATGTGGCACCCTACCACAGAACAGCTAGCCCAGTCAATAGTTGACGTGTATGGTGGAAACGGTGAGAACCTCCCATATGTAGCTTCATAAACATGGCACGCGTCATAACATCAGGGCCAGATATGTAACACATGTACGTCTGAAGGTGGTAGTCTGTCTTGCCATGACACCAATGCAACGTCTCTGCTTAATTAACTCACAATTTGACTGCCTTAGCCCCGAACATAAGGCAAATAAAATCCTTCTTCCCCAGACACCCTGAAAAGCCATAGAGCGGTGTCATGGCAGTATCTTACCCGCATGTTCCGCTACCGGATTTGATTATTTAAATTCTTCCGGTAACGCCACTGGTTCCATTGTGAGGGATCTTCCTTACATGTGATGATCCTGTAAACAAAACTGATTCATGATACTTAATATATTCCTATAATGCTGCTGGTTCGTGACCCCCTGCCTAGTGAAAAGAGAGAAAAGATTTAACTTGTATATGGTGACTGGTGAGTCCCTCTCTAGTGCCAAGCGGCTGATGTGAGACGCTGCCTATGGTTTGGACCGATGGGCGTGAGGCCTATGAGATAGGCTTAGGGGTGTTGGTCTCGCGGTGACAAATAATCTTAAGTAGTATAAGACCCTATGTCTATGGAGTGGGTGTGACAGGTGAAGCCCTGTCTATCAAGAAGACTAGGAAGAAGGCACTGTCTATGAGTTGGGCCGAGGGAAACGTGGGATGGGACTAAGCTGTAGCCTTCCCCTAACTATCCTAAAAGACAAACCAGCAGTCTTAAAATAACCTAAACCTAACTCTGCCTCTGAAAGTAACTTGCTTGAGCCTGTATGCGTGTCTCTGAAATGGGGAGACTGAATAAGATATACAAGATACCGAATTTAATGACAAACAGTATCTTGGTGTGAGATAAAACCCATTCGATTTAATTGTGGACTACCTAGTTTAAGAACATACGAGAACGTACCAATATAACCCTAGGAACCTAACCGTAAAGAATGATGATGAAAAAACATGAAGAGATCTCTGTGTGTGACTATCAACATAGGAATAAATGAAAAGTTCCGCCAACATTATTTATTTGCTGTCGGTCACCTGAAAGCCTAACTGACTAGAGAAAAGGATAGATCAAAAGCACCTAACTGAGCTATATATGTGGGGAAGGTGAGGCCCTAAAATATAAACACCAACCAGAACTACCTATGATTTGGACCGAGGGGCGATTGCCTAAGCGGTAGGCGGGAACGTGACTGGCGGTGTTATCTATCACAGAATAAAAAACTGGCTGTACGTGACGCCCTACCTAAAAGAGACCAGGAGGAGGTATGCTAACTATGCGTTGGGCTGAGGGGAAATACACAAGATTTCCCGGAGGACTGGACTACTCCTCCATTCCTACCCTAAAAGACAGGGACCGACAGACTTTAGAAAAAAAAAAAACCTGCCCTACCTTATCTTAGTAGAGTCAGCTTCATAAATGCCAGCGCTCCCTTCCTTCCCCTGTAACCGAAGTAGCTACATCTCCATCATCAGATTATCTAGATACCTCTGAGATTTGAGACCCGTAATGCTTGGTCTAGATGCCCTATCCCCAAAAGTCAAGATGTAGAACTTAACTATAATAATACGGATCTACTGAACAGGATAAAGATCACGCTCGAAGCTGTATGCCTGTCTCTGAAATAAGGAGACTGAAATGATACACGAAATACTAAGTTGAATGATAAACAGTATCTCTATGGGAAATAACCCTATGTGATTCCTTAGAATACCTAGTTCAGAACGTACAAGAACATAACCAAAATACCCTATAAACATAATCGGGAAGTATCATAGCAAAATGACTAGAGATCTCCGGGAGTGACCTGAACGTAGGAGCTTCCTAAATGACGGAGCGCCATACCTGCCCTTATCCCAGAAGTAGCTAACGCCCCAACTTCTGATATCTTAACACCTCTGAGATTGGGACACCAGATCTGTCCTAAATACATGCTATATCCAGATTACATATTGGATGACAACATAAGTTAGTAAACGTACTCATACACACTAAGCGGCAACATGAAAGCTTCAAATTGAAATACCTTACCTTTGATGCTTAAGACCACCTTCGTGTGTCTTAGACAAGTCTACGAATGCAAGATTAACAGATTGTCCCATATGCTAAACCTGAAAAACATCAGTACCTACACGGTCAACCTGTACCTAGGACTAGTGATTATAATGAAGTACTGATAAACTGTTACTGAACCATACAACCTTCCCCGAAGACCGGACCGGCTTAAATAATTCCTATCCCGCTAAGCTTATCCTAATTCTAACTCTACCTTCACCTCAATCCCAGGGGAAATTGAGAGACATATCCATAATTGGACATAATAGGAGGCACTAAAAAATTTAACTGGTAAGTAGTATGCTGGCCTAGACAACCTATCTCTCTCGCGATTATTCGAACGTCAGAAACGAAATACAAAAATATATACATTACAGTAAGACAAGTGTTGGCTGTCGTAGCGGATGCCTGAGCAGCTGTACGATCAAGATTGCATTGTAGTATAAACCAGAGGAGGAAGTAGACATATATGAAATCAAACCCGGTCTTGACTGCAGTAAAGTTCAATGCTTGTGGAAGGAAAACCAGCCTGCAAGAGGAGCACTTGGGGTGATTGCGTGCTTGACTGCGTGGCTGTACACATGGTCGCGTTGTGATGACGTGAACGTGACTTAGTCTAAGAGAATTGATGATTAATACAGAGCTCAGTCGGAGCTCTGCGCAGTCCCGAGGAAAGGATTGAGGTTGGTATAAATGTCTCCAACCGGCTCTCCCACAACTCCAGGCTAACCAATAGCCTTACATATATCGGTAAAAAAAAATCTCTCTTTTCGTTTCTAAGAAGGACAGATTCTTCAGACCCTGCGTCAACTATAGAGGGCTGAACAAGATTATGATCAAAAATAGATACCCTCTGCCTCTGATTTTGGAGCTTTTTTTAGCCCTGAAAGGAGCTAAAGTGTTTACTAAGTTTTACCTGCGAGGGGCATTTAACTTGATACGAAAAAGAGAAGGAGATGAGTAGAAGATAGCATTCAACACCAGTACAGCCACCATGAGTACCTCGTCATGCCATTCGGTCTTTATAACGCTCCCGCAGTGTTCCAACACTTATTCAATGAGATCTTCGCATTCAAGCGATTGAAGCAATTCTTCACCCCTATTGAGACACCCAGATCCATCCAAATCTTTCTTCATCGAGGATGACGCCTCAGAATTGTAAGTTGGTGCCATTCTCTCTCAGAGTGATGAGGATACTAACCACCTACATCCTTGCTCATATTTTTCCAAACAATTCTTCACTGGAGAGAAAAATTATGATGCAGGAAACCGTGAACTGTTGGCTATAAAAATGGCCTTAGGGTAGTGGCGACATCTTCAGAAGGGTTCTCAAGTTCCAGTCATCATATAAACTGTCCACAAGAACCTCCAATTCTTGGAACAAGCCCAGCTTCTGAATCCAAGGCAAGCCCGGTGGGCTCTATGCTTCACCTGCTTAACTTCATAATCACTTGTATTCCAGGATCTAAGAACCTTAAAGTAGATGCCTTATCATTACGTTTCACCTCAGAACCTCCTTCTGAACCTCCAGCAAAACACTTTGTGGCCAGCTTGTCCTTGTTCACCTTGCAATGGATTAAGTCCCTCCAGCATCACTTCAGTGGATGGATGGAAAGGAAACCTGTCACGGTTTGTTACGACTCTCAGACAAAACGTTAGGTAAAAACACAACTTTATTGAAAATAATTAAAAACGATACCTTAGGATTCCAACATGACATACAACATTTAATAATTGAGAAATACAAATTACAGGCTCTACCGGTCTTGCCAATATACCGGGCAAGACAGACAGATATAATATAACAATAGGCTCTACCGGCCTTGCCAATACCGGGTAAGGCAACCTGCAGATGGAATATGTACCTGGTTCTACCGGCCTTACCAATACTGGGCAAGGCAGCCCAAAGGAGCTTTGCGTAGGCTCTACCGGCCTTGCCAATACCGGGTAAGGCAACCTGCAGATGGAATATGTACCAGGTTCTACCAGCCTTACCAATACCGGGCAAGGCAGCCCAAAGGAGCTTTGTGTAGGCTCTACGGGCCTTGCCAATACCGGGTAAGGCAACCTGCAGATGGAATATGTACCAGGTTCTACCGGCCTTACCAATACCAGGCAAGGCAGCCCAAAGGAACTACACTTTAGGAACGCCCAACAGAGAGTACGTCTTTAATGCTCTTGGAGCAAACCAGCGTCCACACGCTGGAACCAACAAGTAAATTGTATAGCAATAAGCTTGGAGCAAACCAGCGTCCGCACACTGGAACCAACGAGTAATTTGTATAGCGATAAGACTCCAGAAGCAAACCAGCGTCCGCACGCTGGGACCTACAAGTAATTGTATAGCCACAAGGCTTGGAGCAAACCAGCGCCCACACGCTGGTACAAACAAGTAATTCGTATAGCCGCAAGGGTTGGAGCAAACCAGCGTCCGCACGCTGGGACCAACAAGTAATTCGTTTAGCCGCAAGGCTTGGAGCAAACCAGCGTCCGCACGCTGGGACCAACAGTAATTCGTATAGCCACAAGGCTTGGAACATACCAGCGTCCACACGCTGGGCACTTGAGTTAAATTCTTTTTGGACCTTACCCTGGAGCCATTGGCTAATGCCCTCCGCTCCAATCTGGATATCTCGGGTTTAGAGGTGGGTCCCTTCCATCACAAATTGGCTGCTTATGCAGATGATCTACTTCTGTTTCTTACTAAGCCACTGATCTCCCTACCCAGTGTCATGAAAGACTTCCAGACCTATGGATCCTTATCTAACGTTAAAATTAATCTCACTAAGACTGAGGCCCTGAATGTTTCCTCTTTCTCAACAAACTGTATCTGATTTTCGGGGCTTGTTTCCCTTTAGATGGAATATGACTAAACCCAAATACCCTGGTGTGTACTTGTCTGGAGACTTGCGATCCCTTTTTGACTTAAATTTCCAGTGTATTTTGCACAAGTGCAAAGTGGACTTGGCCAGGTGTTCTAAACTGCGAGTCTTTTGGTTCGGGTGGGTCTCTATTATTAAAATGAACATACTTTCTCATATTCTGTACATTAGTCAGACTTTACCTGTTATGGTTCCTAAATCCTTCTTTGTGGAATTACGTCCTGTGATTTCTAAATTCATATGGCAGAAAGACTGCCCTCGCCTTGGTAGCCAGTACCTCACAAGACCTAAGACACTGGGCGGACTGGGTCTTCCCAATTTGGAGCAATACTATAGGTCGTGCATCTTGCTAGAATTGTTGATTGGATTCGCCCCTCCCCTAAGTTATGGGTTTCCCTTGAACAGCGAGGGCTTACTATCCCCATTCCCATTGTGGCTTGGGTACAGCCCAAGCAACAGGTGTGCACCCAGGGCTCACAACCCATAACAACTCCCACACTGGTGATTTGGAGGAATGTTACTGCATCAAGTGGTTTCCTTAATTCCATATCACTACTATAGTCTCTCTCCTGTAATGATGGGTTTCCACCGGGTAGGGATAGGGGTTACTTTCATGGCATTTTTGTGGACAGGGTACCTTATCCTAGACTGGGACATATCCTTCAAAATGCTCAACTTAAGCCCTGGACGGAACTGATGAACCCCCTAATTAGGCACCCTAGACATTCCTTTATGTATGCATAACTTTCTCATTATATCAGGACTCTCAAGGTCCTGGGTCCGATACCGACAACTGCTATGTTTGAATCTCTCTGTATGACTGAGGACCCCCCCAAATTGCTCTCCACTATATACCGTTGTTTGACTGATATGGCCTCAGAATCCAGACCTTACTATATTCGCTTGTGGGAAAGAGACTGTGGGATTGAATTGTCAGATTTTCACTGGCACAAAATGGCTACATTGGCTCATAAGTGTAGCTTGTCCACCCAGATACAGGAGAATGCTTTTAAATTATTATCCAGATGGTATATGGTTCCTTCTAAATTATGTAAGATTTATCCTACCGCCTCGGATAGATGTTGGTGTTGCCGAGTACATAAGGGAGATTTTCTGCACATTTGGTGGACTTGTCCTCTGATCAGGCCTTTTTGGAACTCTGTTGTACAGGTAGTTCGAAAGGTGGGCAACCCTGATATCTCACACACTCCCACGTCAATCTAACTACAACTCACTTCACATCCGACAGGCCTGTATAAGACATCTTTGACCATTCACTTATTGAATGCGGCCAAGATTTTCATCTCTAGACACTGGAAACAACCTCTCCCTCCTTCATTTCAGGAGTGGTTGGTCTCTGTGGAGTCGACATGTGTAATTGAGGATGTGGCGATGTCTGCTCAAGGTAAAGGATTGATTAATACAAATAAGTGGTTATCTTGGACACTATATTAAGAAAGGTGAGAATGTGAGACTGAATTGGGCCAGACACCTTCCCTTTGATATGTCCGTCCCTATATCTTATAATTTCAGTACTATTTACCACCAAGGGCTCTAGTTGTATGGGCCCCTAGTAGTTATACATCAGGCATCTCCCCTTCCCTCCTCCTCCTCCCTTTCTCTGTCTCCCTTTGCATTTATTGATTTTTCTTTTTATTATTTTGCGTTTACTGTTGTTTGTACTGCTACCACTTAATTCTGGTTTGAGTGCATATTCCCTCTCTTGATACCATATCTAGATTGTTAAGTACACAGGGCATTCACTATCTACCTAAGCATGACATCTGTGCATTGTTTAATCCTTTGAATGCCAGAGAGGTAAGCAAAGCATTGCTCTGCAATTTATTGCGTACCCCACTGGTACTCAAGGGGTTAAATTACAGATGTCAGGGTTAGGTTTGAGCACACAACATTTAATATGTCTTTTTTTACATGAATGACGGAAAGGAGAGAAAGAAAAGAGAGGATAGAAAAAGATTTGAAAAAAAAGAAGGAAGATAGTAGAAGATGAACAGTGAATGACATGTAAGTGTAACACAGACGAGCTAACAATCGGTGCTTGACAGTGAAAACTTGGAAGCACCTTTATGTTTCTTGGTTTGGCCTAGTCAATTTAGTGAACATGATTGTGGTACCCCAGATTCTATAACTCATCATTGATGTTCCCTTATGCATTCCTTTGAAGGATCTGCTTCAGCTTCAAGCTCTCGTCAGTGCCTTTGTCTGGGAAAATAAGAAGCTATGTACAAGTGCTTCGTGCCTGGTGCAGCCGATAGTCATGGTAAGCATAGGTTTGCATAACATTGTGACACTTTATGACACCTCAACCTTGGCCTCCTGCTTATCCTGCTCTTCAGAAATGCATAAAGACTGGGTAGCCTCTGTTCAACTCCACTTCCCAGAAGTTGACCCTCCTATAATCTTCTATGGATCTGCCCCTTTGCTAGACCACATCCCTTATCTTTGCTTCCTATCACTTCCCACTTCTTTCAGGTTTTGGATATGGTGTCCAGAGAAAGATCTTATTTACCTTATCCTTCTAATCTCTATCTACAATAATCCCGACTTCCCTCTGGGTTCTGTCCGGGGCATTTTTGTGTTATGGAAGCGATTAAATATTTATACCCTGGAAGCCCTTTTCCCAAGGAATATGTACACTGGATGGACTATTTAGTTTGAAACCTCCATCTCCTTGCCTCTCACGCTTGGCACTACCCACTTCCTCCTGGGTCTACACCTGAATCCTCCGCAAGACTACCTGTTAAAAATTTAGCTTTTTGCTTTATAGAGACTGAATCTATGCTATTGCTTATAAACCTGGCTTCCTATTAATGACTATGATGCTATATGTTTAATTTCCTTTAATACTGGCTTGGCTATTAACATGAATGAAGACTGCTCTTTCCTATGTCCTGTGCAGGAATATCTTGTGTTATAAATAAAGGATCAAATGCTATACCATAAGTGATAAACTGTCTAAAGGTTCTATCTTATTTGGCCTATTAAACTGCATACTGGGACCATATAAACAAAACAAGGGGGTTAACAGGATCAGTGACACCCATGCAGCTTTGGAGGAAGACCTTCTGTCACCGTCTCACGGGCACTCTTAAAATGGCATTGTGGGAAGTCTCTCTCAACAGCCCACAATACTCCTTCCAAAGTTACCTTACCAATGCAGCCAAACAATGAATCCCTCTACAATAGAAATGCACAAACCCTCCTATGATCGGGGAGCGGCATGATAAAATACAGAGGACTGCGGCACTGGAGAGGATCCATGTGAAAGTACCATCTGCTCTTGCTTGTTATGCCTCGATCTGGGACCCCCTGCTATCCAATCACCTCTCTGGTGAGGGGCGGTGGGTTCATCTCCCTCCCCCCAGCTGTGGAGCACTATCGTAGTTTAGTAACCTAAACCGTTTCCCCTTTTATGTAAGTGGACACTGTGCACCCATGGATGGTAGTGGCAACGACTTCCCTCCCACCTACCCACGTTTGTACTTTTTTTCCCCCCGCTCATACGGTTCCCTCTTCCTTCTGCTCTCTTAGCATCTTCTGTCCTTCCTGGAGTTCTCCTTTTTCTTCCTCTAACCATTCAGGTGTTTCTCATGCTTCACAATTGATGTTTGCTACTCATTGGCTGAGACCTAAACATACATGTATCTATTTTTAACAATGCTTAAAGGGATAGTAATGTCCCCCAAAAAAATATTAAAAGAATGACTGCACTGGAATGGTCTACAACGTGTGCCTGGTTTGCAAGCACACGTTGTAGACCATTTCAATGAAGTAATTCTTTTTAAAAAATGCGATTGCAGCTCTGCTGAAGAGCCTCCATGTCGGCTGACTTGGATCTCCTGCTGACAGCTTTATAGCTGACAGCAGGGAACATCAAACTTTGCAGATATCTCTCAAACCACAGTGGTTTGAGAGATATGTTTTTTTGCATTCAATTAAACTTTTTGGGGACATTACTATCTCTTTATATTGTGTACCACCTTCTGTATCCTTCTGTCACTTGTTATGACACAGTTTACCATTGTCAATCTGCTTACGTTCAATAAAGTTCTTTAAAACCTTAAAAAAAAAAAATCCAAAGTCAGGCAGGCAGGCAGCAAACAAGCAGAATCCAGGAGCAATCCAATGTCAGAACCAGATTGTCCCTCATGAGCAGGAATTAGCAAATAGGCCGGATGCAGAAACATGCCAATGTCAAAATCAGATTATCATGATCAGAAATTAAATCTGCTGACCCTATTGTAATAAATTAGGAATATCGTTGTTTCAACTAGGGCTTTCTTTGTGGGGGTACACAGTACCAGAATACCTGTTGTCCAAAATAAAAAATGTATTACCCTTTTACAGCACCTTTTCTCCAAAATGAAAAAAAATGTATATATTTTACTTCCTTACTTTTCCCAAACTAAAAACCCTGTTTTTTTTCTTATTTTTTTAGGGCTATTTCACACCATAGAAAGAGCTGTAGGAACGTATGTTCTATTACCCATTATCACGGTGCCCGTGCTTCTGGCTGCGGCGACATTCTCACTTCCTTGTTTTGATTGCTGCATTCATATTGGTCCTTGAACTTGACTCCACCCAGGGCCAGCCCTTTTTATACCCTGTCATGTCAGTAGACGGGTGCCCTTTCGTGGTGTACCTGAACCTAGCGCTAGTTCCTGCTGCTGCTCTGTTTGTGTATGACCTGGCCTGTCTGACGACGTTCCTGCGGATCCTGATCTGTTCTGATTCCGTTGCTGACTGATCTGGCTGAGAACCCGCTACATTGCTGACTGGACTGGCTGAGAACCTGCTACGCTGCTGACTGATCTGGCTGAGAACCCGCTACGTTGCCGACTGGACTGGCTGAGAACCCGCTACGTTGCCGACTGGACTGGCTGAGAACCCGCTACGTTGCCGACTGGACTGGCTGAGAACCCACTACGTTGCCGACTGATCTGGCTGAGAACCCGCTAGGTTGCCGACTGATCTGGCTGAGAATCTGCTACTTTGCCGACTGGACTGGCTGAGAACCCGCACCCGTTGCTGACCGGACTGGCTGAGACACAGCTGACGCTGCTGACTGGGCTGGCTCTAACCCGCTTAAGTTGCCGACCTTTGGGCTGAGCACTCGCTGCTTCAGCCACTCTTACTGGTATCAACCACCTCTGGCGGTGTGCACATACGGAGTACCAGTTTCCGTGCTGTCTACAGTTCGGGCTGTGTTACTCATTACCTTGATTACGTGTCCATTGCTACTGCTGCCACTAGCTGGGCTCACTCCCTGTGGGGAGTTACAGGCAATCCTCTGGGCACATTACCATCCGTGAACCTTGCTGTCCCTAGGTATTCTAGGTCCGGTTCACTGTCTCGTCCTGCCTAACATCTGCTGTAGCCTTAGGTCTCAGGAGCCAGCTGTAGGGTACTCTATCTACTTTGGACACCTGTTGCCTTCCGTGGTCTGTTGCCTCCGATTCATCCCTAGCGTTCTAGGGTCTCTGCTGCCAGTAGCTGTATGTCTTGGGCCTCCCAATACCCTAGCGTTCTAGGGTCCTAGCTGCCAGTATCCGAAATCTGGGCCTCCTGTTGACCCTAGCGTTCTAGGGTCTGAGTTCGCCAGTTGCGAGCCTTGGGACTCCTAGCGTTCTAGGGTCCTCGTTGCCAGTACTCGTGGTCCGTGTGCCTTTGTCTACCCTAGCGTTCTAGGGTCTCAGTTGCCAGTATCCGTTGGTCTTGGGCTTCCATTCAACCCTAGTGATCTAGGGTCCTTGCTGCCAGTACTTGTACTGTCTTCTTCTGGGCTTGTGTGCGTGTGAACGTTACTGCTGTTTGTACTTTATTTTCAATAAAGTTATTTTAACCTTACAAGTCTTGTCTGAGTGTTCATCAAAACCGTGACACCCATCTTCTCCAGCATTCTCCCACCAATCTAGATGCAGAAGGGGCATGTCTGATGGCTGTCCTACATGAACACCAGCCAGTATTATCTGGCATGCCATGCAGACTTTCCTTGTTGCATATTTACAGCATTCTTGTGTGAATGCTGTAAATATGCAGCTTGCTGGATTTTGGTGTGTTTATGCAAGTCTGTAACCGCTTGTGTGAATGTCACCAATGAAGCATAGCTGTCAACTGTCCAGATTTACACTGGACAGTCCACATTTTGGGGCCCAGTTCTGCTGTCCCGCCGCATTATGATCTACTTTCCTGACCTCTGCCCCACTTCCCAGTAATGGCCGGGCTGCTTTGGTAGTCTTAAACCCTTTTAAATCACATCACTATTTCTGAGCTGCGTTGCGCTGAGCATCGAGACACCTAATTGCACTGCACGTGCATGTCACACTTCATATATATGCACACAACATATGTGCCGTCCTCCACCCTTGGCCTCCTCCTGAGTAAGTCCTGCTTGTTAGCTGTCTGCAGTCTGAGCAGCATGCGGATGCTGAGCCAGTAGTTCAACATCATCATCAGACCAACCGTCTCCTTCTGACCAGGAACAACTGAGTCGAGTATCGGACTCGTTTGCGGAGATTGAGAGGGAGTTCAGTTGCAATGAGCAGGGTAAGGGGGGGGGCGGTTGGACACGTGGAAAAATGCTTACTTGACAGTGAGGCTGCCGGGTCTTGAAGTGGCACAGGTGGGGGCAGGATGTATAGTGACATGAGTGAGTTCAGAATTTAGTACAGATTTGCACAGCCAGCCGTCAGCTGCCTTGCTACTTGGGCTGACTATCTTGCTACTGCAGCAATCAGGGTTGCAACATTGTAGAATGGCATTTTCTTAAGCTCGTTGTGTTAACCCTTTGAGTGCCAGAGGGGTGTGCAATGCAATGCTTACCCCTCTGGCACTCAAAGGGTTAAAGGATGTCATGACTAAACTTTCTTTCAATTAAAAAATATAAGCACTTTATTGTAGGGCTTTTCCTTTGCTGCTGGTTGATGTCTTTTTACAGTCATGCCCAAGTACCAACATCAATTTCTGAAATAAATGTCTTATTTATTTATTGTAAATTAAAGTGTTGTGACTTACTTTAAAATGTCAAAGAGGTATGTTCTAATCTGCATAATTGAGGCTTCTTTGAAATGGAGGGGGTGCCTTGGGGGAAAAAAAGTGTCTCTGTTTGGCAATTTCAAATGTTGGGAGGTATGATGAAACATCAGTGCTTTTGTTTTGCTCACGTGAAAGGCACATTAAAGGAGAAATAACATTTTGTTATGAAAAAATATATACAGTACTGTTCAAAAGTTATAATAGGCATGTTAATAGTTCATTTTTATCAAATAACAAAATGGAAGGTGAGTGAACAGAAGAAAAGTCTAAATCAAATCAATATTTGGTGTGACCACCCTTTGCCTTCAAAACAGCATCAGTTCTTCTAGGTACACTTGCACACAGTTTTTAAGGAACTCGGCAGGTAGGATGTTCCAAACATCTTAGAAAACTAACCACAGGTCTTCTGTGGATTTAGGCAGCCTCTGTTGCTTCTCTCTCTTCATGTTAACCCAGACATACTCGATGATGTTAAGATCAGGGCTCTGTGGTGGCCATATCATCACTTCCAGGAATCCTTGTTCTTCTGTACTCTGAAGATAGTTCTTAATGACTTGGCTGTATGTTTGGGGTCATTGTCATGCTGCAGAATACATTTGGGGCTTATCAGATGCCTCCCTGATGGTATTGCATGATGGATAATTCTGACTAAATCCCCAACTCCATTTGCAGAAATGCAGCCCCAGACTTGCAAGGGACCTTCACCATGTTTCTGTTACAGTTTACAGCTTACCTTGTTTGCAGCATCATCTACAGGTGTGAGGCTTCTAGAATACAGCAGGCCTCTGTTTTATCTGTTTGTTTCCTGTAGTCTCCTCCTACCTACTTCCCACTTCCTCCCTCTGAGCTTCCTACTTCCTGTGGAGGGCTTTAAAAGGCAGAATGAGTCCTGACTCAGTCGCCCTTGCGTTGCTGTTATTAGGTGAAGTACTTGGGCGCTGTGTGTGACCTGGCTATCTACGAAAATCCACTCTGTGTATGACCTGGCTATTTATGAGAACCCTTTCTGTGTATGACCCGGCTAAGTAAGAGAACCCTTTCTGCGTATGACCCAGATAAGTACGAGAACCCTCTCTGTGTATGACCCAGCTAAGTACGATAACCCTCTCTGTGTATGACCCAGCTAAGTACGAGAACCCTCTCTGTGTATGACCCAGTGATCACGAGTACCCCTTACCATGATCAGTTTGTACTAATGGCTTAAGATAGACCACTGTTGTGGACAGAGGGTCTGATTGGTGACTGCAGGCTTGAGTCACAGGGTCTTGATATAGTGACTGCAGGCATAGTCACAGGGTCTGGTGTAGTGACTGCAGGCGTGAGTCACAGAGTCCGATATAGTGACTGCAGGCAGAGTCACAGGGTCTCTTAGCGGTGACTGCAGGCGTGGGTCACCGGGTTGCTGCAAGGTGTGGTCTTGCTGGTTTGACTGATTGCAGGTGCGGGTTAGTTCTCCAGTCCAGCAGTCCCTGTGTTCCTGTTCATCGGATGAAGATTGCTGTGCCAGTGTTCACAGTGGTCGCCTGTTCCTGTGTTCCAGTCAACGGATCAAGAGCTGGCATTCCTGTTTCCTGCTGAGACTAACAGGGGCTTCGGCCCAGTCTCTAGCATTGTGGTCTAGCGAGACGCCTAGTAGTTCTGGTAGTCAGCTAGTAACCCTTTGTTTGTTGTCTATTTATTGCTGTGATTTATTCTAATAAATATTTTGCATTATACTACCGTACTGAGTTCTGAGCATTCCTGGGTGCCCGTGACAGTTTCACTGCTGTCTGCAGACACTCATTCTTGTACCGCTCTCCAGCCCTTCAGCAAACTGCCTTCTGCTACAGTCAAATATTTAACATTTTGACTCATCAGTCTAGAGCACCTGCTGCCATTTTTCTGCACCCCAGGTCCTGCGTTTTCGTGCATGGTTGAGTTGCTTGGTCTTGTTTCCACATCGGAGGTACCCCGGTACACCCATCTACTGTCCAGAGAAATCTGGTCAGAAGACCACTTCTGACCAGACTTCTCTGGACAGTAGATGGGTGTACCAGGGTCCCATTGTTTTCTGCCAGTTCTGAACATATGGCACTGCTGGAATCTTCTGATTGCGAAGAGAAGTAAGCATGATGTGTCTTTCATCTGCTGCACTAAGTTGCCTTGGCTGACCACTGTGTCTATAGTCCTCAGTGTTGCCTGTTTCTTTGTTCTTTTTCAAAAGAGCTTGGACAGCACATCTGGAAACCCCAGTCTGCCTTGAAATTTCTACCTGGGAGAGACCATGGTGGTGCAGTATAATTACCTTGTGCTCAGTTTTGCCATGGTGTATGGCTTGTTAGCTGAGTTTGGCTATTCCTCATCCAGTTTTATTCCCCTACACAGTTGTTTCTGTTTCAGTTAATGAATATATTTCAACCTACATATTAAATTGATGATCATTAGCACCTGTATGGTATAATTCTTTAATCATACACCTGACTATATGCTGTTTTGAAGGCAAAGGGTGGTCACACCAAATATTGAATTGATTTAGATTTTTCTTCTGTTCACTCACTTTGCATTTTGTTAATTGATAAAAATAAACTATTAGGGCTTGATTCAATTGAGCCCGTTAAAAAAGCGGGTAGGACAAAATGGATACCGACTGACTAAAGGAAATGTCTAAGTTGATATTCAATTGTCCTACTGGCTAAAAGCACAACGGATGTTAGGCCACAGAAAATGTCTTGTGGCCAAATGTCCATTTTGTGCGTTAAGTAGTGGCAGAATTGTGAACTTCAAAGGAAAAAAGCTAATGATCAGTGCCTGACACACACTGTCAAGCACCGATTGTTAACTTATCTGTGTTACACTTACCTGTTATCCACTGTCTACCTCCTTCTATCTTCATTCTATATTCTCTTCTTTCTTTTCTCTTGTATCTTCTTTCTTCTCCTTTGTCTTCTCTTCTTTCTTCTGTCTTCTTGCTGTATCGAAAAAGAAAAGCCTAAATAAATGTTTTCCTCAAATAATCCGCACACTCATACATAGTTTAACCCCTTGATTGACAAAGGGGTACGCAATGCATTGCAGAGCGATGCGTTGTGCACCTCTCTGGGGCTCAAAGGGTTAAACTATGTATAAGTGTGCGCGTGATGATACAAAAGGATATCTCCAGTTAATAAAAATGTTCCCCTTTTGTCAAAATAACGATCCCAAATGTTTACAAAACAAAATGATACTTTCCTAGTTCTCTGTGGCTGTGTGGGGCCGCAGAGGCGGCAGAGAAATTGATGTGCAGCACAGACTCCCCATCCTTCCCTTACGGGCCCATGCCCGTTCGAGACTGAGGGAATTTGAACAGATACTGTCTTTATATATGGGCAGTCTTTGTTCCAATTCCCTCACAGCCATTGGCTGGGATGTGTGCTTACGCACATCCCTGCCAATCAGCTTCAAGTGGTGGTTCAGTTCAAATTTCCTCAGTGTGGAACAGGCATCGGCCTGCGAGGGAAGGACGGGGGGCTGTTCTGCATATCGATTTCTCCACGGCCATGCACAGCGGTGGAGAAATAGGAAAGTGTAATTTTATTTTGTAAACATGTGGGATCTTTATTTTGACAAAAGGGAAACATTTTTATTAACTGGAGGCATGTTTTTGTATCATAACCCTCACAATTATACATAGTTTAACCCTTTGAGACCCAGAGAGGTGCGCAACACATTGCTCTGCACTAAAGGAGTTAAACTGTGTATGAGTATGCAGATTATTTGCGAAAAACATTTATTTAGACTTTTTTTTTGTTATGGCAAAAAGACAGAAGAAAGTAGAGAAGAAAGAAGATACAAGAGAGAAGAAAGAAGATGTACAATAGATGACCAGGATGCTGAGGACTCAGTCGGACATCAGGATTAATGGTAAGTGTTACTTTTTATGTGATGTTGATTTGTACCTTAGTCGGGTTAACACTATGAGTGTCGGCGGGATGATTATACCCCACTGGCACTCATAGGGTTAATTCTACTAACACTGAACACTTTGTAGGTACTTTGGATGTATTGATATGTATTAATAAGGGTCTTTAGTCAGGGTCTTAAATTTAAGTGCTAAAGTGAATCCCTTATCGAGTCTAACGCAGTCAATTGAATTGCAGCTTGTGCCGTTTGTTTAATTTGTAAATGAGCCAAAACGCCTCTAACTTTATCTCCCAGCAAGGGTTTTTTTTTTTGTCAGCATTTTTTCATAGCACTGGTATCATGGTGTCCGTGACTCCACCATTTGCGACATTGCTACTTCCTGGTCATTTCCTTCTAGCATTCTTATTGGCAATCAGTAATTTGTATGCTAGCACTGTCATTATGGCCACACCCTTTCGTGGTGTTCCAGTATCTAGCATTTGTTCCTGTGGTTCCTGGTATCCTGTGTATGATCTGGCTTGACTGACTACGTTCCTGAGAGTTCCTCTGTTCCTGACTTCCGTTGCGATCCGGCTTGGCTGACTATCCTGCTCCGTGTACCAACTCGGCTTGACTGACTATCCTGCTCTGTGTATCGACCCGGCGAGGCTGACCATCCTGCTCTGTGTACCGACCCAGTGTGGCTGACTACCCTGCTCTGTGTACCGACCCAGCTTGGCTGTCTATCCTGCTCTATGTACCGACCCGGCGTGGCTGACTATCCTGCTGTGTTTACCGACCCGGCGAGGCTGACTATCCTGTTCTATTCACCGAACCTATTGGCTCATTAGCCTGTCCGAGTTCCTACTCGGCCCGTTGCCTGTCCTGCTCCGTCAGTGCTTGTCCGGCACGGTGTTCCTCCTCCTGAGTCACCTGCACCTGTACGCTTGACCTGGCAGAGCTGTCCGCTCCATTTCTACGAGGTTGGCTGTCGCTCTGTTGCACCTCGCTAGTCTTGACCTGTGCGGTCATTCCATCTGTCCAGTGGTCTCTTAGCGTCCTTAGCCTGACTCGGGCTGGTGCGTGGGTTAGTTACTTCAGTCACTTGTCATTGCTTTGCTTCCAGGTTGGTTCGGTTGCCTTACCTTGTCACTACCAGTACTGCGCTGCCACCTAGCGTACTAGGGGTATGGTTGCCTTGCCTTGTCACTGCCAGTACTGCAATACCATCTAGCGTACTAGGGGTTCGGTTGCCTTGCCTCGTTGCTGCCAGCACTACTCCTCCTCCTAGAGTACTAGGAGTTCGGTTGCTTGCCTTATCCATTATCAGCCAATGTCTTCACCTGGCTGCCAGGTGCATTGTTGCCTTCGCTCCTATCAATCCTGCTGAGCTCCCTAGTGTTCTAGGGATCCAGTTACTCAGTCTGGGCCTCCTACTGTCGTTCCGACCACCCGGTGGGATCTGCTGTTTCTGTTCCAGTATTTCGCTACTTTTGTACTATTCCTGTTCCTGGGTCCACAGGAGTACCTCTCTGCCTCATTGTGTTCTCGTATCTGTGCCTGTATTGCCAAGACTACTTTGCTATTGTTTGGCCTGTACTAATGTACTTAATTCCTGTTTAATAAAACTGTGTTTTACTAAACCTAACGTGTCTGAGTGTCTGAAAACCGTAACAACTGGTAATTGAATGGCTTACAGTGCTTGAAAAAATTCCGTTTTTTTTTTTTTTTTTTTTTTGCCTAATGGGGACAATTGAATCGAGACCTTAACATGTCTGTTTGAAAGTATTCTTACTTTAAAGCATTTTTTCACACGTCCCTAAAACTTTTGCTCAGTACTGTATATTGCAGGGCTTTCCCATAAATAAGGGTATTCCCACTGCTGAGTTCCAGTGTTATGACAGTTGAAACTTTTTTTTTTTTACATTAACAGTGCGCTCTAGTGGTCAGATTCTAAATAGTTATTCTGTTTAAGAGGAAAGTCACTGACAAACAGTTCTCCATAGAATGTGATAGAAATTGCTGAGTCATGCTGTCAGTTAGAACTATCAGGAAGTAAACACATTGTAACTTCATTTCCTGATTATTTGAACTGTTATAACATTTGAATAAAACAACTGACAGTGGTGTTTACTCGGCAGGAAAAGCTCAAAAACAAATAGGTTTTCATAAAGTTTACTGCTTCTTTTAAGGTAACATGTCTGATTTTAACAAGTGTAATATAGTAAAACCTATTGATTTTTCCTCTATGCTACACACATCCAAAGTATTTTGTCATTATCATCTAGTCAGTTTGCTGCGAGTTATACAGTTGTCATCTGAATATTAATATGAACCCTTTACCACTCTATTGTTGTGTTCAATGAGACATCAAGTGGCAGAATAATGTAAATAACAATTCTTTTCAAGTATTAAGTCTAATTATTAACGTGATAGGGCATGGATTTCAAATAGAGTTGTTAATAATAATTTGAAAATAAAACTGTGGTCTTTATGTACTAGCTACAATGTACTAGATTTATCAGACTTTTCTTCTGCCCTTCCTCAGACTCCCTGACCTTTTACTCAATCTTTCAAGCCCAATCTATATCTCCAACTGAGCAGCTTTTTTTCTGTCTCTCTTATTACAGTTCTGCATTTTTGACATATGCACAAGGACTCAAACAATGAAACGATTAGACTATGTAAAATTATTTGTTTTCTAGCCAAATGCAAGCTCATGTCATCTTACACCCAACAGTTTCCCTATTGTTTCATTTTCAGTACTTTTCTACTTACTTCCCCTTTTTTCTGGTCTGTGCATATTTTTCATATATTAAAAAAACACTATCTTAAAATTGATGCGTCCCCTTGATCTAAATTCAAAACTGTTGTGTAACATACTATCCAATATTCAAAAGATATATAGATTCAGAGGAAATTCAAGTTTAATGTCTTCCCCTTTTCTCAGCTTAACACAATGCAAATAAAGCTATGTGCTTAACTGAGTGCATGAATAGCATTAGTCATTAGGTAAAACATGCTGGTTTCTCATGCAGCAGAATGTGTGTTACCTGCCCACAGTAATATCATTCCCTCACTCAGCCTAGTACAGAGCTTCATTTGAATGTTTAGCAGTTAGCTCAACAACAGACTACTGTTGGAATTATATTAAAAGTGCTGACCTTACATGTGACAACTTTGTTGACCTTTTGAGTTCCAGAGGGGTAAGGAACGCATTGCTTTGCAATGTTTTCTGTACCTCTCTGGCACTCCCAGGGTTAAATTATGTTAGCCTTTTAGCTATCATATATCATTTAATGTTTTGAATGAAGTGTTCAAATATGCAAATATTGTTCACGGTAACAGACCTAGTTTAAAATATATTCCAGTTCCAAATTTCAGCTTGAAGCTCCCATTTCTTCCTATGGGAATTTCAACACTTCTCCATCAGATCTTGGTATTGATGCCAAGGAGATGGAGACATTTAATGAGAGGGGAACATTTTTCTGCTGGTATTCCTCAGATTCCCCCAATACATATGTTCGGACAGCTCAGAATGGAACTTTTGTAAATACACTCAGACCTTGGGTTAAGGATAACGTTCTTAGCACACATGTTCAACTCTCACTTCCCATCTATGTTGGCAATGGGTGACAAATATTTTAAATGATAAAGTCTCTAACTCAGTGCTTCCCTACATGTAAAGGGTGAGTGTGTATCAAGTCTTACTCCCTCCACACACTTTCTGTGGCTCAACTTGCTTAATGTGCAGGGAGAGCATTGGCTTGATATACCCAGGATCTCTCTGTATTGCAATGCGACTCAATTGGACCCATGTATTTTCCTTTTCTCCCAGCCTGTAGCTGACTGCAAGTTTTTAAATCTGGGATTTGCTGATTAACAGCCCATCACAGCATTTATTACCTCCTTTTGGTGTCAGCAGGAGAAGCCTTTAAATTCCCCTCTTGAGGCTGGAATAGCTTGATTTATTCTGGCCACAGGGTCAGCACAAGAGATGAGTGAAACTTCTTCAGTTTGGTTTGATGATCAGTTTGGCAGATATTGAAAAAAAAAAACACATACAGGTAATATATATCTTAAACTGTATGATAGCATGGGGGTAACAGGTTCAGCTGCTCATTGTGCACCATTTTTCTATTGACTTGCCCTGTCATTAAACTGGTACAAAATGGGGGTTTGCACTAAGGCATGATACAGGGTAATAAAGCGGGGTTGACTTCTCCAGTGATAACACTTTTCCAGTTCCTAAGTTATTGTATAGAGTCTATGCACTAAGATCTCCAAAGGATCCATAGAATAACATAGGAACTGGCAGTAGTGCCTGTTTAAGCACCCACCTTTTTTCTTCTGCTGGCCACATCCTGTTCAGTGGTTTTGAGCCCTGCTGGTTCTTGTTTGGTTTGCTTGCTGTGATAGTTCGATGTCCGTTGACACCTGAGGTTTCATAGATCCAGTTTTGTCCTGTGAAATACTGGTATCCTATGGCAAACTTTTTTCTTATCACCATCCCTTGAACATAGGGATGCTCCGGGCCGGATTTACATCTCAGGAGCCTGTAGGCACAGAAATCTGAAGTGCCCCCCCCCCATTGGCCATCTCCACTGGACACCTCCACAATGCTCCTAATCTCCACATTACCCCCATCAGCTCCAACTTGCCCTCACATTGCCCTCCCATCAGTTCCATATTGCCCCCATCAGCTCCAATTTGCCCCCATCAGCTCCAACTTGCCCTCACATTGCCCCCCATAAGCTCCATATTGCCCCCATCAGCTCCAACTTGCCCTCACATTGCCCCCCATCAGCTCCATATTGACCCCATCAGTTTCAACTTGCCCTCACATTGCCCCCCATCAGCTCCATATTATCCTCATCAGCTCCAACTTGCCCTCACATTGCCCCCCCCATCAGCTCCATATTGCCCCCACCAGCTCTAGCTTGCCCTCACATTGCCCCCATCAGCTCCAACTTGCCCTCACATTGCCCCCATCAGCTCCAACTTGCCCCCATCAGCTCCACCACCATTTCCTACCTCCCTGGTGGTCCAGCGGTAGGAGAGGTATTTTGCACACACCTGTAGCTGCTATTGCTCCCGCGCTGTCTTCTGATGATGTCATCTCCCAGCGATCTGCATTACTAAAGAGCCGACGAGGGAGCTCAGCAGCTACAGGTCAGGCACAGACCTCACCATGCAGCGGGTGGCAGGTTACTCGCAGCGCTGCGAGGATATTGTAAAAAAACACACAAAAAAAATTATTCCAATGACAAGCTCCCCTCTGTGGGCTGCACCTGTAGGCAGATGCCTACTCTTCCTTATGACAAATCTGGTCCTGGGGATGCTTTGGTATGTCCCCATGGTTCCTGTGTTCCATACTGGACGTAAGAGAAAATAGGATTTTAAAAAGCTTACCGTTAAATCCTTTACTCTTAGTCCATATGCAAAAAAGGACAGCCACTCTGAGAAAAGAAACTGTGTTTCCTTCCCCTGACAGAGGAGACCTCTTGGGGTCTTTGTTCAGGGAGTTTTACAGCTTACCTTGTTTTCAGCGTCATCTGCAGGCGCGAGGCTTCAAGCATGCAGCAGGCCTCTGTTTTATGTTCCATGTTTCCTGTAATCCCCTCCAACCTACTTCCTTCCTCTGAGCTGCTCCTCCTACCTACTTCCTAAGGAGGGGTTTAAAGGGCAGTCAGAGTCCTGACTCAGTTGCCCTTGTGTTGTTGTTCACAGCAGTTCTATTACCTTGGGCTCTGTGTATGACCTGGCTAGTCTTCCATCCAACTTGGTGCTGACCTGTGGCTCTGTCTGACTATTCTTTTGTTTATCCCTATAGTGGACACCCAACCTGGTGCAGACCTGTGGCTCTGGCTGACTACCTGAACTGTGTATGACCTGGCTTGTCTGACTACCCCCTCTGGTGCTGACTTGTGGCTCTGTCTGACTATTCTTATGTTTGTTCCTTGTACCTAGCAGACACCCAATCTAGTGTGCACCTGGGGCTCTGGTAGATTAGCTCCGATACTGACTGCAGGCATGAGTCAGGTATCCCTTTCCTTATACTGACTGCAGGGGTGAGTCAGATATCGCTCCCTACTAACTGCAGACGTGAGTCAGTACTCTCGCTTTGTCTGATCAGTGTTCCTGTTCCTGCTCCTGGTTCCAGTGGCTGAGGTCTAGTCTCCAGCAGAGTGGTCAAGCTTGGCAGCCTACTATTCCTGATAGCAGTGCTCACTGGCTTGTAGCCCTCTGCTTGCTACTTGTGTATATAGTGTGCCTTACTTTTCTATTATTAAT
Source organism: Rhinophrynus dorsalis (assembly GCA_037306005.1). NCBI lineage: Eukaryota > Metazoa > Chordata > Amphibia > Anura > Rhinophrynidae > Rhinophrynus > Rhinophrynus dorsalis. The sequence goes on along the minus strand of CM074719.1, from coordinate 470,752,580 downwards.
ACATTTTGCATTTAACTATACCATACTGACTCCTGAACATTATTGGTAAACCGTGACCTGGAATTTCTTTTTCTTCCCTCCTTTATTTGTTTTCATTGTTACTTTGCTACACATAAATCTGAGAGTTAAGGTAGGGGTTGAGCTGGAAGAGGACAAGGTTGTCTCCATGCAAGACCCTTTCTCTTTTTGAAGAGCTGTGCTCCCTGGAGGAAGGGAGCTCAACCCAAGGTTCCTGTGTTCTATAAGGACTAAGAGAAACGGATTTAATGGTAAGTTCACTAAAATCCTATTTCTCTTACATGTGAACACATGAACCATGGGTGAAGCCCCCTCCTTCAGGTGTCAGGTATTGACAAAAGAGGTCCCTGAGGTGGATACTTCTATCCTTCACCCCCCTCAGACATGCCCAGCTTTAACAGTGCTCTTCCTGTGAAGACAACAAGGGCAAAGCTCTTCTAGTTAGACTTCTTTTTTTCTTCTGCTGTAAAATATGGGGCTGTACAATTCCTCATTAGATGGGATCTTATTCCTGGCCTCCATATGAGGAGGCTTTGCTCACTGAGATTCAGTCTTGTTTGTACATTCTGGAGCAACAGATCTTCACTGGTTTCATTCCAGATTCTTCACATTGTCCAGGGGAAGGTTTATCTACCTGATGACAAGATTTGGTTGTCCCTTCAGGTGACTCAGGCAGTATCCTGGACATCTGCAACAATTAGGGAGTACATGAAGGTATTAGGCTACCTAGCCTCTGCTCTGTAAGCAGTCCAGTTTATGTCGGAGCTTCCGCTGGATGTTCCCAAGAAATGGTCCAGACAACGATTTCACCTTTCCTGTGTCATGTCTCTGTCCAACAGTACAAAGGATGACCTTTTGTAGGTTGCTTCAGAGACTTCATCTGTCCTTGAGTTGGCCAATGGTTATCACAAATTGGGTCATAGTCATGACAGATGATGGGCTAGGGTGCTACTCTGGGTCACCAGTCTACGCAGGGTCTTTAGATCAGGTAGGAAATAGCTCTGTCGATCACTGTTGTGGGGCTTTGAATGATCCAACTGGCCCCGTGGCATTGGGATCCCCTGTTCAGTTCCAGTCAGACAATGCAACAGCTCAATTGGGCAGAAGCTTATGTGCCAGCTATCGCAGCCATTCTCATACCACGGAAAAGAAGGGTTTTTGGACTCCATCGTTGCTACTGTACTACAGGCCCAATAGCCAATATTTTCCAAGGCATAACTCATGGTATGGGATTTGAGCCTGGTTTGGGGAGTTTTTCAGAAGGCTGATGTTGAGCCCTTTGTCTTCAATTTTCCTGTGTTTTTTGATGCTCAAGGTTGCCTTTCTCGTGGCTACTGAATCGCTTTGGTAGGTGGACGAACTTCAGGCTTTATCCTGTAAGCCTCTCTTTTTGATCTTCTATCCTGACAGGGTGGTTCTAAGGCGTCTCATAGGTCTTCTCTCTTACAGGGTTTCTGAGTTTCACATCAGCCAAGAATTTTTTCTTCCTTTTGTCTGTCCAGCTCCATCTAATAGACAGGAGCAGAAGCTTAATGTAATAGATATCGTTAGGTGCTTGAAGTACTGGGTTCATCACATTCACCAAATGTAGCCTTTTTGGAAATATGATTTTCTTTTTGTTATTCCTGAGGGCTTTCATGCAAAACAAGCTGTGTTTAAGGTTATAGTGGCTCCTTGGATTAAGTCAACCATTTGCCAGGTGTATGTCCGAGGGGAACAAGCCAGGCCCTTTTGGGCTATGGTGCATACTGTCTCTGCCTGATCTGACTGACTAACTGACTGAGAGGCAGACTGGTCATCCTTCCAAGTTCCCAATAAGGTAATAGAAATAGAATGCAATGCAATTGTATTAGCTAGAAATTTAAAGCCTCCATAGGGTTATATATATTATGAGGTGAGCATGTACTGTATATGTCTTAGTATTACTATGTGGTGACTGGTCATTTTAGAGATTCGACAGCCCAACCAGCATGATCTTCTACCAATGAATGTCTTCAAATTAACTGCTAGTGGGAACATGTTGCTATGAACATGGTTGGTACCAAAGTAGTTCCATGCCTTCTCTACGAAAACTTGGCACCCACAGTAAGTGTGCACAGAAAACCATAGTGCAATGACACCATGGTTTAGATCCATTTGTCTAAGGCATGGATGCCATGGAACTCAAAGTTAAAAGTTCCAATATGCTGGCTATATCACTGAGAGTCCCCACTAATTCCACCCATTATCCTCGGAAAGCCCGGGAAATTTGTTTGTGGAAGGAGCCTCCAATCCTTCAACTGGGAGTTTAGATTACCTTTAATTCCTTGAAGCTACAGAGGCCTTCAATGCATTGCAACACAATGCACTGACGATGTTGATAGCATTCAAGGTATTAACGACTGCACCCATCACTTATATGTGACTTGACACATGTTTATAAATGACCTGGAAATAGATATAGAAAGCAAAATATCAATATTTGCAGATGATACTAAATTATGCAAAGTCATTAATTCAGAACAGGATATTTTCTCTCTACAGAGGGACTTGCATACAATGTCAGATTGGGCAAACATGTGGAATATGAAGTTTAATGTGGGGAAGTGTAAAGTGATGCATTTGGGAGGAAACAATCCCAAGGCTACTTATAAACTTAATGGAATCATTTTAGGTGACTCGTTGCTAGAAAAAGACCTGGGTATCCTTGTCAACTACAAACTTGGAAACAGTGACCAGTGTCAAACAGCAGTAGCAAAGGCAAACAAAGTCCTGTCTTGCATAAAAAGAGGCATTGAAGAAAGAGTGGATAACATTATTTTGCCATTATACAAATCATTGGTAAGACCTCACCTTGAGTATGCAGTGCAATTTTGGGCACCGGTTCTGAAAAAGGATATACTAGAACTAGAGAGGGTACAGCAGAGAGCAACAAAATTAATTAAGGGAATGGAGGACTTGACATATGAGGAACGACTAAACAAACTTGGTTTATTTACTCTAGAGAAAAGACGACTAAGAGGAGACCTTATCACATTGTACAAGTATATGAGAGGTGAATACAAGGATCTCTGCGGTGAGCTATTTATTCCAAGGCCTGATCAGGTGACCAGGGGACACCCCTTGAGATTAGAGGAAAGGAGGTTTAAACTTCAGCAGAGGAAGGGTTTTTTTACGGTAAGGTCTGTCAAATTGTGGAATTCATTGCCCAGTGAGGTAGTTATGGTAGATACAATGGATACATTTAAGAGAGGATTAGATACATTTCTTTCAAAAGGGAACATACAGAGTTATACTGTTTATCAGTAGGCTGATCAGGAAGGTCTGATAAAGACTAATTTAATTGGTAGCAGGAAAGCTATAAAATTCTCAGTTACTGAGGTATGAAGCGAAGGTTGAACTTGATGGACTTGTGTCTTTTTTCAACCTAATTTACTATGTTACATACAGAGGAAGTACAAGCATAAATCTGTCAATAATAAATGGCTAACTATTCCTGTTCGATACGCACCAGTTTAATTTTTTCACTAGCAGGTGTTTTTTTGTTTTTTATCACAACATTTTTTTTCTTGTTGTATACAAATATTAATGTGTCTGTTAAAATGAGATTCCACTTATGCAGGGGTAGGCAATGATGACTCTCAAGCTGTTGGAGACTGTGACTTTCATCATCCCAGTAGTGGCCTCCAACAACTGTATAGAGTAAAAGTTACCTACCTCATGCCTAAAATATTGGTATGATGAGTAGATCATACCAAGGACAGAATATTCCACATCACAGAATGTATATATCTAGGAGAAAATTGAAAATTACATTCTGGAGAAGTATGAACTTGTATTCGTGGAGAGGAGAGATTACGGTATATTGTCAAAACATTAAACCCAATGACTCAAAGCTAATGGTTCGGCTTCCTTTCCTCAGTAAAGGAAAAGCACTTGCCAAACACATTTGTTGTATCAGTCTGCAGATACCTGAAGCTGAGTTGGACAGCAGAAACAATTTGTGAAAAGCAGAACTTTATCTGTTATCATAAACTACTGTATTTGTAAAACTGCTTTGTCAGGTCAAATATGTTATATAATGTTTAATACTGTACAGCAGGGGTGTGCAGCTTATGACACTCCAGCACTCATTAGATTACAATGCCAATCATCATCCTTAGAGAGTCCAGTGGCTGGCCAGCTGTTTTTGGACTACAACTCAAATTATCATTCAGCTAATTGCTTAGGATGATGGGAGTTGTAGCTGAAAAGCAGCTTTAAACCAAGAGATTGCCTTTACCCTGCTGTAATCTGTTTGGGGCATTTTATCGTGTCCCTGTAAAAATTTAAACAAGAATAAATTCTACTTTAATATCTATATTTTGTTTGATCTAGAATAAAGAGCGGGGTATTTTATAGGTGTTACAGTGGAAATAATAACACATTACAACAACTTGGGTGAGTTTAACTCCTTATGGACAAAAGCGGATTGCAGTGCTTTGCACACCCCTCTGGTCCTTACGGGTTAAAAAAAAACTTTCAAAATCCCCTACGAGCTATGTAAGCCATTATATTTTTAAAACAATTTGTTTCTGAGGTTTTTTGTTTTATTTGTCTATGTATATTAGACAGTACTGGCTGGCATGCCAGATAGATAGTAACATTCCCCCCTGCTCTCACCTAAGAGACTGTCTTGCTCGTCCAACAGCTGTCTCATGTACCAGTCCACTTCCAAGAGCAAAGTGGAAAAGGAGTATTTTAGTGTGTATCGCTCACCTGATCAGCTCATGCAGTAAATGTATCTTGTTATTGTCCATATCGGCTCTTCCCTCCATACCAGTCTTTTCCTCTTAGAACCTTCTCCTATCATCAACCATTGGGATCCACACCATACCATTATACTTCCAGGGTTCATAACCTGAAGGAGTGTTTATCGTGGTCCAGGTTCCAGCTCAACAGGGATCAGACATCTGGCTTCTCTGCCAGCAGCTTTAACTACTGCTTGGCTACAGCACCCAAATATATCCCTCTCACCACAAACAGCCTCCTTAACATAAGGCAAAATCACTGCAAACTCTCTGGCAACAGGGGGTTTATTTACATTTCATTAAAAAAAAAATCTGCCCGAAGTAAAGTATCCCCCTCTATTCTAACCAAAGCTCAGATTAAGCCTTCTGATGGTGGATAGGCTCGAATTAGCTGAAACTGCAAAAGAGGAGTTAATGGTTAAAAAATAAAGCACCCAAAATGGTCTTTAATAAAATGTGGGAGGATAACATTATCATTCCATTCTGATCAGATCAGAGTGGTCAGTGTGTTAAAAATAAAATGGGGTCCAGGAACACCATATTATGTTTTTCGTTAAAAGTAGGGTACTTTTCTTCTCTTCTTTAATTAAACAAACAAAAAACATTGTGTTCATTCTCATGGGGTCCAAATACTCCATATTAATATATTGTGAGTAAGACCATCATGAAATGTATTAATATGGGGAGCCAAAGCCCCCATATTCACCAAATGCCCAGGCAAGATGTTCTGGGCTGAGATGCACTAAGGTTCAGTAAGGGGCCAGTCTGGTTATCTTGTGTCATATTTGTGATGATAGCATATGAACAATATGTACTAAGATGTCTTCTCCATCATAACCTTGTAAATATGCCGACATCACCCTGAATCTGCCATGCCTTCAACAGACTGAAATTTTTTACTGTGTAGATGATGACTAATTTGCATACTGAAATGCAGTTCATCAATCCATTGTCAGAGCGTGATGGCTAATCACCATTTCACTGGTCTCTACCTTGGATTGTGTTCTTCTCTCTGAGGAGACAGAAGAATGGTAATCATCCATCACACACTGCTAGGAGCTCCGCAGCACCTAATGGTGAACAATAAAGAAAGATTACAGTAAGGGTACATCAGTACCATAAGCCTCTTGTATATGTTACAGTGGGATGATGACATCCATTCTTATGTACGAGGGAGGCAAAGGTGTTCTGATAACTGGCCATACAGGAGTCTAGTTATCCCATTCTAGAACTCGTAGTCTACTTATTACTAACTCCAATTCTTTTGTGTGTTTATTATTACACTGTTGCATTTTAGATTGGATTTTATATTTCCACATATGTATCAGACCATTGAGGATAATATTTATTAGTACTGTAACAGATGTTTCAGTGGTCCATGATTTTACATTTGTAACCCTTTCAATGCCACAGGTGTATGTAGTGCACATCTCTATGGCACTGAACAGGTTAGAGTGCAATGTTGTTTGTGTTGCTAAAGTCTGAGTAGATCATCTCCGTTCCCCACTGGGTAGTAGAGAGAATGCATCCAGGGTTGTCATAATGCTGACAATGTGTAGGGGAGGGTATCCCTTACACAATGCCAGCTTTACAACAACCCTGCTTGCTAATGAATAAAGTCTCCCCCCTTTGCATACTGAATTCTTAGCACGTAAGGAGTTGTGTTTCTACATCTCCAAGCCAATGTACTTGCCACAGATCAGCAGAAACACATTGCCATAGAATCGAACCTTAGTGCATCTCCCCCCAGGAACCCCTTCTCTACCTTCAACACAGGAGTGAAAGTGGAAAATAATTAACATGGGGTCTGGAGCTCCATTTTAATAAAAAAAAATCCAAAGAAGGGGTCCCTGGGTCCTGTCCAGCCATCACGTATGGGTGTGTGTTTGCTTGTATGCGGATTTTAAAGAGAAAACATAGTCGCTTTGAAGGTCCGAGGTCCAGTGGTTTCCTTCATGCCCTGGTCCTTACAGCATGCCACCTACACAAATAAATGCTTTCTTCCTTTTGTCTTCTTAAGTTGTCATCTTCTTTTTTCACTTAATATGGAAATAAATATATACTGTAGGGTTTATTCTCTTGAGTAAAAAAGGGTACTCCCAGTGCTGAATGGTGTTTTATTTAACCCCTCTCTGGCACTCAAAGGGTTAGGTGCAATATATCAATGCCCTGAAATGTTACAGTGGCACTGTTGTTACACCATCTTACCGACAGCTCTGGTCAGATGACCATAAATCTCCATAGGATGATGTAGCAACATCACCACTAAAATTGCAGGCCATTGAAATATTGAATCTAAAACTGCAAGTTAGAGCTGGAATAAATTTTTAATAAATACCTCTGAGCAGTGGGAGCACCCTTGTTTTACTAAGGAAGATCAACCCTACAATATACATTTTTTGCCATATTAAGTGTTACTATCCCTTTAAAGATAACATATAGCTAGAGAAGAAAACTACTGACACTCCAAGAACACTGCTTGTACTGTGATTGGTACCTGGGGGAGGTGTGTAGGGAGGCACTAATCGGACTACAGAGGTGTGTTGTGAAAGTCATTCACAGTGTACAGTGCCTGTCATTTAGCTGCAAAACTGAAACTGCAAATTAAGAAATAAATAGAATTAACTAGTTGAAAGAAATGTTTCTATGTAATCAGTAACGGAAATAGCCATTCTAAAAAAATAGAAGTTTTCTTCAACTGAATGCACAGTGCAGGAGTTCATTGAAAACTGACTTATGTGTCGTGTTTATTATACAACATTAATGTAAAAGCCCGTGTACAGGGGCCAAGGTCTGGGTGATGTTAACCCTTTGAGTGCCAGAGAGGTGCGCAACGCATTGCTTTGCAAAACGTTGCGTACCCCTCTGGCACTCAAAGGGTTAAGAGGCCGGTCCTGCTCTGTATCCTGCCACCGACACAGTTATGCACTGTCCTAAAGCACAGAATGCTCCCAGCACAGAACTCCCAGAATTCTGTGCTCCCAACATTCTTTCTGTGCTCCCAACATTCTGTGCCCCCAACAATCTGCTCGTTTGGGCAGTGTCTACTGCGCATGACGGCTTCTGACAAACATCCTTAGCGAATTATTATATAGGATAATTCCATGCACTTCTGTTCAGAATGAACTGGATTTCTGTTCTTCATTACACCACCAGCCCAGTAATCAGAATACATGACTGGAGCATGTATGTTAACCCTTTCAGTGCCAGAGGGGTGCACAACACATTGCACATGCGTTGCATACTCCTATGGCACTGAAAGGGTTAAAATAATATATTTTCAGTTTTTTTTATATTTTCCATATTAGTATTGTTCTGAAAATCCTAAGTGTTCAATGTATTTGATATTATGACTGGGTCAGCTAAAAACAGCTGATTGTTTGCATTGATTGCTGTAACTATATAGATTCTTTCTCCCCTTAGGGTACACTGTGTGTCCTTGTCAGGCATTTGCTACATATCTAGGATGTACACTGTATTCTAGTTTGCAGTTGTCACTAACCATCTGCCTTCTACCCATTAAACCCTTGCATCCTAGCTTCACAATGTATTGCGACATCTCTATCATCCAAAGGGGTTAACGGAATTTCCATAGAAATTCTAGCAATATGATTTTCTCATGAATTCTTCATGCAATTAGTTCTCAGGTGGAACAATTTTGGAAAAACTCAGCTGTTCGATGTGGGAAGAATGGAAATTCCCAATGTTTTAAGTGGGTCATTGCAATGCTTTGGAGACTTATCTTGCATTCATAGGGTTAAAAGACCCATTTGAATCAAAGAAAATGTGGGGAATTATTATTTCTAGCCTATGGTTCAGTTGGTTCACTACAGAATCGCTCTTGTTTAGCTTATTCAGTAGGTCCCTATGCTTATCATACATTACTGTTTCCACTGGGGAGGTCTCAAGCACATTGTTTCACTGTTGATAAAAAGGTCCCCAGAAAATTATTTTGTTTCTGCATATATCCTATATTATAATTCGCTAGGATGTTTGTCAGAAGCCATCATGCGCAGTAGAGACTGCCCGCTCTGAAGTCATGCGCAGTACTGACTGCCCGAACGCACTGCAGCTGATACGGAGCAGGGCGCTCCAAATTCAGACCGTAGTCCTCTCTGAGCACCTTCCTGGGACCAAGCAGTCCCAGGAAGGTGCGCAGAGAGGACTACAGTCTGAATTCGGAGCTCCCCACTCCATAACAGCCACGGCACGTTCAGGCAGTGAGTACTGCGCATGACTGCAGTGCCGCCAGTGAGAACAGAGGCTCCGGCCATCAGCCGAGGTTGCTGGATGGCACTGTGGCCCGCATACACAAGCTTTAAAACTAGTATTAATAATAATCTCCTTGTCGGTGCTTCTTTTCCAGAGAAAACTAGAATTTTAGATACTCTTAAGTCTTCTATTTTGTAGGTCATGAAATCCTTTGAGAGCCAAAGGGGAGTGTGGTTTATTGCAGAACAATGCTTTACATACCTCAGAGGGTTCATACAAATGACAGATTATGGCAAGGCATGAAGTTTAATCTTGGAATTGTGGTAGCTTTCTCCTAAGAGGTAAGAGAAGGGGAAATTATTCAGACAGATAAACTTTAGAAATATGAGAAAAAGAAAGTAGGCTACATAAGCTGGTGTTTGTCTACATAGCCAAACAACTTAGATTACGTTGCAGTTGGTATACATTATCGCTGGTTTTATACAACACATTCCCACTGAAGTGTATTGAGAAATTTGTATATAAAACCATTAGTAACATTCACGCCTGCAATGGAGTTCAGGCCATTACTGGAAAAGGCAACCAGAATACAGTAAATATAGAAAGCAAAATGTCATGTTCATATTGAAACAATAGCAACATGATTGACATATTCTTCCATATTACCCATACATTTAGTGCATGGTCACTGACTCCTTTCCATCTTGAAATAAAAGTGTCTCAAAATATTAATTAAAGCATCTTGTGTAGTATATTGAAACATGCACATTTTACTATTTAGTTAAAGGAAATTGTGGTGGTACCAGGATTTACCAGACCCTTTTTGTCATTTGTTCCTGAACTGTCACTGCTGCTGTCCCTTCACCTCAGCTGGCGGAAGCTCTGCTGCTTTCTGGTGGTCTGGAGATCCTCATATCTCCCAGTAACCGACTCAACAACTAATCAAACCTTAGTTAAGGGGGATTTCACAAGCCACATAGTTTATACAGGGTAGAACAATTTATATACAAGATAAGAATTTACATTTGGTAACCAGAACAACTGACTAATTAGGGTAAGGGTTTTTTTCTACAGTAAACAATGGGATAAAAGGGGAGGGCAGAGAGAATAACCAATAGGATCACATCAACAGTAACCAATAAGATGATAGTGGGTTGGGTGCTGAGCAGCCAGTGGGAGAAATGCATATATTCCTCATTAATTACAGGGAACTAATACAGGCAGCCAGGCTTAAACTTGATTGAAATTGTCTGCCCCATGCTGATTCCCTCACAGGTCCTCTATTTTACTCCATCAGGTCACACTACTACCCCTCCCAACCTGGACAGCCCAGGTGTGCTCCCAGACAGATCCACCTCGGCAATGTCCACAGTCTTTCAGGTATATTCTTGTCTGCATTTTTGTTTTCTTTGTTGGGTCGGTACTTAATGATAAAGTTGCAGTTAGAGGCTCCAGCATAACAACCAACCATTGTCATTCACAGCCTGCTTCAGCCATAGTAGAGCCCATACCAGCACCAGACATCCCTTTTCATTAGCTGCATAGCCCACCTCCCGCTGCTGCAGTTTATGGTTCAGGTAGATGATTTAGTGCTCTTCTCCGCTTTCATTAACCTGACTCAGGACTACTACTAGGCCAAACATGGAGGCATCTCTGTGGACCAAGAAATGTTTAGAGGAGTCAGGGGTGGCCAGGGTGGGTGCTTTTCATAATGCTGTGGAAGGCATTGTCGCACCCTGGAGATCACAGGACCTGTTTGGGAAGCATCTTCTTGTTTAAGTCAGTAAGGGGTTTGGCTTTGTCACTGTAGCGGGGCACATATGTAAGGTAGTACTCCTTTATACCTAGGAAGGCCAAAACTTATTTTTATGGTAGAGGGGATAGCCTCTATTTTAGCTGGAACTCTGCTACACTGATCAGACATGTGTCAGGATGGAATGCCATACCTGCAGCTTGGATCCAATCCAGTACCACGTGCCAGAAGTGGTAATCCCAAGTGTGGCTGAAAATAGCTATATATTCCAGCTAGATACATTCAAAATCATGTAACCCATCAACAAGAAGCTGGAATGTGGCAGGGGCATTCTTCATCCCGAACAGCATTATCTTAAATTGGTATAAAATGAAAGGGGTGATGATAGCTGACTTGGGAACAGCCTGACTGTGCTAGGGGAGTCTGCCGGTATCCCCTACTCTGATTTAATATGAAGTCAGTTAGGTACCCCTCTGATAATCTGTCCAGCAGTTCATCTACCCTGGACATGGGGTAGGTATATGTCATTGTTTTTTCATTCAGTTTCAATAGTCCGGAATTTTGGACTGAGCATTGACCCCTAGAGCTATCATCTCATCTTTCTCTTCATTTCAGCTCGAAACTTCTTCTCCAGTACCTCATAAGTCAGTTGCTACCAATAACTGTTATTGCGCCAAACATATACAAAGGTCATTTTGGTTTTATACTTCCTGATAATGTTTCTACCAAATCAGCTGCATGTGTATGGTTCTTACTGAAACTTTTGTTATGTTCTGATGTGCAGTTAGGCTACAATTAGATTACCATACAGCATATGGCTAGATAGAATTAGCTAATGTCCTGTTGTCAGCAGCTTACAGTTGAAAGGGGTCAGGAAGTCAAATACAAATCATTTAACTCTGTTGTGGCTGCTATAGAATTACATGGTGCTTATAACACAAATCAAATGGTGCCTGTAACACTTCCACAGTTATGAATAAATTGTAATCAACGGCTTTGGTGCTAGGGTCCACTTCCATACAGTAGGCTTTTCTTAATGTACTCCAAGGTAGGACTACTGGAGTTAATGGCTGCAGGGGCATGGGCCCAGGCCTGGACAGCCACTGAGGGCAATTGCTCCAAACATGCCCCAACTGTAAATAATCATAACACCACAGGCTGTGGCTATGCCTTCCATTGACCTGATTGCAATTGGCTTAAAACAGCTGGGATATGGTACCTGGACCGATCAAGGGGTGGCAGTAGATCCTGTGGATGGGACAGGAGAGGGAGGAGGCCCTCTCCATTGGGTCTTCAAATTGTTGGCTAACTTGGCCGCTTCCCCCAACATGGTTGGATCATTGTCCTGTACCCAGTCACAAATTTCAAGAGGTGTATGTTTCTCCAGTAGGAAGAACTGCTGTTAATCCTCCATAGTCTTTGAGTTGCAGCCATTCAGCCAGTTGGCACAAGCGTGGTCCATGTGGCATACCCATTCTGTATAAGAGACCTGTTCTCACTGACGGGCATCCATGAAGTTCCATAGGTAGATAATGGGGGTCATGGAATACCAGGCAAGCAGGCAACTTTTCACCTCAGCATAACTGAGCTGATTAAAGGCACCTAATCACATAAACCTATTTTGATAGTTTTGAAAAAGCTTTTAAAATCACCTACATGTTGGATTAGACATTTTATTATTTGGAACACTAGTTTATGAGTTAGCTATAGAGTATGTTACTTAATGCATGCTGTGCAGGTACTTCCTGTCTTAGTCCTACTTCACCTCCGCCCACTCAGTCACACTTAACCCTTTTATTGCTAGAGGAGGTGGACAGTGCATTGTTGAGCAGTATCAATGATTGTGGGGAGGTTATGGCTAAGAAAGTAGTGCCTGAATGGCATACTTTAATTAGCATGATCTTTAAATAACTCAAACTAGTTTTTTTAAATAAAAAATGGTTACTACAACATGATTTTGAAAATTCTTTTAAACTCGTTAAACCTGTTCTAGGTGATGGTCTCCCTTTAATAGAAGTTTGTCCACATTTTCTGAATAACTAAAGATACGCCACTTCCTTTATCCCTCCACATTAGTAGCCACCAATATTTACTATGTTTGGTTCCCATTCCTGAAGGGGTGCCATGTGTTTTAAAAAGATCTCAGTAAGTGCAATAAGTGCAACAGGCATGTATGGTTGGAGGGAATGAGAGGAAAGAGACACCTGGGAGAGTTGAAAACCTGTATCGCTTCAGCTGCCTGTAGAACCTCTACATACACCTGCAACTGTCTCCAGCCAAATCTTCTAATGGAGATAGTTCTGGGGGTGGCTTGTATCCCTGTAGGAAGAACACATCCCACCGCTATCACCAAATGTGACAGTGCCAGGGTTTTCCAGATCCTTTCAGGATCGATGGTCTGAACTTCCATTGCTGTGGTCCCTCCATGGCTGGCTGACGTTCTGCTACTTTCTGGTGGTCTGATGGCCGTGAAATCTGTGTTTGGTGATGGTGTGATATTTTTTGTGGGGGGCAGGCATCTTTGCAACTAAGGAGGGAGATGTGTGCGTGGTGTGGTCTTTGCCTGTCTGTTTGGTGCTTATATTTCTTGTGGAGGAAGGGAGAACAAGTCCAGCAATACTACAGTCTACTGAACTTTGGATGTTCTCAAACATGAAAATGGGGCAAACCAACAGCAATGGAAAGAAGTATAACTATTTTCATTGATTTAAAGGAGTCTTAATCAGTTCAGTGCTAGAGAGGTTGTTACTATTTGCCAGCATAAGCCTTTCTGGAATTAAGGGCTTAGAAGCCCCATTTAAATCATTCGTTTTTTGTAGGTCCTATGCAGTTAGTTTGTCCTAGCCCAGATCTGATCCACCTTTGTGTGTGGTAAGTCATGTCTTATGGCCCTTTTATTATTGTGTTTTAATTGTTTGAGCAATTATGGATTAAACTAACTGCAAAAGGAAATATAATTTTAATAATTTATTTCAACCTTTTAACCCCTTAGATGCTACAGTGTGAGTAAAGGATTGTTGGAGGGGCAAGAGGCAGGACAAGGGAAGAACTTTAAAGATGTTGAAGGGAGGGGAACTATGGAAATATCTTGTAGTCTACAGCTTAAGATCCTGCTTGCACAGATGAAAGAAAGGCAATGAAATGTAACATACTGTGTGTATGGGCCTGTTCACACAGGGTGCTAAGACTATGCTTGGGCAGTGCATGTCACAAGACATTGCAAAATGCTACAATTTTTATGTGGTCATCACAAGAGCATCCAAGCAGCAGCATGCCTGATCTCCATGACTGTCTATAGGACCTCCATACAGAAGGTTGTGATGCCTCTTTGTAACCTCCAATGAATGACTGGCCCATGTGGGCATAAAGCAATAATATATGGCTGATGCAGAAGTTGTCCTGCTCTATCACAAAATCACCATGTAACATAGTTCACAAGGCTGAAAAAAGACATGTGTCCATCAAGTCCAGCCCACCTGAAAACACCCTGCCGATCCAAAGGAAAGCAAAACAAAACCAAAAAAAAACAGAAGCCACTTACAACTAAGCCCCAAGTGGGCAAAAAAACAGCCAAATGACAGTGAGATAGTTCTCTGGATCAAAAACCTATCTGCATTGAAGCCATCTGTCATAATTCTCAATATTGTCCTATGCTGGATAGGTATCTATTGCTTTTTTGAAAGTAGTTATAGTATCTGCAAGCACAGAATCCAGAGGCAAAGAATTCCATAACTTTACCACCCTTACTGTAAAATTTCCCTTCATTTTAGTCGAAAGCGTCTTTCATCTTGTCTTAATGGATGACCTATTGTTTTAGCTCAGCTCCTTGAGTAAATAATTCGTTGGATTGTTCTTTGTATTGACCTTGAATATATTTGTAAATGGTAATCGTATCACCCCTTGGATGTCTCTTCTTTAAACAAACATAGTTTGGCTAGTATCTCTTTATATAACTCAGATGCTCCAATCCATTTGTCAGTTTTGTTGCACGTCTCTCTGCACTTTTTTCCAGTAAAAAACAAAACAAAACATTATTGAAGAACTGGTGCCCAAAACTGTACTCCACAGTCTAGATGATGCATGAGGTTAAACCAAGGATTTATATATAGGCAGAATAATATTAGCATCCAGTGCATCTACACCTCTTTTTTATGCAGGCTAGTACCCTATTTGCTCTTGTAGCAGCTGAGTGACTGCACACTGCTGTGAAGTCTATCGTATCAGTACTTCTAAATAGAGTAGAACAGAGAGTAGATTAAGATTAAAAAGTATTGGGCCCAGGACTGAACCCTGTGGCACCCCACTTCAAACATTAGACCATTTACAACAATTCTCTGCCATCTATCATTTAACCAGTTTTTAATCCATGTACAGTTATAACCGCCCAAACCAAAGCCTTTTAATGTATGCAGTAACCTGTTGTTAGGCACTGTCAGCACACAGAATATGTTCATGCCATAAGTTTACTACAAAAAAACCCAAATATGTCTCCCCATGAGAGAAGATCACAGGGGAACAGATGGTAATTGGAAGGGTGACATAACATTAACCCAGCTATTATAACCTTTATATAAATTAATGACACAAAGACTGAAGGGTGGTTTATATGGCCACAGTGTTTTGTTTATTACACAATATGGGCATAAAATAATGTAATGTTAAATCCCCTTAGCCCTAACAGGTGTATTACAATCAGAAACACACTTTTTTTTATATATTTGCTCTGCCCCAGAACCCAGGTGCCAAAAACCATCCTCAAACAAAATCATAGCATCACACTGTGACAGACAGCTGCTATCATAATGCTTTTCTCACATGAAATAGATCTTCAGGCAGCCTCTTAACACTTTCAGAGTGCCAGAGGGGTGCGCAGTGCATTGCAAAAGCAATGCATACCCCTCTGGCACTCAAAGGGTTAACATTACCCGGACCTTGGCCCATGTACAGGGGCTTTTACACTAGTTTTAATAATCAGTTAAATTACTTCTGTATATAGTGGTCCTTTTGTATAATCCCTAGATGAAATGGGAGAGACTGGAGACAGAGTTGATCTGGCCCAAATGAAGACTGATTACAGTTAACCCACGTGTGATTTAACAGGTGAAAATCTAAAAACACTGGTTATAGGAGTCAGGCAGGTGTCTTGATTCTCTCTGCACTGTTGCTGTTTTTCTTGCACCTTCCACATGTTTCTGTGCTCATTTCCTGCTTCTTTCATATTAACAAGTAGATTAATCACCATGTGTTCCAAAGGAAAGTGGAGTAATTCTGGGCAAATCAAATGTTCCATAAGCTATAATTAAACACTTCCATTCATTTAAATGGGAGTTTTAACCCCTTGAATGCTTTGCAATGCACTGAAGACTTCTTTAGCAGTGTAAACCTGTATTTCTCCTCTGTTACGCAGTTAGTTTGCCCCAGAATTAATCCGCTTTAACAAATAGGGCACTTACTTTGAAATGATTCCTCCCCTTACAACATCATTATGCTGCTGTTACTAAACAGGCCATTACAAGAAGGCACATGACTGAAGACATCACAAGAGGTGAAACACAGAGCAGTGAGAAGCCGAACACTGAACCAACAGCTCATGCAGTAAAACCAGAAAGTGCTAGTGACCGCCATAAAAGTCATATATATTGTCAGTTTGTCTCTATATTTTGTTTTTGTTTTTTCCATATTTTTAATGCATTGTTATATATTTTCTTTCTTCATGTTGCACTTTGTGGCCCTCATCCTTCTGTACCTTAATCTTATTTATCTCTTAACATTTTTACACATCCTATCTCCCCCTTTTCCAAACTCATTTTCCCCTTACATTTCCCCTTTCCTGTCCCTCTCATTAATTTTCCTTATTCCCTCCTTTCTCTTGTCCATGCTTCTCTCCCCCTTTTGTGTTAGTTTTCTCTCTTTCCATGACACATTTTGCTGTTAGAAGAAAGAAAACAGAGCAAACCTCTTCTAAGTGTAGCATTATTTGTTAATAGTGGTTGAGCTCCCCCTGCCTTCCTCGCATCTACGAATAGGCTTCTTCTTCCTCTCAGTAAAACCAACATGCTCCGGATTATAGGGTCACTCCAGGCAAGTGACACTCCTGGATTTCTCTCCCACTTATAGCATAGTACATTCAGTTGTAGTTCCTAATTGTATCATAGCCACACATACAGAGTATATAGGCCAGAAAACTCCAAAAATGGAGTAAAAAGGAACGGTATTGGGAAAATGAGAGTGACCCTGTTATCTCAAACAGTATATAAGGAGTTTAAGGGAATTAACATATGGAATACTGTGGATATAAAAAAAATTATTTTAAATAAAGATGAATAAAAACAGACAGAAGTAGATAGTCCCAGTACCTCTAAATAAGAGCTAATGTACCTACACTGCTCTAGTTAGGTGGTACCTTGAAAAAAGGACAAACTAGAGCTAAAATACAATAAAATTGAGTTTTTATTCTGTGGGCAGCCCTGGTAGGGTGACCACATGTCCCGGAATGCCCGATGTGCTGCAATGCTGGCTGCTACCTCATTCTGCTCAGAAGCACACAGGCACTTAGGTAGCAGAGTCCAGGCAGACACCGGTCCCTGAACTGTGTGGAGACCACACAAACTGTACTGCCAAGCCAGCCAATGAGAGGTGCCTAATGTTGATGCTCCTCTCTCATTGGCTGGCTGGTGCATGACTGACAGGCAGCGGTGGAGTCTGGGAGTGAGAGCGGTAGCACAGACAGTCACAGGACATTAACCGGACAGGACCAACTTCATTTCATTGATTTGCCCCCCCCCACACACACCCGGAGACATTTCTGCTGACACCCCTTTGGGACATTACTGAGAATTCTTGTTACTACAACATGAATTTTCCTGCTGTGGAACAATGTGATACACTTGTATACACACTACCAGGGCCAGCGCCACCTATAGGCGAGGTAGGCGCCGGCCTAGGGCACATATTCTCTGGGAGCACATCGGGGCCCACCCCTTACTGCCCAAGTCAGTGGCATAGTGTGGGGGGGGGGCCCAGAAAATGTTATCCTGCCCATCTCTTGAAGGAGCGGAGCGGGAGAGAGAAGCGGGCATCGCTGTGCTACATTTAAAAAATAGCCAGCCAAGGGAGGGCACCGAAATGTACTCACTGGGAGAGAGAGACATGCAGCTGGAAGCACTGGTCAATATTTATTTTCGAGAGAGAGAGAAGTGCACCGGGAAGTGTAAGTGGAAGGGGGAGAGGATAAAGAGTCAGACGGGGAAGAAAGTGTCAAAGGGGGGATCAACAGTCAAGAGGGGGATCAAGAGTCAGATGGGGAGAGAGAGAGAGTCAAAGGGGGGATCAACAGTCAAGAGGAGGATCAAGAGTCAGATGGGGGAGAGAGAGAGTCACAGGGGGATCAACAGTCAAGAGGGGGAGAGAGTCAAAGGGGGGAGATTCACATATAGAGAACATACACTCTGATACACTGATACGCATATAGAGAAGCACACACACATACTTACACACTGATATCCTTACAGAGACTCACACACACTGACACACATATACATACAGGGAACATACACTGACACACTTATATACATATAGCGAACACACACTGACACACTTATATACATACAGGGAACACACACTAATACACATATAGAGAACACACAAACTGACACTTAAACACATACAGGGTGGGGCATAAAGGGGTAGGACACAAGGGGTGGAGCCAAGGGGTGGCAAAAATAGGATTTTAGTCTTACCTGTTAAATC
Source organism: Rhinophrynus dorsalis (assembly GCA_037306005.1). Classification (NCBI taxonomy): domain Eukaryota; kingdom Metazoa; phylum Chordata; class Amphibia; order Anura; family Rhinophrynidae; genus Rhinophrynus; species Rhinophrynus dorsalis. Next base: position 470,734,079 of record CM074719.1, on the reverse strand, counting down.
CTTTTCACTTAGTCCATACAGGTTACTGGTACACTGGGAGGCGTCAGTCCCCTTTAAGTAGGCAGGAACATTCTCTAAATGTATGCAGGGAGGTGGAGCCTCCCTTCCCTCTCAGGCTGCCTCATCCAGTCTGCCCCTCAGAATTGTTTGAGAACGAAGTAGACTAGATAGAAGAAGGAAAGAAGACTCCTGTGAGCATGCTCCAAAGGACTCCCACAGAATGCCACAGGAGAGCCAAGCATGGTCTCTTGACAGGGTGGGAGACCAGTAACCTGTATGGACTAAGTGAAAAGGATTTAACAGGTAAAACTAAAATCCTATTTTCACTGTCGTCCAATACAGGTTACTGGTACACTGGGATGTCCAAACATTGAGTTTCCCAGAGGCGGGAAGAAGGCAAGGACCAGGCGCAAGGCCCCCAGAGTCACCAGGACCTCTATGAACCAACCGGTCAGAGATCCCAACAAAACAGAAGAGTCAGCGGACACCAACTAGGTAAAACAGACCCCAGGAACCGTTGCACAGCACACTGAACTAGAGCCAACAGGGCTCAACAGTAAGGAAACACTAAGAACCACAGAAGAAGACCGTAGACAGGCAATACTGCCCCCAGAACCTTCTTCCCAAAGCTGGCATCAGCCGAGACCAGCACATCCACACAGTAGTGCTCCAAAAAGGTGTGCACAGAAGACCAAGTGGCCGCCCGGCACAGCTGTTCAGCAGATGCTGGATTCTTGTAGGCCCAAGAGGCCCCAAGTAACCAAGTAGAATGAGCAGTAACCCGAAAGGGAACATGCTTATTCCTCAATTCGTAAACCTTATGAATAATAGACTGTATCCAAGATGCAAGAGATACTCTGGATGCCTGTCTCCCTGCCCTAGGACCCTCAGGAATGACGAACAGAGCATCAGACTTCCTAATGGACTCAGTGCGATGAACATAAAACTTGAGACAACGCACAACCTTCAACAAGTGGAGATACCTCTCCGTGTCAGAGGAAGGATTAGGGCAAAAAGAGGGCACCACAATCTCCTGAGTGATGTGGAACTCGGAGACCACCATAGGCAGAAATACGAATCACGGCCTTATCCTTGTGGAACACTAAATAAGGCGGTTTACAAGACAGCTTGTAATTCTGCTACCCGGCGAACTGAAACTATTTGCCAAAAGGAAGGCCATCTTCCAAGACAAAGGCGCAAGGAATAGTAGCCAAGGACTCAAAGGGTGGCGCTGAAAAACCCCCAAAACCAGATTAAGGTCCCACTGAGGAGCCGGATTCCTAAAGGCAGGACGAACATGAGCCACACCTTGGAAGAAATCCTGACATCAGGAAGAACAGCAAAACGCTCCTGGAAAAGACAGAGAGCGCAGAAGTCGGACCTTCAGAGAACTCAGACTGAGCCCCTTATCGACACCGTCCTGCAAAAAGGCCAGGACAGTAGGAAGATGAAAGGCATGAGACAGATCCCTGTCAGCACACCACAACACAAAGGTCGACCAGACTCAGTGATAGATCTTGGAAGAAACAGGCTTACGAGCACGTAGCATAGTAGACACCACAGCAGAAGAAAACCTTTTCTTCCTGATAATCAAGGATCCAACATATAGGCCAAAAACTTGAGCCGAAAAACATAGTCTTCCACAGATAAGCCTGTAGAAAAAGAGCTCGGCGAAAGGAGAGCCAGGCTGACTCCACCACAGATAGGGTCAATACCCCAGAGACCAAGGTTGACAATGTCAGTCTAGAACAATCAAAATTACCGGACAACATACCAATTACAATTTCTGTAACGCCCATAGTAACATAGAGAGAGGAGAAAAAATGTCCAGAGAGGATGTCCAGGATGGACATTGCATCAGAGGTAAAGTGTCTCTCCACAGAGAGCAAGACGGCGGAACCTTCCTGTTGTGTCCCATTGCCATCACAGCCACTGAGGTAATCCCCATCTCAAACTAGGAGTTGAAACACGTCCTGATGTAGTTCCCACGTTCCAAGTCAACTGCGTGACGACTGAAGAAGTCTGCCATAACGTTGTTTACGCCTGGAATGATCACTGCGGAAATGACAGGAACAGGAACCTCTGGCCAGGACTGAATGGCCTTGACCTCGAACCAAGCGGCGATACTTCGTGTCCCGCCCTGACTGATGAAGTAAGCCACTGCCGTGGCATTGTCGGACTCGTCCACCAGGTGAGAGTCCCGAAGATGGAAAGAAGGGACTCCTCCATGAATCACTTCCCCTGAGCTCCAAAGTGACCCAGAACAGCTCCCCAGCCCAGGAGGCTGGCATCCGATGTGACCTCGGTCCAGTAAGGAATCAGGAAGGATCTTCCCAGAGGAGATTGGAAAGGCCCAACCACCACTCCAAGCTCAACTCGACATGAGGAGGGAGAGAGAGATCGGTAGCTTCCGAAGATCTGGTCGGTCCCAGCATGTCCATATCACAAACCTCGAAGTGCCCTGGCATGTACCATGGCAAATGGAACTGCCTCAATCGTGGAGATGGACTACCCCACCAGAAAAAAAAATAACCACAAACCAGATCCGATCGCGGGATAGGATCACTGAGGTCCTTCGAGTAAGTTGATGGTTACCTAGTCCGGTAGAAAAACCATGGACCTCTAAGTATCGAACAGAAGACCCAGGTGCCGAACGGAACAAGGCCTGACTGGACCTATTTCACAATCCAACTGTGAAGAGAAGGAATTGAATACAGGTCTGAACCTGCTGAAGAAGGTGGTCCGCAGCTGATGCTTGCATAAGGCAAGTGGTCCGCGACGAAGAACTCTGATGCCGTCCCGATGGAGGACGGATATCAAGGCCCCCAGCCCCGTTGAAAACCTGGGGCTGTTGACAGACCAATGGAAGGCTGAAACTGAAAATGATCTCTGGCGCAGTTAAACCCAAATACTGCCTGCTCTCCAGAAGGACTGGGAAGAGCAATACGCATCCTATGGTCCAGAGAAGCAAGAAACTCCCCCGCAGCGAATACTGTGAGCAGATACTCCTGATGATAGTGAGACTGCACTACAAAGGAATTAAGATCTTTCGGATCCAAAATAGGGCGGCATCCGACAACCCTTTTATTTATTTATTTATTTATTTATTTACTTATTTTTTTTTTTTTGTCATCACAAAGAGGCTTGAATAGAATCTTGAACCCCTGACCGCAGGGGGGGACCTGTTCCAGGACATCCTTATCCAGAAGAACCTGAATAGCGTCTTCGTGGGAGGGAAAGGGATCTAGTATCCCTCAAACACCACCAGAAAAGCCCACAAGTCCGACACTGAAGCATCCCACGGTGTCGACAGTCATTCCGAAGCAGACACTAAGTCTAGGGCTTGTATGCGGCCTAGGGCCGCAATTGCTGCATGGTCCAGGAGGAACGCGGAACAGATGGAACCACCTGGTTCATTGTACGTGACTGAGAGAAAAGGAACGAAAAGAGAGCAGTGAGAGCAGACCAATCTAAAGATAAAGCGCACGGCAAGCCACCACAGAAGTAGTGGAGGCCCTTGCCATCATGTGGATGGCATCAAAGGCAGCAGCAGAAACATAGCGTTGATCAACAGAGAGAATAACAAGGAGACACAATGTCTCTGAAGTAGGCGCATTCTGCGAGTGGGTTGCACAGTCCAGACTGCAACAGCCCGGATAACCCATGCAACAGCAAAGGCTGGACGCAAGGCAGAACCAAAAGAAGCGAAAATGGACTTGAGGGAAACCTCAAGTTACTTGTCAGTCCAATCTTGCAGCGTCAGAAACATGTAGACAGTAAGTTGAGACAGTCTAGATATGGGTGCGTCCACCTTAGGAGGATGAACCCATGTAGTCATTCCTGTTTGAGAAAAGGGAAAAGGTTTAGCAAACATTCTAGACACTGAAGAGGACTTGTCAAGAGTTGGGTTAGGAGGAAAATGAATAAGGGGCTTTACAGGCACCTGAAAAACATCAGAGAGAACAGAGAGAACCTCCTGAACCGATGGAATGTTGGGAGTGGGCAATACAGCCCTGATCAGGCCCTCAGTAGAGGTTTCAGGATCAGTTACAAATGGGTCCCTTAAGAGACCTGGAAGATTCCAAAAGAGCACCAACCTCAACATTCCAAACTAGCAACAATTCTTCCTCAGAAGAAAGTAACACATCAGGTGCTCCCTGAGGTTGAGGCAGGGAGGATCTGATAATAGAAGGGGGTCTGCCATAACTGAAGTGCCCCCTGTATCTGGGATGCAAAGAGCTGTAAAGATCTCCAGATGCAGCCTTGAACTCTTGCACCCAAGCTGGCTCAATAGCATGGCTGGAAGGCCCTGGGTTGCTGCCAGGAACCTCAGAGCCTGCTGGGCAGAAATGACCAGAGAACACTCCAGGTAGCCCTGTGTGACAGGAAGAGCAGTGTGCAATGGGGGATACTGAACCCCAGCTTCCTTAGTCTTAGGTCTAGTCCCTAGCTCCAGCGGTACAGACATTCTCACATTGTCAAAATAACCAACTGTACAATGAATCACCCAATTGTAGTGTGTGAGATTGATATTTCACCCTAGAAACACTAAATATAGACTGTTCTGGCAGGCGAAGGGTCAATCTGGAGAGGAGAAAAGGATTGTTCAAGCCATGTATAGGATACTTATTGAGAAAAGTGCCCAAAATGGCTGTCGCGACGAGAGCCAATCAGAAATTAGGCGCGAATCATGCACTCATGGGAAATGTAGTTTTTCCCAAAAAGTACCCCAAAACAGTGCCCGAAGTCCCCCAAGCCCCCCAACACACTTGAACTATAAACCGGATGATAGAGCAAGGGTAGACAAGAAAAATGAGCCTTCTCTGAATTCGCTGTGTGAAGCGGTTCCAGAGATACGTCCCAAACAGTGTAAGCCCATTGAAAGTGAAGGAGCAATGGCGTCCGTGCAGTAAAGCGCGCCTTAAAGGCGCAGAACATAATTTTTTATAAAATTAACCCCCAAAGGGAAAAGGTTAAAAATACATAGTAAACACATGTACAACATAAGAAAACACTACCCTATAAAGGAAGTGTCCCAAAACTCCATTAAACTAGTCAAACCAGCAGAGAAAGGGTTAATATGCCACATAAACTGCTCCAAAACCACAGACATACACTTATATATACAATACATATATATATACATAAACACCCAATGAGTGCTGGAGTGCGCAATGAGAACTCCCAAATACAAGCCCAGTTAAGGGACACTGTGGGACAAGTGGACCTTCAGCACTCAAAGGGTGGCTCACCTTTCTTGTTCTCCACCTGTGTATCTTACACAGGAACAAACAATTCTGAGGGGCAGACTGGATGAGCCAGCCTGAGAGGGAAGGGAGGCTCCACCCCCCTGCATACATTTAGAGAATGTTCCTGCCTACTTAAAGGGGACTGACGCCTCCCAGTGTACCAGTAACCTGTATTGGACGACAGTGAAATTAGGTTTTGCCTAGGGTGGCAAAAATCCTTGCACCAGCCCTGCACACTACACAATGTGTTCTCCTAAAAAAAAGGGACACACCAGGGTGAGAAAGTGGGACAGAGAGATTTGGATTTGGATCTCAAAGAGAAGTTATCTGCCCCTTCTAAAGAGGGATACTTGGGATGTATGGAATAGATACTTTTTCTGTACACATTTTGCATTGCAGAATATCTAATGTCTAGGTAAAACATTACTGTTTCTTTAAATCCAAATTATATGTGTATTTTTGCTATGTGAGTGGTGCAGCAGTATCTAAAAACTGAACTACATTAGCACCTGATGGGGGAAAAAGAAATTTTAGACCAGAGTTGTGTAACCTATGCTTCTCCGTCTGTTTCTGTTTTACTAGCAGTGAACAAGATGCATTTGCTCCAAATGGAAAATGTGAAAAATAAACTTTAAAGTAGGGGTGGGCAACACATGTACCCCCTTGTATGGGTCTTGACTTTGCCGTGGCTTGTTCATAGAATGTGTAACCCTGAATGGCAGAAAGTAAATGTGGTCACCCTAAGCCCTGGGGCAGATTCCCCCACATCCCCCTCCCCTCATCCTGGTGTTCCAGGGATGTCCCGGTACACATCCCTGAAACATCCTCTTTATTGTGGTACTCTGTTCACAGCAGGATGGTGCATTCCAAGAACCTCTTGGGGGTAGGAAGAAGGCCCAGTTAGACATCAGGGGGGGGGAGTTGTGGGAGGCCATTTGTTCAGGTTAAAACACATTCCCCAGGCATCCATTCATGCCCCAGCGGCTCAGGCAGGGGGCTCAGGTTGGGCTCTATGCTCCACAGTCTCATACCAATCTGATTCCAGGCGACAGGTCAGTGAGGACACGTCGCAAGGGCAACCAAGAGACAGAAGAGGAAGGAACGGGAAGTTGATGGCACAAGGGAAGAGATGGCAGAGGAGACTGCAGCAGGGAGGACAACCACAAGTCCTCAAGGTTGAATATGGAGTGGTGCAGTCTTGGAGATCTAGGGTAGGCTATGAGTGCCTGAGAATCCCCTACATACCTCCCGGGTGGCAGGCAGGTGCCCGGGCTGCCGGAGAGCTGGACATGGGTCCAACCTGGTTAATAGCCTGGGGTCCCACATTACAGGGGAGGTGGGTCCTCCAAGATTAAATAGGTTAAACCCAACTTAATAAGCTGTGGCCTCTTTATTACCACCATCATCCTATTGTCATTGTGTTTATTTGGTGTTATTGAAGTTATTTGGGGTTTGGTGTGGGGGACTGGTTTTGCTTTTGGGGTTGAAGTTAAAAGTTGGCTGTGATGCATTGCCATCTTATTGCAGATAATGTTTACGTTATTTCATGACTTGTTAACACCCTCTGTGTAACTGAATTATTGACACCTCTTTGTGTAACTGAATAATTAATTTAGAGCAAGACCGAATATTTGATTCTAACAGACTAATTTATAAGCTGAAAGTTAAACAAACATTAATGTGAGTGTTATTGTTGTGGAGCAATGTGATACACTTATATACACACCACACATTCTGATATCCTAAAAAGATGGACACCAGGATGGGAAAGAGGGACAGAGAGAGTTAGGTCTCAAAGAGTCTCTCCTAAAAAGGGACACCTCTGAGGTATGAAAACAGCTTCACCAATCCTGCTGTAAAACAGCACCTGCAGTATTATAGATCTTAAGTTCTGTCATATTATGCAATTTCTTTACATATATAACTATGAATGTTATATAATTTTCATTATATTTCATATAAGAACAATGGGCAGTTTTTGCATTAGAATTACTTGTGCTAGGAGTGAATAATACGGGGCCCTCTTTTGTCTGAAGATGATGAAGTCCAGCAACAGAAGGGCTGGAATTATATACCAGATCACCTATGCAAGGCACTCTGGCCACCCTTAGCTCCACCCATGACCACACTCCCATCACTATCCCAAGTCCCATCCACTGTTTCCTTGCACAGAAAATACTTTGGGCCACAACAAGCAAGAGCAATGTTTATTGTGCTTTGCAATGTGTGGTAGATTTATCTAGCATTCATGGGGTTAAATGATAAACTGTAAAGGAGTATGAAACTATGCAGGAACACTGAGATTGTTCCGTCCACATCCACAATTCAGAATGTGGGTGAGGTCAGCATAGCTGAGACACCTCTCAAAATTGGGAGCTCTAGGCTGTTGCCTACTCTACCTACTGGGAAATTCGTCCCTGAGCAACAGCTGAATGACCACATATTGCCCAGCCATGATTTAAGCTGAGCTCTCTGTTTCTCAGCTTTACTACAACAGTGATGAACAACTAGTTCCACTATTGGTGAGCCATTGAAAGGACCATGGATTAAATTAAATCATTTTGCTGAACTCACAGGGAAGAAAATGGTATTTCCTTCAGCATTGAATGGGATTGTGGTGTTAAAAGGAGAGTAGAGATGTATGAAGAGAGAACAGGAATGTGTGTGGTAGAGGTGTTGTTGTTGTTCCCACAAGCAGGGGCTATAGCAGTGCTCCCTGTACTTTTTCAGACCAGTAAGCAATCAGCCATGCATTATGAGCAATAATTTGTGAAGTCTGAGCATGTTAACCACTTAAGGACCTGGGTTACTTTGCACTTTAGTGTTTGTGTAAAATGTAATGTTTCTTGCTATGTGGGTGTTAAATTGAGGTTAAAATGTTTTGGTGTAGATATCCCAGTCCTAACACCTGAAATAATTTATTCCAGTTTCTCTAGACATTTGAAAAGTTCAGCATCCGTGTATTTCCACGAGCTGATGTATAGACTTGTACACAGAGTGACATCAATCAGAACATAGGGTTCAGGGGTGGGGGACAAAGCCAATCCCCAGGCCAGTCATCCCAGCCCCTATGTTTACATGGAGGAAGCTAGCCCCTCCTTGTCCCATCTTTGGAAGTCCATGCATTGTTGGTCATCGCATTGGCCTCCCTTCTCCCATCAATGTATTAAGTGCAGCAGCCATCAGGCCTCATTACCTCACTTATTTTATCTATGTCCCCTCTCCTTTGGGTATTTATGAATACACGATAGTCTTAAACAAAGCACAAAATACTTTACTTGCTCATCACAGTAGCTCTTAAATATATCCTTGTCCTATCTATGGATGCTTCAGTACACAAAGCAGATGAGTGTCGTGCTGGCGTCTCCTACCTCCGGTGGTGGTTTCCCCATGCGGCCGAGTTGCGTATGCCGGGCGCTTCCGGCTTGTGGCAATGACGACACCATTCCTATATTGGTCTGTCTTTCGGCAGCCTATGGGACTGCCATTGGCAGGGCACCTGCGTTCCATGCCTATAGCCAGCACGATCCTGGTCCATAAAACGCCTGTCTAGATGGAGCTCAGACGCTCTAGTATTGAGTTCCGTCTAGCAACGTGTTGCTGGCGTTTTTTCTTCGTTCTCCTCCCTGTTCCCTTGTGGCTTCTCATTTCTTGCGGGGTCTGCCTTCCTCTGGCCTGTCCTCCTTGGGTCCTGTCCCCCCCCCCCGTCGGTTCCTTGCGCTCGGTCCCTTGTTCTTTTAGGTAGGGGGTCCCTGGTCCTTGGTTTTGGGCTTCTGTTCCTTCTCTTGCTTATTTTGTATATTCTATTATTGTAGGAGCCTGTTTTCTGCTGTACTTGGTCATAGTGCAGCTTTTGTTCTCAGGCTGCTTACAAACCTTACAATGAGTGAGAGAGAGCTTCAGGTCTCGAGATCTCCTTTAGCACCTATTAACCTTGATGATATTTAACTAACCTATACCATACCTACTGCCCTTATTTGCACCTTTGCTAATAATGGAGGTGGTACCCATGCATTAGTCTCTTCCAATGTAATAGGAAACTTAGACACATCTGTATTTTTTATTTCTTATGTTAATTTTTAGCCTGGTTATAAGGACCCCTCCATTCCTTCTCTCCCTGTCTTCCCCCATTTCCTTCCCCCACTCTGTCCTATTCCTTGATGTAAATTATTAAGTTTTCTGGTACCTAGCAGCAAACATCTACCACAACATCACTAGAGCTAGCCTTCATAACTACTTACTCCACCTGCACAGGTGTACAAGGTGCTCCATTACCATGACCATGCGTACCTATGTTCTTCTCAATGGCACCTGTTGTATTGTGTAATCATGGTTACTGTTTATGTTCTGCTAAGTCACCCTTGTAATCTTTCTTGAAAAATTAATAAAATAGTTAAAAAAAAATATGAAAGAAAGAATGAGGGAAATAGTTTGCATGGTCCAAATGCCCAGTAGGCTACTCTATCTCCCAATACTCCATGGGCCATGTCTGGTTGACTAAACCTACACCTTCTGTATAAAAGAGGGACAATAGGGTTGCCAACCCCTGAAAATATTTTTACTGTCATTAATGGAAAAAAGTGGTAATAAAATGTTTAGATTCATACCGTTCTTTGACCTGCCATGTTTTAATGACACCATAATATAAACACATAAACCTACGAATTTTAACATATTTTAATGTCAGTAAATTTACTGAGAGTTGACCGCCCTCAACCCTCAGGGTAAGCCTTTGAGGGGCTGTATATTGCCCCTTGGCCATCTATTACCCACCACTACAGCTGACATGCTATGATGGAGTGGCAGGAGCTCAGATCTGATTGGTGATCACTCACTGCCACACTGCAATGTAAAGCAGGCTAATCCAAAAATAAAAATATTAACCTTTGAGTGTCAGGGGGCATGAAATGCATTGCAAAGCAATGTGCGACATATTTTTCTAGCACTCAAAATAGTTTTTTTTCTTAATTTCACCTTTAAAAGGGAGAAAGAATAAAAAACACTAACTTTGCTTCTAGTAGCATAAGTTGTCGTAGCTGCGTGATCCCTTTGAATGGGGCCCCGATATGAATTGTAGCTTTCAGAGTTGGATACATAAACAGAGGCAGTTAGAACTGGCTGAGCAGCTGGAATGCTGAATGGTTACTTGATAAAAAAATGTTACTTTTCACTCTGCTTCTGCGTCTCCTGTCAAGTATCTAGGACTCGTTGAGACCCTGCTTTTTTGCCTCACTGCCCTTGAGGCCTGTTTAAGAAAGCAATGGAAACTTTGTTTGAGGAATTGGTTTTTCACTATGCTTAATTTTTTTTCTGATTCTCCTGAGACTTGGTTACATAAAACTCAAAAGAAAGAGGAGCAATTCTGGAGAAAACTAATTACATCAAGGGAGCAAGCAAAAATTCCTCAAATGCTGTGATTGATTTAGATGAGGCTTTTAACCCCTTGAATGTTAGAGAGGTCTCCAACGCATTTCACTTCTCTAGCATTCAAGGTGTTGACCTTTGAATGCCAGCGGGGTATGCGATGCACCTCTCTGGCACTCAAAGGGTTAAAAGTGTAATTTAAATAAATCTGACTTTTTGTTTGTCCCCTATGATGGAGATGGTTTGTCTTATTACTACTAGTCTCTAGAATGGTAACGTAATATAGATGCACAGGAACATTAACAGACAGGTTTAGGGGTGGACAGTCTTCGGATCTCTTTTTGTATTTGGACAACTTCCATCATTCTTAACCAATTAGCTATCAGGAAGCCCAGGACCCATAAGCGTAAGGGCAGCATGACAGCAGATCCGAATGACCTGTAACCAGGTCTTATAGATTTTCCTCTAGACTGTAAGCTCTCACGAGCAGGGCCCTCTGATCCTTCTGTTCTCCACATCTGATTGTACTATTTAATAGCTCTGTATGTCTATTCCCAGTTGTACAGCGCTGCGGAATTAGTTGGTGCTATATAAATAAAGACTAATAATAATTTAAGTTTAGTTGGCTATTAATGAAAAAACAACTATACATGGATTTGGGAGGCAAAGACCTGAGGAAGAAGCATGCTGGTTGTGTAGGGTGGCGCTATAGCAGGAAATGATTTAGAGGAACTGAAGATACTTCATTCTTCCTGGGTCTGAACATGTGGTAACAACGATATGCTGGGCTAAGCACATGGATAACATACTTATAAATCTGGGTTTTATCTGCAGTATATTTATACACAAATTTACCAGGCGTTGGTTGTGTTAGGGGGAATATAGAATTATACATGTTTAAAGTTCTGGTGATTTCTTTTGTGAATCATGTTGTGGCTGTGGTGATAATATGTGCGAATATTCTTTTGCTATTGGGATTTATGCTGTGGGATATGCCTGCTGATTTTGCTTTCATTGTGTGTGTGAAATGCATGCTGTTTTTTGGTATTTGTGCTGTAGTAGATGTCTGAATTTGGGTTTTATTCTGTGATAAATGTATAAATTCTGTTGTACAAGGATTTGGTTATATTGAGAATCAAACTGTGGTATTTGTCTAGTGTTATTGTGTTGTGCAGCTCACTGATAAGAACGCTAGCATATGTAGTGTAGAATAGCTTGTTGGTGGATGTGCTGGCTATCTGTAGTGCAGAAAAGCTTGCAGTGAGATGTGCTGGTGATATGTAGAGCAGAATAGCTTGCTGTGAGATATGCTTGCTATCTGTAGCGCAGAATAGCTTGCTGTGAGATATGCTTGCTATATGTAGCACAGAATAGCTTGCTGTGAGATATGCTTGCTATCTCTAGTACAGAATAGTTTTCTGTGAGATGTGCTGGATATCTGTAGACCAGAATAGCTTGCTGTGAGATGTGCTGGCTATCTGTAGTGCAGAATAGCTTGCTGTGAGTTGTGCTGCCTATCTGTAGCACAGAATAGCTTGCTGTGTGATGTCCTAGAGATCTGTAGAGCAGAATAGCTTGCTGTGAGATGTTCTGGAGATCTGTAGAGCAGAATAGCTTGCTGTGAGATGTCCTGGAGATCTGTAGCGCAGAATAGCTTGCTGCCAGATGTCCTGGCTATCTGTTGAGCTGAATAGCTGGCTATCTGTCTCTGTAGTTTAGTCACCCTCTAATTAGGGAAGATGTGGAGGTAAAAGTGGTTCAGTAGTCTGGCTAGCTCTTGCAGCTTCATTGTGTTACCACTGATGAATATCAGCGGTGTCTCAACAGACATATAACTGTCTTGATTTTGATATTTCCATATGTATATTTGGTATGCCGCGTGCATAGATTTCAAGATAGCTGTACCTACTAAAGTCTTTGAACTGTAACAACAGTAAGTGAAAACTACTGGAGCTGTTTTACACTGGAGGCACAAGACACATAGCGGAGAGTGGCACGTTATTTAGCATGGAATAAAGTTTCTGCAATAAAAGTTTTAGAGGTTTATACCTCAATATTAGTATTCTGTACATGTGGAGGACCTATATTACAATATACGACACTGACAGCATTCAAGCATATTTAGTATCATAAGACAGACACTATTGCATGCCCTTTTATGGGATATGGGTATGTATGTGTACATTCTTCACAGATGTAGCATAAAAGGTTTATGCAGAGGGTCTGTACTTTCTGGTAGTGAACTATTTATTCCAAGGCCTGATCAGGTGACCAGGGGACACCCCTTGAGATTAGAGGAAAGGAGGTTTAGACTTCAGTAGAAAAGGGGGTTTTTACAGTAAGGGCTGTTAAAGCGGAACTACCACCCCAACACAATGTACTCTCCAAATCTTTGTCTTCCTAGCGTTATTAGCAATCCATAGTTAGTTTTCTCCAAAAAAGCGTTGTAAGAGCACTATCTTTATACTAAATCTCTACCTGATGATGTCTTGCCCCTTGAATCCGTTCTGTGCATAACCGCTATGGAGCCAATTGGCTTCACTGTACCTCCCACCGTCTTGCCCATCACTTGTACGTCATTGTCCTCAGCACCACGTGACCTGCAGCGCTCCTGGCATCAAGCGCGGTCAGGTCATTTCAGCCTAGTGGGAGCGGGTGCATGTGAAGCACTCTCAATATATAAACCACCGGTCTGTTTCCACTGGGCTGAAATGACCTTACCGCGCTTGATGCCAGGAGCAGCAAAGATGTGGACGCCCATAAGTTCAGACTTTGAAAGACTGACTTTGAATCCAGAGAGCATGAAAAAAGCGTAACAGCACCCGTAATGACAAGAAGGGGTCCGTGAGGAACAGAAGTACATCATCAGCGAAAGCCGGCAAGCGAAAATCACGAGATCCAATAGAGATACCCCTAATCTCTGCATCCACCCGAATCGTAGCCAGCAGCGGCTCCAATGTCAGGAAAAAAATAAGCGGTGAAAGCTGACAGCCCTGTCACATACCATTTGTGATGGTGAAACTGTCCGAGAGCGACCCATTAGCTTCACATATAGCCACAGGGGTAGAGTAATGCGATAGAATGGATGCATAGAACTTTGGACCTAGACATATCCATTTTAAAACTGCCTCCATATAGGGCCATTTTACTCTGTCGAAGGCCTTTTCGGCATCCAGTGACAAGAAGATAGCAGGATGCATATGCGTCTTAGCGTGTTGTAGTAGGAAAATCTCCTTCACAGTATTATCCCTTACTAGACTCCCGATACAAAGCATACTTGATCTGGGTGGACCAACAAAGGAAGAAATCTTTGTAACCAAACCACCAGAAGTTTTGCAAATAATTTCAAGTCCACATTTAACAATGATATTGGCTTGTAACTACTGCATTGTTGAGGGTCCTTGCCCAGCTTATGAAGCACTGTGATGTGGGACTCTAATGATTGAGCCAGCAACTTGCCACTCAGGAGCACAGCATTAAATGTGTCCAGCATAAATGGCAAAAGGTTGTGTCTGAACGATTTATAATAGGTCACAGGGAACCCATCAGGGCCGGGGCTTTTCCCAGATGGAGTGGCACGCAGAACGTTCTCAAGTTCAATCATGGTAAAGGGAGTTACCAAGGAAAGAGAGTATACTTTGCATTTTCGCTCCAAAATGTGGCATTTCCAGGAAGTGAAATTAAGAAGCTAGACATAGAGGGTGATAGGTGTCTATATAGCAAACTAAGGGCAGCAAAGGCTCAGACTGTTGGCTAAGAGAATGAGCAGCCATCTAAAAGAGAAAAAAAGGAGGAAGTGGAAGGACCGTGATGCAATCAGTGAGTCACAGGATGAAGTTACCACCACCAGCATAGAATGGTTTGGGATCCCTGATTCCCCAGACCCAATGATGCCCAGTCCTCCAACATCATCCCTTGGTATCTCTGGGAAATTTGTGAGCAAATCAACAAAAGGCACCCTAAGACACATTTGCCATCACCAAGCAGTCTCACTGCTACCAAGAAGCAGCTAAAGAGTGTTGGGGGGTGAGGGAGGGGATGATGATGGTGATGATAATGAAGCAGCTAGTGGTGGGACTAGCGTGACCACTGTAGATCCTGCTGCTGAGGTGGAAGGGGAAAAGATGCCAAGCAGCCAGTCTAGCGGTCAAGGGAGCCCACAACATTCCCCTGACCCTGTGATTTCACCTTCCCCCGCATTGTACCTCTGGGATCTGATGCTGAGGAACTACAAAAACAGAGAAACAGAGTATTTCTCAGAACAGGAGGCCCACTTGTGAGTCACACATGACCACATGCCAGGACATGGCAGAAGAACCCTGTAACTTTATTGCTTTAACAATCTGACTAGAGGAGGTGATGGGGTAGAGGTAGAAGCTGGAGCCAAAGGTGTTACTTGGAATGAACTGTTTGCAGTAGCACACTCTCACATATAAATAACATAATTACTTCCCTTATCTGCCCCAGAGCCCTGGGAACTTTTTTGAAAGCTTCTGCTGCTGCTAGTTCTGGCACCTCTGACCTGCTAATAATGTGTCTCCATGTCAGACGTGTGGTTGTGCTTCAGGTGGAATTACATAGAGGAGGTGCGCTGCCTAGGTGTGAGCCTGCTTTTCCCCTGCTCACATGCTTTTTGCATAGACAACAGATAGCAACGTGCTCAGCTTTTGGATCCTAAGTGGACTTCATAGACTGAGGGATTCTTGAGGGGCTAATAGTACTACTCAGATTAGATGTTGATGCAATAATACTGCTACTACTACTGGGTGTCAAAGGTGCAGAACTTCCAGCAGCAGCAGAGGCACTTGTCATAGCTAAGGTTGTGGTTGTTGCTGTTGTTGCTGCTGTGGGTTACTCAACAAAAATATGTGTGGCTTAGTGGGATTGGATTTGGAAACAGTGATTATGCTGATGATGACTGACAGGATGACTGTATATATTTGCTATCTTTGCTTGTCCAGGGTCAGAGTTTTCACTGGGTTTATAGACAAGCATAGTGCTCCTTTTCAGTGTTGGAAGATTGAGCCTTTGCCTTTCTGCTAACTTTCTAGCCATGTCATCATCTCTCTTACTCACAAATTCATTTGTATCTGAAAAAGATAAGGATGCTGGAGGAATATATTCTAGATCTGCATCATCATCATCAGTCATCATTAGGTCAACCTCAGCATCGCTCACCACTTCTTTCCCACTACTCTTATATTCCTGTAAGCTTTTAGAGGTTTCAAACAATTAATTTTTAGTTTCACAAAGTTCACTACCACTTTGAGGACAGGTATTTTGTTGCTTGTTTGTCTCACCGTCAGATGCAGCAGTTGATTTAGCTGCTACACTTTCCTCAATTATTCCATTGCCATCATCAACACTAAAATGTGACTTTTTGTCTTCAGTGTTCTTCTTTTATGTTTTTTTTTGTACTGGTGGTGGTAGAAATTTTGGTGGCACCTTGACAAACTGCATCCTCCCCTGGAGGAGAGGGATTATCATCATTTATTGCACACACTGCAGCAACCATGGCTGCAGTTAGTTTTTGAACTACCACTTTACTCCCACGTCCCTGCACTGCTCCATCTTTAGCCCTCCCCCTGCCCCTTGTGCATTTGCTGGACATTGATCAATTACTATGTGTGTTTTTACTCTACAGTATACAACTGATGGCATGTGATGTCTTGCCTTATCCCTCAACAAAATTCTCAATGTCACCTGCTGTCTATCAAGTCTGCCTTAGTCACACAGCACATCTCAGGCTGCCAGTCAGTTGTCTGTCACCTAATTATTTATTTATTCATGTTTTGTTATTATTATTATTATTATTATTATTTTTAAAGTTGTCCACACTATCTTATCACAGCCTGTCCCCCCAAAAAAATTATAACTATAAAACAAAATCAACAACTTCTCTCCCCAGAATTCCCTAGCACAGAGACAATAACAGAAAGATCAGCAAGCAAATTGGACCCCAGCTGCCTGTGTCTTGCCAGCCAGTCACAACGAATTTTGGGGTTAACCTCCTTCCTCTTTTCTCCTAGAGTGCCCCCAGACTCCCCTAATAAAGAGAATAAATGTCCCGCCTAAAAGACTTCCTAAACTAAGCTTCAATTCCCCTTTATTTGCCTATCTTCTCTAGCTCAAAAACATGCTGCTTTTTCACTGATTTTCGGTTTGAGGCAAAAGCTTTCACCCATCCCTGCTGATGATGTCCAAAGATAGAAGCACCTCTCTGATCCGGAGACAGTGGAGTGCGATTGGACAAAAGAAAGTATTCAGTGTGGAAAGGGGTGCGAATGATGGCCAAAGACTTTAAAGGGATAATAACGTTTCACAAAAAAGCAGCTCTGGTTAATCTTCATAGTATATGGGCCATGGAGAGTGTTATTTCAATACTGTCAGAGTTGTAGTTCAAGTGTAATTGAATGATAACGTATCCCCCTCCCCCTCTTTAACCTTGTGTAAGCATCCTCCCCTCAGATGTGGAATGTGGTCTCTTGACTGGACAGATCACAGCAAAAGGCAATCTTCTTACTGTGAAAACAATTAAAGCCCTGCCCCCCTTTGACAGGTTTTTCCTTATGATCACTGAAGATTGTCCCTCTCTGCAATCCATACGGACAGTCATGCTGCTCTGAGGTGAGCAGTGTTACATCAGTAAAAGGGGCAGGAGGGGGATACTTTATCATTCAATTACTCTTGAACTGCAACTCTGACAGTTTGAAATACCACTCTTCATGACCCAAATACTATGAAGATTAATTGGAGCTGCTTTTATTGTGAAACATTACTATCCCATTAAGCTGTTCAAAGAGGATAATGAGGAGGCAGATGCTCTGTGAGCCTTTGAGTGCCAATGCTATTTAAATTACATTCATACTAGATGGATCAGGATCATGTTGCCCTTACTGGGGGTGGGGAACTGCCTATGTGCCCAGAGATTTACCTCCAGAACCGAACATGAACTATGGCTAGATCAAACAGGCCATGTTAGGCCATTATAAAGTCACTCCAAAGTCCCATCATTGCAAGTTTTATGGACTAAAGCCAGCATCAGAGGACACTTATTGGATATACCCCCACAAACTGGTCCTGGTTGTGGAGAATTGGTGGAAAGGATATAAAGTAACTTTTATGACAGAGGGGCTGCAACTCATGATAACTGAACAATTGGCAAGGATGCTCCCAGGATGTATGAGAATGGGAGGCAGAGCAACACCCTACCACACTGGCACAGGCCACTATACAGGCCAATGAGTAGATACAACTGGAGCCTCACTGGAAAGTGACTGGGGTTGAGAACCCAAAGCTATAGCTCTACACAGAGAAGTCCCTGCAGCTGTCACCCCCTGATTAGCTACAGATGGTTACCAGCTCAATGGGACTGTAGCTCTATATCCCTAGGGGAGCTGCAATCCTGGTCCAATGGACAACCTAGAAGCTTAGGCTTCTACAGACCTGATCCATATAAAATAGTGCAGTTTGTCACCAGAACAGAGGACATCAGGAAGGAAGTGCTACCCCCTACCGACCTAATGGCTGCAAGACTCATCTAACTGAATACCATGGTCCTTCCCTGGGATTTATGGACATTTCCAACCATTGTGAATTGACATATAACATGGTTTCAGGATATAGAAGCGTTAATAACAGTGGTGGAGCCTCGATGGATCAGGGAAATTGCTTTGCTGCCAGCAGATGGCCTGGAAATAGAGTTTGCTTAGGGCACCCAGAGATGCACTTGGATTTTGGTGCCAGAAAAGAAATGTTTGGAACGCATGCAGTTGTTTAACACAATTTCCATCACTATTACATGCCCCATGTGGATCTGTAAATATAAGATCCAGTGCTTGAGCCCCTACAGCTAGTACATACTGTAATAATGCCTCTGCTCAGCAGACAAAAAATGTTAACAAAATTCAATGGGTAAATTCACAAGGGGATTAGAAGATGAGGTAGATTGCTTCTGGCCTTATCAAAAAAATAACAGGGGAATCAAAAACAAGGAAATTGTCCAAACTCTACAATTAAAATGCCTCATATCCTTTACTTATAGTTCATCAGAGACAATTTAATCACCTGTATATAAAAAACACTAATCCTTAAATAAAACCACTTTTTGGAATTGCATCATTTATATTCAGACAATTTGCTGTCCCCTGCAGACACACGCATGCAAGCACACACATGCACACACACACACACACATCCTGCCTTTACAAAGTAACACCAAATAGCAACTACCACTAGACTAGATCCCTATTTGCAGATGAAGCAAGGGCTTTGTAAACTCAGGTGGATTAAAAAGGTGCAGAACTAGGGTTTGAAAAGAAACCCCCTTAACACTGTTGTTGGTCCGGTGAGAGAGATTGAACTGAGAGACTCTGAATTATCACAGTTCTCTCTTGTTATAGACCCTAGTGAAGGATTTTCCAGCCCAGCACTAAGGATCTATACAGACTATGGGATCGGTACTATTCCCACCATTAAAACAGCTGGTAAGGAAAAAAACACAGAATGATAAACCCACTTTTGAACTGCAGCTATCCTATAGCTGGCTCGTCATATGGAGCAACAAATGCTGGTGGCCAAAACCCACATTGTGGCCAAACACTCGTTGCAGATATCTGTTCCCACAATGCATGCTAAATAGAGTGAATTGTGGGAACATCAAAGGAAAATAGGTAACTTTTGTTGCTTGACACAGTGTAAAAAAAAAATCACCCTCCCCTCACCTCTCATACACTATCCCTAACATGACACTTAAACAATGCTACCCCTAACAAAATCCTAACACCTAGAACTGTAACACTTGCCTGTCATCCATGTCCATCTTGAATCTTCTGTATTCCGTCTTCTTTCTCATTTTTCTTCTTTAAAGGGACAGTAATGTTCAAAATAAAAGCAGCTCCAATTAATCTCCATATCATTTGGGCCATGGAGAGTGTTATTTCAATACTGTCACAGTTGTAGTTCAGGAGTAATTGAATGATAAAGTATCCCCCTTGCGCCCCTTTTACTGATGTAACACTGCTCACCTCGGAACAGAAAGGGGGTGTCCAGATGGCTTGCAGAGAGGGACAATCTTCAATTAGCATAAGGGAAAAATCTGAAAAACCTGTCAAGGGGGGGCAGGGTTTTCATTGTTCTCACAGTAAAAAGATTGTCCCTTGTTGTGAGCTATCTGGTCTTAAGACCACATTCCACATCTGAGGGGAGGTGGCTTACTCTAGGTAAAAAAGGTGAGAGGAGGATAATTTATCATTCAATTACTCATGAACTACAACTCTGACAGTATTGAAGTAACACTCTCCATGGCCCAAATACTATGAAGATTAATTGGAGCTGCTTTTATTTTTAAACATTACTATCCCTTTAAAATATATTTTGTTAAAAAAAATCCAATGAAAGGTGTATTAAGAAAAAAATGCCTCCAAGATATGAATTATTTGTGTTGATAAATAAAAGGCCTTGCAAGGGTTAAGATGATGTAGCCATTGCCGTAGGAATGCATTGCGACACAGCCCCCTATACCTTTTGGGCTGTTCCTGCCAATCTCTGTTCAGAATGGATGCCAGCCTCCAGTTGGCTGGGATGTGTGCTTATGAACCTCCCAGCCGATCAGCTTCTAATGGGAGGCAGACAAAATACATCCCAGCCAACTGGAGGCTGGCATTCACTTTGTTCAAAATGCCCTCATTCGTACTCGGACAATGGCCCAAAAAGTATGAAGGACAGGGCTGTGTCACTGTGCATTCCCACTGCAGCCAGCGGAGGGGGCCGCAACATCATATTAAACCTTGCAAGGCCTTTTATTTATTAACACAAAAAATGCCTTAACTTTTTTTTGCCATGGAATGCAGCATAATTTGTTTTACAGACATGCCAGACTGCATTGAACCCTTAGAGTGCCAGTGGGGTACCCCTCAGGCACTCAAAGACTAACTCAGGCATATCTTGTAGCACTGAACCCTTAGTGTTCCAGAGGGGTACCCCTCCAGCACTCCAAGAGTTAAGTTAGACATATCTTGGGTGCATTTTTTTAACAAAACAGATTTTAAAGAAGAAAAAGAAGAGAAGTAATATTACAGAACAGAGAAGATTCAAGAAGAAGACGGACAGTAGCTGACCAGGGTGTTGAAGACCCCGCTGCACATCAGGATTAAGGTAAGTGTTTTCAGTGGATGAGTGTAACTTTAGGGGGGATTAACCCAGTGAGTGCCAGTGGGGTTTGCAACACATTGCGTGTGTGTGTGTGTTGGAAACCACTTTTCTATCACATACCAGTTGTTTTCACCACACGTTAGGGACGGTGCCAAAAAATGTGCGTTCTGCTTAACTTGCGTTGAAGCCACCGCAAATCATAGAATGGCAAATTCAAATAATTTTGAATTGAATCCAATGGATGCAAATTTTGTGACCATTGGACATTTTTATGCAGCTATGGTTTTTGACAGCACAGTTAATAAAATAACAAACTGAGCTGTCAAAACCACCGTGAATAGTATCAAGGCCTACATGTGCAAATGTGAAGATCTACAAACCCCCTTGTTGCATGCCAGACCACCTCCCGTTGAGGGAGTAACTTTACTGATCCCCCAAATGGCTAAAAGGCTGTTTTGGGGCCGCCCAGCACAGTCCTGAGCTTTTTACTAAATTTGCTCCCATAAGTGCAGACATGAGAAAACATGATAATTGCACTTTAAATAGAGTATAACAATGCAGGATTAAAAGAAAGCCTACTAGTTCCCATCCCATTCATGATTTAATCCATGATCCCTAATAATAACTTCTCCACAACCTGGAAAGAGATGACATCAGCATTGCCATTGTAGTCATGAATTACACAACAGCAGATTGCTCAGCACCTCTTGCTATGTAGCATGCATTGGACATTATGTGAGCATTCAAAGGATTAAGCTTATGAATTGACTGTCCAGCATACTGTTTCTGACACTGCTGAATTTAAATAGAATCATTCATTCTACAGTTAATATGAACTTTTATATCATACGTTTTCTCTATCTTTATACTTTTAAAGGGATAGTAATTCTTCACAAAAACAGCAGCTCTAATTAATCTTAATAGTAATTGAGCCATAGAGAGTGTTATTTAAATACTGTCAGAGTTGTAGTTCAAGAGCAATTGAATGATAAAGTATCCCCCTCCCACCCCTTTTACCTAGTATAAGCCACCTCCCCTCAGATGTGGAATTTGGTCTTGAGACCAGACAGCTCACAGCAAGAGGGACAATCTTCTTACTGTGAACATAAGGAAAACACTGCCCCCTTGACATGTTTTTCAGGTTTTCCCTTATGCTAACTGAAGATTGTCCCTTTCTGCGATCCATCCATACAGTTTTGCTGCTCTGAGGTGAGCAGTGTTACATCAGTAAAAGGGGCGGGAGGGGGATACTTTATCATTCAATTACTCTTGAACTACAACTCTGACAGTATTGCTATAACACTCTCCATGGCCCAAATACTATGAAGATTAATTTGAGCTGCTTTTATTGTGAAACATTAATATCCCTTTAACCCTCTGAGTGCCACAGGGGTACGCAACGCATTGCTTTGTGGTTAAAACTTGAATGTTAGAGAGTTCTCCAACTCATTGAGAAGCAATGCCTTTGAGATGTCTCGCATCAAATAGGTTACTGCACTTAGACAGTTTGCACTTTTATGATTCACATTTATAAACCCCTTAACGTCCAATGCTGTGCCAGGACCGTCACGCCCTGTGGTCGTTAAGTGCCAGCTGCGCATGCGCGCACCGGTCCTTAAGGGGTTAAACGGCTTCAAAATCACATTATATAAATTATATATATTGCTTCTCCAGTTGTTCTTACTCTCAGATGTATACATAGGTCAGGATTCCCAAACTGTAAAATCAGCTAGGGGATGATGTCAAAGATCAACATGCTGAAATGACTGAGTAGAATTATCTTATTTGTTAATATATGACTAAGATATTCTATGCATGCAATGGAAAATGTATTGGGTGACCTAAGAGTGGGAAAATACATGCAAAATGCTACTTCATTCATGCTGGCTAAAAAAAAACGGGATAATGTGTCTAAAACAGGTGCAAAAAAACCAAAAAATGTTTCTTACTAGTCCACTTAATAAATAGCTCTAACTAGCAAATGAATCAGAACAATTTTAACTCAACCTCTATCTCATGAGTTTAGGTCAAAAATCCCTTTTGTAAATCCTGGCTAATGTATATTTTGTTAATTTCTTTATAATTAAAGAATCAATTTTCATAATTTCATCATTTTACTTGATGCTAGAGAGAAGAGTATGTATCATTAGGGATGATTTCCCATTAAAAGAATGAGGTGGGACCAGAGACAATGATATGTATTAACCTTGCACCAGTTTGACCTCTGTCCTTGCTGCCATCCAGGGGTGTTGTTGGGTTTTAACCCCTTAAGGATCGGGAAAATCTGAGTTTGATTTGACTTAAGGACCGGAGCAATTTTGACTTTTTTGACTATGTCTTTGTTCAACCATATTTTCTCTTTAATTCCTTTTGTACACCCACATAAATTATATACTGTTTTTTTAAGCACAAGTAGGGCTTTCTTTTGATACCACAATTATATGAATACCTCATTGTTTAATTTGATTAAAATAGAAAAAAAGAGGAAAAAAATTGAAAAAAAACAACATTTTGCTTATATTTTCGTGTCAGGATTTGCATACAATTAGTTTATGACAAAAAAATACCCCTAAATATATTCATTTGCTTCTCCTGAATATAAGAATACCCCATATGCCTAGTATTTCAATCACTTCCTCACATTTACAAGGTAAATATTACAAGATGGATGCCATTATTTCCAACTTGTAATTTCTCAACAATTGGCATGTGAGCATCATAGCTTAGCTGACGGTGCCAGAACCAAAAATGTCCCACAAAGGTATATGTTTCTGAAAACTACACAACATAAGGTAAATAATCAGGAGAATTTTGGAGTTTTTCATGCAGCTATTTTTCCAGAAAAAAATTTCAAAATTGTGGTAATATTTTGTTTTTTTGCAGTTTTCACACTTACATTTCAATACTACTGTTGATATCAAGCACATGATAGGTGAAGATTTTTAAAAATGCATTGTTTAGTGTTCAGCTCCTTCTTCTGAGTACGGCAATACCCCATATGCATAGGTTTCTCAAGGTTTGGGAGAGCTACGGGGCCCAAATTGGAACATGCGCGTTTCCAGTTTCACACTTTGAATTTTCACAGCTTGCATCACTGGTGCCATGTCTCATTTGGGGCTGTGTAACAGTGATCCACTCTAAGATTTCCCCCCAAAAGTATATATTTTTGGAAAGTAGACACCCCAGGCTTTCATTTTATGTATGTTTTCAATTTTTTTACGCAGCCATTTTACCACCAATCGCTCGTAAATCTTGACGTAAGTTAAAAAAACAGCGTTTTTCACACTTGCACTTCAATGTTGATGTGAATTTCAAGCACATGATAGGTGAAGATTTTTAAAAATGCATTGTTTAGTGTTCAGCTCCTTCTTCTGAGTACGGCAATACCCCATATGCATAGGTTTCTCAAGGTTTGGGAGAGCTACGGGGCCCAAATTGGAACATGCGCGTTTCCAGTTTCACACTTTGAATTTTCACAGCTTACATCACTGGTGCCATGTCTCATTTGGGGCTGTGTAACAGTGCTCCACTCTAAGATTTCCCCCAAAAGTATATATTTTTGGAAAGTAGACACCCCAGGCTTTCATTTTATGTATGTTTTCAATTTTTTTACGCAGCCATTTTACCACCAATCGCTCGTAAATCTTGACGGAAGTTAAAAAAACAGCGTTTTTCACACTTGCACTTCAATGTTGATGTGAATTTCAAGCACATGATAGGTGAAGATTTTTAAAAATGCATTGTTTAGTGTTCAGCTCCTTCTTCTGAGTACGGCAATACCCCATATGCATAGGTTTCTCAAGGTTTGGGAGAGCTACAGGGCCCAAATTGGAACATGAGCGTTTCCAGTTTCACACTTTGAATTTTCACAGCTTGCATCACTGGTGCCATGTCTCATTTGGGGCTGTGTAACAGTGCTCCACTCTAAGATTTCCCCCCAAAAGTATATATTTTTGGAAAGTAGACACCCCAGGCTTTCATTTTATGTATGTTTTCAATTTTTTTACGCAGCCATTTTACCACCAATCGCTCGTAAATCTTGACGTAAGTTAAAAAAACAGCGTTTTTCACACTTGCACTTCAATGTTGATGTGAATTTCAAGCACATGATAGGTGAAGATTTTTAAAAATGCATTGTTTAGTGTTCAGCTCCTTCTTCTGAGTACGGCAATACCCCATATGCATAGGTTTCTCAAGGTTTGGGAGAGCTACGGGGCCCAAATTGGAACATGCGCGTTTCCAGTTTCACACTTTGAATTTTCACAGCTTGCATCACTGGTGCCATGTCTCATTTGGGGCTGTATAACAGTGCTCCACTCTAAGATTTCCCCCCAAAAGTATATATTTTTGGAAAGTAGACACCCCAGGCTTTCATTTTATGTATGTTTTCAATTTTTTTTACGCAGCCATTTTACCACCAATCGCTCGTAAATCTTGACGTAAGTTAAAAAAACAGCGTTTTTCACACTTGCACTTCAATGTTGATGTGAATTTCAAGCACATGATAGGTGAAGATTTTTAAAAATGCATTGTTTAGTGTTCAGCTCCTTCTTCTGAGTACGGCAATACCCCATATGCATAGGTTTCTCAAGGTTTGGGGGAGCTACGGGGCCCAATTTTGAACAAATATTGAATTTTCACATCTTGGTTAACTGATGCCATTACTCATTTTGGACTATGTTCCAGTGCTGCACTTTAGAATTTCCCCCCAAAAGTGTATATTTTTGGAATGTAGACACCCCCAGCTTTCATTTTAGATGTGTTTTCAAATTTTTTACACGGCCATTTTACCACCACTTTCTCATAAACTTGACGTAAGTAAAAAAACAGCGTTTTTCACACTTGCCTTCAATGTTGATGTGAATTTCAAGCACAGAATAGGTGAAGATTTTATAAACTGAATTGAATAGTGTTCAGCTCCTTCTTCTGAGTACGGCAATACCCCATATGCATAGCTTTCTCATGGTTTGGGGGAGCTACGGGGGCCAAATTGGAACATGC
Organism: Rhinophrynus dorsalis; assembly: GCA_037306005.1. Classification (NCBI taxonomy): domain Eukaryota; kingdom Metazoa; phylum Chordata; class Amphibia; order Anura; family Rhinophrynidae; genus Rhinophrynus; species Rhinophrynus dorsalis. The sequence goes on along the minus strand of CM074719.1, from coordinate 470,708,313 downwards.
GCGTTTCCAGGTTCACACTTTGAATCTTCACAGCTTGCGTTACTGGTGCCATGTCTCATTTGGGGCTGTGTAACAGTGCTCTTTTTTTAAGATTTCCCCCCAAAAGTGTATATTTTTGGAAAGTAGACACCCCAGGCTCTCGTTTTAGGTGTGTTTTCCAATTTTATACACTGCCATTTTACCACCAATCCTGTGAAAATTTGACGTAAGTAAAAAAAATTCAGCATTTTTCACACTTGCCTTCAATTTTGATGTGAATTTCAAGCACAGAATAGGTGAAGATTTTATAAACTGAATTGCATAGTGTTCAGCTCCTTCTTCTGAGTATGGCAATACCCCATATGCATAGCTTTCTCATGGTTTGGGGGAGCTACGGGGGCCAAATTGGAACATGCGCGTTTCTAGGTTCACACTTTGAATCTTCACAGCTTGCGTTACTGGTGCCATGTCTCATTTGGGGCCTTGTAACAGTGCTCTTTTTTTAAGATTTCCCCCCAAAAGTGTATATTTTTGGAAAGTAGACACCCCAGGCTCTCGTTTTAGGTGTGTTTTCCAATTTTATACACTGCCATTTTACCACCAATCCCTCGTAAACCATGACGTAAGTAAAAAAAAAAAAAAAAAAACAGCGTTTTTCACACTTAGGGTTGGCGGCAGTATACTGGGCTGCATACAAATTGGTTTGGGAAACAATTTCACCTAAAATGTCTTCCCCCAAAAACAAATAAAAAAAATGATCATGGGTAAATCCTTCCACATCAATTTGAATCCCTGGGTTGCCTGTGAATTCTGAGATTTGTGGGCATAAATTGATACCCATTCATTAGGATCCGGAGTGGCAGGTGTTGGGGCATTTCTTTGGGCAGGTCTTTTGGCAGGTCTTTGGGCAGTTGCCAGGGCAGCTCTTGGGGCAGCACTTGGGGCATTTCTTTGGTAGGTTTTTGGGCAGATCTTTTGGCAGGGGCTGGGGCAGTTGCCAGGGCAGCTCTTGGGGCAGCACTTGGGGCATTTCTTTGGGTAGGTATTTTGGTAGGTCTTTGGGCAGTTCTTTTGGCAGGTGCTGGGGCAGTTGCCAGAGCAGCTTTTGGGGCAGTGCGTCTTTTCTTGACAGAAGGCCCAGCGTCATCACTAGAGCTGCTCTCACTTTCTGAAAACTGCGCTATGTCAAAATCTGACGCAGTGTCTGTTGCCTCAGAGTCAGACGCCAAAAAGGCATACGCCTCTTCAACGCTGTACCTGCGCTGCATTTTGCCCACTAAAAAAGCTTTTTTTTCTTGCGCTATCCCTAAACCTAAATCTAACCCTAAAACTTACCCTAACCTACGTATATCCTGAACCTACCTAACCCAAGTGTACTACCTATCTAAACTGCACTTATTATATATATATTTTTTTTTTTTTGGGGGGGGGGGGTTGGGGTTTTTTGGGTTTTTTTTTTCTTACGCTATCCCTAAACCAAAATCTAACCCTAAAACTTACCCTAACCTACGTATATCCTGAACCTACCTAACCCAAGTGAACTACCTATCTAAACTGCACTTATTATATATATTTTTTTTTTTTTTTGGGGGGGGGGGTTGGGGTTTTTTATTTTTCTTACGCTATCCCTAAACCTAAATCTAACCCTAAAACTTACCCTAACCTACGTATATCCTGAACCTACCTAACCCAATTGAACTACCTATCTAAACTGCGCTTATTATATATATTTTTTTTTTTGGGGGGGGGGGGGTTGGTTTTTTTTTTTTTTTTTTTCTCCCCTAAACCTAAATCTATCCCTAAAACTTTCCCTAACACACGTCTACACTAAACCTACCCAACTACCTACCAAAATACCTAAACTATATTTATTATATAAAAAAAAAAAAAAAATTTAAAAAATATTAAAAAAAAATTTAAAAAATTTTTAAAAAATCTAAAAAAATTCAAGGGGGATGGGGGGTGTCCCACAGATCAGAAAACACTGATCTGCAGCAAATTGATCACTCCAAGAGTGATCAGATGGGGGGGCACTTATTGATCACTGTAGAACAGTGATCAAAGGGTTAATTTTCTTTATTTAAACATTTTTTTTTATTTTTTTTTTTACAGGCACACTGGAACACCATCTCCCTCTGTCTCTCTCCACCTTAGCAGTATGCAAGGTGGAGGGAGGCAGAGAGATCTGACAGGGACAGTATTTACAAATACTGTCCCTGTCTTTCAGGTTTTGCAACATGTGATTCGCTTTTGAAGCGAATCGCATGTTGCAACAATGTTTCAGCCGCTTGTTACTAAGTGTCCCGATACCGGGACACTTAGTAACAAGCGGCTTGAACTCTTCCATCGCTCCGTGCGGCCGCGATGGAAGAGTTTAACCCTTGACGTACCAGGACCGTCAAGGGTCGTTCGGTCACATTTACCCTTGACGGTCCTGGTACGTCAAGGGTCGCTAAGGGGTTAAAAGAGATACAGGGCTTGGGTGCAGTTAATGCAGTATTAGTGCATCATGCAGCCCAATTGCACTATTACTAGTAGAGAGATTAGCATGATTACATGCCTCAAGCTGTCAACAAGACCCAAAGTTTTAACCCTTTGAGTGCCAGAGGGGTACGCAACACATTGCAGAGCAATGCGTTGCTCACCCCCTCTGGCACTCAAAGGGTTAATCATGTGAGTGCCAGAGGCTTACACAACGCATTGTGCTCAAAGAGTTAGGCATGACACATGGAACACCATAGACTGATCTGGAGAGAGATTCCTTGCTTCTGTGACAAGAAAAACCCCTCTTAGTGGTAGGCACTAATTGATGTACATTACAGGATACTATTAGACTGGTAATGGAAACTGAAATAACCAGTCTGTATTTTCTGTATTTCTCTGTATGCCTTTTTACTCCCGGGGGACCCTGGACCTTCACACTGTTCCTCAGAGATCTTCCAAGTCACAGGCCTGGAGATAAGAAATTACTACACGCAGACTCAAAGTCTTGTGCTATAATCTCTTATCTGATTTATTAAGGAAAATTCACCAGTTTATATAATGTAAAATTAGTGGGTGGTAAGCATATTAATAAGGGGGAGAGATTTCCCCTCACAGGATACATGAACATATATGGACATTGTCGGTCATTTCACCAATAAGAAAAGAGAGACATCACTTAGGTTTGATAACAGTTAAAAGCTTCGGACACACACTACACCTTTATCTAGCTCATTATTTGGCAGAATGCCCCTTACCACAAAAGTACAATAACAAGTTATATAAAGAATTGTTCCAGATATAAAGGAAAGTACCTAGCTTGTTCTTTTTAGGATCTTAAATGTCACCTCTTAATATTTTGTGTTAAAATAAATCATTTTGAAAAATGAACCCTTAGCAAGCTATATATATCAGATTATGGCAAATATGAATGTAAGCCTTACAGAAATAAAATATTTTCCCTTTCAGAAACATAATTATTATTCTATACTATAAAAGCGCCAGAGTCTTCATAAGTTGTGGATAATTCAAAGACAGAAAAAAACACTATTTAAAATCAATGTTAATGTTCTCAAAAAACATAAAATGCTTAATTCAGGATAAAAGTTTTTCTATCCCATTTTCTCCATCTGACCTCCTTTTTCTGTATATATATATATATATATATATATATATATATATATATACAGACGCATGTGCGCAGGCATGCACAAAACACCCTCATGCACACAATAAATATCAGTATCTGCATGCCTATATTCTAAAACTGAATGCATGTAACGGTTTGTTTGACTCACAGACACAGTGGTTAGGATAAAAACACAGTTTTATTGAATAAATCAATGCAGTAAGAACCCTCACAGGTCCTGTAGTATACAACAGTATAGTATAGACACACGATAGGTAAATCTATTCAATGCCCACACAGGTCCAGCATAACATGAAGGTACAGACAGTGTATACTGACACAAGTCAGGCAAGAGAAGTAGGTTCCCAGGATTCCGGCACTGCAGGAGTTAAAGTTCATCAATGATGGTAAACAGTCCCATGTGTGAAGGTACTGGAATGATACTTTAACAAGCCAAGGTCAGCAAACATACGTGAACTGCCAGCTCAACTGAGGTAGAATGAGTACTACCGGAGCAATCACGGAGGCACACACTTGCAACCGGTATGATTGTAACGGAGGACTAAGCCAGAGGTGCTCTGCCAGAGCAGTAACTGAGACAACACTGGCAACCTGCCGGAGCAGTAGCGGAGGACAAGCCAATGGCAATTTGCCAGAGCAATCACGGAGGCACACACTTGCAACCAGTTTGACAGTAACGGAGGACTAGGCCAGAGTTGCTCTGACAGAGAGGTAACTTGAGACAACACTGGCAACCTGCCGGAGCAGTAGCGGAGGACAAGCCAATGGCACTTTACCGGAGCAATCACGGAGGCACACACTTGCAACCGGTATGACAGTAATGGAGGACTAAGCCAGAGGCTCTCTGCCGGAGCAGTAACTGAGACAACACTGGCAACCTGCCAGAGCAGTAGCGGAGGACAAGCCAATGGCACTTTACCGGAGCAATCAGGGAGGCACACACACTTGCAACCGGTATGACAGTAACGGAGGACTAAGCCAGAGGCGCTCTGCCGGAGCAGTAACTGAGACAACGCTGGCAACCTGCCGGAGAAGTAGCGGAGGACAAACCAATGGCACTTTACCGGAGCAATCACGGAGGCACACACTTGCAACCGGTATGACAGTAGCGGAGGACTAGGCCAAAGGCGCCCTGCTGGAGCAGTAACTGAGACAATACTGGCAACCTGCCGGAGCAGAGGACTAAGAATGTCGCCGAGGCGACAAGGAAGCAGGAATGTCGATCAAGCCGAGTCGGTGCACAGGAACAAGAACGTCAGCCAGGCCGGGTCAGAACACAGGAGCAGGAATGTCAGCCGGTCCGGGTCGGTACACAGAAGCAGGAACGTCAGCCAGGCCGGGTCGATACACAGGAGCAGATACTGAAGAGTAGTCAGGCAATCCGGGTCGGTAAACAGGAGCAGGAACAGAAGAGTAGTCAGACAGGCCAAGTCGGTACACTGGGAACTCTGAGCAGTTAGTTAGCACTGGTACAGGAACACCACGAAAGGGCACGTGTGGGTGCAGGAGCCCAGTATATAAAGGCCATACTGGGCGGGCTCAACACAGGGTAACCAATGAGAGCATTACACAGGATAACTGACAGAAAAACAAAAAAAAGGGAGCACAGGCACCGTGATAATGCAGATGGACACTTACAAAAGAAATTGAGGCCCTGAATAGAGTGAAAAGTTGGTTATGCTTCACTCAACTATATTTTATTTTGCTATGCCTGCTCAGCTGCATACCCTATAGTGTAGCCACTGGTGGTGGAGGCTAATAACAGTGGAGTTGTGCTGGTAAATCTGTACATTCACCCTCGAGTTATACTAGATATCACATGTGATATAAGGATCCTAATGATTAAGTGCAAGAATGCAATGTTGGCGCTCAGGTTAACCTTAAACACAATTGCATGTAAAGTGTGCCATCTAATCTGAACTTGCCTCATTGAGGAAATGCATTATGAAGCAAAACAAAGATTCTGAGAGAAGTACACTGCTATAGGTTGATATGCAAAAGGTTCCATCGATAGGAAACAATGAGAGAAAAAAGTTTGAATCTAGAGAGAGCTGTAGGTACAAAAGGGGCCATAAGGAGAATATGCTTGACAGATCATAACAAACAAGAAAGGGTGTAGCTGGTGATCGGATTGTAGATGTAATTGGAGAGGGTAGAATAGAGGATGGCCCTGAATGAAAGGAGCAGGGTTTTGTATGGAATACATATGTTGATGGGCATTAACTGGAAAGAACAGGGGCTCGATTCCGTTGCCTCAGTAAAAATTTCACCCATTGAGATCAATGGAACAGCTCAAGCCATTTGCTAATCAATTGTGTACGGTAAGTGGTAACTCATGGCAGGCACCATGCCTACAAATCCCAGGTGTAGAACACATTATGCATGTTAAAAAAACCCTGTTGAACGAACAACAGAAAGCAGGGAAAAAACATCTCACACAGCAGATATGACATACCACAATAAGAACAGTTGCAAAAATAACTCCTGAAATCCCAAGGAAGAACCCATGAAATGTGCATTCCATCCACACAAGTCTTTTACAAACCTACATGAAACCCCTGAGTAACAACTGATGTGCAAATCAATGTGAACCAATCCGTCGCACGCTCCCCCGACCCACCAGGGGTTAACACATTTCAATATGTCATGTCCAGCCAATATAATCTGCACACCTGTCAATTGCAAACCAACGTAAGCCTGTGTGTGCAAGATCAGTAGCCAATGGAGAACAAAGATGCACCAGCTTCATCAACCACACCTCACAATGTCACAGACGCAGCTGACAGGTAAACAGCAATCAGACCAAACACACTCAAACAACAGCATCCACAGATGCATGCACTCACCTGGGCAACTCCCTCATTCCTATTGGTCTCTTGTTACCTGCTGACTGCTCTTGGTCAACACCCCACCTCTGTTTTAAAGGGACATCCCATCATCCTGTGAATGTGGCGTGTTTACAGTGAGTCCACTATTCCCAGCATCATGCTTCCACTGAAATACCTGCAAAGGCATCAAAGGAGGGGGCATGCAAGGGGTAGGGATCCCCCAAACACACGTGAACATCTGCCGGATGTTGGAAGTTCAGATGCTCAGTCTGGGGAGTCAACCAGAATTCCATCTCCAGATGGAGGAGCAGGCCAGGCAGCAGCACCTGAGCTGCCTGAACCAGATATCCCCCAACCACAGGTGCCAGAGGGACCTGTGGAGCAGCAACGGGAGGCCAAATGGCCATCAAGACACATGATATACTGGACAGAGGTCGTGCTCTTTAGCATGGAGAAGGCTGAGGTCAGAGACCAGTACAGGTTGACGTCACAGAGCATCTTCAACCTCTATGATTTGATCAAAGATGATGTCGACCCCATAGCAGACACAAATTGTGCCATATACAGCATGGAGAAGCTGCTTTGTGCCATACATTTCATGGCATCTGGATCATTCCGGACCACTGAGGGATATGTGTCTGGGATGTCCCAGGCTAAATGTTACAGGGTGTTGGGTGAGGTGCTGACAGCCCTGAAGAGGAAGGCCAAGAGATGCGTTCACTTCCCCTCCTCCCAGATGGAGTGGGCAGGGGTCAAGCAGGATTTCTACATAAGAGGAGGCATAACAAAAGGCATGGGGGGTCAATGACTGCACACGTGCACATAAGAGCGCCTCTGCATGACGGACATATGTTCATCAACGAGAAGCATTTCCATTCTATCAAAGCTCAAATGGTGAGTGATGACAACACATGGATCACACAGGTCTATGCTTCATTTCCTGGCAGTTGTCATGACTCCTACATCCTAAGGCATTTTTCTGTCTACTGTGATTTTGAGAATGGGACCTGTTCAGGAGGATGGCTGTTGTGTAAGTGACCAAAGTACACATCACATCAGACATAGGTACTCAGATGATAAAAGGAATCTCTAGTTTAGCATGGCCATTATGCACAATATACGTCTGTCCCTATTACACAGCATCAGCAACATAACCATGTGGTACTTGTGTCACAATGTCACTTCTATTCCACAGGGGATGCAGGATATGGTTGCAAACCATGGCTATTGACACCTGTACAGAATCCACAAACTCCAGCACAGCACAGGTACAATGATGCTCACGTGAAGACAAGGAACGCAATTGAATGCATCTTTGGACTTTTGTAAACCAGATTTAGGTGTCTGGATAAATCTGGTGGAGCACTACAATATGCCCCCTAAAGTGGACACACGTTTAATGGGGAATGTACCCAATGTGGAGGTGGCAGTTCCCCAGCCAGAGAATGAGGAGATTGTGAGGGGGTGGAGACACGGGAAAAGCTTATCTTTGACTTGCTTGTGAGCACAATGCATGGTTCAAAGATGATACATGTATTACCATGATTCTGCATGGGGAATGTGTGGAAACACATTCACACAATACCTTACGATATGTTTCACTCCAGAGGATACTTTGCTCCTGCTTTACCCACTACACCGCTTCTGACTGTCAGTGAAGTGAATCCACATCCTGGTCATTCATCAATGACTTCTATCCACCTAACCCTCAAGCCTGGAAAATGCCTGCTTGAACATCATAACTACATAGCCCTCACCATAATGAACAGCTGTAGATGCCATGCAATGGATGGTTCCAAGTGACCTTGTGAGTTAAACTGAAAACTGTAAATCTGTATGTACATGATGGCATTGCCATTTCACAGATATGACCTATCCCACCTGCAAACACTGGTACATCTTTAACTCTTGTAATTTCTTCCTACAGGCATCCATAGCAAGACCCATAATGGAACAGAGGGATGTCCAAGTTACCATGGTGAAACATTGCCTCCCATCCCCTACAGTGATCCTCCTGCTACTTGTTAGTGCTACTGAATGTTGATACCATATAGCAAAATGTGATGTAATGTCAATGCAAATGGTAGGGCTTGATGAGGGCACATTTGTTGCTGCACAGTGGAACAAAGGAGAAACACAATGAATCCCCAATGGTCCATTTATGTGTGTTTGAAACAAGGTGTTGAGGAACTTCACAACATCCATATGTTGGAAAGCTGAAATTACAACATGTGAAATCATCACATGTCCCATGTTAGGAATATTTGACAGCCATGATATGCACCTCCTCATCTCAGTGTAGTTATGAAGGAACCCATTATCTAGCCCCTCTTACCAAGGGTGCAGTTGTCCTTTGGGGTTGGTTGTAACTAAGAATCACACACATAAGGGATAATACTAAAAGATGATTGTATTATGTACAGAATCAAAATACTGTTACAGTTTGGATGGTATATACATGAACAAAATAATATTATAGATTACAGGTATGGAAAAGATGGAATTGAATTGGATACCAGTAAATTATATGATGAAAATCTCCTCACACCCTCCAGCACAAATCTTGGTTTCTGGTCTCTTATCTGCTGGGCTCACATCTGGACAGGAATCAGGACTGCTGTGCTCATGCTGCTCTCATTCTGTTCTCCTCTGCTCTCATCTCATACTCTCCTCAAGTTCTCCTCCAGTTCTGATTCCACCCCAAAAATACTGCTCCTTTATACTAGTTTTCATGTCACTTGGGTCTGGTGTAAACTGGTTAGCTCAACTGACCTTTCCTCACCACACCCACTTGACATTCATGGTGACATCAAAGAGATATTATTGATAGGGAAGACTCCAGGAACAGGAGCATTTGGTGTCTTATCTGAACTCTTTGTTTAGTTGACAAGACAGTTTGAAGCGACCCCCTGCAGTTTGGGACAGCTGAAATTATCTTGAAACTCTTAATTAAGCAAATAGAATTCCCAATGTTCTAAGCCATAAAACAGATCTATAGCTATATATATATATATATACAAAATAAATTGCATATAATGTTCATATCCATATAGATAAAGACATGTATATATACATAAACACACACACATATATATCTCCACAGACAAACCCCTGTTATAAGTCATATTTGATCCATTCTGACTTTCTTACACCATCATGAAGACAGGACAGTAGTGATGTTTGACCGGTTCTTCCATCATGACAACATGTGGATTTTGCATAAGTTCAATTAATCTGTATTTTGGAATGGCAGAGGGGTTCACAACACATTTATGCGTGATGCATTGTGTGCCCCTCTGGCATCCAAATATTCCCCTAAGACTCCTTCACCACCCACAAACACACCCCTGATGAACACAGACCCTAGAGGATGCACACTCGTTGCTGAAAGGGATATGTTTGTGTCTCAGACACCGTATATTGTGAGAGTGGAGTTTGCCTCATGTGACCTCTGTGCCACATACCTGACATAATACCATGTTAAGGAGGTGTACCTTTGTTGGAGTGCTACTACCCCTGTGTGTTAATAAAGATCCTGTGCGTGATCAGAGTTAGATAGTGAAATGTTTCCCATCACCTGTTGTTGAACTTCAACTTACATCATACCCAGACAACACAGTCCAGATTTTTTCTTTGCTATGTCTGTTGTGAACTGAACTTGGACAACTGCTCAAACACTTTCCCACAAAGTAAAATGTGCAAGAGTTGTGTTCAGTACATTGCTTTGCAATGCATTGAAGACATCTCTGGCACTCACCTTATTAGATATCTGAAGGAAACAAAGACATGATTTGTATAAAAAAAGTGCATTTTTATTGGGGGAACACATGATACACATGGCATAATTTTTTTTCTTTGGAGGGAGTGCAGGTGTGGATGCTTTCACCAACTGTCTGGCTACTCTTGTGTCTCTTGGGGTTGTTGAGGGTGTCACACTTTTGGGGGGGAAGTGATTGCACTTGACCCCTCAGTTGACTGTTGGACTCTCTCCACAAGCAGCCTCTGAATGTGATTATGCTCACATATTTCAATGAGCAGCTGGCCAAGCATGTATGCTGTAGTTCTGTGTGGAGGATGGCATTCTGGTATTCCAGACCACTGACACTGGCAGCAGTTCTCTCCATGATGTGCAGACACCTCCTGTTTAAGCATCTGGTCTCCCTCAGGAGCCTCTTGTGGATGCTGATGTACTTCTCATATATTCTGTTGGTTCTATTATCTGTAGCAGATGATGAGGTAGTGGATGCTGCATGTGGAGATGCTGCTGATGCCTCTCCTCCTTGCTCTGTTTCTGTCCATTGACCGGTGGTTCCTTCCTTGTCCAAGTGGCCCTCTGATGCTGCATCTGCTGGTGAGGCAAATGTATCCACAGGTAAGACTGGGCCAGCATGTGATGCATTTGAGGGTGAGAGTTCAGCCCCCACAACATCTATGATCTCCTCATTGATGGCAAAATCCTGTTCACCTGGTTCTGTATGTGCTGCTTTCTCCTTCATTACTAACAATCAGGCCCTTGCCACATAGCACTGTTTTCATCTCAGAAATACATCACTTCCTCACCCAAGATACAAACAAAACTGTAATTCATAAGTTCATCATCTCAACTCTCCTAGCCATCCTTCCTTGGGGATTTGAGATGAGGGTGATTAAATTAATATGGGATTGAACCCTAATGCCCACCCCCTGTGTTATACTTTCAGTCTAAAAAAGACACATCTGAACCCAAAGCTCACTCCTGAACTTTAGAGTGGGTCTGAAATTATGGAGAGCCTCTGGATTACAAGGCCCACCTCTGACCTGTAAGCCACATCTCAAAACCAGGAGAGACATCAGACCCCAAAGTCCACCCCTTGACCTGTACTGAGGGTCATAAAGCCTAGAGATGTCTCTTTTTCCATCCTTACTTGAATTATATGTTGTAGAATTATCCATTAGCTATCTATTTTGTTGCTGGCCCTCTGTTACGAAACATATTTCTTAAATGGTGGAGGATTCTAAAAAATTGGTGGGAGGATTAAGGAAAAAAAATCACGCTAAGGCATAGTTCACATGGGCATTTTCAACACCGTTGTTTCCTACGCTGAGTTGAAAGCACCAAAATGCTTCCCATTTTGGAATAGTCTGTTCGTGCAGACGATTTTACCTTTTGCCTTGCAGCATGAACACAGCCTGCTAACGCTTGTGCTCAATGCATGACGCAGGAAAGTTTCAGCCCTGTTTAGCTTATGTAAATGCAGTACAGTGTTCACGTCGATGACTGGATCAATTCATTGCTCAATACATCAATCCAGTCAATGGCCAGTTCACTTGGGAGTCTGCAAATAACATTTGGCTGACAACCCCATATGCCAGTGATTAGTTCCACAGGCGTAAAGCCCTCGGTGTCACCATGACTAGGGGAACTCTAGAACTATGTACCAGCTTTGACAAGTACATTTTGAATTGTGCTGCAACTCAGAGCATTTAAAACACCCATGTGAACCTAGCCTAAAGGGGCCTAGGGATTTTTTGTTAGATTAGCAAGTCCTACTTTTTCATTGTGAAATAAAATATGCTGTAACCTTTCTTTTGACTATATAAATAGTTTTGCTTTTTGTATTTGTCAGCAAAGGGAAATATCACATGTAAGTACAGTGTAAGGTATAATAAATCTAAGTAGGAGTATCTTGAACCAAGATATGTCTTATTATAAACTTAGCTAAAGTGTACTGTCTAAAATGTTGAAATTCCAGTTTATATTCCTGATTCCTGGATTGTGATTATCATAAATGAAGACAAAGGTGAAATGGAATCAGGCAGATGTTTATTTGATCTGAACTCAGTGTTTACATTTTTCCGATGTGGGTTGGAATGGAAGTGGCCCTGGCAAGTCTATTTTCTGTTATTCTTACCGGCATTACTGGGATGCTCCAGTGAAAGCTACAAAGATACTCATTCCATGCAGAATAAGAGTACAATATGGAATATACTTAACCCTCTGAGTGCCACAATGAAGAGCAGTGCATTAGTTTGTGTGACTGCCCAGTGATGGATATAAGCATATAATTTAACCTATAATTGGTGTCTGTCATTTCAGGATGAAATTGGCTTTTACTTTTTGGTGGTTTCGTAGTTTTAATTAACAGGATTTTAGTTCTGTGTGATCTAATCTGATAAGAGATTAGTGAAGTTTGACCTTCTTAATGGGCAAGGATTTTATTTTTAATCCAGCTGGGGTTTAAATGGAAATGGCCTGAATAGGGTTTTTTTACACCTTCCTCTAGATCAACAAGGTTAATATGGCAGCGGCTGAACTTCAGGGACTCATGTCTTCTTTTGGCCTCATCAACTATATTACTATGATTCATTATTTATCTGAATCCTAAACAAATGTATACTGTGTATCCCTGCAAAAATATTATTTTATATGTCATATATAACTAACAATAGCGTGGTACGAACAGATCCAGTCAGTAAATAAGAGCAAGCAAAAACAGCAAACAGGAAGCTCTGAGTAAGCGCCATTGCAAGGAAGAGGCGGCTTTATAAAAAGACCACAAGATAACAAGAGCTTTACTAAACACTGAATCAGGCAACAGGCAATCTCTGGAATGGACTAAGACAAGCAGAAGGTGTCACTAAGCACAAACAAATTTTTTGAATGGCACAGAATCACTTCACCCACCTGACATGCAAAGGCAAATAAGGGGTCAGCTGCCAGCAAATCAGCACAGACACGATGCAGGCAAGGAAATCTAAGGAAGGGGGCCATGCAATGCTACTCAGGATTCTGCACAGCAGATAGAGAGAGGTAGCCTATGGCCTAAAAACCCTTAGGCTGGATGGGGGAAATGCAAGGAAACATGGATGGCAGTGGAAGATGGGCAGGGGCACTGAATGTTGGGACTGAACTTCAACAGGGGCCTTGGTGGCAGGGTGGGAAGACTGGGTAGCATAGAAGCAAACATGTGGCACTGAACTGACTGGTGGACTCTTCTGTTGAAAGGGAAACATGTTGAGCTTTGAATGTATGTATATATATATATATATATATATATATATATATATATGTATATATATATATATATATAGTCATGGAAGTTGGGTTGCACGCGCTGGATACAGTGTTTGACCTGGGTGCTTGTATCAAATAGAAAAAGTACATGCAGTTTAGAGGTTTGTAGAAACGGCACACACAGGATCCTTTTGCAATGTGAAAGATGGTTACATTTATTTGAATCAAATAAATGTAACCATCTTTCACATTGCAAAAGGATCCTGTGTGTGCCGTTTCTACAAACCTCTAAACTGTATGTATATATATATATATATATATATATATATATTTGATCTGCAGTGGTGGCTGTATGGTGATTGGCATGTTGGTCAATGCAGGCAGAGCTTTCCTTACTTCTGTTTTCTGACTTTGACGTTTTTGAAGTAGAAATAACTCCCCCGTCTTTACTGAATCCAATTCATTCAATCTTAGACTCAGAAAGTGAAGGAGAAGAACTGATGAGTACCTAGGGAGAGAAGGGTTGGTGGTATGCAAGTATGTGGAGGACATTGAGTTTATTTTCTTAATGGGCATTAGTTGTGGTGGTTGAACTTGAAGTGGATTGACAAGATAGTTAATTGCAGAACTCTCTTCCTTTGTTTTTCTGATTTTGAACATTGTGAAGTAATTAGAAACAACTCCCCTTTCTCTGAATACTAAGGGTTAGGAGGTGATGGAGAATAATTAATAATTGTTAAAATGTTATATTTGAGAAAAAAAGTGATTACAACATAGCTAAGCATGCATGTATGGGTATCCTATTGAAATGTCAGCATCTATTGGGTGACCATGAATACAGCGCATTAAAGGACAATAATGTCCCAGAAAAATTATTTATCATTTTGTAGTGATTAGAAACTTGAACTAAATGAAAAAATCCCTATCTCCCAAACCGCTATGGTTTGGGGGATATTCCTATTCAAAGTTCCCCTCTCCCTCCCCTTACCCTGACGTCAGCACTGTGCTGACTGCAGGGGAATCCTGTCCGGGGACCAACTGGCAGCTCTGCAGCAGAGCCGCAATCACGTTATTTAAAAAGAATTACTCCATTGGAAAGGTCTACAAAGTGTTCCTGGTTTGCACCCACACTTTGTAGACCATTCCAATGAAGTGATTCGTTTTAAATAACATGATTGCGGCTCTGTTGAAGAGCCTCTGTGTGTCAGCTGACATGGATCTCCTGCTGTCATCTTTACATCTGACAGCAGGAAACGTCAAACTTTCACAGTGCATATCTCTCAAACCATAGCGGTTTAACAGAGAGGTTTTTTGCATTTAGTTCAACTTTTCAATCACTACAAAATGATACATATTTTTTCTGGGACATTACTGTCCCTTTAAGAATGTCGCCGGAATCAAAAGAGCGATATCAAATAGAGTGCAACATTCAATATATACATATCAATGCAGTGATGTATTTTGGCTTTGTGCTGCCCTAGGCCTGACTAAACTCACGCACCCACCTAATCTTTATGTGCCCCACCCCTTCATGTCCAGGCCACACCTCTTCCTGTTTCAGATCCACCCCTTTCTCTTTTGAACACGTCACAACTAGAACGCATTTCAACAATGTGGCACTTAAGTTAGTTGCTGCAGGAATGCCAGACCGAAGCAGGAATGCCAGACCGAACCCTTCAGCTGAACTGTCCAAACCTCATTGCACTGAAATGCACTGCACTGGAATCATCTCAAAAATCTAAGTGGGATATAAGGTGTTAGAAACACAAATTGTCCACATGTTCTTTAAAGATGCATTCATGGTCTGGAAGCTTAAACTAATTAAATAATTGCCAGTTAGCTGGGCAGGGATGACAATTTTTTTGTCTGGGTAGTCATAGAAGTGGGTAAGAAAATAGGGTAAGAAAATAGCTGCAAATTGGCCAGGGTGAAGTTAATTGTTTGGGTTCTGTTAACCCTTTGAGTTCCAGGGGGTACGGAATGCACTGCAAAGCATTGCTTTCCGTACCCCCTGGCACTCAAAGGGTTAAAAGCCACATGACCGAAGTGATCTTAAAAGCCTTTTCAATACATTGCATTTATTTTTTCAATATAAAGAAGATTCCTTCTTGCTGAACAAAACAATTAACCCTTAAGGCAACCAGAAACAGGCCCTCCAGCTCAGGAGCTACAATTCCCAGCCCAGTCAGGCAGTGATCCAGCTGAACAGTTGGTTGTGCATGATGGATGTAGACCTCAACAGCTGATCTAATGCCAGGGCTGATATTATATCCAGGGGTCTAACACACACTGCAATGCCCATGTGTATATAAGCACCCCAAGTCAACATCTCTCAAGCCATTGAAAATTAAATCAAGAGTTCCTGCTGAGGGGGGGAAGATGTCATAGAGACAGTTTTTTTTCTGTTTTCCTTTTTTTTCTGTGATAAAATAAGACCATGAAAGTGGGTGACACTTACTGTACACATGAGGGCAAATTAACATTTTATTTCACCAGTTTTAGTGTACTAGCAAATGCCAAATTTTGCCTTGGTTAGGTGTCCGTTCTTTTATTGTAATACAAACTGAGGCAATTATTTCTGAATATACTTGACTGCACTTTTATACTGAAAGGAACCTTCTCGCCCTGTGTACAAATCGGCAAGCAACTTGCTGTTTATACAGAAGCAGAAGGGATGAACGACCCTCTGTGTTCTTTTGTTTCTTCTTAAAGCTCTTAAAGTACAAGTTCAATTAGGGTACAAAACAGTAACATAAGCAATGAGGTAAAGAGTACCTGGTAAGAGATTCTGCCAGTCCCTGATGGCATTACTAAGCTCCCGCTCTAACTCACTTGACTTCTCAGCACATCATGCTCACTCACTGCTGCTTGTACTGAGGAGGGCAAAGATGGATTACAGTGTGCGCAGCGTGGTGTGTATCTTATGATGTGCCGTGCGCATTTGACCAAGATGCCACCACGTGAGCAACATGGCTGAGTGCTCAAGGGAAGAAAGTGAAGGAATCCCGATTGGCTGAAAGATGAGGCAACATGAAAGTGCAGGGCAAAAGCATGGGAAGCTGTGTGTGTGATACTGTGTGCCACTGCCATCCCCTGTAAAGTGCCGCCCTAGGCCTAGTTGGCCTAGGCCAAGATACACAACTGTATCAGTGTATGTCTCCATCTGTGCCTTAAACCTTTGTGTACTAGAGAGGTCTGCAACATATTGCAAAGTATTGCGGACCTCTCTGGCACTCAAAGGGTAATAACTATTTGTCTCACTCCATATTAACAACTCACTCCTTCAGCTTTAGTGCTCTCCTGTTACTGGGTCCTGTGTTCTATTTCCGATATCGTATATAGAACACATGGCCCAGTAATAGGAGAGCACTGCACTGTGGCCCAACCTATGCAAATATCTTTATTATTTTGAAGCTAAATTTGCTAGTATGTTCATATATTGTGGCATGATGTGGGGGTAATCAACATTTGTCTAATTTTGGAGTGGTATCATTGTGTAACGTTGATCAGTCTGCTCTCTGGTCTGCTTGTCTTGTGCTGAGACTGCGTACTCCTCTAGCGCTCAAAGGGTAAATCAGTATATCTCCATCTGTGCCTTAACCCTCTGAGTGCCAGAGAGGTCCGCAACTCATTGCAATGCATTGCTGACCTCTCTGGCACTCAAAGGGTAATAACTCTTTGTTTCAGTCCATATTGACAGCTCCCTCCTTCAACTGCAGTGCTCTCCTGTTACTTGGTCCTGTGTTCTATATCTGATATCGGATACAGAACACATAACCCAGTAACAGGAGAGCATTGCACTGTGGCCCTACCTATGCAAATATATTTATTGATTATTTTGAAGCCTCTGCCCTGTGCTGGGCTCTTCCTCCACCTGGCACTCTTCCTCTGCCCCTCCTCCCTGCTCATCTCTCTTCCTCTGCACCTTCTCCCTGAGACAGACCTGAGTGGAAACTGGGATCTGTCATCCACATCCCAGACAGATCTCAGTCTCCTCTCAGGTCCGCCTCTCAGCCTCCTCTCAGCACAATACAAGCAGACCAGATAGAAGATTGAGCAGCGTTACACCATTATACCACTCCAAAATAAGACATATGTTGACTACCCTCACATCATGCCACAATATATGAACATACTAGCAAATTTAGCTTCAAAATAATAAAGATATTTGCAGAGGTGAGGCCACAGTACAGTTACTAGGTCATGTGTTCTATATACGATATCGAAATAGAACACAGGACCCAGTAACAGGAGAGCACTGTGGCTGAAGGAGTGCTGCTGGGGATATGGGTGTAGTGCTGATGGCAGAAGCACTCCCTGCTGTGTGCTCAGTGTTTTCCCTTTGTCACAGAATGGTAGGTGGTAGGGGTGGTAGCAGCAATATCTGCTGCTGGTGGGTTCTAGAGTATCTGAGTCACAGAGGATGTGGTAGCGGTGGTCGGGGTTAGCAACACTATCTGATTGACTATGTTGCTATGCTGTGTACTACTGCTACTACTAGGACTGCTGTTGCTGGATTCCTCTACATCATCAGCAGCATTTCCCCAATTACTCTTACACATTTATGGCAGTAGCAGAAAGGAGGAAATTCTGTGAGTTTTCAATATGCAGGAATTTTCACGGAAAAAAGAATTGTAAAATCATGGATTTTCCATTAAAATTTCAGCAAGAAAAAAAAATAAAACTAACTTTTCATCCATCTCTAGCGGCTACCTGTGGATAGGGAAACAAAGCTGGGTAAGAATGTGCATTTGTTGTTTTGTGGCTACCAGTAAGACAGTGGAACAAGGCTGGGGTATCCGCCAGTGTATGTGTGGAAAATACACAAGCAAATTCTGCAAATTACATTAAGAAAAATTTGGGCCACCATCAAGATTGATCTTGCCAGAGATTCTGTGGCTTTATTAGGTTTTGAAGATAGGCTTATTTGGAGACATGAAATTTGACAGAGTGTGACTGATATAAAGCTAATAGGTGATACCTTGTTAGCCATAGTAAAATCAGGAGACTGGTAAAGTAAATGTGATACATTTATTGGCCAAATGGCCACTGGAGGTGAAAGCAAATTATTCTTTAGACTCCGGTACAGGCATCTGTTTTTAGTTGGCCAAGTGGTACAAGATGTATTTCCCTTTTGATGTGTGAATAGCTCCAGTAAATTTAGTATTGGAGCATGGTAGTGGATTCGATAGGATGCAGCTTGTGAGGAATCACATAAATTTGATATTATGAATGTTGAGGGAAGCTGCAGAACTGGTTAGAAGAATAGGTTCAGTTGTGAATAGTATATAAGACAACATGTAAGGGAGAACACAAAGTTTTAAATGATTCAGTAGGTTAATGCTAGGGATTTAGCCTTAATACAGGAGGATTGTGAAGTCAGTACAGCTGAATGTGTAATGCAGCATTAGGTGAGTTATATGAGTCTGGTCTTTTGAATGGATTAGAGTAGAGCTCCTCAAACCTGTTACACACCCTCCCACACCAAAAATGCAAGTTTTCTAAATATTCTCAACTAAGCAGATAAGACTGTCGTTAGAACAGGTGAATCATTCAGAATTAATGAGTCAGTGAATGATCCACCTGTTAGCTGAGGATACACTGAAAATGTGCACAGCTGGAGGGGCTTGAAGAGAAGTATAAGCTCTATGTAATATTGCAGGTTTTTCTATTCCAGTTCTAATGGTCCACCAACGATATAGGATTCAGATCTTCTATCTTCTCTATCAAAAGCAAAGGTGGGTCTATCAATATGACTGCCCGAATGATTAATTCATCAGTGCACATGTTAGGAGGTCATTAATACTGATGGGTTCTGATGACTGGAAATGAAAACCCCTCAATTGGAGTAGTAAGAGTTGGGTTTTGACAAGGGTTATTCTCCAAAGGTACTGAGAAAAGCAATTGCTCTTCTGAGAGGCTAGAAATGTATGCATGAGAGCGTATTTGGGAAATAGTGACAAGCCTCTAGCGCACTAAAGATGCTAACAGTGACAAGCCTCTGGAGCACTTAGATTATAAGCTCCTTGAGGCAGGGTCCCTTTCCTAGTGTATGATTCCCTTGCTGCACTTTCCCTCACAAATAATGTAATGATTGTACTTAACCTTAATGCTCTTAACCCCAGTTCTGTCGTTTTTTTGTATTGTATTATTTCAACTTCTGTTAAGCACTGTGTACATGTATGGCGCTATGTGATAAGGCTGTGCCTGTAATTGTGGGAGGAGCTGGAGGACTACTTAATCCCCTGGCTCCCCCTCTTACTCCTCTCACGTCACGAAGATTTTGGCCGTTACGCCGCCGACGCAGTCACGTGAGTATTCAGTCGTTCGTCGTCTTCAACAAAGTAAGTGCTTTCTTCCAATGTCCAACTTCGTATCCCGCTCAAATCCTGCTCATCTTACAATGTACTCCGTTCTCACATACATCCCCACAGATATCGGCATCCGAACCAGGAAGTGACGTCACTTCCTCGTGGCACGTCTATTCTATCTGTAGCGTTACCTTTACCTCGTGCACGATTCAGGCAGGTACGCTACATCAATCCAGCTCCAACTCAACCATATCTCCTTGGGGTCACCAATTCAATTAAGTCTCAAAAGAATCTCAGGTGACTAGTAGCTTCAAGTTATATCCTAGCTTCTCTTACCTTCAGTCAATAATTGTACTTCACTTGGCTTAAGTCATTTTCAAAAATCAAGCTGTAATGTGTTGCCCTTATTCTTATACAGTACAGTAGTGTAACTCTCTATAGGTTATATTAAATACTTTATTAAGGAACTTTAATATCTACTTCTGTGTTATGTGTGTACATGCATAATTATCAGCATAATGACATTGTTAAAGGCAGTAAGGTCAAAACTAAGATTTAATATCTCATTGGTTTATAAGTTAGGTGGTACTTAAATATTCCTGCTTTTTGTTTCTTTCCGGTACATTTGTATCTCTACCCTTGTTAAAAAAAAAAAAAAAAAAAAAAAAAAAAAACTTTATTTATCTCATGTCTCTTTACACATTACAGCTCTATAGATATACGTATCTGGTGTTAATCGATCATTTCCAGTAAGTGTAATAATCAATCTATACTATCTTTCAGCTCTCCTTAGAGCTTCAGTAAGCTAATTCTCATTTTTCATCACAGAGGTTGTAGGTCAGTCACCTTACCTCACATCATGAGGCCGAAGGTCACCTCCACCTTACCTCTCTATTTTGTATGCCAAAGGTCACATTCTCCTTACCTCTTGGAGGCCGAAGGTTTCTGTCACCTCACCTCTTAAGTTGAAAGTCACTATCTCCTTACCTATAATCAGAGGCCTTAGGCCACTGTCTCCTTACCTCTTCAGGGAGGTCAGAGGTCACCGTTACCTTACCTCTCAGGAGGCTGAAGGTTCATTCAATTCTTTACCTCCTACCAAAATTAGAATTATTTTTCCTTCATACACTTTGGAGGCCGAAGGTCACCGTCACCTTACCTCATTTCAAGGCCAAAGGTCACTGTCTCCTTACCTCTTCTCTGAGGCCGAAGGTTACCGTCTCCTTACCTCTCAGGAGGCCGAAGGTTCATTCAATTCCTTACCTCCTGCTTAAATTAGGTTCTTACTTCTTTCATACACTTGGAGGCCGAAGGTCACCGTCACCTTACCTCATTTTAAGGCCGAAGGTCACTGTTATCTTACCTCTAGGAGGCCGAAGGTTAACCATAACCTTACCTCCTTACAAATACGTTCACTATCACCACTGTCACTTCATTGGTTACACCTCAACTTTTAAAAATTTCGTACTTACCTCGCTGTGTTATAATATGGCTTACTGTTAGTACGCCTCGCCTCATGTTCATTATTGTATTCCTCTTCAGATTAGGCTCATTGTGCAACCATGTTCACAGGAGCCCACGTTATGAGGAACTTACGCTTTTGACATACGACAAGGCACATACTCTTTACAGGACAAGTAGATTACGTCATCCAGGTGGGAGTTTGGTGTGTTAGGTTCCATTTTCGGTCAATCTAAATCTCTCCTATAGTACAAACGCAACTTTTCCGGTTATCGTAACCATGACACACTCATCTTAATTCCCTGGCGAATTCTACTTTCCAAAAAAAAAAAAAAAAAAAAAAAAGTTTTCACGACGAGGTAATTTCATTCACCTATTACTCCATCTCCAGTTAGGCGGTGTTGAAGAATTCTCAGCCACGTCTTCAAGGTCTATTCTTCAGGTCACTAGTATTGGGGTAGATTATATTTCCTTTTCTAACAATGATGAATCTCGTTTTAGAATACCGGCCATGGAAGATTCTAATGCTCCAGGGACCTCAGGTTCTGAGCCTCCAAGAGCCATGCAAATCACACCTCGTAAACGTTCATCTACATCTGCTGGTTCTTCATACAGGTCATGGACTATCGCTAAACTGACAGCAGAACTCAATAGAAGAGGAATTCATTACTCTACATCCGCTAGAAAAAATGAACTTTACAGATTACTGTGTGACAACACTATTACCAATCCCATTCATCTTTCCCCAGTCACAAATCCAGGCGGTTCACCCACTCTTTCCCTGCCTCATTCCCCTGGTATACCTTCACCACAAACAGATCAGTCACAAAAAATCATCCAAATGCTTACAGAACTTACTTCCACCGTATCCGAGATACAGACAAGGTTATCTAACTTAGAAAATAATAATCCTCACATAACTCCATCCATCATACCTTCCAACACATCGGAACAATCAGGTAATGCAAACATGCCCCCTCGCATTACACCTGCTCACATGATTCCTCAAAACTTACGCAAAGATATACTGGAAGGCAAAGAAGTCAACCTAGCGGCTATTCTGTTAGCTTCACAAGACCTTATGGAAAATAAGACTGTGAATTGTGGTGAAGTGTCAGTCACTCTTAAAACTAAAGATCCTAGATTAGCTCGGAAATTAACTATTCCAGAATTTGTTTTAGCTTTTAGCGTGTACAGAGACATTGTCTGCTCTACTTCCTCTCACAGACGTCAGGAATTAGATACATACATGTATACACTGGTTGACTTGGGTCATAGATATGGCGGTTTCGCCTATTATGATTATCACAAATCATTCGCTGCTAAGGCGGCCGCCGCTTTGTCCCAATTCAATTACCACACCGACTGGAGCTTTCTGGACAACAAACTTTTTTGCCGACATTTTGCAGGTCTCAAGTTACCTACATGCCAAATATGCCATGCAAACACTCATTCGACTCAATTATGTCCATCTTCTATTACCTCCAACCAATCAGAGCCCCCATCCACAAGTAGATCTCAGGACTCAAATTCCTCATTTGAACAAACTACTCGCCCTACAAAAGACAAAATGGGTAGGACTATCCATTACATAGGCAACTCACCAATATGCAATAATTTTAACAGCAAAGGATGCTTTTTCAGTGCATGTAGGATGCTACACCAATGCTCCCTTTGCCATAATTCCCACTCTAGGATAATTTGCCCCAAGAACCTTTCCATTAATAAAGGATCAAGATCCATTAACCTGTCAAAGTTGCAGTCTCTACTTCTTCTTCACCCAAACACCACTCTTGCTAATTATTTAATCTCTGGTTTCACGTTAGGGTTCCATACGGGTATCAATCGTTGTCCTGAGACATCCATTGAATGCCCCAACCTATTATCAGCTACTTCTGACCCAGACACTGTAATCAAACTCATCCAAACAGAGCTAGAGAAAGGGTTCATCATAGGCCCCTTCTCATCTCCTCCATTTCCTACCTGGAGAATTAACCCATTGGGGATAGCTTCCAAAAAATTCCAACCTGATAAAAAAAGACTGATTATAGACCTCTCTGCACCTCATGGTTCTACTCAACCCAGCATAAACTCTTTGATTCCATCGGAAGATATGTCCATGGAATATGTTAGATTAGACGATGCTATTAATCATATTCTACAATGTGGTCAAAAGTGCTGGTTATCCAAAACTGATATATCAGACGCATTCAAATTATTACCAATCGTACATTCCTTGTGGCATCTCCACGGTATACGTTGGGATCAAAAATATTATTTCGCTACAAGATTGGTGTTTGGCTCCAAGAGCAGCCCAAAACTTTTCGAATATTTTGCTGACACTCTGGCTTGGTTAATTCTTAACATTTCCAAATGTCCACTGGTTATCCATTATCTAGACGACTTCCTCTTGATTGAACCTCCTAATTCTAAACCCCTTAGTCTGTCCAAAGTTCTTAACTTATTTAGTGACTTAGACATACCTACCGCACCCCACAAAACAGTTGGTCCATCACACATTATTGAATTTCTAGGGATCACGCTTGATACCATTCTCATGGAAGCAAGACTACCTTCAGACAAACTAGTCAGGATTAGGAACCTTTTACATGAATTTACACTCAAAAAAGAATGTCACATTTCAGAACTTCAATCTCTTTTAGGACACTTAAATTACGCTACAAAAATAATGCCCCAAGGTAGGTCATTCACCTCTCATCTGATTAAGTTACTATCTAGCAACACTCCACATGTGATGTTGGATAGTGAGGCCAGATCAGATATCGCTATGTGGGATGAATTCCTTAAGAATTGGAATGGACGTTCCCTGTTTTTTCCCTTAAAATCAAATAACGCTATTCTGGTATATTCAGACGCTTCAGCTGGGAAAGGTTTCTCCGCCATTACTGATTCTCAGTGGTTTGCCGAATCCTGGCCAACTGACGTATACCACATGCCAAAATTCTTCACCACATCCTCATTGTTTGAAATTTACCCAATAGTAGCAGCAGCAGCATTGTGGGGCTCGGCATGGTCAGACCAACATATAATTTTCCACACGGATAACCAAGCTTTATCGAGCACTATTACAAAAGGCAGATCTAAGAATATCCATATCATGAAGTTCCTCAGGAAGTTAGTCTTTTTAGCACTCATACACAACTTTCACTTCACATGCACCTTTCTACCAGGTTATCTCAACAAAGCAGCTGACCTTCTCTCTCGTTTCAAATTCCAACAGTTTTTCCGGTCACATCAGCAGACAACTCTACAGCGACTCTCACCTCCACCTTTCAAAGAACTCGTCATGAATTAAATTACTACGTTAACAAATCAGATGTTATCATCAGTCGGGCTCTCGCACCTAACACACTAAGGAATTATAATAGAGCATGGCAATATTTCAATAAATTCATCACTAAATTCAAACCTCCTGAACCTTTTAGTATCACCTGTATTCTAGCCTTTGCCGCTCACTGTTCATCTGACCTACAACTCTCACCACTTACAATCAAAGTTTATTTAGCAGGGATTCAACATCATATCAACCTCAACTCTCCCAACCAGATATCTATTTTCTCTTCCTACAAAACCAAACTTTTTCTTAAAGGTTTGGCTAAATCACAATCCAATACACTCTCGCACCGATTACCGATAGATGGTAAACTCTTTAGGAAATTGGTCATTCTTCTACATTCTCAACCTTTTGACTTAATGACAAATAATGTAATGATGGCTGCTATTCACTTGGCCTTCTTTGGCTTCCTGAGACCTAGTGAATTTACCATCTCAAATTCTCATTCAGCATTTCTTAAATTGGGTCATTTATCACTCCATAAAGATTCCTTCACTCTATTTCTTACACGTTCCAAAACAGATCAATTAGCAGCAGGTACCCACATCACTTATCACGCTACTAACGACACTTGGTGTCCAGTATCTGCCATTAAATCACTTATCTCACTATTGCATGATAAACCCGCTAGTTCCCCGCTACTTCCAATCAACGGGGCCCCGCTATCCACTTCCATATTTATTCAACACGTCCGTTTTCTCCTATCTATGTTGGGTTTAAATGCTACTCTATATTCAGGCCATTCATTTCGCATAGGCGCAGCCACTACAGCTTCACGTCAACAGGTTCCTCCACACATCATTCAGAGACTAGGTCGATGGAAGTCAAACTGTTTCACCCGCTATGTCCACAATCCGATTTTAGAAATCAAGAGAGCACAACAAGCAATGTTAAAATAACCATGTACTCCTTTCAGTCATTGTCAATTAAAAAAACTTTTCTGGATATTTTGCCTCTATTCAGGTTTACTTCTTCACGCCCCTCCTGATCATTCAGACCGGGGTTTAAGGCACATATCACTACTGGTCTGTCTAATACTATCACTACGCTGTATAGATCCGACCACAAGTGATAAGGCTGTGCCTGTAATTGTGGGAGGAGCTGGAGGACTACTTAATCCCCTGGCTCCCCCTCTTACTCCTCTCACGTCACGAAGATTTTCCCCTCCCAACTCCCCCCTTGTTCTTTCAGTTAAATATAAGTGGACCCTCTATTCAGGTTTACTTCTTCACGCCCCTCCTGATCATTCAGACCGGGGTTTAAGGCACATATCACTACTGGTCTGTCTAATACTATCACTACGCTGTATAGATCCGACCACAAATAAATAAAGATACATACATACATACACTAAAGATGCTAACTGCAAGGTCAGATGTCCAAGCCTCAGTTGAGCTGGAGACTGGACCAGGAGGAGTGCTCAGAGAATTGTACAGCAGAAGGATAATAGAAAGATGACAAAGAATCCAATAATGCAGGTATAGCCAACCAGGATAAACCAGTAACTAGAATAGAAAATATACTTTTAAGGGTAGCTGATTGTGCAGGCACATGTCCAGAGAACAACATCAACTGGATACCTTAAGGATATGGTGAAGGAGAGTTATTACCAAGGAGGTGAACAGAAGGGAAGCGAGGTTCACTGGGACAGCAGACAGAAGGTAAGCGAGGTTTGTTAGGTGGCGGACTGAAGAGGTTTGAGGTTTGCCAAGGTGGAGGACAAAAGGAAATGGTCAAAGTTGGATATGCTGAAGTTAAAGCCAGAAGATCAGTCAGGTGAGGTGAGGTACACAATCTGAGATGAAGAATCATAGTCAGACAGGCAGTAATCAAAGCAGAGATATAAGTCATGTGAGGAGAGGTGTACAATTGCAGAGAAAGAATGATAGTCAAACAGGTAGTATTCAAAGCAGGGAGATCAGTCAGAAGAGGAAAGGCAGACAATCAGAGACAAGGAATGATAGTCGGACTAGCCAAGGGTCAATTCAGAATTTAGAAGTAGACTAAGTATTTAAGAAGCACCACAACAAATAAATGTAATTCATAGAATGGGCATAGAGTCAAAGGGATGGAAGGTTAAAAGACATAACTCAACATAACTCCCAAGCAGGACATCTCAGCGTCTTTGTCTAACAGTTATATGCAGTAGATTTTCGCTTTTGCTTGATCTGCCAATCTGTGGCTCCCCAGCAGTCCTGTACTATCACTGCCTTCTACTCTGTCAGTGAGCCCAACAAGCAGGACTTAAGATAAGTCCATTGCAGGACCAAGTTGTTGATAATTAATCATATACCCGTTTCAAACGAATGAATAGTCCCTTGAGTGCGATTTACCCCCAAGTTTACTGTATGCTGCTTATCTAAAGAACATGCACCAGGGCCCATGAAAGAAAATATTGAGCACCTCTACACCTTTTATCTATACCTTATTTGGGTTCCTGTGTCCCTTTAGGACACACCTTAGGGGCTGGATTCTATTGCAGGTGCTAATTTTATCACTGCTTTTATCTCCAAGGTTCCCCACAGACTTCAAAAGGAAAATGTTTGATAAAACAGGTGTTAACATTTATCACCTGCAATAGAATCTAGCCCTGGGAAAGCAGTATGACAGAGTTAGAGTAAATGAATTCAAGGATCTGTAACCTCGATATCCTAGGATCTACTTTGTTTTCTGAATTATAAAAACTATATACATCCCAATTACAAATGCTCTGAAACTTAGCTTTATTGCCAGGAATATAAAAAAAAACATTGTTTCACGTAACAGATGTGCAAAACTATTAGCAGAACTCCTCCATCTCTAATTATACAGATTAAAACATGCATTGGTTGCATGTGCTCTTTTGTTGCTATTTGTCTCTTTCTCCTTCGTTTTAGCTGCCTGACATTTTAGCTGTCTGTCTTCTCTTGTATCTGTTTCTTTTAGTGTTGGTCTCCATCATATTCTGAGTATGATGAGAATTGAATTACAACAAGACAGAGAAAGAGACAAATATCAACAAAAGAGCACATGCACAAGGGTGTACACGCACAGACAAGTGAATGCATGCAAGAGAGGGAGCACATGCAGGGAGTGAGAGCACACATGAAAGAGATAACATACACAAGAGAGAGTAATACAGAGCATGCAAGAGACAGAGAGCACACACAAGAAAGAGAATGCATGCAAGAGAGTGACATACACACAGAGAAACTGAGATGGTGCCTACAAGACAGCAATAGTGAGAGGGAATGAGAAACTGAGAGAGACATAAGAATAAGAGAGAGACTGCAATAGAGAGAATATATGAAACTTGTATTGGAGAACAGCACTCAGCGGACTCTTCATCAAGATGAAAAAGTGAAGATGTAATGGTCAGAAACAATATGTCAGACCTATACTTTACTTTTATCAAGAATTGACTATTAAAATAAATTCAGTAATGGTGAGAGAAAGAATAGACGGAACAATTTTGCCTTTCTGGTGGTAGCAATCCCTTTATCCCTATGCTCATTCATTAAATTAGGAATGACCCATTCCATCAGAGCCTGAGGGGCTGAAATACTAAAAGCTACTTTGGAGTAGGGTGACAAAAATAATGTTTTCAGAGTCCATGAAAACAAAAATTTAGCTTGGTGAAATGTGAGGAAGGGAGAAGCAAGATACCAATCTGTTGAGAGTTGAGACAAACAAATCTACAATAATGGGGAAAGAGTTAAATGTTACATTGTTCATTAAGGAGGAAAACAAGAGAACTATGAAGGCAGTTCATGTGAGAATCAGACTGAAAAAATAATCTGTGGGGGGAAAAAAACTTCTGTGAGGAGGGGAAATAGAAAATGAAGATATTCCACAGCTAGGAGGTAAAGAAAATAACCCTAATTCCCAGACTATGATGTGAAGTGTGTGATGAATTCCACTTACAATGGAGTGAATTCTTGTGGTGACACCAGGCAAAGAAAAAAAATCACTAAACCACAGACTACAAGGTGAACTGAGTACTGAATTCCTCTACAAAGAGGTGAAACATGTAAGAGATAACTATATAAAAGGTGAATGTGAATGAATGGCCCACATATGGAAGAGACAAAAGTGAATAACAGAAGTGTCAAAAAGAGGCAGAATGGAGTGACTTGTAACAAATGCTGAAATTAGTGCATGTTGAATGCCTATGAAGAGATGAAAGTTGGTGTACCTAAGATAAGTATGAGAAGTCAGAGGTGACATAGAGGGGTGAAATGGATACTGAAGAAGTATTTTTATGTTGTATTAAAGAAAAGAGCAGGGGGAGGGATACAGGAAAATGTAAACATTTCATATTTATAGAAACACTCCCCCCACCACCACCTACTTTTTATTCTATATGAAAAACTCTGATAAGAAATTGTTTTGTTTTTTTATTGGGACATACACCTTTCTTTTTTGGGGGAAGGGGGTGCACCTTTAAATTGACTTGTAAGTACACAATAACATGAGTGTGTTTACTGGTATATTTTTATTATGTATTTATTTTGGAAGGTATACCTTTAAATTTGTGGGGGGGTTTGTTTGTTTTTCTTTTTACAAGGGACAAGGAAAGTGAAGGAGGCTTATTAAGTGGCAAGGCAGCAGAGGGAGACAACCGCTGAAAAGGAAACAATAAAGACACCAATGAAAGGGTGGTGGTAAAGGCACTGATGGGGGGAGAGGGGCACAAATGTAGAAGGAGCAGAACAGGCACTTAAAGAATATGTGGAGATGTTGCAGAAGAGGGAAAGGGGAGGCCATAATGGAAGGTGAGATGTGGTGTGGGACAGAAAGCAGCATAATACAGACAGACTGCAAGAGGCAGGGAAGTTCACGGTATGACCGGAATAGGAAGCAGATGGAGTGGGAAAGAAACTGGAAGAGAGAAATGGGGAGCAAGAAGGAAGGTCATAATAAGCTGTGGAAATGGATGGGGACAGAACTGACACAGGACTGACTGGCTGCATGACAGAGAGAGCAAAGGGCAAGAGCAGCTGCTCCAAGCAGGTAAGTTGAGGGAGAGAAGATGAAACTTGAGTTAGGGGGAGGTAGCAGTAAAGCCAAAATGATAATATCAGGAACACAGACCCAACTGGCTGCAAGAGAGGAAGCAGTGGATGAAGGAAAAAGACTGTGGATATGTACACTTAGATAGGTTTAGACACAATTTGAAGGTAACAGGCTACATAGAGGATATCATTATATTCATAAATTCAAATAGCAGGGACGCTGGAAGTTTATAAAGGGCTCTGGACCATCCTGAAAACACATGCATAGCATTACATGTATTATCAGGTTATAATGGCATTAAAAAACATACACATTTGATAACTATATAGTAATGAATGTGACTGAGGACTTAAGGCTTTGAACATCAGAAGGGTGTGCACAAAGCAAGTGTACCCCCCACAGCTGCCAGCTGGTCTCACTGGTCACCTTCAGAGTCCTGACAACAATAATAAGTGCATCTTCCGCCTGGACTGTCTGATCTCTGAAGTGGTGGACAATGAACTCCAACACAGAATCAGGATGCAACATGCAGATCTGACCCTGAATGTGTAAATACTGCCCTCCAGTGGCCACTGGCCAACCTTCTGCTCAGGAGAAAAGTCACATGGGAAAGGAGGAGTATGTGATCCTCTGACTTCTCTACTGAAGAAGGAGGTTGTATGAGACAGAGATCAGATCCCTTTTCACCTGACTTGGCAGAAATAAGCCCATTAGCAAGTTCATGTAAACTGGACTTATTTATTTATTTTCATTGCAATATATGAAATCTCATGTTTAGTGATATCCGAACAGGCCAGTATTGGAAACATTTTGCATTTATTACCAATCCTTTGCTTAGCCTTGAATGAACAAACTAATTCCCCACAATACAATGAGGATGAGACCACACCCCTTAGACCATCTTACTTCCACCCATTCAGCTGTATATAGAAAGGGTGGTCATAGCAACAGTAGCCATAATACATGCAGGTAACAGATTTCAACCCATCTTATCATAGACTAAACCATCTTCTTCTAGCAATGTATCATATACCATATCTTCTGCATAGCATTATCTTTTGCAGATCACCATTCACTTACCTCTTTTGTAACTGAATAAATGATTTAGTGTAACAGCAAAGTATTTTATTTATGAAGACTAATTTATAAACACATATATTGAAGCTTAAACAAACATTAATGTGAGTTTTATTGCTGTATATTAGTGTGACACACACATAAACACACCACACAGTCTGATCACCTAAAAAGAGGGAAAACAAGGTAGGAAAGAGGGACAGAGGGATTTGGGTCTCAAAGAGGGATTGTCCCTCCTAAAGAGGGATAGTAGGGAGGTATGCTGGTGGGAGATTGACATGGGTGTCAGCCATATGTCACTGATTGACAACCACATGCTCCATGTGGTTGTCAATCAGTGACATATGGCTGACACCCATGTGACAATTCACTGAAGGTTTCAAAGTGCATTACAACATCCATATCACTAACATGAATCCAGGGAAATTGCAGCAGGCTGCATTATGCTATTCATGGGTTGCAGTAACCATCAGTGGAAACATACACTTTGGGACCAATATGTTCTATTTGAGGGCCATTAGTTAAAATTTTAAAAATGCTGTGCTAGTATCACCATTGTGACCTAGGCCTAAGTGATATCAGCAATTTTTCTTTTTGTTCTGTTGGTTTGTGTTGTGGTTTGATAAAGCAGCAGTGTTGCTGCGAAACACGTTAGCGTTTAAGCCACAACTTTTAATGTTTGTAGCCAATTTGGATCTTATATTAAATTTTATACATTTTGGAAGCAGCCGTCTGATCGTTTGTTCGTTTACTTGGAGTTTGGAGTCCAGCTGACTGCTAACCCTTTGTGTGCTGCAGATCACACTCCATCCAGCAGAAGATAAAGGCTAGCAGGTGGCAGGAAGAGGACGGATTATTATCTGCAGCACAGGGAGGCACTCCAGCTGCCTCCGTGTGCTTAACAAATGGGTTCAGTACCAGGGAAAGGACACAAACAATTCAGAGATGTGAAGACAGCAAAAAAATAAAAGAATACACTTATCTTCAGGATGCGCCCACTGGCTATGCGACGTGACAATCTCGCACTGTCATGCAATGCGAGATTGTCATGTTGCACTGTTTAGCCATTTGACCTGCTGAAACAGTTGAATGGTCGCACGTTCTTCTGCATGCGACCATTCAAAAGTGAACCGTATCCAAGGGGACAAAGTTTTGCACTATCCTTCAGTTCCTTACAATCAGACCAGTTTCCTATCTTGGCTGCTGGCCACCGATATCATAACACACGACTGCTTTCAGTCAATAAGATAGGAATAGTGTTGGGGCTTTATTCAAATGCAGGAGATAAATGTTACCTCCTGAATTATCAAACATTTTCCTACTTAAGTCTATGGGGATACCTGGAGATAAAAAGCAGAGATAATATTAGCACCTGCATTTGAATCCAACCCTTGGCGAGCCCCTTCCCATTTCCACTTTAACCCTCTGAGTACCAGATGGGTATGCAATATATTGCAGGGTTAACCCTTTGAGTGCCAGATAGGTAAGCATGATTCAAACTTGCTCTGAGACTTTAAATAAGTTCTGTCAGTGTGATGTGTTCAAACCTGCTTCCCACAGAAGTCACCCCATTTCCCAAAAGGTGCTAGTCATGAACCTGCTGTGGTCAATTTGTAGGCAGGAGATTTACTTATTTAATTATGTAAATCCAAGATTTAGGAATTAAATTGCATGTTTGGGTTTATTTTTTATTCTGCATTTTATGTCATAGTAGTATGAAAAGAATATATTTGAAGTGTATTGAACACGTGTTGCCTCTGAAATTGCTAAAAAAAATAACAATCTGCAAATACAGAATGAGTTATGATGGCTCTTGTATTTCAATGTGCAATCATTAGCTTTATAGTCATTTGAATAGCATTTGTCTTTTGCTGAGCATGTGGTGCCACAAGAGGGCGTGCTCTGTACTAACAACATACAGTATCTTCTTACAGGAGAAAGGTGTGGGCAGGGGAAATATTTGCCTTGTAATTCCACAAGTTGGTGCTATTCATCTGTCAGTGGAATGCAGACAGCCTACGCCCTAAACTAGGCCCAGATGTGGGATGATGATCTGAATCTGAAACATCACTGAGTGGTGCAGTGACTATGCAGGATTCTGTGAAACTGCATGTTTGTAAGCTAAGCCATAAATAAAGTATGCTTATCATGTATCACGAGGGGAAGGCAAGAGGCCCCACTCACCCAAACATTAGTATGGTAAGGTGTTTATGCATATTGTTTGTAAATCAGTGTTACTGACTATCAGAACCTTTATAGTGGGACCAGAACATCCCTTTAATG
Organism: Rhinophrynus dorsalis; assembly: GCA_037306005.1. Lineage (NCBI taxonomy): Eukaryota > Metazoa > Chordata > Amphibia > Anura > Rhinophrynidae > Rhinophrynus > Rhinophrynus dorsalis. The sequence continues at coordinate 470,675,399 of CM074719.1, read as the reverse complement.
CAGCAGAGAAGCATAGGAATTAGGTTTGCATGGTCATCCAGTTAATAACAAAAACATATGAAAAAGTCCCATGTATCCATGCAGCAGCCATTATATATATATACACATATATTTATATATATTTATTCTATTTTAACCCTTTGAGTGCCAGATAGGGTTGCCACCTTTTCTTCCGAAAAATACCGGCCATGGCATTCCGTCCATAGACTTAACATTGGACAGAAGCCAATTTTTTACCGGCCTGCCGGTAAAATACCGGCTGGGTGTTAACCCTAGTGCCAGAGGGGCACGCAATACCCCTCTGGCACTCAAAGGGTTAAAGGTAACTAGCGCACCTCTGCAATGTATGTTCATAACCAATCTGTGGTATAGGGGAGTTCTGGTCACATTATTTATGGTCTATCAGTAATGTTTGCTAACACTGGATATCTCCATACAAACATTTGATTTAACAGTAAAAATGCTGAAAAGAAAGTAAAGACCTCAGTGAATTGTGCAATAGCTTAAAGGGATAGTAATGTTTCACAATAAAAGCATCTCTAAATAATCTTCATGGTATTTGGGCCATGGAGAGTGTTATTTCAATACTGTCAGAGTTGTAGTTCAAGAGTAATAGAATGATTAAGTGTCCCCTCCTGCCCTTTTTACTGATGTAACACTGCTCAGCTCAGAGCAGCAAGACTGTCCGGATAGATCTCAGGGAAGGACAATCGTCAGTGATCATAAGGAAAAACGTGTCAATGGGGACAGGGTTTTCCTTATGCTCACAGTAAGAAGATTGTCTCTTGCTGCAAGCTATCTGGTCAGGGGAGTAGGGGGTAGATTTAAAGTCAGGCATTAGGCAAAAAAAAAAACACCAATGGGTGTTTTAACGTATAGTAAGCCATTCAAAGGGACATGTAATGAACTGCTAACGGCAGTTCATCAAGTAATACGGCCACTACACTAATGTGTGTTTTGGCCCATGTAAAAAAAAAAAATTTGCCATTTAAAGGACTGTGTTAGCTGAAAAAATCCGATAAGGGACTCACTAACCGCACAAAACTTAAGACCCAGTTTGTTTAGCAGTAAAGTCCCTTATTGGATCTTTTGCCAGCTAACGCAGCTGTTACCTGCCAAAAATACCCCAAAGTCCTCAGTGGATGTATTGCTATGGGGCCCTAAGCCCCACATCAATACATTCAAAGTGCCTAAAACCTGTCCACAGTTAGTAGGATTAACCCTATGAGTGCCAGTGGGGTATAATTACCCCACCGGCATTCATAGGGTTAACTCGACTAAGTAAAGCTATGACGAAGCTATGCTAAGTATAATTTTAATTGGAGCTGCTGTTTTTGTGACACATTACTATCTCTTTAATGCCTCTTCCAGTTTACAGTGTTGCTTACTATGAACTGGAATATTTTCCTTTTAACCCATTTAATCCTTTGAGTGCCAGGGAGACAGTCAATTACCTCTCAGGCACTCAAAGGGTTATAAAATCCCTTTAAGCACCATAGAAGACAAATAAAAATCCTATTTTGTTGGAAATCTCAATCTCTAATGCGTCAGAGACCCCTCTAGCATTCAAAGGGTTAAACGTCCCATGTGAATCAATGGGAATTTAGGGAATGTTTAGTTGTTCCATATTGTGCACTTAGCTTGTTTCAGAATTGCACATCTTTAGCTTTTGGAATTGCACCTATAACCTTTTGCGTGCCAAAGAGGTGTCTGATGTATTGCAATGCAGTTCATTGGATACCTCTCTGGCGCTCTGAGGGTTAAGGCTTCATTCATCAAGCTAAAGAGGAACAACTTTGTAGCAGTCCAACTGATATATAAGGGGGGATACAAATTACAAACAACTGCCATTTATTTAAAAGGGATTTTAGCCCCTCTCTAGCATTTAAGTGGTTAAAAGATCAATTTAAATCAATGAGCATTTGTAATTATCACTTTGGTGCAGTTGGTTTGCTCCAGAGTTGCACCCCTTTAGCTTGATGAATAAGACCCTTAAACTAATTTTGTTATGGCTTATGTACTAAGAACTGAAGTCAAATAACTATAAATGGAGCTTTTAAAGGGATAGTATTTCCATTTTTTCAGAAATATTAGTCTTGTAGGCAGGCATTCAAAAATAAAACTAAATGCCCCCAGTCCCATCTCTCCCTATCTCAGCTCTGCGGAAGAGCCTCCAAAGGTCCTGGGACCGGATTCCTGTGCAGTCAGCTAGAGCTCTGACGTCAGGGAAATGGGAGGGAGGGGGGAATTACAAGATTAATATTTCTGAAAACATGGCAATACTATGTTTTTAAGCCTCTGAATGCAAAAGCGGTCTCCAACCCATTGCTTTGCAATATGATGAAGCCACATAGCCATTCCAGGGGTAAAGTCATATCTATATCAATGGGGATTTGGGGGATTTTTATTTATTTCCTATGCTGAGGATGATTTACTCCATAATTTCTCCAGCTCTTCTTAGTAAATCAGACCTGTTGTCTGTAACTTCCCCTTTTAACTGTTTGTGGACCAGTAGATTGTAAAATGCATTGCTTCACAATGCGTTTCTCACAGTGGCTTAACTACATGGGGTGAATTCCCAAAGGGCCCACAGCCACTGCACCTGCATGTGTGTGCCAGGGGTGCTTGTGCAGAACAAGTAATATAAACTACGTAGCCAAGCGAGCATTAAAATGTGATGGAGCTGAGGTCTCTAGGTCCTCACAAATCAGTTAATGGTAATGACCGGGATTTAACATCAACACTATATGACCAATAGTATGTTGACAACTGACCATCATACCATGGTGTCAAAGTTCCCCAAAGATGTTCAGGAGTCAGTACAGTATAGTTAAATGCAATTTATTAAAATATAAGAAAGGTAGTACACAAGTAATACAACAGGAACAAGCAGAGGGTTACAAGCCAGCAAGCATTGCCATCAAACTGCCAAGCTTGACCACACTGCTGGAGACTAGGCCTCAGCCTCTGGCAGTCTCTGCAGGAACCAGGAGCAGGAACAGGAACACAGGATCTTGATCTGACCTAGCGAAAATACTGACTCACGCCTGCCGTCAGTACGGAGTGATTTCTGATTCAAGCCTGCAGTCAGTATAGGGAAAAGGATACCTGACTCATGCCTGCAGTCAGTATCAGAGCTAGTCTGCCAGAGCCCCAGGTCCGCACTAGATTGGGTGTCTGCTAGGTACAATCGACATACATAAGAATAGTCAGACAGAGCCACAATTCAACACCAGAGAGGGTAGTCAGACAAGCCAGGTCATACACAGTTCAGGTAGTCAGCCAGAGCCACAGGTCTGCACCAGGTTGGGTGTCCACTATAGGATAGACAAAAGAATAGTCAGACAGAGCCACATGCCAGCACCAGGTTGGATGGAAGGCAAGCCAGGTCATACACAGAGCCCAAGGTAATAGAACTGTTTTGAACAACAACGAAAGGGCAACTGAGTCAGGACTCAGACTGCCCTTTAAACCCCTCCTCAGGAAGTAGGTAGGAGGAGCAGGCTCAGAGGAAGGAAGTAGGTAGGAGGAGAGTACAGGAAGCATGGCATAAAACAGAGGCCTGCTTCACTCTGAAGCCTCTCTCCTGCAGATTAATATAGAGTTGACTCCCCCCCCCCTTTTATGGCTATAACCGCTTCCACTCTTCTGGAAAGGCTTTCCACAAGATTTTGCAGTGAGTCTGTGGGAATTTGTGCCCATTCAGCCAAAAGAGCATTTGTGTGGTCAGGCACTGATGTTGGACGTGAAGACCTGTCTCGCAATCGGCATTCCAATTCATCCCAAAGGTGTTCAATGGGGTTAAAGTCAGGGCTCTGTACATGCCACTCGAGTTCCTCCATGCCAGACTTATCAAACCATGTCTTTATGGATCTTTCTTTGTGCACAGGGGCACAGTCATGCTGGAACAGGAAACTGATTCCACAAAGTTGGAAGCATACAATTGTCTAAAATGTCTTTGTATGCTGTAACATTAATACCCCTCAATGGAACTAAGGGGCTTAGCCCAAACCCTGAAAAACAGCCTCAGACCACTATCCCTCCTCCACCAAACTTTACAGTAGGCACTATGAATTCCAGTAGGTAGCGTTCTCCTGGCATCTGCCGAACCCAGATTCATCCATCAGACTGCTAGATAGTGAAGTGTGATTCATCACTCTAGAGAACATGTATCCACTGCTCCAGAGTCGTGTCGATGTGCTTTACACCACTCCAGCTGATGGTTGCGTATATTGATCGTAGGCTTGTGTGCAACTGCTCGGCTATGGAAACACATTTCATGAAGCTCCCGACGAACAGTGCTTGTGCTGATGTTGCTTCCAGTGGCAGTTTTGAACACTATAGTGACTGATGCTACAGAGGACAGGCGATTCACACGACCACCCTCTGTGAGTGTGCTAGGTCTACCACTTTGTGGCTGAGCTGTTGTTACTCCTAGACACTTCCACTTTACAATAATATCACTTACAGTGGACCAGGGCTGAGCTAGCAGGGCAGAAATTTCACAAACTGCCTTGCTGCAAAGGTGGCATCCTATGACAGAACCACTTTTAAAGTCACTGAGCTCTTCAGTATGACCCATTCTACTGCCATTGTTTGTTTATGGAGATGGCATGCTTATGTGCTTGAATTTATACACCTGTTTGCAGTGGATGTGGCTGAAACACCCAAAAGTAATAATTGGGAGCGGTGTCCACATAATTTTGGTCATATAGTGTATCTCAGAACTCTGTATTAATAGGCCATGCAGGGACCACAAAGGAGCACTGATAAGGACCATTTCTAGGGCTTGCAATGCATACCACCGTACTTGGCAGCATCCAGAGACATGCACAGAAAATTAAGGGATTTGGTGCACCTTTCAGTATAATTCCAGAGGCTCTGGGGAGCTTTGAATATCAATATTTGGTGCTCAGTGCTACAAAAATGATCCCTATGCAATTGAAGTAACTTCTTACATGTTCCACAGTCCATGTACAATCGGAACTCCTCCCCATGTGTCCCTCCATCTGTTGCTGAACTGAGTTGGGCAGTGACCAGTTCAATAAAGTGGCAAATGGGTGGCCACTCCTATTGTACAGGAAAGTGTAGGACAAGAGAGAATGAGTTCAGATTACACAGGGAGAGTTATTGTAACACAAAGAGCTGGATGTTGATATTCACATCAGCTCACAGCCTCCATATCTCTACTGAAAGGTGGGTGTGGTTGTAATGCTACCATTGGAACAAGACTGAGGTGCGACAGTGTGGTTATGTGGCTACCAATGAAACAAGGCTAGGGTATCAGACAGGATATATCAGGTTCTGATGGAGTAGTGGAATAAGAATAGGGAAGCAGACAGTGTATGTGTGGTTCTGTGGCTACCAAAGAACAGTGGAACAAGGCTGGGTGTCAGACAGTGAAAGTGTGTTTTGTGGCTACCAGTAGCACAGATGAACAAGCATGGGGTGTTAGACAGTGTAAGTGTGGTTCTGTGACTGACACAGACATTGTATGTGTAGTTCTTTGATTAACACTGGACAGTGGAACCAGGCTAGGGAACCAAATAGTATAAATGTGGTTCTATGGCTTTCAGTGGTACACTGGAACAAGGCTGGGATTTCAGAGAGAGTATGTCTGGTTGTGTGACTACCAGTGGAACAAAGGAACAAGGCTGAGGTGCCTGCAGTGTATTTTTGATTCTGTGGCAACCAGTGGAATAGAAGACACGCATATTGCACAAGGAGCTTTATTGTAGCACAAAGTTCTGTAAGTGTGGTTCTCTGGCTACCAGTGGAACAAAGCTGAGGTGTGAGTGTATGTGTTGTCCTGTGACTTCCAGATGAGAGTACAACAAGGCTGGGGGGCGTGACCGTTTATGTGTGGTTCTGTGACTACCAGTGGAACAGTTCAACAAATCTGGGGTGTTAAACAGTGTAAGTGGTGTTCTGTGGCTGACAGTCCAATGGAGAGCGGAGCAAGGCTGGTGAAGCATACAATATATGTGTGGTTTTGTGGCTTCCAAGACTCAGTAGAACAATACTGGGCGTTAGTTTGTGGAAGAAAGCTGGGATAACCGATGCTAGGTTCTGTGGGCACCATTAGAATCAGGCTGAATTGTCAGACAGTGTATGTGTGGTTCTGTGGCTACAAGTGGAACAAGACTGAGTTGTCAGTGTATGTAAGGTTCTGTGACTTCCAGAGGACAGTAAAACACGGCTGGGATTTTAGATAGTATATGTTTGGTTCTGTAACTTCCCTTGGACAGTGGAACAAGACTAGGGTGTCAGACAGTGTATGTATGTTTCTGTGATTACCAATGGAACAAGGCTGGTGTGCCAGACAGTGTATGTATGTATGGATGTATGATTCTTTTACTTGCAATGAACAGTAGAATAAATGGGTGCCAGTCAATATATGGGTGGATCTGTAACTACCTGTGAACCGTGGAACAATGCTGAGGTGTTTGACAATTAACCCTTTGAGTGCCAGAGGGATACAGAAAGCAATGTGTTGCGTACCCCTCTGGTAATCAAAGGGTTAATGCATGGGTCTGTGACTACTAGTGGTTAGTGGAAAAAAGATGTGGATGAGACAGTGTGTGTGGTTCCATGACAGCAAAAAGTTTGAGAACTATTACTCAAGTTCAGATGTTTGCAGAACCCTTAACAGGCCATGTATTTAGGATTTCCCTGCTTGAATACAGGTGAGTCAATCAGAGGATCAGTCATTTAATTAAGCTACCTTTGCTTTAGCAGGGAAATTCTAAACACATAGATTGTTAGGGGACCCTGAGGATAGAGTTGGTAACCACTGGCCAAATGTGTCCTGCCTTATTTGGAAGTTTATCTTGATGTGAAAATCTTTTTCATGAATGTTTGGGTATGTGGGGGGGGGGGGGGGGCTGGTTTATAGTTTTACACTGGGAGCTATATTGCCCTGACATAAAGCATTTTGCAGGAGGAAGCACAGACTTAAGCTACACAACTGAAACATCAGGGATGAGGCCAGGGCCAGTTTTAGGCGGGTGCCAAGGGTGCAATGCATCCAGCCCCGTAACTTCACTGGCCCCGTGGCTTGGGTGACTATGTGTCAAATTTCTCGAGTTCTCTTATTTGTGATATTAGTCCCCATGATGTGAGTTGCAGATCATCGCAGCACATGATGGCATAGATGAGCTGATATTCCAATCATGGGCTGGCCTGGATGGGTCGATGGTGTTCATTGGCAGCACCATCAGCCAGCCAATGAGAGAGTGTTGTCTATACTATTTTAATGGATAGCTGTGGGCACTGCATGTGTGAAGGCTGATGTTGCCCGAGAAAGGAAGAATGACTGACTAGCCAAGCTGGGTCTGTTTACATCAGAGAAGAGACGAGGTGATATGATTATAAACTTAATGAAATCATTTTAGGGGACTCATTGCTAGAGAAAAACCTGGGTATCCTTGTCAACTACAAATCTGGAAACAGTGACCAGTGTCAAACAGCAGTAGCAAAGGCAAACAAAATCCTGTCTTGCATAAAAAGAGGTATTGAAGCAAGAGTGGATAACATTATTTTGCCATTGTACAAATCATTAGTAAGACCTCACCTTGAGTATGCAGTGCAGTTCTGGACACCAATTCTGAAAAAGGATATTCTAGAACTAGAGAGGGTACATTGAAGAGCAACAAAATTAATTAAGGAAATGGAGGACTTGATGTATGAGGAACGACTAGACAAACTTGGTTTATTTACTCTAGAAAAAAGACGACTAAGAGGAGACCTTATCACATTCTTCAAATATATGAGAGGTCAATACAAGGCTCTCTGTGGTAAGATTCGACGAAAGGAGGTTTCGACTTCAGCAGAGGAAGGGTTTTTTTACAGTAAGGTCTGTTAAATTGTGGAATTCTTTGCCCAAGGAGGTGGTTATGGCAGATACAGTGGATACATTTAAGAGAAGATTATTCATTTCTTTCAAAAGGGAACATACAGAATTATACTGTTTATCATTAGACAGATCAGGAAGGTCTGATAAAGACGAACTTATTTGGTAGCAGGCAAGCTATAATATTCTCAGTCACTGGGGCACGAGGCAAATGTTGAACTTGATGGACTTTAGTCTTTATTTAACTTAATTTACTTTGTTACTACCATTTACAAATATAGTCAAGGTCAATAAAAAGAACTCTCCAATGAATTATTTACTCAAAGAGGTGACCTAAGAACGAGAGGTCATCCATTAAGACTAGAGGAAAGGTGATTCTGACTAAAACAAAGGCAGGGATTTTTTTACAGTAAGGGCGGTAAAGCTAAGGAATTCTTTGCCTCAGGATGCTGTGTTTGCAGATACTGTAACTGCTTTCAAAAAAGTAATGGACACAGAACAATTTTGAGAAGTATGACAGATGGTTTCAATGCAGATAGGCTGTTGATTCAGGGAACTATCTGACTGCCACTTGGGGCTTTATTGGAAATGGCTTCAATGTTTTTTTTTTGTTTTTTTTTGCCTTCCTCTGGATCAACAGGGGTGATTTGGCATGGGCTGGACTTGATGGACGCATGCCATTTTTCAGCCTCATCAACTATGTTACTACACATGTTAACTATATTCTACTAATAATATCACTAATGAAGAAAATGAAAAGATCCCTTTGGCATTCTACTAGTACCCCATCCTTCCTCTGTAGAACATTGATTGGGACATGCTGTTTCCTGTCTTTCACCCAATTATTTATCCAGTCAAGTCCAGTCTCAAGCTATTCATCTTCTGAATCAGCTTTTATGAGGTACAGTGTCAAATGCTTTCTAAAATCCAAATAGGCTACATCTGCTGCACCACCCTTGTCTATCACTTGAGTAGCATAATCAAAAATCCAACTAGATTTGTTTGGCAAGATCCTCCTGTTGTAAAGCCATGCTGCCATGGACCTTGCATGTCAATAGACTTTAGATATGCAACAATTCATGCTTTCAATTGCACAATGGTTCTTAACCCCTTAACAGCCCTGGACCATCATGGGTTGTTTTGCCTTAATGACCCATGACGGTCCTGTACCGTCGTGGGTTAAATGATAGCAGCGCACCTCCGTGTACGTTGCTATCATTAATTCCGGGACCGGAGCATTCAGTCTCAGCCACTTTCACATGTGCTGGGTCATGGGATCGCTGCAGCAGCAATCCCATGTACAGGCATTGTGAAAGAATGAATGAGGCAGTGTTCTACACTGCCTCTAGTGTCTCTTCTCAGCCATCAGTCCCTTGCTACCAAATTAAGGGACAGAGAAACAGAGAGGAGACACCTAGTGGACAAATAAAATGCAGCAGCTGGGTGTATTAACCCCTTCACTGCTGTGCTGGAGGCTGGCTAAATGCAGGTCCATTTTTGACCTGCTAAAATTAACTTTTTTTTTTTTTATATATATAAAAACACAACACAACAAAAATCGTATTTAAATAAAATAAAATGTCAATTACCAATATAGGAAGTGTGAATGTTGTGGAGCCATGAATTACATTTATACACGCCGCCAAATGTCATCAATAAAAAGTGGGAAAATAGGGTGGAAAAAAGGGACATGGGGTTTTTCACCCGGGGGGACAGTGACCACTTAAATCTGCCATTCTGTAGTTATGACTGACCGGTCATACCTTTCATGCAGTGTCCATAAAAATTTAACCCATTGTGCCCAAATGATCCCAAGAGAAAAAAATGCCATTTTTTTCCTTTTTTTTGCCGTTTATTTAACTTTACTAAAATAAATGATGGGCTATCCATATAAGTATGGTATCAAAAGAAAGCCCTATTTGTGCGTAAAAAACGGTATATCATTTTCAGAGGTAAAATAAAGTACTTTGAGGGAAAACACTGTTGAACAAAGATATAGTCAAAAAGGTCAGAATTGCTCCGGTCCTTAAGTGAAATCGACCTCAGATTTTCTCGGTCCTAACATGCAATCTGGTATTTTCAGGGCAAACGCTAAGATTTTTTTAGGTCATTTCACAAGGCCTTAATGAAGGGTACAATACATAAATCTATAGTTATTTTTATGTCTTATAGAATGACAACAAAGAGCATATTGTGCATAATAATTTGCATAAATATACATTAGAAACTCAATTTAACATTTTTGTCAAAGTCTTCATAGACTCTGTTGGCACATTGAGTTGGTGTGCATAGCAAACCATAGTGCCACTGTACACTGGCTGAAAACCACTGCAATAGCATTTCATTAAAGGGATAGTAATACTATATATATATATATATATATATATATATATATATATATATATATATATATATATATATATATATACATATATAATATATATTGTAGGGTTTATCCCCCTGAGTAAAACAAGGGTACTGCCACCTCTTGTAAGCTCTATGGTATCATTAGTGTAGCGTTACTTAAATTGTCACCTCTGTAGTATCAGTAGTTCTGCCCCAGTTCATTTGTAAGCTCTGTTGTATTACTTGCCTTACTTCACAATGTTAATGCCAATTGTAAAATTAACCAAAGAGATGGGCTGGGACATTGGGCTGGAGCGATTGTAGAAACGGGCCAGTTGATTGTAGTTGACCCCAGGCCACAAGATTTCAGCCCTCCCCTGCCTACAGCCAATGGTATGTTCCCCAGGATGGCCTTGGTGGGCAGTGACCAACCTAATTTGGACTCAAGCCCAACCACCCAACTATCTGTATTGTTATTTTATTGAATTTATGTTAAAAATGAAAACCCTACTATATCCATACCTCCCAACATTTCAAATGGCTAAACTCTTAGGTTATTTCATGACTTATTGACATTTCTTTGTGTAACTAGATAAATTATTTAGAGCACAACTAATATACTGAAGTTTAAATAAACATTAAAGGGGAACTTTCACCTCCTCATTATCATTGTTGTATCCCTTCCTTTGTGTCCCCTCTGTACATTGCGGTGTTTCTTTTTGCCTAAAAATCTGTTTAAATGAAGCAAAAAGATACTTGAATTGTGTACCTGATGACGTTAGCAGCCGCGCACCGTATGGTGCAGAAGACACTCCCACAGCCTCAGCTCCTTTCACTTGCCCCAGCATCCTCCGATGACGGAGGCGTTCTGTTAGTAAGCTGGAGAGAGATCTCATTGGCAGAGACTGATATCTAGCCAATGAGATCTCTCTCCAGCTTACTAACAGAACGCCTCCGTCATCGGAGGATGCTGGGGCAAGTGAAAGGAGCTGAGGCTGTGGGAGTGTCTTCTGCACCATACGGTGCGCGGCTGCTAACGTCATCAGGTACACAATTCAAGTATCTTTTTGCTTCATTTAAACAGATTTTTAAGCAAAAAGAAACACCGCAATGTACAGAGGGGACACAAAGGAAGGGATACAACAATGATAATGAGGAGGTGAAAGTTCCCCTTTAATGTGATTTTAAAAAGAGGGATACAAGGGTGTGAAAGAGGGACAGAGGGATTGGGTCTCAATGAAAGGTTGTCTTTCCTAAAGAGGGACACCTGAGAGGTATGTCTATGTATATCCAGCTCATAGGGTGAAAGTACAGTGCAGGAGCTATGCTTGGACACAGACATCTTACTACTCATTCTTCTGCACATGGGTATGTACTACAGCATGTGCACACATTCTTCAACTGTTGAGAGTTTAAAGGGGAACTACCACCCCGCAATAACTTAAGCTTCACTGATTGCTCATCTGGCGACTAGCTGCTTAGTAGCGCTAGTCGCCAGAAATATTACCCGGTTCAGCAGATATCGGCGTTTTACCGATGGTGACCAGAGCAGGAAGCACGGACGTCTCTTCACAGTGACGTCCGTGCGCCTGCGCTGTCAGTCCCTTTTGCACCGCACGGTTCAAAAGGGACTGACAGCGCAGGCGCATGGACGTCACTGTGAAGAGACGTCCGTGCTTCCTGCTCCTGTCACCATCGGTAAAACGCCGATATCTGCTGAACCGGGTAATATTTCTGGCGACTAGCGCTACTAAGCAGCTAGTCGCCAGATGAGCAATCAGTGAAGCTTAAGTTATTGCGGGGTGGTAGTTCCCCTTTAATGCCAGCCTGTCCCAAATACCTCCCCTTCTTATTACAAATTGTTTAATAAGGCACAGAGGCCAGGACCTGAAATGTTCCTAAACTTCTCCATTGCTCTCCCCTTGGTGCAAGTGGCATTAAGGGGAGAATCTGCCATGTAAGTAGCTTAGTAAATTAACATTAGGCAGGTGCAGAATTAATACATTGGTTCAGAGAGGAATCATATTAGTACATCCTCCAAATGTGTAGCAATGCCTTGGAGACCTCTTTGGCACCCAAGGGGTTAAGGAAACACTCTATTTTTTATTTACTATGGGCCTTTCTTTGGCTTAAAATGGCAGTTATTGTTCTCCAGTGATAGATCACACCAACAGTATGATCAGCCTCCTCCAACCATCTGCTCTCCCATGGGATAACAGCCCATATCAAATGTGCTAATGCTTCCCAGTGAGTAATGGTCCAGATCCATTTCCTTTTAGCGTGTGATAAAAATGACATTCCCTGGCTTTCAGTTACTGACCATTATGTACAAGAAGTTCTGGAGCAAATCAGCAAATCAGACACCGTGAATAGATAAAAATGAACCAGTGATTTAAATGAGATTTTTAACCCTTTGAATTTTAGAGAGGTCTTCAATGCATTGGTTCCTCTGTAACATGCAAAAGTAAAGGGATGAGATGGCAACCATATATTAATGGTATGCTAACACCGCCTTGTAATATCCTTCCACATTCCTTACTAAAGACAGATAATCCAGATAGCCACTAGAAGTTTTCTTCTTGCTCTTTGGCCCCAAATTATAAAAGCAAATTGAAGTTACTCTGGAGTAAACCAACTGCGCCATAGGGGACAAAATAAAAATTCATGCGACCAGCACTTGATGACCACGGGACTTTTTTTTTTTTTTTAACTTCTGGTTCAGGGCAGCCCTGAACTCCATGATGTGCCAGGACTGTCACTGGTCCTTAAGTGCTGGATCGCCGTGATGGTCCTGGCACGTCAGTGGATGCAAAGGGGTTAAACCCCCGAATGCTAGCGAGGTTTCCAATAATGCATTGGAGACCTCTCTAGTATCCAAGGGGTTAACAGCCCATTTTAACTTAACAGGGATGTTTAGTTGTTCTCTATGGTGCAGTTGGTTTACTGCAGAATTACTCCAGTTTGCTTTTATAAATATGGGCCATAGTCTTCAATGTATCTTGGATTCAATGTCCACAGAAATAGATATGACTGTTGCTGGCAGGACTAGCAGACTTCGAACTCTACCAATTTCTTATGGTAATTTTCTGTTTGTTCCTGCACTCTGCTTGCTTTAGTTTTTTTTAATTCCACTGAGCAGAGTATGAGGTCTAGTAGTCCTGCCACCAAGAGTCACGTCCATACCTGGGAACTTGCTCGTCTTGAGCCCTCGGTGAGGACTCGTGTTGCCAACAAAAGGAAGTCAATGACGAGATTCGATTCATAAGGGGTGTGTGGCTAAACTGGGTGGGCAGGGCTTAAGCATGCTTGTGTCAAAGTGGATGAGAAGTGGGTAGAACAGGGTGGGAAGGAGGAGAAATGGGTGTGAAGTGGGAGGAACAGAGTGGGAAGGAGAGAAAATTCACCACTGCGTAGTATCAACCTCTGTTCCCAGACCAGGGGAGGGCTGGCGACTTGTGGCCCAGGGGGCAGTTACAATTAAGTGGCCCATTTCTACTATAATTTGCTCCCACTGTCCAGGACCACCCCTTTTGTTAATTTTAAAATGGGCATTAATATTGTGAATGCAAGTGATACCACATGGTTTACAGTTGAAATTGGGATACACTAGTGCTGCTACAGAGCTTACAATTTATCTAAAGCTAACTAATGGTATCATAGAGCTTACAATGGAAATAGGTGTAATGTAGCTCCATTTGGATTGCAGCTCTGTGGTATAATTTGTGTAGCTCAATTTCAATTGCAAGTTCTGTGGTATCACTAATGGAGCTCCATTTATAGCAGCAAGACGGAGCAGCAGAGGCCCATTGTCCCAGACATATGACTGGCCCAGGGGGCAATTGCCCCCTTGCCCCCCAGGTCAGCCCTCCCCTGTCCCAGACACACGGTAATTCAGTCTGAAATCTGGAGTGTATGGTCATGTCCTCCTCCATGGACGTTACAGACAGCACAAATAGAGGATGTTATCTCTTGGACATGGTAAGCTAAGTGGGAGGTTAATATTAGGAGATGCAAGTGTTCCATTAAAGGAGATCTTACCTCCTAATAAAAACCCCCTCCTTACCTTACTACAGACAGAAAACCATAACTGCCCCTACAAATATTTTCCTTTATTTAACTCCTTAAGGACCGGCCGCGCCCTCACGCACCTGGCAATTAAGGACCAAAGACCATTTTTTTTAGCAATCCGAAATCCATGATGGTCCTAGCATGCCGTGGGTCCTTATCACACATGACAATCCATGATGTGCCATCATGGGTCCTTAATCCTTTGAGTGCCTTTGGCACTCAAAGGGTTAAGGGGTTAAGAGACAACACCTTCCGCCAGTCCTGGATTTCATATCCATGGAGGAGACATGACAGTTGCTGGCAGTTTTTTACACTGAAGCAGGCAGAGTACATGAGCCTCTTTAACATTTCAAGGACCAGAGAGGAGTGCACACATTGTTAACCAATGCTTTTGTACACCCCTTTGATCATTAATGGGTTAATATTATCATTTGTGGTGAGAAGAGTTTGGAGGTCCTGTGGTCTTCCTAGCAACTGTCATGTCCACCTCCAGGAACACAATATCCGGAACTGACTGGAGAAGTTACCGCTTGGAAAAAAAAAAAGCACAAGAGCAAAATTCTTTGGGGCCATTCGGATTTCTGGCCATAGTAAGGTAAGTAGGGGGTTATTATTGGTGGGATGGGTTAGTTGTCCTGTAAGGATATTGATATTTATAATTGAACATACAGTAGTAATCTTTCAGTGGTTCAACTTCCCTTTTCCAAACATAGATGTCCTTAATCCTTTGAGTGCACTGCGTACCCCTCCAGCACTCAAAGGGTTTAAACATGATTGTTAATGGCCCAGGAAGAGACAGGCACACCAGTGGTATAAGCTTGTTCAGACTACTGTGAATAAACCAGGATGTTTGCTAGCTCTACACAGAAACCCTTTCTTCTCGTTTTTTTTTCTCTGCCCTTTGTTCTCTGGAAACATGTGACATCTTGTTCTCAGGGATCAGTACTCTGTTTCTCTTTCAGTCAACATCCTGTTAAACAAATCAGCCTTACTGGAAAAGTGGAGCTTGCTGCTAAATACTGTGGGCCAGGTTATTAGATATGTTCTTGTTTTTTCAAGCACATTAGATACCATCCAGCTGTACCTTTTTTAGAAGGTACAGTACATTTTTGTACTCTTGTTCCTTATAGAACAGCAGAAGCATTTTTTACTTTTTTCAGCACAAAAGGAAAAGGAAGCTCTGTTGGGTTAATTCTTCTAGTAACAGAGAGAAACTGTGGCACAGGAGTGACCACAGACATACAATGTAATGAAAATTAACAGGACAGAAAAATATCTTGCCATGTAAAGAATATCTCATTCTGGTCACACTGCTGCTGATTGTTGTGTCTGACTTTTAACATATCAGTATACACAGTATACATCAAACATAGACAAATAATGACTAAATACAGGTTGAGTGACCATGGGCTAGAGATTGAAACAAGCCGACACAGACACTCATTGAAGCCTGTAAACAACGTACCATCAACCTAATTGAGGATGAAACTCACTTCCTCATTGGTTGCCCCAAATATGAATATACCAGGAGACATTACTTTGTAGACTTGCAATGAAAATCACAGACTTCCGAAAAGATGCACAAAAATGCAAATTCTACTGTATGCGGATGACACACTAATCTATCTCTTTCCCTGACCTCAGTCCAACTGTTCAGTCTCAAGTCACTCAATGTCTGTCAGGTATTTCATCGTGGATGGTCCACCGCCATCTTAAATTTAATATGGCTAAGACAGAGCTGGTTGTTTTCCCTCCTAAAACCCATCCACCAACCCATCACACTCAGTATCCAAAGCACACTGTCTTGGGGTCATACTCAATTCTAAATTAACTTTCTCCCCCCATATCCAAGCTGTCACCAGAACACGTTGCTTCTTCCTAAAAAATATTGCCAAAATACGTCCTTTCCTCTGCATGTCAACTGCAAAAACTGTATCTCAGGCACTCATTATCTCTAGACTTTAATGCAACATTCTACTCTCTGGTCTTCCTGCTTCTCATCTTTCTCCACTTCAATCTGTTATCAGTTCAGCCGCAAGAATAATCACATTTGCTCCCAGATACCTTCCCTCTCATTTCCTCCTGAAATCCCTCATTTGGCTACTTTACAAGATTCTCCTCCTCTCCTGTAAGTCTCTCTGTTCTTCAGCACCCTCTTACATTTCTGCTCTTATCTCCTGTTACACCCCTTCCTGTCCCCTATGGTCTTCTAAAGTGTTCTTCCTGTCCTCTCCCTACACAACCTGAGCCATCTCTCGGCTACAAGCTTTTTCACTGGCTGTCCATCGTCTTTGGAACGCCCTTCCTATCACCATTCGCCAATCATCCACACATCACTTTCAAACATCTCCTCAAAACCCACCTGCTCAAGGAGGCATCTCAGTAACAAGATCCTCCTTTTGCACACCGAAAGTCACATCAGAATCCTTCTGCACTTCCTTCACCATGCCTTGTACTTGCACTTATAATCCTTCGCCTACTGTCTCTGTATGTTGTCATGAATTCTAATTAGATTGTAAGCTCCTTGGGGCAGGGCCCCTCTACCAGTGTAGGATTCCCTTGCTGCACTTTTCCCCACAAATGAAAATGAAATGATCACCCTTAAGCTTAATGCTCTTAACCCAGTTCTGTATTTTTGTATTGTATTATTTTAACTTCTGTTAAGCGCTACATGTATGGTGCTATATAAAGATACATACATACATACTGGGTGAAAACTGTGAGACAGAATACCTGTCAGTGTGTCACAATATAAGACACCCCAAAGACCACACATATACAGGAGGATTTAACTTGAGCAGGACATAAAAATACTGAGACAGAAAATGCACTGAATGAAATGTACCCTTACTCTATACTTAAAATAATTATATGTTTATAGCAATATCTGTGTGGGGGGGTATGTAATAACCAGCTTTGGCAATATTCATACATGGTAACTCTCAGGGTTTAGAGCCAAATCTCAGGGTGAAGGCCCAAATTCTCAGGGTGAGAGAGTCCATTGTTACCTGCTATACTGTATGATCTACACCAATTAACTGCTTATTTAGTCTTTGAATTAGAGCAATTTCTACCAGATAGTCTGAGAGAGAAGTCCTGCTTGCCTTGTGTGTGTTCAGACAGGGGTATCTCTAAGTTGTGGTAGGCTATAGGTTGAGGACTGTTTGGAGAACCTCTGGGTTTCAACAAGCAAGTCCTTACCACATATAATATACCTTACAGCAGGGCTTAAAATATGAAGTCGTTTGCTACTAGCCAGACCTGAAAAGTTACTCGCCACTGTAAGCCATAACATACCCACCAGGGCTGAATTTCTACTCGCCAGGGCTAAATTTTCACTCGCCATTGGCTAGTGGCGAGTGGAAATTTTGAGCCCTGCCTTACAGGGCTCGCTGGGTGTTAATATATTAAAGATCTCAGGGTCAGCTCATTTTGAAAGTTCCCAGATATGGCAATATTAGTCATGACAATAAAGCATTATTGTATTGTATTTTACTGTAGTTGTATGGAGGCAACAGCTGTGAATTCAGACCCTCCATCATTACCTTTTTTTGGATGGTAAAGTACTAGCTTCTAAAGTGCCATACTAGTCAAATTCAGTATGTACCATTGAGCCAGATTCTCCACTCTCTGAATGGCCAAAAGCTAGTTATGCTATGACTGATGAGTGGAGCTAGCCAATCAGAATGCATAGCCACTTGAAATTCAGCCCTGTCATGTTGAAAGCACTAACCTATGTGATATGGTTGAGGCTTATAGAAGGGCCAGATGAAAATAAAATGAGGGTGAAGTGCACATGAAAAATGTCAGTTGCTAAGCTGTGGTTGCTCAGCTGTTTTGGAGTACAACTCCATTTCCTCAGCTAGCCAATTAACAGTTGAGGATCATCATAATTGTAATCCCACAACAGCTGGTCAGCTACTTGTTGCTTAGCCCTTTACATGCCCAGCCCTGTCTCATGTTGACCAGCCCTTGAATAAATGTGTTGAGTATATAATTTATTTTTTTAAATAAATGAACCATTTGTAAACACACACACACAAATATATTTTTTACACAAAAGTTGTGTTTATTTACTAATTGAACAGCCCGTGTGCACGGGCCACAGTGCCAGGCAGCAACGACAGCGGTGCAGTCATGCACAGTAGCAATTGCCTGCGCAGCTGCTGATAACGGAGCGGGGCATTCCGAATTCAGACCGTAGTCTTCTCTGTGCGCCTATCAGCCGTGGCGTGGGCTGTCTGTACTGGGCATGACTGCAGAGCACGCAGCTGTCTGTACTGCGTTTGACAGCTTCTGACAAACATACATTAGCAAATTATTATATAGGATATTTTGTAATAAAGGGGTGGGTGCCCCAGATATAAGTTCACCTTTTTCATTCACCCATTGTTGAACTGTATGTAATTATACCTTTATTAATTTGTGAAAACTGAAAGTAGATTTCACTTGCCCATAAACTCCCTTGTTCTCTTTTGCACCTGTCAGATCAAAGAGACACAGAGGTTTTGCAATCCAATAATGATAAAGTTTGTTGTTCTTGTGCTTATGTCTTGGCTAGGGCTGTTTTGTATATTTTATACTTCAGGGGTGTCCAAATCAAATTAACACATTAGTATGATATATGCTCTACACAGGTTTCATATTTGTGTTTTTTTGCTTTTGGTATAGTATTTTTCCTAATTTGGGGACTAGGAGTTCAGTCGCTACAGAGCATGACTGCATCACGTGTGCCGCCAGTCAGGCAGCGGCAGTACGCAGACCAGGACCGGCCTCTTAACATCACCTGGACCTTGGCTCATGTACACGGGCTTTTACACTAGTGTATAAAGTTTAGACAATATTACTGCACACTTAATGTACCTGCAGAATACATAAAGTGGGTGTATGTAATCCGTTGTACCAAGGGGGCCTCCTACAAAGATATGAAGATTTCATTTTGACAAACATACTTCCCAAGTGTCCTTCTTTGACCACTTGGAATGTTGTGAGTTATGACAAGTGAACAGCTGAATCTATAAGAATAGTCTTCCTGGACTTTTGTAAATGTTTGCCAACAGTTTCCTTTTCTATTAACCATTTGATTAAAGACTAGTGTAAAAGCCTGTGTACAAAGGCCAAGATCCGGGTAATGTTAGCCCTTTGAGTGCCAGAGGGGTACGCAACGCATTGCTTTGCCCCGAACTCGCGCAGTCTCTACTGCTCATGACGGCTTCTGACAAACATCCTGCCTGTCAGGTTCCCAGGTATGGCTTTGTGTTGGCCAGTCCTGTGCCAGACACTGGTTTGGAGGGCAAAGGACCCAAGTCTCCAGCTGAAAGCCCCAGGTCTTGTTACCTGCTAGTGGCATGGAATGGTGCTAATGACCCTTCTAATAATATTGTAATTGGACTGCACTGTGCACTACTAATACATTAGGTTATAAAGTGACCACATACCCCTTTAAAGGGATAGTAGTACTTTATTATTACTATTCCCCATATTGTAGATATTTGCAAAAGAATTTAATAGCCCACAGGTTCATCTCTCAAACCTTTATGGATTGAGAGATAACCGAATGCAAAGTTCCCCCTCCCTCCCCCTTCCCTGAAGTCATCGTTGTACTGACTGCAGGGGAAGTCTTTCGTACGACAGGCTTGTGGCTCTGCAGCAGAGCCGAGATTGCATTAGTGAAAAATAATTATTTCACTGAAACGAGATTGCGGCTCTGCTGCAGAGCCGCCTGATGAAAGTCAGACCGGGTATACCTGCAGTCAGTACAACGCTGACTTCAGGGGAGGGGAGGGAGGGGGGAACTTTGCGTTTGGTCATAAAGGTTTGAGAGATTAACCTGGGGGCTATTACATTCTTTTTTCAAATATCTACAATATGAGGAATAGTAATATTAAAGTATTACTATCCCTTTAACTCAGTGACACTTATGAAAAGTCATTCTGCAGGGCTATACAGAATTACTTCAATTACTTCAACCCTGCAGTGTGTGTTTTTTATGTGTCCCTGATAAATAGGGATATGTGGTGACCTTCATAAGCCCTGTCTTTCAGAAATCTTTCTCTCCTGTGTATGAATACAGAGGAGTTAATAGACTTTCCTAAACCCTTTGGTGACCAAAAGGGTGTGTCATACATTGCACACCCATTTGGTTCTCAAGGGGTTAAATCAAGAAATGTGGTATCATCATCCTGATGATCTAGCAAATTGTTCTGGTACTTAAACATTTATTAATTTGTGATAAAAGAACAAGCATAGTCAGAGATTGCTTCCCTCTCCGCCTCATTTTTACTGCAGGATTTTGTCGCATTGCAGTCTCTCTCTCCCCTCCCCCACTTTAATACACATCCTTGTGCTCTGTCTGAGCTGACTGCCTGTGTCTGTAGAGGGGCCTAGACACCGCCCTTTGTGAATGCAGAAAGGCTGCAGGAATCAGACATTCCATTGTCTGGCGAGGAAAGAACACAGCCAATCCAAGAACAGAAATGGTAGCTTTGTCCTTTCCACTGTGTGAGTGTAACATGTTTAAAGGAATACTAACTTCTAAAAATGAAATTAGCTGGTATAACTTTAAATCTCATGTATTTACAGCAATCATTTGTAAAAAGTATTCCTTGTATATTAGAATCCTAAAATATAATCCTAAACCTGCTTTTTTAATGCATGTGTAAACATATGGTTCATTTTGTTTGTGCTGTTTAATGAAACATAAGAGCTAATACAGTTAATGTATTGGTACCCACCACTTTTATTTTCAGAAAAACGGTTACCTTACCTCAGATAATTTACAGATAATAGTTTCACTTCTTTGGCACCTGTCAAGATTAGTATGGTAATGGAACCCATAGAGTATCTGTAAGACTAGATATTAAGCTTCAGTTATCAATGTTTTACACATGATATAATGAAACACACGTACAGGGTATTTAAGTGTATATACCCTCAGATTATGTTTAGGTTAGTGCAACTTTTAAGGGCAGTTATCACATTTTACGTAGCATGTTTAGTAAAAATCCTGGAGGGGCACTGTACAGCCCCAAAAGGGAATATATCAACTATTTGGGAGTTTTGTGGGCATTCTCCATAGACCTGCTGTGTCTGGCTTTTAAGCCAAATAGAGAGGGTTTATGGAGACCTAAGATGGTAGACATACATGGTTTTCTGGACATATGAGTAAATACTTAAGCAGGATTTTATCTATAAAAGACTGAGATTCCATTGCACCCAGTACATATTTGTCGAATGGTAGATATTCTAGCTGCTCAATTCAGCAATCACATTCTGACCAAGGGGTCAGGACTGAGTTGTCATTTAGCTTTTCTCCCAATAACTCTCTCTCCATATATAATTTTCCCATATCCCTCATGCCTCCCTTGTTCATCGCTTTCCCCTGTCCCTCACACCTTCTCCATTCATCGCTTTCCCCCTGTCCTTCACACCTTCTCTGTTCATCGCTTTCCCCCTGTCCCTCACACCTTCTCCATTCATCGCTTTCCCCCTGTCCCTCACACCTTCTCCATTCATCTCTTTCCCCCTGTCCCTCACACCTTCTCCGTTCATCACTTTCCCCCTGTCCCTCACACCTTCTCCGTTCATCCCTTTCCCCCTGTCCCTCACACCTTCTCCGTTCATCCCTTTCCCCCTGTCCCTCACACCTTCTCCATTCATCCCTTTCCCCTGTCCCTCACACCCTCTCCGTTCACCCCTTTCCCCGTGCCTCATACCCTCTCCGTTCACCCCTTTCCCCTGTCCCTCATACCCTCTCCGTTCATCCCTTTCCCCGTGCCTCATACCCTCTCCGTTCACCCCTTTCCCCTGTCCCTCATACCCTCTCCGTTTATCGCTCTCCCCTGTCCCTCACACCCTCTCCGTTTATCGCTCTTCCCTCTCCCTCACACCCTCTTCGTTCATCGCTCTCCCCTCTCCCTCACACCCTCTTCGTTCATCTCTTTCCTCTCTCCCTCACTCCCTCTCCGTTCATTTCTCTCCCCTGTCCCTTACACCCTCTCCGTTCATCGATCTCCCCTACCCCTCCAACCGTTCTCTGCAGGAACAGTCCCTCTTTGTGTCAGGCCCCCTTCCTTTCATCACCCTGCTCCTCTGTGTCCTATACACTCCTCTCCATCCTGCCAGTTCTTGCACCCAGCCTCTCCTGTCCCCTGTGTGCAATGTTCATTCCCCTCCTACCAACCTCCAACTCCCTGCATCCATGTTTGCAATGTCTGTTCCCTTCCTGTGCATTCCCATCCTGTCGGCCTGCTCTGATTCCTCATGTAGACCCTGCATTGAACACCTAGAGCATTCCAGAGGTTAAAAGCCCCATTCAAATTATTGCATTTTTTTTGTTTCCTATGGTGCCCTAGTTTAGATTTTTTTTTTTATATATTCCTTTGGGGAAGGCTATGATATGACATCCTATATCCAAAGTAAGAGAAAAATGACTAATTTATTTATCCATTATTTTAAACTGTAATGTGTATCTGTTTAAAAAAATAAATTTCCACTACATTTATCCTGTAAGCTTTCCATTTTAGTTAATTTTACATTTATTTCATATTTCTTTATACAATATTACAGTTTACTTTTTGTGCCCATTCATTTAAATTACACAGAAAATATCATGTGTATCAGTGTGTATGTATATATATATATATATATATATATATATATATATATATATATATATATAGGATCATCAGCATCTGGTACATGTCATCCCCTCCCCCACTTCTGCTCCCAGAACCAATTATGTGTCCAGCTCTTAGTTGCTATGGTAGCGCTACACTGGTGACAAGAGATCTCATGAATAAGTGATAAGGTGCTAACCAATATAGGATTGCTCAACCTGTGGTTGCTATAGTAACAAAACCAGGCACCATAAGATATATCAAGGAGTTACTCCCCCATGAGGTTGTATTAAATGCGTACAATTACACAACATAAAAAGCAGCTGCACAAATCACACCAATCATCTCCTACAGGAAGGGATATCAGCTATAGGAATATGCAAAAGCTCACTAGAGCATATTATTATTGTATTATTTGTCTTAAAAATTCGGTGACTAGTCCATAAGTACATGACATCAGTTTATGAAGCACTACTTGTAAAATAAAGATGTAACATACCTGTTATTAGTTTGGACTTGTTTATCATTTAGTGAGAGAGAAATGATCTCTTGCTATTGTTGGATTAGAACTCCCATCATCCTCAACTGGTCAATTACTGGTTGAGCATGATGGGAGCTATCGTCCAACAACAGCTGGAGAATCACAGATTTCTGATCCATGGTTCATGGATCTTCCCAGTTGGTAAATCCAAATTCCCCTACTCCTATCAGAGGATGAAGGGTTACTGTTTCCTGAATATTCCAAGGTCTGAGCTTTTTCGTCTAATAGAAACAATACAATTCTACACACTCCTCCCCACCCACAACCACACAATGAGAGAGAAAAAACATGCCAACAGGATAAATACTCCTCAACAAGTAGGCCAAGAAATGGGAATATGTGAACCCCTGAGGATACCTTTGTAGCCCCCATAACATCTTCTGGTTTGGAGGAAACAACTGACAAACAATGCGTTGGATACCCCACTGCCACTCAAGAGCTAAGACACACATACAATTGCAAAATTTGCCCCCAGATCAAATATGCGTTCTCTTTATGTATTGCAGGATCTGAATCTGAAATCACATGTGAAGTTAATTCACACATGATTTGAAATTTATAGTGTATGTACTCAAGTGCCTAAGTGGTTTGGCCTGATATTGAAGGAAAGGCATTTCCATCCTATATCAACCATTATCTGAATGAGCATAACTTCGTTAGGCACATCATTTCCAAGTCATTGAAGGATGCCTAGACTAAGAAAGGCAGGCGACAGGCTGAAATTACTAAAAGAAACGGTGCATGTAATGGATCGAGAAATTACGTATAGGATCTCGAAATGGGCTTGAACAAGGACTGAAATGTTTTTCCCTTTATTTGATTTGTAACTTGTCAATTTAATGCTTCTTTGGGTATTGGAGAGATAAATATTGTAATGTGTTTCATCTAATTTGTCCTTTATTTTTTACTTTGTATATATTTACATGTTTCAAAAAGATTTTGAATTAATTAGCACTAAAGGAATAAAAGTGTATTCAATGGGATCCATGATGAAGGAGCGTGGAAAATAATGACCTTCCTTCCTGTCATGGATAGGAAGTTATATGAATAGGAGTAACGCTATGTTTTCATGTGGTCAGTGTAATCAACTGAAAGCATGGGCTGGCTTTGATAAGCATTTGTTTTTTTAACCTGTTACTTGCTATATTATTGTGTCTTGCAAAATTATGATGCCAATTTGAACCAATGTTCCTATATTCTGATGGCTCATTGATACATCTCTGTAAAATGGTAATGTGTGCTTTAACCCTTTTAGTGCAGAAGAGTGGGCTATCCAACCCATTACTTTGCAATGTGCTGCGTATCCCTGTGGCACCCAAAGGGTTAACTCAGCCTTCTGTATCCTGATGGTCAATGAGTAAACATTTTATCTGAAGCTGACAGAGTGCTTTCTTTTTAACCCTTTACCACCTGAGGACGTACATGTACGTCCAGAGTGGATGTCCCAGGTAGACAGAGGATGTACATGTACGTCCAGAGCGGATGTCCCAGGCATACCTGGGAACTTTCAGTTGAGGGCTACCCGGAGGGTAGTCCTCTGTTCAGCAGGGGGTAACAAAAATGACGCTAATCGCGTCAAAAAGGGGTGGGGCTTAACTCGAGTGTGTGTGTGGGGGGGAATTTAAATGTGTCACACAGAAGGCTGGGGACGAAGGCACAACGGAAGAAAAAGCAGATGTGGCAGAGTTTCAATAGAAACTCTCCACATCCGGAGGAATCTGCCTCTGCCCCGGAGACCCGGTAAAGCTCTGTCAGTACCGGAGTCTCCGGGGCAAATCCGGAGAGTTCCCAGGTATGGTCCCAGGTGGACAGAGGATGTACATGTACGTCCAGAGCGGATGTCCCAGGTGACAGAGGATGTACATGTACGTCCAGAGCGGATGTCCCAGGTGGACAGAGGATGTACATGTAAATCCAGAGTGGATGTCCCAGGTGGACAGAGGATGTACATGTACGTCCAGAGCGGATGTCCCAGGTGGACAGAGGATGTACATGTAAATCCAGAGTGGATGTCCCAGGTGGACAGAGGATGTACATGTACGTCCAGAGCGGATGTCCCAGGTGGACAGAGGATGTACATGTAAGTCCAGAGTGGATGTCCCAGGTGGACAGAGGGCATACATGTACGTCCAGAGCGGATGTCCCAGGTGGACAGAGGGCGTACATGTACGTCCAGAGCGGATGTCCCAGGTGGACAGAGGATGTACATGTACGTCCAGAGCGGATGTCCCAGGTGGACAGAGGATGTACATGTAAGTCCAGAGTGGATGTCCCAGGTGGACAGAGGGCGTACATGTACGTCCAGAGCGGATGTCCCAGGTGGACAGAGGATGTACATGTACGTCCAGAGCGGATGTCCCAGGTGGACAGAGGGCGTACATGTACGTCCAGAGCGGATGTCCCAGGTGGACAGAGGGTGTACATGTACGTCCACAGCGGATGTCCCAGGTGGACAGAGGATGTACATGTACGTCCACAGCGGATGTCCCAGGTGGACAGAGGATGTACATGTACGTCCAGGGCAGATGTCCCAGGTGGACAGAGGATGTACATGTACGTCCAGAGCGGATGTCCCAGGTGGACAGAGGGCGTACATGTACGTCCCGGAAGTCATGTTAAGTAATGGAAAAAAAAGTTTGGCGGGCGTTAAGTGCCAGCCACATGCGCGCGGGGCTGGTCACTAAGGGGTTAACCCTTCTAATCCTCAAGCAATGTTCCTTGTAAGGAAAATAGTGGTACAAGACCTAGCACTGAATGAGTTAAAAGAATTAAAATAGGGTAGGGCTCCATGGTGCATCTGTTATTCCAAAGCAGCCTTGCAGAAAATTGTTAATCTTTAACTCTTTCAGTTCTGGATCACTCACCACTGCTCACTTTAGAGAGAACACTTAATTCTACATTATAGTAATGCGTTCTCTAAGCGTTTTTGGCTGTGTGTTTTGATTGTATTCTTCCAGATTAATTGAAATCAGAATAGCCTGCAGTTAAAATGACACCTCCCACAGGCTTCCAGATTCTACAGATGCCTGAGACCACAACACTGAAAAGAATGGCAGCATGTGGACAGCCCCTCCTCCCAGAGACAGCTGGTAGGAGTCAAGAGTCCAGCAGCTGAGTCAGAGACGCTCTGCTTCCTGCTCATGAAGCACTAGTTGTATAGATTACTCTTCCTTCCTGTGTAGTAATCGTGGCCTGCTGTTCCACTAGAGACATTACTGGATCATTTTATATAAGAAGCGAATGTACTAAAGTAATTTCTTAAAGTAAACATAGCATTTGGGATGCTAGCATCAAAGGGATTAACAGGAACTATGTCAATCCAGGTTTTATTTTTCTCAATAGAAAATATAGATAAAGGATAGGAAAATAAACTGTTACATAATGATAGGCTCTGAACGTTATTGTAACACTAGTTATAGATAATACTGTAAAGCCAGCATGGCTTCTTTTAGCCCATTTTAATGTCAATCTAATAACTCTTATAAATTACATTGTAAAGCCAGGGTGGCTCCTCCTAGGCTACGTTAACCATCTGTGTGCAAGTACAGTGTCCAAAGCATTGCTCTGCAATGGGTAACTCTCCTTGACTTTCAGAGGGTTAATGTTAATCTAAGACCACTAATTCCTGATTATTGTAAAGCCAGCATAGCTTGTTCTAGTTCACTTTAACCCTCTGAGTCCCTTGGGGTATCCAATGCAAGAAGCAATGTGCTGAGACTCCCATCTGGTAATCAAAGTGTTAATGTTAATCTAAGACCACTAATACAATTAATTAAAAGGAAAGACACACATATCAATATAAAATATATTTTGAGGTAACCCAGCCTTTTCTTCTCATATGAGTAACAAAGAAGCTGTGGCTGCTTAATAAGTATTCACAGATTCGCTTGCACAGAGGGGGTTACTGACACTTCATTAGCATAGCTGGGAACTCTCCGGATTTGCCCCTGAGACTCTGGATTTGTCTTCTAATTACCGGGTCTCTGGGGCAGAGGATGATTCTCCGGGTGTGGAGAGTTGTAAATAAAACTCTACCCACTCCTTGCACTCCAGTCAAATTCCCCTCCTTCCCAGCCTATTTTTCAGGGTTTTTTTGTGGTTTTTGAACCCCACCCCCAACTTGCGAGTAAGCCCTGCCCCTTTTCTGACGCAAATCGAGTCATACATCTCCATACCTGGGAACTTGACAGGCAAGGCTACCCAGAGGGTAGCCCTGCCAGCACCAATCAGGGAGGGAAATGACGTGATTCTCGTCATAAAGGTAGGGTTGCCACCCAGCCCGTAAAAAAATTTGGCTTCTGTCCAATATTAAGTCTATGGAGGGAATGCCATGGCCGGTATTTTCCTGAAGAAAAGGTGGCAACCCTACATAAAGGGGGTGGGGCTTAGCCACGAGGGGGAGGGAGGGACAAAAAAATTTAAAAAAAAACGGATGAATATCTGTTAAAGAGTGTAAGAGGGCAGGGAGAGGGGAGGAACCGGGGCGGGATGGAGAACAAGTGGGAATTGTTTCTACTGAAACTCTGCCCACCCCGGAGATTGAGAGACTGCCCCGGAGACCCGGTAATTCACTGTGAAATTCGGAGTCTCCGGGGCAAAACCGGAGAGTTCCCAGGTATGTACATCTCCTCCAGTGGCACCAGAGGACTGCCTTCTGGGTAGTCCACAATTAAAAGTTCCCAGGTATGTTCATTAGTAACTCACCCTATAGGTCACAGCACTGAACAACAGGGTAACAAGATATAAAAATGGCTAACTGTTCAGGACTGAGCTTGAGGCTATAATGAGGTTCAAGAAATCCTGGGAACTTTCAAGATGAGCTGACCCTGAGATATTTTAAATAGTGACCATTAAAGATTCCTATGATGTAGATTTTATGCAATATGTACCTGCTTACTCTAACCCAGAGGTGCCCCAATCAGTCCGCAAGGAACCTTTAACATGCTACAACTTAAGATATCTCACTGCATAAACACAAACAAGAGAAGCAGGACATCTCCTCCTGTCTTTCTAGTACAAATGGCACCAATTTACAGACTAAAGAAACATGTAATTGGGGCAAATCATATAGTAGGTAACACAGTACTCTCTCTCACCCTGAGATTTTGGGCAAAACCTGAGTCTCCTGGTCAAACGCTGAGAGTTCCCAGGTATGGGTCCAAGCAATCTCCTCCTCCTTCTCTGATGCCTGGGTGAGGGTTGGCCCCTTGGACTAACAACTAAAGTGGGTAGACCCTCCCCAGGAGGGTGGGAAAGTGGCAGTTCCTCCATCTAGAGAAAATATAGCAATAAAATTTGGCTCCAGAAGTGGGGGAAGTTAATACTAGCTTTTTTTTTGGTCAGAGCTCGGCAGTCAGGTAACGATATTGTGAGGGTAGGCTTTCCCATCTTGCACTGAGGTAAATGGGGGGCATGGTGGGTAGGCTATGGTGGATCATCAACATCTGATTCACCTACCCTGAGATGGGCAGCTGGTGCTAAGGTGACCACATATGCTTCATATCCATTTAAATCAGAGACAATTAAAAAAAAACACATTGCAGAGTTGCACTGATTCTGTGAAGTCTCACTTAACAGGGCACAGGCTATGGCCCAGTGCAACATGGGCCTGGATCAATACAGTGGGGGGGTTGGGAGACTTTCCCCCATAGACATTTAAATAGGTCAAATTCCTCAGTAGAAACTGTGACCTCTTTATTTACCACTTACACTTGTCAGTGTCTTTATTTGATTGTATGCATTGTTTATGTTATGGGGGTTTGTGGGTAGGGAAGAAGGCAGGAATGGGGCACTGGAACCATGTTGAGTTTGATGGATCTTCAATACACGTCTCCAATTCACTTAAATAGGATTACACCTACAAAAATCAGCAAAACCATCTCGATTTTGCTAAGTGACAAAAGGAAAAAAAAATACTGAATAAAAAAAGTAATTCCTTGTGTAAAGGGGCAATTCACCCTTAATAAATAGGGATCACTGCATCAGTGATAAGATGAGCTACATGAAATACACTAACACCATACATTGAAACTGATTGAAAATTAAATCACAAACTAAAATTAATTATTCATCTATTACATCCATGAAATATAATTCTACACTTGCTTTTTTTTAAGTGTGTGTAAGCTGTTTTGTTCAGGGAGCATTTATTTAACCCTTTCAGTGCCGGGGGGGGGGGGCTCCGAAATGCATTGGACAGCCCTCTGGCAGTCAAAGGGTTAATGCTCTTTTGCTGTTGGTATTGAGAAATAAGGCCCAAAGTCAGTTGATTGTGATTAGTGCTCCCTGCTCTTGTTTTCAGAAAGGCTGTTATCTTATCTCAAACAATGAACAGATAATCCTCGACAATCAATGGGAGCCGTGGAAAAGGCAGGAATTTCTGCTCCCTTAGAGCTTATGTAAGATTAGATTTTAGGCACTGGAAAACAGATACATAATTTTTATAGATTCTAGTATGAAGTACAGAGTATTTAAATTCATTTTTAGAGGTTAGTGTTCCTTTAACTCTCCTAAATGGAACAGTGCAATACACTTTTAAACAAACTGCAGTTTGTAGTGAGGCAACAATACTTAAAAAGGTGCATCTTTAGCCCTGAACTTGACATAGGAGTCACTTTAACCCACTGAGTGCCGGAGGGGTACAAAACACATTGCAAAGCAATGTGTTGCATACCCCTCTGGCACTCAAAGGGTTAACCTTCTGAATGCTAGAAATGTCACCAACACATTGCAATGCACTAAGAATGTTTCCAGCATCTAAGAGGTTAATACATAGTCCTCTGTGCATTTGTCATTTGATATCATTGCAAATTTGCTAATTGTTTATTGCTATATAACCTTCATTTTATCGCAGTATTAGTGCTTTATGAACTTCTTAGTAATAATACTAAACATACGCTATTTCCCTATTTCACTGGTTCTGTTCAGTAAATGTTTACTTAAAGGGAAGTTTCCCACCTATTAAACAAAATAAAAAAATGCAATTTATCTAATATATTTTACTTGTTCTTAATCTGTAGAAAAAGCCTTAAATTAATAGCATAATCAAACTGAATTAATTCTAGAGTTTTACAGTGTAATTTAAAGCAGTACATTAGAGCCCTTTCTTGTATACAAGGGGTTAAGGAGTAATTGCCGTCCTGGTTTTCCTCTCTGAGCTTCCCTGCATCTGTAATGAGGCCACTTGGCATTCGTACAGGCACGGTGCCTTGCCTGCATACAAATGCTTTATTATAATGAGCAGAGGAGTGATTTCACATGTTATGCACTAAGCTCCGAGGCATGGAGTTAATCAGGCGGTAGAGAGAAGGCTCTCAAAACAGATTTCCTTTGCAGAAGGATTGCTTTATGTGCTTGTAAGCTACAGTATCTTAAAAAAGAAGAAATCACATTGACGTTTAAGCTATAATGGAAGCTTTTGGGCCAGTGATGTTGCATCTGTTACTAGCTGAAGAGGAGGAAGAGAGAGAGAGAAAGCTGCAGAGAAATGATCACAGACGGGCACCAGCACACAGACCCAGGGACAAAGGCTCGCCTGTATCTGCACAAAAACAGCAAGTAGTTGGGATTAGGAGGACTCCTAGGCCCCGTGTGTTTAGAGAGAGAACAGGCCTGGAAGTGTTTACAGAGGAAGAAATTATCCAAAGATATAGGCTCAGTAGGGGAGCAATTATGGATCTGTATGAACTTATAAAAGCGGACATTGACCCACTGACCCAGCGGAGCCATGCTATCCCTGGCATGGTGAAATTACTAAACTGTTTGCACTTCTTTGCTTCTGGCTCTTTTCAGACAAGGACATCTTCAGTTGGGGGGGTGTCCCAATCTGCATTTTCAAGATTTATGGGTCCAGTAATAGACTCAATAAAGAAGCATCTGCAAACTTTTATTCATTTCCCTACAGACAGAGCTGGCTGGCAATTAATAAGGAGAGGATTCTACAATGTGGCAGGGCTCCCTCATGTAATGGGAGCTCTGGACTGTATGCACATCGCACTTTCACCTCCCCATGAAAGGGAGGAGCTCTACAGAAATAAGAAGGGCTTCCACTCAGTGAGTGTGCAAGTTATATGTGACCATAATGGTAAAATTTTAAGCCTCTATTCTGCTTTTCCGGGAAGCTCACAGGACTCCTTCATTTTAAAGCAGACTTCTGTTCATGAGTGGTTTGAGACTGGCAGACTCAGCGGTGGATGGCTGCTGGGTAAGTATATTATTTGCATCACAATTACAATAGCTTTTTACTTTTTATCATTGCTTATCCATCTCATCATTACTCGTAGGGGGAGGAGGATATACCTGTCGTCCTTGGCTATTGACACCAGTCTCAAACCCCAGAAATGATGCAGAACATGCCTATAATGAAGCCCATGCCGAAACTCACTCTATAATTGAGCAAACATTTAGCCTCTTAAAAAGTCAGTTCAGATGTTTGGATAAACCAGGTGGTGTTCTACAATATAACCCTACAAAAGTGGCAGATATTATTGTTGTTTGCTGCATTTTGCACAACATTGCAATACAGCACAACATGCCAGAAAATCTTACTGTAGATCCAGAACCTCTGCCAGAAGAAGAAACTGATTTTGGAGACAATGGATTGGCAGTACGTAACAGAATAATCAGAGAATACTTCTCTGGTAAGTGTTATGAATCATATTATATAATAAACATCCAGTCATCTTAAATGACCGATGGATTTGGAGAAAACACATTCTGCCATCTAACGCAAGATATGATGCTACCTATCTTATAACAACACATGACATGGTGTACCATCCAGTCATCATGACATGTTATTTATTAACTTTGCTCCACTATAATTTGACATTTGAACTTGGTATTCTAATAGGATGGCTGGGAGTGCATTTTGATTGGCTGATAGGCTACACATCTTGATGAAGATGACAGACTCTGTTTTCCCACCATTACGCCATCCATAAGTACAAATGATAATCTGTTTACCTCTGTCTCTTCACTTCCTCTATCAACCTCTAATTTTTTATTTGTCCCTCTCTCCCTCTTCTGCCCCTGCCTTCTACCCTCTTCCTGTACTTCTATATCTGTTTCAGTTTTCCTTTCCTCCACCCCTTCATATTTGTCATATACCCCCTCACGTCCTTTCTCTAACCCTCATATCTTTTTCTATCCTAATCCTATCACCTGTCTGCTCTACTCTTCCAACCCATCTCTCTGCCACTATTTATGTCTCCAAACACTAGTCCTTGTCTCTGTTTTCCTCTGGTAAACCTCACTGATATGTTTCCTTCTATGTGTCATGCTTACGTGCTTGGGTGTTTATGTAAGTGTTTGCTTAAATAATGTTGCTTTTATCTAAAATGTTACATTTGTTCTCTTTTGTTTGTAGAAACACCATATTTCCACAAAAAAACTAATGTTAAAAAAGCTGCAAAGAAGAAATGATTGATGCATATTTTGTTATGAAAACAGATCTAAAAAGTGAAAGGTATGTCTTAAACTGTGGGGTACCATTTGTTGGTCTTCTGTTGTATCCAAATAATTTGTAAAAGAACATGTCTGCCTGTCACAAAAAAATAGAACATATATCTCACAAAATTAATTTTGTGGTGCGCAATTTACATGTTATAGCATTGCAAAGATGCATGCCACAATATATATTATTTTGTCACACACAATTGATTTTGGGGAAAAAACAGATTATTTTTACATGCCACACTGATTATGTGGCTCAAAATACGGTGGTTTTTCACACAAAATGTATTGTGTGGGACCAAATTTATTATGTTGCCACAGCATTGGCAAAAAATAATTTTTGGTACACAGAATTGATCTTGTATTAAAAAAAAATATATATATTTTGACACACAGTTATTTTTTTGTGGCACAAAATTTGTCACATAAAATCTACTGTGTGAAAAAATACATTTTGTGCCACAAAATAAATAAACATCAATTTGGTACCATTTATTTTGGTTGACAACCTTTTTGTGTCACAAAATAAATTTTGTTACTCCAAAAACTATTTTGTGCCACAAAATTAATTAATGGGTTACTGAGGACAAAGTCCAAAATAGACTGGAAAATGTTATGGTGAATAAAGGACCTGATGGCATACACCTAAGGGTACTTACTTCAGTAAAACCTTTATACTTAATATTTATTGAGTATTGCAAAAGCCTTTGATACAGTGCCTCATAACAGGTTACTGCATAAATTAAAAGGCTTTGGTTTAGGAGGTGTTATCTGTGCATGGATAGAGACATAGTTAAATGATAGAGGGCAGAGAGCTGTTGCAAATGGAACTTTTCCAAGTTGGTCTGAAGTTGTAAGTGGGGTGCTACAGGTTTCAGACCTGAGTCTAATGTTTTTTAATTTGTTTATTAATGATATAGATTTGGGTATTGAAAGTAATGTCTCAATCTTTGTAGATGACACAAAGCTCTGTAAGGAAATACACATAGAGCAGGATGTTTTTTTCTTTGCAGAAAGTTTTAAATAAACTCAAGGAATGGGTGTAAAAGTAGAAGATGTGGTTTAATGTAAATAAATGTAAGGTTATGCATTTAGGCTGTAGAAACAAATATGCTACATCCTATTAAATAATTCGCCAAAACGTGTGTAACGCCATGTCATGCGCAGTAGAGACTGCCCGCGCCACGGTTGATACAGAGTTGGACGCTCCTTAGGAGCGTCCCGCTCTGTATCAGCCGCGGTGCGGGCAGTCTTCACTGCGCATGACTGCCCCGCGACCAGGTGGCAGTTGCACTGTGGCTCGTGTAACGGGCTCTTCAACTAGTATACAATAATTGGGAAACTACTTGGGGAATCCTCATCAGAGAAATATTTAGGAGTACTGATAAACAATATACTTTATAGCAGTGTACAGTGTCACTTAGCTGCTGCAAGAGCAAACAGAGTACTATCTTGCATAAAAACAGTTATAGATGCATTGGATGGGAACATAATATATTGTATATCTACATAAATCCTTAATAAAGCCTCATCTAGAATATGGAGTATAGTTTTGGGGACCGGTTCTTAAAATAAGTCATTATTGAACTGGAAAAAGTGCAGAGACATGCAACAAAACTGATAACGTGATTAGAACATCTGTGTTATACAGAGAGACTAGCCAAAATGGGTTTGTTTACATTAGAGAACAAATGTTTAAGGGGTGATAAGATTACTATTAACATAACAAATATATTTAAAGTCAATACAAAGAACTCTTTAAAGAACTTTTTACTCACTCAAAAAGAGCTGAGAAAAGAACAAGAGGTCACCCTGTAAGACTAAAGGAAAGGTGTTTTTGACTAAAACAAAGGCAGGGTTGTTTTAAGGTAAGGGCAGTATAGTTATGGAATTCTTTGACTCTGGATGCTGTGATAAAGATTCTGTAACTGCTTTCAAAAACTAATTGATACATATGCACAGAACAATATTTAGAATTATGACAGTTGGCTTCACAGCAGATAGGATGTTGATCCAGGGGAATATCTGACTGTCATTTTTTTGCCTTCCCCTGGATCAACAGGCGTAGTGTGGCATGGGCTGAACTTGACGGACACAAGCCTTTTGTCAACCTCATCAACTATGCTACTTTTAATTGTACGCAACAAACCTTATTTTGTGTCACAGAATCAATTTTGTACCACAGTAAATACATTATGTACCACAAAATAAATTTTGACAGATAGATATATCTATTTTGTGTGACAAAATCAATCCATTCATTTACTTATTCATTTATGCACACATAGTAGTATAATAAGATAGTTGATCAGTTTGAAAGTTGAAGTTGAACTGTTGACATATCACCTATGTTGACCCAGAGAAGGTTAAAAAAAAACATTGAAGCAATCCTATATAATAATTCTCTAAGTGTGTGTTTGTCAGAAGCAGTCATGCACAGTAGAGACAGCTGAGGCTCTGCAGTCATGCACAGTACAGACTGACTGTGTCACGGCTGACAACGGATCGGGGCTCCGAATTCAGACCGTAGTCTTCGGTGTGCAGAGAGGACTACGGTCTGAATTCGGAGTGCCCTGCTCCATATCAGCCGCGGCGTGGGCAGTCTCTACTGTGCATGATGGCACCGAGCCATTTGTGCATGACAACACCGAGCCGTTGCTGGGTGGCACTGTGGCCCGTGTACACGAGCTATTCAACTAGTTTCCAATAATTCCCCAAGCAGGCTAAAAATCCGTCTGGACTCCAAAAGACTGTCGGATATCAATATCCTATCTACAATAAAACAGACTGTCATAATACTCTATGTTTTTCTGCTCTAAAAAGGTATTCAATACTTTTTTGAAAGAAAAAAAATAGGATGCACAGCACCCCATTTAAAACCTCTTTAATATCTCCTAAATAAATAAGCATTTAATCATGCTATATAACACACACAGTACTAACATGCACTATAGTAATGGACATTGTATTTATGACTACACCCTTAAAGTACTACTACTTAATATGTAAAAATATATGTATTGTTTGGCTGAGAAAATAAGGGTACTCCCTCTGTGGAGAGGTGTTATATTCAAAATTTATTGCAGCTCAAACTTTAAATTTCTAGGTTCAATATCTCAATGGCCTAAAATGGCGCCATTGCTACATCATCCTAAGGAAGTTATGGTCAATTGACCATAAACCTCCATAGGATTGTGCAGCAACAGCGCTACTGTAAAATGTCAGGCAATGGAGATAATGCATCTAAAAAAATTCAAGTTGGAGCTGCAATAACGTTTGAATAAAACATGTCTCAGCAGTGGGAGTCCACTTGTTGTACTCAGAAGGACAAAACTTACAACATAAATTTTAATATGTATTAAGTGTTACTATCCCTTTAATAGCC
Organism: Rhinophrynus dorsalis; assembly: GCA_037306005.1. Lineage (NCBI taxonomy): Eukaryota > Metazoa > Chordata > Amphibia > Anura > Rhinophrynidae > Rhinophrynus > Rhinophrynus dorsalis. The sequence goes on along the minus strand of CM074719.1, from coordinate 470,639,136 downwards.
AAATACACAAATGGAGGCCCTAGATCCCATAAGAGATTTATGGGTCTAATCTCATTATTCTTTATTTGTGATCCTGTTAACACCAATAATAATGGAATAAGGTTGGGTTTGGACAATGGGAATTACAGTCCAGCAACAGGTAGACTGCACAGTGTGTGTGTGTCTTTGGGAGTATGCCCGCCTCATCCATATGTACCCTTCAACTTTATACCCCAGGACTAGGTGTATCTTAATATGTTTAACATAAGGTCTTACCTCTGAACTATAGGGCATTTCACTGTGTAGGAAGGCTTTTACATTTTCTGTAGGTCTTCTCATTGAGAATGGTGAGCTCTATTGTCAATTGTAGGAATCTGTGAAGGTAAATGAAACTAAGTCAGTGATGGCAACTGCTGATTCAATGCAATTGTATATGACTGGATACTACAACTAATGCCAAGTAACCAGTTCACCATTCTGGAAGTTTTGGGAGTGTTGTCCAATTTTTATATTTCTATATTTTTTTTTTCAGATTCACCCGCTAAAAAATACCATTACAATAGCTATGATCAATGTGAAAAGAATATTGGCATGACCTCTGAGGAATCATCTGTCTCCAGCACAGGAATTCAACAGTGATAATGATATGGGACTACAAACTGACTAGACAAAGTTCTAGTTCACATGGGCAACGTTGTTGCGAGATGTTGGTATTGAAATTGACTGCTGCTTTAAAAGTCACCCATGTGAACTACCACATAGAAGACAATATTTATTCTAAGAGATTTGTTACAAAATGTTTCTGAAACAAAGTTGCCTTTGTGAACTATATATTCTAAATGAACTGATGCCTGATACCATCATCATCATTAACTACCTGGGTGCTAGAAATGTCTTCACTGCATTGCAAAACAATGCATTGGAAACCTCTCAAGCCTCCAAGAGGTTATAGATATGTAATGGAAACCACGTTGTTTGCCCGATTTTCCCTCAATGTCCAGCAAGATGCCCACCCTCAGTTTACTCTCCCCTTTATTCCCTGGATACTTTCTATAATTCCAAGCACAGCCGTGACAAAGCATCCATATTGGCATACAAAGTGCATGAAATATAGACACAAATTACATTGAAAGCTATGTAGTGTCCTACAATGGTCATCTGTGACTCAAAGTAGCCCTGAGGCTGTTTTAATTCACACACACCTATTCTTCTTATAATAACACATGTTTTCATCTAGTGCAAATGTCTGAATAGACAGAACCCAGAAAAGAAATCTTCACTGTGAAACCAATAGTTGGGAATAAATATTAGTAATGCAATGTAAAGAAGGCTTCTATTAGGACATAGGTTTATTTCATGAACTGAACATCCTCCTTCTTTTTAGAATTGTATATTAATATTTCAACATTTTTAATCATTACTGTATATGCTTTATAGATATACGTCAAAAATGATGTATAATAGAGATTTTCTTCACTGTCAGTTTAGTTGAGCTACTAACTTACTGAGGCTGATGTACTAAGAACTGGAGCAAATTTGGGTTTGGCATACCACTTGCGTCATAGTGGGACAAAAATCCCATTGAATGCTAGAGTTCTGCAACTCATTAACCCCTTAAGGACTGACCGCGAATGCACGCGGCTGGCACTTAAGGACCACAGACCTTTTTTTTTTTTTAATTTGCGGATCTGATGCAGGGCTCTCCGAACAGCATACAGCTGCATGGGGAGCCCTGAAATCCATGATGGCCCTGACACGTCATGGGTCCTTATGGCTAGCCAAACCATGACGTGCCAGGACCGTCATGGGTCCTTAAGGGGTTAAGTCACAATGGGGGAAGATGTATTAACGTATGATAAAGCGGAGAGGACTTCTCCAGTGATATCACTTGTCCAGTTCCTATGTTAGGTGTTAAAGCGGAGCTACCACCTATTATAAATAATGCACCAAATAATTACCCATCTGGCGACTAGCCACTCAGTAGCGCTAGTCGCCAGAATTATTGACAGGAAGGAAACCGCACAGACATCTTGCCATAGTGACGTCTGCACACCTGCGCTGTCAGTCCCAGCCTGCTCTAAGAGGCATTGCTAGGAGTCGTTTGGCTCCAAAAGGGACTGACAGCGCAGGCATGCAGACTTCACTATGGAAAGATGTCTGCGCGGTTTCCTGCCTGTCATTCCCGGAGCAGTCTATAAATCTCATGAACATGATAATAATTCTGGAGATTATCGCTACTGAGCAGCTAGTCACCAGATGGGTAATTATTTGGTGCATTATTTATAATAGGTGGTAGTTCCGCTTTAAGAGACCCATTTAATTCAGTGGAGATTTGGATAATATAACCCTTTGAGTGCCAAAGGGTTATCCAACAAATTGCTTTGCAATGCTTTAGATACCCCTCTGGCACTCAACGGGTTATTCTGTCCCCAATGGTGTAGTTAGTCTGCTCTAGCATTGCACCAGTGCTATATATATCTCCCTCACTTCTATACAAAATGTCTTTCTGAGTGAGTCAGCATCTTTTCTATTATTTGTATACATGTAGATATTTTTAAGTAGGATAATCTGAAAATTTAATTTTGTACTAAATACCTTTTTTAAAGCAAGCTGTGCTAAATGGTATTTTTTTTATTAAACAAATCCAATAAATTGAAGTGTGTGTGTGTGCTTTCTTCTCGGTATGTGTGTATGTTGGTGGTGCTGAGGTACTGACTGAGGTGTCCAAGTTTTTGCAATTGTGGATCATGTTTAAAAAGCCATAAGTGCAAATGATGCGTTATTTTTCTTTTATTGATAACAATGGTGAATTTTATCCTGTCAGTTATCCAAAAATTTTGATTTATTTACTGAACAACTCAGTGATAATGCTGATATTTAGCAAACATCTATTCTCAAACTGTACGGTACTGGCAAGCAGGGGATTAGGTCTTACTGGCCTACTAGTTCATGTGTGCTAGTTAATTAGGTATAAAAATTATTTTTTTTAGGAATTTCAGGCAGGCCATACCATGGAGGCAGGCGGGCCACATTTGGTCCATGGGCCACACTTTGGACGCCCCTGTCCTTAGAAGAACTGAAGTAGTTCTTGTGTAAATCATCTGCACTACAGAGGACAAATAAAAAGTTCTATTGAGTTAAATAGGGCTTGTAGCCCCTTGAGTGCTAGAGAGGACTCCAAAGCATTTTTGGAATTTTTGTTTGCCCCTTTTGGAGCAGTTGGTTTGCTCCACAATTACTCTTGTTCTTCTGTATACAGTGTGTTAGTTAGTCCACACCTTCCCTCACTCATCTCGTGTGATGCTGGAATACTCTACTGGTCTCATGTAATGCTTCAATGGGGTATTGCAGAACAATGAACTCTGCAACACCAGCAACTTATTGATAAATAGGCCTTATCAAATTTTATGCATCTAGCACATTTATGAAACAGGAAACTTCACTACTCTATTTAAAGGAGAACTACACACTTAAATATAATTGTGGTTATGCGGCGTATGAATAGTAAGGCTAGTATAATTCAAATAAAGAAGTGATAAGTATAAAACCTATTCAAAGAGCTCCTCATCAAGAGACATACTGAACTCCATCTTGTCAGTTAACCCTTTGAGTATCTGAAAGGTAGCAACGCATTGCAATGCATTGGATACCTCTCCTGCGCTCAAAATGTTAATTAAAAGTAAAACGTATAGTTGGTCCTATCTGTATCAAATGGATGGGCATGCTGTGTCTTTCCAGAGCTGCTTCAGCCCCCCATCCAGAACGTAAGAACTCCCTTTGAATCAAGCACTAATGCTCTCTTCTGTTGCTCTAGAGCATGGATCTCAACCAGGGTGCCGTGGCACTTTTGGGATGTCATGGGTACCAGCTGATGGTATCAAATATTTTCCATTAAGATTTTGACAAAAGTGTTAAAGTTGAATTTGTAATGTATATTTATAGAATTATTATGCACAAAATACGCTTTGTTGTCATTCTGTCTGTGAGACCTAAGAATAATTATATATTGTCCCTTCATTAAGCCCTTGAGAGATTACCAATAAAATGTGAGGGGTGCTCTGAAAATTCCAGATTGCATGTCATGTGGTGCCCTGAGCAAAAACAAGACTGAGAACCACTGCTTTAGAGTCATCATCTCCTTCGTAACTCAGCACTTCCCCACACTGCCCAATCACTTCACTGAGATTGTCCATGCTGGCTGGGTGGCGTCTCAGTTACGGGGAGGACTTCTTACATTCACAGCATATTCAACCTACTTACTGGTTTTATTAATGCTTGTGGTGTTTTGCGTACATCTGCCTTCACCTACATTTTCCTACCTGCTTGCAATACTTGAATCTGAGATTTTTTTAAACCTTTCTGAAGGGTGTGCAACACACTGGAAAATGTTAATAAACGGTAGCCAGAGTGTCATCGCAAAAAGTTCTAAGTAAATATGTGAAATATGCTAGGTAATTAAACAAATATTTTATTTCCATACCTGGGAACTTTTTATTGTTGTCTGCCCGGAGGGGAGTCCTCTGCTACCATGGGTGTTGTGAAGAATGACGGGTATTGCGTCAAAAAGGGGCGGGTCTTAACGCTAGTGCCAGGGGAGGGCTTAAAAGAAGCCTGGGGGGAAGGAGACACACCGGGGGAAAAAGTGGAAGTGGGTAGAGTTTCAATAGAAACTCCCCACATCCGGAGGACTCAGCCTCTACCCCAGAGACCCAGTAAAGCAGTGCCAGAACCGGAGTCTCTGGGACAAATCCGGAGAGTTCCCAAGTATGTTTATTTCTGATGCTATCTTTATTAGTTACTCAAAGTAATGTCGATTTACACTTTGAAAATAATATATTTCTACCACACTACACTGCTATAAACAGTAGTTCGAAGATATCACAGAATGGCTAAGTCCACAGACTGAGACTGTACCAAAGGTTATGTGGCGCTCAGGAGGGAACCCTACAGTGAACTGAAGTCTGTGATAACCTAAAATAGACCCTGATGGTATGTCAGGAATGAGAGTTAGAGATAACCAGTACATTTATTATTAACTAGATTTCAATGGCACAGATTTATTACAGAAAAGAGACTATAAGCTTATAATGTTTCATTTTATATATCAACCTCTGTGTCCACAAAGCATATTCCGTAGAAAATATATTTGTTAGAAAGAAAAATATCTATTGATTAGAGTCACAAGCCAATCACAAAGCAGCAATTACAGTGTTAAAATGCTGTCTGCATGCCAGAACGACCACAGAGCAACTTAAAAACCCATAGTACCATAAATATGAGGTGATTTTTACATGCATGTCTGGTATTATAAAGTATGGCCTTTTACAGGAGCTTGTTTTCAAATAATACTACGACTTTAAAAGTAAGTTTCCCATGGGACACAATGGGCCATATTTTTCAAGCTAAAGAGGTGTCATTGTGGAGTAAATCAGCTGCACAGTAGGGGAGAAATGAAAATCTGCATTGATTTAATTAACCTTTTAAATTCTAGAAAGGTCTCAGACATATTGCTACTCAATGCTTTGGAGATCTGTCTAGTATTTAAGGGATACAAAAACTGATTTATATCAGAGGCCATTTGGGGAATGTTTAGTTTATTTGTCCCCTGTGGTGCATAAGGTACACTCCCTCCCCCATCCCCCAGAAATAAATGACACAGCAAACAGAAATAAGGAGCACACAAACAGTAAGATCCTAAATCCTGTCCCTAGTGCCACCTTTTATTCCCTGAATCCCCGCCCCTTTCCCTCACCTACTTCCTAATCTGCCCCCTTCTTTCTCATCACCAGGGAGGGGGGAGGGAGGCCATCCTTTGTCCCACCAGGCCTCACCCACCTCCTCCAGATGAAGAGGAAGAAGAAGGCATAGCCTGGCCCCTTATGATGGCCTCTGGGTTCATTACTGAACCTTCTGCCATTTTATTGGTTTGCTCCAGAATTGATTCTCTTTAGCTTAAAGAATAAGGCCAAATGTGTAATTACAGAACCACTTTGAGGCTGATGGTCTAAGAAGAAATGGAAAAATCCTAGGGGAATCCTGAGTGCCAAAGAGGAGAAATACAAATTCCCAAAATTCCCATATATTTAAATGGGGCTTTCAATCTCTTGAATGCTAGATATATCTGCAATGCTCTCTAGGGAAGGAAAATGATTTAGGAAAGTCCTGCACCACCTAATATCTTAAAAACACTTAAAATAACATTATATAGGTGAAGGTGCCACATAGTAATTATAGTCAGAATATAAAAAAAAAAAAAACTGCTTAAAGGGACAGTAATGTCCCATAAAAAAATATTCTTGTTCTACAGAGGTAAAAAAAATATATGTTGCACAAATCCTATCGAATGAGAGATATTCGCCTGTAAAGTTTCCCTTTTCCTGCTGTCAGCTGACTCGAGGAGGCTCTTCAACAGAGACGAAATTGCGTTATTTAAAAGGAACTACTTCATTGGAACAGTCTACAGTCTTGCAAACCAGGCACACTTTGTAGACCTTTCCAATGAAGTAATTCTTTTAAAGTAATGCAATTTCAGCTCTGCTGCAGAGCTGCGGGCTGGTCCCTGGACCGGGATCTCCTGTTGTCAGCACAGCTCTGACGTCAGGAGAAGAGGAGGGAGGGAGGAACTTTACAGGCAAATATCTCTCAAACCGTAAAGGTCTGAGAGATAGAATTTGTGCAACATATTTTTTTTAACCTCTATGAAACAAGAATAATTTTTTATGGGACTTCAGTGTCCCTTTAAGGATGGTACGCTTAAATTCCCTAATATTCACAACTGTATCAGCTGGTCCAGCACTACCAAATAGCTAACATACATTGTGCATAAAATATAACCTTTATTAATAAAATTAAAATAAAAAATAAGGAGGATGAAAGGGGACAAAAAATAAAAAGTATAAAGAATAAACTCTATCTGGATAGGATAATAAAGGACTCACTGCCTAATAATGAGCAAAACAGGCATCCAGGGCTCGATTCTATTACCAGCGCTAAAAAAAAAAAAACAGGCGTGTTTTTTAAGTCAGGTTTTAGTATCCTATTACCATACCTGGGAACTCTCCGGATTTGCCCCGGAGACTCCGGTTCTGACAGAGCTTTACCAGGTCTCCGGGGCAGAGGCTGATTCCTCCGGATGTGGAGAGTTTCTATTGAAACTCTGCCACATCTGTTTTTTCTCCCGCTGTTCCTCCTTCCCCAGCCTTCTGTGTGACACCTTTAACCCTCTGAGTGCCAGAGTGGTATGGAATGCATTGCTTTCCACTCTGGCACTCAAAGGGTTAAGTCCCCCCCCCCACACACACACACACACACTCGCGGCAAGCCCCGCCCCTTTTTAGCTTCATTTTTGTCATCCCCTGCTGAACAGAGGACTACCCTCCGGGTAGCCCTCAACTGGAAGTTCCAAGGTATGCCTATTACCCAGCTTGTGAAAACAAAATCAGCAGTAATTATACGCACCGTCAGTCAAAAAAAAGCCCATAGGAAACAACTAAAAACAATGTGCAAGTATTGGAGAAGAACAATGTCGAACTTAAATGGAAAAAGAAAGTCATGGGAGCACTATAAGTCAAATTTTAAAGGGGGGGTTAAAATGTCGAAGGGGGGGATTTAGATAATGTGGGGAAAACATCTAACATTAAACTTGATCTTTCTGTCATCAAACGTATGCCTATTACCTTGGTCTTTGATATTTTGTGCATTTTTTAGGTGGTAGTTGAATAGAATCAGACAGCTCCAGTTTTGTTAGTTAGTATAAATGTGCTGTCTACGCCGGTTTTGTTTTACCGTGGTTCTGCAATAGAATACCGGCGTAACACGTTTGCAAAATACACATTGCTTGTTTTTAATGTAGCGCAGGCTTTAGCGCTGGTAATAGAATTGAGCCCCTACTATCAAATAATTATATGTATCATATCCTATTGTATCATTAGAAGTTTTGTGGTAAGTGCTATTCCATAGATAACAATATATCAATATTACTTTAACTCACAATATAAACATCATCATTATGACCAAAAACAGTCCCCCGTTACACAGCAGTAAATACTTTCTGGGTAGCAGGATAACAGCGGCTTATAAGGAGTTACTCCAGATCTGAGATTAACCCTATAAATGACAGTTTCAATATATAAAACCCTTTGAACAATTCCTATAAGCATTACTCGTGTAGTGTTGGCTACATTTCGTCAGCTAACGGTATGTCACATGCTCAGACCAAATATCACACCAGTCTTGCATAGGGTGATTAGGATAACAGCGACACAAAAGGAAGTGCACTAGTTCTTCTGATCAACCCTAAAAGTGAGCCCTATTCGACAATGATCAACCCTAAACATGGTTATTATAGGAGATAACTGTGAGTCCTAGCTTTGTCCAATACATTCCACCAGTTGGGGGCATCTAACACACTCCCAATCTAGTCTTGTAGTCTTACGACCAAAGCAACATGTGAATGCGACAAAGTTGCTATGATATCAGGTACATATAACTAATAAATCTCAATCTTTAAAAAAAAAAGGGGAAGAAAGGAGAAGTTGTCTAGTTTGCTGTTGGCAGTCTTACGACCTAAGCACAATGTATTCTAAGCGAGTACTGCCAGCATATCGTAGATAGTATTCAGAACAGCTAGCTGAACTAAAAGAAAATGATGCTTTGTCAGCTGTAGGCAGTCTTAGACCAAAGTAACTATCTTACTAAATAGACATATCTCATATTTAGCAATAATTGCACCAAAACTGAACAGTTAAAGACATCATAATGATAGGAATATAGTATGCCTAACGCATTACGCCCTACAGTCGGGCTTCATCAGAGGAAAACACCGGCTTACCAAAAAAAGCCAGTTTAAAAATCCTCCAGCTCCTCCCTTTCCTCAAATATGGTCCAACTGAAAGACATGACAAATACACATGACCAAATACATCGTCATATGACATAACAGAGAGAAGGCCCAATACAAATCAATGTATGAGACAAACCTCTGCTTTATTCAATTGATATTCTCCACTAATTTGTAAACAACAATATAGTATGTGTTGGAATTCCAATCGGTATATCAAAATTGATGTCATCACTCAATATGTACCCTGAATAATTATTTACAACATGAATAAAATGGTACCTAAATGTTGATCGTATCCATTAAAGGGAATGTATGATTAGTATATCCCTTTACCAATTTGGAATTATTAAATAAAAATCCCGGAGTTCAAAATCTCATTAATGCCCTTTGGATGTAAACAGTTGAGATTATAAATCGCATTCCTTACGTAACAGGATATCAACTGTATCTCCACCTCTGATTCCCAGAGATATTTTTTCCAGACCCCAAACCTGGAAGGAGTCTATCTTTCCTTCATGTTTGTCAGCAAAGTGTCTGGCAACAGGAGATAACTTTGTGCCCAACTCCATATCTTTCTGTGAATTCCGTATATTTCTAAAATGTTCCATAATGCAAGTGTGCAGATTACGTTTGGTCATTCCTACATACCTCATATTACAGCCGCATTGGATATACTATATGACGCCTGAACTCCTACAGTTGATATAGTGCTGCATCCATAACATGGATAAGACCCCATAATAGGGGGCTTCTTTCTTGGTCTAATGCACGGTGATATGCTTTTTTAATACTGTTCTTGCTGTAACAATTAACAGTATCCTTTTAAGTGTCTCACTCTCTGATTTAAATAGGTCCAATGTGGAACAACAATTCCTTTTCATATGGAGAATATTATATTATTCTTTATTGAAGATAGGTGTGAACTCTCAAAATGTAAAATTGAATTGGGGGAGGTGGGCTTTTTAAAAGTGTCTGTAATTATCACATCATCTCTGCCTCTACATATAGTTAGGTCCAAAAAGTGAACACGGTTGCAGTATATTGAGGAGGCTAGATGTAAGTTAAGATCATTTTTATTGAGTGACAATATAAACTCATCAAATAGCTCTATACTCCCCTCCCAAAAAATAAAAATGTCATCAATATAAAAAAGTTATAAGCCATGCAGTCTGTGTATTTATCATTGGCCTCACAGGAGACGTACTCATGCTCTCACCACCCCAAATATAACTTGGCATAGGTGGGAGGAAAAGCACTCCCCATTTCTGTTCCCTTTGTCTGAAGACAGAATTGATCATCAAATGTAAAAAGAATTATGGGTAAGTACCATCATGGGAAAACATCTGCTAAGGACCCATAATGGTCCTGGCACGTCATGGAATTCAGGGCTCCCTGTGCAGTTGTACATCGTTCGGGGGACCCCTGAATTAATTTGTGAAAAAAAAAAGCCTTGCGGTCCTTAGCTGCCGGACGTGCGGTTCGTCATTCAGGCCATATTGCAAGCTCTAATGGATTGGCCTTTGGGCAAGTGGATGTTATTCCAGCTGCAGCACTCGGTGTAAAAAAGAAGAAATGGCTTAGGGTGGGTGGGAAGGCACAAATAAGATAAGAACAATGGCCCACATTTGTAAAATCAAACTGGAGTTATTCTGGAATAAACCATCTGCACCATAGGGGAATAAATATAAATTCCTAAATTCCCATGCACTGGACTGGAAGTTTTTAACCCCTTGAATGCTAGAAAGGCAATGCATTGGCGACGTCTTGAACATTCAACAGGTTAAAAGCCCAATTTAATTTAACATGAATTTTTATTTGTCCCCTGTGGAGCAGTTGGTTTACTTCAAAATAACTCCAGTTTTTATAAATATTGGCCAGTGTTGCTGCCCCTCCAGCCACCTTTCTTATACCTAAGCCCCCCTCCCCCTTTTATTACCTACAATACACTGCCTGGCCCTCTGCTTTTCCATCTTCCCAGGGAAAGCCAGCCCTCCTCCTTTGTTAGTCTGATGGGCTCCACCAGGTGGGGGGGGAGAAGAAGGGCTTAGGCCTGGCTCCTTATGATGTTCATTTCTTATGTTCTTGCCTGATCATTGTATTATTCACATGTTTTCTCAATGAATGATTTACTAGTTTTAGTTTAATCCAATATATTTTTTATAACTTCTCAGCATTGCTGAGTTGCTGTGCTGTAATTCTGAGCTCTTAAGATGGCAATGCATCACTACCCACCTTTTCCCCCAAAATAACCACAACCCTCACATGTAAAATTAAAAACTACAGCTTAGTATAACCTAAAATAGCATACAAGAGACACAAGTTAAGATTTGTAAGAAAGAGGTCACAGCTTTATTAATTTGGGTTTGACCTATTTATACTTCCCTCCTAATGCAGAACCCCCAAGCCAATAGTTCCTGAGCCCATCTGACATCACATCCTGTTATCTTACCCTCATGTTTATCCATTACAGGCCCAATTCTGCACATTAAAAAAAAAAAAAATATATATATATATATAATAGCCACAAGATTACAGTGTGCCCAAACACACAAGCAGTGCCGTGCACCATTCTCTAGTATGCGTATAAAACTAAATAGCTATAGGAATATATCTGTAGCATCAGTTTAGGTCTTTTAACTCACTGAATACTAGAGGGATTTCAAATGGATTGTTTCACAAAGCACTGGAACATTTAGAGGGTAAAAAGACCCATTTTAATCATTGTTTTGATAACTAGTTTTTGTGTCACGTTTTTATGCATTCAAAACAATAAGAAAGAAGGATACAGAAACAAAGAGTTAAAAAAAGGGTGGAGAGAAAGAAATGGCAAGGCAGTACAGATATTCATATTTATAAAACAATAGCAGCAAATTCATCTACTTACAGTCAGGGACTAAAGGTACAGACAATCAGCATAAATGAGATGTTATTAGCATTCTCTACCTACACCATTATTTGTCCACCTCAGTCACTGAAATATGGCATCAGCTCCCTGTAACGGTTTTATGGACACTCAGAGACAGAAGGTTTTGGTAAAACACAGTTTTATTAAATCACACAGAATAATAATAACCCTCGCGGGTCCAGCATATAAATACAATATAACACTGACACAGGACAGGTTACAGTAAAGTAAATAACCCACACAGGTCCACTATACGTTAAACAATATACAATACTGACACAGGTCAGGTAAAGTTCGTATGATTCAGTGAGACAATGGCTGATTGGTACTATTGGGCCAGGAACAGAGGATAGGCCCTAATAGTGGAAGGCCCACTCTACACTCTCAGACTGCAATAGACTGTAACCCAAGTGCACAGCACCGCCCCGCAAGGGGTTAACGAACGCTCCGGTCTGAGACAACTGCTAGGTGGAATAGACAGACTGAGGCGCTCAAATGTAACCCAACCTCAGGTATAGCGGTAAACAGGCCAAGCGTATCGTGGTGCAACCGGGATCTCCACACCGGAGAGACAGAGAACTAGGCACAGGAGTGATTGGGTCACAGTATAGAACTGCCAGAGCAGTAACCGAGGCAACCGGAGGTCTTGTAAGACAGAGAGAGCGAGCACCGGTTATAGCCCCCACACTGGATTTCTGGAGTGAGTGCGAACCGGGCAGTAACACAGAGCAGGAACGTAGCCAATCCAGGTCGGTACACAGAGCAGGAACTTCAGCCAAGCCGGGTCGGTACACAGAGCAGGAACGTCAGCCAGTCTGGGTCGGTACACAGAGCAGGAACGTCAGCCAAGCCAGGTCGGTACACAGGGCAGGAACGTCAGCCAATCTGGGTCGGTACACCGAACAGGAACATAAACAGGCAGAGTAGTCAGGCAGTCCGGGTCATACACAGGAATCATACGAATATAACAGAACAAGAGCTAGCAACAGGAACACCACGAAAGGGCACTGAAGAAGTGACAGGAATGAGTATTTAAGGGCTGTCACTGGGAGGAGCAACATCACATTAGCCAATAAAAAGGTATCAGGAAGTAGCAATGTGTCAAAATGTCGCCCGCATAGCACGGGCACCGTGATACTCTCTCTGCTTAGACCCATGTCATTGTATTAAGATGGCAATGCATCACTTCCACCTTTTTCCCCACAAACCAACACACCACCCCCAAACCTTACCAGCAATAAAACACAAACATGAAATAATCACACTTACAACTGCATATGGTGGTAATCAAGAGGTCACAGCTTTATTAAATTGGGATTGACCTATTTACATTTGGAGGACCCTCCCCCACTTGTAAAGCAGGACCCTCAGGCCATTAACAAGCATGGACCCTTGCCCAGCTCACCGGCAGCCCGGGCACCCGTGCACCAGCCATCTGTCTACCACGTGGGGGTATATAAGGGCCTACCCTTGACCCCCCGCTATAGTCACCACCTCCACAACCCCTCCTCTCTCCTCAGTGCCTTGTGGTGTCACCCCGCCCTGTATTTTGGAGCCGCCATACAGCCAGTCCCCATTGCACAACCATAACAGTCAATGGGCGGGAACCAGCCTGCAGTCGGCCAGGCCCTCTGGAAACTGTACCTTCACTGTACCTCCCGTCTCTCAAACACGTATAGTTTGAGAGATATAAGCTGCTAAAGTTCCCTCCTCCCACTTCTTTCATAGATGTCAGTGCTCTAAATGACAGAAGGAGGTTCTGGTAATTTGACTGGATAGCGGCTCTTCAGCAGAGCCAAAATAGCACTCTCTAGAATAAAATACTTCATTGGAACGGTCTACAAGGTGTGCCTGGTTTGCAAGCAGTTTCCAATGAAGTATTTATTTTTAGATTGCGGTATTTCAGCTCTGCTAGAGAGCCACCAGCCTGTCCAGGATCTCCTACTGTCAGCTAGAGTGCTGATGTCTACGAAAGAGGCGGGAGGGGGTAATTTTAGCAGCTAATATCTCTCAAACTATACATGTCTGAGAGACGAGAGGTAGGTCATTGCATTTATATTTGTAATATGTACACTATTAAGCTTTGTTAAAAAGTAACCATTATGTCTACAGATAAAAGTGGACCAATGTTTTAGACAACTGCACCATACGGATTATAAACGTTACCCCTTGCATGAAAGGTCTACAACTTATTGCTTTACATTGCACTCTCTTGCATCCAAAGGGATGATATTAAGAGATTTCCAAAATGATGTTTTGGAGACTTCTAGCAATCAAGAGGTTACAAGCCAAATTTAAATCAATGGGAATGTTATGTTACATAAGGTGCAGTTGAATACATCCCAACACACCAAAAGGCCTAAGAGTGACACTTTTGTTTTAGGTGGTGTTGCTGGTGGGCAGGGCACTGCAGAGGAATTTTTTATTATTTCATGACCTATTGACATATCTTCTTGTAACTTAATAAATGATTTAGAGCAAGACCAAAGTATTATATTTGAACGTACTGATTTATAAACACGTGTACTCGAGTTTAAACAAACACTAATGGCTTACTGTGATACACATTACACATTCTGTTTGTCATACCTCCTTCGGGCTTTCATTTCTTTGCCCTTTATCTGTGCCCTGGACTCTGCTGTCTCCTCTGTTTGGGCGGCGCAGGGCTATGACACACTGTCCCTTCTTGCCTTTTCTTCCTTGGGCACATGTACGGTAGCCGTTTCTGGTTGTCTGGAGCATGCGCACTGTCTTCCCTTCTCTTCTCCCCGCGGGGCGCATGCGCAGACTCCTTTGCCGGTTCTGGCCTTCCAGCCCTGCCCCTTCCTGCCTGACCGTTCTTCTGATCTGTGCGGACTTCTCCACTATCTGAGTGAGTACTGTTCCAGTTGGAGTGTGTTTTCTCCCTGGGGATACAGTAGTATAGATTGTCTAGGGGCAGTTATTGTGGGCCCCCTTTGGCCCAACTGAAGGGGGCTAATCTAGCTTCATGGCTAGCACCTTTATATAGCCCTAGGCTGCAGCATGACTCCCTCTAGGCAACCACCACCCACTAGCATGGTACCCCAGTATCGCTCTCCAGCTCCTCACTATCTTATCCTTTGTTGGAGGAGTGTGACCTTTCTCAAACTTATCGGGGTGGTTAGTGGGGTTCTAGTGGTTTCCTTTCAAGTAAGGAGCATAGTATAGGGTGTTCAGAACACTGTTCTGCTAAAATGAGGGACATGAGGATCAGAAAGATGGACCATCTGCCCTAAAGAGAGACACTTTGGTGGTATTAGGGGGAGGAACAACTGCCAGTGTAGCCAGTGCAAAGCACTGGCCTGTTGAGCTGATTTATGTGCTAGTCACTGAAAGCTCAAGGGGCCTACACCTGTTATATTACACCAAGGGTCAAGCACCAGAAAGAGTATGGCCCAATGTAAGGTGTATTGGAGGATAACGTGTCAGAGAAGTTCTCCATTCTGGTTTCGGCCTGTCAACCATTAAGTAGGAGAGGAGTGCTGCACACAGCGTGGACTGAAAGGACCTGACTGGGCAATGTCTCTGGCTATTTAAGAAACAGAGTAGACAGCTCTATAGACAAGGGAATCAATCTTGAACATGAATATGTATTGAGTGCAATCTACCAATTCTTTGATAAATGATGTGCTAGCTTAAGGCAATCCGAATACTCAAACAGAACTCCAAATGGGATGTAAAATCCCTATTTTTCCTATGCCATCATCTGGAAACATTTATGCCCAACAGCCTATAATGGTTCATTACATTCAATCAGTTGTATACATTGCAAAATGGTATGCCTTGTCTACATTTTCTTAATTTCTTTAGTTGTTGCAACCATTTGGATGCAAGCATGTCATATCTGACAAAATGTAAGAAAACCACGACATTGAGGCCTTAATTCAATTGAGGCCAACACCAAAAAAACACCCAACGGCATTTACTCAAGCACAGCAAGCTATTCAATTACCTGTGCTATGAAGAAATACCGTTGGAAAAAGACCCACCTCAGGCACTAACTTTGTTGCCATTTGCACCAACTGAAACACAACAAAAAAAATTCCACGCATAGTGCTAAGATATGTTAAGGGACCCACTTTACCGTGTGAACATCTGCACCCAGTTTTTCTGGGCTCAGAGTCCCATCATGCATCTGAAAAGTGCAAATCCAGGAATTTAACCTGAAAAGTCACCAGTGGATGTATTGATATGGGGCCCTAAGCCCCATATCAATATATACCCTAAGCAATCACAAAATGTGCGAAATGTTAGTAGAATTAACCCTATGAGTGCCAGTGGGGTATACTTATCCCTCTGGCACTCACAGGGTTAATCCAACAAAGATAGAAAACAGCCCCTGACAAGAAACGCACCATTAATTCTGATGTCCATCGGAGTGTGCAGCACCATGGTCAGCTACTGTCCGTCTTCTTCTATCATCTCTCTTTTTTTGTCTGTAATCTTCCTTCTTTCTTCTAATCTTCTTTCCAATCTGTTTAAAATGTAAAATATGTCAATGCAAGATGTTTAAAAAAAAAAAAAAAAAATAGCCCTAA
Source organism: Rhinophrynus dorsalis (assembly GCA_037306005.1). NCBI lineage: Eukaryota > Metazoa > Chordata > Amphibia > Anura > Rhinophrynidae > Rhinophrynus > Rhinophrynus dorsalis. Next base: position 470,622,851 of record CM074719.1, on the reverse strand, counting down.
AGATATGCCTGACTTCACTCTTTGAGCGCCTGAGGGGTACCCCTCCAGCACTCTAAGGGTTAAATGCAGTCTGGCATATCTGTAAAAAATAACATGCTGCCATTCCTGTTAAAAAAAAGAGCAGGGCATTATTTTTGTTAATAAATGAAAGGCCTTCAAAGAGTTAAGCTGGCCCTGCTGTTGGCGGGCTTGCCCCATTAACCCTTTGTGGTCAGAGAAGTACTTTTACACAAATGTAGTACTTTTAGTCTACTTATTTGGGCAAGACTAAGGCTACTAAGATTTCTGGGGTCCCCTTAACGCCTTTAATCCATTGCTCCTCATATCAGATTGACCTTACTGGGAATCTTCTGATTTGTCCCTCTTGTACTGAGATACCTACTCAGCCTCAGGCACCATCATCTGTTGAACAGGAGCCTATATGTGTTAGGGCAGTGGTTCCCAAACCATGCTCTCAGGGCCACTAACAAGCCAGAATTTAAAGTTTTCCTTGCTAGAACACAGGTGTGTTAATTAGAGGCCAAATGGGTTTGATTAACTTGCATGTGATCTTCAAAAGGAAATCTTTAAATCCTGGTCTTTTAGTGGACCCTGAGGGCATGGGTTGGGAACCACTGTGTTAGGGGCTTCATTTCTTCAGGGATTTCTATCCCTTCTATACCCCAAAGCTGAAAAACCTACCTACTCATTACTCTTGGGGGTCTGGCCTGTCTCCAGGAAATAGGAGGTTGTCTATGATTTTTCCACAAAGGGTGGGCCATTTCCGTGGTGGACCAGTCATTTTGGAAGGTTACCGCATAGGCTTCAAATTGATTTTTCATGTCCACAGTTCCTCACAACCCCAAGCATTGTCATCTATTTTTAGATGCAGTCTCCTCCCAGATAGATTTTTGTGCCTGTTCCTTCTTAGGAAACATTTATGTGATTTTATTCCAATCTTTTCATAGTTCTCAAAAAAGATGATGGCAGATGTCATCCTATTCATCAACCATTTTGTTCTAGCTCTTCAATTCAAGTTGGAGTCCTTGTGCTCTGCAATCAATGTCATGTATTCGGGGAGAATTTTGGACTTCACTGGACATGCGATGCATATCTGCTACTCCCATTTAGCAGACAATCAGAATTTCATGCTGTTTGCCTTCCAAGACTGTGATTTTTAGTTTACCTCTCTTCCCTTTGTGCTGGCCTCCACTATGCACTTATTTACAAAGGTTATGACTGTTCTGGTGGCTTTCATCTACTCATTAGGGATTTCTCAGAAACTCTGCCTGGACACCCTTCTGCTGAAGGCCCCTTCAGAGGAGGATTTGCAGATTTGGATTCAGACTTGAGTGTCGGATTGGTTTCTAATTTTCAAGAAATCCTCCTTGATTCTGTCCCAGGTCTTTTATTTTGTTGGCAAGCAGTTTGACATCCTTCTAGGGAAGGTGCTTCTCCCTGAGGACAGGATTCTATCATTGTCTCATCAGGTGTCTCAAGCTGCACTTCAACTATCTGTGATGGTACAGGAGTAAATGAAGGTGATGGGCTTTCTAGTTTTTGCCTTGGAGACATTCCATATGCTGAATTCCACACATGGGCATTGCAGTTGGAAATACTCAGGAATCGGTCCAGACAGCAGAATCATCTCACCGTCTTATGTTGCTGTCCAATCTAACAAAGCCAGACCTTCGTTGGTGACTCCAAAGGACCAGCCTCACTCTGGGACAGCCATTGGTTATCCTAAATTAGACAGTAGTCACCACAGATGCCAGTCTGATGTTCTGGTATACCATGCTGGGTCCTCAGATGGCCCAGAGTCTATGAACCAAGAGTTAAAGGGATAGTAATACTTCGTTTTAACTTTATTTTATTTTGTAGGCATTAAAAAAACACGAAGAATGATATAAGTCTTATCTCTCAAACCTTTATGGTTTATGAGATATTCACAAGCAAAGTTTCCCCTTCCCGCCCCTTTTTCCTAGTGTAAGCAATCTCTTCTCAGATGTGAATCTGGTTGTATGACCAGACAGATAACAGAAGGGGACAATCTTCTTTGTATTAAAACAATGAAAGCCCTTCCCTCCTTGACAAGTTTTTCAGCTTTTTCCCTTATCTTAATTGAAGATTGTCCCTCTCTGCAGTCTACCTGGGCACCTCCCTTCTGATCTGGTTGAACAGGGAAGGGATACTTTGTTTGTGAATATCTCTTAAACCATAAAGGTTTGAGAGAAAAGACTTATATCATTCTTCATGTTTTTTTTATGCCTACAAAATAAAATAAAGTTAAAACGAAGTATTACTATCCCTTTAAGAGCCTCCTGTCCATCAGTTTCCTGGAGCTTTGGGCATTTTGTCAAGCCCTGCAGCACTGGTCTCTGTCCCTGCAGGGATCCCATGTGCAGATCCAGTCTGACAATTCAACAGCAGTGGCCTACATCAAACTCAATGGATGAACCAGAAGTGTGGCCACATGATCTGAGGTTTGGCTGATCCTCATGTGGGCAGAAACCCACTTTCCAACTGTCTCTGCATTTCATATCCCAGGGATAGACAACTTTGTACCAAAAACACTGATCATCGCAATCCAATACTACGTACCAATACCAGAGGAGATACACAGAAATGACTATCGAATCTAAAGACACTTCTCTGAGTAAAACAAAGAAAACAAATCGTTAGAGAGCAAAAATATATTAAATATCTATTTCCCCCATAAAATACGTATGGGCAAACAATACAATGAATATTAATTCAATGAACAAAAGTCTCAATGAAAACCTGTAACTCCAGGACTTCTTCTTGGTCTCTGTAATAAGTGCAGCTACACAATATCAGTGGTCTTGTCCGCCTCCATTTTACCTGAAGATCTTTGCAAGAATTGTTTCAGCGCTCAATATTCACCGGAACCCAACGTACAATAATATATCCAAAGACATAAAATAAGAAAGAGAAAAAAAATATCTAAGAGGAATCAATTTAATAAATATCAAAAATGTAATAAAATAATTATGCACTCACAAAGCCAGATGGATAACAGGCATATCAGGATACATTTGCCCCTAATGAGTCTCTATGCCACTGTCTCCCACACTACCTCCGGGCCAGCTCCGCTGTTCCTCCTCTCCTCTCAACTTCAGAGTCTCTTCACCCAGGAGCACTCACCGGGCAGATGTTAGGAAATCCTCCTCCTCGCTGTCAGTGCTCAATATAATAATCTCATGAAAGAGGTTAAAATATATATGGAGGGATACTTGGCCAGTACTTAAAATGGACTGCCTTGCAGAGGACTCAGGGCAGAGGCTAACACTAAGTGAAGTGCAGAAAAGCTAGAATACAGCTAAACGCGTTTTCGTCGGCTACCTGCCGACTTCTTCTTGGGCTGATAGCTAAAAGACAACTTTTATGACAGACTTTTTCAGTCACTGTCCTACCACCATCACGTCATTTCCCATTGGCTTTCGGAATCCCAGCATTTGCGCAGTGGGGGGACTAATGTGTGCATGCACTGCACTATGCTGCAAAATAAATGGTTGTGGTGCTTTGTTACATCTGGCACTACACTCTGATGTCACTCAGCTGGCCTATTTAAACCTAGAGCACCCGGTTCTTGGTGCTCAATTATCTTTTGTGCCTTCAGCTGTACAGTGTACCTTTGGATGTTTATCCTGGCTGTCGACTCTTGGCTTATCCCTGACTCTGCTATTTGACCTCTGCTTTGTTCCTGGACCTGTTAACCTCTGCTGCCTGCCCTGACCCTTGGCTTGCCTTTGACCAAGGGTTCTGCTTAACCATTATTTCTGTGATTCTTCGACTCTTGACCCTACTCCTGGGTTCCTTTCTATTTGCACCTTCTCATATCAGGAGGTTAGAGCCATGACAGAATAACTGAGCCTACAATGAAGCCCGCTTGTGGAAAACACCTTCTGTATTAAGTAAACAGATTTCTGCCCTAGCCTCTTCAGTACAAGAGCTACAGGCCAATCAGACCACCTTACAGCATTGCCCGCAGGACATCCAGGCAGGTGGTCTTCCAGATCTTTGGGCAGCATCCATGGAGTCAGTGGCTCCAGAACCACGTGTTCCCTTGCCAGAGTGGTTTCTGAAGATCGAAAAAGGTACAAGGACTTAATAAAATTGTGCGAGTTACTCTTCTCTATTAGCCCTCATACCTACTCCACTGACTTCATTAAAGTTCGTACTACAATTAACTTGCTGTCTGGGGAGCCACAAACATGGGCCTATCATTTTCTTTGCTCCAATAGACCAGTACTGTCCTCCTGGGATTCTTTCCATCAGGCACTGGATTCTATGATGACCCACTCCGAAGGTCCTCGGCTCAAACCACTATCAGACAGCTCACTCAGGGTTGTAGACCACTGGAGGATTACGTATCTGGATTCCATAGCATTTCTTTGGAATGAGGTTGGTTTGTTGAACCAATTCTGATTGAGTTTGATGGACTGCTTGAAAGATAAAGTAGCATAAGTAGGTGTACCTGCTCCTTTAGAGGACTTAATTTCTTTGTCCATCCTGATAGATAGGAGATTGCATGAACGATGCACGTAGAGCCGGTTCCTCCCACAAACCTCACAGTCTACTCTTTCTCCTCGACAGATGTATCTAGTGCTACTGCCTGCAATTCTCCGGATGCACCTATTCAGCTGGGGATAGTCAGAGGTCCTCTCTTTGACTCGGAGAGCCATAGAAGGAGACAAAGAGAAACTTTCAGTTCATACTTAGCATTCATTAAACGCATGGCGACTAGCTTTGAAATAGATGTCTTACCTTTAAAAATTAGCCCAGTGTAAAGGAATCCTTCCCGTTTGGAGACAGGTACCCAAGCTACAGCGCAGACATCTTTTCTGCTCGTCTGGGCTGTCAGTCCCGGTCTCCATTGAGTAGCACTGCAGTGCACCATATGGTTACCAGAAGGGACTGAAGGTGCAGGTGCACGGACAGCGCTAACCTGCCCGTCAGTCCCCAAACGGGAAGGATTCCTTTATACTGGGCTATTTTTTAGAGGTAAAACATCTATTTCAAAGATAGTTGCCATGCGTTTATTGAATGCATGGTGACTAAGTATGAACTAAAAGTCATTTTTAAATTTATGGCTCCACTGTGGTGAAGGAACCCATCTTCTTTGGAGTTGTCCCAAGAGACCTCACTCCAAAGGAGGTAAATCTGTCTGTATAACTACTGATGATGAACTTTTACGGCCCTCCTCTCAGTATCTGTCTCCTCGCCTATGTGTCTCAGTTTCTTTACATTGAAATAACCAACGCCATTCCCTCAGTGCCATCGTGGATTCATGGGCCAGTGGTTGCTACTTGGACCAAGCTCTGGTGGATTAACTTTCTATTCCCACTACCACCTAGACCCATCCTTTTCGCATTCAGATGACCGATGGCCTTAACAAATATTTGGCCCCGTCTTTACCTCTACAGCTCACCATTAGTTTTTGTCATTCAGAGAATGTTACAGTTCGATGTTATCTCATCACCTCTGTCTCCTTTAATCTTGGGTCTCCCTTAGCTGCAAACTCATAATCCACAAAACAGCTGGCCCTCAGGCTCTGTCTCCTTTTCTAGAAACAAGTATCCATCTCTATTTCCGGTACTATCACACCCAAGCTTCCTACCAGTTACTCAGAGTTTCAAGATGTCTTTGATAAAACAAAGGCTGACAAACTTCCTCCTCACCAGGCTTATGACTTCCCAGTTGACTTACTCCCAGGAGCTCTTAATCGTTCCGGGCATATATACCCTCCAAGATTACATCACAGAAAACTTACAGAAAGGGTTCATTAGCCCATCCATGTCTCCAGCAGGGGCAGGTATCTTTTTTGTGGAAAAATAGGATGGGGGACTCTGGTCCTGTATAGATTACTGCGACTTCAATAAAATAACAGTAAAGAACAGATATTGGCTGCCACTTATCCCCGAGCTTCTGGGACGATTATCATCTGTCTCAATTTTCATTAAACTCAATCTCAGAGGAGAATACAATTTAGTCAGAGTCAGAAAGGGTGATGAGTGGAAAACACCCTTCTGTACTCTATATGGACACTTTGAGTGCTGCGTCATGCTCTTTGGCCTGTGCAATGCACCCACTACTTTTCAACACTTCAATGACGACCTCTTCAGAGATCTACTTGATCAGTAATACACCTAGACGACATATTGGTCTTCTCATCCAACCTTTCTGAACACGGTAAACATGTCCGTAGAGTATGAAGTAGACTTAGGGAACACTCCCTGTATGCTAAGCTTGAAAAGTGCTCCTTTGACACCTCTGAACTTGAATTATTCGGTTTCATTATTCGCTCTGGCTGTCACCATGGATCCTCACAAAGTATCTGCCATTGTGGAGTGGCCAAAACCTACCACTGTGAAAGATGTCCAGAGAGTCATTGACTTATTGATGATTTATACATGATTTCTCCAGAATCACTGCACCCCTCACAAGTAAGAAATAGCACTACTTTTCTTGGACCTCATCTGCTCAAGCTGCTTTAGAGTAACTCCTATTCTCGCACAACCAAACCTACTAAAACCATTCTTTCTAGAGGTTGATGCCTCTGATTTTGCTCTGGGAGCCATGCTATCCCAACGTGCAGGAGACCATGACTGTATGCATCCTACTTCCTTCTTCTCCGGGCGTTTAACTGACCTGAAAGCAACTATACCATGGGAGATAAAGAACTTATGGCAATCAAAAGTGTGCTGGAGAAGTGGCATCATCTGCTTGAAGTGTCACATCACCCTGTCACTGTCTTCACAGATCATAAAACAGGTCAAAGACTCTGTTCCTGCCAGGCCAGATGGGGACTCTTCTTCTCCAGTTTCTGTCTCCATATTACATATAGGCTGGGATCTAAAAATGGCAAAGCGGATGTCCTATCTTGGCACTATACTGACTTCAAAGGTGCAACTCCTCCACAAGACATTGTCCGCTCATCAGCACTCTTTCTTCTCATGCATGGGTCACAAGACACACCTCTCCTGAAGCAATTTAAGCAACATACAAGGGTTGAACCCACACTTATACAACAACATGCTTTAACTGTATGGGATGAATACTATACCAGGGAACAAAAATGTTCATCCCTACCTCTTTCCGTCAACAAATATTACAACTAGAACATGAGATACCATTTTTCGGTCATGGAGGACCACGGATTACACTAGACATCATCTTACCATGGTTCTGGTGGCCTCATGTAAGCCGTGACATTCACAAACATATATCTTCTTGTGTTACCTGCACCAGGGCCAAATCCAGACATACCAGGACAGTAGGTCTTCCACAACCACTTCCTACTCCATGGACTTTATTAAGGATTTACCACTGTTCAACCAATTCGCCACTATCTTGGTGGTGGTAGATTGTCTGACTAAGATGGCACATTTCATACCCGCAAAAGGAGTCCCGACCACAACACAAACAGATTCTTTGTTTATTCACTAAGGTTTTAGTTTACATGGTCTACCAAGTTCCATAATCTCCGACAGAGGTCCGCGGTTTACTTCCAGGTTCTGGAGATCTTTCTGTACTTTGCCACGAATTGACGGAAAACTCTGGTCCGGGTACCATCCTCAAACAAATGGTCAAACAGAGCACATAAACCAAACGTTTGAACAATATTTATGTTGTTATACTAATCATCTACAGAATGACTGAGTGAATCTCCTACCTATGGCAGAGTTCACCTAAAACAATCATACTCATCAATCCATCAAGGTGTCCCCATTTCTGGCTACCTATGATTATCATTCACAAATCATTCCTGGTCCTATTTCCGACTCATCTATTCCTGATGTTCCTCATAGGATTCAATATCTACAGTCCAGCAACAAAACCTTACAACAGATTCTAGAACAGTGACAAGCAGTCTGATAAATTCGTATATATCTCCTCCTCACTAGCAAGTAGGAGACAAAGTATGTCTATCTACAAAATACCTTTGCCTGAAATGCCCTATTGGATCCATGGTTTGTAGGACTTTTTTCTATTAGTCAAATAATTAGTCCTGTTGCCTACAGAATACGTCTGCCTCAGTTTTGGAATGTACAGCCTACATTTCATGTATCCCAGCTGAAATCTTGCCACCCAAGTTCAACTCTTTTACAAAACCTACCCCACTTCTAGTTGATGGATCAGAAGTGTACAAAGTGCAGAGTGTCCTGGATTGTCATATCCATCGTGGATGCCTCGAATAGCTGGTACATTGGAAAGGCTATAGCCCGAGGAACTTTCTTGGGTCACTTTACCCCACATCCACGCTCCTCTCCTGCAAACTTTTCACAAGGCTCATCCAGATCGTCCAGGTCCATTGCATGCCTCGGGGGGGCGCTATCGCAACAACATCAAAGCATTCCCCATCTGTGTTTGGAATCCAGGTGCATATGCAGTGGGGGAATGGCTGTGTGAATGTGCAGTTCTCTGTCGAGCCATAAATGACTGGCTGTGGTGCGTCATAATGTCTGGAGCTCCGCTCTGATGTCACTCAGCTGGCCTATTTAAACCTCGGTGCTCACCTTTTGTGCCTTGAGTTGTACACTACATGTTTTTCTAAAATCAAGACAAATATAATCTATTTAGCATGTTGTTTGGGTATTTTTTAGGGTTTGTAAATGCGTAAAAGATTTTTCTTGCAAAAGCTAAAAAAAAAGTGCATTTGTTATTTGTTACATCTGTTTCTGGACAATGGCTGTTTTAACACTTCTACTGTATTTGTGTTTAGCTGTAATTTTCCTCTTACTCATTTAATGTACCCACATATATTATATACTGTTTTTCTTGCCATAAGATGAGCTTTCTAAAGATACCGTTATTTTCATAAAATTTCCTGTAAAAATATTTATAAAATATGATGAAACAAATGTAACAAAAGCACTTTTTTTAGCTTTTGCACGAAAAATCTTTTACACATCTATAAACGCTAAAAAAAAAACTGTTAGATTATAATATTTGTCTTGATTTTAGAAATTCCCAATGTTTACATGCTTTTCTAATGTTTTTGTCAAGTTATATGGCAATAACTAAAAGTAGCAAAAATTGAGGTGTCCTAAAACTTTTGACCTCTAGTGTATGTATATCCTGGCTTTTGACCTCTGGCTTGTTCCTGGACCTGTGAACCTCTGCTGCCTTCCCTGACCCTTGGCTTGCCTTCGACCACACGTTCTGCTTAATGCTCATTGTTGTGACGCTTGTACTACTGGATTTTCTGGCTACTGCTTAAGAACCTCTGCTGCCTGCCCTGACCCTTGGCTTGCCTTTGACCATGAGTTCTGCTTAATCTTTACTGCTGTGATGATTGGACTATTGGAGCTCCTGGCTACTGCTTATGAACCTCTGCTGTCTGCCATGACCCTTGGCTTGCCTTTGACCATGAGCTCTGCTTAACCTTTATTGCTGTGATGCTTGGACCCCTGCACTTGGAAGCTCAATCAGAGCATATTCAAATTTATAATTTGCTACTGGGATCCTCTGACAGTGGCTCTAAAGACCTCTCAGCTTTGACACAAGGTCTCTCAGTTCTGGGACTCTTTAGCTTTTGTGGTGGATGCAATGGTCATTCCATGGTATTTTCCCCTGTCATATGTATTTCCTCTGTTTACCCTGATTACCAGAATTCTGAGAAAAGCCGTTTCTTCTAAGGTCTATCACATGGCATGTCCTTGTACTGTAAGTGTTGTGAAGATAGGGGGTCACTTTCGCTGCCTTTCTAGCTTTCAATTGTTTTGGCCAATTTCTTTGACCTTTCAACGGCTTGTATAGGTTTCCTTCCTGATTTTACTTTGGCCAGTAACATGTTATTTCCTGTTCTCTGTTTTGCAGTGTCAGCATCTGTTGACATCTGAGGGTCCTGTTGTACCAGTCTTTTTTTCGTTGGAATTGGTCTGTGTTTTGAGGGGTTTTTCTTTCCCTACCAGGAATCTTGGTGGATGCTGATATATATCCTTGTAGTTCCTGTGTACCACATAGCATATAAGAGAAAAGGGGATTGTTGTGTAATTACTGTTAACCTTTTCTGTTAGTCTATATCAAACACAGAACTTCCCTTTCAGAGAAAAAACAACTATTCAAGTCCCAGACAGGGGAGTCCTTTTGCGTTCTCTGGTTCAGGAAATTCCCTTTCCTGTTCTACTTCTGTTACATTGAAATTGAGTATGTCCAGGCAGTGGTAAAGTGGATCTAGGAAGTCTACACATTACAGAGCTATTTTGATTAAGTGGCCTGCCCTTCTGAAGGAGGGGACTCTACCCCATGGTTCCTGTGTTCCACACGGACTAAGAGGAAATGTTTTATCAGAAAGTATGCAAAATCCCCAATCCACCAATCTCTGAAAATTGTCTGGTTGAAAACTATAGTATGGTGCTTGTAACTAGGACCATGTAACTCAAATAAAGTATGACAAATCTATAAATATATACATTTTCCAAAACTGAAAGTAGTAAGTTAAAACATTTTGAGGTAGTTTTCTGTAACTGCAGTGGTTGTCTTGAAACAACCATGTACAGAACAAAAGTCTTTTTCTCCATATCTTTTGATGTTTTGCAAAACAATATAAAAAAAAAGGGATAAATGTTTACAAATGGTACCAAATAAAGAGTATGCAATCCTAAAAAAAATATATAATTTACATGGTATACTAAACCGTACAAAGGTGAAACCTAGTTAAACAAGTAGGTAGCAAAAATGTGAAAATGTCTCTGACCATGAATGTGTAAAATAAGCCTGGTCCTTAAGGGGTTAAGCTTTGATGATGCATCACGTTGTAATAGGCAATGTACCTTTAGTGACTACTATCAAATAGCACAATTTGCTTTGGAACTCAGAACGCTCCATTTAACACACACAGTGGATTTTTAAATAAAAACACATTAAAGAAAATTGATACTATCATTATCTCTATTACACTGATGTTTAGAGTCGTATTCCCTACCTGAAAGCCAAGTGAGTTTCTGGTCTTATAAACATTGGCTATGTTAACTCCTTCAAACCTCAGGGGGAAACAAGACAGTGTTGGGGGTTGGTGCAAAACAGATGATTTTGGGGCTCCTTTTTCTCTTATTTCATATGTTGCCTTTAATGGCCTTTCCATAGGGTACCTTACTAGGGTAAGGTAACACAGGGCATTATTTAAATAAATAGGGTGCCCACATTTCCATTCTGCCATTCAGGGACATCGTCCAGATGACAGCAGCAGAATATGTGTCCACTTTCAAGATGAGAGCAGCACAATACATGTCCTCAGCTCTAGGGCATATGTACGGCAGGGGACATTATATATCAGGAGGCAAACTTGCTTTTTGTCTGGCACATAAACACTGCTATAATAGAAAGCAATGCCTGTTTTAGGCTACAAGAAAATGCACAGCACTGCCAAAGCCTTAGACTAGCATTACACTGCAACAAAATTGCACAAAAACTCATGATTGATGTCAGGATCAAAGCTCAGGTCTGCCTCTAGTGTTTAGATCTCTGTCTGGAGGCCATTTTCCTGTAGCCCAGCAGAGGTTACAACAGGCAATGGGTAGTGCTGTGCCCTGGAGTCTTCATTCTGGGACTTTGTATCCTCCCTGAAGGGGGCTGCAGGGACACACTTTTAAAATCAGGGACTGTCCTGGGCGATCAGGGACATGTGGTCACCCTAGTAAATAAGCAATTCTGAGGCAAATCAACTCCACTTTAAAGAAGCAGTAATTTTTTTTTTATGAAAAAAATATATTATTTATATATAAAATTATATTAAATAAGGGTACTCCCACTTCTGTAATATGCATATTTCTAAAGTTATTACAGTTTAAACCTGTTTATTTTTTGGGGGGGTTGCTTTTTGTTTTTTTATACTAGCAGTGCGCTCTAGTGGTCACATTTCACTTAGTTATTCTGTTACAGTATAATGGAGAGGAAAGTCAGTGACATACAGTTCTCCATGGAATGTGATAGAAACTGCTGAGTCACTTCCTGTCATTTAGAACTTTCAGGAAGTAAGTGCACAGTAAATTCACTTCCTGGTTATTTGAAGTGCTAAAAATTTGAATAAAACACCTCACAGCAGAGACAGTGTTCTTGTTTTACTCAGCAGGGCTGGCACAATCACATATAGGTTTTCATATAAAAAAGTTTAATGCTCCTTTAAGTGACAAATAAAAAGTATCCATATCCCAGTGCTTCAAATAGGGATCTTAACCCTTTGAATCCTAGAGAGCTCTCCAACATTTTATGAAACAATGCATTGGAGGCCTCTCTTACATTTAAACATTTGAGTGCTCGGGGGTGCACAACCCATTTCACAGCAATTTAAATAAATGTATATGTGCTTCCACAGACCTCCCAACATTTCAAATGGCCAAAGAGGGACACTTGTGTTTTAATGGGGTGTTGCTGGGGGTGTGGCCGGTGGGGGGGACGTTACTGATAATTTTTAGGCTATTTCATGATGTATTGATACCTCCTTGTGTAACCAAATAAATGGCTTATAACAAGATCAAAGTATTTTATTTACACAGAATAATTTATAAACACATATACTGACATTTAAAAAAACAATAATGTGAGTTTTATTGCTGCGGAGCAATATGATACACTTACATACACACTATGTAATCTGATCTCCTAAAAAAGAGGGACATCGGTGTGGGAAAGAGGGACAGAGGGATTTGGGTCCAAAAGAGGGACTGTCCCTTCTAAAGAGGGACACTTGGGAGGTATGCTTCCATTCTCTTTACCTTTGTCTTAGGTCCACTGATGCTTCTCTTTAGCTTGAATATACTTGAAGACAAGTACAATCTGTTTTACATAAAATTACAATATGCCTATATGCAGGGTCATATTTCCCAACAGACAAAGTAGGCAACTGCCTAGAGCCCCAAATCTTGAGGAACACCTCAGGTGTGCTGGCCACACCCACATTCTGAATTTTCTGAATTGTGGGTGTGGCCAAAACAATATTAATGTCCCTACACTGCATTTATATCTCTTTATAGGCTATTATTTAACCCCTTGGGGGTTAAATAATCTCCAATGCATTCGATTTCTCTAGCAGCCAAAGGGTAAAAGCTTTTTTTCTGTGCCAAGAAAAAGTGGATAAGACTGGGGGCCATCTGAGGAATGGAGCTGTGGAAATGGGTGGAGCTAAGGGCACCTAGAATGCCTTGCCAAGGAGCACCTGGGATATAACTCTTGTCCTGCCTATATGTTATACTATCTATTTTTATGTAAATAAATTGTTTTTGATAAAATTAGCTTAACGTTGCATTTTATGTGAATTCCCTGCACAGTATGCTTATTAGCTCTGTTTGAGTCCACAAATACCACTTGCTATTATTCTAAAAATGCTCCCAACGTGTTGGCTCTGCCCAGATTCATCCAGAGCACAATGCGTGGTACTATTGACCCAGTACAGGAACTAATTAGCAGAACAAACTGTGTCACCAACACAAAAAGGTTCATTTATCAAAAACTGTGTATATTAAAAAAAATAATAGTGCAATTATCTTTAACCCCTTAGCGACCCTTGACGTACCAGGACCGTCAAGGGTAAATGTGATCCAACGACCCTTGATGGTCCTGGTACGTCAAGGGTTAAACTCTTCCATCGCGGCCGCACGGAGCGATGGAAGAGTTCAAGCCGCTTGTTACTAAGTGTCCCGGTATCGGGACACTTAGTAACAAGCAGCAGAAACATTGTTGCAACATGCGATTCGCTTCAAAAGCGAATCACATGATTCGCTTCAAAAGCGAATCACATGTTGCAAAACCTGAATGACAGGGACAGTATTTGTAAATACTGTCCCTGTCAGATCTCTCTGCCTCCCTCCACCTTGCATACTGCTGAGGTGGAGAGAGACAGAGGGAGATGGTGTTCCAGTGTGCCTGTAAAAAAAAAAGTAAAAAAAAAAGTTTTAATAAAGAAAATTAACCCTTTGATCACTGTTCTGCAGTGATCAATAAGTGCCCCCCCATCTGATCACTCTTGGAGTGATCAATTTGCTGCAGATCAGTGTTTTCTGATCTGTGGGACACCCCCCATCCCCCTTGAATTTTTTTAGATTTTTTAAAAAAATGTTAAATTTTTTTAAAATTTTTTTAATTTTTTTTTTTTTTTTTAATAATAAATATAGTTTAGGTATTTTGGTAGGTAGTTGGGTAGGTTTAGTGTAGACGTATGTTAGGGAAAGTTTTAGGGATAGATTTAGGTTTAGGGGAAAAAAAAAAAAAAAAAACAACCCCCCCCCAAAAAAAAAAAAAATATAATCAGCGCAGTTTAGATAGGTAGTTCAATTGGGTTAGGTAGGTTCAGGATATACGTAGGTTAGGGTAAGTTTTAGGGTTAGATTTAGGTTTAGGGATAGCGTAAGAAAAAAAAAAAAAAACAAAAAACCCCAAACCCCCCCCCCAAAAAAAAAAAATATATATAATAAGTGCAGTTTAGATAGGTAGTTCATTTGGGTTAGGTAGGTTCAGGATATACGTAGGCTAGGGTAAGTTTTAGGGTTAGATTTAGGTTTAGGGATAGCGTAAGAAAATAAAAAAAAAGTTTTTTTAGTGGGCAAAATGCAGCGCAGGTACAGCGTTGAAGAGGCATATGCCTTTTTGGCGTCTGACTCTGAGGCAACAGACACTGCGTCAGATTTTGACATAGCGCAGTTTTCAGAAAGTGAGAGCAGTTCTAGTGATGACGCTGGGCCTTCTGTCAAGAAAAGACGCACTGCCCCAAGAGCTGCTGTGGCAACTGCCGCAGCACCTGCCAAAAGAACTGCCCAAAGACCTACCAAAATACCTACCCAAAGAAATGCCCCAAGTGCTGCCCCAAGAGCTGCCCTGGCAACTGCCCCAGCACCTGTCAAAAGATCTGCCCAAAGACCTACCAAAGAAATGCCCCAAGTGCTGCCCCAAGAGCTGCCCTGGCAACTGCCCCAGCACCTGCCAAAAGATCTGCCCAAACACCTGCCAAAAGACCTGCCCAAAGAAATGCCCCAACACCTGCCACTCCGGATCCTAATGAATGGGTATCAATTTATGCCCACAAATCTCAGAATTCACAGGCAACCCAGGGATTCAAATTGATGTGGAAGGATTTACCCATGATCATTTTTTTGATTTGTTTTTGGGGGAAGACATTTTAGGTGAAATTGTTTCCCAAACCAATTTGTATGCAGCCCAGTATACTGCCGCCAACCCTAAGTGTGAAAAACGCTGTTTTTTTTTTTTTTTACTTACGTCATGGTTTACGAGGGATTGGTGGTAAAATGGCTGTGTATAAAATTGGAAAACACACCTAAAACGAGAGCCTGGGGTGTCTACTTTCCAAAAATATACACTTTTGGGGGGAAATCTTAAAAAAAGAGCACTGTTACACAGCCCCAAATGAGACATGGCACCAGTAACGCAAGCTGTGAAGATTCAAAGTGTGAACCTGGAAACGCGCATGTTCCAGTTTGGCCCCCGTAGCTCCCCCAAACCATGAGAAAGCTATGCATATGGGGTATTGCCGTACTCAGAAGAAGGAGCTGAACACTAATCAATTCAGTTTATAAAATCTTCACCTATTCTGTGCTTGAAATTCACATCAACATTGAAGGCAAAGTGTGAAAAATGCTGAATTTTTTTTACTTACGTCAAATTTTCACAGGATTGGTGGTAAAATGGCAGTGTATAAAATTGGAAAACACACCTAAAACGAGAGCCTGGGGTGTCTACTTTCCAAAAATATACACTTTTGGGGGAAATCTTAAAAAAAGAGCACTGTTACACAGCCCCAAATGAGACATGGCACCAGTAACGCAAACTGTGAAGATTCAAAGTGTGAACCTGGAAACGCGCATGTTCCAGTTTTGCCCCCGTAGCTCCCCCAAACCATGAGAAAGCTATGCATATGGGGTATTGCCGTACTCAGAAGAAGGAGCTGAACACTAATCAATTCAGTTTATAAAATCTTCACCTATTCTGTGCTTGAAATTCACATCAACATTGAAGGCAAAGTGTGAAAAATGCTGAATTTTTTTTACTTACGTCAAATTTTCACAGGATTGGTGGTAAAATGGCAGTGTATAAAATTGGAAAACACACCTAAAACGAGAGCCTAGGGTGTCTACTTTCCAAAAATATACACTTTTGGGGGGAAATCTTAAAAAAAGAGCACTGTTACACAGCCCCAAATGAGACATGGCACCAGTAACGCAAGCTGTGAAGATTCAAAGTGTGAACCTGGAAACGCGCATGTTCCAGTTTGGCCCCCGTAGCTCCCCCAAACCATGAGAAAGCTATGCATATGGGGTATTGCCGTACTCAGATGAAGGAGCTGAACACTAATCAATTCAGTTTATAAAATCTTCACCTATTCTGTGCTTGAAATTCACATCAACATTGAAGGCAAAGTGTGAAAAACGCTGTTTTTTTACTTACCTCAAGTTTATGAGAAAGTGGTGGTAAAATGGCCGTGTAAAAAATTTGAAAACACACCTAAAATGAAAGCTGGGGGTGTCTACATTCCAAAAATATACACTTTTGGGGGGAAATTCTAAAATGCAGCACTGGAACATAGCCCAAAATGAGTAATGGCATCAGTTAACCAAGATGTGAAAATTCAATATTTGTTCAAAATTGGGCCCCGTAGCTCCCCCAAACCTTGAGAAACCTATGCATATGGGGTATTGCCGTACTCAGAAGAAGGAGCTGAACACTAAACAATGCATTTTTAAAAATCTTCACCTATCATGTGCTTGAAATTCACATCAACATTGAAGTGCAAGTGTGAAAAACGCTGTTTTTTTAACTTACGTCAAGATTTACGAGCGATTGGTGGTAAAATGGCTACGTAAAAAAATTGAAAACATACATAAAATGAAAGCCTGGTGTGTCTACTTTCCAAAAATATATACTTTTGGGGGGAAATCTTAGAGTGGAGCACTGTTACACAGCCCCAAATGAGACATGGCACCAGTGATGCAAGCTGTGAAAATTCAAAGTGTGAAACTGGAAACGCGCATGTTCCAATTTGGGCCCTGTAGCTCTCCCAAACCTTGAGAAACCTATGCATATGGGGTATTGCCGTACTCAGAAGAAGGAGCTGAACACTAAACAATGCATTTTTAAAAATCTTCACCTATCATGTGCTTGAAATTCACATCAACATTGAAGTGCAAGTGTGAAAAACGCTGTTTTTTTAACTTACGTCAAGATTTACGAGCGATTGGTGGTAAAATGGCTGCGTAAAAAAATTGAAAACATACATAAAATGAAAGCCTGGGGTGTCTACTTTCCAAAAATATATACTTTTGGGGGGAAATCTTAGAGTGGAGCACTGTTACACAGCCCCAAATGAGACATGGCACCAGTGATGCAAGCTGTGAAAATTCAAAGTGTGAAACTGGAAACGCGCATGTTCCAATTTGGGCCCCGTAGCTCTCCCAAACCTTGAGAAACCTATGCATATGGGGTATTGCCGTACTCAGAAGAAGGAGCTGAACACTAAACAATGCATTTTTAAAAATCTTCACCTATCATGTGCTTGAAATTCACATCAACATTGAAGTGCAAGTGTGAAAAACGCTGTTTTTTTAACTTACGTCAAGATTTACGAGCGATTGGTGGTAAAATGGCTGCGTAAAAAAATTGAAAACATACATAAAATGAAAGCCTGGGGTGTCTACTTTCCAAAAATATATACTTTTGGGGGGAAATCTTAGAGTGGAGCACTGTTACACAGCCCCAAATGAGACATGGCACCAGTGATGCAAGCTGTGAAAATTCAAAGTGTGAAACTGGAAACGCGCATGTTCCAATTTGGGCCCCGTAGCTCTCCCAAACCTTGAGAAACCTATGCATATGGGGTATTGCCGTACTCAGAAGAAGGAGCTGAACACTAAACAATGCATTTTTAAAAATCTTCACCTATCATGTGCTTGAAATTCACATCAACATTGAAGTGCAAGTGTGAAAAACGCTGTTTTTTTAACTTACGTCAAGATTTACGAGCGATTGGTGGTAAAATGGCTGCGTAAAAAAATTGAAAACATACATAAAATGAAAGCCTGGGGTGTCTACTTTCCAAAAATATATACTTTTGGGGGGAAATCTTAGAGTGGAGCACTGTTACACAGCCCCAAATGTGACATGGCACCAGTGATGCAAGCTGTGAAAATTCAAAGTGTGAAACTGGAAACGCGCATGTTCCAATTTGGGCCCCGTAGCTCTCCCAAACCTTGAGAAACCTATGCATATGGGGTATTGCCGTACTCAGAAGAAGGAGCTGAACACTAAACAATGCATTTTTAAAAATCTTCACCTATCATGTGCTTGAAATTCACATCAACATTGAAGTGCAAGTGTGAAAAACGCTGTTTTTTTTAACTTACGTCAAGATTTACGAGCGATTGGTGGTAAAATGGCTGCGTAAAAAAATTGAAAACATACATAAAATGAAAGCCTGGGGTGTCTACTTTCCAAAAATATATACTTTTGGGGGGAAATCTTAGAGTGGAGCACTGTTACACAGCCCCAAATGAGACATGGCACCAGTGATGCAAGCTGTGAAAATTCAAAGTGTGAAACTGGAAACGCGCATGTTCCAATTTGGGCCCCGTAGCTCTCCCAAACCTTGAGAAACCTATGCATATGGGGTATTGCCGTACTCAGAAGAAGGAGCTGAACACTAAACAATGCATTTTTAAAAATCTTCACCTATCATGTGCTTGAAATTCACATCAACATTGAAGTGCAAGTGTGAAAAACGCTGTTTTTTTAACTTACGTCAAGATTTACGAGCGATTGGTGGTAAAATGGCTGCGTAAAAAAATTGAAAACATACATAAAATGAAAGCCTGGGGTGTCTACTTTCCAAAAATATATACTTTTGGGGGGAAATCTTAGAGTGGAGCACTGTTACACAGCCCCAAATGAGACATGGCACCAGTGATGCAAGCTGTGAAAATTCAAAGTGTGAAACTGGAAACGCGCATGTTCCAATTTGGGCCCCGTAGCTCTCCCAAACCTTGAGAAACCTATGCATATGGGGTATTGCCGTACTCAGAAGAAGGAGCTGAACACTAAACAATGCATTTTTAAAAATCTTCACCTATCATGTGCTTGAAATTCACATCAACATTGAAGTGCAAGTGTGAAAAACGCTGTTTTTTTAACTTACGTCAAGATTTACGAGCGATTGGTGGTAAAATGGCTGCGTAAAAAAATTGAAAACATACATAAAATGAAAGCCTGTGGTGTCTACTTTCCAAAAATATATACTTTTGGGGGGAAATCTTAGAGTGGAGCACTGTTACACAGCCCCAAATGTGACATGGCACCAGTGATGCAAGCTGTGAAAATTCAAAGTGTGAAACTGGAAACGCGCATGTTCCAATTTGGGCCCCGTAGCTCTCCCAAACCTTGAGAAACCTATGCATATGGGGTATTGCCGTACTCAGAAGAAGGAGCTGAACACTAAACAATGCATTTTTAAAAATCTTCACCTATCATGTGCTTGAAATTCACATCAACATTGAAGTGCAAGTGTGAAAAACGCTGTTTTTTTAACTTACGTCAAGATTTACGAGCGATTGGTGGTAAAATGGCTGCGTAAAAAAATTGAAAACATACATAAAATGAAAGCCTGGGGTGTCTACTTTCCAAAAATATATACTTTTGGGGGGAAATCTTAGAGTGGAGCACTGTTACACAGCCCCAAATGAGACATGGCACCAGTGATGCAAGCTGTGAAAATTCAAAGTGTGAAACTGGAAACGCGCATGTTCCAATTTGGGCCCCGTAGCTCTCCCAAACCTTGAGAAACCTATGCATATGGGGTATTGCCGTACTCAGAAGAAGGAGCTGAACACTAAACAATGCATTTTTAAAAATCTTCACCTATCATGTGCTTGAAATTCACATCAACATTGAAGTGCAAGTGTGAAAAACGCTGTTTTTTTAACTTACGTCAAGATTTACGAGCGATTGGTGGTAAAATGGCTGCGTAAAAAAATTGAAAACATACATAAAATGAAAGCCTGGGGTGTCTACTTTCCAAAAATATATACTTTTGGGGGGAAATCTTAGAGTGGAGCACTGTTACACAGCCCCAAATGAGACATGGCACCAGTGATGCAAGCTGTGAAAATTCAAAGTGTGAAACTGGAAACGCGCATGTTCCAATTTGGGCCCCGTAGCTCTCCCAAACCTTGAGAAACCTATGCATATGGGGTATTGCCGTACTCAGAAGAAGGAGCTGAACACTAAACAATGCATTTTTAAAAATCTTCACCTATCATGTGCTTGAAATTCACATCAACATTGAAGTGCAAGTGTGAAAAACGCTGTTTTTTTAACTTACGTCAAGATTTACGAGCGATTGGTGGTAAAATGGCTGCGTAAAAAAATTGAAAACATACATAAAATGAAAGCCTGGGGTGTCTACTTTCCAAAAATATATACTTTTGGGGGGAAATCTTAGAGTGGAGCACTGTTACACAGCCCCAAATGTGACATGGCACCAGTGATGCAAGCTGTGAAAATTCAAAGTGTGAAACTGGAAACGCGCATGTTCCAATTTGGGCCCCGTAGCTCTCCCAAACCTTGAGAAACCTATGCATATGGGGTATTGCCGTACTCAGAAGAAGGAGCTGAACACTAAACAATGCATTTTTAAAAATCTTCACCTATCATGTGCTTGAAATTCACATCAACATTGAAGTGCAAGTGTGAAAAACGCTGTTTTTTTTAACTTACGTCAAGATTTACGAGCGATTGGTGGTAAAATGGCTGCGTAAAAAAATTGAAAACATACATAAAATGAAAGCCTGGGGTGTCTACTTTCCAAAAATATATACTTTTGGGGGGAAATCTTAGAGTGGAGCACTGTTACACAGCCCCAAATGAGACATGGCACCAGTGATGCAAGCTGTGAAAATTCAAAGTGTGAAACTGGAAACGCGCATGTTCCAATTTGGGCCCCGTAGCTCTCCCAAACCTTGAGAAACCTATGCATATGGGGTATTGCCGTACTCAGAAGAAGGAGCTGAACACTAAACAATGCATTTTTAAAAATCTTCACCTATCATGTGCTTGAAATTCACATCAACATTGAAGTGCAAGTGTGAAAAACGCTGTTTTTTTAACTTACGTCAAGATTTACGAGCGATTGGTGGTAAAATGGCTGCGTAAAAAAATTGAAAACATACATAAAATGAAAGCCTGGGGTGTCTACTTTCCAAAAATATATACTTTTGGGGGGAAATCTTAGAGTGGAGCACTGTTACACAGCCCCAAATGAGACATGGCACCAGTGATGCAAGCTGTGAAAATTCAAAGTGTGAAACTGGAAACGCGCATGTTCCAATTTGGGCCCCGTAGCTCTCCCAAACCTTGAGAAACCTATGCATATGGGGTATTGCCGTACTCAGAAGAAGGAGCTGAACACTAAACAATGCATTTTTAAAAATCTTCACCTATCATGTGCTTGAAATTCACATCAACATTGAAGTGCAAGTGTGAAAAACGCTGTTTTTTAACTTACGTCAAGATTTACGAGCGATTGGTGGTAAAATGGCTGCGTAAAAAAATTGAAAACATACATAAAATGAAAGCCTGTGGTGTCTACTTTCCAAAAATATATACTTTTGGGGGGAAATCTTAGAGTGGAGCACTGTTACACAGCCCCAAATGTGACATGGCACCAGTGATGCAAGCTGTGAAAATTCAAAGTGTGAAACTGGAAACGCGCATGTTCCAATTTGGGCCCCGTAGCTCTCCCAAACCTTGAGAAACCTATGCATATGGGGTATTGCCGTACTCAGAAGAAGGAGCTGAACACTAAACAATACATTTTTAAAAATCTTCACCTATCATGTGCTTGATATCAACAGTAGTATTGAAATGTAAGTGTGAAAACTGCAAAAAAACAAAATATTACCACAATTTTGAAATTTTTTTCTGGAAAAATAGCTGCATGAAAAACTCCAAAATTCTCCTGATTATTTACCTTATGTTGTCTAATTTTCAGAAACATATACCTTTGTGGGACATTTTTGGTTCTGGCACCGTCAGCTAAGCTATGATGCTCACATGCCAATTGTTGAGAAATCACAAGTTGGAAATAACGGCAGCCATCTTGTAATATTTACCTTGTAAATGTGAGGAAAGGACTAAAATACTAGGCATATGGGGTATTCTTATATTCAGGAGAAGCAAATGAATATATTTAGGGGTATTTTTTTTTCATTAACTAATAGTATGCAAATCCTGACAGAAAAATGTAAGCAAAATGTTTTTTTTTTTCAATTTTTTTCCTCTTTTTTTCTATTTTAATCAAATTAAACAATGAGGTATTCATATAATTGTGGTATCAAAAGAAAGCCCTACTTGTGCTTAAAAAAACAGTATATAATTTATGTGGGTGCACAAAAGGAATTAAAGAGAAAATATGGTTGAACAAAGACATAGTCAAAAAAGTCAAAATTGCTCCGGTCCTTAAGTCAAATCAAACTCAGATTTTCCCGGTCCTTAAGGGGTTAATATTATTTACATGTTAAAGTGACAGTCAACCTTCTTTTTGACATTACCTATTCTGAAAGTATGCAATATGTAAAGTCAAATTCCCTATATTTTTGTTTTTTTAATAATTTTATGTCCCTGACATTAAGCTCACTGTTTTTCTGTTTCCAGAGAACCTTCTATAAGGGACTGTGATAAAATATTACACTACCTCTGCAGCACTGAGTGCCCTATATCCTGTATATAATACTCTGAAATCATGTAATATTTTATCAGTATCCTTTTTTCACAATCCCTGACCTAAAATCACTGAAAAAAAGAGAAATGTAGTGAGCTCACTGATAGGGACATAAAATGCAAAAAAACGATAAAATCGTTGCTCCTCTCTGACTCCCTCATCCTCACTCATATCTTGAGGAAGAGAGAGCCAGAAAGCTCTGCAGAAGAAGCCCCAGTGTGCTACATTGTATTTTTTGGCACGATGCAAGAAGCGTTCGCATCGGATAAAGGCATTTTTGTGCACAGATAGATTTTGCGCATGTTCTAATCCAGGAAGCTCAATTCTGAACGCTTCTTGAATTGCGCATAAAAAATTCCATTTTACAACAACAGTACACAGACGTATAAATTAATTTGCAATAGCACTTCTTGCACTAGGCGCATTCGCTATTCCACTCACACAGATTCGTTAATCTTAGCCACGCTGACAAAAAAAAATATACGCAGCCGTTCGCTAATCTTGAATTTTCATGCACAATTCAACAAAATCATGCACAAACCTATTCCCTAGTGGTTTTCACACGGGAAATAGCAATTGCGCACGTTTCCTGCATCACGCCGTTTGTGTCTTGTAAGTACATATACACCCAATTTCCCCCTCTGATCACTGTGATTCAGTGCAACATATCAACATTTGCTGATCTATTCCTTCTCCCCCCCTTTTTTTATACTATTTTTAATTAAAATGTAAAAATAATAAACATTTTATTAAAATTAATTATTTATATTGTTCGGTGGGTATTTAGTGTTAGATTAGATAGGATTATGGTGGATATGGGTTAGAGTAGGGTTTAAACTTAGGTTTAAAGATAAAAAATAGTATCTATACAGGATTGTTGACCTTTTTTTCCTGCAATCTAATTTGTTTTGGTAAGTTCTCTAGCTTCAGTGGGTAGTGGGAAATAAGGTTAAATTAGGCGTCAGGTAGATTATTGATTTTAAAAAATAAAATAAAAAAAGAGTAATTGACATATGTAGATAAATTAAGTAGATAAGTGTGGGTGGGTAGTTAGTTAATAGAAAGTTTAGGGTAGGTAGCTAGGCAGGTAATAATGCAGCGGATGTATACTTCAGAAGAATTCCAAATTCCAAATGTTTTCCAGTAGCTTTCCCAAAACATGTCATACATATTCATGTGGGACATTATCATACTCAAAAGATGTAATTTAACATTATTTAAGGCATAACAATATTGTAGTGTGAATGCAAAAAAACAAAATGTTACCACAAATTTGGTACAGATTTGTGGAAAAGTAGCTGCTTAAAAAGCTCTTCATTTCTGGAGCAATCAGGAAATAGTGGTGCTCATCTTGTAATATTTACCCTGAAAATGTGAAAAACAGATTAAAATCCTAGGCATATGGGGTAATCCCATATTAAGGACAAGTAAATGAATATATTTGGGGGTATTTTCAGATGCACTAATAGTGTACAAATCATGACAGAAAAATCTATGCAAAATGTGTTTTTTTTCAGTTTTTTCCTCTTTTGTGTATTTTATACAAAGTAAATGATGGGTTATACATACAAATATGGCATCAAAAGAAAGCCAGACATCCTTTAAAAACAGTATATCATTTGTGAAGGTGTTTTAAATGAATTAGAGCAAAAATATGGTTGAACAATGACATACTAATAAGGCCACAATTGCTCTTGTCCTCTAGTGTTTTTTTGCCCTTGTCGCTAAGGGGTTAATAATACTCTATGTGAAAACAATAATAAAAAGTATTGGTAGTTTAACTTTATAAACAATGAGGTTGATTCATTTTAACCCCTTAACGACCCTTGACGGTCATAGTATGTCAAGGGTCGATCTGACTGAACGACCCATGACTTACTATGACCGTCATGGAATTCCGGGCTCCCCCTGCGGCTGCACACTGTTCGGGGAGTCCAGAAGCGGAAAAGATTAAAAAAAAAATGCTCCGTGGTCCTTAACTGACGGCGCCGCGCCAATCGGCCGGTCGTTAAGGGGTTAAGGTGACCCCTCCACACAATCAAAACAAATATCTGAGAGACTTATAGTGTACAACAATGACAGCAGCTGTGGAGTGTTGTATACTGCACTAAGGGCTAGATTTAAAGGCAGCTGTTAGTAAAAAAAATCACTAACGGGTGCGTTAAGTTCCATGTAGCAATTCAAAGATCCGTCTAAAGAACTGCTAACGGCAGTTTCAGAATCCTTACGGCCGATACACTTACGTGCATTCAGACGCATGAAACAACATACCCCAGAGCCATTCAAAGGCTTGCGGTACTGTTAATGGCTGAAAAAAAGACACACCTAACGGCAGAAAGTTAAGACCCACTTTTCTCAGACGTTAGACACTTAACGGGCAAAACAAAACACTCGTTACATAGGAAAATACACAAAATGCTTACCGCAAAAGCATGTAAATGGAAAAATTAACCCGTGCAATGCCAAAACAACACAAAAACATGGACACACAACACAAATCACTGTCACACACAACAACAAGCAACACCACAGGAACAAGGACCCCCAAAAAAACAACAACACAACATGACACGGAATAATGGGGGTTACCACACAAAGCGGACACCTGCAAATATAAGCTCACCTGTGCAACATCAACACGCGACCTGCACCCCACAACTACACAACCGCAAATGGCAGACACATACCAAGCACAACACACCACATCTTATAGCACACACACACCTGCAAACACTTACCTGGACAAAAACAACTCACTATTGGTCAGCACTCACCTCATCACCACACCTACACAACGCCCTATCAAGTACTTAAAGGGACAACTCACCACACTCACTTGTGGCTTGTCTTCCACTCAGGGAGGGACAGAGATAGAGAGAGATAGAGAGCGCAAACAGTATGTTTGGTTTCATATTGTTGCGAAGACTGCGGAGAAGGCATGCAAGGGAGAGAGCTAGGGAACATCAGCAACCTCCAGGCACGCCTGATCAACAGCCTTCACCTGTTGCAAGTGAGGAGGCTCTGGTTCAGCAGCCACACAGGAGTCCATCCCCACCTGGAGGACAGCACCTGCCTGCAGATGCACAGCTGCAGCAACAGGATGCTCCACAGCAGCAGAGGATGTATAGACGACCACCAAGGCCCAGGGTATACCGCCCAAGGGTCACCCTCTTTGGAATGACTGATGATGAGGTCATTGATCGCTACAGGTTGAGGCCTGACAGCATCATTGCCTTGTATGAGGTCATCAAAGATCAGGTGGATCCCATCTACATCCACAACCATGCCCTAACTGGCCTGCAAAAACTACTGTGTGCCATACACTTCATGGCAAGTGGAGCCTTCCAGTCCACTGAGGGTTACGCATCTGCAATGCCACAGGCCACATTCTCCAGGGTGCTGGCCCAGGTCCTGCCAGCCCTCAAAAGCAAGGCCGGTACCTATATACATTTTCCTACCACCGACATGGACTGGATACATGTCAAGCAGGCCTTTTACGCAAGGGGAGACATGCCCAGGGTCATGGGTGCTATAGATTGCACCCATGTCCGTTTTAAAGCCCCAGCACGTGACGCACAGCTATTCATCAACAGGAAGAACTTCCACTCCATCAACGTGCAGATGGTGTGTGACAGCAACATGAGGATTATGAATGTCTGTGCAAAGTATCCTGGCAGCTCACATGATTCATACATTCTCCAAAACTCCTCAGTCCACAGAGATTTCGAGAATGGAACTTTTACAGGGGGATGGCTTTTGGGTGAGTTCAATACAAAATCACACCACATACACAGGCGTTCACACAACGCTGCTCAGCATGCACTGACCCACAGCTAGTACGTCTACCACACAAAACATCATTCACAGAACATGTGCTCCCTGTCTCACCATGTCACTCACATTACACAGGTGATGCTGGCTATGTCTGCAAGTCCTGGCTACTGACCCCTGTGGCCAATCCCCAAACACATGCCCAGGAAAGGTACAACCAGGCTCATGCCAGAACGAGGAATGCCACTGAGCGGACCTTTGGCCTCCTCAAGTCAAGATTTAGATGTCTGGACCACTCGGGGGGAGCACTGCAGTATGCACCTGCTAAGGAGTGCAACATAATTGTGGCATGCGCAATACTGCACAACATCGCAGTGGACACCAGGCTGCTGGATCACATCCAGGACCCCCCCATACATGAAGTGCCCATGGACATCGGCCATGTGGAGGAGACCTTGAGAGGGGCACAGATCAGAGACACGCTCATCACGGAACACTTCACCTGTGAGTATAACACAGGCATGCAAACAATCCATGCAAGTCCCCAGTCAGTCCTGTGACACTAACCACACTGCACATAATGTTCTGTCTCACCCCACAGGAACATTGACACAGCACTGCACTGGCAGCAGCATGGCCCCAAACATCAACCATACCATGGACGTGGCAAATTGTGTGTGTGGATTCAAAAACCATCCTCCATTCCACTCTCCACGTTGACAGACCCCAAGGATATCACGCACACCCCCAGGAGAAACAAGGTACAACATATAACCCATGTTCATCACCTTACAGGGCTTGATTGACAGCAACTAACTGGATATGTCATGATCATAGCCTTAGCAATCATGCTAGCCCTGTAGCGAAAGAGTATTATTCAATGCTATGCATTGGATAATACTCCGGCACATCAGGGGTTAAAGGGCCATTGGACTCAATATGGGACCTGTACTGTGCTAGAGCTGAGAAGAGCAGCAGAGGGGTGGATGTACAGTGGTATTGTCACACAACATAGAGGTCATGAAACGTAGATCAGATTACCAGGGACTCCATGCTGACCTGAGAGTGTGCAGACATATGTGCCCCCGACATGAATACACACATCAACAAATATGTTCTAATAGTTCCATGGAACAAATGACATTGGGCTGCCACTGTCGCTTTCACAGTGGCAGCACAATGTCATTACTTCCATGGAGCTCTCAGAACACTTGATGATGTGTGTATACATGTCAGGGGCACAGCTCCATAGTTCTCCACATAATCGGTTACAGGTGAGTACACAACACATTGTCAAGCAATGGTTTGTGTACTCACCTGTAATTAAGAAAACTGAGGGGATTAAAAAGTCAAAATTGTTGTTGCTTGATCAGTTCAGTTCTACTGCTCCAAATCCTGTTCTCTTGTCCCACAGGCCTCCATAACATGATCCATCCTTGAACTGAAGATCTTCCATGTGACTGGATTGATGTCTTGACAACACCTTCATGAAGATCACCCCTTGCTGTTTCTGGTGATGTTGTTGGTGATGCAATGTTTGACCTGAGGTTCACACAAACCTCTACTGGAACATTCTCATATAGACACAGAAAACACAAATTCTCGAGTGTTATAACCTGTACAGTTAGGATGCTCATCTACAGACTTGTCAAACCTTGTGGACAACACATGAGTAGGGCAGCAGTGTTACTAAAGTAGTATGATTTAGTTTCAAAGTATATTTAGTGTTCTCATACAAGTGTTCAATGCATATAGGCAATACACACAGAAAACACATGCACGTTCTAATGTACTTTGAGACACAATAAAGATGAACCATCACCATTCTATCTGTGTCTGTATGAGGATATATTTGATAACACATTTGTCAATGCGTAACCACACCCAGGATAGAGTATCCCCCATACATGGAAAGGCATGACCCACATCACAGGAGTCCAACACTTGTTTGCCAGTGAGTGGACTCTGTGATGTATCCATGCAAACAGATGATGGTGGCAGTGATACACTAATGTGTTGTGGGAGTGATAAAGAGTTGATACAGGGGACATACTTCCACAGTGAATTCCTGTCCACAGTATCTGTGTTGCTCAGTATAATCAATGTTCTGAGATTTTGCTCCACTTTGACATATCTCAGTACATGGGCTACATCAATGAACAACCAGACTAAGTGGACATGTGTTATCACTGGTGAAGTCTTTTACACCCTTAGGGAAACAACAACTCAACTTACTCGAGACCCCCGTGCTCACCCCAGGATATCAATGTGTGTGCTACACATTGAAATCCTAGGTTAAAAACATTGGCTTTCCCAGTAAGTCAGTTGCACAATGAGTGTTTGAATCAAAGACAATATTGATGCATGTCCCATTTATCTGTCCTGCTTGTTATGTCCCCGCTGAGTCACATAGCTGTTTGTTTGGTTACCCCATTAACCCTCCGAGTGCAAGAGTGGTCCCCAACGCATTTCTTTGCAATGAGTTGCCTACCACTCTGGCACTCAAAGGGTTAAACACAACATATGATGTAGACGAATGTTCAATGTTGTACCATTTGTTGTGCTAAGGGGTATGTTTTGTTGTTCAAATTCAACACAGAACATCGCCATATAACACAGTGGTGTAATATGGCTCCAGGGATGTATTTCCAGTTGAATTTGTACAACGGTGTGTGTGTGTGTGTGTGTGAACCCATGTTGTAGCATCCCACAAACATTTCACCCAGGCAGAGGTTGTGTTCACTGCATTGTATGGAGGCAACCCTGCCACCCAATCCATAACTGAAGACACAACAGATCAGACAGGAATAAAAAAAAAAAAAGGTTTCTTTATTGAGGGGAAAGTTAACAGGTTGGGCCTTTCATTTTTTCCTTTTTGGGTGGGGTGCCTTAGCCTGGGTGCCAGAGGTGGATGCCCTTGTTGATCTCCTGGTAACCCTCTGCCCCCTAGGTGTGGCTTCAGGGGTAACACTGGAGGGGGTGGTGGTTGCAGTAGACCCCTCGGTGGAAAGCAAGTTCTCCCTCTCCACCCTCAGGTTCTCCCTGCGGTTGATCTCCCTCAACTCCACAAGTATCTGTGTCAACATGTCCATTAGACCAGTCCTGAGCTGGTGGAGTAGTGTGTTCCCCCTGGCCACCTCCGACTCCAGGGCTTGGATTCTGGTCTCCATTTGGGCTATGTTCCTCCTGGATTGCCTCCTGCTCCTGGTGATGTTGCTGTCTGTACTTCTGCTCGACCAGAGTAGTCTCCTCTGAAGGGCCATACACTCCGCCTCCATCCCTGTGAGGCGTGCAGTGCTGGAGGTGGATGTGCTCGGTGTCCCTGGTGCTGCTGTTTCTTCTGCTGCTGAGGGTGCTGTTTACTCTGCTGCTGAGGGTGCTGTTTCCTCTGCTGCTGCTGGAGGTGCTGTTTCCTCTGCTGCTGCTGGAGGTGCTGTGGCTGCTGTGACAGGTGTTGGAGTGGCTGGTGCAGATGATGGGCATATGCTCACCACATCAAGTGACTCTGAGCTGCCCAATGATGTGTGTGCTGGTGGAGGTGTGAAAATGTCCCTGGGTAGGGGGCGCTGGGGCTCACCAATCAGGCCCAGGTGTGGGTAGTCCAGTGGCCAAGCGTCATATGGTGGCCACTGATAGGTGCTCGGACCCCACCTAGGATCATATCTTGGGGCATGCTGTAGAGCCATCCAGGAGGGTGGGTTTATCTGGGAGGCACATGGCCCATATTGGGTGGTGGCTACTGTCCCTGGCAGCCATTTCCTCCCTGGCGGTGGTAGTGCTGCTGCTGGAGGGTAGTAGCTGGTGGAGGTGGCTGGATACGTCCACCTCTCCTCCTGTTGCATCCAGCCACTGTACTGGGGAGGTGCAGATTGAAGGGGTGGAGCCTGTGGTGGTCCAGCTTGAAGGGGTGCAGAAGGTGGTGGTCCAGCTTGAAGGGGTGCAGAAGGTGGTGGTGCAGCCTGTGTTGGAGGGGATGGTGATGGTGGGTACGGTTACCACCGGCTGGTCCCCTCCTCTGTGTACTCCTCACTGGGGGGTGACATTGCCTCCTCCACTGGCTCCCGCTTGGCTTGAGGGCCGTAAGCTGTGTGGAGAAATAAGATGTTGTGATTAGTGACCTTAGCCATATGTTTGTGGAGACAGTTATACTTTAATATGTGATGAAGAAAAATATATGTGTTTGGGTTAATCCCCCTGGGTAAGCAAGGGTACTCCCACTGCTGAAAGGTGTTGTTTGAGTTATTACGGGTGAAGGTTTAATTTTGAGGTGCAATATCACAGTGGCCTGAAATAGTACAGTGGGGCTGTTGCAACACATTCTCATGTAGATATCTGGTCCCTGTACCAGAGCTGTTCATATGATTGTGTAGTAACAGCACCACTGTACAATTTCAGGCCACTGGGATATTGCCCCTGACATATCCATGTCTGAGCTGTGATACCTTTTGAATCAACACACCTTTCAGCAGTAGAAATACCATTGTTTAACTCGGGGGGGGGGGGATCCAACAACATATATTTGTCTTCACAACTTGTAGGGATGGCTATCCCTCCAGGGGGATGGCAAAGGTTAAGTCCACCTTGATGTCAGATTGTAGACATTATGAAAACATGTTGTTCGCTGTTAGTCCTATCCCTCCTACCCTCATGGTTGTTCAGATATTGCTCTCTGTGACAGATGTAGATTTCAGTCATTTGTCCACACGAGGGCTTTTCAGCAGAGCCAAAATAGCCCCATTTAGAGAACAATACTTAATTGGAATGGTGTACAGAGTGTGCATGGTTTGCAAGCACACTCTGTGGACCATTCCAAAGAGGCATTTATCTTGAAATGTTGCAACTTTGGCTCTGCTGAAGAGCCTCCATGTGGTCAAATGACAGATCTCTCCACCTGTCACATAGAGCAATATCTGTATAACCATGAGTGTTGGAGGGATAGGACTTAGATCGAGACACATCTTTTTACGATGGCAATGATATGACATCATGATGACATTACCCATAGCTATCCCATTACAGTCACACACAAGTAGGAATGGTCATATATGTATGTGGATATGTACCCTTCATATGGATACAGTAATATCCTTCCAAGATGTGAAGCCAGAGAGCAGTTCAGTAGGTGTGATTGCCTTACTGGCTATATATGTGCACCCATCCAACAATACATTGGATTGATATGATTGATATGAACATACCTCATATATCCCATCTTTGTTGAGTGTGATATACTATGTATGTGTATTTGGATGGTAGCAATGTAGGTTGATTTGTGATGGGTGCACATATCTGGCCAGTAAGGCAGTCACATCCAGTGAACTGATCTCTGTGTTCACATCATGTTGGGACATATTTAGAAACATTTGAATCCTAAGGGCAACAATCAAGCCAGTAGTGAGGGATATCTTTGATTGAGGCCTGTTTTTCTCTGTGTATGAGCCCATCCATACTTCTGTGTGAGGTAACCGTACTGAATCCTAGATATCCATCAGTCATGGCCTGTTGGTGACCATGGTACAATGTTTGCTATTTGGTTCCCATGTGTATCCTGCAAACAGCGGCTGCTGTACCATCCATCCATGGCATCAGCACCCCTGTGGATCCATGTGGGAATCAGATGTGGGATATGTCATTTCAAATTAGAGTAAATGATTGCAGCCACAACACCAAGGCCTACTTTTTCCACCTTTAATTCTGTGGAATAGTTTTCGGCCTGTGTGTTGCACATACAAGCATTTATTCTCTGGGACACTGTGATGTGTGACCTGATCCACCCTTTTTGTGATTCAGTAAGCGGTGATGTTGAGCTGATGAAGTGAACATGATGGTGACTTCTCCAGTGATCTCCTTTCCCCATTTCCAGTGTTTTCCATGGAGTCTGTACAATGGGACCCTATGAACTTGATTCTCGTTTTGGCATATTCTCCATAGACTAACACTGGTATTGGTGAAGTGAGGGTGTGTGAGGGTTACTTTGTGTCCACCATATCTTTGTCACCGCTTAGTGAATGTCCCCTGTGTAGCATGTGATCGTTGGCCTATTGACTTGTTTATTGTCTGTTTAACCCTTTGAGTCCCAGGGGGTTGCCAAAGCA
This sequence comes from Rhinophrynus dorsalis, assembly GCA_037306005.1. NCBI lineage: Eukaryota > Metazoa > Chordata > Amphibia > Anura > Rhinophrynidae > Rhinophrynus > Rhinophrynus dorsalis. Next base: position 470,590,268 of record CM074719.1, on the reverse strand, counting down.
TTGTTGATCGATGCATTGATGATCCCTCTAGCACTCAAGGGGTTAGGTGCTGACTTCCCTGTGGGGACATGGGTGGCACTGTGCGTAAACAGTGATGATATATAACAGACGACATTTTGAACATAACGGTTTGTGTATTGTGTGTGATGAGCACAGAGACAGTAGGGTTGAAGTAGGACTTTGACAGGTTTGTCCCAAGTTGGCCTTGACATTTGTCCTGGTGCTGTGTCTTGTTTTTAACCCTCAGGGTGCTGTGTTGGTGCAGTTGTATGGATGAGTGATGGGCATGTGTTGAGGTGTGAAGGTGTGTGCAGCTGGTGTTGGTTGATGTAGTGTGTTGTTCTGTAGTGTTGAACTTACCGGTAGTGTGGAGGCTCCTCTCATCCCCAGTGTCAGCTCCTCCAACGACCCCCTCGATCAAGGTCGGGGACATGGTCTGCCGCACCATCTCCTCCCAGATGCAGAAGGTGATAGGGACGGGTGGGCCACCTCCAGTGCCTCGGGCGTGCTTGGCGAGCTCTGTCATCTTGTTTTTCACCACCCTGCGGCAGTCGCCCCATCTCTTTTTGATGGACTCCACGTCCCACCTGCATGAAGCCACCACGTTGACCCGGCTGCAGATCTGGTTCCAGGCTGCCTTCCTCCTCACTGACAGGCCAGGGACCTTCGCTGTAGGGTGGAGAACACTCTGCCTCTCCAGGACAGTATCCACGAGAGCCGTGTTCTCCTCCTCTGTGTATTTGGGGTCTCTGATCCTGCCCTCTTCACCTCCGGCATGGGATGATTCAGAGTCGGAGTGCCCTGCCTGGTCTGACTATGACTGCGTGTGTTGCTCCCCAGCAACTACCCCTCGTCCCACTGCAGGTTCTGTCCCTGTCCTGCGTGTGCCTGCTCTTGTTGGCCGGGTCCCCCTCCGCCCTGCGGATCTCCCTCTCCCACCCCTGCTCTGCTGAGGGATACCCTCCTGACCTTCCTCCTCCTCCACTACTCTTCCCATCCCTCTCTACTGTCCTCCTCTCCTTGCCATCATTCACCCACTCACACCCAGGCACTTCCACAGGCCCTCACAGACACACTCGATCCACTCACTCTCTGGCACACACTTTCACTCGCAGATTCACACTGTCAAAATAAAATGTAAAATGTGTAAGGTGTTATAAAATAAAAGGACTATGTGTATGTATGTGTATGTGTTTGTGTTTGTATGTCTGTATGTAATATGTGCAAAAGTGTGATATGTGTATAGTAAGTGCACCTCTCTCCAAACTCCAAACTCCAAAATCTCCTTCTACCTCCAATAAATGCTCCTGTCTCCCTCTCTCTGATCACTATCCTCCGCTCCTGGGTCCTGATATCTGGCTCTGAAGAACTCTATAACAGACAGTGTGTGACGGTTATTTTTGGGTATATATAGGTGTATTTGAAGTTTTTTGATACATTGGGGCTTTGTGATTGGCTGTGTGTTTGAATTTGTTTTTGCATCAATCAGGGTTGCTAGACAACGGCAGCCGTTATGTTACATGTTGTTTTGAGCAATGTTATCGTGTGATTTGGCCGTCCGTTGTACATTAACATGAGCGACAACGGCTTTTGTGTTACGTGTTTTGTGTGTGCCTACGCTCGATAGCTATTCTCATAGAGTACCTATTGAATCTGCCATAACTCATGTATTATTTGCGAGCGATGTGCCTTTTTCACTTAGCGGCTGGTTTAACGTGAGCCTTTAAATCGAGCCCTAAGTCTTTCTGATATGTCTTTTAACAGTGTTTTTAACCTGTTAATGTCCAGTGACATGCTAGGACCAGTGGTGGTCCTGGGACATCATGACTTTTGTTATCACTAGGGGTGTCTAAAACTGACTGCTCCAAGACCTGAGCAGTCAGTTTCAGCCTCACATGTACCGGCTTACTGAATTAAGTCTATGTGGTCCTTAAGGGTCAAGTACCCATGGACTGCCAGTCCTAAGGGGTTAATAATATGCTATTTAATTTTTTTTCTCAAATAAATGAGGACTGATTTAACAAAATAGTTACTGAAGCGTGAGTTCCCATTGTTAGTAGTGTGGGAAGGATTTTAAGTGAAACTGCATTGCCAGCTCAATATCATGAAGCCCAAATTTCCATTATTCCCAAACCAGTCAAAGATCCTTTACTCTGCAGTAGTTATAGGCCTATTTCACTTCCGAATGGCAATGTGAAGCTGCTAGATAAGATTATCACAACTTGTCAAATGCTTTCTCCCCTCACTCATCCATTCCAATCAAGCGGACTTTGTCCAGAGCCGAAAGTCCAAAGACAGCACCTCTAAAGCTGTAGCCTTGATATATACTGACCTGCAAAAATGTATTCCCGCGCTCATGGTCTCTATCGAAGCGCAAAAGGCTTTTGATCGCATGCAGTCCTCTCGCACCTGGGCTTAGGCCCCAGAACTCTTACAGCTATCATGAGGTTTTATTTTTTGCCTTCAGCACGTGTGAAAGTAAATGGATTCTTTTCGGATCCATTTCCAATTACAAATGGAACTTGGCAAGGCTGTTCCTTATCACTCCTTCTTTTTATATTGGCGCTGGAACCCCAATATAACACAAGCTGACCCGTGATACATGGTTTGCCCACTTTACATTTACAGATGAAACTTGCTTGCTTTGCAGATTGTATTCTTTTCTTTCTGGCCTGTCCCTCACAATGTCTCCTGCACTTACTCCCAATCCTTACTCATTATGGTCATCTATCACACTTCAGGGTCAACATCCAAAGTCTTGAATCTAAATTTACCCCTGATGCGGCTTCCCGACTTCAGTGATCCTTTCAGCTTCAGTGGCCTTCCCATAGGATCAAATACCTGGGTATTACCCTTAGCTCTAATTTAAAGGACTGTAACGGTTTGTTCGACACACAGACACAATGGTTTAGGATAGAAACGCAGTTTTATTGAAATCACAATAGAATAAGAACCCTCACAGGTCCTGTGGTATACAGGCAGTATAATACAGACACACGACAGGTTAATAATATAAATGCCCACATAGGTCCAGTACAAATCAAGGTACAAGCAGTCTATACTGACGCAGGTCAGGCAAAAAGGAGTAGGTTTCCCAGGACACAGGTACTGCAAGAGTTAAAGTTCATCAAGGAGTGTAAACAGTCCCATGTGGGAAAGCACTGTGATAGCATTTCCCAGACAGAGAGCTTCTGGACGCTAAATGCCAGCAGAACAAACGTGAACTGCCAGGGTACAACATGAAAAGCGATGAGAGCACTGCCGGAGCAGTTAACGGAGGACAAGCCAATGGTGCACTACCGGAGCAATAACGGAGGCAGACACTTGCAACCGGTATGAGCAGTAACGGAGGACTAGGCCAAAGGCACACTGCCGGAGCAGTAACGGAGCCAGACACTAGCAACCTGCAGGAGCAGTAACGGAGGACAAGCCAATGGAGCACTACCGGAGCAATAACGGAGGCAGACACTTTGCAACCGGTATGAGCAGTAACGGAGGACTAGGCCAAAGGCACACTGCCGGAGCAGTAATGGAGGCAGACACTAGCAACCTGCAGGAGCAGTAACGGATGACAAGCCAATGGCGCACTACCGGAGCAATAACGGAGGCAGACACTTTGCAACCGGTATAAGCAGTAACGGAGGACTAGGCCAAAGGCAACTGCCGGAGCAGTAATGGAGGCAGACACTAGCAACCTGCAGGAACAGTAACGGAGGACAAGCCAATGGCGCACTACCGGAGCAATAACAGAGGCAGACACTTTGCAATCGGTACGAGCAGTAACGGAGGACTAGGCCAAAAGCACACTGCTGGAGCAGTAACGGAGGCAGACACTAGCAACCTGCAGGAGCAGTAACGGAGGACAAGCCAATGGCGCACTACCAGAGCAATAACAGAGGCAGACACTTTGCAACCGGTATGAGCAGTAACGGAGGACTAGGCCAAAGGCAACTGCCGGAGCAGTAACGGAGGCAGACACTAGCAACCTGCAGGTGCAGTAACGGAAACTGACTCTCACGCTCAGTAGAGCAAGTGGAACCGGATCGCCTGGAGAGTGAGAATGTCTCCAAGGCGACAATAAGCTGTAGAAGCAGGAACGTCAATCAAGCCAGGTCGGTACACAGGAACAGGAACGTCAGTCGAGCCGGGTCGGTGCACAGGAGCAGGAACATCAGCCAGGCCGGATCGGTACACAGGAGCAAGCACTGAAGAGTAGTCAGGCAATCCGGGTCGGTACACAGGAGCAGGAGAACTGATGTGGAGTAGTCAGGCAGGCCAAGTCGGTACACTGGGAAACACTGAGGCAGAAAACTAGCACTGGTACAGGAACACCACGAAAGGGCCACGTGTGGGTGCTGGAGCACAGTATATAAAGGCCATACTGGGCGGGATCAATACAGGAAAGCCAATGGGAACACACACAGGATAAACTGACAGGAAAACAACAACAAGGGAGCACGGGCACCGTGATAAGGACCTAGTGAAGACTAATCTCTCTCTGATGTTATCCGTAGTCCGTTGACCATCCTGCCCTGTCTCGAACCTCTTCAGTGTTGTCGACTAGGCCATCCTGTCCTGTCTCGAACTACTTCTGCGTTTGCCCATCTCAGAGACTGATAGTATCTTGACCAACTTTATTTGGAGATTTAAGAAACCAAGGCTACACTTATCTCATTTATGCCTTCCTCATATTCAGGGCAACCTAGGGGTACCAGATATTTTATCCTATTATAATGCCTCCTCTCTTCTTACGATCACAGATCTCCAGCTAATGCCTCCTAAGGAATGGGTGACTTGCTCTCCAGGAATAACGCTCAATAACCTCTGCTGGTTTGACCCACCATCCTTTCCTGAAACATGCTCCCAACATGTTCTTTTGGGATATCTGCTTATTTTTTGGTCTAAAATCAATCAGCAGTACTCTTTGGTCCCACACCCATCTCTGCGTACTCCCATTGCTTTCAATGCAGCTTTCCCAACGGGACAGACTCTAGGTTCCTTTGATATTTGATGCAACTTAAGAATAGGAACAGTGGGAGACCTGATGGATGAGGGAGGGATTAGCCCATTCAGTCAGCTGGTAGTTGAGTCTTCTCTTCCCACAAACCGATTTTGGCAATATATCCAGATAAGTTATTTTCTTTTCTGTATTTGCCCAGACTCCTTTTCCATCCTTCGAAACACTACTATCCAGCCCTAGGATCCTAGGCCACACTTTGACCACGTGGTATAAATTGCTTCTGTCTTGCACCCCGCCTTTCTAAACTGTGGTTTATTCGAGACTGGGAATCAGATTTGGGGGTTTTATTGCCTCACTCGCATTGGCTTTCTATTCATACATGATTACTGCTTTCTTCTTAAGATGTTTCTACTAAAGAATATAATTTCAAAATTCTTGCACGGTGGTACTGCACTCCCCAGATCTTGCACTCTGGACCAACAAGTGAATCGTATAGCCGCAAGGCTTTGGAGCAAACCAGCGTCCGCACGCTGGGACTGACAAGGAATGTCGCCGACGCGACCAAGCAGAAGGTCGTCAGGATCACAGGAGACAGGCCAGCAGATGACAGGAACCAGCAGGACGATCAGTCAGGTCAGGAAACAGCAGTGAAGACGGTCAGCAGGAACTGCAACCCCAGAGGACTAGGCCGGAACCAGGACTGGAACAACTCTGCATACAGAAGGTACTGGAACAGCTGCGATCAGGAACTCAGGAACACAGGACAAGAGGCCCAACTATCACTGGACATAGTGATAGCGAATGAGGTAAAAAACAACACGAAAGGGCACCCTTTGGTGCCCAATCCAGGTTTAAATAGGCAATATGAGGCGGGCTAAAGGCAGGCAGCCAATGGAAGCCCCCTACTGGTGATAGACAAGAAAACGCAGCAATCACGGGCACCGTGATAGTGGGGAGGTATAGAGGTGGTGTTGTGGCTGATCAGCACTGGAGCCTTTTCATTTCCACTGGTAAAGTGCATGGTATTGAAGGCCATGGAGAGGGTACAGAGGTGGGGAGGCAGCCACAGGTCAGAACTAATGTGGGTAGTTAGACAAGCCGGGGTCATACACGGAGCAAGTTAGTCAGCCAGAGCCACAGGTCGGAACCAATGTGGGAAGTCAGACAAGTGGGGATCATACACGGAGCGGATTCTCAGGAAAGCACGGGTCACAACGGAGCTCAGGAGACAATATCAGAAACACCGCATCAGGGCAATGACTCCCAGGCCCAGGAAGGTATATACAGGAGCAGGAGAAGGCGGACCAGATTAGGCCACACAGAATAGGCCCATAAACAGGAGTCCTAGCCAGTGCCTGTTTCATGACATAGCAATGAGGAAGTATCTGCATTCATGCCAGCCGACACACCACAGAGAAAGGAAGCACAGAATAGCCAAAGGAAGACTGTGGTAGTACCCCCCCTTAACAACCTCTCCCCCACGGAAGATGACCACCACCAGAGGAATTATGGGAGAGGAATTCATGGAGAAGGGCAGGAGCATGACGATCTTTTTTAGCGACCCAGGAATGCTCCCCGGGGCCCATAACCTTTCCATTGGACTAGATATTGTACCTGGTCTCTGACCCTGCGAAAGTCCAAAATACTTTGTACCTCATACACCTCATGGTCCCCCACTCGGACAGGTCGGACAGGTCTGGGACGCACAGGAGCAGTAGTATATCTGTTACAGACCAATGGTTTCAGTAGCAACACATAGAAAGTATTAGAGATGTGCATATTAGCAGGGAGTTCAGGGGCATAGGTTATGGGGTTAATCCTACGGAGAACCCAAAAGGGACCCACAAATCTGGGAGCCAGCTTTTTACAAGGCACCTAGAGATGTAGATTGTGTGAGGACAATCACACTCTCTCTCCCGCCTGGAACACTGGAGCCGGTAGACGCCTACGGTCTGCTTGTCTCTTATAGAGTACTGTGGAATTCTGCAGGGATCTCTGAATCCGTACCCATGTGGAGTGGAGTGCTCTCAAGTGCTCCTCCACAGCAGGAAAATTTTGAGCCTGGAAAGACTCTTGTAGCGGCGAAGGTTGGAACCCGTAGTTAATCTCTCAGAGTTCCGAGAGGAGGAATTGACTGCACTATTTCTGGCACGGTAACTATTTCTTGACTTGTATCCAAAATAAATCGCTAACACAGACAGTCAGCACTCTCGAATAAAAGCAATATATCCTTTATTGAAATAACTGATAAAAAGATACCTTGACAACATCGCGGAGAAATGGAACAATATCAGAGAGACTCTCGTGGAGGATCACAATATTACCCACGTAGCAAACATAAACTTCAGTCTCCCACCGATCAACGCGTTTCGCGCGACTTGCGCTTACTCATGACGGTAACTATTTCTGCCCACCATAACAGGTTCGCCCAATTGTCATGATGGTCCGAGATAAAACAACAGAGGAACTGTTCCGATGCCAGATTAGACCTTTCTACAGCACCGTTAGACTGTGGATGGTAAGCTGAGGCGAACGAGAGCTGGGTGCCCATCTGACCACAGAATGCTCTCCAAAAACGTGAGACAAACTGGCTCCCACGACTGCCACCTTGGCTGTACAGTGGAGACAAACCAACTCCTTGGCAAAGATCTAGGTCTGATAGGTCTAGGAGGATAAGAAGAGAGAAATGGCCATTGGATTTTGCAATGTGGAGATCGTTTGTTACTTTGATATGGGCAGTTTCTGTAGAGAAATTAGTCTGAAAGCCAGACAGCAGCGGGTTCAGAGTGTTATGGGAGTTGAGGAAGTTAAGTAGACAAGAGTAGGCTAGAGACAAAGGGCAAGAGTGATAGTTGGATGGGGTGGCGGGGTCTACTTAACTTTTCTTAAGGAGTGGAGATACTATTGGTGGGATAGTATAGGATCAAGGGAGCAGGTGGTAATTGGTGATGTGGACAGCAAAAGGGAGACCTCTGATTCTGTGACCGAAGTAAATTAACCAAATAAGTAGGATGGAGGATCAGCAAGATACAATTGTGGAGATTGAAAGGGTGGGATTGTTTGGTGTATTGTGTTAATCTTTTGTTTGAAGAATTCTGCAAAGGCTAGAGGGGTTGGGCATAGGAGGGGGAATGATGGAGGGGAGGGGCGAAGGAGAGGATTGGGGATACAGAAGAGGCAGAGTGGGCTAGATTTGTGAGTATTGATTAGTGAGGAGTAGTAGTGCTGTTTGGCAGAGGATAGAGCAGTACTGAAGCAGGACAGGAGGAATCTGTAGTGGAATGCTACCACTTTCTGTCTCTCTGCCAGGTCCCTCTGCTATATTTATTATGCTGATGGGCAAACATATAAAGTGTTACAGTTTATGCAGCATATGTCTAAAATAGACCAAATTCTTACTGGCTCACTGCTTTTGTGGTCTGAAATTGTTCCATATCCGGTGTCAATAACAGGATCACTGGGGAATTGATATCTTTGGAAACAGCATAGACAAGGCAGTAACTGTGATGATTATAAGTGGTTTAGATTGCTATGGCAGCTGCATAGATGGTTTATAACAGGGCTGGGCAAACTGTAGCACTAGCCCCCCCCCCCATCCCGGTAGGGGGCCCAAAGAAGTGTCTAATGGGCCTGAAATCTGATCAATCCTGCAAACTTTGTTTCAAAGACTGTCGAAGGTGTACATATTTATAAATACCGGAAGGCCCATTCACTATTGACAATAAAAAGGGTGGCTCAGGCTTAAAGGTTTGGCCCCCCCTGTGTTATAACATGAATACTTCTCAAAACCACATCAAAGTAACTGACAATTTTTTTTAACTTTCAGTGCCTGAGGGTTGAGAACACAATTAAGCCACAAAACATGTGTGGAGCAATGCATTGGACGCCACTCAGATTTTCATAGTGTTAACTCACTTCTGTGCTTTTGCCACTGCAGTTTTTCAAAAAAAATGTTCAGAATAAAACAAAAAAGCAGTTAGCTGTTAGGGATAATGGGAGCTGCAGTCCCCAACAGCTAGACATTCAACAATTGAATACTTCATTCCACAGTATCAGTCTCAATCAGGAGAATATTCATAAGCTTAAAAATCCTTCTCCTGACCCTATGCTTATGAACAGATGCCTTTTGAACATACAGGAGCACACACAACTTTGCTAGCGCAAGCCTCTGATGTAAGAAAGCCTGAATGCTGTCACAATAACATATATAATAACATATATATTCTGTGTTTTGTTTTTGCATTGAGTAAAAGAAGGCAATGGAATAACTATAACCTACTAGGTTCTTAGGCAAACTCTGAGGCCAAGCCTTGGGAAGAAGTGTGAGATTGGCGGCCCCTCCCACCACCACTGCCACCATGTTCAAGTGCAGGTTTGAATAATACACTCTGACTAAGACCTTATTTAATGTCCAGTGAAAATGTGAATCATTTGATGACTAGAAGCAACCATTTGTGATGATGTCAGCTTCTGCCAGTCAAGATAGGAAACTGGTCTGATTGTAAGGTTTTGCAGGACAGAGCAGAGATGAATGGCTTCCTTGATTGCTGGGCCTTGTCACAACTGCATCCCCTGGAACAAGATACCACAAATCATTCATACACTCCCACATATCTTGCCACAAGTGGTACAAAGAGGCCATATTTTGGCATCAAAAAAGTTGTACATAGGGGGTACTGCAAGTTAAGCACACACAAAAACACATCAGTAGCTCCCATATTAGTACAGAGGCATGCTCACACTTCCCCATGAGTGTGTCACTCTTTCTGTCTCTCTCTCATATATATAAATATGTTAGGCCTCAGTATCTGTCTCCCTGTCTCTCTCTCTCTCTGTTTGTCTCTTTGTGCTTCAGTCTAAGGATAATGGGAATTGAAATCCAACAACAGTTGGAGAGACACAGATTTGGCCTGCAGGCTGCATGTTGGACACTCATGACACATACAGTCAAGTATCAGAATGTATTTTTCAGTTTTCAGCATCCATTACTCTAACTGATTCTCACTCATCGGGGGGTCTGGTACAAAATAAGAAACAGGTAATCCATTTTGTATATAGACAGGAAAACCGTTTCACTACAACTGCTGTATAATGAACTGTCAAAAGGGCCTTAAATAAGGTTTAGCCCCTAGAATTCTAGAGAGATCACCAATGAATCATAATTAATACCCTGTTGGTTAACCCTGTGGACCCTTAAATAAATGCAGCAATTCTAGGGCAAACCAACAGCAGAAGGTAAAAGAACAAATCTCCATTGATTTATCCCTTTTGGTGCTGATTTGCGTGTTTGGCACCCCCTGGACCTCAAAAGAGTTATCTGAGTGTTTTAAGAGGTTAAAATTCCATGTACATCAATAGGAATACAGAGAATGTGTTATTTGTTGCTAAAGGTGCAGGTGGGCTGCACCACAATTGCTCCACTTTTTCATTTTGCAGGTAGCTCTTTGGTCCACATGCAGCAAAAAGGTTACAATTTCCCTTGTGAATATAAGACAGCTGATTAATGTGGAACAATAGACATGAGAGTGTGAGTTGAGAAACGTGTCAGACGGTTCAATAACTGGTCTTATGTACCTGTACACCATCTTCAACCATGTCTGAAGTCTGTTTATTTTAAGATTTTGAATAAAACGGAAACGTTTTTAATGAGGTCGTGATTTGTCTCATTTGCTGAACACCTATCCACTGAGTGTGCTCCCAATCAATATTTTTGTGGAGCTCCTGGGTCCTATGCTATAGCTTGTGAAAATTCAAAACACAGACAAGATATGACGATTATTTTGGGGTATATATAGTTGTATTTGAATGCATGTGATACTTTGGCGTGTTGTGATTGGATGTGTATTTGAACTTGTCTTGACAACAATCAGGATTGCTAGATAACGTTGACAGTTATCTTTTTCCTTGACATTATACATATTGTACGTTAGTTATTGGCTGATTGGGACGCACGGTGATGTGGAAAAAGGTGCGAGGCAGGTTCTCGACTTATGTGGATTTGTTGGGCCTAAGCTTGTTAGCCATTCTGGTAGATTTTGTACTGTATACGGCATAAGTCTGAAATAGTTGCCGTCCGTTATCCGTTTCTGACTTAACGCCAGTTTTACTGGTTAAAACTGAATTGAGGCCTATATCTGGTAAGTGACAGACCTCACTTTCTGTACTGTTTTATTACTGTCATAGAATGAGTATGTAAGTATATCTAGTTTTTCCAGTGTATATGTCTGTGAGTGTGTGTATGTATGTTTGTATGTGTGAGTGTATGTGCCCATGTGTGTGTGTCTGTGTGCGTGTATGTGTGTGTGTGCATGTATGTGTGTGTGCATGCATGAGTGTGTGTGCGTGTGTATATGTGTGTGTGTGTGTGTGCATGAATGTGTGTGTGTGCATGTATGTGTGTGAGTGTATGTTATGTTCATATGTGTGTGTGTGTGTGTGTGTGTGTGTATGTGTGCACATGTGCACCTGAAGGAGTGAATCTGGGTATATGAGAGCTTGCAAGTGAGAAACTGTTTTATTCACCATAAAATTAAGCTGCCTACCCCCTTTCATATATTTTCTCTCATTTTCAACCCATCCCAGAAAATGTTATAGCAGACCTATCACTTTTAAAACAGCTTTGCCTTTTATATTTTTCAAGAAGAATTATCACCTTTCAAAGTCCTCACCTCAGTGGGAACTCACTAGCAGCCCAAGAAGGTACAGAGAGGTGATTTTATGGACAAGTGAGTAATCAGTTATATAGATTTATATGAAAAGTCAGAGAACAATGCTCTGCTGAGATTAGACTCCTCAGCTATGAAACCAAATACCTCTAAAACATGTAACCTATTTTGCAAAACAAAAGTCACAAGGTACAGGTAATTTAAATACATTTAATGAGACTACCATAAAATCTGGGGTATAATATGCACCTGTGTACAATACTCAGGTGTACATTATACCCAAGATTTTAGGGGAAAACAAGAGTGCCAATGTATAATACACAGACTTGTTTTCCCCTGTCACTCAAAAAAAAAATATCATTGCTGCACTGCTTCCTTCCCTCCCCACTTACCCATAGCCTCCTGTCCTACGGGCACTGGATCTATGTTATCTATTACAATTGGCTAGGCAGAAGAGGTCCTAACAGGGCAATGCTGCAAGTGGGAAGGCAGATGCAAGCATGCCACCCGCTGGGACTCTGTCAGGCTGCCGCAACTGGACAACAGAGGGGGACAGTAGGCTATGGGTAAGTGAGGAGGGAGGGAAGCAGTGCGGCAATGGATTTTTTTTTTGCCTCATGTATAATACGCACCCCACACTTCACATAATGTGAAGAGAGGTAAAATTGTACATATTATACGCAAGGTTTTACGGTAAATCTGTGTAGGTAACAGGTTTGTTTTTAATAATTTTGCATTTTATTTAAACTAATATAGATACATGTTTCTACCAAAAAATGATGTACACAATTTTTAAAAAGCTAAGTGAGCATGGGATGCAAGTGTGTTTTATGTGTGTCTGTGCATAAAATTCTTGTTCTAGCAACAGCACAGATGAAACTAATATCACATTTATTCATTTTTAAGTATTGAATCAATAGAAATTGAGTGTTGTGGCACTTGCAAAACTCTTAGTGTTGCTGGGGTATTGTTACTAGGGATGGGTGAAAGGTCCCGCCATGTTCCCACTAAAAATCCGCTAAAACCACATTGTTATCTGCTTTTTCGTGGGAATATCTGCTTTAAAGTGATTAAAATCTTCACATTTTTCACCCATTGGCCAAAATTCTTCACCATTTTTTCAATGGCTAGAAAGTTTCCGCCCATTGATTTACATGTTTTTTGCCTTTTCATTATAGAAATGTGATGTATTCCAGGAAGTGAAACACAACAGAAGCAGCTACAGAGCGAAATAGACATGCTGTGCTGTTTTTCCAAAATTGAGGCAGGAGAGGCTCATAGTGACTGCTATCACTATGAGAAAGTTTAAAATTAATAAAAGGAAGGACTGGAAGGACCCTTATGTGTCCACTGAGTCTGAGCAGCAGGAAGTGAGCACTACAGAACCAATTCTGGCCAGTCCCCCTAAATCACCCCTAGGGATCTTGGGGAAATTAATGGCAAGGGAGGAAGAAGAGTTTAGTAGTGAGAGCAGGACAGGTCAGCTGCCTGTGCCTGCTGCCACCATTGCTGTGCCTGCTGCCAGACATGCTGCCCCTGCTGCCCCCATTGCTGTGCCTGCTGTCAGGCATGCTGCCCCTGCTACTGCTACCACCATTGCTGTGTCTGCTGCCAGACGTGCTGCCCCTGCTGCCACCAGTGTTGTGCCTGCTGCCAGTACTGCCCCTACTGCCACCAGTACTGTGCCTGCTGTCAAACGTGCTGCCCCTGTTGCCAGCAGTGTGTGCCTGCTGCCAGTGCTGAACTTGCTGCCACCAATAATGTGCCTGCTGTCAGATGTGCTGCCACTGCTGTGCCTGCTGCCAGTGCTGAACCTGCTGCCAGTGTGTCTTGAAATACTCAGGAGGGGGAAAAGGAGAAGATGATGCCAAGTGTGACAGCAGGGGACCCTAAGTCACACTTGTCATCCTCAAGCAGTCCCGCCAGTGCTAGTACTACTACTACTAAGAAGGTCCAGCATCTTGTTAGTGTTAGGAGTGAAGGAGGGAGTAATCATCATATTACTAACGACTGTGAGGAAGAAGACTCAGAGTCCGAAATTGATGTGGTTGGTGTTAGTAGTAGTAACAGTAATGGTGAAGCAACTGGTGGTAATAGAGTTAGGGGAGTGGTAGAGGAAGCAATTGAGAACATCCAGACTAGCAATCCTCTGACCCTGGGAGTCCCCTTCCCCCCACGGCATTGTCCAGGAAGAAGTCAGAACTGGTGGCTAGCAGCCACAGCAATAATACCACCATTACAACCACCAGAAGAACAGATCAGCTGTCTGTGCCTGCTGCTAGTGCTGCCGGTCTGCCTTCTTCAGGTCACCAAGAAATGGCAAGTGTGACATTAGGGGGGACACTGTCACATTTCTCATCACCTCCTCCAACCAGCAGTGAGATGTCTGTAATAGAGCAGAAGCAGCAGCACGGAGGGACTAGTGGTGTTGGTAGTGATGATGATGGTGGAGAAGCTGGGGTGGAAGAGATTGATTGCCTTTTTAGCCCACACCGAGAAGGAATGGGAGACAGGGATGAAGATGGGCATCACCACCACCACCAGCTTTGAGCTTTGGGAAGTTGCGTAGTTTGCAACTGCTCTAATTCCTGCTGCTTCTGAGTTACAAGGGCAGCAGGATGCTGAGGAGCAGGCTAGTGTGCCACAGACCACTGTGGACGCAGTGGAATGGGGTCAACAAGTTATGCGGGACTAGGACAGGTTCCACTTGTCAGCAGCAGCAATACTCCTGGTCCTAGTTGCTGTGCTGATTCTGAGGCAGTAGCATCAACAGTAGAAACATCATCTGCCCCAGTCAGTGAAGGGGAATGTGCAGGAGAAGAAGAAAGAGGCCATTCTTCTCCACCTTTTCCCTCCCCAGTGAAGTCATGGGTGTGGGACTATTTTGTCTCTTGGGACAGGCACAGTGCAGTCATCAACATGGCACTGTGCACAATTTGTGACAAGTCAGTGAGAAGGGGAAAAGAGGGAACACACCCTGGCACAACCTCCCTGATAACACACATGAAAAATAGACACCATGACATTTATGTCAAACACGTTAAAGCCAAAAACCCGCCACAGAAATCGAGCACCACTGTTGCTGTACACCCCAACTCTCCAGAAAGGCGATAAGAGGCGAGGTGGAGATCAAAGAGGAGGAAGAATAGAGAAACCCAGGCAGAGGATGGAAGTTCGATAACAAGCGAACCAACTAGCTCGCGATCATCTTCTTCCTCTAGGGTAACTACATCTTCTGCCAATCCACCTCGTTCATCCTTACCTCCCCGCCAAATGACAGCCACTCTGTAGATGTTAGGATGTGGCAGTTCTTGTCCACCCATTGCATACTGTGTGTTGCACTGACCACACATGGCAATGTTGTGGAGGAGAATCACAAGCAGGGCATCAAGCAGCATCTGAGAAGATTCTATCCCATAGAATATGTCAAGCTGGTGTCAGGGAGAGTTCATCCTTAATATTAAACTGTCAGCAAATTGTCTTGTGTCCTTATCTGGGTTTAGACAAGGGGCATAGTGACAGCAGCAGTACTTGGTTTCTGGTGCCATGGTGTTGTTTACCACACACAATGTGCATATTGCAGTTGCTGATAAGGGGCACAGTTTCTGCTCTCAAGGGAGACAAATTCTATTCTAATAACAATACACCCGTGATTTTGGAGGAGGGGCAGGTGGAGAAGAATTATTAGCCTTCTTCTTTTCTCCACATATACCTGAAGTGGTGGGAGCTAGTTATGGTGCTGCCACTGCCTGAAGTAGCCTGCAGGTAGTCATGGCAAGTGGAACCTTCATCATCCATCACCCATGTTACTACTGATGTTGACCCCATTCCCTTTGAGCTGCCTAATCATCCTGCTTTTTAAACTCAGTAGCAGCAAGAACAGCAGTCACAGATTTTGCAATTACACCAGGGCATTTGACAATGGCCAGTGGCCAGTGGCCAACTCGACATGACCTGCTGGCACTAGGCCAGTAGGGATTTTTTTTCCCAGGGCTTGTGCTTTAAAAACAAACAAACAAACAAAAAAACATAGGCCTTCAAAAAAATAAACCATTTCTGGGGGGTTTGTTTCTAACAAGCCTAAGTCCTATAAATCAATGTTTCCTTAGGGCTTGGGCCTCTAACAACAAATCTTACAAATCATCATCTACAAAATACTCTCTCACGTCAAGTATCAGTCTACCCCAGTCACAGTTTACATGAGAGGGTCCCTGTCTCTGTCACATTACATACAGATTTCTTATTTTATTTATTTATTTTACTAACTTTTCCCCCAATACCAGTCAAATCCCTGTTCAGCTGATTATTTCCCCAGACTCCACCCACCAACACAGGCACCCTCCTCAGACCCCATTTATACCATGTCTTATGGTATATTTTTAATTGTAGTTAGGATTTATTTTATTTTATTTTTTATTAACTGCTCCCCAATCCCAGTAAACAACCCCCCCAAAAAAAACATTCCCTGTTCAACTGATTCTTTCCTCACACTCCACCAACAAAGGCACCCTCATGTCCCTTTTATACTATGCCTTTGGGAAATAAAATAATATTTGCTATGTGTTGTGTGTAAATTCAATGTTCCCACTGATTTTAATGGAATGAGCTAGGCTAAAAAAAAATCTGAAAAACTGCGATTTTCTTGGGAAATTATTCACCAAGCAGGAAGTGCCAATATTCGCCGGTTTCAGTTTGAGGTGAAAATTTTCACCCATCCCTAATTGTTACCAAAAAAGGTTGTCTGACTTTGTGTATCTCCTCAACAAATACTCAGAAAGCATCCAATCTAAATGATATGCTTGAAACCCAAATAAATAACATTACTTCCCCAGGGTTACACACATCGACTTTTAAAGGGATAGTAATGTTTCACAAAAACAGCAGCTCCAATTAATCTTCATAGTATTTGAGCCATAGAGAGTGTTATTTTAGTACTGTCAGAATTGTAGCTCAAGAGTAATTGAATGATAAAGTATACCCCTCCCGCCCCTTTTACCTAGTGTAACACTGCTCACCTCAGATTTGGAATCTAGTTGCTTGACCAGACAGATAACAGCAAGGGACAATCTTCTAACTGTGAGAACAATGAAACCCCTGCCCCCTTGACAGTTTTTTCAGCTTTTTCTCTTATCTTAATTGAAGATTGCCCCTCTTTGCAATCTACCTGGGCACCTCCCTGCTGCTCTGAGCTGAGCAGCGTTATATCAGTAAAAGGGGCGGGAGGGGGGATACTTTATCATTCGATTACTCTTGAACTACAAGTCTGACAGTATTGAAATAACACTCCCCAAGGCCCAAATACTATGATTAATTAGACCTGCTTTTATTATGAAACATTACTATCCCTTTAAGTTGTATCAGCAAGCACAAAGGCGGTTTCCCTCCTCTAATAAACACTTTTTACATATCAATAGAAGTTACTGGAGATTCATTGCATATCTGTGGGATTACTGAACTCACCTACACATCCAGTTAGCATATGCATAGCAACTTCAAATGTTTGTTGCTAACAACAATACATGGAATGCAGGAAAGGAGGATACCAGTTATTGTGTGAGTTTAATGCAGGTTCCTGTCATGAAGCCAATTGTGTTTAGAACTCTCTGACCCCCTCTGGATCTAATAAAATTCTCTATACAAACCTACCTCAAACAAAATTGTTTAAACATACACCTGATTGTCAAGAAACATATAAGTTAAATTTACAAGCTCACAAATGAGAAATAAAGTAACATCCTAAAATACACTTTGAGGCTGATTTAGTACAGGATACCCCAGTAGGCAATACATGTTATAAATGGTTTTAACTTACAGGTTCCTACTGGGGTCTATGGGAGACTTTATAGATAAAACCAGTGACAAAGCGATTACATGTAATGGAATACAACCCTTAAAGAAATAGCACCCCTATATTTTGACTTCATAGATTTTGCGAGTACATAATATGCACAGTCAATTTGTATATACTTTTTTTTCATCTGATGGTGTTAGCTTTAGTGACATTAACCCTGTGAGTGCATTGCATATCCCACTGGCACTCATAGGGTTCATTTTTCTACCATTTTACACATTTTTTTCAAGTACTTTGGATGTATTGATATGGGGGTTAGGTCCCCATGGAAATACATCCGCTGGTCACTTAGGTGTTTTCCAGGTTTTTTTTACCCCTTCAGTTCCCACATCGACAGGTTAAAATATAAATCTGGGGACTCTGCGCCACAAAAGAGTAAATTTTTCTGGGCAATAAAAGTGTTCCTTTAAAAGATTAGTAATGTCTAACATTTACTAACCCTAATATTGAAGATATTAAAAAGATAATATTAATGTGCCAAGTCGTATCTCTCAAACGGTCGAGAGATATAAACGCTGAAAGTCTCTCCCTCCCTCCCCTTTTCCAGAAGTCAGAATGTAGCTGACGTCAGGAGATCTAGGTCCCACACCAGCCAGTTGCTCTTCAGCGGAGCTGAATGAGCACTATCGAAGAACAAATACTTCAGTGGAATGGTCTGCATAGTGTTCTTCTTATCCCGTTCCAGTGAAGTATCTGTTTTTCAATAGGACTCATTCAGCTCTGCTGAAGAGCCGCCGAGTCATCAGACACAGATCCACTGCTGACAGCTTTACAGCTCGTCAGCAGGATGGGGGAACTTTCAGCACTTATGTCTCTCAAACCGTAAAGGTTTGAGAGATACAACTTGGCACAATAATATTTTCTTTTTAATACCTTCAATATTAGGGTTAGTTCATGTTAGACATTACTAACCCTTTAATGCATGTTACTACCCATGCATGGAATTGAATGGGAAATTCACTCTTTTAAATGGCTTCCAATGGGCACAAAATTTAGCTCTCAATATGCTTGTTTTTCATGTGATACTTTTTCACAGCACAGGTAATTGAATGGCTTACCGTGCTTGAAAAAATACCGTTGGCCTTTTTTTTGCACCGGGGACAATAGAATCCAGGCCAATGAGTTAAAGTCTACTTTAAACCAGAAATTATTTGGTAATGCTTATGTGTCCCTTTTGAGCCAGGTGGCCATTAAGCCTGCTTGGACTTTGGGTACTGTCACAAATGCAGTTCTGAACCCCCTGTAGTTACTGCGGGTGCCATCTGTAGTTAGTGGGTGCAGTCAGTTTGTCCCAGAATGACTCCCGGTCCCCTTACTATGGGCTGTATTCCAATATCACCTTCTGGTTTTACCTAAAAAGTCCCCATAGACTTCAGCAGGAATCTGTGACATAAAATCAGTGATACCATTTATCATCTGCAATAGACTGCAGCTCCAAATTACACCCAGAGAGACTGATGACTAATTGGAGCAATTCTGGGACAAATCAACTGCGCCACATGGGCCAAACCAAAATATATATTGCTTTAATGGGGTATTTAACCCATTGGATACTAAGATGTTCTCAATGCATTATGGAGCAATGCTTTGGAGCCTAGATAGTCTCCAAGGGGTTAAAAGACCCATTTAAATCAATTGGGATTTTTAATTATTCCCATGATGCAACTGGCTTGCCCCAGAGCTATTCCAGTTCTTCAACGTTCATCAGTCTAAATATTTTCTTTTTTTTATATGGAAACCACCAACACTGCTTACATACTTGTCCCTCCACTTATATGGGGAGGAGGAAGAAGAATAGGAGGTTCTTTTTTTAAACAAGAAATGGTGCCTACATTATGCTAGGAAAACAGTGTGACATGACTATCCAGCTTTCAGCTCTGGTTATGGCTGAGATTCCACACCAGCCAGAAACAACTGATGAAAGATTGTCTTTCAATTCGCCAGATATTTCCAGCTGGTCAGTTCTGCAATCATGTTCTGACCATGGGTCAGAAGTGAATTACTGAATCGTGCTTTAAAATGACCGCTTGGAATCATTTTGGAACAATTAGAAATGCCCCAGAACACTTCCAAAGCAAAGCTAAGAATCCCACTGAAAGAAGTTGGATCTTCTTTGCTTTCCTTGGTCTGGATCAGGCAGGGGACACAGGATGTGAACGGGGGGGGGGGGGGGGGATAGCTCCCGTAGTCCCCTGCCTGATCTACCATAAGCCAGAACACCCTCCCCACATGACCTCTACCAGAATTTAAGAACCTCAGTTGCTGGACTGAAGGGTTGATGAGTGGAAAAATATTGGGTCCAGTCACACAAAATATTCTTTTATCAAATGCAAAGATATGTAAAAAAAAAATCTATATAGTCCAGGGCAACTCCCCCATATAATATAACATCTCCCCCAATAGTATGGTTTATATATGTAGAAAACATTTACTCACCTTGAAGTCTGCAACATTCTGGTCTTCCACATCAGTAACCTAAACAAACAAAACAAATACATTAAAAAAAAAAAAAAAAAAACACTGACACACCTGCCTCCCATAGGGACTGTAACCATAAGTTGTACAAATTAATATCCTATATATAATAATTCGCTAGGATGTTTGTCGGAAGCCATCATGCGCAGTAGAGACTGCCGGCATTCGGGCAATCTCTACCGCGCATGATTGCATCATGTGGAGCAGTGATGTAGCGGCCGCTTAACCCTTTGAGTGCCAGAAGGGTACGCAACACATTGCAAAGCAATGCTTTGTGTACCTCTCTGGCACTTAAAGGGTTAACATTACCCAGACCTTGGCCGGTGTACACGGGCTTTTACACTAGTCTAACATAAACACCAAAAGTGGACCAAATAGAAACTTCATATGCACAACAATTAGCCAAGAAACGAATCATTACTATAAATGTGGCTTGTAACCCCTTAAAAGAAAGTGCGGTCTACAGTGTATTATGAAGCACTGTATACCTCTACAATTATTATGGGGTGTAAAGACACATTTACACAATGAAACTCGTTGTTTGGTCCAAGACTGGTATATATGGCCTACTCCTAAGGTGGTGGTGGTAGGGGGTGTTGTAGTTACCTGTGGGCTTTCCAGGTATTGTGGCATATGTAATAGTCGCTGGCTAGCTGGGAGAGCCCATGGAATACACCCTGTTTTGGGTCCTTCATACATATGGCCTATCCCTGAGTCAGAGTGTATTCAACCTTGGACTTCTCAGCTAGCCACTGGCTATTAGGGGTTGGAAGTTGTATATCACAACAACTGGAAAGGCAACAGCTGTATACAAGTATTGGACACAGTACATATGGCCTATCCCAGAGTCAGGATGTATTCAAACGTAAATTCTCCAGCTGTCTCCAAGGTAAGGTATGCCTTTTTGCAGATGATAGAAAGACATCCCTGGGGGAATAAGCCAAATAGCCAATTATTTAGGTAAATTCGAAGAATGGCTGAGGGTGGGGCAGCTGCAGTTTAATGTTGATGAATGTAAAATAATGCACTTGGCACATGAAAATCCAAAGGCAGAATATAGTATTAAGGGTACTAAGTTGTGGTATCCTATTTAAATGTCAACCTATATTTGGCAACCAACAAAATGGCGCATTAAAAAAGTCACCTGGTTGGAAAGGGCAACATCAGAATGTCGCAGGCTCAAGTGTCGCATAGCCTCCAAGCTGAAAGCATCAGGGGGTGGATTTATAGATCATATTAGTACTCCCTTCCTATCAATGTGCATTGCTGCTAACAACGAGAGGACTTATGAGTGGGAGCTACAAAAGGACATGAGTGAGAGGTACAAGAGGACATATGAGTGAGAGCTCTGAATCCTCTTCCAGTTCTGAATGGCAGCTCATCAGTGCGAGCCATGGTTGGGGCTGTGCTTGTCCTTCCCTCCAATCAGTGTGCTACCATTGGGATATTTCTTGCAGGAATCATAATGCCATTGAAGGTACTGGACTCCAGTAAGGTTTGGATTTGGACAGATGGTGTGAATTGTAATCAATATAAGAGGACAAAAGAATGGGAAACTGAAATGTTGCCGCAAAATTACTATATGTAATAGTGAGTGACATTTCAATAGCGAACTCGAATACAATTCTCTTGTACATGCTGGTACCCAAAGGGTTAAGAGGGGGGGGTTATGCATCTTTGCACTTAAAGGGACAGTAATGTCCCATAAAATAATCTTCTTGTTTTGTAGCTGAAAAAAAATTATTTACAGCAAATCCCATCTCTCAAACTGCTACGGTTTGAGAGATATTCGCATTGAACGTTCCCCCCTCCCTCCCCTTTTCCTGATGCCAGCTGTAAAACTGACAGCAGGAGATTCGAGTCGGCCGACTCGAGGAGGCTCTTCAGCAGAGCTGAAATCACGTTATTTAAAAAGAACTACTTCATTAAAACGGTCTACAAAGTTTGCTTGCAAACCAGGCACACTTTTAATTAGAATTGTATAGTGCTACAGCCATTTGTATATTGCTCATATAAATATAGATATAAATTATTCCTGGAGAGATTAGATACATTTAGTGTAATTCATATTCCAGAAATGGGATGTATTGAATCTTAGAGATGAGCAGAACTGCCACATGAAATATTTTGCAGAGTCATTATAAATGATTAGCTATATTTTAATTAAATTAAACATATTGGGCATAAAAAATGTTATTTATAACATGCAGTGTATTTTTTTTTAAAAAAGGAGTCATACAAGTAGAGGGGAAACAAAGAACAGAAGTAGTCAGGCTAAGCAGTGAGAACTGAGCAGACAGAGTGAAACAGAAAGGACAGCAGATCTGCTGTGGCAGCTCATCTTGTCCATCCAGCAAACACAGACTAGAGCAGTGGAGAGGAAGGGGGAAGGAGTCGGAAGAAGGAGGGAAGATAGACTAACACATTACTCAGTCTCCTCTCAGGTCCACCTCTCACCGCACAAGCAGACCAGAGAGGAGGCTGAGAGGTGGATATGAGAGGAGACTGAGTAACTCATTCTGGACACCACTGACTGCCTCTACCTGCCACAGAAAGTACTGCTTCGGTCACTTAACCCTTTTTGTGGTGGAAGAGTAAGCTACGCATTGCAAAGCAGTGTGTTGAGTACCCCTGTGCCACTCGAAGGGTTAAGTGTCAGTGCTCATCCATTTATTACATCAGAAACAAAAATGGCTTGCATTGAAGAGTTGCAATTCAAAACTGGAAGTGGATTCAGAGCTCTTGCTCATAAGCCCTCTCCTTGTTCCATACTCAGCTTGTCCATTTCGCAGACCAGAGTCCTCTGGATGCCAGTACTGTTTGGATTTGGACCAGTCCTACAGGTGTCTTCCTTAAAGAGCCACAGAAAAAAAAGCTTAGGGAATCTGGGAGACTGACGTTGTTAGCAGCAATGCACATTGATAGGAAGGGAATACTAATGTGAGCTATCAATCTACCCCCTGCTGCTTTCAGGGCAGGGGCTACTCGACACTTAAGCCTGTGATATCAGAATGTCGCCCTTTTCATACGGGCAACATTCTGATGTCGCCCTTTTCAACCAGGCAACATTTTTATTACACCATTTTGTTGGTCGCCAAATACAAGGTGGCATTTTAATAGAGAACCCTGTTGTCAGCGACAACAGATGAAAATGATTTGGGATAAGTTATTTCTAATGACGTACAGATATGCAGGCAGTGTGACAAAGCAGTTTGAAATGCAAGCAGGGTGCTGGGTTGCATAGTTAGAGGCATTACTAGCAGAAAGAGGGAGGTGGTCATGCCACTCTACAGATCTCTGGTCAGACCTCACTTAGGGCACGATCCAATAAGCCACAATAAAACTGCCGGCAAGGCAAAAAACAATACTAAAGGTTAGCCATTTATGTTTAATGCAGCTATGCAATAAGCCATCTACCAGAATGGTCAAGGATCATAGGCCAAACAAACACATGTTGCCTTATAATGTGCATTGCACATTTTTTTACCTCACCGTGCGTTAATTTCAGTTGCTAAATAACGTACAATATGTCATATTCAAGGGAAACAAGCTAACGGTCAACGTTATCTAGCGATGCTAAACATTGTCAAAATCACAGCCAATCACAACACACCAAAGTAACAAGTACATTTAAATAAATATATATATATATACCCAAAAATAATTGACACACACACTGCCTGTGTTTGGAGGTTTTCAGAGCTACAGCACAGGGCCCAGGAGCAGAGGATAGACTTAGCAACAGAAAGAGGAGCATACATTGGAGACTAGGGTTGCCACCCAGCCGGAATTTTACCGGCAGGCCAGTAAAAAATTGGCTTCTGTCCAATGTTAAGTCTATGGAGGGAATGCCATTTCCGGTATTTTTTTGAAGAAATTGTGGCAACCCTATTGGAGACAGGTAAACTTGGAGTGGGGAGTGGAGAGATTTGCATTAAATATATACATATAATACACTTTAGTACATATTGCACAGATCTCATACACACACACAAACATCTTTTGTTTTTGGACAAACAACACATCTTTATTTTTTATTTAATATAGTGTGAGTGTAAGGGAGTGCCAGAGAGTGAGTCTGACTGAGTGCTTCTGTGAGTGACTGGGTGTGAGTGGCTGTGTGAAGGAGATAGGAGAGTGGTAGTGAGGTAGCATGTAGAGGAGTGGAGGCTGGAGTGAGGAGCAGGAGAGGAGGAAAGAGAGCAATGGATCCCTACTCAGGGGCTCAGGGTCAGGTACACACCGGCTAGGGACCAACACGTCAGTGGGAACCGGAGGGGATGTGCGACAGGGACATACGCATCCAGGGGCAGCACAGGCAGGGCCTGACCACCAAAACTACCTCACATAGTTCAGATACTTCCTAGACTGGAGGAGGACAGACTGTGGGACCCTATGTACTTCCACATGGAGAACATGGCCCTGGTGCAGAGCATACTGGACACAAAGCACATACAACTGAAAGGGCCAGTGGGATTGGTGCTAGAAAGAAGCTTGCATAGAGTCAGGTCCTGAATGTGGTCAATGCGATATCCAAGTGTAGTTTTATATCTAAGGCAAGTCGGAATAACCCTGGGCACAGAAAGAGCACCTAGTTGTATCTATTTTAGATATTAATGGCAAGCCGGAACAGCCAGTATATAATAAATATCTACTCAACACAGTTTAAAACTCTAAGCAAGCAGGAGTAGTCCAGGCATAGAAAGAATTAATTATATGTGATCTGGTTTGCCAGTATACCAGGGGATATTGCTTGAAGTAATACATCACATGTGGATCTGAGATTATAACTTACTAAATGGATAATTCAGAGAAATCATCCTTGTTGTTTGCTACTATGTGAAAATATGAATTTCACTTTGCAGCAAAACTCTTCTGCGATAGCGAGATTGTCAGAGGATACTTCTCTATATTAGTTTTCATCTTTCTAATCTCGCATGATTTTTTTCTCTTTCATTACGGGAGAATTATAGCAATGCTGACATAATTCTTGAAAGACAGAGAATGATGAATTATTAATAAGATTGAGTAATAATATGTAAAGTATCTTCATAGCCATTTTTAAACTACTATTGATTCCAAATTAAGATTTTCATTAAGTCACGCTAAGTATGCTGTTTGCTATGGATTATATACAGCAAGCCGGAAATGACCCAGCAGTATACGACATCTCAGACTCTAGATTATTCATAGGTTAATATTCATCTTATAGGTTGTTTTGGACAATACCTGCAACCAAGCTAGCACGTTTATATAGTTTCCTTTTATAAAGTCACCTAAGGTACTGATAGATCATTAAAGGTTCTGTATTTCTCACATAAGAGTGATCCAGTTGACCCATTCAGTTGCTTTGGGTCTTCAGTACATTGTTACTTTCATTGATAAACAGGCTAGGTTCCAGTAGTAAATGCTTTTTCTCAAATGGGGATTCATTTGTATTTTATTTTAATCTGCATTTAGTGTTTCATTTTTAGGATAATTTAATAAAAGTTAGGAGTCTATCTATTTATGGGATGAGTGCTAGTACTACAGGGTTATCTGTGTGTTTGTTGTTTTGCTATTTGTTATTCCCCTGCAGCACCTCTCTTTAGTACATTCCTTTGTGGTAACAGGTAGGCAGGGATAAGCCTGTGAAAGAGTGCACCAGGGTTCTTGTTTTACATTGCTCCACAAACACACAATGATGGGGGAACACAGCAACACAAGCAGCTGGAGGACACGTTTCACCAGGAGGAAAACCATAACAAACACACATTCAAAATGTGATGATGGATCAAACATGGGTTAGCAACACTGCCAAACCAGACCATTAAGGAACCACAACACACATACACGCATGTTAACAAGCACATGATATATGAGTAAGGATAATGGGAATGGTTCTCACAATATGCGTGGAGCTACAGTTGATTACCCCTGGCTTCAAATAGATGGGTCCTCCATGTCAAATAATACATACTCAACATGTATGCATACCTCCATGCCATCCTCACTGTTCAGGAAACATATGATACCCAAAGCTCAACCACTGTAGGTCGCTTCCATCAATGTATAGGATCTTGTCGTACAGGATCTTGTCAGGATGTTCAATTAACGATTGCTAGGATAGTATCCCTTGCATTGCAATGCATGGGATATCATTCTGTCAATCATGGGCTCACATGTCAGTGTAACCCTCTTGTCGCTGCTCAGGTTACTAACCACACAATATAATTTCCCCACACAGCATCAATTCCTGCATCCGAGCAGAAGGAATGTATAACCCTCAGTGACACAGCTCCTGATGAGCCAACACAGGGCACCACCTGGATGCCACCACCACCACCACAGTCACTGTATGGGTTGCCAACACCAACAGCCCATGAGTGGATGCCCATGGATTCACAAAACTGTATGCAACAACAGAGGTGGATGCCACCAACAACATGGCAGTACTGGATACCCCCGCCACCACCACCAATGGGATGTCACTGAATGTCCAGTATGATGAGCACCACACACCACCAAGACCACAACCACACAGTTGGATGCAACCCCAGCAAGAAACCAGCCTTCAGTCACAACCAAAGTGGGAATGGAACAGAGCACAGTGGCCACAGTATGACCCATGGCCACTCAACTTCCAACATCTTGGCCTCATAGGTAAGCCACAGAGACCTGAACCACTCACCAAAGTCACAGTACCAACACAGACTGAACCTAGGGAACAAGGGTCACCAGTCAGTGAGACCATAGATGTGGTGGGGGCACAACGCTCCCCCTCTAAAGCATTACATAATGGTCCCCTCACACCTGTCCACAAATTTGCCTCACCACCAGCTGCAGCATCAAAGGAGACACACTCAGACCATGAGGGAACCACCAGTCATGGGACAGACACAGATTAAGGAGGAGAAGCATCAGCAGCACCTCCATGTGCACCATCCACGCCCTCATCATGTGCCACATCTACCTTAACCAGACAATTGGAACATAAACATTAGAACTCAGGGAACAAAAGGCACAATGGGGCTTTACACAAAAGAAGGGCATTCTACATAATTTAATCATCCCGCTCCAATTCCTCCCCAATAGGAAGAGGATCGACATGATACAATGGGAGTATAGCAACCAATCCGGTCGCTCCAGCTTTCTCAGCCACTGAGAAGTGGAGCAACGTCTTGTGAGGCAGCCAATCGCTAGGGTGCCTAATTTTCTCCATACAAACCCTATGGAGGCCCTTAAACCCTTCACCTGATGGTGACAGCCAAACGGTGGACCGCCTACATTTCTTCATACAAGTCTATGGCATCCCTTTAACTTAGTCACGTGGGCTGGGGCAGCCAATACGCGGACCGCCTACTTTCCCATGCAAAGTCTATGGGGCTTCGTAACGTGTACATCAGTCTCTTTTTTTAGGGGTTTTGAATGGCTCCTAAAAGAGACCCCAAGTAACGGCATGTGTTCCGTTACATTTGTCCCCCTTTCGAGTCCCAAGTCAGCGGCAACCTTGGTGAATGGTGGCTTGGTTGTCCAGGGGGAATCTCCTGTCCTTGAGGCCCATAGTCTGTGGGAAGTACAGGTAGTCTTTAGGGACTGGAGACTGCAGAGATCTGTGGCTTGGTGAAATATGAGGGGTTGCTCCTGCCTTCGTGTCCAAGGCCTGGCAAAGTTTTGGTGGACTCAGGGGTCCAGCTACCCAGGCAGAGACTGTGTCCGGCTTCACTGGGTCTGGGGCCATCGGCTCTGTATCCAGGGCCAGTCTGTGGGGGGGAGTCCCGTGAGGCAAAAGGGCCCCCACATTAAGGGGCATACCGGGGGGATGCTGGTTCCAGTGACCCATTTCCTCTGACCAGGATCTGGGTCCATGATAGATAGCGGGCTGTCATGGGTATCAGCCCCACTCCCCAGGATAGGGCCAACTAAGCCACTGGAGAGGACAGCGGCCCTACTCTACAGGGCAAGGAAAACAGAGCTGCTAGAGAGGATGGTGGTCCCATTCTCTAGTGCTGGGGAACACAGGGACCGGTGAGGACCTCAGACCAGGTCAGGGGTGATGGATCCACTTGAGAGGATGGCGGTCCCACTCTCCAGGGCCAGGACAACGGGGCTGCTGGAGAGGGCAGTGGTCCCACTCTCCAGCGCCGGGGTAACAGAGCCACTGGTGAGGACCTTGGTCCAACTCACCACAGCAGGGGCAACGAAGGGGCTGGCAGGGTTCACATTCTCCCCCACCAGGCCAGGGGTAACATAGCCCTGGGGAGGACCTCGGTCCCTCTCTGCAGGGCCTGGGGAACAGATCCACTGGGGAGGACACTTGTCACACTCCCCAGGGCAGGAACAACAGGGCCCTGCATTCTTATAAGTATCCATCTCTTCTCCACCAGGAACTCTATATAGCTCCAGTCGGGCCCAACTGAGCCCATGGGTTCCAGAGCTGCCATGGTTCACCGGTATAATCCAAGTTGGTGAGAGAGATGATCCCACCGTTGCCACCAGTGTAAAGGAAGCTAAGGACGCCAGGTTGTCCTTAGCCGTTGTTCCGGGTCTCTCCATCTTGGATGCGGCTACAAGCGGGTAGCCTGGTCGGTGACACAGGATAGCTGACTGGATTTCTGGAACTGCATAATAAACTGGAAAAGGCTGGCCTCCTGCTGTCAGCTACAAGATGGGTAACTGAATGAAGCAGGCTGGTAGCTGTACCCCAACAGGCTGGATCACTGCAGCTGACTGGTATGCTGGAACTCTGGAACACTGGAAAACAAGCTGGAAACGCAGAGGCCTTGGATGGGAGTCAAAGGGAACTTTTTACACCATCCAAGAATCATGACACAGGACACTTCTTAGTACCAGAACGAACTCTAAGTTTATTGTAAAAAAACAGCTCTTTTATACAAAATGTTCATAAAATACACAATGGGTGTAGTACACATCTAGACAATGGGAACATAAACATTAGAACTCAGGGTACAAAAGGCACAATGGGGCTTTACACAAAAGAAGGGCATTCTACATAATTTAATCTTGCCACTTCAATTCTTAGCCAATAGGAAGAGGAGCGACAAGATACAATGGGAGTATAGCAACCAATCCGGTCGCTCAAGCTTTCACAGCCAATGAGAAGAGGAGCAACATCTTGCGAGGCAGCAACTGCTAGGGTGCCTGCTTTTCTCCATACAAACCCTATGGAGGCCCTTTAAACCCATCACCTGATGGTGGCAGCCAATCGGTGGACCGCCTACATTTCTTGATACAAGTCTATGGCGTCCCTTTAACTTAGTCACAAGGCTAGGGCAGCCAATTCGCAGACCGCCTACTTTCCCATCCAAAGTCTATGGGGCTCTGTAACCATGTACATCAGTCTCTTTTTTTGGGGTTTTGCATGGCTCCTAAAAGAGCACCCATGTAACGGCCTGTGGTCCATTACACATATCATTATGTCTTGCGTGAGTGTGTTTGCACACATTTCCCATGCCTAATCCTGGTCATACATGTATCATGTTTGATTTATGTATTATATACACAAGAAGTCCCTGATGAGCCTGTCTCATGTCTCAGCCCCTCTCAGGGTCTCCTCATCTTCAGACTGGGGAACAGGTGCCTCCAAAATGGGTTGTGGAACCAGATCCTCCACTACATGTGTGTAGACTGCGATATTGTAAAGTATGGCACATGCTATTATGATATGGAAGACTTTGCCTGGTGCATAGTGCAGAGCTCACAGTAGCAAAAAATGGTGGCTCCAAATAACATGTGTACCACATAAAAAGTCCAGACTTAGCTTACTCCGACATATGATAGTAATCCTCATTAAATAGATGTGCTATGGACACCTCGTGCAATCTAGAGTATCTTCTTAATTTATGATCAAAACAAACCATGGAAAGATTGCACTGAGGTACCATATAGCTATTAATAATGTGCACTTAACAGCGTTGCACTAAAAACAACTTTTATTAGCATAGTCTTCTTAATGCGTGAAATGCGTTGATCATATGGAGTGAAGTTAAGTGCTTTTGGATATTCCCTATTTCGCTGTACTGACCTCTAATATCTTCACAGTATGTGCAGTTTATAATTGTGGATGATTTTTAGGAGACAATGCTAATAAAAGTTGTTTTTAGAACAAAGCTGTTAACTGCACTGGTACCTCAGTGCGGTCTTTCCATGGTTTGTTTTGAGCATATTAAAGAGCTCCCCTGAGTTATCCAGGCAGCAGAATCTTGTTTTGAGGAGGCCAAATGTGCTAGCATTCCTGGCCCTGACATGAGCCTCACTGAAGCAGTGCTGTGCAGGTGTTTTTGGATTTGGGACAGGTGTGAGGAACCACGGTTTGCAGCCATATCCTGCATCCCCTGTGGAAGAAGAGTGACATTGTGACACACGGACCACATGGTTATGAGGATGATTTTGTGTTATGGGATATACTTGTGTGTCATGACCATGCTAAGCTGTGTTTTAATTAATTGTTTTAGTGTCTCTGTGGATGTGGTGTGATGTGTAGATTGTTCACTCTCCCAAAAGCCATCCTCCTGTATAGGTTCCATTCTCTATGTTCCGGTAGACGGAGGATTGCCAGAGGACGTAGGAGTCATGACAAACTGCCAGAATAAGAAGCACATACATGAGTGATCCTCTTGTTGTCATCACACACCATCTGTGCACCCATGGAGTGGAAATGCTTGAAACTGATGTAGAGATGTCCTTCATGAAGAGGAGCTTTGTGCACATGTGAGCAGTCTATGACCCCCATGACTTTGGGTATGCCTCCCCTTGTTTAGAACTCCTGCTTGACATGTGCCCACTCCATCTGGGTAGAATGTAAGTGGATGTACTTCCTGGTCTTCCTCTTCAGGGCTTAAGCCAACAGCCTGGAGCGTGTGGCCTAGGCCAACTCAGATACATATCCCACTGTGGACTTGAACGATCCCATTGCCATGAAATGTAGGGCAGATAGGGGTTTCTACATACTGGATAGGTCATGGCTGGTACTGAATATAGAGTCAGCATTATCTTTGTTCAACTCATATAGGTCGATGATGATGTGTGATGTCAATCTTCAGCTGTCTATCACTTCAGTATCCGTCATTCCAAAGAGTGTGATCCTTATCGGAATATGCTGGGTCTTTGTGGTCATATGTCTCCCATCTGGTGCTCCACAGGTCACTGTGGCAGCTGTGGGAGATAAGTTTGTGGCAGCTGAGGTGATGCTGTCTGGCCTGGTCCTCCAGGTGGAGATGGCCTTCTGGCAGGCTAGCCAGAGGAAGCATCCATGGTTTCAACAGGTGGAAGATGTGCAGGTGTGCTTGGGGGTTCCTGGGGCTCTTTAGCCCTTGCATGCCCCCTTCTCTGACTTCTTCGCAGGTATTGTAGGACAGTGAAATGTCCCTTTAAACAGTGGTGGGTTGTTGCCCAGGCATGGTTATCAGGTACGGAGGGGCCAATGGGAATGTGTATGTGTTGTCCAGGTAAGTGTATGCCGGTGTGGTTCTTGCTGTTTGAATGTGTTTGGTGTAATTGTTGATAACCTGTCAGGTGCATGTGTGACATGGTCTGGTGTACCCTGGCTCTCCATTGGCTAGTGATCTTGCACAGGCAGGCTTGAGTTGCTTAGTGATTGACAGGTGTGCATATTCTGTTGGTATGTGTTAATCCCTGTTGTGCTGGGGTTTGGTGTCACGGATTGTTTGAGGTTGGTTTTCAAAGCCCTTGTTTCTCTGGGGATTGATGGTTTAAAGTTGGTTGTCCAGCATCTATGTGTGGGCCATGCACATTTGCTGGGTGGTTCCTTGGCATTACAGGGGTTAATTTTACCTTTTCCGTCTTTGTGCTATGTGCTAGGTGTTGTGTGAGCTGTTTGTTCACTGCTTGGGTTTTTCAACTGGGTTTTTAACAGTCGTTGTGTGCTGCACGCCCACAAAACGAGGAGCAGGATTACCATAAATTAATATATCTGTTTAGCGTGCGTTGGCACTCATTGCAGAGAAATCAATCACAAATGGGTAGAGCTGTTCCATTGATCTCAACGGACAAATTCTAACCGACTGTTTTTTTATTGCATGATAGTGGTTCACAGCACAGGTTACTGGATGGTTTACTGTGCTTGCAGAACTACTATTGGCTATTTTTTTTTTTTTTTTATGGTGGGAGTTGGATCAAGCCCTTTGAGTATTGTGTACTGTACTAGAGACCCCATCTCCAGAAGGATATGGATATTGTAGAGAGAATTCAGATAAGGGCTACTAAAATGTTGGCTGGTTTACAGGATAAAATTATAAGGGAAACCAACACAACAAAAGCAGCTTCCGATACACAACATGGTTAGACATAGGAAATCTATATGATAACTCCTTAACACCTTAAAGGCCAGTGACGTTTCAGGACCACCACTGGTGGATTTGAGTTAAGGATACGTCATGGAATTCAGGGATCGCAAACCGGCTGCACGCCACTCTGCCATCCCAGAATTCATTGCAGAAAAAAAGTGCTGTGGTCCTTAATAGCTGCCCCTCTCCCTGGATCGGGAGGTCATTAAAGGGTTTAAAATATATTCTATTTCCACAAACCACTGTGAATTGAGGCGCAGTCTGTTCTGTTCAATTATATTTGATTCAAATTTATTTAAGTTTTATGCTCTGAGATGCAGACTTTTACTTCTCAAGGGATGGGGAGAAAGCTGCTGTGACATTGTTCTTTTTTAGTTCTTTTTATTTTTGTTCTTTTCTTGTTTGTTTTTATATTACATCCTTTGGTCACTTGTCCAACTCTCTGACCAATCTCAAAGGAGTTGTGTGGGGAATCAGCTGCTAGTGTCATCTAATGAGAGTGGAATATACTCAAAATTCAATCTCATCTTCTTTGTAGCAAACACACATAGTCCAAATGCTGGTTATTCTTTTTGAGGTTGTTGCAGCTGGGTCACCCACTCCAATACAGTTTGCATATATTAATTCAACTTAGATCTGTTCAGGGTCCAAAATGTATCTGGTTTGAAGGATCTTGGTTTCCTATGCATAATGATTTTTTGTTGCAAAATATTTCTTCATGATGGACACCTGTATGAGTATTCTCCTGGTCCAGGTGTGTTGATAGCTGGCTTAACATTTGTAGGCTGTATCTACAGCTAGACAAAACATAAAGGTATGTTGAAATAATTTCTTGTCACATTATAAGCAAATAAAAATGTAATAAAAAAAATGATGAAGAAAGACTAAAGGATATGACCATGAATACCTTGGATAAGAAGACAGAGAGAGAGAAAGAGGGGATAAGATAGAAGCATTCTAATACATAAAATAATTTGAGAAAGTATGGTGCCAATTACTGCGTGTACTCAAGGCTCCCTTGAAACCTTGATGGGGCTTGGACTGGCATCTGCAAGAAGGTCACAAGGGAGCCACCTGGTGTGCCTTGTCCCAGAGCAGACATTGCCTACATTAAGTACTGCCTGAGGCATCATAGAGTTGTGATCCATTACACACCCCTCTGGTCCTCAAAGGGGTTGAACGACACAGTACAACTTTGATAGGTGAGATGGCTTACCATCAGACTGCTGATCCCAGAAATGAATTGGGTAGAACCCTTGTGCCAAAACTGGTGACAATTTCAGGTGCCAATGACCACATCATTGCCTATTTCCATAACACTAGTGGTCCTTCATCAGTGGAACACCTAGACTCCTCCAAAGTCTATATTATAGTCATAGTATCTGTGGATCAAGACATTGATGGTGCACCTGATGTTGCTGATGGTGAAAGCATCTCCTGGATTTGCCTCAATGTTGCATGGTGCTGAACTCTTGTGGTGGAATGGTCCAGGTTGAAGAGGATTCATGAGTTGGCTATAACTGTGCAGATCAGCACCATATACTACTCCTGGCTGAATTTGGTGCCCCTGTGCTTATTTGGTCATTTTCCTCGGATGAAATAGTAATGGACAGTTGGTCTCCAGGCTGTGAGGGAGGATGCCCTGAATCTTTCTACTCCATTCCTGTAATTGAGGTCTTCCTCCTCTCCTGGCTAGCTGCCTCCACTGTCCCTGAGAACAAGGGTAAGTCTAACTCTAGGGGCCCACCTGATGCTCCTCCTACCCTTTCTAATCTCCCTGATTGCTCCATTTCCTTTTCCTTTCCATCCTTGCCCAGGGATCCCACTATCATCTTGGTTAGCTGTCCTCTTCCCCTCCTCAAACCCTTCCAGACACCAGCAGATATACTCACATGCAAACACACGCTCGCTCTTTCACTTATGCTCACATACTCACTCCCTTAGACTACCCAACAACACAATGAGCAAAGGAAAATAAAAGCAGAAAACTGACCAAATATAAAATAAAATGAAAAAGAGGTGTGAAACAAATATATGTAAAATTCAATTTTAACAGAATTAGATTGTAAGCTCTACAGTGAAAGGACCTTCTATCATAATGTATGCTCACCTGGAGTTCATATTATGATTGTCTATATCACTACTTAATTACTACACTCATTGTACCCCTTATATACAAAGTGTAAACTGTAAAGTGCTAAGTACACCCGTTTGATGCTATATAAATAAAAATATACATATATAAGCAGAATTAATAGCAGCTGAAACAAAAAGCGAAAAAATCCATGAAAAATAATTTTGTGGGAGAGGATATGATAATAAAAGGGAAAGTGTGTCAGAAAGGAGAGTGTGTGTGGGGGGGGGATAATATGTGGGGATGTGTACATGTGAGTAGGTATATGTAATGTTATGTTTGTATATCAGTGTAGTGTTGTATGTATGTATATATAACTATATTTATATATGTATAAATCATATCCAACAACGCTCACTTTTCCTAGCACCTTTCCATTAACTAGGTCCTAACTCAATACAGCACAGAACACTAACGATAAAATGGCATGTGAAGCCACTTATATAGGATCATGCCCAGTCACTCCACACAATGTGACGTTCAATCTGTTATTGGCTTTCAAATGTCATCATTCAAGTATCCTGTTTTCAGCCATTCACTTATGGCTTAAAGATAGGCGTTTGGTATCACTGAAAAATTACAGGATTCTCTATAATGTGTTTGATGGGAACATCCATCATTTTGGAGGAAATCAATGACATGCTTAGCTTTAATGTAATCAGACAAATTTTTTTTTCTACTAAATGGGTAAAAAATATCCGTAGGAAAACTCGGTTGGAATAAAATCCTGGCTGTACTCAGGAATAAGAGAGGAAGTGGTTACTCTCCATTTGCATAGACATATTTACAGGAAGGTCAACTTGTAATTCAGGAACATTATCTACTAATTCACTACTGAACTGTACTCATCCCTGGAGCAGACTCCTGTTATTTTATCATAACTGCTGGATATTAACAGCTGTTTACGAATATTTTAATTTAAAATCCTAGAGTGTAACCATCTCTTTTAGAACAGAAGTGAGCAAGCTGATTATCTCCAGTTATAGAGGACTATAATTCCCATGATCCACAGGCAGCTGGGGACATGGGAATTGCAGTTCCCAACAGTCGATGGGCCTCAGATTGATCACCCCTGCTTTAAACTAACTGAGCATACTGACAGTAAATACAATTTTTAATAAATGGTATTGATGTGGAAACCCAGAACAATGATAGGTAAAATGATATACCACTTGGGATTTGCACACGTTTTATTAAGCCAGGTTAGGAAAGGGAAGAATAGTATTAATTAGGGTGGCATATTCTGTTTTTTATCAATACTGTTAACAATATTTTTTATCCACCATTATAACATGGCAGTTGCTCTACTTGTGTAGCAGATCTTTCTCTAACTGAGACTGAAAGGAGATTATAGACCAAACAACCTAGGCCAGCAGGGTGCCAGAATGTTCTTTATACTATTGAGCAATCTGTTGCCTAGCAATGCTGGCAAATGACTCCATCTCTGTACTTGTCTAATTACACTGCAAGATGCTCTGGGAGGGATAGAGAATGTTTTATTCATACAGTGCACAGATGATGCTTCTTGCAACAATAGTGCCTTTCTACATTGCTGTAAAATGATATCCCTTTGGCAGAGGAAGACACTATCACCATTAAACTGAGAAAAGCTGGAATTCAGAGGAAGGTGACTTTATGACACACTGAATTGGAACACTGCAATTTAGCAATGTAAATAAAAATATAGTCAACCCAATAAGTGATATTAAATTATAAATGAGAAATCTACAGGAATCAAAGAATGAGCAGCTGGATGAAGGAACTGAACAATTCAAGCTATAACCATATTGAAATTAGTATAAGCTATGAATTAAAGAGATAATAATGCAAAGAACTGTAATGAAAAGAATATATAATGCAGGGGTTATCTTTCTGACTAAAACAAGGGTGCTCCCACTTCAGAGATGTTTTATTAAAAACTTATTGCAGGTCAGACGTGATTTTTTTGTGTCCAGTAGTTCCATGGCCTGACATTTTACAATGGTGCTGTTAGTAGAGCAGTCTATGAAGATGATTGGTCAACTGACCAGTGATGTCTGTAAGGTTGCTGTAGCGGTATCCTTTGAAAATGTTACACACAAAATAGCGTGCGACATGAAGGCGCATTCAACATATCACAGTGATCACAAGGGCAAGATGAGCACCTGAGTAATACATAGTAAATGATCCTGTGAAGACAGCGAGAATTATGTAGCACACAGATCAAATATCTTGCTAAGGCATGTTGCGCCCAATACAATATTTAAAGGCACAAGTACTCCAATACAGTATCTATTTATTTAAAGGCAAAAGTAATGCAAACAACACATTGCTTACAGCAGCAGATTCAGACAAATCAGATGAAGCAATGTTTTAGCCAGAGACATGAAAATCTCACACTTTTCATGCAAGATGAGATTGTCATTTCGCCCTTGTAATCACTGTGATACTGTGAAAGCGCCTTTATGGTGCACACTATTTTGTGTGTGACATTTTAAAAGTGGAAAAGGGTGAGGCAAACAAAGAAGACTGCCTGCTTCCACAGTCAATTTAATCTTTAACCCTTTGAGTTAAAGAATACCACACTAGCGCTCACATGGTTACGTTTACCCTTTATTGGTTCTTAGGTACATTCAGGAATAGATAATTACAGATACGGGAAACATAATGCCATCCAGCTATCCAGGACTAAAATTCCCAACATCCCCAGCCAGCCACTGGCTGGCTGTGGATAATCATACTTCCCAAGTGTCCCTCCTTAGGACCCAAATTCTGCCCATGGGCCCAACCCTTTTAGCAACCTTTATTGCAATTTATTTAAAATGTAGTGACATGTTCCACAGTCAGGGGAGTAATTACAAGGGGTGCAGAGAGTGAAGTTGAGATGGAGCCTGGCATCAGTGAGGGCCCGTCTGCTCCAAGCCCAATAGGTTCTACTTAAATACAAGGATTTTTTCCTAGAGCTGTCTGTTATAACTACCTTGGTATGTTATTCTGTTAAACAAATTATGAGCCACTTATTTATAAAGGTATAGTTCCTCTTTCACCCTATAGTTGAGAGCCGTGGACAGTGGAGTAACTAGTCACTGAACAGCCCCAGTGCAAACAAAAATTTGGCCCCTAGCATAAGAGTATGCTCTCTTGTGCATTATAACTCTGTTACTGCCTATAGCGGGGTACAGATATTTCACTATCTGAAAATGCTTACATAATCCTGCAGAGTATTGGTAGGCCTTTTTTCTATGGTTAATGTCATGCAGAAAGGTATGTTGTGAGGAGGTGTTAACTAAATACAGACCCGTGTTGGAAATCCATGCAAGCAACTGTAGGTACTAGGAAAAATATCTCAATAAATATATAACAGACTGCTGTTTGAAAGACTCTTACTTAATTCATTATGTTAAACATGTATTCTTATAGGTATAGTTCCCTTCTGAAAATGAAAGAAAATGATTTAGCAGGGTTGTATTAACCACAGGGTAACACAGAGTTCCTCAATACATGAATGGTTTGGTAGTCTGAAGTGAAATGTAATTTTATATACATGTTATATTTAGGTGAACCATACCTCCCAAGTGTCCCTCTTTAGGAGGGACAGTCCCTCTTTTAGACCCAAATCCCTCTGTCCCTCTTTCCCACCCTGATGTTCTTCTTTTTAGTAGATCAGACTGGTGAGGTGTATATATAAGTGGATCATACTGCTCTACAGCGATAAAACTCACATTATTGTTTGTTTAAACATATGTGTTTATAAATTAGTTTCTGTAAATAAAATACTTTGGTCTAGTTATAAGTAATTTATTAGGTCACACAAGGAGGTGTCAATAGGTCATGAAATAGCCTAAAAATTCTCGGTAGTGCCCTGCCTACCAGTCACGCCCCCGGCAACACCCCCTAAAACACAAGTGTTTGGCAATTTGAAATGTTGGGAGGTATGGTGAACCACACCTATTACTTAGTCTGCAACCTCCTCCTACGTGTTTAACTCATCTGTGATCTGACAGGGTGTACAAACTTTTTTATTCAAGGGCCAGACTGAGAAGAGGACAGTAAATCAAGTGTCTTATACTACAATATTATATAATTATATTAAATACAAACATTTCTAATATTATATACTTTACTTAGCTAAGCTAATGAGGTACCTTAATTACTTTGCTCCAAAAATGTAAATAAGAAGCATTAAATGTCTGAGTGTTAAAGAGCATGTAAGAATGATTATGTTTTGCAGTAGGTCAAATCTGTATTATTTGGTTGAAGGGCTGGATTGGTTGTGTTCTTCGGCCATGAATGGCTCCCAGGCCTTTATTTGGACAACCCTGCAATAAGGGGAAATAAGGTGAGTTAGCCTTAACCCTTTGAGTGCCAGAGCAATGAGTTGTGTACCCCTCTGGCACTCAAAGGATTAACAGTGAAATAAACTCTCCAATTCCTGTACTGTTTTACAGAGCCTACGTACTAAGATTACTCCATCATGAAAAAAAGGCTCCAAAGCATAACAAAGGATAATTTGACTGGAAAGTTTATCTCACCTTAGTGATGGTACTTAGAAGGGCCCTCATTGTGAAAGTATATAATCAAGATTTTATCAACTGCTGCTGGCACTGAAGGTGACAATAAAACCACCGTGTTCTTATAATGAAGAAATAAAAACAAATTAGCGAGGTTCACCTGATCTGGCTGGACCTATGAGATTTACCTATACAAATATGCAGCATAAAAAACTATATTGCACTCACTGCAATCCTTGGGGGATTTTAATTATTTGTTTTAGATATTTAGTCCCTAGGTAGTTGGATACTTGCAATAATTCTCACGGTTACTTTATATATCTGGAGGGCACATGATGTAACTATTACATGCAGGGTATTTATTTCATTTAGCTTTGGAGAATTTCTGGACTGATGAATATATTTATATCCTATCTAAACATTTTATTGCAACAAGTATAGCATTTATGGTGCAAAAACGTAAGTAATTCAGAGCAAGGATGGGCAGTGTGTGGCCCTCTAGCTGCTGCCAGACTACAACTCTAAGACTGGTAACTGCTGGAGGGCCTCACGTTGTTTACTTCTGATTTAGAGGAATAGAAGAAACAGAAGCAAGCACATTACGGAAGAGCTGTGTGATGGACGGAAGCAGTGGTTTCTACAGCAGTCTCCAGATATTCACACGAAGAGTCTGAGCTGGGGTGTGTCACTCTGATGGCTTTTTATAGAAAGGAGAGAATGCATATATCTATATCTAAACTAGACTAAGGAAACCTGGGCTTTCCAGCTGCTGTTGGACTACAGTTCTAAGTTAGGCTAAGGTGACCAGATTTTTAAAATGAAATCCAGGGAAATTTTTTTCTCCATACCCTGTCCACCTCCACATGCTGTCCGCACACTGCCCACACTGTGTCCACCCTCATACCCTGTCCACACACTGCCCACACTCTGTCCACCCTCACCACACACTTCCCTCACCCTGTCCACCTTCACACCCTGTCTGCACACTGCCCACCCTCGAGCCCTGTTCACCCTTCACACACTGTCCACCCTACCCCCCTCCACACTGCCCATCTCCACATTGCCCACCCTGCCCACTTCCACACTGCCCACATTGTCCACACTGCCTACATTGTTCACTTCCACACACTGCCCACCCTGTCTTCCTCCCCACACTGCCCACTTCCGCACTGCACATACTGTCCACCTCCACATTGTCCACCTCAACACTGTCCCCCCCACATTGCCCACACTGTCCAACTCCACACTGTTCACCTCCACACTGCCCACCTCAACACTGTCCACCACCACACACTGTCCACCTCCACACTGCCCACCCTGTCCTCCTCCACATCCTATCCACCTTGTCCTCCTCTCCACTCTGCCCACCTACACACACTGTCCTCACTGCTCATTTCTACACGGCCCACCCCATCCTCCTCCACAAACTGTCCACCCTGTCCTCCTCCACACACGGGCCATCCTGTCCACCTCCACACTGCCCACATTGTTCACCTCATTACTGCCCCTCCCACACACTGTCCACCCCCACATTGCCTACACTGTCCACCTCCACATTGCCCAACTCCACACTGCCCACATTGTCCACACTGCCCACCTCCACAAACACCATCCACCTCCACACACTGCCCCCCCGTTCACCGCACACACTGCCTACACTATTCACCTCCACACATTGTCCACCCCCACACACTGCCCACCCTGACCACCTCCACACACTATCCACACTGCCCGCCTCCACACACACTGTCCACCTCCACACACTGCCCACATTCTCCATCTCCACACACTGCCCACACCATCTACCTCCACACACTGCCCACATTGTCCACCTCCA
Source organism: Rhinophrynus dorsalis (assembly GCA_037306005.1). NCBI lineage: Eukaryota > Metazoa > Chordata > Amphibia > Anura > Rhinophrynidae > Rhinophrynus > Rhinophrynus dorsalis. The sequence continues at coordinate 470,549,551 of CM074719.1, read as the reverse complement.
CACACTGCCCACACTGTCCACCTCCACACTGCCCACCTCCTCACACTGTCCACATTGTCCACCTTCACACATTACCCACACTGTCCGCCTCCACACTGCCCAAATTCTCCACCTCAGCGCTGTCCACCCCACATTGCCCACACTGTCCAACTCACCTCCACTCTGCCACTCTGAAAGGGAAGCTGCTGGATTATGGGCACACCATTAATATGACTGTATGGTTAAAGGTAGTTTCTAGGTTCCCAAAAGATTGAGGGCTTGCAACAACCAGTTAATACACCATGCAGCCCAACTGTACCAGTACTAGTGAGGGAATTAGCACTACTGCATGACCAAAGCTGGTCACCCCACTAAACAAGTTATGTAAGCTTACTGAAATCCACCCTGCAAAGCACATAACATTGGCAAGTATAAGCAGAAAACTACTTGTTCTAAACAGATGCTGAGTGAACCCAGAGCAACACCAGAAGTGCAGCAGGAACCCAGAAGCAGACAGCACTAGCAAACCCCAAATACAGGAGAATGAGTCCCTTTGAAGAAGGTAACAGGATGGTCAGGCAGTCCTGGGTCAAAGCACTTTTCCATTAGCAGAGGAACCCAAGCAGCAGGCAGAGAGATGGTCAAGACAAAAACAGAGATCAATACCAAGAGTCCAGCAGCACAGCACAGAGGATCAGGCAGAAGAAGGGTCAGGTCACAGGCAGGGGTCAATACCAGGAGTCCAGCAGCACTGCACAGCACAGCACAGAGGAACATGCAGAAGAAGGGTCAGGTCACAGACAGGGGTCAATACCAGGAGTCCAGCAGCACAGCACAAAGGATCAGGCAGTAGAAGGGTCAGGTCACAGGCAGGGGTCAATACCAGGAAGACTGAATTCAGATAAAATAGACAGAACCAAGGGGACGCTCAAAGAAGGGCTAGTAACTGGTACTTGGAAGCACCAGGCCCTTAGACAGCCGGCTATCTGAAGGACCCATCGTGATGATGTAATCGCAAAGCCGCGTCACGTGACCTGCTGCATCACCGCTGAAGAGGGGAAGAGGAGGTGGTGACTAAGGGATTAACCCTATTCACTGCTCCAGATCGCCACGGAGCAGGTCTGGGGAAGCAGTGCTGACAGAGCCTCTCCCCAAGGCACCGCCTCCGGCCGCAGAGGGAACCCGGGCAATGCAGATGCAGAAGATGAGAAGCCCGAAGAAGAGCAGGAGCATGAACGTTACGAAGCGGCTCCCAAGAGCGCTCCTCAGGACCGTAGCCTTGCCAATGGATAAGATATTCCAGCCAACCCCACCGATAACGAGAATCCAAGATGTGCTGAACCTCATATTCCTGAGAACCGTCCACCACCACAGGAGGTGGTGGTCTTTGCTGCTGGGAAGGAGACAGGCTGGGCCTCCATGGCTTGAGTTGGGACACATGGAAAATTGAGTGTATCCTCCAAGACGTAGGCAAGGTCAGCCATAAGGCGATAGGATTGATGACTCGCTCAATAGGAAAGGGGCCAAGGAACCGTGGACCCAACTTCATGGAGGGACAAGATAACTTGACATACGCAGAGGAGAGCCACACCTTATCCCCAACTCTGTAGGATGGGGCAGGAGACCGGTGTCAGTCCGACTGGTCCTAGTACTGGAGCTGAGCCTGAGTCAGGAATTGCTGCAAAGTTCGATGCTTAGCCTGGAATAGACGTAGGTGTTGGACCACCTCAGGAATAGAAGAATCAGGAGGCAAGTTGAGGAGCACTTGAGGATGGTATCCAAAGCTAGTGAAAAGGGGAGAAGAATGGATGGACTGATGTACCTGGTTGTTGTAATCGAATTATGCTAACGGGAACAACTATATCCAGTTATCCTGCAGGTGACTGGAATAACACCGCAAATACTGTTCAAGGGTCTGGTTCGTCCTCTCGGTCTAACCATTCGTCTGCAGATGATACCCAGAGGATAAGTTGCAGGAGATGTGAACACCAGCACAGAACGAACTCCGTAGGATGGGGCAGGAGACCGGTGTCAGTCCAATTGGTCCTAGTACTGGAGCTGAGCCTGAGTCAGGAATTGCTGCAAAGTTCGATGCTTAGCCCGGAATAGACGTAGGTGTTGGACCACCTCAGGAATAGATGAATCAGGAGGCAAGTTGAGGAGCACTTGAGGATAGTATCCAAAAGTAGTGAAAAGGGGAGAAGAATGGATGGACTGATGTACCTGGTTGTTGTAAGCGAATTCTGCTAACAGCAACAACGATATCCAATTATCCTGCAGGTGACTGGAATAACACCGCAAATACTGTTCAAGGGTCTGGTTCGTCCTCTTGGTCTAACCATTCGTCTGCAGATGATACCCAGAGGATAAGTTGCAAGAGATGTGAACAACAGTACAGAACAAACTCCAGAATTGTGAGGTGAACTGGGACTCCCTGTCCGATGTAATGGAACTAGGTAGTCCATGGAGGCAGAATACTTCTTTGATAAATAGAGAGGCAGTCTGTGCGGCGGTGGGCAGACGTTTGACGGAAATAAAGTGGGCCAGCTTGGTAAGCCTGCTGAGAGAGGCAGGTCCACAATGAAATTCATGTTTATGTATCTCCATGTTACGAAAGGTGCTGGAAGAGGATGAAGTAAACCTGCTGTTTTGGTGTGCCAGTCTTTAGTACGTGCACATACTTCACAGGAAGACACATAAGAGTGTACATCTCTATGCAGGTGAGGCCACCAAAACTGTCTCTGGACCAGTTCAATAGTTTTGCATGGTCCCCCACGCCTCGCGATTGGGAGGTCATGGAAATAATGGAGCACCTGTAGGCTGAGAGGCTGAGGTACGAAGATACTGTGTTGGAAGTACAACAGCCCACTGACGTGTTTTAACACATACTGTGCCATGAAGGAAGTATCAGGAGTAGTGAGACAGGCTATGTCGGACATGAAGGATGGTTCCATCAGGAAAAAGTGTTGAGGTTGGAGAACTGTGTTGGCAGTAGAAGAGGGGACTACCGATGCTGGTAGACTATGGGATAGAGCGTCTGCTTTCCTGTTCTTTGACCCTGGACAATAAGTGATATGAAGTACAAAACGAGAAAGGAAGAGGCTCCACCGGGCTTGCTGAGGACGTAACCTCTTACCTGTTCGGAGGTATTCGAGATTTCGATGGTCATTGTATATGGTAGTGGGATGGAGAGCCCCTCCAGCAAGTGGAGCCACTCCTGGAAAGCACACTTGATCGCTAGTAGCTCCTTGTCTCCCACATCATAGTTATGCTCTGCAGAAGTTAGATGTCTTGAGAAAAAAGTGACAGGATATAGTTCTTTGGGACAGAACAACACCTACAGCCCAATCCGAAGCATCCACATCGAGAAAGAACGCCTTGGATGGATCTGGCTGTGAGAGAATGGGAGCCTGGGTGAAGAGTTCTTTCAGACGGTCGAAGGCTGTTTGGGCTTCGGTAGTTCATCTGAATTTGGTACTGGTGAGTGCTGTGATGGGTGAGACTATCTTTGAGAAGTTACAGATGACCCGGCTGTAGAAACTGGCAAACCCCACAAAATGTTGCACTTCTTTCACATTAGTGGGTGCAGGTCACTTTAAGACTGCTGATACCTTGCGTTGGTATATCTTCACACAACCGGGAGATACGATGAAGCCCAGGAATTCAATCACGGGTGCCTCTAACACAAATTTCTCCAGTTTTGCATACAGGGAATTGGTCCTTAAACGTGTCAACACTTGAACACGTGACCAGTGGGTATCCAAAGAGGGAGAATAGATTAATATGTTGTCCAGATAGGTGATTACAAACTGATCAAGAAGATCCCGGAAGACATCATTTATGAAGTGCTGAAATATTGCTGGGGCATTGCATAACCTGAACGGCATGACTTGGTATTCAAAATGACCTTAACGGGTACAAAGGCAGTTTTCCATTCATCGCCCTTGCAGATTCGCACTAGGTTTTATGCGCCCCTTAAATCTATCTTCGTAAATACGGTAGCTGTAGAGAGCCACTCCATCATTTCAGAAATAAGTGGGAGAGGATACAGTTTTTTAATCGTGATGTTGTTGTGGTCCCGGTAGTCCATGCATAGAGAAAGACCACCGTCTTTTTTTCTCCACAAAGAATATGCCCACACCAGCCGGGGAAGAGGAAGGGCGTATGGACCCCTTTTCCAGATTCTCTGTGATGGAAGACTGAAAATGTTGTAGTTACGGCCCGGACAAAGGGTAAATCCGCCTGTATGGTTTGGCTGCCCCAGATATTAGTTCTATCGGGCAGTCGTAAGTGTGCGATGAGGAGGGAGCACATCAGCCCCTTTCCTAGTGAACACATGAGTCGGCAGAGAAACTGAAGGGATGGCATCCGTAGAGCAAAGCGTTTCTGGTGAAGGAAGCAAACACCAGCCTTGGCAGTGCTGGGAAGAGAAGAACACGGCACCGGACGTCCAGTTAATCATAGGGTTATGTAGCCATGTAAGGCCTAATATGAAAGGAAATAGAGGAGGTGGAATTATATCGAACTGGATTTCTTCACAGTGTTATGTACCGACCAGCAAGCGTAACGGTTCTGATTCATAGGTAATGGGTCCTTGGTGGTGATTTCTCCCATCAGCCATTTGTATGCTAGAGGGTTGAGCCTTCATCCGAGTAAGGATACCCAGACCCTTGACTAGATCCTGGTCCAAGAAACAACCGCTAGCCCCAGAGTCGATTATGGAAGTTAACAGGTAGGACTGGTCACGCCACTGGAGACGATCAGAAAGAGATAAGTGAGGAACAGTGGATAGAAAGAATGGACTGGATTTATCAAGACAAAGGTGAGGCTTACCGTCAGATGGACGTGGTCTTATGAAACACGAACGAGGGAGATGACCGTCGCTACCTCAATAAAGACAAAGGTGCAACTGGCGTTGATGGCACCGCTCAGAGTCGGACAGCGGACCGTGAACCAGGCCCAGTTGCATAGGCTCATCCCGGGTACTACCTGATGCGGAAACCAATGCCTCTGAGGCCTGAGAAGGAAGGGGGTCAGTAGTCCAAGGACAGGAGAGTCGTTTTGGAGACTAAGAGAGATGAAGTCTTCCACAGTGGAGGGCATCCCGACTCTGGCAAGCTCATCTTTCAGAGCCTCAGGGAGCCCCAGATGGAACTGGCCCAGTAGAGCCGCTTCATTCCATCGATTTCGATGGACAGCTGTCTGAACTCAGCAGTGTAATCCTCCACTGGGCGACGGCCTTGGGTGAGGTGTCTAATGGAGGACTGAGAAGAGGATCTGAAGAGGGCATCTTCATGCAGGGTGTCTAGTGTCTGACGGAAAGCAGGCCAAGATGCCAGTACAGGGCTGTTGGAGCGAAGGAGGTGGTGAGCCCATGCTTGCGGTTCCCCTGTGAGTAAGGTGACGGTGGTACGCACTTTCACAAAATCTGTGGCATATGTGCAGGGACTGATGGCAAAGAGAAGTTCACATGAGGTGGCAGAGTCTTTATACTTCTCTTTGGTACCATTGAACCTATCCGGGAGTGGGACCCTTGGTTCCAGCACCCCCATTTCTGCAAGACTAGGTGCTGCAGCTCCACAGAGAGGCAGATGAGGAGTACCAACCTGGAGATCCTGCAGCTGGTGTTGAAGGGTGGCCTAATTAGACCGCAGCTCCTGGACTGATGCCGTCAAAGTAGAGATCTACCCAGGGGAGACAGGGCTTCCACTAGGCCTGTGAATTCCGTGTTCGGGCTTCCAAGTTCTGTCACGTAGACCCTGAAATCATGGTCACTCATCTAAACAAGAGATGTAAGCTTACTTAAACCCACCCTGCAAAACACGTAACCTTAGCAAGTATAAGCAGAAAACTAAACAGATGCTGAGTGAACCCAGAGCAACACCAGAAGTGCAGCAGGAACCCAGAAGCAGGCAGTGCTAGAAAACCCCAAATACAGGAGAATGTATAGACAAATACACCCCAAATACAGGAGAATGAGTACCTTTGAAGCAGGTAACAGGATGGACAGGCAGTCCTGGGTCAAAGCACTTTTCCAGTAGCAGAGGAACCCAAGCAGCAGGCAGAGGGATGGTCAAGACAAAAAACAGAGGTCAATACCAGGAGTCCAGCAGCACAGCACAGAGGAACAGGCAGAAGAAGGCTCAGGTCACAGGCAGGGGTCAATACCAGGAGTCCAGCAGCACAGCACAGAGGATCAGGCAGTAGAAGGGTCAGGTCACAAGCAGGGGTCAATACCAGGAAGACTGAATTTAGATAAAGCAGGCAGAAGCAAGGGGACACTCAAGGAAGGGCTAGTAACTGGTATTTGGAGGCACCAGGCCCTTAGACAGCCCAGCTATTTGAAGGACCCATTGTAATGATGTTATTGCGACGCCGTGTCAAGTGACCCGCCGAATCAACACTGCAGTGGGGGAGACGAGGCGGTGACTAAGGGATTAACCCTATTCGTTGCACCAGATCATCACGGAGCAGGTCTGAGGAAGCAGCGCTGACACTAAGGTGTGATAAAGAGGTGATAAAGTGGAAAAGACTACTAAATTGATATCACTTCTCCAGTTCCTATGTTATCCCATGCAGCCTATGCACTAAGATCTCTCCCACTTGAGAGATCTTAGTGCATTAGCTCCATAGAATAACATAGGAATTGAAGAAGAGATATCAATGGAGAATTTAACTCCACCCCATAGTGCATCTCCCCCCTTTATCTCACTGGAGAAGTTACCTCCTCTTTATCATCTCTTTATCATACCATAGTGCATCTCTCCACAGGAGCTTTAGCCCCCTTAGCCAGTACTTAGGAAGCTCCTTGGTATAACTATGTTTATGCCAAAAAGAATCTCTATTTAAAAGGCATAAATAATTGACCTTACAATATGTGGATTTGGTATTTGGGAATGTCTCTTTTTCACTTGATACACTTTTTTATTGAAATTAGATGGAATGTTAGGATGGCACTTGCTTCCCAGTTTAAACATGCACTATCTTAGGGCTGTATTCCATTACAGAAGATAAAAGTTAGCAGAGGTCTTATTTCCCAGATTTCTATTGTAGTCAATTGGGAAATTAAAAGATAAAACCAGTACTAAATGTATCTACCACCTGCAATTCAATCTAGTCCTTAGGACCCTTTTAAAGGGATAATAATGTCCCAGCAGCAGAAAATGGGGAAAAAACTCATAAGTTGTGAATCACTGGGGGAGATTCACTAAGCAATGATAAAGAGGTGATAAACTGGGGATGTCTTCTCCAGTTTATCACTTCTCCAGATCTTATATTATTGTATACAGCCAATGCACTAAGATCTCCAAAGTTGAAGAAACCTTAGTGCATAGGCTCCATAGAATAACATAAGAAATGGAGAAGTGATAAACTGGAGAAGTCATCTCCACTTTATTGCCTCTTTGTCACACCTTACTGAATCTCCCCACTTGTATCCTGGGTGGTATTGCACACAGGCAACATGCACTGCGATTGTCATAAATTGCTGCAACTCTCCTCTGACAGACTGATACTGCTCCTACAAATTTATAGTATTGATTTCAAAGGATTGCATTGAAATTGCACAACTGTTGACTGTACCTGTATTTTCTCAGCAATTTTATAATTTCTGTTTCTATTGACAGAACGGGGTGATGAGAAAATCTCACTACACTATAATATTGAAAATGCACAAACATTTTCAGTTGCTACAAAACGTCTCACTACAAAAACAGTCACACTACAAAGACGCCCATCAAGAGTCTTTAGCTGGTGAATGTTTTTTGGCAAGCTTAAGGTCATTATATACCTAAAGAGGATAGGTACAAGTCCAGAGTTCACTCATAAAAATATTAGCCTATCATGTCTATCCATTTTCCTATCTAATTAAAAACACAATCTCACATTTTTATGTCTATCCCAAACAATTCTGAATCCCCATAAAATAATAGTCCATACCATCACTGTATTGTTCATATCATCACTGTATAGTCCATACCATCACTACTGAGAGGTTGTTCCATGAATCTATGAGCCTTTCTGTAAAGTAATACAGACACAATGTCAGAGACATCTCTAATGGTTTGCTTCATGCATTCATTCCCATGTTGCACTTTCTTCAGGGGTACAGTAGAAATAGTGACATTCCTAGTATTTGAGGAGTTAATAATGACTGTGATAACTATATTGCTCAGTATTTTTGTGGTTGCCATAGAAGAAGTCCAAAAGGGTTACATTTTGTGGGAATGAATGCATAATACACCTTTTACAGTGGTAATACACTTTTAAAAGTTGAAACAAGGGTATTTATAAACTGGGAAGTCTTCAACGTCACAGAGTTAATGAGAAATTAAAATGTCATATGTCCTTTAGAGCAGCTGTGTGACACACTATATGGACACTGTGATGTATTATTTATAAAGAGATGTGTTTGTGCTGATTATGTATATGGTACTAATTCTGCACTCCATTGTATGGTGCCTGCTTTTGTGTAACATTAGTTCTGCTACACCTGTTAGAGCCATATGTTCAAAAGAAAACCGGGGAAATGTGGGGCCAAGAAGTAGCAAAGAAAAGCAGCTCCAGGTCTCGTAGTGTTAAACTGAATCCAGTTGCACAAACCACAAAACGGTTTTAACAATGCAAACACAATTCTCATCATGTATATCCTGGATAATGCATCAGTGATGTATTGTACCGGCCAGAGAACTCCTTAAACTCTCCAAGTGTAAATCAGTAACAAACATAATGGCCACCCAAATAATATGTGAATCTGACTTCATTTAATCCGTGTAAAACCAGTGTGAAATGTTGGGCCAAACCAACCATACCACAGGAGAGAAGTAAATATTGCATTGACTTTGAAGAGGATAAAAGCCCCATTTCAATCAATGGGAGTTTGTATTAATGCCCTATGGTGCAATTGGTTTGTTCCAACATTTATCCAGGTTTCTTTCAAACATAAGGCCTAAGTTTTGTATTCATTGTAAAAATATAACTGATGGATGTATACTCCTGTGGAATTAATGTTTGGTAAACAGAAGACTTGTGGGTGCAACTCACAGGTTTGCAGCTCCTCTATACCTAGTCACAATGTTTCTGAATGCTGTTAGAAGCTGCTTGTGACTTGTGTATATCAACATTTTGCTGGCAACTCAAGGGTTAGTTTTGATTCTTGTGGATTGTTGACAGCAACTTATGTAGGAAATGCTGTTCAGAATGCTGTGTCTTCACCATTATATCTCTATGAATCTGCCACCAATCCGACACAGTCCGCCAACATCACCATGAATCCGCCATGCCTTTGGCAGGTTTACAATCTGGTTTGACAATGGCTCATTTGCATATGGAAATGCAGGTTAGAGAACCATTGTGATATTCCTGTGAGAGTGTTTATATATTAATGTGCCATGTTGCCACATGTACTAAGCTCCGATAGCTGCCTCTGCTGTTGGACTGCACAGTCTCAACATTCTCAGCCTGAGGTTTAGCGATGTTAGAATCTCCTGTAACTCTTTATGGAGGCAAATGACAGCTTGCTGTCTCTACTGGAGCGCAGAGACAGAATCTGCCATTGGCGCCATAGGGATACGGATGTTCATTGAACACCCCTGTGATGCTGAAAGGGTACAACAGTAACAGATTTTTCCAGCATTAACCCTTTGAGTGCCAGAGAGGTCCGGAATGCATTGCTTTGGCCTCTTAGTTATCGTCTCTTAGTTGATCTCTCCCCCCCCACCACCGGTGGCATCCTTGACTTTTAACCCCTTGTTTGCCAAAAAGATCTCCAATGCATTACTTTGCAATGCATTTTGTACCCCTCTGGTACTCAAAGGGTTAACTTATCATTTAATGGGTGGCAGAGAAGATGTGCTATGTTACAGTTTATCTGCCATTCTCTCAATGATGAATGAATGCTGGCAATATCTATTAATTTTGCAAACCCTTCAGTGCTACAGGGGTGTGCAATGAACATCCCTATAACACTGAATGGTTTAAGGGAGCAGTGATGTTTGTGTTGCTTAAAGGGATAGTATAACTTCAAAATTACTATCCCTCATATTGTAGCCCTTAAAGGGGAACTTTCACCCCGCAATAACTTCATGTCCACTTACTGCTCACCTGGCGACTAGCTGCTTAGTAGCGCTAGTCGCCAGAAATCTTACCCGGTTCTTCAGATATCGGCGTTTTACAGGAGCAGGAAGCACGGACGTCTCTTCACAGTGACGTCCGTGCGCCTGCGCTGTCAGTCCCTTGTCAGTCCCGTGTGCACCGTACGGTGCTACTAAGCAGCTAGTCGCCAGGTGAGCAGTAAGTGGACATGAAGTTATTGCGGGGTGAAAGTTCCCCTTTAATAAACTGAGTTAAATGACACCAGCGGCATCTCTCAAACCTTTATGGTGTAAGAGATAGCCACTTTCAAAGTTTCCTCTCCCCTGCTGTCAGCGTTTTGCTGCCAGCAGGAGAATCTGGTCTCTGAATCAAGAGGAGGCTCTTCAGCAGAGCCGATATCTCGTTATGGAAGGAAAAATGATTAATTGAAACAGTCTTCTACGTGTGCTTGGTAACCAAGCACACGTAGAAGACTGTTTCTATGAATCATTTTTCCTTCCATAACGAGATATCGGCTCTGTTTAAGAGCCTCCGTCTGTCCCGGGACCGGATTCCCCTGCTGGCAGCAGAACGCTGACAGCAGGGGAGAGGAAACTTTGAAAGCGGCTATCTCTTAAACCATAAAGGTCTGAGAGATGCCACTGGTGTCATTTAACTCAGTTTATTAAGGGCTACAATATGAGGGATAGTAATTTTGAAGTAATACTATCCCTTTAAGTCTGAGTGAATCCTCTTCACTTCCCCAGTGAACAGGAGGAGGAACAGAGAGGGTGCATTCTGGTTTCAGGATTGTCAACCTGCTGGTGATGTGTAAGGAAAGGCATCCATTCCACATCTCCAGCAGTTCAACAACCCTGCATGTTAATGATTTTATTTGACCCCTCTGTCCTTGCATACTTAATTATTTGTGCATATGGCGGTGTATCTCTATCGCCAATGTGATGTGCTTGCCACAAATCTCCAGACACGCATCGCCATATTATTGCCCTTTAGTGCATCCCCCCACCCCAGAAGGTTACAGGCAATACCCATGTATGGAGCCCAGCCAAGCAGGGAGGACAGCCTCCCCAAACAGACACAGAGGCCCCCAGAACCCCAGTGAAGCCAGAGGAAGGGGGTGGTGTCAAAAGGGGCTCCCAGATGACCAGACTTTCCTATGAGGATTCTGGAGGACCTACTATTGGGCTCCCTTTTTAAGTATTGTCTGTAGGTCAAGTAGCAGAGAACTGAAGTGCACCTCTGTCCTCCATTTTATATCACTGCATGGTGTAGCGGTTTCATATGAGTTTTTACATATGCTTCCAGGTCACAGTGCAAAATAATGTGGTACGGGACCCTAGCTTTATGTTTGTATTGGGCACCAAGATTTCTGTTGACAGCCCTCTCATAAGCAATATCTATCTATCTTTATTTGTCCCTTATGGTGCAGTTGATTTGCCCCTGAATTGCTCTCCTTTTATTTTGTGCATATGGCTCTTATTGTCTCTAAAGGTTCAAATGCTGATGCAATACCCACTGAGCTAATAAGGTAGAACAGAAGAATGTTGATCACCATAACAATATAATACTTTATGAAGTAATGATCACTTGTTACTAGGATGGTGGGCATTGGCATATAACAAAGAGTATGCATTACTAAATAGAGCAAATAATTACCTGGATTACATTGAAAATGATAATTTTATCAAAGGTTTTATCTACAAATGCCTCCTTAGATTTCAGTGGGAAACTTAAAGGGATAGTAATACTTCATTTTATTTTGTAGGCATTAAAAAAACATGAAGAATGATATAAGTCTTATCTCTCAAACCTTTATGGTTTATGAGATATTCACAAGCAAAGTTCCCCTCCCCGCCCCTTTTTCCTAGTGTAAGCCATCTCTTCTCAAATGTGAGTCTGGTTGTATGACAGGACAGATAACAGAAGGGGACAATTTTCTTTGTATGAAAACAATGAAAGCCCTTCCCCCCTTGACAAGTTTTTCAGCTTTTTCCATTATCTTAATTGAAGATTGTCCCTCTCTGCAGTCTACCTGGGCATCTCCCTTCTGATCTGGTTGAACAGGGAAGGGATACTTTGTTTGTGAATATCTCTTAAACCATAAATGTTTCAGAGATAAGACTTATATCAATCTTCATGTTTTTTTAATGCCTACAAAATAAAATAAAGTTAAAACGAAGTATTACTATCCCTTTAAGTAAAGCCTTTCGATAACATTTATCAACTGTAAAGGACATTGTATGTTAATGACTCAAGATACACACCACAGCTTTCAACAATGTAATTTCATTGTTGATCATCATATGAATGACAGGATTGTATTGCAGGTGATACATGTACTGCATTTTAAATCCAACATTTTCCATGGATTAAAACGGGTGTTTGTGAAGTTAGATCTAGTAGAATTCATCCCATAAATAGTAGATCATTCTTATCCCCAGGCATGGAAAATGGCTCTACAATTATTGTTGGACAGCGAATCCATCACCCTCAGACAGCCAATAGCACACATTGTCCACCTTCAGGGCTTTATATTTTGTATTGTTGAAGTAAGGAATGAAAACAGACTGCAGACACTGAAAAAATATGGCACCACAACCAATATGCAGTATACAATTAATACATTTGCTACCACAAGAAATTTTAAATAATAGCAAGTGTTTGTTTTTTTGGTATTAATAAATGGTGCCTGATATGTACAAACATCCATAGATCATTCGTGCTTTGTGTCAGGAGTAGGCAACATATGGCTCTCCAGCTCTTGTTGGATAACAACTCCCATTATCCTCAATCTGTCATTGATCAGTTGAGGATGATGGCAGTAGTAGTCCAACAATAGCTGGAGAGCAAGAGGTTGCCAACTCCTCTGTCGGCTCATTATCTCATTGCTTTGTGGCAGTATACCTAAACTGAGAACTGTAGCCCTCAACAGCTTGAAGGGCATATCCCTGTTCTAAACAGCCTTTATATAGAGAGGGATACTACTGACTACTGTATGTGATTTAGTAGAAAGCAAGCAGGTATTGAATTCCCGTTATATGAGCAACAAGATGATGAGGTAAGATATACCGTATCTAAGATGGATATTGCATTATCTCGTTAAAGTCTGGAATCCAATCCCCTTCAACAGCACTGAACACTGGACATCATTGCCTTCTGCAATCATTACAGCTAAACTATGACCGTTAACTTTACAGTAATATTAATCTTTTTAGTGCCAGAGGTGCGTACCCTCTGACGCACCCTTCATATGATGATCAACAAGGAAACATTGTTGAAAGCGGTGGTGTGTATCCTGAGTCACTGGCACTCAAAATGTCATAAAGGGTGCACACCCCGGACCCCAACTCACATTTAATTATATAAACTTAAATTTTATCTGCAATATATTTCTGCTGCCGTCCATACCCCTACTATTCTGCTTATTTATTTTTGCATGCAAACGCTTAATTGGTGATGCAAGAGTTACATTGGTTCCAGTTTTCCGGGATGAGTTGATGGATTGCTAGGAGATCTCTTTGTCCTACAGATTCCATGTAGGCTCTTGATGAGTTGGGTAGGGCGGATTACCTCATCCCACGCGAGAGCAGCCAATCAGAATCCTCATCTCCCGGCGCCTGGTGGCAGTCAAAACCGCCATGGCCAATTAGAAAATGCCTAGCCCGGTCGCCATAACAACGGGGTTGCATATAATGCACAGTGTTGGACCATGTGTTGCAGGTTCTCTTACACCGACCCCCTAAGAGTCGCACTGTAAGAAGGCATCCTTCTCCTCCTTCCTCTCGCCCTCTTCTCTGCCGCTCAGAATCAACAATCATGGTAAGGACAAAGGGGAGAAATGTGTGCGTGTGTAGGGGGGGGGGGTGTTAGTAAAAGGGTCAGTCCAATTCTTGTAGATAGTTTTAGCCCATTGTATGCTAGTCACTTGCGTTCAAGGAGTTAAAAGGAAACAATCTGCAACATACATACCTTATAACGATTTCTTGCCTGATAGAATTCCGCATATTTTAACCCTTTTAATACAATTCCAATAGAACCTCTTTAGAGACAGTAGCTGGTTAGAAATTGTTATCGGGCAAAAGAGACGATGTCAGTGAAAGACTGTTAATGAGCAAAAGATTACTAGTTACATATAAAAACATTTAATCCAACTACTAGATTCAGCACTGGAAAGTGTATACATTTATGTCAAGGATAACCATATGTAATATAGAGTTGGTGTCATGAAACTAAGGGCTGTAATCAAATTAATCAGTATACTCATATACTTGTGTTTTCCGAAAGCCTCTGATCTATATTCACCTTGCACTTGGATTCTAAATGTTTTTAGTGTTTCACCTTTAGAACAACGCGTTTTAGTAAATAAGTCTGACAGGAACCAGTTAAATGCCAAACAATGGGCTTTGTCCGCAGGGGTAATGGCTGCATTGACAGATGTCTCATTGCTTTTCTTACTTCATTTTCTTTGTTATTGGGGTCGTTGCTAGGAAATATCTACCCCATATCATGTGGGAAGCATCTTGCATGCAGTGGGCGGTGGATGATTTTACAGTGCTATAACAATGTTTACATTTATATCATTTTAATGGAAAAAATTCAAGGCTAGTAGTGCCATTAACTCACTGGAATCTTGAACTGTACATGTAAACTATGCAGTTTTGGTATTAAGATGCTGATGTTTTGTGCAACTGTCGATTTACCACGCCCTATCCAATGAGATTAGAATCCTCTCTCTAGCTATGTAATAGCTGTGAGTAACTGCCATTCATTCCAGCATAACTGCAGTCACAATTTCCTGGCAATAGTAGAACATTATTCTATTCTCTCTCATATATTTCAAACAAATTAAACAAGGTTCTTAACTCCTTGATTGCTAGACACAACTCCAAATCATTGTTTCTCAGAGTGCTGGGTTTTTTTTATTTGTCTCATATAGTGTAATTTTTCAGTATTACACCTCTAAATTACTGAATACAGCCCCAAGTCCTATATATTTTCTTTACACATTTAAAATTTAAATTTAACAACAGTCATCTCATTTGAAAAATTAGTAAGAAAATAAATGGAAAATACATAGCAGTTGAGCTGCCAATAAGTCAGATGATCTCTATAAGATACAGTGCCATCTGATATCATATTAACCATAAGCTATGCTTATCAATGGATTGCCTATTTTCAGTGTTTCAAAATAAATTACATTTTTTAAGGAATAGTAATCCTTTATTTTGACATTACATAGTCTGCACATGCATAGTATGTAAAGTCAAATAGTTTTTACTTTTTTCCTCTTCACCTATTGTATTACAATTTTATGTCCCTAACAATGAGCTTCTCAGAGATGCTTGCAGATAGCTTTCTGTAAGGGAACTTGAAACAGGTTAAAAGATACAGTGTAAAAATTAAGATTCACAATGATTTATCTGGGGGTTTTATCCTGTAGAATGCTAAAGAAGGCTTCAGTGCAAAGTGAAACAATACATTGAAGACCTTTGTAGTATTTAGAAGGGATTAAATGCACAATTTAAATCGCTGAAACACTGGATAATTTGTATTTGTCCACTTTGGTGCAGTTGGTTTTCTCCAGAATTGCACCTCTTTAGCTTATTAAATGTTTATGGGGAGATGCATTAATGCGTGATAAAGAGGAGATAACTTCTCCAGTGATATCACTTTTCCAGATCATACACTATTCTGTGGAGAACATGCACTAAGATTTCTCCAGTGTGAGAAAGCTTGGTGTATTGGCTCCATAGAACAACACTGGAATTGGAGAAGCTATATAACTGGAGAAGTTATCTCATCTTTATTGTTTATTTATCACACCTTAGTGCTTAACACCCTATATATATATTTTTTATTATTTTAACAGTTGAATGCATTCCTACAAAATGGTACTCTATAGGCTGGATACTATAGCAGCATATGCATTTATCACGGGTTGTATCTCCATTTTTACCCGACAGACAAAAACTGGTATTTGTGAGAGAAAAAATATGTATCAGCTGCAAAAGAAATCCAGTCTTGTGAATGGAGGTTTTGTCTCCTCGTTCTCCCCACCCTTATACTTAGCCAAGGCCAGGAAATTTTGGCAAAAAGAACATAATGAGATCACTCTGCATAGTAGATGGGTGAAGGTTGGAATGGAGCGGAAACACCCACAGTGTCTCATTAACGTTACTGGGATATGGCAGAAAAAGAGATTAGCCTTTAGTTTTGTTTCAGCGACTGTCATTAAGATAATTTGGGTCTTATGTATAAAGGCAAAGTGCAAAAAGCCTGGGAGAAACCAGTTGAAACATATGGTACAGATAAATGGTTCCCAAATGTTCATTCCTTTAAAAGGATCTTTTAACACCCTGAATGCTATAGAGGTCTCCAACGCATTGCAAGCATTTAAAGAGTTAAAAGCACCCTTAAGTCAAAATAATGTTGATGTTTTTTGTATGTCTGCTATAATGGAATGGGTTTGCAGAGGAATTGCTCCACGTTTTCTTTATACATAAGGCTGCAGTACATTTACGTTTATTGTCTCAGTAAAGATTAGAGGCTAAGGAATTAGAAGTGAAATAATTTGCCCATTGATTTCTTTCTCTGTAAAGATACACCAGTCTCCTTATATTCCCAGCTGGTCAATTTGATGTGTCTTTGTGCTGCAGTGGGCGTGTTCTCCCATTCTGAGGCATTGCTTCTTTTGTCTGCTTATCAATCCCTTGGATACAAGTGAGGTCTACAACACAATAAGAAGCAATGTATTGGCAACCGCTCTAGTATCCAAGGGCATTGCTAGGTACTTGATAAGGGGGCTGAAAGCCCAGATCTCCTGCTTATAGCCAACCTAGCAATGTAATATTGCTAATCTCACTAACATTATGGTACAATTAGACTGCTTGGTACACTAATGATGTATTAGGCTGGTCCACTCCTGCTGTTATCCATTGGATTAAAGAAAGCATTCGATCTCTATTATATTTAAAGATATAGACACAGTAGACACAGTTTTTGCATTATGAATCAAATTGTCAAATATAGTGCCATATGCTGGTATGTCAGCTTCATAGTCGGGACAAATACAGTTTATTATTGTTTTGAATGTGGCTTTTACATCCTAGCATGCTTGAGGTCTCAGGCACACTGCTTCACAGTGCATTTAAGACCTCTCTAGTATTTAAAGGGTTAAAATGGTTAAAAGCACCTTTCAGATCAGTGAGAATTCTGGAATGTTTATGTTCCCAAGAATTGCTTAACCCTTTGAGTGCCAGAGGGATACGCAATGTGTTGCATACCCCTCTGGCACTCAAAGGGTTAATTTATTTGTGCATAGGGCTCTTAGGGCACAATGTTCAAAAAGTCTTCATAATGAAAAAATAATGGATAGTGTTTTGGTGGTTAAAGGTGGATGGTATTTTCAGAAGTAAATCCTTCAGGTTTGAATATATGCTACAAAGAATTAAAAGGAGCAGTAAGATGAGCTTAACCCTTTGAGTGTCAGAGGGGTGCGGAAAGCATTGCAGAGCAACGCATTTCATACCCATCTGGCACCGAAACGGTTCATGAATATTGCCCTTAAAACTCTGACATTAAAATAACAATTTGTCAAAGAAATAAAGACGTTTTTACCATTTCTTGCCATAGTACTGCTTCCTTCCCACTCTTATTTGCAAATAGTACTTTCAATTGTCTTCTGCAAGTTTAGATCATTTTTATTTTGTCGGAAAAAAATAACAGAAATTAGACTGAAAAAAAACCTACGAATAGAAAACAATAAAAAAAAAACCTTATAGTATGATGGTAGATTAAACTACACTCACATTTATGACTGATCTTTACCTTTGATGGAGACAGCAAAATTTAATGCAAAAAATGACGGAAATATGTTGTGAGAACTGACAGTTCAACTCTTTGAACCCGCAGTATTCTTGTAAATAATCAATTACTTCTTCCCACGATAGTTGCCGCATTGCCAAACTGGTATTTTTACACTGAAATTACTTTTATGTTTTACAACACGAAAAGTGGGGCATAAATATCTGGTTTATGATAATAGATAGCCATAAAACGGAACCAAACACAGGTTTGAAACAAAATATTTATCTGTTCTCTCTCTGTCTGCAGCGTGAGTGCATCTCTATACACGTTGGTCAGGCTGGTGTGCAGATCGGCAATGCCTGCTGGGAACTCTACTGCTTGGAACATGGCATCCAGCCTGATGGGCAGATGCCCAGTGACAAGACCATTGGAGGAGGGGATGATTCCTTTAACACCTTTTTCAGTGAAACTGGAGCTGGAAAGCATGTCCCCAGGGCTGTGTTTGTAGATCTGGAGCCAACTGTAATTGGTGAGAAGAGACCAGAGTTGCATGCCGTTGTCTTCATGGAAATTGTTAAAGACTTAAAAAATGCATGTGGCATTGATAAGCAAGTGGCTATGATGATATCATAGATACCTGTAATGCTTTTAATTAAAGATGATTATTTAATTGGATAGTAACCCTTATTCTGGACACAGTTTTATCTCTCATATAAAAGAACCTTTCCTGCTGAACAGATCAAGCATACATCCATTGTGGAGATGTGCTATTTATATGAATAGCTATTTCAAGGAACAGTAATTAGTTAAAATACATATGCTGTAAGGTTGAGTAAAACAAGGGTACTCCCACTGCTGAAACTTACTTCATTCAATAGTTACTATAGCTCAGACTGTCACAGGGTGGCACTGACTATCACTTTGGATGGCAAGCTGTAGTTTAATTCGTGAAATCTTCTGTAGAAAGCAACAGAACCAAAAATGTTATATCTGGACACCAGGTGATGCTGTGTCTAAGACCTTAATGTGAAAACTAAACTGTTTCATCTTTAACAACTGTGTCACAATGACCAGCAGTGGAAGTACCAGGAAAAACCGACAATATAAACATTGTACATAATAAAATTGTACTGCTCCTTTAAAGCATCATTGAAGTTTTATTGTGAAAACACATTTATTGTAGTGCCTTTCCCTTCAAGTAAAACAAGGGTGCTCACACTGCTAGCAGTTGCTTTATTCAAAACGTATAAGTTCCAAGTGTCACAAAGTGGTAGAGCTTTTACTATAAATTATATAGAAAATTATGGGAAAGTTGTGCCAGGTGCTACTAAAGGTCCTGATAAGGAAATTACCAATTGAATCTCAGGTTTTCTTGATAAAGATTGTTCTGGTTGTTTGTTATGTGTTAAAATGTCTATTGTCTCTACAGATGAGGTTCGCACTGGAACATACCGTCAGCTTTTCCATCCTGAGCAACTAATCACTGGAAAAGAAGATGCTGCCAACAACTATGCTCGTGGCCACTACACCATTGGCAAGGAGATCATCGACCTGGTGCTGGACAGGATCCGAAAACTGGTAAGTTTTGAACCTCTAATCAGGTTGTGTATCTAGATGTTCCTACAGCAGTCTTTCAGAAGCAAAATGAGCCATGTGTGCATGGCAGCTTTATCCATCTAAGTTGTTTTCAGGAAATTCTCTTAAAAAAAAAAAATGTATCATTGGGAGACAACCTTAGCTCTAATGTAATTCAGGCTTAAATCTGCTCTTCTAGAGCATATACTTAGTGTGTACATACATGTTAAAAGAAAGCATTATTATTATTATTATTAAAGTCACGTAAGCATTTCTGTTTCTAGAAGTGTACACATCCCACTGACTGCCATTGAGGGCTTTGTCCATAACTGTAGATTCATAATTATTTATATATTTTTTTATTATCATTATTTTCTGTCTCTTCATTACATATACTTACTACTGTGTTTTGATTTATTTTTATTTCACTCACAGGCTGACCAGTGCACAGGTCTTCAGGGTTTCCTGGTTTTCCACAGCTTTGGTGGTGGTACTGGGTCTGGTTTCACCTCCTTGTTGATGGAGCGACTCTCTGTTGATTATGGCAAGAAGTCCAAGCTGGAGTTCTCAATCTATCCAGCTCCTCAGGTCTCCACCGCTGTGGTTGAACCCTACAACTCTATCCTCACAACTCACACCACCCTAGAACACTCTGACTGCGCTTTCATGGTAGACAATGAGGCCATCTATGACATCTGCCGCAGAAACCTAGATATTGAGCGACCCACCTACACCAACCTGAATAGGCTGATAGGTCAGATAGTGTCCTCCATCACAGCCTCTCTCCGATTTGATGGAGCCCTGAACGTAGATCTAACAGAGTTCCAGACCAACTTGGTGCCCTATCCCCGTATTCACTTCCCTCTTGCCACCTATGCCCCAGTTATCTCAGCAGAGAAAGCTTATCATGAGCAGCTTTCTGTTGCTGAAATTACAAATGCCTGCTTTGAGCCAGCTAACCAGATGGTGAAATGTGACCCACGCCATGGTAAATACATGGCTTGTTGCCTGTTGTATCGTGGTGATGTGGTGCCAAAAGATGTAAATGCAGCTATTGCCACCATCAAGACCAAGCGTACCATCCAGTTTGTTGATTGGTGCCCAACTGGTTTCAAAGTAGGTATCAACTATCAGCCCCCAACTGTGGTTCCAGGAGGAGACCTAGCCAAGGTGCAGCGTGCTGTGTGTATGCTGAGCAACACTACTGCAATCGCTGAGGCCTGGGCTCGCTTGGACCACAAGTTTGACCTTATGTACGCCAAGCGTGCCTTTGTGCACTGGTATGTAGGTGAGGGTATGGAGGAGGGAGAGTTCTCTGAGGCTCGTGAGGACATGGCTGCCCTGGAGAAGGATTATGAGGAGGTTGGCGTAGATTCTGTGGAAGGAGAGGGCGAGGAGGAAGGAGAAGAATACTAAATGTCAAAACGGTGCTGCTTTTCACAGGGAACATTAAACAATTTGAAGAAGTGCAACATTTTTTCTTTTGTTGATCAATTAGTTTGTATGTAGCTAATTTATATTATGGTATGTTTGCTGCATTTAACTGATTTGGTCCAAAACACTTGAAACTCTTGTGACAGATCTAATCATTTCTGTGGTGGGTTTGTCAATAAAAACATTCCCTGTCTTACACATCTCTTATTCTTGTGAGCATTTATTGGCATTCAAGCATATGTGTCTGCATTTATTTTGTGGAGTTCAGCACTGACGTGGTTGATTAATACATTAAATAAACATACCATGTTTCTTTCAGTGCTATAAGGGTAATCAGCGTATTTCTTTGCAATGTGTTGTACACCAGTCTGGCCTTAAAGTGTTAGTAATGTCTAAAAAAAACTTTTTTTGCATTTAGAAGAGCTTAAAAAGCTGATCTAAATGCAAAAAAACGTATCTCTCAAATCGCTATGGTTTAAGAGATACGGGCGTTTAAAGTTTGATTTCTCCTACTGACAGCTGTAAAGCTGTCAGCAGGAGATCCGTGTCGGTCGACACGGTGGCGCTTGAGAAGTGCCGGGATCTCTTTACTTACACGGAATCCCTTCATTAGAATGGTCTAAAACGTGTGCCTAGTGTTCAGGCACACGTTTTAGAGCATTCCAATGAAGGGATTCCTTGTAAGTAACGAGATCCCGGCACTTCTCAAGCGCCACCGTGTCGACTGACACGGATCTCCTGCTGACAGCTGTCAGTAGGAGAAATCAAACTTTAAATGCCCGTATCTCTTAAACCATAGCGGTTTGAGAGATACGTTTTTTTGTATTTAGATCAGCTTTTTAAGCTCTTCTAAATGCAAAAAAGTTTTTTTTAGACATTACTGTCACTTTAAGAGGGTTAACAGAAGGAATATAGGGTCTTATTCAGGAAAATGATTCTGTTCCTAAGAATGCTGACAGCATCACAGGGGACAAATGAACATTCCCAGGGTAAATGGGGAGTTTAACCCCTTGAAGGCTTGAGAGGAC
Organism: Rhinophrynus dorsalis; assembly: GCA_037306005.1. Lineage (NCBI taxonomy): Eukaryota > Metazoa > Chordata > Amphibia > Anura > Rhinophrynidae > Rhinophrynus > Rhinophrynus dorsalis. Next base: position 470,527,637 of record CM074719.1, on the reverse strand, counting down.
TACAATGCATTGTGAAGAAAACTTATAAAGAAAATTAAAAAATATGTAAAATGTCTTATTTTACTGGTTTAAATACTGCTACTCCTACATCTGGGATTAGTTGCATTATAATCTTAGACCTCTATTGTACAGGTCCTTTCAGTGCTTGTTGTTCCAACTCTTGCATGAGCTGAAGGTGTCAGTGGCAGCCTAATTCCCACTGGCTGTGCAGATGGGTATGACACCACAGCAGCCAACTGGAGTAATCAGTTGTCTGTCTCTAGTGCTCATAGAATCAGCTTTCTGGGGGGGAGCCCAGAGGATTCTATACATTGAGGACTCTAAGTTTACAATGCTGGAGGCAACATTGTTTATATAGCCTGAGCTTTAATATATTTTTATTTACATATATATTTCCTTTGTCATTTACATTTCTGACCTCAACCAACTATTGTCCACCTCCCCTAAGTAAAGTGTTAATGAATGGTGAAGAAAATGTACTGCTAAGAGGGGAAGTGCCATAGAATTCCTTAATTAGCGTAATCTATAAATCTAAATAACTCAAAATAGTTGTTTAAATTAAAAAATGGCCAAACAACACAGGTGTTTTTGAAAGCCACCAACATTTTTCTAGTTGACAATGTACTTTTAAAAAGGTCATGCATAACTCAGATTATACAGCATAATGCTCCTTAAAATGACAAGGAAACTTGTTATCACAAATAAAAGGACCTAAAAAAGGCTACACCCACTGTTGATAGTTAATTTATTCAAAAGGTATAATCATTTCTACTGTCACAAAGTGACAAAGCTTTTACGATCAAACTCTATACAGAACTGCGGTGAGTGACTCACTTCTCCTACAGAATGCAATAAAATATCTGGACACCAGGGGGATTATGGACTAAGGTGTGATAAAGAGGTGATAAACTGGAGAGGACGTCTCTACTGTGAAATAGTCAAATCCCTATATTACTCTATATGGAGCCTATGCACAAAGATCTCTCAGGTTGGAGACATTTTAGTACATTGGCTCCATATAATAACATAGGCCCGGGAGAGTTTATCACACCTTTACTTTCCTCCCAGGGGGAAAGCACTAAGATTTCTCCAGCTTGAGAAATCTTGGTGCATTGGCTTCTTGGAATAACATATGAACTGCAGAGTATACCACTGTATAAGTTATCACCTCTCTGTCACCTCTTTATCACACTTCTGTGCATAACACCCCAGATGAATTGTATGAACACCAGCTGAGAGAAGCACTATGGTGTGATAAAGTGGACACAAAAGAGAGGGGAGAGACTCATAGTGTAAAGATCTTAAACATCCACGGGGATATCAAAGTCAGAAATATACTCACATTTGAGTTTTGTCATGGATTATGATCCAAATGACAAGAATAGCTTGTGAAGGATATTAGAACTGCCTCCACATAAATATCCAAATTCTTTTTGCTCAGTCTCTTAAGACCACCACCTCCCCACAGGGCTTAAAAAGAAAATACAACAAAAACAATGATCAAGGCGAGCTGTACTGTTTTCCTTAAATGGCACATGAATCAGGATACAGTAAATATCAGATACTCACATTAAGTGTTTAACTTGCTACAATAATAAACAACCGGTTTTGAAGCTAGCAGGGATTTGTGATGCTGTTCTCCCTGCAACAAAACCACACAGACACTCATCAAATAACCATACTGATGTACAACAGCATAGTCAGCAAATGTGTGATCCAAGAACAGCAGACCAGATGAATCAAAAATATATCACATTTATTTAAAATATACTAAGAAATCCTCAAACATGTCACTTCATCAGGAGGGATACAATGTTACAAAAGACAAACCTAAGATCTCTCAGACTTTGGGGATTGATAAGCCCTAAGTTATTCTATCGAGTCAATACACTAATATTTTTCCAACTTTAGGGATCTTAGTACACAGGCCCCATAAAATAACATAGGAACTTGAGAGTTTATCACATTGGAGAAGTCATGTCCACTCTCTTACCTCTTTTTTTCATGAAAGTGCATCTCTCCCCTGGTGAGTTTATTACACCGGAGACATTCTCTCTGCCCTTTCCCCACTTTATCACACATTAGTGCATCTTCCCACAGATTACTTTTAATGTAAGAATACAACTGTTTAAAATGTAATCATTGTGAAATATTGCATCTCCTAGCAATGGGAACACCCTGTTTTATTCAGAAGAAAAATGTCATATGACCTATATTTTTCAGTAGAAACATTTACTCATCCTTTAATGTTCACAAAAATGTTCTATATACAGGTAAGTTAAATACAATAATGCAAGATAACAACAATAAGTATCTCCATCTATCGAACAATGCAAAGGAACAAATAGAGTTCTCAGAATAAAGCAAGGACTCTCAGCCAGGGTGCATTGCAGCACTTTGTTAAGCCTAGACACACATTTGTCTTACATCTAATGTGGAACACAGAAACTGTTGTGTAGAGTTCCCACCAAGAAGACAGGACACTTCAAACTAGGCAGGGCCTTTGAGGCAGAGACTCCCTTCTTCCCTTCCAGCTTTACCAGTGCCCCTCAATTTGTAGTGATCTTCCTCAGCAAAATGGCAAACTGGTGCCGTTCTTAGTTGTTAGACTTCTTTTTAATGTCTTACTTAGATGTGGGGCTGCATAATCCAGCATTAGACGGACCCCCATTAACTGGCATACCTGGAGCTGGATTGTGTAGCTAACAGGTGTATTTCTGGACCATTTCCATGTGGAGGCTATTCCTTGTTACTGAACTGATCTGTGGTTCTGTATTTATATAATGGGAGTATGAAGATGGAAGACTGGTAAGTTAATCTCTTGAGTGCTGTGGTCCTTACTATTATGTCCCTACTTTTACTTGACACCCATTAAAAAGTGATGTTCTTGCCTGTCTAGCACTCAGTCCTTCTCCTTTCTCGTACATACTATGCCTAAAAATGTGGCTGCCTCAGTAATATGGGTTTCTTAACCCTTTCTATACTGCACTGTAATTAAACATGTTTACATGCTCTCGCTATATTATCAGATAGCCTTGTTCTATTCTTATTTTCTTTCATTTTGTTATACACATATGTAGGTATTTTAATGTTATTATTTTTCTTAATTCATTCTTTACAGCACTTTTAAGAATGCGAGTCCACACAGCATCTTTATTCCATAGAAGTGCATAGCAAATCATTTCAGGGACACCTACAAGGGTCAGAGTGGGCTAAAAATGAATTGCTGGACCAGCTCTATTTCATGGTCAATGGGGGACAATGTTTAGACCATTTAATAGTGCTGTTTTAAAACACCTGGCAATCCACTGTTTGCTTGGATTATGCAATGCAAAAATAGGATTTTAGTCTTACCTGGTAAATCCTTTTCTATTAGTCCATACCGGGTAGGCGCTCCTTCCCTTTAAGTAGACAAGAACAATTCTGAGAAGTGAGTGCAGGGGTGGAGCCTACCCTCTAACCTTAGCTGCAGCTTTCTGTTAGCTTCAGTAAGTTTTGGAACAAATTACAACAAGTTGTCCGCGAGGAAACAGAAGACTCCTGTGAGCATGAACCCAAAAGTGGTCCCCCATGTTGTGTCGCAGGAGAGTCAAGCAAGGTTCCTTGACAGGGTGGGAGACCAGTAATCTGTATGGAGAAAAGGATTTAACAGGTATGACTAAAATCCTATTTTTTCTGTCGTCCAATACAGGTTACTAGTAACTTTGGCATGTCCAACCATTAAGTTCCCCAGGACGGGAAGAAAGGCAAGGACTAGACTCAGGCCCCAAAGTCACCTGAGCACCAATGAACCTACAGATCATGAATAGCTCAACACCAACCACAAAGTGTCAACGCACACTGAACAGGGTTAAAACCCCCCCCCCCCATGAACTGTAGCACAGAACACTGAACTAGAGCAAACAGGGCTCAAAAGTGAAAGAGTACTGAGAGACTAAAGAGCTCATAGACAGGCAAGGCTGCCTCCGGGATCTTCCTCCCAAAATTGGCATCAGCCAATGCCAGCACATCCACACGGCAGTGTTTAGAAAAAGTGTGCACAGACGACCAAGTGGCCGCCTTGCACAACTTATCATCTGAGGCCTGGTTCTTGTAAGCCCAAGAAGCCCCGAACAGACCTCGCAGAATGAGCTGTGACCCTGAAGCAAACAGGCTTCTTCTGAAGTTCGTAAGCCTTACGAATCGTGGACTTGGTCCAAGAAGCTATGGTTACCTTGGAAGCAGGCTTCCCTACCCTAGGAACCTCAGGAATGACAAGAAGAGTGTCAGACTGCCGCAAGGACTCAGTGCGATGCACATAGAACTTGAGACAATGCACAACATCCACCAGATAAAGATCCCTCTCAGAAGTAGGGTTAGGACAGAAGGAAGGGACCACAATCTCCTGATTAATGTGGAACATAGACACCACCTTCAGGAGAAACTCTTATGAGGTGCGAAGCACTGCCTTGTCCTTATGAAAGACCAAAAAGGGTGGTCTACAAGACAGGGCGTGCAGCTCCGCAACTCGGTGAACAGAAACAATTGCCAGGAGAAAGGCCATCTTCCACGTCAGCATAGGTAGAGGAATGGTAACCAAAGACCCGAAAGGAGGATGCTGAAGTACTCCCAAGACCAGGTTAAGATCCACTGAGGAGCAGGGGACTTAAACACCGGATGGGTATGAGCAACACCCTGGAAGAAAACCTTGACATCAGGAATAATAGCAAGACGCCTCTGAAGAAGTCTGAACCTTAAGAGAACTCAGACTGAGACCCTTATCTACACCATCCTGGACAAAGGAAAGAACTGTAGGAAGGTCAAAATCCTGAGAGAGGTCTTTGTCAACACACCAAGACAGAAAAGTAGACCAAACTCAATGGTAGGCCTTAGAGGAAACAGACTTACGGGCACTAAGCATAGTAACCACCACGCCAGAAGAAAATCCTTTCTTCTTCAAAACTGAGGATTCAATCTCCATGCCGTCAAAGCCAGATGATGAACGTCTTCCTTCAAGAGGTAACCCTGTAGAAGAAGGTCTGGACCGGGGGGGGGGGGAGTCGAAGATGTTCTGCCACTGAGAGGTCCAGAAGCTGGCATCCATCGTCACTGTGGTCCAGAAGGGCACCAGGAAGGGTCTGGCTTTCAGGAGATTGTTCAGGTTGAGCCACCAAGAGAGGCCCTGCTCAACTTGAAGAGGGAGAGATAGGGATCTTTCCAGGAGATCTGGACGGCCCCTGCATGCCAGGATTAGAAACCTCTGAAGTTCCTTGGTGTGAGCCATGGCAAACAGAACTGCTTCTATGGTGAAAATGAACTTTCCCACCAAGGATGAGAACTTCTTGGCTGGAACCTGATCCTGAGACAGGATAACCTGGACCTTCATTGCTATTTGATGAGCCACTTCATCCGTGAGAAATACCATCCCTCTCTAAGTGTCGAAGAGGAGGCCCAGAAAGACCATCCTCTGGGAAGGAACTGTCACGGTTTGTTAAGACTCTCAGACGCAAGGTTAGGTAAAAACACAACTTTATTGAAAAGTTTAAGATAATCCCATAGGATTTTATACACATACATACAATACATAGAATGGCAAATAGTGACAATAGCAAATCAGGCTCTACCGGCCCTGCCAATATACCGGGCAAGGCAGCCTGGGCAAGTAATAAAATGGTGGCTCTACCGACCCTGCCAATATACCGGGCAAGGCAGCCAAGTAGACAGTCAGGAGAATACAGGCTCTACCGGCCCTGCCAATGTACCGGGCAAGGCAGCCTAATAGGCAGTCAGGAGAATACTGGCTCTACCGGCCCTGCCAATATACCGAGCAAGGCAGCCTAACGGATCACCAGCTGATACAGGCTCTACCGGCCCTGCCAATATACCGGGCAAGGCAGCCTAACGGAACACCAAAATAGTAGGCTCTACCGGCCTTGCCAATACCGGGTAAGGCAACCTCAAGGTGGAATAATAGAAGGTTCTACCGGCCTTACCAATATACCGGGCAAGGCAGCCCAAGGAGGAAGTGTCCACCAGTGTGGCCTCAATAACTCTCAGATGACAATGACACTATGGAGATGGTAGGAGAGGCTACAAGGCCCAGTGGTATTACCAGGTAGTCTGCGCACCCCAGTACCCATGTACCGAGGGATTAACTAGCTGTCTAGGACTGGACAGCGCACTGGGAACCATCAGTATATATGAGTCATAAGCAGCAAGGCAGTGGAGCAAACCAGCGCCCGCGCGCTGGGAACCAACAGACTGAGTTAACAGTAAGCAAGAAGGTAATGGAGCGAACCAGCGCCCGCGCGCTGGTAACCAACAGGCTGGATATATCATAGGCTATAAGGCAGTGAAGCGAACCAGCGTCCGCACGCTGGGAACCAACAGATAGTATGTATAGAGCCGTAAGGCTACGGAGCAAACCAGCGCCCATGCGCTAGTACCAACAGACTAGAGTATAGTAGCCACAAGGCAGTGGAGCGAACCAGCGTCCGCACGCTGGGAACCAACAATGCATACAGTAGGCCATGAGGTAGTGGAGTGAACCAGCGTCCGCACGCTGGGAACCTACAGATAGTTGTGTATAGAGCCGAGTGGCAAAGGAGCGAACCAGCGCCCGCGCACTGGTAACCAACAGACTAGTAGTGTAGTAGCCGCAAGGCAGTGGAGCAAACCAGCGTCCGCACGCTGGGAACCAACAGACAATAGTGTATAGAGCCGTCAGGCAAAGGAGCGAACCAGCGCCCGCGCGCTAGTAACCAACAGACTAGTAGTGTAGTAGCCGCAAGGCAGTGGAGCAAACCAGCGTCCGCACGCTGGGAACCAACAGGTGAAAATGTCGCCGGAGCAACCGAGGAACAAGGTCACCACAGATGCAGGAACCGGACGTAGGAGATGAGCAGGAACCAGCACAATGACGGTCAACCGGATCAGGAACGACAACGGAGACTGGCAGCAGGAAACAGCAACCTCGGACGACTTCAACCGGAACAGGCACTGGAAAAAGTACAGCAGACAGGAGTCTCAGGAACAGGACGAACTCAGGAAACCAGGAACACAGCAAAAGGCCCATGAAGCTTCTGTAGCAAAGTGAAAGTGGATGCAGTCTGAGACACCACGAAAGGGCAACCAAAGGGTGCCCAAACTCAGTTTAAATAGGCAATGTGAGGCAGGCTAAAGGCAGACAGCCAATGGGAGCCCCCTACAGGTGATAGACACAGAAATGCAGCAATCACGGGCACCGTGATAGGAACAAGGTCTGACTTGTCCAACTTGATGATCCACCCGTGATGAGAGAGAGCATGAAAGCAGTCCTGCACCTGCTGGTGAAGGAGTTCCAGAGAAGGTGCCTTCAGAAGGAGGTTGTCCATATACTGAGTCATCCTTTAATTCTTTATATAGCGCACACAGATTACGCAGCGCTTTACACTCATATTGGTTCCTGTCCCCATTGGGGCTCACAATCTAAATTCACCTATCAGTATGTTTTTTGGAGTGTGGGAGGAAACCGGAGTACCCGGAGGAAACCCACACAAACACGGTGAGAACATACAAACTCATTGCAGATGTTGTCCTTGGTGGGATTTGAACCCAGGACCCCAGTGCTGCAAGGCAACAGTGCTAACCACTGAGCCACCGTGCTGCCTGATGCCATTCCAATGGCATCAGGACAGAGATCAATGCTCCCAGGACTCTGTTGAAGACTTGAGGAGCCTTGGTCAGGCCAAAGGGGAGGGCACAAAACTGGAAATGTCCTTGGTTGCAGGCAAAGCGGAGATACTGCCGACTCTCTGGATGAATGGTGATGTGTAGATAGGCATCTTAGGCCAGAAATTCCCCAGGGGACATGGCCACAATCACCATTCGCAAGGACTCTTGACAATAGTGAGACTTGACCATAACTGGTTGAGCGCGGAGCCTGGGGGACTGCTTGGGTCGCTGTCTAAGAAGCCATCTGGTAGGAATGAAAAAGATGATTCCTTTTGATAGGCGCCTTCCTCTTGTTGACCACTGGAAGCAGAGTACTCTTACCCCAGTAGCCTCACTGATGAGATCATTAAGATCAGGCCCAAATAGGGAAAAACCCTGAAAAGGCAAAGATAAAAGAGCCGTTTTAGATGTGGTATCAGCAGACCAGATTTTGAGCCAAAGAGCCCGTCTGGCAAGCACAGACATAGTAGAAGTCCTAGCGATCAAACAGAGCAGCAGAGACATAATGTTGCGCTTTAGCAATGTTGGCGACAAGTCTCAGCATTTCAGAAGTAGAAGCTCCCTGACGAATAGCCAAAGTAAGCTGTTTAGTCCAGACAGCAACAGCCCTATTCATACATGCAGCTGCAAACGCCGGGCTTAAGGCAGAACCTGCTGAGTCAAAAATAGCTTTGAGAGAGGTCTCAAGCTACATATCAGTCCAGTCATTCATAGCAGAAGCATCTGCTACAGGTAAAGCAGTAGACTTGGACAACCTGGACACAGGAGCGTCCACCTTAGGTGGGTGGACCAATTGAGCTAACGCTGCTTCAGAAAACAGGTAAAGCTTAGCAAATTTCCTAGAGACAGATGGTTTCTTGTCTGGAAACTTCCAATCATCAGAGACCAAGCAGTTAAGAGTGGGATTAGGTGGAAAACAAGTATAAGGGCGTTGAGGCTCCTGAAACACATCAGAGGGGTCCGAAGTGATCTCTTGCACCGAGGGAATATTCAGGGTGGTTAAAACAGCCCTGACCAGGCCCTCAGCAGAATGGACAGGGTCTGCTTCAAAGGGATCCCCCCATAAAACTGAGAGGAATGCGCTGCAGAAGAGTTTTAATCATCATCAGAATCCACCAATAGTTCCTCCTCAGAGGAATCAGACACATCAGGGACACCCAGCAGTTTTGGCAGGGAAGACCTGATAAGAGCGGGGGCTTGGCCTGAGCGAAAGACCCACTGTAAAGTGGATGGAAGGAGTTGTAAGGTAGACCGAAGGTCTCTGTAGCCTTAAACTCCTGCATCCAGACTGGCTCTAGTACATGGCTGGAGGTCCCTGCAGGAGATTCAGAGGTAGCAGCGCATGCTGGGCAAATATGACCTGAGATTTCTCTAGGTAACCCTGCATGACATGAGGAGCAATGGGGGACACAGACACCCCAGATTCCTTAGTCTTACGTCTAGCCCCAGCCTCAAGTGCAAAAGACATTCTCATAGAAGGCAGCTGGTGAATAAATACACTAATCACCAAAAAATAATGTTTAAAAGTGATAAAATAGCTCATAAAACGTTATAATAAACCTATGTGGCAAAGAAAGGGTTAAACAGCTGAGGAGAGAGGAAGAGTCCAGGCCCTGCGTAAGATACTCGTTCTCAGAAAGGCACAAAATGGCTGCCACGATGGGAGCCAATCAGAAACGAGCACGTTAAGCAAGCGCTCATGGGATTTGTAGTTTTTCTGACAAAAGTACCCCAACATTGCCCAAAGCCCCCCAGCATGTTCAGAACGTTGACCAGATGACAGAGCAAGATCAGACAAGAAAAATGAGCCATCTCTGACCTCGCTGTGATAAGCGGTTGCAGAGATTTGTCTCAACTGTACAGTCCCATTGAAGTGAATGGAGCAATGGCATCTCTGCGGTAAAGTGCGATCTTAAAGGAGCAGTACACAATTTCAACAAAAAAATGAATGAAGGTAAATTTTAATCTAAAATTATACCATAACATGTAATTAAATCATAAAAACACTAAAACCAGTAGGGAAAGTGCTCTCGACCCCCCACAACATGCCAAACCAGCAGTGAAAGGGTTAAAGTACCTCAGAAACCTGCTCCAAACACCCAGACAGACATACAGATAGACCCAATGAGTGCTAGAGTATGCAATAGGAACTCAAATGATAAAGACCCCTGTGCGGAGGGGTTCCATGGGACATGTGGACCTCAGCACTCAAAGGGTTGCTCACCTTTTTTGCAGGACTTCTGTCTTCAGATTACCATATATCAAGAAGAAGCCTCAGTGGGCAACTCCTGGGGAAGAACTTGCAGCCAAGATTTTCGCCCCAGGGCTTTGGTCCACAAAGCACCTGGTAAACTGAGCTATCCACATTTGGGTGATGGGAATTGTCAGTGATGGGAATCCGCCTAATGGTGGTATTCCATATCTAGCAGAAAATAATAAAAATCTAAAATTAAACAAAACTGTTCTCTTGCCTTGTTGCTTGCAACGAGGAACAAAACTTACTGAAGCTAACAGGAAGCTGCAGCTAAGGTTAGAGGGTAGGCTCCACCCCTGCACTCACTTCTCAGAATTGTTCCTGCCTACTTAAAGGGGCAGAGCGCCTACCCATAGTTACCAGTAACCTGTATTGGACAACAGAGAAAGTACAGTACATAGAATCCCCTTTTCTCTGTCGTCCAATACAGGTAACTGGTAAATTTGGGTTGGCGACCAGTCAGGAACAATTCAGAGATGTGACTGCTGGGTGGAGCCTACCTCCTCTCCTTAGCTTGCAGCTAGACAATCCCCAACCAGTAAGATTTGTTCCTTGGTCTAGACACAAGGCGAGAGAACAGTTCTGCTATAGTTTTAGAGTTTTTATTATTTTTCTGTTAGATATGGAATACCACTAAATACTAAAAAAGGTGAGCACCTTTTGAGTGCTGAGGTCCACATGTCCCATGCTTCCCCTCCGCACAGGAGTCTCATTTGGAGTTCCTTTTACATACTCATGCACTCTTTGGGTTTATCTGTATGTTTGTGAGGTGTTTGGAGCAAGTTTCTGTGGTAACTTAACCTTTTTGCTGCTGATTAGCACTTTTTTTTGGGGGGGTTGGGCACTTTCCCTACTGGAACCAGTGTTTATTGGGTCTACTGATTTATTCTAGTGGGCTTTTGAGTGGTTTTATGTTTTGGTATTCACCTCGTTAACTTAATGTTCCGGCTCACGTTTACCGCATAGACGCCATTGCTCCATTCACTTCTTTGGGACTTTACAGTTTGGGACATATCTCTGCAACTGCTCCATGTAGCGAGGTCAGAGATGGCTCACTTTGTTGGTTTGCCCTTGCTTTGTCATTCGGTCAACGTTCTGGGCATGTTGGGGGCCTTAGGGGGCTTCAGGCACTGTTGGGGTACTCCGTTAGCGAAACTACGATTCCCATGAGCGCTCGCTTTGCACGCTCTTTTCTGATTGACTACCATCGCGGCAGCCATTTTGTGTATTCGCAGATAGAGTATCCTACTCAGGGCTTGGACTCTCCTTCTCTCCTCCGCAGTTCAACCCTTCACCTACCAGTTAATTCTTATTTAGCTTTCCTGGGTGAATTTATTTATCATACACACTGTTTTGTGGGTGTTTTGATACTTTGACCATTTGACTCTGTGAGAAAGTCTACTCCGTTAGACCTTGGGGCTAAACCTAAGACAAAGGACACTGGGGTGTCTGTGTCCCCTTTTGCTCCTCATGTCACTCAGGGTTACCTAGAGAATACTCAGGTCATGTTTGCCCAGCATGCGCTGCTGCCCCTGAATCCCCTGCAGGGGCCTCCAGCCATGCACTAGAGCCAGTATGGATGCAAGAGTTTAAGGCTACTACCAGGGACCTCCGGTCCACCTTACAACTCCTTCCACCCACTTTACAGGGGGTCTTTCACTCATGGCAGGCCCCCGCCCCTATCAGATCTTCCCTGCCTAAACCGCCAGGTGTACCTGATGTGTCTGACTCCTCTGAGGAGGAATTATTGGTGGACTCTGATGATGATGACTGTTCAGCTGTTGCTTCATCTCAGTTTTTTGGGGACCCCTTTGAGGCTGACCCCATTCCCTCGGCTGAGGGCCTGATCAGGGCTGTGCTGACCACCCTGAACATTCCATTGGTACAGGAGGCTTCATCTGACCCCTCTGATGTGTTGCAGGAGCCTGTTAGGCCCCATACTTGTTTTTCACCTAACCCCACCCTTGACCACTTGGTGTCTGAGGAGTGGAAGTTTCCAGATAGGAAACCATCTGTGGGTCCATCCCCCCAAAGTGGATGCCCCTGCTGTGTAACAGTTCCTGGGGTTTGTTTTACCCCTGTGCAGTGTCCGTTGACACTTTGTGGTTATTGTTGAGCTATTCATGATCTGTAGATTCACTGGTTCTGGTGAATTTGGGGACCTGCGTCTGGTCCTTGCCTTTCTTCCCGTCCTGGGGAACTTAATGGTTGGACACCCCAAAGTTACCAGTAACCCGTATTGGACAACAGAGAAAATAGGATTTTAGTCTTACCTGTTAAATCCTTTTCTCTTAGTCCATACAGTTTACTGGTCTCCCACCCTGTCAAGGGACCTTGCTTGGCTCTCCTGTGGTGGAAGGTGGGGGTCTTTCGGGTTCATGCTCACAGGAGTCTGCCTTTACCTTCTTACTACCTAGTCAATAGTTAGTCTGCAAATCTTACTGGTTGGGGATTGGCTAGATGCAAGCTAAGGAGAGGAGGTAGGCTCCAGCCAGCAGTCACTTCTCAGAATTGTTCCTGCCTATTTAAATGGGCTGATCGCCTACCCAATGTTACCAGTAACCTGTATGGACTAAGAGAAAAGGATTTAACAGGTAAGACTAAAATCCTATTTTTCCTTCCTATTCCATGCAGCATATTATGATGCAATCCTCCCTCCCCAAGACAGGAAAAAGCAGGAGGCCCTACCCTATAAAGAAGCCCCTTCTCCTCAACTTACCAGTGCTTTTCCTGTCGGCATGCTTGTGTGCCTTCTCAGGAGAAAGCTGATGATGAACTGGGCGTCCAGGGATACCTGTGCAGGGATCCGGCTGGACTAGCGTCTGCACGCCCCCTTCAGGAGTGCAAAGGCAGCCTTCTCTATACGTTTCACTTCGCATTCCAGGGCAGCACGCTAGATGCCTGTCAGCCTCTCCTCCACCTTTGAGCGTGAACATTTTAATTTTGCTGCCAGCCTATATAGGCGAACTACAGGGTCAAATGCTGTCTGGTTGCACTCCCAATTAGCAGAATCCAGCCGTTGGCAAGTGAGAGCCTGCCACAAATGTGTCTACCACTGAGATATGAACTGTGGAGAAAGCAGCACGTAAGCCTTTGCCCATGTGAAGAATAGCCCTTCCAGTACTTTCCTGATGGTTTATTCAGGTCAGGGCTCAAAATTTCCACTCGCCTCCTCGCATTTGGCGAGGAGAAATTGAGTAAGGGTGAGTGGAAATTGAAGCCCTGTATGCACCTATAGGCGAGTTAGGCGCTGGTTAATGTCTGGATGCTCTGGCACCGTTTAATTTACTTCACGCACTGCTCAAGCTCCAGAGACACCTAAAACTGAACTGTGCATGAGCTTCACTCACGCACACAGCGTACATTGTATTCCACCATTTGCCGCGGCTGCCTACAGATAGTCCTCCTCTGTACTAGTTGTGCACACCACACCAGCATGTGGAGGCGGGTGATGAGGCAACAGGTTGACTGACAGCGGACCACTCGGGAGTCATGCCTGACCAGATATTCCCGAGTTTGCCTCATCATGATTTGATTTAACGTGCTGGGGCGGGGGGAGAATGCTTATCTCACTCACGCTATGTCAGAGACTGCCTGGTCTGGGCATGCGGAGCATCATTCTGGAGTTCAGAGGGGTGACTCGTGTTGTCAGACATAAGTACTAGATTTGCACAGCCAGCAGAGCTGCCTTGTAGTACTTGGGCTCTGTCTTGCTTCCTATTGCGGCAGTCATCGGTATGTTACTTTTTTTAACCTATGGGAAACCAAGGGTGTGCAACAACAATGCCTTGCCCACTCCTCTGGTCCTGAATGGTTTAACGCTTTACAAGAAATATCTCAAATCATTGTGCTTTGGATGTCCAGTGCACTAGCATCATATGAGTTAATATTTATCAATCAGCAAAAGGGCAAACAAAAATATACCCAGTTATCTTCTTATCCCATTGATTGACAGTGGGTTGAAAAGATGATTAGGTATATTTTGTTTGTCCTTTTACTAAATGATAAAAGTTAACTCCTTGCATGCTAATGCACTGCATATCCAAAGCACAATGATTTGAGATATTTCTTGTAAGAGTTAACACTTGAATGCCAGAGAGGTACACAGCGTTGCAAAGAAATGCATTGCGTCCCTCTTTGTCACTTAAAGGAAATTGAAAATGTTTAAATGATTGCTGATTGATAAAGAAAAAGGTGTTTGGGAGGATGAGTACACTGGGGGCGGGGGTGGCTGGGGAAAAAAGTGTCCCTCTTTGGCCATTTCAAATGTTGGGATGTATGTTTATTTGATACAATGTAGTAAAAATTTGTACCTCCGCAATCTTCTGGCCTCACAGTTTCTGAAGTGAGAGACATGGGTAAAGAAACAACCCAGTAGATGTAACAAAGTGGCATCCCAGGGATCAAGGCGTTTCACATTTACCTCGTATACTCATGATGTCTCAGATCAAGAGTAAACGTGGTAAACACAAAACGTGTTGAACCTTTGGATGCCGCTTTGTTACATCTACTGATTTTCTTCATTACCTATGTTAGTCTCTCACTTCAGAAACTGTGAGGCCAGAAGATTGTGGAGGTGCACATTTTTACTATATTGTATCAAATAATGTTTTTAATGGTTTTACTTCTGGATTTGGTCCTGCCATTGGAAGTGTGTATTCTTGTTGTGGTGTATACATGAGCTACAACTGGATACAGAGGAAACCCCCTCATCGAGCACCCATAGAGCATTTCTAGTCCATCTTTTCATGAGATCACACAATTAGTGACAGTTATTGTATATACGTGAGAAGATTACAGCCTGTTGATGTACCCTACATCTCATCAGATCTTGAATGTGAATTTATTGTCCTACGTGAGTTAGAAGTCAGAGCTGCTGAAGCTCTTTGTCTTTTGCATACAAGAATAAAATTGATTCCAGTCTCTTGCATAATGGGAGTAATTGTGAAACACTGTGTGGTTGCTGGTTTCAGTGGGAGACAGATAATATAGTCAAATCTACCCAGCTGTTGCCTGACTACAATCCCAGTTGTTGCCAAACATAAGCAGGGTAGAGACAAGTTACCACATAGTTTTAAACTGCAGGGTTTAGAGTAAAGCATTTGAAGATGTCAAGGAAAACAATTGGTGATTTAAAATCAGTTGTCTGGAACATCCAGATTCATGTGTTACCATTTTATTTCTGAGAGCAATTGCTTCAGTGTTACATTTCTAAATGGGAACAATGGTGTCATTTCATCAAAGAGAACTTGAGATGGGTGGGGTTAAAGGCGGAAATATGGGTGGGACTAGGCATGAAAACTGGAGGCAAGTAATTTTTCAGGCCTGGCTAGTAGCTCAGGACTTGAAATTTTGAGCCCTGATTTATTAATACCACCACCATTGCACTACCAGACTGGATCCACAAGGGGGGATCCCTGGAGAGACGAAGACCAATGCTACAGCTAGGTAAATTGCCAGAAGTTCCAGAACATTGATGGACTAAAGTATCTCCACCATGAACCAAAGACCCAGTTTTGTCTAAAAAAACAAATGTGGAACACCAGCCAGGGTGGCAACCGTTGCAACTATGACACAATCTGGAACAGCCAGTGGCTGTCCCAGTGGCAGATAGGACATTTACAACCCCAAACAAGATCCTCCTTCACTGGGTCGGACAGGGACATAATGTGGGAGAACTGACACTGATGTTAATCCCAGAAAGTTTCCAGCTGCAGCTCTCGCATATGGAATTGAGTAAACAGAACTGCCTCCAGAGCAGAAACCAGATATCCTAGCAGGTTCATATACTCCTGCCCCATTGCAGATGGGTGAAGCATGGCCTGAGACACCTGGTGAGATGAAAGAATTTTGTTTTCTGATATAAACATTCTTTTAAAGAGGGCCCTGGTTCTATTATTATTATTCTTTAGTGCTGTGGAACAAGTTGGCGCTACATAAATAAAGAATAATAATAATAGAACCAGGGCCCTCTTTAAAATAATCACAAAAAGACAAAGATGAATTCAGACCATCAACTTCAGATTTTCCTTCCTCAGTGGAGGAATCTCCAACCATGAGGTAACATCCTGTGTAAAACAGCTAGGCAGCCTTTTGGGCGCACAGGATGGGCCTGTATCACGGTTCCCCAAAGATGTTCAGGAGTCAGTATGGTATAGTTAAATGCAATTTATTAATATATAAGAAAGGTAGTACACAAGTAATACAACAGGAACAAGCAGAGGGTTACAAGCCAGCAAGCACTGCTATCAGGAATAGTAGGCTGCCACGCTTGACTACACTGCTGGAGACTAGGCCTCAGCCACTGGTAGTCACTGCAGGAGCCAGGAACAGGAACACAGGATCTTGATCCAACGTAGCGAGAATACTGACTCATGCCTGCCGTCAGTATGGGGTGATTTCTGACTCACGCCTGCAGTCAGTATAGGGAAATGGATACCTGACTCACGCCTGCAGTCAGTATCAGAGCTAGTCTGCCAGAGCCCCAGGTCCGCACTAGATTGGGTGTCTGCTAGGTACAAGGGACAAACGTATGAATAGTCAGACAGAGCCACAAGTCAGCAACAGAGAGGGTAGTCAGAGAAGCCAGGTCATACACAGTTCAGGTAGTCAGCCAAAGCCACAGGTCTGAACCAGGTTGGGTGTCCACTATAGGGATAGACAAAAGAATAGTCAGATAGAGCCACAGGTCAGCACCAGGTTGGATGGAAGACAAGCCAGGTCATACACAGAACTCAAGGTAATAGAACTGCTTTGAATAACAACTCACGGGCAACTGAGTCAGGACTCAGACTGCCCTTTAAACCCTTCCTCAGGAAGTAGGCAGGAGGTGCAGGCTCAGAGGAAGGAAGTAGGTAGGAGGAGACTACAGGAAGCATGGCATAAAACAGAGGCCTGCTTCCCTATGAAACCTTGCGCCTTCAGATGACACGTGAAAAGATGCAAAAAGATGGAAACAAGGTAAGCTATGACAGTACCCCCCCCCCTCCGTGGAGCCGGCCGTGATTTGTCAGGAAATCGCACATGAAATCTGCGCACTAAAACAGGAGCGTGAACATCGGCAGCTGGAACCCAGGAGAGCTCCTCTGGACCGTATCCCTTCCAATGAATAAAGTACTGTAGGCGCCCTCGAACCAAACGGAAGTCCAGAATATTTTGAACTTAATACTCCTCATGATCTGCAACTCTCTCTGGAGCAGGACAGACAGGAGCAGAGGTATACCGGTTGCAGACCAAGGGCTTCAGCAGGGAGACATGGAAGACATTATGGATGCGCATATTGGCTGGATGTTCCAATGCATAAGCCACTGTGTTAATTTTGCGCAACACCCAGAAAGGATCGACAAATCAAGGAGCCAATTTGTTACAAGGAACCTGGAGGTGCAAGTTACAGGAAGACAACCACAATCTGTCTCCTACCTGGAAGGTAGGTGCCGGCAGTCGCCTACGGTCAGCCTGCCTTTTTTGTTGCTGCACGGAATCACGTAGGGTATGCTGTACCCATACCCACGAAGAACGAAGCACCCTTAAATACTGTCCAGAGCCGGAATTTCTTGTGCTTGGAAGGTCTTGGGGAGAGCCGAGGGTTGGAACCCATAATAAACCAAGAACGGGGAACTCTTTGTGGAAGAGTTAACAGCATTATTCCGGGCAAACTCCGCCCAAGGTAACAGGGTAGCCCAGTTATCAAGATGGTCAGAGATATAGCAGTGGAGAAACTGTTCCAAGGCTTGGTTTGACCTTTCTGCCACAACGCTGGACTGCGGATGATACGAGGAGGAAAATGCCAATTGGATACCCATTTGAGAACAGAAACACCTACAGAATCGGGACACAAATTGGCTTCCTCTATCGGACACAATTACTTTAGGTATGCCATGGAGAAGGAAGACCTCTTTAGCGAATACCACTGCCAATTCCTGCCCTGGTGGTAAACCTTTAAGTGGCAGAAAGTGAAAATTTGTCCACAATCATCAGAATGACTGTAAACCCATGGAACTTGGGAGTTCGACCATAAAGTCAATGGATAGATGTGACCAGGGGCGTTCCCCATTGGCCACTGGCTGAAGGAAGCCAACTGGCAGGTGTCTAGGCGACTTGTTTTGAGCACAAGTCTTACATGCATCCGTGAAAGCAGTACAGTCGGCCCAGAGACTAGGCCACCAAAATACTTGTGACAAGGTGTTACGGTTCAGTACACTCAGACACGGAGGTATAGGTAAAAACACAGCTTTATTGAAACACACAATGAACAAGGTAACCCTCACGGGTCCAGTATAGCATACTGACACAAGACAGGTTACAAATAGTGATGAGCGAGCACCCCAATGCTCGGATGTTCGGGTGCTCTGACCGAGCACCCCCTGAGGCTCGAGTGCTCGGCCGAACACCCGAGCCCCATTGAAGTCAATGGGAGGACTCGAGCATTACACCAGGCACCCCCTGCTCTGATGAGGGGAGGGTGCCTGGTCCATAGGAAAAGGGCAGAAAAAGATGGAAACACTACAGAAATGGTTCAGGGACAGCATAGGGAGGATGTCTGGATGCACCTTGGACTCCAACATCGCTGCTGGGAACGATCTTTCGCCCGTAGTACGCCATTTTTACAGACTGACCGTAAAACACACAAAAAGGAAAATAAAAACGACTTTAGGCGAAAAATTGTTACCAAACAGTATTTGCTGTATATTTACTTGTATATCATCTGCAAATTCTCCCAAAAATTTCATCGATTTTCTGAAGTGAGGCCATGATTAAGAGGGAAACGTGCGCAGAGGCAAATTATCCCAAAAATTTCCTTGATTTTCAGAACTGAGGCCATGATTAAGAGGGAAACGTGCGCAGAGGCAAATTCTCCCAAAAATTTCCTTGATTTTCAGAACTGAGGCCATGATTAAGAGGGAAACGTGCGCTGAGCCGACCATCTAAAACATTATGGGTGAGGGTCTGCTGCGGAGCTGACCATCCTAAACATTATATGCGAAGGCCCGCTAGTGAGCTGACGCTATAAAACATTATATGAGAGGGCCCGCTAGAGAGCTGACCCAATAAAACATTATATGAGAAGGCCCGCTGGTGAGCTGACCTATACAAAAATTGGCAAACAGCGCCCGCTGGTGAGCTGGCCCTATATAAAAATTATATCACAGGGCCCGCTGGTGAGCTGGCCCTATATAAAAATTATATCCCAGGGCACGCTGGTGAGCTGGCCCTATATAAAAATTATATCCCAGGGCATATGGAAGAGGAGGAGGAGGATGAGAACATTAAGAGTCAACCATATACCCGTTTTTGGGGTGGAAGGGGTGAATGGGAATACAGAGTATTCCCATCATTGTAAATAACATATATAAAGTGAGTTTATGTTCCCCCGGGGCTTTCCTCCAGTGGAGTGGAGAAGTCAGGGGAAATCCAGGCCTTGTTCATTTTTATAAGTGTCAACCTATCAGCATTGTCGGTGGAAAGGCGGATACGCTTATCTGTTATGATGCCACCAGCAGCACTAAATACCCGCTCAGACAGAACGCTGGCGGCAGGGCAGGCCAGCACCTCCAAGGCGTAGAGTGCCAGTTCATACCACGTGTCCAGCTTGGACACCCAGTAGTTGTAAGGCACAGAGGGATCATTGAGGACGCTGACACGGTCTGCTACGTACTCCTTCACCATCTTCCAAAACTTTTCCCTCCTTGTGACACTAGGCTGCGCATCAGGGTGAGGGTGCTGGCGGGGTGTCATGAAGGTGTCCCACGCCTTGGAGAGTGTTGCCCTGCCTTTCTCGGAACTGCTGTGTGCTCCCCTTTTCTCCCCTTCTCGGTTGGCCAAGGTAGCACGTACTCTGCCGCCAGCGTTGTCAGATGGAAAATTTTGGAGCAATTTTTCAACAAGAACCTTCTGGTATTGCACCATTTTGCTTGTCCTCTCCACCGGAGGAATGAGAGATGAGAAATTCTCTTTGTAGCGGGGGTCCAGAAGGGTGAACACCCAGTAATCCGTGTTGTCTAAAATGCGTACAACGCGTGGGTCACGGGAAAGGCAGCCTAACATAAAGTCAGCCATGTGTGCCAGAGTACCAACAGTCAAGATTTCGCTGTCCTCACCAGGAGGCTGACTCTCAATATCCTCATCCTCTTCCTCCTCTTCTGCCCACCCACGCTGAAGAGATGGAACTAAAGTTCCATGGCTACCCTCTGTAGCGGAGGCAACCGTGTCTTCCTCCTCCTCCTCCTCCTCCTCCTCCTCCTCCGCCTCCTCCAATTGTCGCTGAGAAGACGAAGTGAGGGTGCTCTGGCTATCACCTTGTGTAAGCTCTTCCTCCCCCATTTCCACCTCTTCCACATGCAAAGCGTCGGTTTTAATTGTGAGCAGCGAGCGTTTCAGTAGACACAGAAGTGGGATGGTTACACTGATAATAGCGTTATCGCCGCTCACCATCTGTGTCGATTCCTCAAAATTGCGTAAAACCTCGCAGAGGTCTGACATCCATTCCCACTCCTCACTTCTGATTACAGGAAGTTGAACGGAGAGGCGACGACCGTGTAACAGCTGGTACTCCACTACTGCCCTCTGCTGCTCACAAAGCCGGGCCAACATGTGGAAGGTGGAGTTCCAGCGCGTGCTCACGTCACACAGCAGCCGGTGAGCTGGCAATTGTAAGCGCTGCTGCAGCTTCAACAGGCCGGCCGAAGCTGTAGATGACTTACGGAAATGTGCACACACGCGGCGCACCTTGGTCAAGAGATCATGCACATTGGGGTAGGTTTTTAGAAATCGCTGCACCACTAAATTAAATACATGCGCTAGGCATGGTACGTGTGTGAGCTTGCCGAGCTCCAAAGCCGCCACCAAGTTACGCCCATTATCACACACAACCATGCCTGCTTGCAGGTTGAGTGGCGAGAGCCACTGCTCGGTCTGGTGACTAATCCCCTGCAACAGCTCTGAGGCCGTGTGCTGTTTGTCCCCAAGGCAGATCAGCTTCAGCACGGCCTGTTGACGCTTCCCCACTGCAGTGCTACACTGCTTCCAGCTACTGGCTGATGGGGGAGTGGCGGTGTGTGTAGAGAATTCGGAGGTGGAAACGGAGGAGGAGGAGCCAATAACGTAGGTGCTGGTGGAAACCCTGATGGAGGTAGGGCCCGCAATCCTCGGCGTGGGTAGCACCCGTGCCATCCCAGGGTCCGAGTCGCTCCCAGCCTCCACGACATTCACCCAGTGTGCCGTCAGGGAAATGTAGCGTCCCTGGCCACAAGCACTTGTCCATGTGTCAGTCGTTAAGTGGACCTTCCCAGTAACTGCGTTGGTCAGGGCACGGGTGATGTTACGGGACACATGGTGGTGTAATGCGGGGATGGCACACCGGGAAAAGTAGTGGCGGCTGGGGACCGCGTACCGAGGGACAGCTGCTGCCATCAGGCTGCGGAAGGACTCAGTGTCCACAAGCCTAAATGGCAGCATTTCGATGGCCAGTAATTTTGAAAGGTGTGAGGTTAGTGCTATGGCCTGTGGGTGGGTGGCTGGGTATTTTCTCTTGCGCTCAAATGCCTGGGGTAACGACATTTGGATGCTGTGCTGGGACAGGGAAGTGGATGTGGTCGCTGATGGTGCTTCAGATGGTACAGGTGCAGGGCGGGAGGTATGCGGGCCTGCGCCTTCGACAGGCGATTGGCCGGCACCGAAAACAGGGGAAGAGGAGGCAGTGGTGTGGCCTGCAGACACAGATGGGCGATCCAGGCGTTCCTCCCACTTACTACGGTGCTTGGATGCCATGTGTCGGATCATGCTGGTGGTGGTGAGGTTTCTAGTGTTCATGCCTCGGCTCATTCTGGTGTGGCACAGGTTGCAAACTACAAATCTTTTGTCGTCCGCACTTTCCTTAAAAAAACGCCATACCGCGGAACACCTACCCCTTGGCAAGGTAGATTTACGCAAGGGGGTGCTCCGTGGAACATTTGCGGGCCGGTTTGGTGCGGTCCGCCTTCTTTCTGTAGCCACACCACTGCCTCTTCCAGCCTGTTGCGGTGCTGCAGATGGCTCACCCTCAGGACTGCTGTCATCGCTCGGCTCTACACCTTCCCAGGTGGGGTCAGTCACCTCATCGTCCACCAAGTCCTCCTCCACTTCCTCACTCTGATCATCCTCCTCAAGTCTTGATCCCACCACATACTCGGTCATTGACAACTGTATAACATTCTCCTCAACAAGGTCTTGAGAAGGAAATAGTGGTTGATTTAATGGCAACTGTGTCTCATCATCATCATCATCATCCACTACTTCCTTTGACCTTAAATGCCGTTCACATCTGTCATCTTCTTGTGATTGGGTAGCCTCTAGAGGTTGTGAATCAGGGCACAAGATGTCATGTTCCTCTGCAAGCGTGCTTGGAGAGAGGGTCAAATGAAGGATTGGTGATGAGACGAGCTCATCACTATATCCCAGTGTGGGATCACTTCTTTGACCAGACCGTGTATGGTGGGAGGAAGGATGATCAGAGTGAGGATTATGTTGACCAGACTCTTGGCTACTGAGAGTGGACTTGGTGGAAGACAGGGTGGTGCTTAACCGACTGGAAGCAGTATCAGCTGTCATCCAACCGACCACCTGTTCGCACTGGTCGGACCTCGAGAGTGATGTCCTGCGACGCCCTGTGAAATCAGACATGAAGCTAGGTATGGTGGATGTCTTTCTTTCTTGTGCTCTGGCACCAGGCACAGTTTCTCCGCGTCCTGACCCGCGCCCTGAACTTTCAGGATCACGTCCACTTCCCCGTCCCTTTTTACCCGCCTTCTTCATCTTACACGATATATATGACTTTAATATATATGAGTTTGAAAACTTAACAGTATTTCTTACTATTCTGCAACTCTGCAGAGTACACAGAATAGGCTGTTAAACGGCGTTGAAACACACTGAATGGAATATGTGACTTTAATATTTGAGTTTGAAAACTTAACAGTATTTCTTATAATTCTGGAACTGTACAGAGTACACAGAATAGGCTGTTAAACGGCGGTGAAAGACACTGAATGGAATATGTGACTTTAATATTTGAGTTTGAAAACTTAACAGTATTTCTTATAATTCTGGAACTGTACAGAGTACACAGAATAGGCTGTTAAACGGCGGTGAAAGACACTGAATGGAATATGTGACTTTAATATTTGAGTTTGAAAACTTAACAGTATTTCTTACTATTCTGCAACTCTGCAGAGTACACAGAATAGGCTGTTAAACGGCGTTGAAACACACTGAATGGAATATGTGACTTTAATATTTGAGTTTGAAAACTTAACAGTATTTCTTATAATTCTGGAACTGTACAGAGTACACAGAATAGGCTGTTAAACGGCGGTGAAAGACACTGAATGGAATATGTGACTTTAATATTTGAGTTTGAAAAATTAACAGTATTTCTTACTATTCTGCAACTCTGCAGAGTACACAGAATAGGCTGTTAAACGGCGTTGAAACACACTGAATGGAATATGTGACTTTAATATTTGAGTTTGAAAACTTAACAGTATTTCTTATAATTCTGGAACTGTACAGAGTACACAGAATAGGCTGTTAAACGGCGGTGAAAGACACTGAATGGAATATGTGACTTTAATATTTGAGTTTGAAAACTTAACAGTATTTCTTATAATTCTGCAACTGTACAGAGTACACAGAATAGGCTGTTAAACGGCGGTGAAAGACACTGAATGGAATATGTGACTTTGATATTTGAGTTTGAAAAATTAACAGTATTTCTTACTATTCTGCAACTCTGTAGAGTACACAGAATAGGCTGTTAAACGGCGTTGAAGCACACTGAATGGAATATGTGACTTTGATATTTGAGTTTGAAGACTTAACAGTATTTCTTCCTATTCTGCAACTCTGCACAGTACACAGAATGTGCTGCTACACTGCGGCGAAGCACACTGAATGGAATATGTGACTTTGATATTTGAGTTTGAAGACTTAACAGTATTTCTTCCTATTCTGCAACTCTGCACAGTACACAGAATGTGCTGCTAAACTGCGGCGAAGCACACTGAATGGAATATGTGACTTTGATATTTTAGTTTGAAGACTTAACAGTATTTCTTCCTATTCTGCAACTCTGCACAGTACACAGAATGTGCTGCTAAACTGCGGCGAAGCACACTGAATGGAATATGTGACTTTGATATTTTAGTTTGAAGACTTAACAGTATTTCTTCCTATTCTGCAACTCTGCACACTACACAGAATGTGCTGCTAAACTGCGGCGAAGCACACTGAATGGAATATGTGACTTTGATATTTTAGTTTGAAGACTTAACAGTATTTCTTCCTATTCTGCAACTCTGCACAGTACACAGAATGTGCTGCTACACTGCGGCGAAGCACACTGAATGGAATATGTGACTTTGATATTTGAGTTTGAAGACTTAACAGTATTTCTTCCTATTCTGCAACTCTGCACAGTACACAGAATGTGCTGCTAAACTGCGGCGAAGCACACTGAATGGAATATGTGACTTTGATATTTTAGTTTGAAGACTTAACAGTATTTCTTCCTATTCTGCAACTCTGCACAGTACACAGAATGTGCTGCTAAACTGCGGCGAAGCACACTGAATGGAATATGTGACTTTGATATTTTAGTTTGAAGACTTAACAGTATTTCTTCCTATTCTGCAACTCTGCACACTACACAGAATGTGCTGCTAAACTGCGGCGAAGCACACTGAATGGAATATGTGACTTTGATATTTTAGTTTGAAGACTTAACAGTATTTCTTCCTATTCTGCAACTCTGCACAGTACACAGAATGTGCTGCTAAACTGCGGCGAAGCACACTGAATGGAATATGTGACTTTGATATTTGAGTTTGAAGACTTAACAGTATTTCTTCCTATTCTGCAACTCTGCACACTACACAGAATGTGCTGCTAAACTGCGGCGAAGCACACTGAATGGAATATGTGACTTTGATATTTTAGTTTGAAGACTTAACAGTATTTCTTCCTATTCTGCAACTCTGCACAGTACACAGAATGTGCTGCTAAACTGCGGCGAAGCACACTGAATGGAATATGTGACTTTGATATTTTAGTTTGAAGACTTAACAGTATTTCTTCCTATTCTGCAACTCTGCACAGTACTCAGAATGTGCTGCTAAACTGCGGCGACGCACACTGAATGGAATACGTGACTTTGATATTTTAGTTTGAAGACTTAACAGAATGTGCTCTAATCTGCAACTTTGCACACTAAACAGAATGTGCTCTAATCTGCAACTTTGCACACTAAACAGAATGTGCTCTAATCTGCAACTTTGCACACTAAACAGAATGTGCTCTAATCTGCAACTGTGCACACTAAACAGAATGTGCTCTAATCTGCAACTTTGCACACTAAACAGAATATATATATTTTTTTTTTTTTTTTTTTGTTTTTTTCCCCCCACACCAAATAACCTGCTGCCCCCACACACAGTAGTCCTAAAAAGGACTTTTGGTTCTTTTTTTTTCACAATTTTTGTTTTTTTCCTCCCTACACTGCCTTTCCCTTCCTATCCTCAGCTCTCCCTGGCTCAGACTGAGCCGAACTCGCTGGTCAGGTGCTATACAGCACCTGACCACGGGTTCTGGCCAGCCAATCAGTGTAATGCCAGCAGCCAACATGGCTGCTGGCATTACACCGATGTCAGAGCCTCCCTGCACGTTTATTGGCTGCGCAGCAGCCACAAAACGTGCGGGGAGGAGACCCGAACATGGCGGGCGAGCACATGCGGTACTCGTACGAGTACCGCCATGTGCCGAGCAGAGCGATGCTCGAGCCGATCCGAGCATCGGCCGAGCATGCTCGCTCAACACTAGTTACAAATGGTTAACCCACACGGGTCCAGTATAGTGAACACACAATACTGACACAGGTCAGGTAAATGTAATAGATACAATGTATGACGCCCACTTAACTAGTGAAGTGCTGGCCGCAACATTCTGCAGGCTAAATGTCGCCTGAAATACAGGAGGCCATAGGTACGGACTGCCAACTCAGGCTCTGGACGCCTGTGAATGTGACCAATGGTGGACGCCCACCAACGACTAACGGAAAGGTCAGAACTTGTGCTTAATGGAGGCCCTACCGAAATAACTCAACTCTGTGTGCACGCACTACCTGACAAGGTTAATGGGCTATGGTATATATGGATGGCCACAGGGAGCGCCCTACTCGACAGCGGAATGACAAGCCCAACCAATACTGCCCAACGGAACCCAATGGTAGTGATAGCGAGGCCCTTCCCCCCAAGGGGTTAATGCGCTGTGGTCTGTACAACGGAATATACCGGAGGTGCCCTACTGAACCAACACAGACCAAGCGAGTGCAACACGGAGTGGAAGCAGCGAGACTCTGACAACGGATAAGAGTGTGCAGTCAACGGACTCAGCACTTTGGCCAGACACAGGATTGATGCCCAACCAGGAGGCTGGCAACAGCAACACGAATCGCCAACTGGAACAGCAGAGCAGGAACCTCGGCCGGATGGGCGACAGAGAGATCAGGAATGTCAGCCAGGCCAAGTCGTACACGGAGCAGGATCCTCAAGACGCGCCGGTTCGGTACACAGAGCAGGGTCGTCAATCACGCCGGGTCGGTACACAGAGCAGGAACATCAGCCGGGCCGGGTCAGAACAGGAAGCAGGAACGTCAGCCAATCCGAATCGGTGCACAGCAGCAGCAGAAACGAGACGAGAGAGTGGTCAGGCAGTCCGGGGTCATACACTGGGTCAGAACAACGATACTAGCACCAGGCATCAGGTACACCACGAAAGGGCACTCGCAGAGTGACAGCCCAGGGTATAAAAAGGCTGTCACTAGGAGGAGCAGTACAGGCAGCCAATAGGAGAATAGAATCCGCCATGATGGACAGAATGTCGCCCAGATCACGGGCGCCGTGATAGTACCCTCCTCTCAAAGACCCCCCTCCGAGAAGAGGGACCAGGCTTCCGACTGTACTTGGTATGGAATGTGCGCTGTAACCTGGGAGCATGAAGGTCCTTGGAATCTACCCATGAACGTTCCTCTGGGCCATAACCTTTCCAATGGACCAAATACTGCAACTTGCCCCTGAATCTGCTAGAGTCAATAATATTTTGCACCTCATATTCCTCCTGGAGCTGGATTTGAATAGGCCCCGGTGTCACGGGGGTAGTAGTATAACGATAACAGACCAGAGGTTTAAGCAGTGATATGTGGAACACATTATGGATACACATGGATGGTGGGAGGTCCAGCGCATAAGACACAGTATTAATCTTGCTCAAAATTTTGAATGGACCAATGAACCGGGGAGCCAACTTATTGCAACGAGTCTGAAGGTTGAGATTCTTAGAGGAGAGCCAGACCCTGTCCCCAGCCTGGGAAGAGACTGCTGGCCGTCGCCTGTGATTAGCTTGGCGCTGATACCGCTGGAACGAAACATTCAGGGTTCTTTGTACCTGTGTCCAAGTGGAACGGAGTTGCTCCAAATGCTCATCCAGAGCTGGAATTTGTTGTGACTGAAACAAGTCTGGAAGCAAGCAGGGTTGAAACTCGTAATTGAAGAGAAACGGAGAGCTTCCAGATGATTAATTGATCGCACAATTCCTGGCAAACTCCGCCCAAGGCAACAGGTCGACCCAGTTATCATGATGGTCAGACACAAAACAGCGTAGAAATTGTTCCAAGCCCTGGTTGGCACGCTCAGCGGCTCCATTGGTCTGGGAATGATAAGCAGAGGAAAATGATAACTGTATGCCCATCTGAGCACAGAATGCCTTCCAAAATCTCGATACAAATTGACTTTCACAATCAGACACCAATACTCTTGGTACGCCATGTAAACGAAACACTTCCCTGGCAAATACCCTTGCCAACTCCTGGGCGGAGGGAAGACCGGGCAATGGCACGAAGTGTGCCATCTTCGAAAATCGATCAACAATCATCAGAATAAATGAATGTCCCCTAGACACCGGTAATTCGCCCAGAAAATCAATGGAAACATGAGACCAAGGACATTCACCATTAGGTATTGGTTGCAGCAAGCCCAGAGGCAGGTGTCTAGGGGACTTGGCACGGACACAGGTAGAGCAGGCTGCAGTAAAAGCCGTGCAATCAGCACACAGGGAAGGCCACCAGAATAGCTGAGTATCACGGTGCCCGTGATTCGTGCTATCCTGTGTCTATCACTTGCTGAAGACTCCTCACTGGCTGTCTGCTGTCAGCCCGCCTCACATTGCCTTTTTAAACTCAGTCCAGACACCCTTTGGTTGCCCTTTCGTGGTGTCTCTGACAGCATCTTTTCTGTCCTGCCTGCCTTGCTGATTGGGCCTGAGTTCCTGAGTTCCAGAGTACCAGAGTTCCAGTGTTCCAGTGTTTCAGAGTTCCTGAGTTCCTGAGTCTCCTGTTCCTGTGTACCTGCCTGCTTGTCGTTCCAGTCAGTTCCGGTTGTTCTCCGTGGTTGCTGATGTTCAGGTCGCCTGTCAGTTCAGTGGTGCTTGTTCCGGTTGATCCTCTGCCTGGTCTCAGTGGTTCCCTGTCTGTAGTCGCTGAGGCGACATTGCTCTCATATCGCTCCGCCGATATTCCTACTGTTGGTTCCAGCGTGCGGACGCTGGTTTACTCCATTCAACCTGGTGGCTCACACTACTGTTGGTTCCAGCGTGCGGACGCTGGTTTACTCCATTAAACCTGGTGGCGCATACTACTGTTGGTTCTAGCGTGCGGACGCTGGTTTACTCCATTATACCTGGTGGCTTATACTATTGTTGGTCCCAGCATGCGGACGCTGGTTTACTCCATTAAACCTGGTGGCCTAAACTATTGTTGGTTCCAGCGTGCGGACGCTGGTTTACTCCATTAAACCTGGTGGCTTATACTATTCTTGGTTCCAGCGTGCGGACGCTGGTTTACTCCATTAACTTTGTGCCATTACTACTATTGGTTTACTCCTGTACGCCTTGCGATTCACATTCCTGTCAGTTGGTCCCAGCGTGCGGACGCTGGTTTACTCCCTGACTGTAGTCAGGTACTGTGAGGTCCGAGTTGCTGTCCAGTCCCTATGCAGTTGTCTTGTAGTTCTCTGGAATAAGACTTCTGCTTGAGCGAGACCGCTTATCCTAGTTGCTACCTCTTCCATCCTACTGTCATTGTCACCTGACAGTCAGTTGGTTCCAGGGTGGTCTTCTCTCTTGGGCTGCCCTGCCCGGTATTGGTAAGGCCGGAAGAACCTATTCACGTTGCCATCCTTTAGGTTGCCTTACCCGGTATTGGCAGGGCCGGTAGAGCCTACTCACAGTATTCCCTCAGGCTGCCTTGTCCGGTATTGGTAAGGCCAGTAGAACCGGTACATTACCATTTCACGGTTGCCTTACCCGGTATTGGCAAGGCCGGTAGAGCCTGCTACTACTATTTCGTCTGAGTCGCCTGGGTTGCCTTGCCCGGTATTATTGGCAAGGCCGGTAGAACCTATTCATATGGTCATTTGCTTATTTGTATTGTTTGTATGTGTATCGATAGCCCTATGGGATTGCCTTAACTTTTCAATAAAGTTATGTTTTTACCTAAACCTTAAGTCTGAGAGTCTTAACTAACCGTGACACTGAGAGAGTGACCAAATTAATTTATTTCTGCCGACATGCCAAGCGGCCTTGGAAGCATGATAAGTTTCAAGGAGACGGGTACGGAGAGGCTCAGCAACAAAACATTTGCCCACTGGGGTCTCCGAAGATGCATCAGACTGATTAGCGAGAATTTCGGAACCCAGAGGCGAAGTAATACTGGTACGTAATGTAGCCAAAATGCGATCTGCTGGAAAATTGGTACCGGAACCTCATCCTTCTCTGTGTCAGGGTTAAACTGCCTGGACAATGCATCTGCCCTGACATTCTTGGAACCAGGCAGATAAGACAAAATGAAGTTAAATCGTGATAAAAATAAGGCCCACCTGGCCTGACGTGAGGACAACCGCTAAGCCTCAGAGAGATAAATAAGATTTTTGTGATCAGTCAGGATTAGGACAGGGGTACGGGTGCCCTCTAGCAGATGTCGCCATTCTTTGAGAGCCAAGATGATAGCCAACAACTCTCAGTCCCCAATTTAGTAATGGCTTTGAGCAGTAGATAATTTCTTAGAAAAAAATCCACAGGGCTTTAGCACACTTCCAAGTTCCAGGCGTTGAGATAGTACTGCCCCTACCCCAGATTCTGAGGCATCAACCTCCAAAGTGAACGGTAGGGAGGGGTTGGGGTGGGATAGTACCGGAGCAGAAGCAAATGCAGATTTCAGAGACATAAAAGCCTGTTCAGCCTCTTGAGACCACTGAGATGGATCAGCACCCTTGTGAGTTAGGTCAGACAGAGGTTTGACTATGGTCGAGAAGTTCTTAATAAACTTCCTATAATAATTGGCAAAACTGAGAAAGCGTTGGATGGCCTTGAGCCCTTTGGGACGTGGCCACTGGAGGACTGCTGCCAACTTGTCCCTGTCCATAGCGATGCCATCCTTAAAGATAATAAAACCCAGGAAAGGTACCATGGGCTTATGGAATTCGCATTTCTCGGTTTTGCAATATAGTTTGTTCTCACGGAGTCTGTGCAATACTGCTGTGGCATCCTTAAGGTGTTGTGACAAGTTGGCAGAATGGATAAGAATGTCGTCAAGATAAACAACCACACAGGACTGTAACATGTCACGAAGAATGTCATTAATTCTTGGAATACAGCAGGTGCGTTACACAGTCCGAATGGCATTACCAGGTATTCGTAGTGCCCCGGTATTGAATGCCGTTTTCCACTCATCACCGGCTCTTATCCTGACCAAATTATAGGCGGCACGTAGGTCAAGTTTAGTAAAGATGGAGGAGCCCTTCAGGTGATCAAATAGCTCGGTGATGAGTGGTATGGGGTAAGCATTTTTTGGCATAAGTTTATTCAAACCCCTGTAATCAATACAGGGGCGCAGCTCCCCATTCTTCTTTTTCACAAAGAAGAATCCTGTCTCCGTGAGTGTGGAAGACTTCCTAATAATGCCCCTCTGCAGGGCATCTGCAATATAATCCTCCATTGCCCGATTCTCCTCGCAAGACAATGGGTGCACAGGACCCCGAGAAGGAACGGCACCCAGAGGCAGATCAATCACACAATCGCACGCCCTATGAGGCAGCAAAACGCTTGCCTCCCCTTTACTAAATACGCCTCTGAATTGCTCATATTCAGCTGGCACAGAAGGGGAGGCACACATAATCCTTGTAGGGTGGGAAATGCAGTTCTTGTCGCAAAACTCGGACCATGCCGTAATCTCACAAGTCTGCCAGTTAAACCTAGGATTGTGCATATGCAGCCACGGAAACCCCAAAATGAGAGCATGATGCGGAGAACGGATGATCTGAAAATGTTGAACTTCAGAATGTAGAGCCCCAATGCACAGCCTCAGGGGAACCGTTTCTATGGTAATCTAGGCAGGTACCAATGGCCTCCCATTGATGGCTTCAATGGTCAACGGAGTCTCCTTTGCCACCAAAGGAACATTGGGTGAGCGAGCAAAAGATTCATCCATGAAATATCCAGCCGCGCTAGAGTCAACAAGTGCCAAGGTTTCCACATCTAGGTCTGCCCATGAAACTACCACCTGTATGGTAGGCTTTTGACTGGTTGGGTCCAGGGACTGCTGAACACCACCTAGGGCCTGTCCCCCAAGGTACCCTAGGTGTGTTCGTTTCCCAGCCGGGTTGGGCAAGAACGCAACAATTGGCCCGCCTGGCCATAATACAAACATAACCTTTGTCTGCTGTGGTACGCCCTCTCCTCCTTAGACAGCCTAGTGAACCCCAGTTGCATAGGTTCACAACTTTCGCCAGCAGGAGTTGGAGGTAAGGGAGGTATGGGTGGGAAATTCGATCTCACAGCCCCCATTTCTATCGCCTTTTGCTTGAGGTCTTTAGTTGCCATCCGTTCCCTGATACGGGAATCCATTAGTATAGTGAAATCGATAAGCTAATCAAGGTCAATTGGTAATTCTCTAGCGGCCGTCTCGTCCTTTAATCAATCACTGAGACCCTGAGCAAATGCCGCTACCAACGCCTCATTGTTCCAGCCCACCTCTGCTGCAAGGGTACGGAATTCTATCGCATAATCCGCCACAGTGCGGGACCCTTGTTGGATTTCCATCAATCTTTTAGCAGCAGAGGCGGCTTTACCTGGAACCTCAAATAGTCTTCGAAACGCCCTTACAAACTCAGAGAAGTTCTGAGTACATGGTTTAGCAGACTCCCAGAGCGGATTAGCCCACGCCAGGGCTCTCCCCGTGAGCAAGGAGATCATAAAACCCACTTTACTGCGATCAGTGGGAAACACATGAGGGTTTAATTCCAGGAAAATCTCCAATTGGTTAATGAACCCCCTACACAAGTTAGGTTCGCCATCATACCTGAGAGGTAATGGAGCGGTAGCCATCAGCCCTTTAGTAACGTTAGTGAGAGTACTCGACTGAGCCTCCGGTGTCAAAGTGGGGGGGACCACCGGGGCTGGTACTGGTTTGTTCATGTGTGCGGTGCTCTCAAGGATCGTTTGTACAGCCAATGCCAACTGATCTAAACGTTGTTCTTGGAGGTCCATTCTCCAATGGATATTCCGCGCATCACCTTTACCGTTACTGTCTGAGGTCATGGCCCTTTCTTACTGTTACGGTTCAGTACACTCAGACACGGATGTATAGGTAAAAACACAGCTTTATTGAAACACACGATGAACATGGTAACCCTCACGGGTCCAGTATAGCACACTGGCACAAGACAGGTTACAAATGGTTAACCCACACGGGTCCAGTATAGTGAACACACAATACTGACACAGGTCAGGTAAATGTAATAGATACAATGTATGACGCCCCCACTTAACTAGTGAAGTGCTGGTCGCAACACTCTGCAGGCTTAATGTCGCCTGAAATACAGGAGGCCACAGGTATGGACTGCCAACTCAGGCTCTGGACGCCTGTGAATGTGACCAATGGTGGACGCCTACCAACGACTAACGGAAAGGTCAGAACTCGTGCTTAATGGAGGCCCTTCCGAAATAACCCAGCTCCGTGTGCACGCACCACCTGACAGGGTTAATGGGCTATGGTATATATGGATGGCCACAGGGAGCGCCCTACTCAACAGCGGAATACCAAGCCCAACCAATACTGCCCAATGGAACCCAATGGTAGTGATAGCGAGGCCCTTCCCCTGAAGGGATTAATGCGCTGTGGTCTGTACAACGGAATATACCGGAGGCGCCCTACTGAACCAACACAGACCAAGCAAGTGCAACACGGAGTGGAAGCAGCGAGACTCTGACAACGGATAAGAGTGTGCAGTCAACAGACTCAGCACTTTGACCAGACACAGGATTGGTGGCGGTGCCCAACCGGGAGGCTGGCAACAGCAACATGAATCGCGAACTGGAACAGCAGAGCAGGAACCTCGTCCGGATGGGCGACAGAGAGATCAGGAACGTCAGCCAGGCCAAGTCGTACACGGAGCAGGATCCTCAGATGCGTCGGTTCGGTACACGGAGCAGGAACGTCAGCCGGGCCGGGTCAGAACAGGAAGCAGGAACGTCAGCCAATCCGAATCGGTGCACAGCAGCAGCAGGAACGAGACGAGAGAGTGGTCAGGCGTTCCGGGGTCATACACTGGGTCAGAACAATGATACTAGCACCAGGTATCAGGTACACCACGAAAGGGCACTCACAGAGTGACAGCCCGGGGTATAAAAAGGCTGTCACTAGGAGGAGCAGTACAGGCAGCCAATAGGAGAATAGAATCCGCCATGATGGACAGAATGTCGCCCAGATCACAGGCGCTGTGATACAAGGACCATATCAATTGGTCTCAACCAATGTGACCAGCAACTTTTGAGGCATGATATGTCTCCAGCAGCTTAATGCGCAACTGCGCTGGAACAAAGCAATGACTGTCAGGTTTCTCCGTTGGAGCAGAGTCTTGGGCTGCTAGAATCTCTTCTCCTAGAGATAAGTTATATAGGTACAAATCGTAGCAAGGATACGATCAGCCGGGATGATCTGAGAAGGTGGAACCTCTTCCCTGGATGGGCTACAAAACTGGTGAGACAACACGTCTGCCCTCACATTTTTTGAGTCAGGAAGATAGGAAACCACAAAATTAAAGCGAGATAGAAACAGTGCCCATCTGGCCTGCCTGGAAGAGGTCTCCCGGCTTGGCTGACGTTCCTGCTTGTGACTGATCTGGCTTGTCTGAGAATCCTGCTCCGTGATCTGACCCGGCCCGGCTGACGTTCCTGCTTGTGACTGATCTGGCTTGTCTGAGAACCCTCCTCCGTGATCTGACCTGGTCTGGCTGACTTCCTGTCTGTGACCTGAACCGGCTTGCTACTGACCCTGCCATCATTCCTGCTTCCTGCTGCTGGTGTCGCCGAGGCGACATTCTGACTTCCACTGTGCTTGTGGCAGGGCTGATCGTGATTGCCTCCATTAACACTTGCAGAGCCGTGTCTCCATTGCTGAGTCTCCATTAACACTTGCAGAGCTGTGCTTCCGTTGCTGAGTCTCCCTTAGCACTTGCAGAGAGGTGCCCACGTTTGTTGAGCCTCCGGTTGTACTTGCAGAGCTGTGTGTCCGACCCTTGAGCTTTCATTAACACTTGCAGAGCTGCTGTCTCCATTATGTAAGCCTTCTTTAACACTTGCAGAGCCGTTGTTGATCATCCGCTACATCTGCTGAGCCGGCCGCGTTGTGTGCCTTGTTTAGACGGTGGCTCATCTTGTCAACTTGCAGTGTAGTCGGTCTCCGTTACCGTGTCCACGGGGGGCGCTATTGGCTCTAGCTCTTTCAGTGTTAACTCTCCGTTACACGCTCAGTGGGGCTATTGGCTCAAGCTCTTGCAGCACAGGTTGTGTCAGTTACTACGCCCGTGGGGGCTATCGGCTCAAGCTCTTGCAGTACCATAAGTCTCCGTTACTACGCCCGTGGGGGCTATTGGCTCAAGCTCTTGCAGTGCAGTTTTTCTCGGTAATATGCCCGTGGGGGCTATTGGCTCAAGCTATTGCAGTACAGTTGGTCTCCGTTATTACGCCCGTGGGGGCTCTTGGCTCAAGCTCTTGCAGTGTAGTTGTCTCCGTTATTATGCCCGTGGGGGCTCTTGGCTCAAGCTCTTGCAGTGTAGTTGTCTCCGTTAATACGCCCGTGGGGGCTACTGGCTGAAACTACACTGCAGTATTCTGGCCTCAGTTCCTGTTCTGCCTAAGCAGCTATCTAAGCCTTATGGACTTAAGGTGTTGTATCATCTAACACCAATTGCTGCCTCATTACCACCTTGGGCATGCCAAACACCACAACAGAGACTGATTGATTATTTGTTATTTAACCATTGAGTACCCTTGCTATTCTGTGCCTGTCCTGAGACAGTATATGTATTGTTCTTGCATCTGTATACTGGGCCTGAGAAGGCATATGTAAACCAATGTCTCGCTATTATTCTGTGTTTCCTATAGAGGACGATCTTTCTTCTTTATTTTTTAATAAAACTGTGTTTTATTCTAACCTGCTGGTCTGAGTGTCTTGAAAAACCGTTACAGTCACAGAGCCCTTGAAAAAAAAAAACAGCCATCGGGGCCTCATTATTCCAGTCGACTTCGGCTGCTTGTGTACGAAACTCTATTGCATAATCGGCCACCATACTAGTACCCTGGCGAAGGGTCATAAGGTGCTTGGAGGCCAAGACCATGCGACCTGGCCTAACAAAGACTTGCTTAAACAATTTCACAAATTCCATGAAATTGTGAACAATAGGTTTATTCGTCTCCCATAGCGGATTGGCCCATGCCAGCACCCTGCCCGTGAGGAGGGATATAAGAAAACCAACTTTACTGCGCTCATTGGGAAAGGCATATGGTACCAACTCAAAATATATGCCCAGCTGGTTAAGGTGTCATAGCGTACCTTGTTTCCAGCGCCGCCACTTCAACAACGCTCGGCGTCTTTCCATGCGTCATCTGCAGGAGTGAGGCTTCAAAGTGAAGCAGGCCTCTGTTGTATGCCTTGCTTCCTGTAGTCTCCTCCTACCTACTTCCTTCCTCTGCGCCTGCTCCTCCTACCTACTTCCTGAGGAAGGGTTTAAAGGACAGCCTGACTCAGTTGCCCTTGTGCTGTTGTTTAAAGCAGTTCTATTACCTCGGGCTCAGTGTATGACCTGGCTTGTCTTCCATCCAACCTGGTGCTGACCTGTGGCTCTATCTGACTATTCTTTTGTCTATCCCTATAGTGGACACCCAACCTGGTGCAGACCTTTGGCTCTGGCTGACTACCTGAACTGTGTATGACCTGGCTTGTCTGACTACCCTCTCTGGTGCTGACTTGTGGCTCTGTCTGACTATTCATACATTTGTCCCTTGTACCTAGCAGACACCCATTTCCCTATACTGATTGCAGGCGTGAGTCAGAAATCACCCCATACTGACGGCAGGCATGAGTCAGTATTCTCGCTACGTCAGATCAAGATCCTATGTTCCTGTTCCTGGCTCCTGCAGAGACTACCAGTGGCTGAGGCCTAGTCTCCAGCAGTGTGGTCAAGCGTGGCAGCCTACTATTCCTGATAGCAGTGCTTGCTGGCTTGTAATCCTCTGCTTGTTCCTGTTGTATTACTTGTGTACTACCTCTCTTATATATTAATAAATTGCATTTAACTATACCGTACTGACTCCTGAACATCTTTGGGGAACCGTGACAGTATGCAAGGGCCATGAGTTCAGATGGTGATAGTAATGCAGCTTTTCAAGGTATCCTTGAAAGGATGGAGACACTGAGTCAACGACTTGATTAGTTGTCTTTGGCCATGCAGACGGTTTCACAGTGCACTGCTAAGCTCAAACAAATTTGTACCCAACTGGTGGCCCCCCCGAGACCTCCCAGGCACCAGAGGTTCCAACCTCTCCAGACGCAAGCATGGCCAAGAGGTTGACGGGTTCCGATCAGCTCCCACAGCGGTATGGTGGGGATCCAGATGGTTGCCGTGGCTTCCTTAACCAGCTGGGCATATATTTCGAGTTGATACCGTATGCCTTTCCCAATGAGCGCAGTAAAGTTGGTTTTCTTATATCCCTCCTCAAGGGCAGGGTGCTGGCATGGGCCAATCCACTATGGGAAACAATAAACCTATTGTTCACAATTTCACAGAATTTGGGAAACTGTTTAAGCAAGTCTTTGATAGGCCAGGCCGCATGGTCTTGGCCTCCAAGCACCTTATGACCCTTCGGCAGGGTACTAGCACGGTGGCCGACTATGCGATAGAGTTTTGTACACGGGCAGCCGAAGTCGACTGGAATAACGAGGCCCTGATGGCTCTTTTTTTCAAGGGCTCTGTGACACAATGAAAGATGAGATTGCGGCTCGCGATCTACCTAACGATTTGGACAGGCTGATTGAATTTTGTATTCTGGTGGGTACCAGAATCAGAGAACGAATCTCTTTTAAGGAGTACCTGCGGAGCTCCTCAAGAAGAGTGCCTGCTCATTATTCTGGCCCACCCTATCCTCCCTCACCTCCCATGCCTCCGGGGCTTGATTCAGACGATACCAAACCTATGCAGGTGGATGCCATAGTCAGGGGGAGACCCTCGGTCCCTGAGAACCTGTGGAGGCCTCTAGGGGAGACATCTCCTCCCTCTTCTCCCATGCCTCCTGATCTTGTCTCAGAGGGTGGTGAACTACTGGGCTGCTGACTGCTTTATGGATGCGGAATTTGCAGCCAGTAAGAATATTCCATTGTTGCCTCTTGCTTCCCCGCTGGCTGTAAAATCCATTGATGGTAGACCATTACAGCCCTTACATATTACTCATGAGACCTCCTTGTTAACCCTGAGGGTGGGAGCCCTGCATACTGAAACCCTGAAGTTTCAGGTAATTAATTCTCCTCACTATGCCATGGTCCTGGGGTTTCCTGGGGTACAAAAACATAACTCCAGGATAGATTGGCACACTTGTGATGTTTTGGCCTGGTCCACACAATGCAAGAAGTCTTGTCTATCTTGTTCCATGAGAGTCACTCAAGCTTCGACTCCACTCCTTCCAGAGGAGTATACGTCATTTATAGACGTTTTCAGCTAAAGTCAGGCCGAGGTCCTACCCCCTCATGGGCCGTATGGTTGTTCTTTGGAATTGTTGCCTGGCACTACACCTCCAAGAGGCCGTATCTACCCCTTGTCTGTGGAGGAAAATAAGGCCATGGAGGAATATGTGTCTGATGCGCTGGCCAGAGGCATCATTCGTAAATCCACATCCCCCGCTGGTGCTGGATTCTTTTTTTCAAGAAAAAGGACGGAAAGCTACGTCCATACATTGACTTTCGTGGTTTAAACAAACTGTTGGTTAAGAATGCTTATCTTATCCCCCTGATTACTGAACTCTTTGACCGTGTCAAAGGATCGAAAATATTCACGAAACTCGATCTGAGAGCCGCGTACAACTTGGTGTGGATTAAAGAAGAGCATGAGTGGAAGACAGAGTTCAATACCCAGAGTGGGCACTATGAATACTTGGTCATGCCCTTCGGGTTGTGTAACGCTCCAGCTGTCGTACAGGAGTTCATAAATGATGTTTAACAAGAACTCCTTCAAAGTTGCATGGTTGTGTATTTGGATGACATCCTCATTCACTCTCCTACATTGGAGACTCATCAGTCAGATGTATCCAAAGTCCTGAGCCTATTACGTGAGAACAAGTTGTTTTATAAACTTGAAAAATGTGAATTTCACAAATCTCAAGTAACATTCCTGGGCTATATCATTTCCGCTTCCGGGTTAGCCATGGACCCTCAGAAATTGTCCGTAGTAGTAAATTGGCCGTGTCCTATAGGACTCAAAGCAATCCAAAGATTTCTGGGATTCGCGAATTACTACTGAAAATTCATTAAGAATTTCTCTACTATTGTAAAACCCCTGACTGACATGACTTGCAAGGGGGCCAAAACCTCGGAATGGTCACAACCTGCTATTATGGCTTTTGAAAGTCTCAAGGCAATCTTCTCTGCAGCTCCAAACCCTCCCTACCCTTTATCCTGGAGGTGGATGCATCCGAAATCGGAGTGGGCGCTCTGTTGTCCCAGCACTCAGCTCCTGGTGAGGCCTTACGACCGTGTGGGTTCTTCTCTAGAAAACTGCCCAAAGCTGAAATGCTTTACCAAGTTGGGGACAGAGAATTACTGGCAATTATTCTGGCCTTGAAAGAATGGAGGCATATGCTGGAGGGCACAAAATCTTCTATCTTGATTTTGACAGACCACAAGAACCTTTGAAGCCAAACGCTTGTCTTCCAGGCAGGCCAGGTGGGCACTGTTTCTGTCTTACTTAATTTTGTGGTTTCCTATCTTCCTGGCTCAAAAAATGTGAGGGCAGACGCGTTGCCTCGCAAGTTTTGTAGCCCATCCAGGGAAGAGGTTCCACCTTCTCCGATCATTCCGGCTGATCGTATCCTTGCTACGATTCGTACCTGTATTACTTCTCCTCTAGGAGAGGAGATTCTAGCAGCCCAAGACTCTGCTCCAATGGAGAAAACTGACAGTCATTGCTTTGTTCCAGCGCAGTTGCGCATTAAGCTGTTGGAGACATATCATGCCTCAAAAGTTGCTGGTCACATTGGTCGAGACCAATTGATATGGTCCTTGTCACAAGTATTTTGGTGGCCTAGTCTCCGGGCCGACTGTACTGCTTTCACGGCTGCATGTACGACTTGTGCTCAAAACAAGTCGCCTAGACACCTGCCAGTTGGCTTGCTTCAGGCAGTGGCCAATGGGGAATGCCCCTGGTCACATCTATCCATTGACTTTATGGTCGAACTCCCAAGTTCCATGGGTTGTACAGTCATTCTGTTGATTGTGGACAGATTTTCTAAGATGGCTCACTTTGTGCCACTTAAAGGTTTAACATCCACGCAGGAATTGGTGGTGGTATTCGCTATAGAGGTCTTCCGTCTCCATGGCATACCTAAAATAATTGTGTCCGATAGAGGAAGCCAATTTGTGTCCCGATTCTGGAGGTGTTTCTGTTCTCAAATGGGTATCCAACTGGCATTCTCCACCTCGTATCATCAGCAGTCCAACGGTGCGGCAGAAAGGTCAAACCAAGCCTTGGAACAGTTTCTCTTCTGCTATATGTCTGACCATCACAATAACTGGGCTACCCTGTTACCTTGGATGGAGTTTGCCCGGAATAGTGCTGTTAACTCTTCCATAAAGTGTTCCCATTCTTGGTTAATTATGGGTTCCAACCCTCGGCTCTCCCCGAGACCTTCCAAACACAAGAAATTCCATCTCTGGACGAGCATTTAAGGGTGCTCCGTTCCTCGTGGGAACGGGTACAAGATACCCTATGTGATTCCGTGCAACGACAAAAAAGGCAGGCTGACCGTAGGCGACTGCCGGCACCTACCTTCCAGGTAGGAGACAGAGTGTGGTTGTCTTCCTGTAACTTGCATCTCCAGGTTCCTTGTAACAAATTGGCTCCTCGATTTGTCGGTCCTTTCTGGGTGTTGTGCAAAATTAACCCGGTGGCTTATGCATTGGAACTTCCAGCCAATACGCGCATCCATAATGTCTTCCATGTCTCCCTGCTGAAGCCCTTGTTCTGTAACCGGTATACCTCTGCTCCTGTCCGTCCTGCTTCCGTGAGAGTTGCAGATCACGAGCAGTGGTGGACTGACAGCATCCAGGGCTCCTGGTCCAAAAAGAGTTCTGGGCCCCCTGCCCAATGACATCATTGTCACCCTCCCCATGACATAATTAGCCCCTCCCCATGACATCATATGCCCCACCTCCCACTATATCCTGGTGCTTGCGTTGTTGTTCAAAGCAGTTCTATTACCTTGGGTTCTGTGTATGACCTGGCTTGTCTTCCATCCAACCTAGGTCCCTTGTACCTAGCAGACACCCAATCTAGTGCGGACCTGGGGCTCTGGCAGACTAGCTCTGATACTGACTGCATGCGTGAGTCAGGTATCCATTTCCCTATACTGACTGCAGTTTTGAGTCAGAAATTACTCCATACTGATGGCAGGCGTGAGTCAGTATTCTCGCTACGTTGGATCAAGATCCTGTGTTTCTGTTCCTGCTCCTGTTTAAATTGCATTTAACTATATCGTTCTGACTCCTGAACATCTTTGGGGAACCGTGACAACATGTATCTCAGTCCCTAATTGGGTATAAGAAAAGATGGGATAAATGAATAAAACATAACCTTTATTACATACAACTAATAAAATAGCATATTTTCAAAATTATTATAAAATCAATACCCTGATCTAAATAGCCAAAGCAAACATATCTTTATCTTAAATGATAGCAGTTCAAAGCCGACTCTGCACCCTAACTGTGTTTTAATGAGGGCTACAAAAAGCCGACTCATGTCTTAAGTTAAAGGAGCAGTAAACAATTTTATGAAACGTATATGTTATAGAGCTTTTCCTGCTGAGTAAAACAAGGCCACTTCCATTGCTG
The DNA here is from genome assembly GCA_037306005.1 of Rhinophrynus dorsalis. NCBI lineage: Eukaryota > Metazoa > Chordata > Amphibia > Anura > Rhinophrynidae > Rhinophrynus > Rhinophrynus dorsalis. The sequence goes on along the minus strand of CM074719.1, from coordinate 470,486,175 downwards.
TCAGTTGTTTTATTCAAAAGTTATAAAAGTTCAAATAATCAGGAAGTGAATTTACTGTGCTTTTACTTCCAGCTTGCCACTGTAAAAAAAGCTAAGAGAACAAAAGAAATATATCAAAAGAAGAGGTTAATGTGGAACGAAACTGACCTCTTGACACTGGTAATTACCCATCGTAGGCTTAATGAGGTTGATATTCAAATCAACTTAAATTCCTAAAGAGCAGCAAAATTGGCTTATGGGTAGTAAGCTTTATCTTAAAATGGCTAGGTGGCTTTCCAGTCATAACATAAGCCCTTGATATCGGAAGGGGGTCTGTCGAGGTAGCTCTAAGTAGAGTTCAAAGAAAGAAACATAGTAAGCCCCCTTGCACTCACTGGAATGCAACTGGTAGTAAGTTCCATAAACGCTCTATATTCCATCCAATTTGGTTGCCGTGGTTGCCTGCGACACCAAAAAAAGTCAGCACGTTAAGCACTAGTTAAAAAGACAGAATCTGAAGTAAAAGAAAAGAATTAATAAAGTGAAAGAATGAATGGAAATAAAGCTAAAAACTAACAAATAAGTAAAAGAAACAGCAGTAAACATCCTGATCTCTCTCTTTAAAAGAGAGGGGCAGAAAAGGAACATAAGTACATTCAAATGTATTAAAGTATATAAATATATAGAGTGCTAGTCTAGCCAAAATACCACAGTAAGAGAAATGTGGGGATCAGACACCCAGAGAGGGCAATATTCTAAGGATATGTGTACTCTGCATGCAAAAATGTAATGTCCTCTTCAGTCTTAAGGCTCCTATATATTGAACATTCCCCAATATCTTTTCAATACAACACCAGTCACACATTCATGTCAGTTTTTACAATTATTTCACATTTGATTATAATTTTATTTTAATATCATGTATTCTCATGTTCTAATTACATTTTTATGTTCTGTTACAACTTATTATTGTCACATTTACACAAACATATTCCTGTTTCAGTATTTAATTTGTAATACTTGTAATTATGAAACAACACAGATATTTGATTTATCTGTATGTATATTTTATGTTTACAATGTCTGAGTTTACCCATTTGTGTTATTTTGTGGTACTGACCCAAAGTGTGCTGGATGGTAATAGTTTGCCACATTGGATGTGGCGTGGGGTTCCCTTTGATACCTGTGAAGAAACACGAATATATGCTTATTACTACATATATTTCTGTATATATTTTAGTAATCTATGACATCCTTTGGGTTGTTATACAGTTTGTAACCATGGTTATGGCACATTACGTTATGTAGCGTATCCATTGCTTATTCTATCATGCCACCCATTGGTGATCTGCAGTTTCCAGTTATGCAATCTGTAACCATGGTTATTGCACATTATGTTATTTTTGTCATATTTACATCTATTGTACCGTGTCACCCCATTTGTGATTGTATTTGTATTTAAGCTTAGCATTTTTCCTCTTTTGGGTTGTTATACAGAACAATACCATGGTTACAGCACGTTGATTAGTGTATAGTATTGCCGTCCCATTGGTTATTTCACTCGCTATGTAATGCTAGCTTCTTCCTTTTTGGTTAAGGGCAATCAGAGTATATGCCCATTGCTTGCTCATTGAGCACTGGCATGCTATTACACCATTACAGTCAGTCCCTTTACAATTTGAGGCCTCTATGGTGGTTATTGGTCAATTAGATTCTGTATATTTATATACTTTTAATGTAACACTTACATGCCGACTTTTGTCTGCGCTGTTGTGTCACATTTTAAATCAAGAACCCTACTGGACTGACAGTTTTGATGTCATTGGAGGTTCGATTGCCTCTCCAATGGGGTCACTGAATGCTTGGACATCTCTCCAATCAGATTTTAAAGATGGATATTTAAATCTTGAATGTACAGCAGTAAGATGTTTGTATGCTGTCCCAACCAATTTTATCTTTGATAAAGCTGCTCTTGGCCGTGAAACGCTTAAGATTTGATTGGGGTTTATATATATTTTAACTTTAATTTGTATTAATAATATATTTTTTTCAAGGGATTTTTAATACTTCAACATAACCGCTGGATGTCAGATAGTTCTCCAGTGCCTATTTGTCCTATCTTGAATCACTGGGACACCTGACCACTCTTTTTGTGAGTATGTGTATATATATTTTTTATCTCCCTGTGGTGATTTATATGATTAGGTACACTACTGAATGCTTTCAGTGTGTTTTTTCTTGTTCCCATGTATATTATTACTTTGGGGAAAGTGTGAGCGGAGGAGCAGCCTGCAATTATAAGAAGCATCATCATTTGCTGTTTTGTGGCAGCAGTTATATAACCCCAGAGACCTACAAAGCAGGCTTACAATATTTTTTCTTGTGAGTACCCACGTATGGGGTGAAACTGTGGTGATAGCTATTAAAATATTTATGAATCTACACTAGGGGCAACCCTGTGTTTGTTTTACCTTGCCTCGTCTGTTTTCTACAGTATATACTATACCAGGTTATGCTCAGCTCAACTAAGCAGAACAAGGTAAGATTTACTTACTGATATTTATTTTTCTTTTGTGTCCACTTCCCAGCTGGACCAATCAAAACTAGGCATTTCTGAGAAATATCTATCGGATTCTGTGTAATATTCCACGGTTGAATACTCGACATCCAGAGGTTACGATGAAATAGAACAAAAAATTCCTTGATGGGGTTTATCTAGATCATTAAAAATAAAATATAATAAATTGTTACGGAAACCAAGGATGCAGTGTAGTCCTTGGATGTTGTACTTGGCTTCTCTCTCCTTGATGCAGCTACAGATGGGTATCCATGCCGATCCTGAAAAAGCAGAGTTCCTGGGAATGGGACTCAAAGGGGATTCTTCAAACCATTCCTGGCGTAAAACACGCCACACAGTTTAAATTTCCAAAAGAAGACATTTTATTTGGGGATAGTTTTAGTGAAGAACCACAAAGGGACAAAGGAACATAATTCAATCTTGCCACTCTGCTATCCAGACAATGAGCATCGGAGCGACAACGGACAACAGTGTGGATGCCAATCCAGGCCTGGGTGCCAATGTATATATTTTTTTATTAAATTTCCCTGGCCCGACAAACTAATTAAAACTTGTCACGCTGGTCCCTTAACCACTACAGTGAGTGGGGTATGGGGAGTTCTGTAAGGACCACTGGTCATGAAGGTGTTACCCTTAGAGGGCTTGCACACCCTATGTGTGTTTCTGTCTCTGCTCCAGATTTAAAGGCTAAAGAGAAAGAAGTCAAGTATGGATTTAGGATATATACAATTATGAAGCGTGCTGAAAAGTTTTATGACTACCTGTATACTCTGTATTTATTGGACCCATTAACTTCTGTAGTACAAGAACAACAGATAGGATTGGTGTACATACAAATTATGCTCTCAGGTTGTCCTGCTCTCTTTTCTTCTTTTCTAGTTATACTATAATAGGCTTCAAAGATGTTTTTGGGAGCACCACAAGGAAACTGCGGACTCTGAACATTACTTTTAGTATTCAATCCTTTTATTTTTTTTTATCACATTGGGACTATTTTTTACACATAATTACGTATATATACTTTTTCGTGGATTGAGGTTTTATTTTGAAAGGAGCGCACTATTCTATGTATGTTTGTATATTTGTACTTTATATCCTGTTTTACAATAGCAGCCCGATACAATAACACCTTCTCCATAGTATACAGTTGTGTGAGAAAGAAAGTACACCCTCTTTGAATTCTATGATTTTACAATTCAGGACGTAATAACAATCATCTGTTCCTTAGCATGTCTAAAAATTAGGCAAATACAGCTTCAGATGAACAACAACACATGACATATTGCACCGTATCATGATTTATTTAAAAAACATAAAGCCATGTATGAAAACCTAAGTACACCCTTACTGCTTTCAATGTATTAAGATGCTAAGTAGCAGACAGGTGCTGCTAATCAAATGCTTGATTATTTGATCACCAACAAGTGTGACCACCTCTATAAAAGCTGAAGTTTTAGCAGTTTGCTGGTCTGGAGCATTCAGGTGTGTGTTAACACAATGCGAAGGAGGAAAAACATAAGCAATGATATTAGAGAAGCAACTGTTGCTGTCCATCAATCTGGGAAGGGTTATAAGGCCATTTCCAAACAAATTAAAGTCCATCATTCTACAGTGAGAACGATTATTCAAAAGTAGAAAACATTCAAGACAGTTGCTAATCTTCCCAGGAGTGGACGTCCCAGCAAAGTCACCCCAAGGTCAGACCGTGCAATGCTCAGAGAAATGGCAAAAAACCCAAGAGTTACATCTCAGACTCTACGGGCCTCAGTTAGCATGTTAAATTTCATGACAGTACAATTAGAAAAAGACTGAACAAGTATGGTTTATTTGGAAGGGTTGCCAGGAGAAAGCCTCTTCTCTCTAAAAAGAACATGGCAGCATGGCTTAGGTTTGCAAAGTTGCATCTGAACAAACCACACGACTTCTGGAACAATGTCCTTTGGACAGATGAGACTAAAGTGGACATGTTTGGCCATAATGCACAGAGCCACGTTTGACGAAAACCAAACAGAGCATATTAACACAAACACCTAATACCAACTGTCAAGCACAGTAGTGGAGGGGTGATGATTTGGGCTTGTTTTGCAGCCACAGGACCTGGGAACCTTGCAATGATTGAGTCGACCATGAACTCCTCAAATGTGTGGCCATCTGTCTGACAGCTAAAGCTTGGCGAAACTGGCTCATACAACAGGACAATAATCCCAAGAACACCAGCAAATCTACAACAGAATGGCTGAAAAAGAAAAGAATCAAGGTGTTGCAATGGCCCAGTCAAAGTCCAGACCTCAACCCGATTGAAATGCTGTGGCGGGACCTTAAGAGAGCTGTGCATAAACAAATGCGAGATGTATATCATGAATTAAAATGGTAGGTTCCGAATCTATTTATATTATTATAATGTCAGCTTAATTATTTACCCTGAAGAAGCTGGAGGTTTTACCCACGAAACGCATAGGGACCCTTGTTTTAAGTTTTTAATTGCATATTAAATTTTTATATATATATCTATATCTTCTCCATTTGTACTCTGCACTTGTGCTCCATTTTTTATCATTTATATCTGTATCCAGAGGCGAGAGACATTCCTTTTGTGCTGATATTACACCACATGCCAGAGAGTGGGGTACTGGGAGTTTGGTAGGGGCTATTGGTGACAAAGGTGTTACCCTTTGAGGGCTTGTACTCCCTATGCGTGTTTCTATCTCTGCTCCAGATTTAAAAAACTAAAAAAACGAGTCAAATTCAGATTAAGGATATATATATATATTTATCCATCATGTTGAAAAGTTTGATGAATACCTGTATACTCTGTACGTATTGGGCCCATTAACTCTATCAGTGCTGTAAGTACATGAACAACAGATAAGATTGGTGTACATACAGATTTTGCTCTCAGGTTGTCCTGCGCTCTTTTCTTCTTTTATAGCTATACTATAATAAGCTTGGAAGGTGTTTTTGGGAGCTCTACGAGGAAGCTGTGGACTCTGAAAATTACTGTGGTATTCAATCCTTTTATTTTTTTTTTATCACTTTGGGACTATTTTTTACATATATATGTATATATATATATATATATATATTTATTGAGGTTTTATTTTGTGAAGGAAAGCATTGTTGTATGTATGTTTGTATAATGGGACAAGTGGCAACCCATCAATGAGCCACCTCCCTGTCGAAGCAACGTCATCATATGTATGGCATTGTTCGATAAGTGGCGACCAATCAATGAGACACCTACTTGTTGAGTACACATGCACAATAAATTAAACAGTGAACTGGAGGTGGCCAATCAGTGAGCCACCTACCTTTGAAAACATGGGGTAGGTAGGAAATCCGGCTACCTGGCTGCCATGGTGTATGGCAGCCTGGTGGTTTACACAAAGAGGAGGACACTTAAGGATCTGTCTTTAACACATTTTGGTCCGTAATGGCTGCAGGCCTGTTATATCACACCCCTTCCACGTTCCAAGCCAGCAGCAACAATTATTGATGGTGGCTTGTCAACAAGTGGGATCTTCCCCTCCCCACCCAGGTCTAGTTATACGTCCTCCTGCCAGACAGGCTGTTGGCATTCCTGTTGTCCCAGCCAGTAAAATGAAAAGGTTATAGCATAAGTCTCCAGTGCAACAAGTTGTCGCAGACTCTCAGTAAAGAAACACACAAAGCAGTACAAGTGAATTTAAACCAGTTTATTAAGCAACAGATAAGAATACTAATAGTAATAATGAACACTTCCTCAGTCAGAGGGTAGATAGACGTGAGGACAGTGTCTAGTGCACTACCCAGGAGCTGACACTGAACCACCGTAAGTCTATGGTACTGAGTCTTAGAACCAGACTTGGCTCTACCACAACAGGAAGGAATGATAAGACTAGTACAGGAGCGTGCCCAGCGGAGGCACACAGCGTGAATAGACCACCAATACCAATAACATAACTGGTAGCACCACTCGAGGCAGCAGAGTAGGTGCTTAGATAGATGCTGCCAGATAGGAACGCACGACTGAAGCAAGGAGCGAGACAAGCTGCACTCTATCTTACCGAAGGCAACTAGGAGGCTGTGAGTAGGTTGCACCGCAATTGCAAAGCCAGGCAACAGGTAAGCGTAAGAGGCGAGTGCCCAGGATCAAGACTAAGTTGCACTAGCTGCCTGGAGGCAAACGGAAGGCACCAAGCGGAGGCAACCTGCAAGCGACCAGCTGGTGGCTGAGCTAGTAGTTAAAGGGAAGGAGGACTTTAGACAGAAAAAAATCAAGCTTTTCTATGGTATATTTTTTCAGCCTGCACAGCATAAACAAGAATATAAATGATAGTGTATTACGCATGTCATGTGCTTCTTCACAGTCCTCTACTTCTTCCCTAACTTTCCACCAGCTTCATCCTATGTTGAGCCTAAATGGGTAAACAAATTATCCCAGTCAGTCTTGGCTGATCCAGAATTCAATAAGGTACTAACCCTTTGAGTGCCAGAGGGATACGCAACACATTGCTTACCCCTCTGGCACTGAAAAGGTTAAGCAAAGTTATCTAATCAACTTACCTAGTCTTCTGGAAAAGAGACTCATCATCAACCTTAGATAATGACACTGCTTTAGCCCAGCTCCTCAAAAGAGAAAGATGAAGCCTTGGATGAATCTAAAGAGGAAGAGTATTTTTCAGTTGATACAAAACCACTGATTATACGTAATACAGTAATACTGTTATGATGGGACTGACTGAAACAATTTTAGAAATTCTCCGATGGGTAAATTAATTAAATTCAAATTCCTTTTGCTGGCTTGATAACTAGCCTTCCTGTGTGAATGACTGAGGAAATGTGCGGCCACATACAGCTCTGTATTGTTATGTTTTGAGACTCACTTGTCCATGATGCTAAATAATGGTGCCATAAGTCACTGCAGTTATTTCCCCAAATTTGCGGGCACATACTATAATACTTATAAATAAAAAAGAAAGCAAAAAATACGGTAAAGTTCACTCATGTAGATTCGTTTTTCACATATGTACAAAATTCCAGCGCCTATTAACACAAGCCATGGGGGATCTGCGTTACTCGGCACCATACATTCTATTAATTGGTGCAAAAAAAGCCTGCAAGATATGCTTCAGCTGTCATGTATGTAAGACACGAGATTCCCCTGTATGAAGAAGTACAAATGTTAGTCATGTGACTGACATCCCCTCCCACTCTCACCAGGAAACTTTGAGCCCCCACCAGCACAGTCACGCTAATATGGTGTGCCGGGCGCGAGCCCGGAAGATGTGACGTCTTTAACAGAATGATGCTCATCATACTATAGTGATAACCAACTACTACATGAATGTGTTTAACCAAATCCGTAATATATCATGGGAGAAACCACTGTTTAAGGAGCAGGTTGTCAATTGTTTTTCTACACCATCTGATACAACAGAGAGTGATGGGAGTTGTAGTTAACCATTTGAGTCACAATGGCATTTACACACATATTCGTCCTCTAAGTATTTAGGTAACTGCTGGAAATAATTTGCTTACTGTATGTATGCATTACACCACAGATGCAAAGGAGTTTGGATTTTCGCCATTATACCATTAATAGGTAGGTGAATAGCTGGGATGTTGCTAACGTAATAATAATACTGCAGTTACCCGCCAAGTCACCAGAGTATTTATCCATGTTAATCACACAGGGGTGCAATCATTTTAGTAGGAAAACGACATTAACACATCGACATGCGTTGATTAAACATTTAGCCGCAGAGAAGTCCGCGGGTAGCCGTTAAGATTACATTGGTATTAATTAGATTCGTTACTTGTTTTTGTAAATTGGTTGTGTGTTGCGCATTCATTACATGCATTGTAGCAGATGATAAACCAGATCACTATATGTTACATGGTCAATAATATATAGACGAGGCGAATTAGCTATCTGAAGCGATAGCATCCATTCATAGCAGGAAAGGCGCAATAATTATTAACCTGACTCGAATGGTCGCTTTTTACTGGTCTCACTGCGTCATTTTCCAATGGGTTGGGTTCCTTTAGCACGGAAATTATTACTCGCGCCGCAATGTTGTTTCTTAGTTGCTGCATCATATAGAATAGTATTTGTTATTTTGATTATGGGCGAACGGTGTCTGGTAGATTATTGTTATTATGGTGTTCAGATACCGATTTGCGGTTACGCCTCGACAAGATCAGTATTGTGTCAACAGTAATTCTCGAGGTACATTAACGGTGCAGGGTTTCAGTTATCCCCGCATAAACGAGTAAGCAGTGGTTCCGTCACTGCAATTGAATACATATGTAATCAGATACTCCGAAAACCTGATTTTGATGCACCCTGAGGACCGAAAAGAACAGTCATAGTATCACATACTTTGTTGAAGGAAAACCTTGTTGTGTATGATACTGTTGAGTTTTATACTCGACATGCATCTAATATATTCTGGAAGAGTACTTTCCGCATTTTTAACCAATTGGATGCTAAATAAAGCGCATCATGTAACATCCAATGAGATAATGGCTGCGGAGAAAGATGGAGCCGCCATTTTGTGCATGAGGCGTTGAGGACCAGTAGCTCCCGCCTCCTATATTCGTACATCTCACCCTTGCATTTCAGCCATTCAAGACTAAGCCGCATCTTTATTAGCATAATATAGGCCTGGCGTCACCGCCTCTACACTATAAAAACTGGTCTCCGGAACTAGGGTTTCTTATTCTGTTACTTACATCCACTCTTAGCTGTCGGATAAAGTAACCTATTTTATTATTTTTAATTTATTTCTCTTCATCCTTCGTCGACTTCCGATTATTAACCATGGTAAGTAAATACCACACTTTAACGAAACTGGTTTATTAAATTGCGTGCTGGGTAGCGATCGACGGGGGCAAGTGTTAATGTGGTTATACCATTCTAGTCGCTATACTGAAGCGCTCTAGAACGCCTTCCTTATTAGTGTTAAAACTACCTCTCTGCGCCGCCCCCCGGGTTAAAATGTCGTTAGATGGATGCGTGGGACTGTATCACCGCGTTGGGTACCTCTAGCACTCAAATGGTTAAAGGAACCTTCTGCTGTGCTGCAGTTCCCACCATCCTTAGATCAGTTAACTGACGATGTGGGCTGAAGCCGCAGACTGCTAGTTATAATTTGCTATTAAGTATGTTAAATACTGCATCCAATTAACATTTGCAGTACTAGGTGGCTAAATGGTAGTGCTTTGTGGAATTGACGGCGCAGTCACGTATCTTCCCGCGCTCAGTCCTTGGTGTGTGAGCGCGCGCGGTGTTTCCACACCCACATTATTCTAGTTTGCTTTTATTCCTCCTCTTCTTCTATGTTTATAATTGTGAGGACATATAACTTTTACCAGTGGCCTAAATATGTATCCACTCAAACCATATAATGCTAGGGTCTCAAACTAATTTGGTTTTTGTTTCATATCTGGTGTAACGTTAGGATTTGGGGGGGGCGACCGTTCCTACCTTTGGCTCCAGTAGTATTAAGGTGAGAACGTGGAAACATCGCTAAAAAAACTGACTTAGGTTGCAGTGGTAATATTTAGCTCTGAGTTGGAAACCTTTTTGGCACATAAAAGAACACTAAGACGAAGTACAATTAATTACCTAAAACTCTATCTATACTTTGTAACCACTAACGTACTCCTGATACGCTGGACTGATCGATGCTGTTACCCTAAGAATAGAAGTACACTCAACGGGAGCTGAGAGTGACATCCCAAGCCCACATAGAATTGATGCTCTTGCACAGAAATACAGCAGACCTTCTGATCTGCGCAAGCGCACTGGATCTATGGAGGCTTAAGATTTCAGTTTTATCTCCTGATGAGCTAATTCTAGATTAGGGATGTGGATTGTTCTCTTCCCTAGCTTCGGTAAGCGCAACGGGATTGTTGAGTCAATCCTATATTAACCCTTGAACTACAGGAACAGACTAACATTAGTCAAGGGCACATATCCGGTTAAAATTTAGCATTTTAGGGCTTACTATTCCTTTAATGGAGGGTAATAAACTCTACCATGACGAGAATCCCATATCTGGTTGGGTGTGATGAGCTAACTAAGCATAGCGATGGGATAAAGTCTTCCTTGGCGCTCACATTCTAGAATAATGGAAACGAAGTGGCTACTTGCCAAGTAATAGTGTGATTTATAAAGGAAATCTAAGACCATATTTGAGTGGTGGAGCAGTATGCATTGCACCCCTCTACATTCTGGGGTCTAAAGGCCCTGCTTAAAGGGATAGTAATACTTCATTTTAACTTTATTTTATTTTGTAGGCATTAAAAAAACATTTAGAATGATATAAGTCTTATCTCTGAAACCTTTATGGTTTAAGAGATATTCACAAACAAAGTATCCCCCCCTGTTCAACCAGATAAGAAGGGAGATGCCCAGGTAGACTGCAGAGAGGGACAATCTTCAATTAAGATAATGGAAAAAGCTGAAAAACTTTTCAAGGGGGGGAAGGGCTTTCATTGTTTTCATACAAAGAAAATTGTCCCCTTCTGTTATCTGTACTGTCATACAACCAGACTCACATCTGAGAAGAGATGGCTTACACTAGGAAAAAGGGGCGGGGAGGGGAACTTTGCTTGTGAATATCTCATAAACCATAAAGGTTTGAGAGAAAAGACTTATATCATTCTTCATGTTTTTTTAATGCCTACAAAATAAAATAAAGTTAAAACGAAGTGTTACAATCCCTTTAAAGCAATGGGGAAATTATTTTTATACTATAATAGTTTGTGGATAAGCTGTATAATTGCAAGTGTTCATTCATAGCACGATTGCATGTTTACAGTATGAATTTGTAATTCACAGGGTGGGTTACATGGATTTACTGTACATACAAATACAATCCAATTGCAACAGTCTCAAGCATGTATATGTGAGCTTGTCATGTTTTGCTCTTTAAGCTGAGTGGCTAAATGGGGGAAGGGGGGCTGCATATTTAGCTATTGTGCTATTGTCAGTGAGTGAAAGGGTGGGCCATGGACATACATTTTCTGTTGACCAGATTCTGCCCTGTTAGTTGCATGAGAATGAAATATGCCCACAAGCCTTGTACATTTTCTTGCAGGTTAAATGGGGTTTAGTGTAGAAAGTAATTTTTGTGATGATTCTTTCTCTAATATACACTTGTCAAAGAAAAGCACCCAAAGATTGATACTTTTGATGTACTCTGTATGCAGGATTATATATGGGTTTCTGCCCAATGAATCCCTTTTTAAAACCAAATGCATATTTAGAAAGTGACTGGTATGTGGTGACAAAATCAGTCTGGTAGCACTCACTGTAGCCCTGCAACATTCTTTGCTCACTGGTATTTTATTTAAAGCCTTTTTGTGGTAACCCTACATGCAAGATACCCTGCTCAGTGATGCAGAACAACTGTTTAACAGCTAATGAGCAATTGTCCTCTCAGATTTTATAAAATGTATGTAATGCCTGCGGAAATCTGTGGAATGATATTTTTAGAAGACATAAGGCAGCCTAGACACCAGCTGCTGGGTGGGGCAAGCTAGCAGTGTAAATCTATTTCTTAAGAAGAAATCAATCTTCAGATATAATCCTTTGATTTGAAAGCATCATGCAGATGTTCCTTTTCATGGCCTGCACATGAAGTGTGGGGGTGGTAATGGCTGCAGTCTTCTGTCTGCAAACGTGGAAGTACTGTCAGCTGATACCAGTGGGTGTGATTCATAGAATTCTTCATAGCTTGCTGACATGAGAACCTTCACAAGGCACAAAAACACTTGTATTGCAAAGTATCATGTTGTAGATAACTTGCTACATAAGAGTTGAAGCTGAACTGTGACCTTAACCCCTTAAGGACCGGACATTATGGGACATTTCCGTCCCATAACGTCCGCATAGGGGCACGTTGACGGGCCGGTACACGTGACCTGTCACGTGTATCGGCGCGTCATTATGGGGCTTGAAATAGATCGCTCCGATCTTGGAGCGGTCTATTTCATGCCCCATTTTTACTTACAGCGCTCCCGGAAGAGCGCTGTAAGTAAAATGTACGTGACGTACCAGGACCGTCAAGGGTCTTTCAAGAAAGTTTACCCTTGACGGTCCTGGTACGTCAAGGGTCCCTAAGGGGTTAAAGGGATAGTAATACTTCGTTTTAACTTTATTTTATTTTGTAGGCATTAAAAAAACATGAAGAATGATATGTCTTATCTCTGAAACCTTTATGGTTTAAGAGATATTCACAAACAAAGTATCCCCCCCTGTTCAACCATATCAGAAGGGAGATGCCCAGGTAGACTGCAGAGAGTGACAATCTTCAATTAAGATAACGGAAAAAGCTGAAAAACTTGTCAAGGGGGGAAGGGCTTTCATTGTTTTCATACAAAGAAAATTGTCCCCTTCTGTTATCTGTCCTGTCATACAACCAGACTCACATCTGAGAAGAGATGGCTTACACTAGGTAAAAGGGGCGGGGAGGGGAACTTTGCTTGTTAATATCTCATAAACCATAAAGGTTTGAGAGAAAAGACTTATATCATTCTTCATGTTTTTTTAATGCCTACAAAATAAAATAAAGTTAAAATAATTTTTTTGGGTGACAGGTTCACTTTAAGTATATTGGAGTGATATGTGCATGTGTGCCCCCCCCCCCCCCACCACCCTCTTCCTTCCTACTCCTGACTAATGCCACTTTTTTTTTTTTTTTTTTTTTTTCTCCCCCCTATGCAGCGTGAGTGCATCTCTATCCATGTTGGTCAGGCTGGTGTGCAGATCGGCAATGCCTGCTGGGAACTGTACTGCTTGGAGCATGGCATCCAGCCTGATGGACAAATGCCCAGTGACAAGACCATTGGAGGAGGGGATGATTCCTTTAACACTTTCTTCAGTGAAACTGGAGCAGGGAAGCATGTCCCAAGGGCTGTGTTTGTAGATCTGGAGCCAACTGTCATTGGTAAGGCCCTGTGTGAACTACAGTGTGTTTTGTGACTATTAGTCTTTGTTCAGGATTTGATGTTAAGAAACAACATTGTGTGCGCTAAATGCAGATTTAACTGCTCTTTGCAGATGAAGTGCGTACTGGAACATACCGACAACTATTCCACCCAGAGCAGCTTATAACTGGTAAAGAAGATGCTGCTAATAATTATGCTCGTGGGCATTATACTATCGGCAAGGAAATTATTGACCTGGTATTAGACAGAATCCGCAAACTGGTAAGTATATTGGTGCCTTAATAGACAAAGTATTTCTTAACCCTTTGAGCGCAAGAGGAGTATGCAACTTGTGTACCCCTCTGCCACTCAAAGGGATAAGAAAATACATCTGTTATGTTAAATTATCTTTAACCCCTTAAGGATGGTTGATCGTGCATACAGCCATCACTTAAAGACCACAGACTTTTTTAAAATAAAGCTTCCGGTTCAGGGTTGCCTGAATTCCATGACAGGCCTGGCATGTCATAGGTCCTTATTTTTCTGCCCCACTAGAGGATACTTGGTGTACAACCCATTCAAAAGTGGTCCTCACTTGCCTAAGTTACATTATAATAATAGTCTGTGTGTGTGTGTGTGTGTATATATATATATATATATATATATCAGATTTTTTTTTTTATTTTTAAATGCGCTTCTTTTAATTTTCACAGGCTGACCAGTGCACAGGTCTTCAGGGTTTCCTGGTTTTCCATAGCTTTGGTGGTGGTACTGGCTCTGGTTTCACCTCCCTGCTGATGGAACGTCTCTCTGTTGATTATGGCAAGAAGTCCAAGCTGGAGTTCTCAATCTATCCAGCTCCTCAGGTCTCAACAGCTGTAGTTGAACCCTACAACTCTATCCTTACCACTCACACCACCCTAGAACATTCAGACTGTGCTTTTATGGTAGACAATGAGGCCATCTATGACATCTGTCGCAGAAACCTAGATATTGAGCGCCCAACCTACACCAACCTGAACCGCCTTATCAGTCAGATAGTGTCCTCCATCACAGCCTCTCTCCGATTTGATGGAGCCCTGAACGTAGATCTAACAGAGTTCCAGACCAACTTGGTGCCCTATCCCCGTATTCACTTCCCTCTTGCCACCTACGCCCCAGTAATCTCTGCAGAGAAAGCTTATCATGAGCAGCTTTCTGTTGCTGAAATTACAAATGCCTGCTTTGAGCCAGCTAACCAGATGGTGAAATGTGACCCACGCCATGGTAAATACATGGCTTGTTGTCTGTTGTATCGTGGCGATGTGGTGCCAAAAGATGTAAATGCAGCTATTGCCACCATCAAGACCAAGCGTAGTATCCAGTTTGTGGACTGGTGTCCAACTGGCTTCAAAGTAGGTATCAACTATCAGCCCCCAACTGTGGTTCCAGGAGGAGACCTAGCCAAGGTACAGCGTGCTGTGTGTATGCTTAGCAATACTACTGCTATTGCTGAGGCCTGGGCTCGCCTTGACCACAAGTTTGATCTTATGTATGCCAAGCGTGCTTTTGTACACTGGTATGTAGGTGAGGGTATGGAGGAGGGAGAGTTCTCTGAGGCTAGAGAGGACATGGCTGCCCTGGAGAAGGATTATGAGGAGGTTGGTGTGGATTCTGTGGAAGGAGAGGGCGAAGAGGAGGGTGAAGAGTATTAAACAAGACCTTTCAAGCAAAACGTCTAATGTGTGTTGTCAATCAGACTTCAGCTCCACCCCTAAGCTTGTTTTGTTTCTTTTAAGTTGACCAAAAGCCAAACTGAAAAGACCGCAAAGAATGACCATCTATTTTATGTTAACTGAAAAATGTGACCACGTCATTGTTGCATAAGTATACAGTACAATAAGGTCTGGAATAAAAGAGAAAAAAAAGTTGTGTGTGTCTTTTCCCCTTTGTACAAAAATCTGATGGGTGCGGTGATCTATTATCTTTTGATAAGCATTAGCGACTCTTACCACCCAATTTAATGTTTGAAAGCACATATAAAATGGCTTATATGTTGTGTTAGCCATTTTAGCATTTAGAAAACTAGTTTTAGATTTATGCAATGTAGGCACTTCCTGTCTTTGCTCTTAACCACCTCCACTGCACCAATCCATTGCCTGCCTTCCCCAGCACTAATAGGGTTTTGGCAATGAGTGGAGGAGTTAAGGATAGGAAGGGCCTGCAAGTCAAGCCTTCAACGCATAGTAATGTTAAACCCTACATCTTAAATGAGCAGTAAACTTTTTTTCATATAAAAAAATATGGAGAATTTCCTGCTGAATAAATCAAGGGTACTCCCATCGCTGTCAGATGTTTTATTCAAAATTTATAGCAGTTTAACCAGGAAGTGAATTTACTGTGTTTACTTACTGATCGTTCTGACAGGCAGTTTCTATCACATTCTATGGAGAACTGTATGTCTGACTTTCCTCTCCATTAGAATCTAACAGGAAATCTAATTCGAATTTGACCACTAGAGGGCACTGCTAATGTAAAAAAAAAAAAAAAAACATGGGTTTAAACTGTAATAACTCTGGAAATAAAAATCTCTCGGCAGTGGGAGTACCCTTATTTTACTATATAGGAAAATCCCTACAATATATATATTTTTCATAAAGTTTACTGCTCCTTTAAAGAATTGTATCCATAATATATATCCCACTGAGTAAAACACTATGGTGTTTTTATTCAAATATTGTAGCTAAAACTTTTTTGTTTTACCTTCCCTTTAATAGAATGTATAAACATTAAACTAGTTTTCTAAATAAAACTAACACTGCATACAGTGGGTTTTGGAAGGTAGCTTGCTGTCATGGAAATGGGGTGTGAAAGTGAAGTGTTAGTCTGATTTCATCATGTAGGAGATGGTGACCTAGGTTACACTGAGTCTTTTGAACAACAGATTACACTATTTGGTATGCAAGTCTCTTGAACCTGGTCTCTCCCCCCACCCCCCTCAAAATCACCTCTGCAGGCATCTCTTAGCAGATTTTAGAAGCTGGAAAAATGTAGAACGAATGATAGTACATAAGAATTTTATCACAAGCAATAATGCTTTTTGCCTTGTACTGTACTCATGTACATACAGGCTTTAAAATATGTATTTCTATCAAATTCTCCTTCTCAAACATATTCCTTGCCTGCATTAAAGGGAAATACTTGGATTGATCTCACACTTGTGAATTGAAATCGATGGGGAAAATATTTACATAATCAAGTAGTTCTCAATCTTCTGATGCTTAACGCCCCGCAGAACCTGCAACATGGAATTTTCACAGCACCCCTAACGTTTTATAGGACATTTTGTCATGGGCTTAATGAGGGATACAAATGCTTTTTTAATTATACAGTCTTATGACAACAAAATAAGCTTCTTGGGCATAATTTCCAAATTGTTACATCGGTAACTCAAGTTCCTGTTTTCTCTGTCTTTCTAGATGAGTGTGGCACCCTAAACTTGTGCCAAGGGCACAGTATAATGCTGTGGCACCCTGGTCAAGGACCACTGACCTAATCACTAGTTTATCATATGCAATGGAATTCAGCCCTATGTTCAAGTGCAGACTGGTCCAAGAAGAGTACTACTCATACTGTCCCTTCTACTTGGGTGATACCAACAGGGTGAAATTGGCTGGTCACGTTGACCGAGCTGAAGGGTTCATTGGTCAACTGTGGTGCATCTTCCACAGATGAGTATCATGCAAGATGAACACGGAAGTTGCTTAGGTGATTGTTGTACCAGCCTATATCAAGTGCTACATAGAAAAGAGTGCAACAAAGCTTCCTATGTGTACTAGACCTTAAGCTGCAAAGGTAGGGCCCTTGAGGTGCAGACACCTCTCTGTTTCAAATGACCCCATCTCAGGAAATGGCAAGTTGGCACTGTTATTACATTTTTAGATTTTATTTATTTATATAAATAAATCTTTAGTCTTAGACGTAGGGCTGTATAATCCACTATTAGGCAAGCTTCCATTAACTAGCTTCTCTGGAGTTGGATTCACCAGTTCACAAGTGTGTTTCTGGACAATTTTTCCAGTCTGTGCCTAACAATTTAACTCTGAAGTTCTTTATTTAAAATGGGTGTCTGAGGACTGGTAAGTTAACCACTTGAGTGCTATGATCCTATTTATGAAGTCCCTGCTATTACTTGACACTCACTGTGATATGGTGTTCTTACCTATTTTGCACTACTTATTTAGTATGGGTTTTAACACTATTGTACTTGAGCTGTTCTTGCAATGTTCCATCTTGGGTTTTGTCCTTCTTTTAGAACAGAGCCTTATTGCATTTGTCTTATTTCATTTTGATACGTATATTTCATTTATTTTTATTTTTTTTATTCATTTTCTTTACATTTGATTGGAAGCAGCCCCTTTAAAAACAAATGTTAGCATTGCAACCCTATTTATTAAATAGCAGTGTATGGAGAATCTTTACAGGGACGTATCTCTGTAGCTGTTTCACTTACAAGGGTCCAAGAGGGCTCAAATGAGTAGCTGGTCCTGCTCTATCACATGGTCAGCTTGGGGACAATGTTCAGACCACTTACATTTGCTGTGCATGGCTGGAGAACCATTGTATGCTGGGCATGTGCAATCTGTAACTAAATTCCTCAGAAACCCACATTTCCTAGGCTTTCTGGATTGTATAGGGATGGTGCTTTGGCTCTCATTGCATAAGTACACAGAGGCTAGTCTCTCCGCTCTACCTTGATGTCAGATAAGTTCATTTTGGGGTATTTATGTGCATTTTCTCATACTTTTCTACTATTTTGGGGGTTTTCTCTTGACATATCGGATACCAAGGAACATGTGGGAAAATCCTATGGATTCATGGGTCCCTTTAGCACACTGTTCCTCATGTCAAACTGGGCTTCTATGGGAATATTCAGGCATCCTCTGTCCCTCTCCCCTGGGTCTTCCACTGCTAAACGAACCAGTTTGGGATATCCTCTGTTGCTTCTATCCCTTCTGTTCAAGGGATCCTTCATTCTTGGTCTCCCACACCACCTGGCTGATACATTGACCCTGTCTAGGGGCCATTCTCGGTTGGGGATTCCTCTGCATAGGAGGTTGACACTGATGGGAAGGATATGGAGTCCAAGTTGTGCTTTGGAGGGTGCCTATGAGGAAGACTGCTGCCCCTTGACTGAGGGGCTCCCCAGTGTGCTATTACAGACTCTGCAGGTTTCTCTGATTCAGGGTCTTTCTCACTGGACGTCTTCCAATAGAGCAAAAAGGAATAGCCCACTTTTCCTCTCCATCACTTTCTGGTCCAGGCTTTCCTAAAAGAGCTGAAGAATACTGAGATCTCTTCTGTAACAAACGCATTTCTATCCTTTCGGCCAAGGCTTTATTGCAGTGGGCTTCTCCACCTTGCCTTGTTAATAACTGCCCTGCCTTTGGGAGATGGAATGGCCCTTAAGGATCAGTCTGATAAACTCTCTTAGATTTCTTATTGAAGGTGAATATTGGGGCCGCTCTGAAACGCATTATTGCTACGGCTTTCGGAGTGGACAGCTATCCAGTGCTCTCCATGGGGATGTTCCCAAAGAGGAACTATTAGTTATGCTGGTTTTGATGCCGCTAAGTGTTTTTTTTTTTTGTTTGTTTTTTTTGCCAAAGTCTCAGCCTTCTTGGTAGCCACTCTTTGAACTTTGTGGCTCAGGATTTGGCCGGCTGATAAAACGTACAAAAAAATCTGTGGTGTGTCTCTTCCCTTTGTAAGAAAACAGCTTTTTTGGACCTGACCTGGGTGAGGTCATTAGTGATGCTATTGGAGGCAAAAGCACAATCTTGCCTCAGATTTTACATAAAGGTGCCTTTTTATCCAAAGAAGACACATGGCTTTCATTACCCAGCTAAACTGGGGAGTCTAAGGTTCAATTCCCTCAGGCCTTTCAGACCAAACACGCCCCAAGGACTAAACATGCTTGGCAGAACAACAGGTCTGCTCAGAAGCCTAAGATTGACAAGCCCACCTCTGCATGACTTGAGGAGTCCTGACCACGTCTGCCTGTAGAGGGCCCCCCTCAATATTTTTCTAGACGTGGATGTCTTCAATGATGGACCAGTGCTTTTTTCGGGTTATTTCGAAAGGGTACCACATAGATTTCAAGTCACTTCCACCTCCACAGTTTCATTTTGTACAGAGTTCCTTGGATCTCCACTACACTTCATGTTCTAATTCATCTAGACCATCAGCGGTTTCTATATTTTGCCCTTGAGAGCTGTCACTACCAGTTCACTGCTCTTCCCTTTGGTCTAGAGTCTGCTCCGAAGATATTCACGAAGGTCATAGCTGATTTGGCAGCTCATGTCCATGCTCAGGGACTTTCTTTGACTCATTATTTAGATTACCTTTTTATGCAAGGCTCCTTTTTGGAGGCTTTTCTATGTTCACAGATTGAAGGCTGTTCACAACCTTGATGTCACGGATACCAAGGAATGGACAAGAGTTGGTACAGATTTGAAACACCACCTTTATTGAACAATTTAGATATTCAGTGGTAAACCCCACGGATACTTGATAGTGTAGAGAGTAAGCACAAAGCAAGCGGTTTCTACCAGAAATAGGAGGCTGCTTTTTAGTAGACTCAATGAAGGCAACTGTGCAATAACACCAGCTGGGGCTGGGACCCAGGAAAGTATCAAGTAAAGATTGTCATAAGGAGTATAGACTGACTCAGGCCTACAGTCAGAATCAGTCGGTAGTGCGGACAAGCCAGGGGTCAATACCAAAGCATGTAGTCAGCCAGAGCCGAAGGTCCAATACCAAGCAGGTAGTCAGACAAGCCACAACACTGGACACCGGGAGAGACAGCACAAGTTAGCACCAGGATGGATGGTGCTATTGCTAGAAGCCGTCTTCTCTCTTACTTATCCTACACAGAGGCTGACTCTCCTCTCCAGTTTAACCCTGTGCATGCCAGATAAGTACTGGGGTCTGTCTGGGGCTTTGCTTTAAACTGGGGATATTTTAACTAGTTTTATCTTGTTTTAGGCGACATCTCCTGGACGTGTGTGACCCTAAGGAACATATGGGGAACTCTCACCTCTATTAAAGTACATCTTATTTTAAAGTTCTATCTTAGTTAATGTTCCATTTATTTATTTATTTATTTATTTATTTTAATGTAACATAGTCAATGCCAATATTTTCCGTTTTAAAAATAATCTGGTGACGTCCGTCAAGGAAAGGCTGCAGTAGAGCTCTATTCCACAGCTTGTCAGTCTTCGCCTCTTGCCCAGTAGTGCCTCGTTCTCACCTCCTACTCTGATGGAGGCTTCCTCCATGTGAGCTGGAGTGCTGACATTGGCAAGAGAGCTCTCCAGCTCACATGGAGGAATCCTCCGTAATCGGAGGAGGTGGGAATGAGGCACTAATTGGGAGGGGAAGCCTGTCCTTGACTGACATCACTGGCTTATTTTTAAAAGGGAAAATCTCTGCATTGCCTGCATTACATTAAAAAAAAAATAAAGGATGGAACATTAACTAAGAACATAAAATAAGATGTACTAACAAAGGTCTAGCGCTCAAATAATTGTTTATAATCACAGGCACAGATGACAACCAGAACCAAAAATAACTTTAAAATAATTTTAATTGTTATTATTTTTGGTTCCGGTTGTCATCTGTGCCTGTGCATGTGATTATAAACAATGATTTGAGTGCTAGACCTTTGTTAGTATTGTTTATTTCTTGGCTTTTTAAAGTGGAGGTCAAGGTCAGGCATCAGTAGCATTGTCCCCTCAACTGTGCCTTACTTTCTGCGCCACCTTTCAGTTCCAGGGCCTTTGGGACATTTCCTGCATCCTGTAGGCCACACACATTTTCAGCATTTTTGCTGGCCATCTGTTTAGGCTTTATTTCTGCTAATAAATTTCAAGTTACGTATGAAAAACTATATATTGTTCAAAACGAACTGATCTTTTGTACTGTGAATTGCAAGAAGTGAATTTTGCATTGTGCAAAAGGCTATGATGTCAAAATAAAAAAGTGGAAAATTACTTATTTTGCTAAAATCACATACTATATATTAAAAACATTTACCTTGATTGTGAAAGTTTCAGTTATTTGAAAAAGCCCTGAATCCCCAATTACAAAAATGCCAAATTTGTATAGTTTTAACTATGTTCGTGGCCAGTGCAGAGTCGTACTTACCAGGAGCACAAAATTGTACTTTCAACTTTATGAACTATTATATGCATTCTAGTGGTTACATGGTAGAACTACTCTTTAAACAGCTGAATAACTACATGAAAATATATTTCTGGAAAGTAGATATCAAGTAAGGGGTCACTTGCCTTCCTACCCCTAGTCTGGTGTGCACAAATGTTTCCAGAAGCTAAATGAAACGACTCTTGAGCTACAACTCTGAATACTGAAATAGCACTCTCCATGGCCCAAAAACTATGAAGATTAATTGGAGCTGCTGTTTTTGTGAAATATTACAATCCCTTTAACATAACATAGGGGGTGCCAGAAGCACATAACTAACCTACCTGTATTTTTTTTTTATTATTTGCCTGTACTAAAATGTTGATAACAGGGGCGGACTGACCATTCGGTCACGGACCGAGGGCCTGTGACCGAAGGGGGCCCGCCGCCGCTTCCAGCGCTGCTCAGCAGCTCTCCAACAACGGCCGCCGGCACGCCGTTCTAGTAATACAGAGCGCTGGGAGATGACATCGTCTCCCAGCCTCTGCATTACTAGAGGCGCGCGGGACTTCGCACAGCATTAAGCCACGCCGCTAGACCACCAGGGACTGGAGGTAGGGGCAGTGTGGAGATGAAGGGGCATGGTGGAAGGGGCATTGTGGAGATTTCTGCAGGGGACCCAGACCTCTTTTTGGACCAGGGGCCCTGGGTCCTGTCAGTCCGCCCCGGTTGATAACTAATGAGGAAAGGAATGCACGGTATACCATTTTGGGAAGTAGACCTTCCCTGCATCAAATGAGGGGTCACTTGCCTTTCTACCCCTGGGCAGAAGTGCACAAATATTTAAAAAAAAAAAAATGTGGAGCTGTAGGAATAAATGCATGTTTCTTTGTTTTTTTCATTTCCACCACTTCTAAAGTATTTGAAAACCATAACATCTACTGTATTCAGTACCTGCTACCAACATGAGAAAAATGGTACCCCCTTTGGGTGGGTTAACATACAATATGGGGGTGCTAGGAACACTAACCTAAACCTAAGAATAAAAACAACAGTAATGTGACGCTGAATTCAAGATCCAATAGATCTGGCAAACTCAGTTGCTGCTACAGATATTATCCCCCTCTCATCAGAGGCAAAATAATTTGTACATGTAACCAGTCTGTATATCGAGTGCTACATGAGTTTGTATAAGAAAAGTAGGATCCTTTAAACTGTATAATGGTGAATAATGCAGTCGTATTTGTGCTCAATTAATCAAATACGCATGAAATTTACTGCATATATCTAACAAAAAAGAATGTAATCCCTTATCTGATCTAACAATGTCACATATTAAACGTATCTTACATAAGAGTTCATAATTAATCACAATGATATAGAGAAATTATATCACACAAATACCACAAAATATCACTCCAAATACAGGAAAATACAATGAAGACAATATCACCTAATACAGGAACATTTTTTATATACATAAATTCCTCACAGTGCGTTACACCAATGCCACCACAACCGAACTTGTCTTTTTTTTCTTCTTCATCATCAACTGTTTGTTGAATTTCAAATATAAACATGACGGTACTTATCTGGTATATTGTACATAATGACAATCAATAAGCATTGAGTAACAATAAAGAGACACCTAAAGTGGAGGGTGAGCCTGATGCCCGTGCATTGGGTACAGGCAAGTATTCCTCGTTCAGTAAGAAGCAGAGATGTTGTACACAGACTGAGTAGGAGCATGAGGTACCAAGAGAGGACATAAAGGATAGTACAAGGGAAATGATAGGGGGGGGTCGCCGAACATCCAGCCGAATGCTCAATGAGGCCACTTCATGCAAGATATAACCAGAATACCACATCAAACATATAAAACAACATTAGACACAAAAACAGATAAACATGTGCCTGCCCCATGGGAGACCAGTCCCCCCCACAGCCACGGACTCAGAAAATCAGGACAATGAGCCAGCCACTGCCTGATTTCCCCCCCACCCCTGTCCAAAAGACACGGAAGGGAGGAAGCAGCCTACACCTCCATCAAGTCCAAAAGGGACTCCAAGGCTGCATATGTCAACAGTCTCTCCCCCAGCTATGAAGTGTATAGAAAATAGCCTGTTGAGAAGGTGGTAAAGTGAGGATAAAAGGTTCCTACAAAGCAATGAAACAGGCGACCAACACCACCTTGTCAGAG
Source organism: Rhinophrynus dorsalis (assembly GCA_037306005.1). Taxonomy (NCBI): domain Eukaryota; kingdom Metazoa; phylum Chordata; class Amphibia; order Anura; family Rhinophrynidae; genus Rhinophrynus; species Rhinophrynus dorsalis. The sequence goes on along the minus strand of CM074719.1, from coordinate 470,462,317 downwards.
AGATCCAGTGGAGCCTAGTAAAGTGAGAGTTTAAGCGTCCATTGCCTAAGAAGGGGAGGGCGGGGGGGACAACCAACGTGCAAATATGCACTTCAAAGCCACCATAATAGCAAGATCCGTCAACTGGACCTGAATAGCTGTCAAGTGGGAGGAAGAATCATAAATTCCCAGAAGTAACGAAGTGGAGACTGAGTCAGCTAGTATTCCCATTTTAATCATCTTTTTTTCTTTTAACTAAATGGTTCAACACCATGGGATTTCCTAGGAGGACCTCCTACCAGCCTAATAAAAATGCTATGCCACTTGTGTGGGTTGACATACCATATTGGGTGCCAGAAGCATGGCTACAAATGGAACAAAGATACCCCCTAACAAAATCTAAATAAAAAAAGTATTGGAAACTCCCCAAAAAACCCTGTAAGTGCCACAAGGGATGCTTTATCATTCAGTTACTCTTGAACTACAACTCTGACAGTATTGAAATAACAGATGAAAGTTGGTACCGTGTTAGCCGTAGAAATACAGGAGGTAAGTATAGTTGTTGATACCTTTATTGGCTAACTAAGTAGATTTAGAATACAAGCTTTCAAGACCTTCGGTTTCTTCCTCAGGCACGTTATACAGATAAATATGAAAAAATCTCATACATACAAGTACACATTGCATTGCCTCAGAGGAAGACTGCAATTTACCACTGATCAAAGTATCTGGATCTGGGCTGTGTTCCCTTATCTGATTTCCATTCTAAACAATGCAATGTGTACTTGTATATAAGATATTTTTTTCATATTTATCTGTATAACATGCCTGGCTAAGAGATCTAAGGTCTTGAAGGCTTGCATTCAAAATCTGCTTAGTTAACCAATAAAGGTATCAACAACTATATTTGCCTCCAGTATTGAAATAACACTCTTCATGACCCAAATACTATGAAGATTAATTGGAGCTTCTTTTATTGTGAAACATTATTTTCCCTTTACGTTTTGACTGAAGTGTGCAAAGTTTGTGTGATCTTTCTGACGGTGTCATAACAGCCCTGAACCAGAATCCAAAACATAAAGATTTGGTGGAAGACTTGAAAAATTTAATTCTTTTCTGAAGGATTTCTTGCCTAAACTCAGTTCCATTAATCACCAGCTTCAAATAGAATGGACTGATCATAATCGACACAATGGTCATAATTACCAAACTAAGACATACTGCAACAGATCTTGTTTCAAGTCACTGAAGAATATGATCTTTCAATTTTTCCATCACCAGATGATTTCCTCATAGAGCAAGCCCATGAATTGCAAGAAGACATGAAATTTAGAACAGTACATTACCTTGAAACAATTTGCAGAGATTTGAAGAGGCAGATTTTTTCACAAACAATGTGTGTTTTGTGATATCTTCTTTTCAATATATCAACACTGATAATCTGAGCGCAATGCAAGTAAACTAACGTCATTCCCTGGAATATCAAGCTGCAATTGGAGTGACATAACATTTGCAATGATGAAACTTCACAGAGATGAACAAATGAAGATTCTGTTTTCTGACAAAAGATCTACGATTGAAAGTTTTTGGTTTGATGTGTAACGGCATGCAGACCACTATAAAGCCATTGTTCTTCTCACCATACTAATTTTGACCATATTTCCAACTACAGTCATGTGTGTGAAAGGACATTTAGTGTTCTTCATTATATGAAGAACAAATTCGGGAACAATAACTGATGAGAACCTGGAGGCAACAATTCAACTGGCACTAGAAGAGAGAAGGGTTAATCAGTTCCCCTTTGAAAAGCTCTTGTAAATTCAAGGTAAGGAACTCAAAGGGTTAAGCACATAAAGCATACGTAGAGTCAAAATAAGTGAAATTGCCCCTTTAACTGGTCAGCAAATAAAGCTACATTCTCAAACTATTGCTTTAAAAAAACATGGCATAACATGAATATGAAAGCTTTTAACCCTTAAAAGTGCCAGAAAGTTATCCAGTGCAATGCGTTAGATACCTTTCTGACACTCAGATGGTTAAAAACACTTATTTATTACAAAGTGACAGTTCCATTGTAAACCAATATTAAAGCAAATGCACTACAAAATGCCTTTTTAACCTACTGAATGCCAGTTGGCTTACAAGCCTGCCTCCTCGGTGCACCCCTGGAAACCACACTTTCAACTGTTTGATCAGGCAGAAACACCTGTTTAAATGAAATGACCCTTCTGATACATTTTCATTCTCTGTCAAGACCTCTGACCTTGACAGGTATTTCTGAAAGACTCACCTGGAAACTCAAAGAGCAATCAGTCAGTCATCCTCCACATTTATAACAATAACAGTTTTTATTTCACTTATATCACTGGGACAGATCCAGCAATGTGCAGCTCCTGGCATGATTAATAAAAAAGGTATATGCTGAGTGTACTGTGTGTGTGTCTCACTCAGGTTCAGCACTCACTGTCACTCAGCCTAAGACCTTCTAAGGTTGAGCCCTAGGGGAGTGACTGCGACAGTGACTCACATTGTTGCCCTGCATTGTCCCCTCACAGTGTCCCCCCCACATTGTCTACCTCACATTTTCCCCCCTCATTCTCAGGGTTAAAGTGATCACTATTTACCCCCTTTTGCTGACTCCAGTTAACTGCCAACGCTCTTCTGCATTCTTGTCCGCAGAGGCACGCCTTCATACTGAGCTGGGGTGGGCTGAACACTCATTGGCTGGCTGAGGCACTTCAAGCAGGAAGCCTCAGCCAGTCAGATGTGGCTTTTTAAAAAACCTCTACATAGCAAAAGTGCAGCAGGGAGGGCTCAGGCAACGGCAATTTAAAGGGATAGTAATACTTAATATGTAAAAATATCTATATTGTAGCGTTTATCCCCCTGAGTAAAACAAGAGTACCCCCACTGCTGAGAGGTGTTTTATTCAAAAGTTATTACAGCTCAAAGTTGAATTTTTTAGGAGCAATATCACAGTGGCCTGAAATTGTACAGTGGAGCTGTTGCTACGACATCCTATGGACAGCTCTGGTCCGTGGAAAATATGTCTCCATTGGATGGTGTAGCAACAGTGCCACTTTACAATTTCAGGCCACTGTAATATTGCACCTAAAAAATTCAACTCTGAGATGTAATAACTTTTGAATAAAACACCTTTCAGCAGTGAGAGTACTCTTGTTTTACTCAGGGGGATAAACTCTACAATATATATATTTTTACATATTAAGTATTACTATCCCTTTATCCACTTGTATGCAGGCTGGTGGCTGCATGCGGCCAACATTTCTGCATTTGTCATGGTGGCCACACAAAAACACTCTGGTGCCCGCACTTGAAAACCTCTGATCTACAGTCTATTCCTTCAATCAGATACAGATAAGTGAGCTTTACACATGACTCTTGTTTTACATTTTGCTTTGGCCTATTTTTCATTTTTAGTGATGAGAGACCATAGATGTGGACATTCGTGTTGCTATTTTAATATTAGTTACATTTATTACATTGTACTATTCTGCAGCATTTATATACTCAGTGGTGTATTTTGGCTTTGTGCTGCCCTAGGCCTGACTAAACTTATGCACCCACCTAATCTTTATTTGCCCCACCCCTTCATGTCCAGGCCACACCTCTTCTTGTTTCGGATCCACCCCTTTCTCTTTTGACTGAGTCACAACTAGAACGCATTTAAGTTAGTTGCTGCAGGAATGCCAGACTGAACCCTTCAACTGAACTGTCCAAGCCTCATTGCATTCCAATGCAATGTACTGGAATCATCTCAAAAATCTAAGTGGGATATAAGGTGTTAGAAACACAAATTGTCCAAATCTTCTTTAAAGAGGCATTCATGGTCTGGAAGCTTAAACTAATTAAATAATTGCCAGTTAGCTGGGGCAGGGATGACAATTTTTTTGGCTGGCTAGTCATAGAAGTGGGTAAGAAAATAGCTGCAAATTGGCCAGGGTGAAGCTAATTGTTTGGGTTATGTTAACCCTTTGAGTGCCAGGGGGTACGGAATGCACTGCAAAGCAATGCATTCCATAACCCCTGGCACTCAAAGGGTTAAAAGTCACGTGACCCAAGCAATCTTAAAAGCCTTTTCAATACATTGCATTTATTTTTTCAATATAAAGAAAAATCCTTCTTGTTGAACAAAACAATTAACCTTTAAGGCAACCAGAAACAGGCCCTCCAGCTCAGGGGCTACAATTCCCAGCCCTGCCAGGCAGTGATCCAGCTGAACGGTTGGTTGTGCATGATGGATGTAGTCCTCAACAGCTGATCTAATGCCAGGGCTGATATTATATCCAGGGGTTTAACACACACTGCAATGCCCATGTGTATATAAGCACCCCAAGTCAACATCTCTCAAGCCATTGAAAATTAAATCAAGAGTTCCTGCTGAGGGGGGAAGATGTCATAGAGACAGTTTTTTTTCTGGGTGACATTTACTATACACATGAGGGCCAATTAACATTTTATTTCACCAGTTTTAGTGTACTAGCAAATGCCGAATCTTGCCTTCGTTAGGTGTCCATTCTTTTATTGTAATACAAACTAAGGCAATGTAGTTCTAGCCTGACTTGGGCTTTTTTCATTTCTGAATATACTTGACTTTTCCTAATGTAGAATGTTGAACACTTGTAGCACTACACTGATTAAATATGTAAATGGACAGCACTTTTATACTGAAAGGAACCTTCTCGCCTTGTGTACAAACTGGCAAGCAACTTGCTGTTTATACAGAAGGAGAAGGGATGAAATCAGCTCCCCAACATCCTGCCCGCTGATGGGTTAGAAATCGGCTCACTTGCAGTCATTGGCAGAGCTATGCAGGGTCACAGACAGGAAATGAAGGAGCTGCATATGAGTGGTTTATTGTAGTGAGCCCATAACCTTGTATCTATGTGCTGGGAACCCTGATGCATAATACAGATTTGGACCATGGCCTTCCAGCTCTAGCTGGAACATAGTTCACATCATCCTCAGCTGCTCAGCGTACGTGTGTGTGTGTCTCTGTATGAGTGTGTGTATACATGTGTATGTGTCTGCCAGTGTGTGTTGGGCATGTGTGTGTTTCTGTGGTGTAGGAGTGAGTGGCAGACATTTTTTTTTTGAGCCTTGGATAGTGGGGGTGGGCCAAATATCACACTCCCATTGAATCACCCAATGGGAGCAGTAACTCCTCCTTACTGCCACCCCTTTGTGCCAAGCACAAAGTCTTCTTTTATATAGATATAGATAATATGGATAATTTAATAATCTGTTATAATGGTGGGATGTAAATGTCACTATGATAATGAAGAATAAATAAGATTACTGTGTGATGTTATAATCCTTCCTTTGTGTGGCCTATTTTTCATTGTTAGTGATATCAGAGAAAATACATGTGGACATTCGTGTTGCTATTTTAATATTAGTTACATTTATTACATTGTACTATTTTGCAGCATTTATATGCTGCTTATTATTGTCCATGTCATTTTGTATCTAATACATTTATAATGAGAATATTGGCACTCTCCTTGTCTTTTTTCTGTCTCTATCTATCTGTCTATCTATCTATCTATCTATCTATCTATCTATCTATCTATCTATCTATCATATGGATAATTCAATAATCTGTTATAGTGGTGGGATGTAAATGTCACTATGATAATGAAGAAGAAATAAGATTACTGTGTGATGTTATAGTCCCTCTTTTGTTTTGTTTTGTTTTGGTATCGCACCCTGAATTTGTGATTTTTTTTTTTTTTTTTTTTTTAATTATTTTATGGTAAAAAAAATATCACTATTTAACCCAATGATTTTCTTTGATAAAGCCTTAAGTTATCAGGGAGTAATTGACTTAGTGGCTTTTAAAGACTGATCCAACATTACAGCTGATGTGTGTGTGGAGTATGACCTTTGCAGTCTGTGTTGGAGATAGACATCAATCGGTGGTTTGTGAAAGTTCATTGGGCATGACATGGTGTATGCTGGAATTGTTCAACACCTAGAGAACTGGTTTCAGTTATGTATTTCTTAGTTAGCATTGGAGAGGAGAAGCGAAATAACAGATGGAGTTTGAACTACACACAATATGGTGACAAACATGCAAAAGGAAGAAGACTGTAAAACGGGCTTCCTTATACTTGGGACAAACGAGGCAGTGATCACATGAAATAACAGGGATATAAAGGGAAGCTTGTACTACTGTACAAGTGGAGTAGATCTTCTGCACTGCAGCAAATTACCCAAAGTAAGTGGATATTGGTCCAAGATGGAGGTGCACTTTATGTAGTCTCATATACAATTATTACATTTATATGGCAATGACTCAAGCCTCCTGGAGAAGTGATCAGATGAAACAGCACAGACCTAAACAGAATCATACACTACTATAAAAAAGGTGTAGATGCAAAGAGTGTCACATGTGAGTAAGATATCAGCCCCTTGGCCAGGAAAGAGGTCTATAAAATAACTATACTGGTCACTAAATGATAAGGTCCACCATAAACCAGTAATGAGTATATGGTGCAGGGCCGAGCTGGCCATTTCCATGGTGGGCCATCACAGTTGAAACATCCTTATAAATTTGGAGCTCTATGTAGTTTCGTTCTCTGTTTAGTGCCAAATCCATCCTTGAGCACATCATGTACACTATCTTTACTACTTGAAACTTCCCCTCTAAAACAGCTGTGCGCAAATTAATTTCTCCTTAAGACAATCTGTTTTTGTTTCTGATAACTGACAGACCTCATTTAAGTGGCTATTATTATGTTTTACTAAATCTGCTTCTATGGGAGAAGACTTAGTAAAAAGCTTGTGGCCACACTGTGCATCCTCAAAACAGCTTCTGCTGCCAATTTGGATGAGCAGGGGTGTAAAAAAAACTGCCTTCCCCGGCTGACAAAGGGCTGCAGCACTACCGGGAAGTATGTGGCTCTCAGCCACAAATTTTGCAGGTTGCATGCACAGTCCCATAGACCCCTCCCTTATGTTAGGCCTTATAGTTCAATGCAGCACTTATGTGGGAACTGTGCATAGCCTAATGAGATTGAACTGTGGGACTTCAGTCTTGTAGTTAAGGGGTCTGTTTTCTGACTTCCAATCTGCTCTTCTCGTTGGTCTACTGCAGATCACAATGCATCCCCAACTTCAATGGCAGGTCTGTCCATGGGGAGTTGATTTTCTGACAATGTGATAATTGCACTTTAACGTTCAGTAGAATTTCATATGTGAATTAGCTTTTGATTAAGACTTCCCACTGAGCAGTGTTAAAGAATCATTGCAAATATATATCTGGCCATTGGGTGGCAGCCATGTTCCAACTTATTTCTTGTATTTGACCTTATAAAGATATGATTGTGTTATAACAGCAAATCATAAATATAACGAGTTAGGTGCTGTATAACGAAGCTGACCCATATAATTTATAAAACACTATATCAAAAGTTATCATTTTTTCGGAGCCAATAAATAATTATTTGTCACAGAATAAATTTACCCAGTAGGATTTAGTGAATTTCCTAATTACAAATGTTATAAATATACAGATTATTTTGCAATACAGAGAAAATGTTTAACAATACATCACAGAATGGCGATGGTATAGATACAAAAAAAAGTCAGCAAAGCTTTAAAAAAAAAAAAAAAAAAAAAAGCTTTGACTACTAACAATAATATACTGTATTTGCAAGAGCTGTAAGATGGAACTGCAAGAAAAGCCATTGGTGAGTACAACACCTTGCAAAGAATTGGCTGTACTCCTTTTCCATCACAGGGGGTATTTCTCTGCTGTCATTGAGGGATGCAGATACCCTGCGTAACTACTTTTAAAAAAGTGTCCCTCAAGGAGATCCAGGGATCTTTCTTCTCCAGATGAAATTATTCTTCAATTTAGATTTATTATTTTTCATTTCTTTCTTTTAAGCTTCTGGGTGCCCTCACTTTGTGACGAGAGTTCCCATACACTAACTTCATTACTGACAGCTAGTTCCGTTGGGAAAGCTATTCATTAAATTTCAGTATGGAAGCACAAGCTCAGCTATTGGCTGAGATAGAAAGGATCTTGGTTTGGGGCAAGAAATGGTGCATCGTGGGACTAACTCAGACAGGTTTATTTTTAAAGCGTAACTATCATTATAATAACATTGCCCCCAATACACTAGTAACATAACAATATGCAAAACCATACTGTCATTAACCTGAATAAGTCAGCATTATTGCGGAAAACCAACTTCTGAGGCAGGAACCAGTGGACAACAGTGCAGATATCTTAGAGGAAAGGTACCTCTAAGTCTGCTCTGTCTATCCCGTTCATTGCCCGGATTTGTGGTGATGTTCCTTGGTTACCTTAGGGTAGCGGAAGTTGCTGACGGCAAAGGCTCACAGAGCTTCTCTTGTAAGCTCTGATGCCTGCCAAAGAAGTTGGTTTTCTACAATAACATGGACTTATCCAGGTTAATGACAGTATGGCTTTGCATATTGCATGTTACTAATGTATTGGGCAGCAGTGATATTGTCATGATAGTTCTGCTTTAACTACTTGCTGTGTAGCTCTCCTCTTTATACTTTTGTAAAAGAGAGCACTACACAATTCTTTATTCCCTTGTTGTGGCATTTAGTTTACTTCTCAGCAGGCATTTTGTATTTGGTGCCTTATGTGCGCATGTGCGTCGCGTGCGTGCACACGTATTTCCTCACAATAGAAGCGGTCATTTCCTAGCTCCGTCGGAACTGAGCTCTCAGTTACCTCAGCGTTTCACTTCAGCACACATCTAGCGCTGTAGCTGCAGGGATCTTTAGTGTCACATTATTATTATTTTATTTAAAGGCAACATATTCCTCTAGCTACTACAGTCACAGCACAGCATACCCTGTGCTAAAGACAGAAACGTAGATTCTGTTAAAACAAATAAAATAACAGCATTATTAGTTTTACTATTCAAAGAATCATTACTGTTTGGCTTAGAACTAGACAAAACTGTCAGTCATGTCACTGGAGGAAAAAAGTACCTTTTTACCTCAATATATAGCAAAATATTAATTTCAAGAAGTAATCCTTCTCATATCGGGGAGAAAACTCTAGCAGACAAGTGCACACGTTAGGACATTCCTTTCCTTATGGCAAGACAAAACCAACCTAGGTACAAAAGAAAATTGTGCTCAAGGCAGCTTAGTTCAAACCCACCACAGCATGAAGTTTGGAGTATGAAGTCCCCCATACATATTTACATTAGGAGGAAGTCTCTCTTACTACTTTGAACTATGGAGGATGTCAATCTCAGACAAATGGCTCCTCCAGCTGATACAGGAAGGGTACAGAATGTCGTTCACGACACCACCACCTTTATTCCTAATGTCCAGAGTACCCAAGTTCAAGATGAAATCTATCAAATCAGTGATAGCAGCCATGGTACCAGAGGAATCTTAGTCATATTTGGACATCAAAGATATGTACCTACAGATTGTATTCTTAGGATGCATAATCAGTATCAAAAAGCAAAAGATGAAATAACCTCGAGAGAAATTTTGGATCTCCAGGAGAAAGTGCAGACGTTTCTCTTCCAACTAGAAATCTCAGTCTAACACTGCATGAAGATTGTGGGGAAAATGGTAGAAACAATAGAGGTGTAGTTCCCTTTGCTCAGTTTCACATGAGGCTACTACAATTAGGATTACTTTGCAACTGGTCCTAGAATCCTAATACCTTCATCACATGATGACTATATCACAGCCCACCACACAGTCACTAAACAGTAGCTCACAACACCTATTCTGTTCACGGGAATGCAATTCTCCATAACAGAATGGAAAATCATCATAACAGTCTGTTCGGATTGGGAGCAGTGTATGAACATCTCTCCATTCAAGGTCAATGGACATCAGAATCACACCTACCTATAAACATTCTTGAATTGTGTGCAATTACAACACTCTCTCAGCATGAAGGATGATTCTCAGGAACCTCCCCCATTCAAATTCAGTCCAACAAGCCACAGAAGATTACCTCAGACGCCAAAACACAGACCAAGAGGAACGTGAATTAAAACAGGAAAAATTCCTTCAGGTAACAGATCTATGGGGAATACCAGAAATAGACATGATGTTCTAGACAAAAAGATCCACAAGCAATAGCAGTGGATACCCTAACGATCTCATGGAATTACAAACTAGGGTATGTCTTCCCTCCACCCCTTCACTGGCTATGATTTCCAGGATACTCCACTAAATAATGGAAATGAAAGTATTCTTCATTCTCATAGTTCCATTATTGTCAAGGAGATCTTGCTTTCACCACCTGAAAGATACGTCATTGACAGAGCTGTGGTGTTTTCCTCAGACTCCAACCCTCAAATTTTAAGGACCAATCCACTACCACACTTTCTCAGCCTTGCTTTAAAGAACCAGGGATTAAATCTTCCAGTCTTTCAAACCATGCTTAAGGCTTGTAAGCTGGTGTCTGCAAAAAATATGTTGTTTTTTTTTTCTATCAAAGAGAATCATCTTCTTTCTTTATCCCGTCCCTTTTAGAGTTCTTGCAAGCAGGCCTAGTAAAGGGTCTAAGAGTTAGCAGGGTATACCCTGTGCAGGTCAACAGGAATAACCAGAAGGGGGGTGCAAACCACCAATACAAACACAAATAATAGTGATGGATATAATGTGCACTCACATTTGTAATCAATAACCGTCTGGTAATGAACAACCTGTTTAGAGCTAGCAGGGTATTGAAAACCATCCTGCTACAGAGATATACCTCCCATGAGAAATAAAAAAGAAGAATCTTAATCTGCTGAAGTTGCTTAAAATATACCCTACTTTATTTTAAAACACAAAGGTATCAAATAGAGCCTATAGCCAAATGCTCAACACATTTCAAAGCACGCTGCATTTCCCTAAGAAGTTTTACAAACAAAAAATAATAATAATGTACCATCCTGGTTCCACATTTCACGTATAAATGCCAACAGCCCCATCTGAATGAATGGAATAGCATGGATGCCAACATGTGGGCGCTAATATGATAACCCTCGAGCATGGATTCTAACACGTGGGAGCCAAGATGACATGCAAAAAATGTGCGCGGCAACTTCACACACAAGTGTCCTTGCCATGCAAGTGCGAACACCGTTGTTGCAAAGCAAAAGCCCAGATGCCACCCAACACCGGAAGTGAAAAGGACATACTACTAAAAGGAACTCGAAACAAGGATTGAAACGTACATGCACTATATAACAAAACATCATAATAGCAAAATTACAAAGCGGGTCAAAATAAAATTAGTTAAACACTAATTAACCACAAATGTTAGTACCATTATAAATAGAAAAGTACACATTATATAATAAATATTAATAATAATAAATAAAAAATAAATACATAATAGATAAATCAAAAAATAAAGAAATTATTAGAACAAAATAATAGAAAAAAATTAATAGAAAAAAACTCCCTAGGATTTGTAAAAATAAAAAGATGAAAAAAATGAATAAATAATAAAAAATATAAGAAATAAAAATATATAAACAATAAAAATATAAACATAAACAGTTGAACATAATGAAAAGAAAATTGTAGGAAATTAACAAAATTATGTAATTAATATCAAGAAAAAAGTGTTAAGAAAATTAAAGAAAATATATAGTGGGGAAATAAAATAAGTAAATAAAGCATGTAAAAAAAAAAAGTGAATGAATAACTGATGATTGATGATAAATCTGTGATAAAATGAAAATGGAGTAATTTGATGAGTGAAAAATTGTATAACAGTGAAACAATTGAATAAGGAAAAATAAATAAAATAATTGGATCATATTTAAAATAATAAAAAAGTCAAAATATATGAATGAAGAAGAAAAATGTATGGCTGAAATAGAATATTGTCACGGTTTGTTAAGACTCTCATACGCAAAGTTAGGTAAAAACACAACTTTATTGAAAAGTTTAAGATAATCCCATAGGATCTCATACATATACATACACATACATAGCAATGACAGGAAAGTAGTAATAATAGCGAGTAAGACTCTACCAGCCCTGCCAATATACCGGGTAAGGCAGCCTGGGCAAGCAATGGAAAGGTGGCTCTACCGACCCTGCCAATATAATGGGCAAGGTAGCCTATACGATACAAGGAGGCACTGGCTCTACCGGCCTTACCAATATAACGGGCAAGGCAGCCTATAGACTATCAGGAGTATACAGGCTCTACCAGCCCTGCCAATATACCGGGCAAGGCAGCCTAACGAATTATCATATGATACAGGCTCTACCGGCCCTGCCAATATACGGGGCAAGGCAGCCTAAAGGAACACCATAAGATATAGGCTCTACCGGCCTTGCCAATACCGGGTAAGGCAACCCCAAAGTGGAAACGGCTGGGAGGTTCTACCGGCCTTACCAATATATCAGGCAAGGCAGCCTAGAGAAGATGGTGCCAACCACTATGGCCTCAATTCCTGTCAGATGACAATGACAGTATGGAGATGGTATATAGAGGCTATGAGAGCTAGTGGTAATACCAGGTATTCTGCACACACCAGCACCCATGTACTGGACGAATAACTAGCTATCTAGGACTGGACAGCGTGCAGTGAACCAATGTCCGCATACCAGGGACCGTCAGTTAATAATGAAATCGTGAGGCAAAGGAGCGAACCAGGGCCCGCGCGCTGGGAACCAACAATCAACTGTTATATAGGCCGTAAGACCGTGGAGCAAACCAGCGCCCGCGCGCTGGGAACCAACAGGCTAAATGTATAGTAAGCTGTAGGGTAGTGGAGCGAACCAGCGCCCACGAGCTGGGACCAACAGACTCAATGTATAGTAAGCCGTAAGGCAATGGAGCGAACCAGCGCCCGTGCACTGGGAACCAACAGACTCAATGATAGTAAGCCGTGAGGCAGTGGAGCGAACCAACGCCCGTGCGCTGGAAACCAACAGACAACAGCTATAGTAAGCCGTAAGGCAGTGGAGTAAACCAACACCCACGCGCTGGAAACCAACAGACTAAATGTATAGTAAGCCGTAAGGCAGTGGGGCGAACCAGCGCCCGCGCGCTGGAAACCAACAGACTAGATGTATAGTAAGCCATAAGGCAGTGGAGCGAACCAGCACTCGCGCGCTGGGAACCAACAGACTAAATGTACAGTAAGCCGTGAGGCAGTGGAGCGAACCAGCGCACGCTCGCTGGGAACCAACAAACTAAATGTATAGTAAGTCGTGAGGCAGTGGAGCGAACCAGCGCCCGTGCGCTGGGAACCAACAGGGTAGGAATGTCGCCTAAGCGACCGAAGATCAAAGTCGCCACAGCTGAAAGGAAACCGGACGCGGAAGATGAACAGGAACCAGCAGTACGATGAACCACCGGATCAGGAACGGCAACGAGGACAGGTAGCAGGAAGCAGCAACGTCGGGCGACTCCAACCAGAACAGGCACGGGAACAGGCACAGCTGATCAGGAGACTCAGGAACTAGACACACTCAGGATAACAGGAACACAGCTAAAGGCCCATTCAGCTTCAGTAACATAATGAAAGAGGAGGCAGCCAGAGACACCACGAAAGGGCAACCAAAGGGTGCCCAAACTCAGTTAAAATAGGCAAAGTGAGGCGGGCTGAAGGCAGACAGCCAGTGGGAGCCCCCTACAGGTGATAGACACACAAAGGCAGCAATCACGGGCACCGTGATAAATATGTAATAGTGATGGTGTGATATGTAGTGGAAGGGAAGTTAAAATAAATAAAAAAGAATAAAAGTATAAAAAGATGGAACGATTAGATGGGTGAAGAATGATATGATAGTGTAACAACTGAATGAATAAAAAGAAAAATAATTAGATCATATATAAAATAATAAAAGATAAATGGAATATATGAATGGAAAAAAGAAATGTATGGATAAAGAAAAATAATTGAGATGAGAATATGAAAAATGGATTGAACACGAAGATGATAAATGTGATGAATAAATAAAAATTGTGAGAAAAAAATAAAAAAATATTTGTCATAACCAACGGACTTTACGCATATAAAAGGCTCAAGGGATTCCATTCAATAAACATTCTCTTTACTTTCATTGAGACCACATGGAGTCATGGTTTGCAATCTAAAGATCCAATAGGGCTCTCTATGATTAAAGGGATAGTAATACTTCGTTTTAAACTTTTCTAATATTGTAGATATTAACAACAGAAGTAGAATAACCTACTTCCCATCTCTAGTTTGAGAGATCGTAGCATTTAAAGTCCCCCCATTTCAGAGATGTCAGCTCTCTATGGGACAGAAGCAGATCCTGGTTATTAGACCGACTGGTGGCTCTTCAGCAGAGCCGATATAGCGCTATTTAGAATGAAATACTTCATTGGAACAGTCTACAAAGTGTGCTTGCAAACCAGACACACTTTGTAGACCATTCCAGTGAAGTATTTCATTCTAAATAGAGCTATCTCAGCTCTGCTGAAGAGCCACTAGCTGGTCAAATGACCAGGATCCACTTCTGTCCCATAGAGCCCTGACATCTCTGAAAGCGGAGGGAGGGGGACTTTAAATGCTATGATCTCTCAAACTATAAAGGTTTGAGAGATTGGATGTAGGTTATTCTACTTCTATTGTTAACATCTACAGTATTAGAAATGTTTAAATCAAAGTATTACTATCCCTTTAAGCCTATTTAGGCATTTACTTACATAGACCATTTCTATTGGGGTAACAAGAAGGATCTTTTTTATGCATTAATGCACAATGTCGAGAAACGCTATGTTCAAAGAAACCCAAATCGACAATGCAACGATGGTGACCAAAACGTTTTGCACAAAGTTGAGAGTGGAGTACCTCAGGGTTGAGTACTTGGTCTACTGATTTTTAATGTGTTTATAAATGACCTGGAAACAGATATAGAACACAAAATATTTGCAGATCACACTAAATTATGCAGAGTAATAAATTCAGAACAGGATATTTGTTCTCTACAGAGGGATTGACTGTGAGGTGGGTGAGCACACATCCCAGCCAATGGCTGTGAGGGAATTGGAACAGTGACTGTCCATATATAAAAGCAGTCTCTATTCAAATTCCCTTACAATGGAACGGGCATCGGCCCGTAAGGTACAAAGGAGGGTGTGTTCGGCAACTCATTTTTTCCACCACAGTGGCTGTGCACAGCGACGGAGAAATGGAAAAAGCCAGTACTTTTTTTATTCAGAATGTTTTGCAGTTTCATAATTCATGGGAAACAATTTATATGGACTTGGGGTCTTTTATTAACAAAATAACCTGCACATCAAAGCATTCTTTATCCCTTTGAGTCCCATAGAGATACACAACACATTGCATTGCATACCCTTCTTGCAATCAAGATGTTAAACTATGCATAGATGTGCAGATTATTTTCATGGAACATTTCTTTATCGATCTGTTTTTTTGTTTTTTTTTTACAGCTAAATGAAAAGATAATGGAAGACAGAAGAAGGACCAGAGGAAGAAAGAAAAGAAAAGAAGGAAGAAAGAAGAGGAAAAAAGGAAGCTAGAAGATGGACAGTGGATGACAGGTAAGTGTAACACAGATAAGTTAACGATCGTGTTTGAATTATGTTGTGCTTTTAACTGGTAGGGCAATTGAATACTGACTTAGACATTTGTTTTGGTCAGCCAGTATCCATGTTTAAGACGTCCAGAAGGCCCTAAGAAGTGCAGACTGTCACCTAGGCAATTATTTCTGCATGGCTTAAACAGACATTAAACAAGCATACAGTCTAAAACTTTTTCTCAGGTTTTTCAGGATCACAGCTTACTCATCAATGCCATCAGAACTCCACAGGTGATGAAGAATCAAGCTACTGTTGACCAGTTGTGCAAAGCAGCAACATGGTAATCTGTTCACATCCCTCAATGACGCTAGAGTAAATGGGATTTTTTTACTTACCGTTAAATCCTTTTCTTTTAGTCCACTGAGTGATGCTGGGCATCCCTCCCACTGAAAACTATTTGGGTGAGTATGCCCTGCCATTCTTGGTGGCTCTGTTTTAATGGTATTCCTTTCCTGACTCTGCTAAATTAAAACTGAAAGTAGTTAGGCATGGGGAGTGGTTAGCAGCTAGGAAGTGAGAGGAGTGTTTTTATTAGTGCCCTGCCTCCTATAGGCATGTTGCTTAAAGGGATAGTAATGTTTTAAAAATAAAAACAGCTCCAATTAATCTTCATAGTATCTGGACCATGGAGAGTGTTATTTCAGTACTGTTAGAGTTGTAGTTCAAGAGTAATTGAATGATAAAGTATCCCCATCCCGACCCTTATACTGATGTAACACTGCTCACTGTCACGGTTTTCAAGTCACTCAGACCAGTAGGTGAAATAAAACACAGTTTTATTAAGAACAAAATTAAAGACAGAATCGCCCTTTATAGGCAGCACTGAGTAGCAGCAAGGAGGCAACAGTAGGACCAATATACAGATATTGATTTAAACAGCACAGGCAGATAGCAGATACTGAGTACAGAGATACAAGGGTTAACACAGTAATCAGTCTCTCTCAGTTGTGGTGTTTGGCACGCCCAAGGTGATAATAGGCAGTAAATGGTGGAGAGGACTCAACACCAAATGTTCATAATACTGAGATAACTGTCCAGCCAAGAGGAACCTGCATCCCAGAGCCTGCTGAACTTGAACAGTAGCCCCCACGGGCATAATAACGGAGCAAATAGATTGCAAGAGCTTGAGCCAATAGCCCCCACGGGAGTGATAACGGGAACAACTGGATTGCAAGAGCTTGAGCCAATAGCCCCCACGGGTGTAATAACAGAAGCAACTGGATTGCAAGAGCTTGAGCCAATAGCCCCCACGGGCTTGATAACGGAAGCAACTGGATTGCAAGAGCTTGAGCCAATAGCCCCCACGGGCGTGATAATGGAAGCAACTGGATTGCAAGAGCTTCAGCCTATAGCCTCACGGGCGTAATAACAGAGGCTTGCACAGTAGCAGCTAAAGCCGTATCGCCTACCAGGCGCAGTAACATAACTCCACTGCAAGGAGTGATATGAACCGTCGCCTTACAAGGCCTACTGGACCGTCTCAGCAGTAATAGTGGTTGGAGAGAAACGGCTCAGCAATATAGAAACGCTCTGTACCAGACTGGAGGCTCAGAACCGGGAACACAGCTCTGCATGGGTAAACGGCTCAATAATTGGAACACAGCTCTGCACGGGTTAATGGCTCAGTAATTGGAACACAGCTCTGCACGGGTTAACGGCTCGTAAGAGGAGTAGAGCTCTGCAATGAAACAGCTCGGTAGCAGGATCTCAGCTCAGCACGGTTTAACAACTGCAGCTGGAGAAGTACAGTAGTTGGAGGAAGTCAGAATGTCGCCTCGGAGACAGTGGGAAGCTGAAGCGTAGACTGGGCAGATGTAACCGGTGCAGGTCATGGAGCAGGAACGTCAGACAAGCCGGGTCGAATCACGGAGCAGGTTCTCAGACAAGCCAGATCAGGACACGAGCAGGAACGTCAGCCAGGCCGGGTCAAATCACGGAGCAGGTTCTCAGACAAGCCAGATCAGGACACGAGCAGGAACGTCAGCCAGGCCGGGTCAAATCACGGGGCAGGAACACAGGAACGTAGTCAGAGCAAGCCAAGTCAGTACACCGGAAATCAGGAACGCAGGAACACAGCACAGCAATACTGGCTCAGGAACACCACGAAAGGGCACCTGACAGGTGCCAATGACCAAGTATAAAAAGGTCACCAGGGGCGGGCCAAACAGGCTCAACCAATCGGAGCACAGCACAAGTGAGAGTGACAGGAGAGAAATCACTGCACCGTGATACTCACCTCAGAACAGAAAGGTGGTATCCAGGTGGATTGCAGAGAGGGCCAATCTTCAGTTAGCATAAGGGAAAAATCTGAAAGACCGGTCTGGGGGGGGGGGCAGGGTTTTCATTGTTCTCACAGTAAGAAGATTGTCCCTTGCTGTGAGCTGTCTGGTCTTAAGACCAGATTCCACATCTGAGGGGAGGTGGCTTATACTAGGGAAAAGGGGTGGGAGGGGTTACTTTATCATTCAATTACTCTTGAACTACAACTCTGACAGTAATATACTTTTAGTTTGAAACATTACTATCCCTTTAACCCTTGGTCCCTGCATCCCTATGGTCCCTGTATCCCTCAATGGACTAAAAGAAAAGTATTTATCGGTAAGTAAAAAGTAAAATTTTTTATTCAACTTTGTAAATCACCCATTCAGTAAAGAAACTCCACTACTAAATATACATATTGCAAAAAGTGTAGACTTTACCGTTTAGTCAGTTTTTGCTGGTGAATTGCCTCATTACTGGCAAATCTTTTGAAATTCTATAGTGTGCATTAAAAGGAAACTGATAATCATGAATTGCACCAACCAGGTTACCTTGGCTGTAACAGCTCTCTTCTTTCCATCATATTTGTGAGGAAAATCCATATGTATGTGTTTTGCAGTCAAGACAGCCTTACTTCTCCCTTACTATCTGGTCGCATGAATAAGTTGCTGTCTTTCTGTAAAACTGGTACTTCTTGGAACCCAAGGAAATAGGAAGCCCCTGGTAAACACTGGGTACATCCATGCTTTAAAGGGTTAGTAATGCCCAAAACAAAGTTTATTCTATGAGGTAAATTTTACAAAAATAAGTATTTGGAGAAAGTCCTATCTCTCAAATCTATATGGTTTGAGAGAGATCCTCAGCAAAAGTTCCCCTTCTCCATAAAGGTTTGAGAGATAGGACTTTCTCCAAATACTTTATTTTTGTAAAATTTACCATATAGAATAAACTTTGTTTTGGGCATTACTAACCCTTTAAACTGCCTTAAACTTTAACTATACCTAAGAATAAATGTCTCTTAATTTAGAGCAAGGAACACGCTCAGCCAAAAATACTTAGTTGTTCAGAAACACAGAAGAATAAGAAGAGTAATGACAATGACTCCCTGAAAAAAGAAATGTACTTTTTGTTACTGTTACAGCTTACCTTGTTGTCAGCATCATCTGCAGGCACGAGGCTTCAAGCATGCAGCAGGCCTCTGTTTTATGTGCCATGCTTCCTGTAGTCCCCTCCTACCTACTTCCTTCCTCTGAGCTGCTCCTCATACCTGGTTTGGAGACAGATGATTTGGGGAACTTCATTGTCTCTGGTGTTCCTTTCAGATAAGCCCGTGTTGAAGGCCTGTATTTATTGGACTAACAAATCCACCTCAGTTCCAGCATTACTGGGAACGGGAGCGGCTGGCTTCTTTATGGATGCGGAGTTTGCAGCCAGTAAAAATATTCCATTATTGCCTCTTGCCTCCCCGTTGGCCGTGGAGGCCATTGATGGCAGACCTTTACAACCTTCTCACATTACTCATGAGACCGCCTTGTTAACCTTGAGAGTGGGAACCCTACATACGGAAACCCTGAATTTTCAGGTAATCAACTCTCTACATCATGCCATGATCCTGGGGTTTCCTTGGGTACAGAAACATAACCTCAGGATAGAATGGCACACTTGTGAGGTGGTGGACTGGTCACCACAATGTAAAAAGTCTTGTCTATCATGTCCCGTGAGAGTCACTCAGGCTTCAACTTCACTCCTTCCAGAGGAATATATGTCTTTTATAGATGTTTTTAGTGAGAGTGAAAGTTGTGTGGTGGTATATTTGGATGATATCCTCATCCACTCTCCTACATTGGAGACTCATCAGTCTGATCTATCAAAGGTAGCCTTTTACGGGAAAACAAGTTGTTCTGTAAACTTGAAAAATGCAAATTTCTTTTTTTGTATAATAACTGTTTATTAAGAAAAAGAAATAAAATAAAATACAAGCATGGAGCATAACCATGAGCATATATAAACATAATAGGTCATGTAATACAAAAAAAATCGTATGAAAAACATATAAGCAGTAATATGTAAACGACCCTGAAACAATAAAGCGGAGTATAAGTACTATGTCATACACAATACAGGGCCCAAAATGAATAAGACAACACGGTAGGTAGAATATACCATAAACATAAATAAAAAGAAACAATAAAAGGAAGGGAAGAGGGTCAGGATAGATGGGGGAGGGTGGAAAGAAAGGGAGGGGGGGGAAACCTGGGTAAAGCGGGGGGGGGGAAAGCAAAAAGAAAGAAAGAAAAGGAGGGAAAAGAGGGGAGAGGGAAAGGAGAGATGAGAAAGGGAGGGAGGGGGATGGAGGAGGAGGAGGGAGGATACCTGGTCCCTAACCATCCAAGGTCCACAAGCCCGGTTCATCTGATGATGTCAGAAGCCAAGGAGTCAAAGAAGTAAAAAAAAAGCAAACTACTCAGACCAGAACCCAACACCTAGGGCGAAAGCTCAGCACCCAACTCCCCTGTGCACTCCGTACTTTCTAAATACATCCTCCAAGGAAGCCATCTAGTAGAGTGAACCAATCCCTTGCCCTGGGCTGATAGCACTACGTCTTCCACCGCTCGCATCGACTCCACAGATTCCACCCAATCTTGAAACGAAGGTGGGAGGGATCTCTTCCAAAATCTAGGAATGAGAATTTTGGCAGCATTTAATAGGTGAATAGTCAATGACCTCTTATAAGAACCAATTGTACGTGAGGTGAGATGAAGAAGCACAGGCAAGGGTTCATGTGGTAAATCGGAATCACCTACCGTCCTCACAACCCTCAGGACTGAGTCCCAAAATGGTACGATCAATGGGCATGTCCACCAGATATGTAAAAGAGTCCGAAAAATGCAAATTTCATAAACCGCAAGTGACTTTCCTAGGTTATATAATTTCCGCTGCTGGGTTTGCCATGGACCCTCAAATATTGTCTGCGGTTGTGGATTGGCCACGTCCTAAGGGACTCAAAGCACTCCAAAGGTTTCTGGGTTTTACGAATTACTACTGTAAATTCATTAAGAATTTTTCTACTATTGTCAAACCCCTGACTGACATGACGTGTAAGGGGGCTAACGCTTCTGAATGGTCTCAACCGGCTATTATGGCTTTTGACAACCTCAAGGCTGCTTTTGCTGCAGGGCCCATATTGGTGCATCCCAACCCCTCCCTGCCCTTTACCCTGGAGGTGGATGCATCGGAGGTCGGAGTGGGTGCCCTGTTATCCCAGCACACAACCCCAGGGGAGACTCCACATCCGTGTGTGTTCTTTTCCCAAAAATTGTCCAAAGCAGAAATGCTTTACCAGATTGGAGACAGAGAATTACTGGCCATAGTCCTGGCCTTGGAAGAATGGAGGCATTTGCTTGAAGGCTCTAAGGTGCCTATCTTGATTTTTTTTTTAAGAAACATTTTATTATATTTTAATTAGAAAGTACAACATGAAGTATACAGGTTATTTTTTTGCAGTCAACAATGACATCATGAAAAAGTGCATGTACAGCAAAAACAACATTGGTTCACAGTCCAAACACAGCTAGTGGACCGTTCTTGATGGTAAAGGCCCCTGGCACATGAAAATATATTGCATCTTACACAGCAAATTACACAGAAGGGAAAATATTGATAGTGTTAAGGGTCTAAATTGTAAGAGCTTTTAGTTGTATAAGAGAATGACATTCTAACATCATTGGGATGAGACTCCAACAGCGAGTCTATCATATAGCGTATACTACGAACCATAAACTAACAAAGAAAAATTGGCGTCTCAGCTAAACAAGAAGGTCTTACTTTAAGTAGCAAAGGCATCCACAATGTCCCCCCAGGATTACATGTCACCCCATCCCACCAATTTCACCAGTCCCTCTGTGTTTCTGAAGATGTGACTCACTGCCCGTTCATCCATCCATCGTGTGTAATGAAAACAAGTGTAAAAGTCGTCTTGCTGGGACTTGGCTAATGTGTGGATAAAAGGATCCCATGTCTTCACAAATTTCTCCCCCAAGGCCTCTTTGTTCTCTAATGAAAGGATCCAGTTTAATTTTGTGAAATGTAGCATACGAGTTTTCCATTGAAGTAATGTAGGGGGTTCTGGTGCAAGCCAATGGGTTAAGATCACCTTAAGGGCTATTAATATAGAATAGTCCAACAAGGTCATCTGAGGTACCGTCAGTGAGAGCGGGGTCTCATAAGCTCCCAACAGAAAGGATGGGGTGGAAACATCTATCGAAAGACCCATTTTCTCGGTTACATATGCAAAGATCTTGGTCCAAAAAAGAAAAAATAGGTGGGCAGAAATAAAGAGCGTGTATCAGAGTTGCCTGAGGATCACAACACCTAGGACAGAGTGGAGAAGTGGCCAACCGATTGTATGGGCTAGTTTGGGGGTGACATAAGTCCTATGTAAAAGTCTGTATGAGACCTCATGAAAGTATGATGCAGGTGAGTGGCGTAAACGACTACGGAAACTTTGATAAATCATATCAGAAGTCAATGACGGGATGTCAATGATCCACTTATCTATGTGAGATTGATTAATACGTGTAGAAAACACCTTCAGTAAGAGATTATAGGCTCTGGAAATCATAAAAGGAATGGGGTACGAGGCCTGTAACAGGCAGTCAAGAGGGTTATCCGAGATTTGGGAGTGTAGTATGGGAAGGAGCGAATGCACGTAATATTTAGCTTGAAGATAGGTGAATAAATGATTAGACGGGAGATCATGTTTGATCTGGAAATCTGGAAAATGAAAAGGCTTTCCTGTGGTTGGGTCAAGAAGAGCCCCTACATAGAAGATCTTCTTTTCCACCCATGTGTAAAATCTCCTATCTGGGGAACCATGTTGGAAGAGAGGGTTATGGAGGAAAGGGAGAAACACTGAGACATTTTTGGTTTTGTGCAATAATTGTCGGGAGTACTGCCACGCTTTGACCGTTGAGATGATTAAAGGATTGCCTAAACAGTGGTTGGGGATATGAGAACGTGGGGCATGTAGGAGATAACTAAGAGCCACGTTTGGGGTAAAAATCTGGTTCCAGGTAGCATTTGTGAAGGTATTAGTATGGTTGATCCAATCTTTAGCAATACATAAGAGGCATGCAACATTATATAATCTGATGTTAGGGAGTCCCAGTCCCCCCTGTTCTCTCCTTCTCTGCAATTTGCCCAAACTAATTTTAGGTCTCTTTCCCTGCCAAATAAAACCCTGAAATTTCTTGTCAAGGAATTGCACATCCGAATTGGGCAGATATAATGGCATCGTCTGTAACATATACAACAGTTTAGGAAAAAACACCATCTTAATCAGTTGAGTCCTACCAATGAATGAGAGCGGGAGTGAACGCCATGCATGAAGATCTGAGGCAATCCTGCCAAGCAGTGGTGGGATGTTACTTTCATATAAGCGATTCATTTGCCCTGGTAAATGTATTCCCAAAAATTTTATATGATCATGAACAATACGAAACTTACATAAGGGGGGTGTAAGACGAGGGTGATGTGGCGTCAGCCAGAGTGCCTTAGACTTGTGAAAGTTGACTTTAAATCCCGCTATTGATTGAAACTCACCCAGAATAGTCGAGATATCAGCTAGTGCTGTTTGGGTATTTCAAATAAAAAGCAGATCATCATTAAACGCAGATAATTTAACCTCCCGACCACCCAGAGATACCCCCAGGAACGAATGGAGCAGATTAAGCTTCCTCAGCAAAGGGTCCAAAGCAAGGTTAAATAACAAGGGGGAAAGCGGACAACCCTGTCTGGTACCCTTCGAAAGAGTAAACAGCGGAGAATTAAGATCATTTGTGGTGATAGTGGTCCTAGGGGAACTATACAGGAGTTTAACAAAACCAGTAAAATGATGTCCAAAGCCTTGAACCGATTGGAGATAAAATAAATGGGGCCAGAGAATTTTATCAAACGCTTTTTCCGCGTCCAAATTTACTAAGAGATGTGGAACATGGGGAAAATCGTTCGCTTTCATAATCACCGCTAAAGCGGTGTGAATGTTGGTGACAGAGTGTCGACCAGTGAGGAAACCCATCTGTTCAGGGGAGATAAGAAGAGAAAGAATACAATTCCATCTGGTTGCCAAAATTTTGGTTAAAAGCTTATAGTCAGTATTGAGTAAAGAGATGGGCCTATAAGATTCGACTTTGGTATGGTCTCTACCCGGTTTGGGAAGGACTATGATCCTAGCTAAAGTGAAATCCTTTGGAAGGTGGTGGTCACAAAGGGCTGTATTGTACAGGGTTAAAAGGGAAGGTGCTATATCTGGGCCAAGAACTTTATAAAATTCTCCCGGGAGGCCATAGGGTCCAGGAGCTTTCTCAGATGGAAGAGATTTGAGAGCCTCCTGCAATTCCAGTAAAGTGATTGGCGCATTAAGGGTTTCAGCTTGAGCTGCGGAGAGTTTGGGAAGATTAATATCTGATAGAAAGGCCTCCCTTAACTGAGAGGATCATGTAGCAACAGCGCCACTGTACAATTTTAGGCCACTGTGATATTGCACCTAAAAAATTCAACTTTTAAAATTAATAACTTTTAAATGAAACACCTTTCAGCAGTGGGGAGTACTCTTGTTTTACTCAGGGGGATAAAACCTACAACATATTTTTTGTTTTTTACATTTTAAGTATTACTATCCCTTTAAGGGACAAATTCTCAGGTTGAAAGATTCTGGTGTAGCTTACTATATGATCTGCACCAATTAATTGCTTCTTTGGTCTTTAAATTTATGACACTTCTACCAGAATATTATCTGTGTGTTCTAAAGTTGAAAATATTTCTAAGTTTAAGCAGGTCGAGGTTTCTTTGAGGAACAGAAACATATATCCGCCCTAGGATTTAAGTTTTTGAGAATTTTAAGTGTTAATAGTTTGACAGTTTTAGGATCAGTAACTTTTTTACCCATCTGAGTGCCAGAGGGGTGCACAATTCATTGCAAAACAATGAGCATACCTGGGAACTCTCAGGGTTTGACCCAAATCTCAGGGTGAAGGGCCAAATTCTCAGGGTATGAGAAGTCTGTGTCACCTACTATATGAATTTCCCCAATTAAATTTTTCCTTTCAAAGATCTCAGGGTCAGCTCATCTTGAAAGTTCCCAGGTATGCCAACGAGTTGCATACGCCTCTGGCACTCAAAGGGTTAAAGTTCCCAGGTATGCAGTAAATTCAGTAATGGTTGACAACTCTGAACATATAAAACGCCATCATTTAGGATTTAACAACTATACTAACAGTATGCAACCTGCAAGTCATTAACACCCATGACAGTTGACTGAAGGTGCTCGGAACTGCGGTCTAATAACAACTGGAGAGCCACTAGTTTTCCGCCTCTGATAATTTATACATAACCTACGTAATGAATTTGCCCAGCCAACCGTTAGTCTCAACGTCATCACTGACATCGACCAATCCGCCTCTGTTTCTTAGTCTATTGACGAATTACATGCATGCTGTTGTTTGATTAGTGGTTTATGGTGGGGGAGGGGTGTGTGGAACGCAGAGGAAATACACTGAAATTAGACGTTGCTTCTAGCTCAGCTCGCAGTACTGGAATTGCAGCGGGGAGAGGGAGCGGTACATCTCTCACTGAAACGGGGTCCCTCGGGTGCTGTGGGACAGTTCAGAGGCGCCATGCTACCGGAGGATGGAAGCGGATCAAGATGTGTCAGTTAGAGAGCAGCTCTTTCACGAGTGGGTCCGGGAATGCATTGTGAGTTCTGTGCAGGGATTACTAACATTGTAAGAGTGTTATTAGCATTTTGAGTACCGGTTGTGTGAGCAGAGCTTTTCAACCGGCATTCAACGATATGATTGCAATAGCGTTGAGTTCGCAGAAAAGCTAGTCGGATAGGTCTATGCAACTGGTGTCTCTTCAAGTCGTTCTTTCTGACCAAAGTGGTTCTCATACTACAGTGAATCAGGTTACTGTTAACCGTTGCCTTTAACCAGGTGCAGTATTGTGAGAGTTATCTTTTGGGTGAGTCCATGTTGGGAACATATCAGTTGTCCTGTCTGCATGCTGGTTTATTATTACCTGGCTATATGTGTGTGCTTTTCGTAAGGGTGAGAAGAGCATTCCTATTAGGCTATATTGAACATCTTTCAGCTTGTACAGTTTCAGAACCTTTAGTTGGTGGAAATGTTTTAGGACTTTATTTTCAATAAGTGTACCATTGTAAACAAACAAATAAAGAGAAACATTTTAATTGGCTTAGATTTAATAGTTTTTATTTCCTTGCATGCGTTGGAGACCTCTCCAGCTTCCAATGATTAAGTAAACATGTCCAATTTTGTTGGTCTATTTTGCTCATCCTTGTGGCCTGGAAGTCCTCGTGTGGTGTGTGTTTTTTTTTTCATGATCATATGGTATAAATATAACAGCAATGTCTAACTGCATATATCCTCTTCACTGCTTTAGTGTCTTAGTATGAATTTGGGCTGGGGGGTACACTTCACTTCTAACCCTGCATTTGATATTCTCCAGGTGAGCTCATGTATCAAATTGGCACATACCTGCATGTTGTCGTCTGTTTTCTTTCTCAGTTCTTTTCATTCAGATTACTTTACAGGCAAACACTGAATTGCCAGATCTTTTGCAGCGTATTGCTCTGCACACGCTGATACTTGGTATAAGTTTGATAGTGTATTCTATGCTTCATGTGCCTTTATAAAGGCACATTTTTATTTGGGCTCTCTCTCCCCCTTGTTAATGTCTAAACATTCCAGGTTAACACCCTTCGTAAGAAATTATGGGGGAGATGTACTTCTCCAGTTCCTTCCAATGTTATTTTACAGCTCCTTTTCAGGAGCTTCAATATAAAGGATGGTCATTTTGAAGTATTACTATCCCTTTAATGGCATGCCCAAAAAGCAAAAATGACAGCCCACATTGAGCTTTTATATGTGAGTATAGGCCTCCGAATACAGAGAATGTATTTAAAGGGATAGTAATACTTCATTTAGCTTTATTGTAATTTGTAGGCATTAAAAAAAGTCTTATCTCTCAAACCTGTATGGTTTGAGAGATATTCACAAGCAAAGTTTCCCCTCACTGACCAAAACGGTCAAGTCTTCCATCTAGCTGTTAGATTTGGAATGTGGTCCGCAGACAGGCTGTGGCTCTGCAGCAGAGCCGAGATTGCACGATATAAGAAAAACTACTTCATTTGAATAGTCTACAAAGTGTGCCTGGTTTGCAAGCACCCTTTTTAGACCTTCCAGTGAATATAGTTATTTTTATATCTTGCGATCTCGGCTTTGCTGAAGAACCATCGGTTGATTGCGGACCAGATTCCAAATCTGACAGCTAGATGGCAGACTTGACCCTCTTGGTCAGTGAGGGGAAACTTTGCTTGTGAATATCTCTCGAACCATACAGGTTTGAGAGATAAGACTTATATCGTTCTTCATTTTATATTTATTTTATTTTGTAGTCATTTAAAAAAGATGTATTACTATCCCTTTAAGTCTGTATAATCTTAGGTCTTTAGTTATTAAAGGAACACTGCTATTTACCATGGGGATTATTTATCAAGAGAGAAGTGATGCAATTCAGGACCAAACTGCACCATATTCATGTTTGTAAAATGTTAACTCCTTTCTATGTGGATTTTTCCTTTCATAAATATGCTACATTTGCATTGCCCAGAAAATATATATTCACACACACACACACACACACACACACACACACACACACACACACACCTGATTATGAGCAGAGCTTGGGATGCTGCTGTCCCTTTTTCCTTTCGTTTTAGCTTGATGCCCTTTGTGCATGAAGGAATGTAAAGGACAATAAGGATAGATGTAGGTGTGAGAGGTTGGCTATGACAGCTTGATCCTTCCTGTATGTACTGCTGTATCAGCTTATTGCCACGTGCATGAGCTATCTGTAGTATGTCATTAACCCTCTTGTTATTAGAGAGCTCACTAACATGTTGCAGTGCATTGGGGGTATCTCCAAAGTCTCAAAACATATCCAGCATAATCTTATTTATGTGTTAATTGCTTTATGCATAAATGTGTATATTATGATTGGGGGCTTGGAATTAACTGGAACAATCCTCTTCAAAAGCACTGATTTATGTTGGTTTGGAGTTGGGGTGTTAAGGGGTATTCGTTACATTTCCAGCTATAGTACATACATTATGTTCTCAGAAAGAAACCTGTATTGGGTCACCTCACAGACACTTGGGTTGATATAAGACTTTTAATAATGTATTCAATGCTTAAAATCACTAAGTAGCTCCTTAGTAGCTGGACAGACAACTATATTGAAATCATAATATATGTAAATGTAGGAGGGTCATGAGCAGGAACAACAGCCAGCTTCTTTATCTTGTATTCCCCCCCCCCCCCCCCCCAGCCATGACTAGGGTTCATCAGGCTTCCTTTCTAGTATGCTGAGAATGTGTCTTGTGCGTCACCCAGCCCCATATGCTCGGGTAACTGGAAACCTCATTTCACTTTGTGATCCTGAACTTTGGTCAAATCCTGCAAAGAAACACATATTAACATGAGCTAACATTGTGTCCAAAGATTATTTCTGAAAGTGCATTTCTAAAGACAAGTATACTTAGGGCCTGACACTGTATTTAGAACTGGGCTGGACAAATCACATGACCCAGAGAGATCCTAAGCTTTTGTATGATAGAGTTTGTATGCTTATATATATGTTGCTCTCTTGACTGTCATATAATGTAGTCCCTTCCTTATTTAAACCTTTGTGCTAGAGAGGTATTCAAAGCAATGTGTTGGATACCTCTCTCATACTCAAAGGGTTAAAAAGCTATTCAATATACTTTTTGTATTTGGAAGAAGTTGGTAAACTTCTGCATTATGGCAGGGATGGGCAACCCCTGAGGCCCTCCAGCAGTTGAAGGTTACAGTTCCTGTTATTATTGACCTGCTTAGGGAGCCCAACCCTACTCTGAATCTTTGTTTCCTATGGTACATTTGGTTTGCCAAATAATTTGTCCACTTTTTGATGTAGATGTGGCCAGTGACAGTCTAGTGATGATGGGGGTTGTAATCCTAAACACTAAAGCAAGTTGCTTGTGTCAGTTAAAGCTATAGTAAGAAGGATCATTGGAAACAATGCTGACATTGCATTTTCCCCCTCAGTGTAGGACTTCTGTTGTGTAGTGGTGTTGGATTCTACATTACATTTTAAGATCTACAGAATGTGTAGTATTTACACCAGAAAGGAAGCTGAAGGTAAATTGGTATGGTGCATATTTTTTGGGGTAATTATGAAGTAAAAATCAGCCTTGAGAGCAAGCTGTCATCAGTTGAAACATTTGTCTTCTGGATGTTCCATTTATTTGGCCTTGGGTAACATTTGCATGGTTTTCTATGTGTTTTTGGATGTAAAGTAGTACAGATGATATATTATAACACAATATCATATGTAATATGTTACATTCAAATGTCCTGTGTGAGCAGTTCTCCTTGCACTTTATCCTTTTGTTTTATACAGTAAAGTATCCTCCTGAATAGGAACTGAGATATGCGGAAGGGAAATACTTCCTGAAAAAAACTGCACATGCAATATCCTTTATTTTGTGAGCTGTCAATATTACAGATTGGGATTTACTAGATGCTCCTTTACAGGAAATGTAGAAAGTAACTGAGGCAATTCTTACTCACATCCTATATAGACAGATTAGGTGTTTGCTTTTTTTTTTTTTTTTTTTTTCCCATTTGTTAAGGAAATGTACATGTTCTATCATATTGGCTGAATGTGAATTCCGTATTGGTCTACATAGCAAATTTATTTTTTTTTCTTCTTCCCTAAAGAATATTGATTCAAGCATTTTCCTGAAAGAAAATGGGTTAATATGTGTAGAATTTTTTTTTCCCCCCTCACCAGCATAATGAGATTGCATTTAAATTTTGTGCCAAATGTGTGTGAATATCTTTGCTCATTATATACAACTTTAGTACATCAAACTGCGGCTGATTTAAAGGGACCCTCTTACCTGAAAATTTGATATTTTGAACAATCTTTCAAAGTTATTAGTCATTTTTAGCTTACAAAATGGTCTTAGCCCTAGGTTACATCATCCACTCCTGGATGCTGCTTAGAAATGGCTGCATACCCCTCTGGCACTCAAAGGGTTAATTTGCATAATCAATTTATTCTAAATTTAATTTCTCTGTCGTCCAATACAGGTTACTGGTAACTTTGGATAGGTGATCTGCCCCTTTAACTAGGCAGGAACAAATCTAGAAGTGAATACAGGGGGTGGAGCCTACCTTCCCTCCTTGGTGGTAGGTAGCCAATCTGCTCCAGAAAGATTTGTTCCTTGATGAAGATAACACAGGCAAGAGAACAGTTCTGCTATAGTTTTAGCTAATTTTTTTATTTTTCTGTTAGAAATGGAATACCACCATTAGGCGGATTACCATAACTGACAATGCCCTTAGATGCGGCTAGCTCAGTATCCAGGTGCTTTTTGTGGACCTTAAGCCCTGGGGGGGAAATCTTGGGTTCAAGTTCTTTCCTCAGGAGTTGCTCACTGAGGCGGCTTCTTAATACATGAAGACAGAAAATCTGTAGGAAAGGTGAGCAACCCTTTGAGTGCTGCAGGTCCACACTTCCCACAGTGCTCCTCCGCACAGGGGTTTTCCTTTGGAGTCCCTATTGTACACTCCTGCACTAATTGGGTCTATCTGTATGTCTGTTGGGTGTTTTTGGAGCAAGTTTCTGTGGTAACTTAACCCTTTACCTGCTGGTTTTGCATCTTTTGGGGGGTTATTGGCACTTTCCCTACTGGGTTCAGTGTTTTTTGGGTTTGCTAACATGTTCTAGTGATGTTTCATGTAAATTTATTTCACAGTTTCAACTCTGCAAAATTTGTGTTCGCTTTACCGCATAGACGCCATTGCTCCTTTCGCTTCTATGGGATTGTACAGTTTGGGACATATCTTTGCAACTGCTCAATGTAGTGACTTCTGAGATGGCTCATTTTTAATTGTCTGCCCTTGCTCTGTCCTACAGTTAACGTTTTATGTGTGTTGGGGGGCTTAGGGTACTTTCTTCTGTGTACTCCCCGTCGCCAATTACAATGGGATTTACTTCCTTCCTCCAGCTGGTAGGACCGTCTAATTAGTTTAAATAGGATACACTCCCAATCCTCCTCAGTTATTTCTGGTCCTAGCAGCTGGAGGACATGAGACTTAAGCCTCTATTATATGTTTGAACCCTCTGGTGGCCAGGGGAAGGAATGCAGAAGATAAGGCATTACCTGGAGATTGTAGCGGCATTAACATCTGGATGGGCGGGATGCGCCCAACACAGAATGGCAACCAGGCATATGGTTCAGGCGTTTCCCAGGAGCGCTGCCAGATCCGGGTGGGGGTCTTCCTCCTGATACCTTGGCGGTACAGGTGTGGCGCCAGTACATCCTTTCTAGGAGGCATGAGAGCCCAGGAACCAGGCAGAGACCAAGAAGCGCTAAAACGCTGGATGCGTTCCAGCGTGATACGCACGCCGCTATAGTGAAAACTATATAAGGAAATAAGACCCGCATCTGGCCAAGCAGGCATGCGTTCCACCAGTGAAACTCATGCTGAATATAAAGACAAGCAAATGGAGTTCAGGTAAGGATTAGCTTTTTTTCAGTAGTAGTATTCATTTTATTAGAATTATTTATTAAAGGTTAAGTTTTAAGGATGTCTGCAGATTCAGGTCCACCCAAGGAAGAAAAGCCCCAAAAAGCCAGGTCTTGCAGTAATTGTGACAAGAAGTTGCCAGCCTCTAAAAAGGCAAAATTTTGTCAGGAGTGTTTAAAGAAAGCAGCCATTCAGGAGATGCCAGGTCAGTTTCGTTTCAGGACTTCCTGTCTTGCATGAAGGTCTCTATGCAAGAGACTGATTCCTGCATAGCAGAGAAGGTAATTCCCCAAAAAGGCAGAGGTTAGAAGACCCTGGGGAGGGCACATCCTCCCCTAGGGTAACTGATATTGAAGACGGGAATAGTCAGGGACCCTCGGATTTTTCCTTAGAGGAAGGCGAAATAATAGAAAATACAGGGGAATTTGCATTAGATAAAATTGACGCATTCTTAAGATCAATATGCAAGTCCCTAGGAATACTAGGGGGACAAAAGGATTTAGGGGTTATGGACGCAGCCTTCATGGGGAACAAAAAACCAACACTAGCTTTCCCAGTTAATTTCTGATATTGTTACTGAAGAATGGAATAAGATTGACAAAAGGTCCTCGGTTACTAAAAGATTTAACAGAATGTATCTCTTTGACCAGTTAGAAA
This sequence comes from Rhinophrynus dorsalis, assembly GCA_037306005.1. Taxonomy (NCBI): domain Eukaryota; kingdom Metazoa; phylum Chordata; class Amphibia; order Anura; family Rhinophrynidae; genus Rhinophrynus; species Rhinophrynus dorsalis. The sequence continues at coordinate 470,430,190 of CM074719.1, read as the reverse complement.
CCAAAAGCTGGATATCTCTTCCCAAGGTAGATGCAGCAGATTCCAGGCTAGCTAAACACACCACGATACCATTGGAGGATGGTTCCTCATTGAAAGATTCCATGGACAGGAAAGTGGAATCCGCTCTAAAGAGGCAATATTCGCTTATTGGTAGCAATATTCAAATTGCTACAGCCCTAACATGTGTATCCAGGTCTATGCGTGTATGGCTTACTAACCTAGAGGAAAACACAGAATCTTGTACCTCAAGATCTAAATTAGCCAGAGAAGTTGCAGCCATCAAAGAAGCCAATAAATTTGTTTGTGACGCCTCTATTGACTCTGTGAAGTTGGGAGCCAGAACATCTGCATTATGGGTGGCTTCCAGGAGAGCACTATGGCTTAGACCCTGGGGGGTGGATGCATCTTCTAAAAACAAATTGGTTAACCTCCCTTTCAGTGGTGATATGCTGTTTGGCGAGCAGCTAGAGGAAATAATTAAAAAGCTATCAGGAGGCCAGAGTGCATTCCTCCCTCAGGAAAGAAAAATATCCCCCTCCTAGATCATCTTCCTATAGGAATAAGTCTTATTCCTTTCGTGAATCTAAAAGATACCAGGGGAAGCAGTTTGAACAGAGGAAGCAATCTTCATATCAGACACCCAGAGGGACCTACTGAATGGATTATTCCAAAAAGCAACAATTCAAGAAAGAGTTCTGAAGGTCAGCGGAGCCTGTTTCCAGAGCAGGGGGGGTGTCGCCTGCATTCTTTCCTGGACCATTGGGGGAGTCAGCAGACAAATGGATCCAGAAGATCTTGGAAATGGGGTATCCGCTTCCATTCAGACAGACCCCAAGAACTCACAGGTTTCTAACATCCAGAATCCCTACCAATCCCAGGAAGAAGAGAATGCTGGGGTTGGAGATTCAGACCCTTCTGGAGAAAGGAGAAATTCAACTAGTTCCAAAACAGGAGAGATTTACAGGAATTTATTTGATCTTATTTATGGTACCAAAACAATCGGGTTTATGCAGAACCATCCTGGATCTCAAAGATCTCAACTCCGTACCTGATAAAGAAGACATTCAAAATGGAATTGGTAAAGTCAGTAATAAGAGCAGTGCTTCCAGGCAGTTTTCTTTCCAAGGTGGATCTACAGTACGCGTATTATCACATCCTGATAAGAAAAGATCATCGGCAATATCTAAGATTTGTGCTAGGAGACCAGCACTTTAAAATCAGAGTATTGCCCTTTGGTCTTTCCACTGCCCCCAGGGTATTCACAAAGATGCTAGCCGCAGCATTAGAACCAGTAAGGCAGAAAGGGGTTTTGGTCATCCCATACTTGGACGACCTACTCATAGTATCCCAGTCAAAAAGTCAGGCCATCTCAAACACAAACATGATTGTGAACTATCTTTCAGAGTTGGGTTGGATGATAGATGACTTTGAGTGTTTATCTCCAATGCAGGAGTTGGTCTTCATAGGCATGAGATTCAATACCCTAATTCCTGCAGTAATATTGTCAAGAGAGAGAATAAGCAAAATAGTGAGGAATGTAAAGAAATTCAGAAAGAACAAAAGCTACAGTGCCCACATATTTATGCAGTGCTTGGGCATAATAATATCGGCGATCCAGGTTGTTTCTTGGGCAAGGTTCCATGCAAGACATCTACAGTGCTACTTCCTAAAATATTGGGACAAACACCAAGAGAACCCGCTCCAAAGGATCAGACTGTCATCAGGGATCCGTCAAGACCTGATATGGTAGAGAAGCAAAGCAAATCTAAAAAAGGGAACTTCACTATCAGACCCAGTCTGGAATATTGTCACCACAGACGCCAGCCCTTTGGGATGGGGAACAGTTTGGGAATCCAGAACAATTCAGAGCACATGGTCTGTAAAGGAAAAATAACTGCACATAAACATACTAGAGCTCAGAGCAATAAGATATGCTCTACTTCGGTTCAAGGTGCAGCTAAGAAATACTGCTGTGCTGTCCACATAAGGTCAGACAACATGACAGCAGTCATGTATGTCAGGAACCAAGGAGGAACCAGAAGTGCAAGCCTAAACTTGTAACTAGCTTAAATTTTCCGATGGGCAGAGAAGAACCTGATTGCAATCACGGCTTTCCACATAGCAGGGATACAGAACATACAGGTGGACTACTTGAGCAGGAATCGGGTGCATCCAGGGGAATGGTCCCTAAATGAGAAAGTGTTCCAGCAGATCACCAGGAGAATGGGATTCCCAGTAGTAGACCTAATGGTGAGCCCAGAGAATCACAAGTGTCACCAATTCTTCTCAAGATGGAAAGTGGCCACAGCATTAGGCCAGGATGCTTTGAAGTTTTCCTGGAATTTTTTGCTAGCGTACATCTTTCCTCCTATTCCCTTGGTCGGGAAAGTTCTGAGGAAAATAAAGAGAGAGAGAGCGGAAGTCATAATAATTGCTCCAAGATGGTCAAGACGCACTTGGTATTCAGAGCTGATCAGAATGTCCAGTCAGAAGCCCTGGACTGTGCCAGAGAGAGAGGATCTATTATCACAGGGGCAGTTGTTTCATCCGCATCCCGGGTTTTTCCAGCTGACAGCCTGGAGATTGAGCGGCAGCCATTTTGTACCTTTTCCTGAATGAGTATCCTATGCAGGGTTTGGACACTCCTTCTCTCCTCTGCAGATTAACCCTTTGACTGCCAGATAAGTGCATTTTAGCGATTTCTGGGGTTAAATTTTAATCATACACGCTGTATTTGGGTGATTTCCTTGTACTTTTAAATGTTTTGACACTGTGAGAATGTCTAATCCGTTACAGCTTGGGGCCAGGCTTATGACTAAGGACACTGTCTCTGTGTCCCCTATTGCGCATTGCTCCTCATGTCATTCAGGGTTACCTAGAGAATTCTCAGGTCACTTATGCTCAGCATGTTCTGATGTTCCTCAGTCTCTCACTTGGCACCTGGAGTCTCCTTTGGCGGGTAGAGATTTAGCGCCCAAGAAGACGCGCTCCAGTGATGTCATTTGCGGGCTTCCGACAGGGGAACAGTGAATACCGCTAGTAAGGTGCACCGGGGACAGCGTTGGCTCAACCAGGCTCCCTTCCAACAGCATGATTGCTACGGGAGAAAGGTAATGGCTCTGAGCCAACTCTTTATTTGTTGGATTCTAATGGGCTGGGCCTATGCTTTCCAAGGTGAAACGCACACCCAGGGCCTATACTATTTAAGCTGTGTGCGTCCCCCCCCCCCCCCGGCTTTAGAAGGGTTTTATTTAATCTATTAAATGTGAAGTTTTTAAGAATTTTTATTGCCTCAAGATATGTCCTCCTCTACAAAGAGTGTACCTATCAAGGATAAGGAAAAAGGAAATCTGGAGAGAGAAGACAAATCCCCAGAAAGTATGTCTAGGTTGTGATAAAAATTGTCTACAGAAGATCCTTCCAAGTTAAGTACAGAATGTTTAACCCCATCCCGACAATTGACTTACCAGGTACGTCTTGCAAAAACTCACTTAGTGACAGAGGACGTACTTGGTAAGTCCCGGAAGTCCGGGGTCTTCGTTTGGGGATTCCGGAATCTTTTTGTGGAAAAAAAAAAGTTAGCCGGGCGTTAAGGTGACAGCTGAGTACACACACTGCTGTCACTAAGGGGTTAAAGAAAGTTGCTAATCCTAAGATACCATCCCAGTTCCAACATTTCCTGTCTTGGATGAAAAATTCTGTGCAGGAAACTTTCTCCTCCCTTCAAGCATCTTCAGTGGCTAAAAAGAGACCCACAATTGAAGAACCTGGGGAAGGTATGTCATCCAGACACACTGAAGTGGAGGAATCCAAGCTCTTTAAAGATCTTTCAGATTTCACTCCAGAAGAAGGGGAGATACTAGAAGAAGATGAAGGTACTTTTAGCCTTGCTAAGATGGAACCCTTCCTTTAAAAGTTTATGTAAAACCCTTATGTTATCAGTAGAAACTAAAGAACAAGGCATATTGGATGTGGCCTTCTGGGCAAAAAGAGAGACACACCATTCTTTCCTGTACATCATGCAATATCAGACCCGATAGAGAGTGAAAGAAGTGGGATAAAAGCATAACAGAATCCAGGAGATTTCACAAAATGTACCCTTTTAAAGAAGAAGACGACGACTCAACATGGACGATGCGCCAGTTGCCCTGTTAACAAAGAAGACCACTCTCCCCATGGAAGACTGGTCTTCTTTAAGAGACCCTATGGACAGGAGATTGGAGGCCACCCTAAAGAAACAGTTTATAATTCTGGGACAGAACATAAAAGCAGCAACAGCTCTCACATGGGTATCAAGAACAATAAGAATTTGGTTGTCTGAACTAGAAGAAAAAATTGAATCTTCAATGTCCATATCAAAGTTGATTTAAAGAAGTAGCCTTCATAAAGGATGCAGTTGGATACTCATGTGACGCCTCCTGGGATATAAGATTAGCGGCCTGATCCTCCTCCCTTTCCATTACAGCTAGAAGAGCTCTGTGGATGAGACCGTGGTATGATGAGACTGGTATCTTTATCGTTCTCTGGATCCACTCTTTTCGGGGAGCAATTGGACGAAATTATTAAAGTCACTGGGGTGAAAAGTTCTTGGTTTCCTATCCTGTGGGAGGAAAGAAGTTCTCCATCAAAAGCATCTTTCAGAAACCGAAGATCCTTTCACGAGTTAAGACGCTTTCAATCGTCAAGATCATATGACCAGAGAGTAATTTTGGTCAGTCTTAGTGATTCAGCCTTAGTAATTCAGACTGTCCGCCCAGCAACTTATCTTACAACGGCGGATCTCATGGATACATACTACCACATCAAGATAGCTCCGTGTCATCGCAGATTCCTCAGTTTCTGCTTCATGGAACACCTCTGGCAATTCAGAGCTTCTGCTATTTGGCCTGTCTTTAGCTCCAAGAATCTTTTCAAAGATACTAGCAGTAGCTCTAGAACCTCTGAGGTGAAGGAGAATAACAATCCTCACATATCTAGACAACCTTCTTATTGTGTCTGAATCAGTGACTCAGAGTTGAACACCTAGATAACCCTGCAACATTTACAGAATTTGGGATGGTTGGTGAACTACCAAAAGTGCCAGATGCAGCTTTCCCAGATTATAAACTTCCTGGGTATGACCTTTAACACCAAGAGGAATCTAGTGACATTATCCTCTTCAAGGACCTTCAGAAAACACCAGGTGCACACGGCCCACGAATACATGAAAATATTAGGAGTAATGAACTCCTCTATTCACACAAGATCTCTTCAGAACCTGTTGCCAGGGCTCAAAATTTCCACTAGCCAATGATGAGTGAAAATTTAACCCTGGTGAGTAGAAATTCAGTCCTGGTGGGTATGTTATGGCTAGCAGTGGCGAGTAACTTTTCTGGTCTGGCTAGTAGCAAAGGACTTCAAATTTTAAGCCCTGCTGTTCCTATCCATTGGAACAAGAATCCAGCAAACACCTCTCAAAGGATTTGTATAACTCCATGAGTAAAATTTTGATCTATTGTGGTGGATGGATCCAAGAAATCTGAAGAAGGGAATGTCTCTTCAGGATCTGCAGTGGCAAAGAATCTCGACAGATGCAAGTCAGACAGGATGGGGAGGATGCTGGAACAACATCTCCCTTCAAGGGATATGGTCTCAACAAGAAAAAAACCCTCCACATAAACCTCGGTATAATGCCAATTGTAGCTTGCTGTAATGGTAGGAGCCGTTCACACCACACCGAAGTGAAATGTGAACCTGCTCGCTGGGGCAGCGGGGAGGGAGGTCGGAGGAGGCTGTAATAGCGCTGGGAAGTCCTGAGAGCTGTGCTGAAGATGCACTGGGCCGTTGAATGTGGAAGTGCTCGTCTTGGACATCAAATATCTTTAATAGTAGGTAAAAATTTAAATCGAAGCATAACGTTTCTTGATACTTCTTATGTGTTTGAACATATGGGAAAATTTTTTTTATCAGGTGAAAGTTCCCCTTTAAGACATAGTGGACTCTCACAATCAGTCATAAATACCATTATAGATGGAAGAAAAAAAGTCCACCTCCAAAATAAACTGCAGAATTTGGAGGACCTTCTCAGGATGGTGCAAAAGTGAGAATTTGCATAGAACCTTCATTAGGACAACTCCTATCTTGAGTTCTTTACAACAAGTATTTGAAAAGGGTTTACGTCCAGCAACTCTAAAGGTGCATCTTTCTGCATTGTCAGCATTATTGGCAAAACAGTTTGCGGAAGAAGATTTGGTCAAAAGATATCTAAAGGCCATAACCAAGGTCAGACCAAGAGTTAGAATGATTCCTCCCTGGGACCTAAATATGGTATTAGAACAATTGTCTTCATCTCCTAGGTTTTAACCCCTAGAGGATATACCTCTGAAAATGCTTACCCTAAAGACAGCTTTTCTCACTGCAGTGACCTCCGCAAGAAGAGTATCTGAAATCCAGGCATTATCAGCAAAACCACCTTATACGGTTTTTCATCAGGAAAGATGGTTCTGAGAACTAAGCCTTCTTTCAGATCAAAAGTGGTATCTGATTTCCATCTGAATCAAGACATCATCATATTACCATCCTTCTGTTGAAATCCAAAAGACTGGAATTTAGTCAGATGTGTTTCAGTATATCTCAATAGAACCCAAGGCTTTATAAAAGCAGATTCACTTTTCATATATTTCCAAGGAAAATACAAAAGGATCACCAGCATCAAAGTCCTCTCTTTCTGGATAACTCAGTGCGTGAGAGTGGCCTATCTGGAAGCAGGGAAAAGTCCTCCAAAAATCCTTAAGGCACATTCTACCCGTGCCGTAGCTACCTCTTGGGCATCAAGAGCCTCTGCATCCCCGGAAGAGATTTGCAGAGCAGCAACCTGGTCTTCAATTTCCACTTTCAGCAGAGGGAAAGTTCTTGAGGCAGCAGTCCATTCAGGATCGGTAAGACTAGGTGTGTGTGTGTTGTGTGTGTGTGTTTTTTTTTTTTTTTTTTTTTTTTTTTTTCTCTCTCCCTCTCCTATCTTGGTATAAAAATCATGTGGATGGGGAGGCACATGATTGATTTTATTTCTCTAATATGAAGGGATACCGTGTTTTATACCCACCTTTTTTTGTTTACTGCTTGGGTATGTCCCATTCGTCTCTGTCGCCATGGATAGGGACACAGAAGAAAGGGAGAAATTTTTCTTACCGACTTATTTCCTTTTCTTCTGTGTCCCTCCATGGCGCTCCCTGCCCATTTAACCATCTCTATATTATATTTTTCAGCTATGACAATAGCTGACTGCCGAAGGAAGCAAGGGGCTTCCCTTTGTATTTTAAGTTTGGTCCTACGTCAGCTGGGGGCTCTGATGTATACCCAGTCGTAGTCTCTCCACGGAGGGACACAGAAGAAAAGGAAATATCGGTAAGAAAAATCCCTCCCATTTAGGGCATGCTAGAGCCTGGAGTTAACCCTATGAGTACTAGAATAGTGTGCAGTTTATTGGGTTGCCCTTGCTATTTAAGTTGAACTGTTACTTTGTGTGAAACTAATTTTAAAACGGATGGAATATTTCCTTGAATCTCCCTTCTCTGACATTAATTTCTGTGTGCTAAGACATAACCAAAGAGTCTCTATCTCTTAAGCTTTTCCCTTAGACCATGTCAAATTCAAATAACTCTTGGAATTTTTTTCCCTCAAGATTTCTTTCCAAGGAGGGCCGCATCGTTGGCCATTAGGGTCCATTTATGTTTGTGGGTGTGTTTTTAAAAGTACACATTCTATAAGGTTGGGAGCAATGATGTGCTCACTGTCTGACACCCTAGTCTAATTTCACTAGTAATCAAAGAACCACACATACAGTAAACAGAGCAAGGCTTGGGTGTCAATCTTCTGTTAGTCACAGACATACATGTGTGGTGTTACAGTCCTTGTCCCAGTATCCACCTTTAGCCATAGAGGCACACACATGCGCGCTCTGGCTTCCTGTCCTTGTTCCGCTGGCCACTTGTAGCCCCAGAATCATTCATATGCTGTCTGACATCCCAGTCTTGGACCAAAGGCCTTGTAGGCAGAGAATTACATACATTCATTCTGCCTGTTCCACTGGTAGCCACAGAACAACCGATGCCCTCTGGCACCCCTTCTTCCCGGTCTACTAATATTTGCAGAACCAGCTGCACACTGACAGCACGCTGTTTATTCATACTTTTGCTTATGGTAGCACTGTGATGATGGTGAGTCGGTGTGAGAGAAGCAGTCATGCACTGGTAAGGACAGATATATTGCAGTTGAGGGGAAAGAGTAGGGGGCAGAGACCAGGGTGGGAGGGTATCATGGGTTTAATAATACAGACAACTTTTGCATTCCCCTTTTACTTTATGAAACAGAGAAATATCTCTGATTGGTTCCTGTCTGTCTGTGTGTGCCCTGGAGAAAAGCAAGCATTGCAGCAAACAATGCTTTATTCGAGGAAGTAGAGCAATGATCCATTTGACTTCTACTAGCTAATTTTTGTATAAAAACACAAAATGCTAATATCTCAAACTGACAAATAAAACATGGCTAACATATTGGCAACTTTGGAAAGCTTTCCCTTGTTGCCCCCCCCCCCCCCCCCCCATGGGTCATGCTGTGATTGGATATATATCTAGAAGTGATCTGACAGAGGAAAGGTTGCTGCAGGTCACATACACACAGCTTGTGGTTTTCTCCAGCCTGCTGTAGACATGTAATGTGAATCCACAAGCATATGAAGCTGCCAAAATTTCTGAGGCATGGACAGTCTATTATTGTTTACAAGACTGCTTGCAAACTGAAATATTTCAAGGAGGTAAAAACACAGATGTGCAGTCTTTGTAATGTCTGCTTCTTCCAAAATAAGTGTTCACGTGTGTTACCCAATAAGTAACTTGTGGTTAGTGTTTCTACATGGAGAGTAAAAAGAAAAGGATGCTTTCTTCATCAGGTGTTTGCCAGCCTTCCGGGTAAAGATCATTCTGAAAACTTTAATTGGCTTCATCACTTTAACCCTTTGACAGAGGGTTGCACAGCACATTGCTTTATAACGTGTTGCGCACCTGTTTTTAAAAGTTCTGGTTTCTGTGGGTTTTCTATCCCTTGGTAGAAATGTACTAGCTATTTGTATGTAATTGGAATTGTTATTGAGAAAGTAAACTGTCGCAGTTTGGCATTTAATGCTAATTAGTTTGTGATGGGCCAGTGTTAGAAATAAGAAATTCCTCCTGTGTGTTCTAATTATCATGCTGTGCAGGGAATTGGCATAAAGTACCAGTCTGTGCCATCAACAAACACGTTAATTTTTCAGAATAATTACATACAAATGGGCAGTTTGGCATATCATAACTTTCAAGTGTCTCTCCTTTAGGAGGTCGGACTGTGTGGTGTGTATCACATTGCTCCACAGCAACAAAACGCACATGGTTTAAACTTCACCATATGTCATTATAAAATAGTCTGTGTAAATAATATACTTTTGGTCTTGCTCTAAATAATTTATTCAATTACACATAGAGATCAGTAGGTCATAAAATAACCTCAAAATTCTCAATAATGCCACAGCATCAGCAACACTACCCAAAACAAACCTGTCCCTCTTTGTCCATTTGAAATGATGGGAGGTTATGACATATTGACATATGCTAAGCTTCTCCTCCTTTTAGGTGACTGGTTTTTGGTAAAAAAAACAAAAACAAAAGATTAAATTATTGCTGCTCAAACTTGATGATGTGATTTAGGATTATTATTTTTCAGTGTTGAAGTGGCTGAAATTGTACAGTGTTACTGTTGGTACAATGGACCGTAAACCTCCATAGGACAGTGTAGAAACAGTGCCACTGTAAAGTTTCAGGAAGGTGTGAAAAAAATCTTTTTTTGGATACTTACGAACATCTGAGTGCACTTGAGTGTGGTTTTGTTGCGGGGAGAACCAGTACTGTAAATCCCCGCTGGCGTTATAGACCGGTTGCTAGGAGGGTGACCGGCTATAAAGATCGAAGTGAGCATTTGATTCTCCACAAAGTTCAATTTGTTTACCGGTTTAAATCGGCAGTACAGCTCTCCTCTTTTGTGTCTTGTTTGTTTCAAGCTCTGCTGGATGGCGAGTCGTTTATGAGGATTGAGCGCATGAAAGATTGTGATATCTGTGTGGAGGCAGTGTAATATCCTCCATATGTCTACATTGTCATTGATATTCTATCTTTGACTTTATATAAATGTCAGTAATAGATGAAGTATCATTATCAGTGATTATATTATCCAGATGCCTGCACAATAAGTCTCCCCCTCTTTTCTCTTTGTTTGGGTTTTCATTGTTGCTTGGTTGGGTCGCATTCAGATTTTCCCAGCGACCAAAATGGGATTATGCACACAGCAGAGGAACGTGTGAAAATGTTTGTTGGGGGGGATATCTGGCTACGCCGTTTTGTAAATACTGTTAAGTTGAGGCTATGGGGGTCATAGATTTTCTCATTCGCCTCCTTTGCTGTAAAAGCTACGTTGTGCCTTGGAAAATACTGCCTAATGATATGCAGTGGGAAAGGTTACAGTTTTGTGATTTAGGACCTTGTTCCTAGAGTGAATGAGATGGAAGTCTGGGGCAAATATCCTGCACTATAGGGGAAACTCAGTAAATTGTCATTGTTTTAAATGGGGATTTTAATCCCTTTAATGCCATAGATCTCCAGAGCATTGCTTAGGAATACCTTGGAGGCTATTGTTTTAAGGGGTTAAAATATTCAGATTTAATTTGATTGGTAAGGGCGATAGGATAAAATGGTAAAGGCGACTGTGTTAAGACTTGAGGATATTACTTATGTTTGGGAGCCTTTCAGAGCATTGGAAGATGTGCACAGCATCATTGTTTCTGCAGGGAGTGGGTCAATGCTATTCTTACACACACTGGATATGTCTGTGATGGAGGTGGCAGCTATACACTTCCCTATTGGTCTATGTGCTGCTGCATTGCTGTGCCTTGTATTCAGTCTGCTAGAGGTCACAGGGACACATTTATAGAAGCAAACAGGAGTTATTCTGGAGGAAACCATCTATAGTAGGAACAAATGATTCTCAAATGCCCGTGCAATTGAGTAGATCTTTTTAACCCCTTGAATGCTAGAGGTCTAAAGTGCATTCCACTGTGCTGTTGGTTAACTCCAGTTTGCTTTTATAAATATGGGCCTTTGTGCCTAGCACTTTTCTGCTAGCGTTTAATACCCTAAAATGGGTATTTCCCAGTGCTGGTTGTATTGGGCCATAAATATCAGTCAGTCTTAGTTCCTCAGCTTATTACAGACTGGTGCATGTATTGGCTGTGAGGCAGTCCTGGGCCTTTTCCAATTCCTCCAGCTAGAAATCCACCTAGAGAAACAGGGCGGTGAAACCATCTGCACATTTGTATCTTATAAAATAAAAACAAACCCTGACTAATACACTTCTAGCTGTCAAAGGATTAATCTAAAAGCGATGTATTGCACACCCTATTTTTCTTAATGTTAAATACTAGAGGAGGCTGAAAAGTGTATATGTAGTGAAGTGCTACGCGCTTATTGCAACTAAACAGTTTAAAATCTGCACTTGCCATTCTGAGGCGAGTAATCTTCTCTGCCTGTGCCATCTCATTGCTATTGCAGTGGGAACTCACAAGCTTTTTATGCAATAGAGCGCGCACACACGTGAGGTGACGATAGACGGTATGTATAAGCCATGGTGGTATATTTGTTTAATATGGATTTGTTGATATAATAATGTTAATGTATTGATTATGTATTTTAAAATTTATAAAATCAAATAAAGAAATTAAAAAAAAAAAACCCACACCTATCATGTAGGCTGTACAAGTGTACAGCTGATTATAATTCACTACCTTCTGTCACTCGCTCCCTTTTCCTGTCTCTCCTATTCTTTGTCCATTGAGAACTTCCCATGACTACCTGTGTCCACACATCCCTTCTCTATTTCCGCTCCCATCATCCATGTCAACTCATTGGACCATATGTACAAAGAAGACAGTGGGTCACACCAACTGCAGTATAGGAGACAAATTGACATTTAAATTTGGGCTTCTAACATACTGAATCCAAGAGCGCTCAATTTAAAGGAATAGTAATACTTTATTACTATCCCCCGTATTGTAGATATTTGCAAAATAATTTAATAGCCCCCAGGTTCATCTCAAACCTTTATGGTTTGAGAGATAACCGAAGGCAAAGGTCCCCCCCCCCCCCCCTCCCCCTTCCCTGAAGTCAGCGTTGTGCTGTCTGCAGGTATATCCGGTCTGATGTTCATCATGTGGCTCTGCAGCAGAGTCACAATTGCGTTGGTGACAAAGAATTTTCACTGAAACTGTCTTCTACATGTGCTTGCAAACCAATCGCATGTAGAAGACCGTTTCAGTGAAATAATTCTTTCACGAACGGGATCTCGGCCAAGCTGCAGAGCCGCAAGCCTGTTGTACTACAGACTTCCCCTGCAGTCAGTGCAACGCTGACTTCAGGGAAGGGGGAAGGAGGGGGGAACTTTACCTTCGGTTATCTCTCAATCCATAAAGGTTTGAGAGATGAACCTGGGGGCTATTAAATTATTCTACAAATATCTACAATATGGGGGATAGTGATAATAAAGTATTACTATCCCTTTAAATCCAAAAGGAGTTTTGTATTTTTTTTTCCTTCTCCCCATAGTGTGTAGTTGGTTTGATTTATCTTTGTACATATGGCTCACTGTGTGGGTAGGAGTGTGTGTGCTGGGCCATCCACAGACTGGTATACAAAGGGAATGTGTGGCAAACCAGTGTCACATTTTCCAAATTCCCATTGTTTTAAATTGAACTTTTAACCCATTCATTGTTAGAGATCCCCATCTAATTTATTTTCAAAAGCATTTGGGATAACACTAGTTTTCAGTGGGTTAACCCTCTGAGTGCCAAAGGGGTATGCAACACATTGCTTTGCAGTGCATGGTGTACCCTTCTAGGACTCAAAGGGTTTGGAAAGGTTTGTCTCCTATGTTGCAGATGGTTTGCCCCAGGATTCCCCTACTTTTTGCTTAGGACATCAGAGTGTGTTTGTCCAATACCCACAATGTGACACAATGTTAGAAGATCTCCATTTTAACCCTTTGAGTACCAGAGGGGAATGCAATGCATAGCAATGTGTTTCGTACCCCTCTGGCCTCAAAGGGTTATTGTAAGTATCATATGAAATATCCTGCAGTGGCATTTATTATAAGCCCAGTGCACTAAAGGGCGTTCTGGTCACATTAGGGCTGTGTGTAAATGCAGGTTAGTCTGTATGTCTGCCAGTCTCATAGGTAAACATGCATGCCAGCGTGACATTTGTTAGTTGATGCATATTTACACATACGTCAGAAGGTGTACAGGGAAGGATCAATGGCATAGGGGACACTAATAAAAGTAGACTCCAGAGTGCACCATACCTTGTGCAGCTCGAAGTGTCCCCCTTTTTCAGATTCGAATGTTGGGAGGCTTGATTCCTGAGCAAAACATCTATAAATCGTGTACACCTAGTAAGGTATAAGGTATTCATTTGCTTTTGAAATGAATGGTGTAAAAGATAGGTTGGTACTATTAACACCACTGTGTGTGTTCTTTTGGCAGATCTGTACCCTTCTCTTCTCGGCTCTCTACATCCTTTCGTATGTGATCATCACAAAGTTTAAGAAGCATGCTGACTTTACAACCGGTGAGTCTCCTCCCATTCTGCATTGTCCTTTGGAAAACGCACACACTGCTATCCTCTAATTCACTTTGTGCTGCTTACCTGTGTGCTCATTTTCACAGCACTGCAGCACCTTTAAGTTTACATGGTTTTAACCCTTTGAGTGCCAGAGTGTTGGATACCTCTCTGGCACTCAAAGGGTTTATATACTTTGAAGCATTGCTAATCTGATTTCAGTAGTGAAGGGAATGTATGTGTAATCTGATCCCTGTGCGCTCATGTTACATGGCTGGGGGGACCGCTCCTTTAATAAACACTGATAGAGATGCTTGGGATATACCGTACTGTGTAGTATTAACATGCATGATCTGCTTTGTTTGCTTGTGTAACACAGATGAATATTTTTTGTTAAACCTACTGTGTGCCGCAGGGGTACACAATGCATTGCTTTGTAATGCGTTGCGTACCTCTCTGGCACTCGGAGGCTTAGTTAAGGGTAAAACATAACTAGCCCAGTGATATAGAACATATAGTTTGATCCAATTTTAGAATATGTAGGTGTCTTTTAAATATTCATCCATATGCTATTTATAGTATGGTATGCACCTAATTATATTACAAATAAAGTTGTCTGTTGTAGATTTCACATAAATAAATAGAATAAAATCGCCATAATCTATAGCAATTTCATTGTTCCTTCACATATTATGCATTTGCAGAACAGTAACCTCAAATTGACTGATAGTAGTTTTATTATTGATACTAATTCAAACACTGGATCAGAAGTCCATATCCTGGTTGCTAGTCATCAAGAAAGTTCACACCTTCATGTTCAGAGAGATAACTGCACTCACAAGGCTTTATGGAAGTCTAGAGAGCTTTTTGTTAGACTGTGAAAACATGTCTTACAATGTAAAAAATATGTACGTTCTACAGAGCACTCAGTGCTGCACGTATATTTGTACATTGTAGCACTGTCCTGCTTTGATGGTGGATAAGAAAAATCTCTGGAAATGGAGATGGAGGGGATGCACCTGCATAATAAATAGTGTTACTGTCCATTCAGTATCTATTGCCATTTTTCAGCCCCTCATTTAAAGGGATAGTAATACTTAAATATTACTAATCCCCATATTGTAGCTATGGTACAAAGAACTGAATTGTCCCCAGGTTCATCTCTCAAACCTTTATCGTATGAGAGAAAACGAACACAAAGTTCCCCCTTCCCTGAAGTCAGCGTTGTACTGACTGCAGCGATATCTGGTCGTCTTTTCATCAGGAGGCTCTGCAGCAGAGCTGCGATCACGTTAGTAAAAAAAAGAATTTTTTCGGTAACGCGATCTCTGCTCTGCTGCAGAGTCGCAAGTCTGTCGTATGACAGACTTCCCCTGCAGTCAGTGCAACGCTGACTTAAGGGGAGGGAGGGGAGAACTTTGCGTTCGGTTATCTCCCAAACCATAAAGGTTTGAGAGATGAACATGGGGACAATTCAATTCTTTGTACCATAGCTACAATATGTGGATTAGTAATATTTAAGTATTACTATCCCTTTAAGTATGTGTTTTGTTTAAGTATTTCTGGTCTGACATTAACTCTTGAGGACCAGAGGGTGTTAGGTATATAGCAGCCATTTTTGTTTAAAGTGTGTGCATGGTGTGACTCCTATATTGGTATTGCCTCAACCAAGAAGTAAGTAGTAGTAAATTTTCATGGGGGGAGGCTTCACCCGTGGTAAAGGGATAAAGCACAAGGACATCAGAGTATTTCCTTGCACAGTAGTGATTCTCCTGTTCTTCAGTGTCCTAACCTTGTCTCCCCATCGACTTACTCTCCATTGCACACAGGAAAGGAAATGGCTTCCTCATAATACTATTGGTACTGGTTCTGAAATGAGAAACTTTTATGTGGCTTTCAGTCCATTGTTGGACTACAGTTCCTATTATCCCCAGTTCCATCCCATCTTCATATAGTGCAGTTGAATTGCTCCACTTTTGCCTTTATACATAGGGTCCTGTGGCCTATATTTATAAAAGCGAGCTGGAGTTAGTATGTTTCTCATGCACTTAAGTAGAGCTTTTTTGAACACCTTGAATGGTAGCGAGGTCTCCAATGCCTCTAGCATTCAAGGGGTTAAAAGCCAAACTTAACAGGCGCAACTTGTTTACTCCAGAATAACTCCAGTTTACTTTTTATAAATATAGGCCTGTATACCTTGACAACAGCTGCTGTTCTGCTGAATATGCACTGAGACCTCTCCTTAGTGGCCGCACTGTGTCTGGTTGCAGTAGAATCAGTATTTCAGACACGGCTGCTTTTGAAGTGTACAGACAGTCTTTGGCGGTGTGCAGCCAGTCTGTAATATACAGTGCAGAGAATGTACGTGCTTTTTTCTTTTTATTTAATCAGACTTCTGATGCATGCCCTCTCTCCCCCCCTCTTACATATTCTATTAGACAGTCTTCTATTAATAAGTATGCACATGAGCATTACATATAATTATATATATATATATATATATATATATATATATATATATATATATATATATAAATATAAATATATGTGTAGGTAGCATTTCCAACTGTAATAGAACTTAAGACAATTAGGTGTTACTGATATTCACAATAAAGTGTAATAATTCAGGAGGAAACCAACTGCACAATGGGGACCAAATACTAATTCCAGATTATTTAAATGGAGCTTTTTATTTTTTAGGTGAATGTATTGTTTAGCATCTCAAACAGTTAATCCTTTGAGTGTCCCATGTACGCTTCGCAGTGTGTTGGGCACCCCTTTGGCACTCAGTGGATTAGAGGGCCAAATGTAACACAGACATTCTAAGACAAACCAATTGCACTACGGCGGCAAATAAAATAAATGTGTGCTTTCTTCTTTAAGGATCGAAGTGTCCAGTACATTGCTTCTCAATCCTTTGCAGACCTCCAGCATTCAAGGGGCTAAAAGCACCATTTAAAAAAGCAATTGTTGAGTGAACCCAGTCTGTAGCAGTGTATGGGGAGCTGCCTGTGCAACCCTCCGTGCTGGAACTAAGATTTAACCATTTGACTGCTAAAAAGCTACCCAAAGCATTGCATTACAATACGCTGTATAACATTTGACACTCCAAGTTTATCAGTGGTATCTGGGGTTACTTGTTGACCCCATATAGGTGTCTGGATGCACATGATACAACCACAGCTTGCTTGGCAGGTCTATTCCCACAGGAGCTGTCCTGCATAGAGGACAGTCTCTGTGATAGTTGCCCATTTTTATCCTATATAATAATTTGCTAGGATGTTTGTCAGAAGCCGTCACACGCAGTAGAGACTGCATGCGTTCGGGCAGTCTGTACTGCGCATGATTGCATTGCATGAGTGTGGCAACGCAAGACTGCATCAAGTGGAGCTGTGAGGTAGAAGCTGCTTAACATTACCCGGACCTTGACCCGTGTACACGGGCTTTTACACTAGTATGTATAATACTGCAGCTGTTTGGAGAAAGTTTTACTTTACACTTCACTTCCACCAACTACTAGTTGACTGTGATGGTAATTGTAGTCTCTAGCACCTTGTGGGCCAACATTTAACTACCTCTTGACAACGAGGTTGATATTAATTGCTTCCCTGGCTTAATGAAAAACCCTCTCATACAATTCCTGTATATTGAGTCATATCCAGGCATGTGAAAGCTTTGACATCCATAATCTGTGAGTGTTACATCATGCAGCCTGCTTTAACTATTTGAGTGCAGTGTGTAGGCTACCTATGTGGCATTCAAGGGGTCTGTATGAAAAGCATGTTACTTTTTAATCCCTTAGATTAGGGGTAGGCACCCTTTTTCTATTCTGCTGTTGAATGCTACAGCTCCCATCATCCTCGGTCAGCTGTTGGCTAATTGGGAATACTAGGAATTGTAATCTCCAGAACCTGGAGAGCCAAAGGTTGCCTACCCCTGCCTTAGATGCAAGAGACATCAGTAAGAATTTGAGACATCTGGAATTTGCAGCTCTCCTTTTGTATTTATGTGCAGCTATATAAGCTATATAATAATGTAATATACACGTATGCACTTTTTGATTGCTTGCATGTATTTCGGACACCCACAGTCTGATTCTGAGGTGCTCTTACACTGTCTGATTACTTCATACAAAGTTAATCCCTCCCCCAGGGATATATAATTTTGTACTCCGAAGTGTGACCCTTGAAGCAATGTTTTCTAAGACTCTGTGCTTGCACCTAGTCAGCAGATCTATATATAGGTTATCGTGAGGCTGGATAGTCTGTTTTGCCCTTGTTGCTGTGCGTGAAAGAGCCAACTGGTGTGTATGAAGACACCTGAGCAGTTAACCCTTTGAGTGTCTGAAGCATACACAACAAACTGCAGAGCAATGTGTTGCATACCCCTCTAGCACTCAAAGGGTTAAAACTACTCTGAAAAAATATCGGGCTGTAGGAATAACCAGCAGTAAAATGTCCAGGGATCTGTTATGAACTTTAAGATCAGTTATGGCCAACCATGGGCAACTCCTATTGTCCTTGTCTTGAATGAGAATGTGGGGAGATGTAATGCAGCTGAAGGTTGTATGTAGCGCGTGAAATATGGTATGTGATATCAAGGTAAAAAAAAAAAAAAAAAAAAAAGGCACCATTTGAGAGGTTATGTTTACATTTTGGGCAAAAGAGAAGCAAGCTAACTGTACCATAGGCTGTATAAATGTAGCTTTTTGTTTAGATAGAGCCATACATGTACACAGCACTTTACAGAAATAGTAATGGTACAGTGCAAAAATACTAGACTGGTTTAACCCTTTGAGCACCAGAGGGTACGGAATGCATTGCTCAATGCACCCAAAGGGTTAAGAGCTTCATGCTAAAGTGCAATCTTTGTGGTGTTAGTGGGGAGAAAAAGTGCAGGAAAGGGACCCTGCCCCAAAGAGCTTAACATCTAATTGGTAACCATGACTGCATACAGCGACAGTTGGAGGTGCAAGTACAAGGTTTCTGTGATGAGGGAAGTGTGGAATGATTTCAATGATTGTCAGCGTGCACAAGGAGAATATTGATACAGAGCTACAAATGAAATTTCCCATTAAATAAAAATTGATCTCTTATCCCCTAGAATTCTGGAAAAGTCTCAAATGCGTTGCTTAGAGACCTTTCTAACATTTCTTTGGGTTAAGCCTTTGCCATTCCGGATTCAGATGGTGGACCTGCTCTTTAGGTGTCCTTCAAACAGCAGTCCTTTTTTTGTATCTGGTGTATTTCCCCTTAAGGTGTGTGTGTGTGTGTGTGTGTGTGTGTGTGTGTGTGTGTGTGTGTGTGTGTGTGTGTGTGTGTGTGTGTGTGTGTGTGTGTGTGTGTGTGTGTGTGTGTGTGTGTGTGTGTGTGTATATATGTATATATATATATATATATATATATATATATATATATATATATATATATATATATATATATATAATTCTAATAAAAAAAAAATTGTTTTCTCGCATTCCATACAGGCTGACTGCCCTAAGCAATTACCACCTTGTGTTTTTCTTGTACAGCAAGAACCTTATGTTTAAAAGAAAAGTGAAGACGTTCTGAGGCAAACAGTTTGCACTGTAGGGAGAAATAAAGATTCCCATTGATTTAAATGGGTTTTTAACCTCATGCTGACGTGATCTCTAACGCATTGTTTGGCAATACATTGGAGACCTCTTTAGCATTCAACGGGTTAAAATCCCCATTTAAATGAGACAGCCTGTGTATCTTGATGTACTGTGTATAGAACTGCTTGTTCCTACCAAGCATCTCCTCCCACCAAAAGACAAACTACATACTGCAAAAAAAAAAAAATGCTTTAAGAAAAAAAAACAAACAAAAAAAAAACCTAACAACTATACAGAACTGCAAATATCTCATTTCAACAGCTTGTTTGTCCTTTTCTCCCTTACAGTTGACGTTGAAGATGCCGCTGTTAACAGAATTGCGTAAGTATTTGTAACTTCATTAGTATGGATGGTTTAGCATTTGCAAACATAACTCTCTGAGTTATGTGGCTTTGGGCATATTTCCTGTACAACTGTTCAGATAGTACTACTTTTAGTTGCATAGGAAAACTATATATTTTTTTAAAAGGACACATTTGGCTCATTAACCCTTTAATGTTGGGGGATGTAAAACTTGTTTCAAAAGAATGTTTTTAGACCTCTCTAGTCCTTGCAGGATTAATAATTCCTCCTTGAGGTAGCACTCATGTTATAAGATATGTCAGAGACCCATGCTAACGGGAGTGAAAAGAAAATTTTCCTGAAAGTAGACATCCTACAAAACATGAAAATGTTCGGTGTGCCTTTCTACAACCGTTTTCAAACAAGGTTTGTTATAGTCTCGGGAAATGCTACAAAGAATCTTGCAGAAGCTTAGTGTAATAAACCAAAAAGCATGAAATAAGTGGCACATATCTTTTAGTGTGCGGATTCTGAATATTTATAGGTTCATGTTTTGCTCCCGGTGGCCCCAAATTAATAGCACTGTAACCCCGCACGTGTGTATACTGGAAATTGTAGACTAACAGTTACAGAGATGCTGCAGGATGACAATACTGTAAATATGATGAAGCCTGATCAAATTCATAAAATGTAGGCGTCTCCCCAGCTTAATTTTCCTTTCAGTGGGATGTATTGATCACTGTAAGCCTAAGTACACTGATGCAATGTTGGACATTGAAACTGGAATTAGTGATAGATATAGATATAGATAGATAATATATATATATATATATATATATATATATATATATATATATATATATATATATATATATATATATATATATATTATAATATGATATTTGTGTTTAGTATAGCGCTTGGTGGCTGCCGCCCTGTGGCCTCTCTAGTTTATTTGTTTTGTTAAGATTAAAATGCAGTGAAGTCATGTGATCTCCTCCTTTCTGTTCAATTTAATATATTGCATTATTTAGCCACACAATTACTCTTAGAGATTTTGTCTTGTCTTGTTGATACAGACCCGGCCCTTCTATGTTAGGCGAGTCTCTTCCCTACACACAGGGTCAGTTCTGAAACATGCAATATGTACCTTGAGTTACAGTATGGAAAGCTTAACCCCAAAGAATTAACCCTTTGAGTGCCAGATGGGTACAGAACTCATTTGCAAAGCAATCCGTTCCGTATGCCTCTGGCACTCAAAGGGTTAAGGGTTCCTACTTGCGTCTTTCCCTTAAGGAAAAAAAACTGAAAACATATTTACTTTACTGCCGAGCATGGCTTAATAAACATCTGGCCTTGTAACATGGTTTTGTGTCTGACAACAGTACGTGAATTCCACGTCTTTCTCTGCTTCTGCTCAACACTTACTGTGTAAATATAGTATGTAAAGTGGTACTGTGAATGGAGCTTTAAGTTAGACATGCACATGTACAGTACAGCATGTTGGCTGTGTTTGAAAATGTTAAGAGAACCCTTTTATGTGGTAGAAAAGCCAGAAATGCATTCCAGATGTATACCTGTTCTTAATTTTTTACTTTAATGCATTGTTCACCCCCTACTTTCTCCTGTAACTCCTAAGATTAAGCCATTTATTGGGCAGGTGAAAGCTCTCTGATTAGCAAATTTTGTATGTAAAGGTCCTTATATAGAAAACACGAGGAGCAATTCTGGATCAAACCGTTGCTTTGGAGACGTCCCATGCATTCTAGAGGTTAGAAGCCTTAATTAAATCACAGGGATTGTTTTTTATATACCATTTCTCCCGTGGGGTGCCTTTGGTTTGCCTCCTGAATTGCTCCACTTTACATTGTTCATATGTCCCTGTTTGCAGTTCAAGTAGGAGTAAAAAGTAATGTACATAAGGGGTGTTATGGTTTCTTCTTCCAAACAGTGTTAATCGTACAGACTTTTTAAATAATTGTGGTTTCTTTTAAGCATGTTTCCTCCATTAGTTTCCAATTCATTTACTGGATGATAAAAACATCTTGGCTGCTTTGCAGCTGGAGAAGTCTCTTGCATCCCAGGAGTTTACATGTTTTGCTGCTATGTAAACTTACTTTCTGGGGCTAGTTTCTATATTCCTACACCATACCATGCAGCAGAACATGTTTCTGCTTTATCGCTTGGTACTAGACGTTGTTCTAGTTACAGGGCACAGGTGATTGTTCAGTGCAATATCTGGCTCTGTCCCCATCTGCCCCCTCTTGGATTCACCAACTCCTTGTTTATATTACTGCTGTGCTGGTTATCTTGCCCTTCCCTGTGTCTGGCCTTTGCTCTGTTTCTATTCTAGGACAACGTGGCAGTGCAGAGTTCTCCAATCTTTTTAACTGCTGTAGTTTTCAACATTCCCTTTTGAACTCTTCAACCCTGTAACCATCATAATTGCTGTTTTTCTGTACAAAGTCTGAGTCACAGTAATACCTCATCTGGTATTTGAAACCGTAGTATGAAAGGCAAATTTAATGTCCCCATGCCTGTGCTGTAATGTACTGGATGATTGATATAGAGGTCACTTATTTAAAGGGATCCCAACGCCTAAACTGAAATTTGGGTTATGCACTTAAATACCCTGTATGCCATGCCACAGTCTCTAAATATGCTTAGTTCTTTTAACTCCAAATGTGGAACACAGGGGCCATTGAGTACATATCACCTCCTTCAGAGTGCAGGGCATTTAAATAAGGCAGGGCCTTTGAAACAAAGACAGCCCTCTTCCCTCCAGCCTTATCCCTCACCTTCAGATTTAAGTAACCTGGCCTCAAGATAGGGTGCTTTGGCATTGTTCCTTCAGTTTGAGTTTTTTATTCTTTGTACTAGCGAATGGTTCATAGCATTGCCTGTCCAGTGGACTGCTGCAGTGGTGAGTCTCATAGCAGTTTTCACAGGAGTGAGTGGGGGCATCCCTTCCGAATACTCCTGTGAAAATTACTGACCCTGATTCCATGCACCCCGGGGTGAGGCAAACAGTGAAGCAGAAACCACTTGCATTTTTAGATATGGGTATGTATAATCCCCCATTAGGCTGGCTTCCCTGTAGCTGGATTGACCAGTTTACAGGTGTGTTTCTATACTATTGCCCTGTAAAGGTTGACTTAATTATAAGTCTGTGCCTCACCATTGAACTACTCTGAATACCTTTATTTAAAATGGCAGTCTAAAGTCTGGTATGTTAACCATTTGAGTGCTATGGTCCTATCTCGTATGCCACTGAAATGTGGTGTTCTTGCCATTATACACTCTTGTTTAGAATGGGAGCTCTCTACTCCTTTTAGAGCAGATCACTTTATTCTATGTATCTCATCATTTTGCTATGTATACATATGTTTCAGTATTTTTATTTTTTACACTTAATTTGAATTCCGCACCTTTAAGGCGCGCTTTACTGCAATGCTCCATTGATCTCTATGGGAGAGGCTGCTTGGAGACATATCTCTGCAACCGCTCAAAGTTGAGAGACTGCTCATTCTTCTTGTCTGCCCTTGCCTTACACTCTGGTTACCATCCTCGTTGTATTGGGGGTCCGTACTCTGCATTTGATACTCTTTGGGGAAGACTACATTTCCCATAAACGTGAGTTTTAGTGCTCTGTTTTCTGAATGGCTCTAATTTGGTTGCCATTTTATTTCTCTCTTTTAACGAGTATCCTACGCAGGGCTTGGATTCCTCTACTCTCCTCCGCAGGTTAACTCTTCACTTGCCAGATAAGTACCTTTTAGGCTTTCTGGAGTGAATCTTTTAATCTGGCTGACAGTATTTTGGTTATCCACTACTGTAGACGCTATTCTCTTGTTAGGATGTCGGATCATAAGGGACATGGGGCTAGACCTAAGGATTCAGGGGAATCATTAACCCCTCTTGCGCATTGTTCCACATGCCATGCGGGGCTTCCCGCCGTTCATGCGCTGTGGCCCCTGCTTCTCCGCCAGGGCCTTCCAGGGATGAACAAGAGCCACATTGGGTCAAGGACTTAGAGGAAACTGTACCACAGAGGACTTTTTCTCTTCAAGTCCTGTAGACCCCCCACATCCTTCAGGTTTGTGGCCCCTGGCATTCCTGATTTATCTGATTCGTCTGAGGAGGAATCTCTTGGAGTCTGAAGATGGTGTGTTTTCAGAAGGGGCTTCCACCCAGCTTCATGGTGCCCCCTTTGAGGCTGACCCTGAACTGACTGCTGAGGGTCTCGTTAAGGTAGTTTTACCTACCCTTCACATTCCTGTTAACCCTGTAGAGGCCACAGTCTACTTCTGATGTCTTTTCAAGACGCAAAAAGTCCAGTACTGTATTTCTGCTTAATCCCACTCTGGATCAAATTATCAGTGTAAGATTCCTGACGAGCTTCTCACTCTTTCCAAGAGGTTTCCTAAGATGTACCCCTTTGCTGATTCAGCTTTGACTCAGTGGGCTACACGACCTCAGGTGGTTTCCCCTATTTCTAGACTTTATAAGTCTACTGCCTTTCCTGTTGCAGATGCTTCAGCACAAAGACCTCCGCCTTCTCTATTGCTGCCAGACGCACTATGTAGTTTAAGTTTTGGTCTGCTGACTTTATCTACAAAGTCACTGGTCTGTCTTCTCTTTCAGGGTACATCCATATTTGGCCCTGAATTGAAGAACATCATCAGTGAAACAACTGGGGGTTAGAGCACTTTGTTACCTCTGTGTTCCTAAACTCAGTCCTCAGATGAGGAAAAGACTTTCCTTTCATTCTTGCCAAAGTGAGCGGAAAGGCTCAACCTGGTGCTGTGTCGGGCCAGCACCTAGTGTTCCATCCCAAAGTCCAGACAGCAGTGGAGGTCAAAATACACCTCCCCCAAATCTACTTTGGCATGACTCGTCGAACCCTGGTCCACATACACCTGGTGGCCACCTGCAGCATTTTATTTCAGTACTTGGACAGGCGCTGTTGTGGATTGGTGGGTATTGCAGGAGGTCACAGAATTCCTTCACATCCCTACCTCTCCCTTCAGATTCGCCCCTTCTCACTCCCCTCGGGGATAGGAAAAGCTCACAGTTGTGGATCGGTGGGTGTTGCAGGAGGTTACAGAATTCCTTCACATCCCTACCTCTACCTTCAGATTCGCCCCTTCTCAATCCCCTTGGGGATAGGAAAAGCTCAGTCTTTTGATTGGGGAGGTTCAGGCGCTCTTGGACAAGGGAGTCCTAGCTCCGGTTCCTCAGGCAGAGAGAGAGGTTTAGGTTTTTATTCCAACTTTTGTGGTTTCCAAGAAGGATGGTGGCTGCTGTCCTATCCTTGATATGCGCTCTGTCATTGCAGTGATGTAGGGTGGGTTTTGCATGCAGTTTCAAAAGGGTACCGCATAGACCTGGAGGCCCTTCCACCTCCATGTGTCCCCCCCCCCCCTTTTTTTTTTTTCTTCATTCTTTTTGTAGTTCCCAAGAAGGACAGCAGCTGCTTCCTATTCTGGAATTTAAATGTCTCAACCATTCCGTGCTAGCTCAATGGGTCAGAATGGTGTCTTTACATTCTGTTAACACAGCCATGTGTCTGGGGATATTCCTTGCTTCCCAGGACGTCCAAGCACTTACCTTCATGTGAATCGAGAGATTCTGGCCGTCTGCAACTGAGGGAATTGAGTACGGTGTCGTTTGGTCTCTGCTCTGGAAGCTATTCCCTATACTGAATTTCACAGAGCTGCAATTGGACATTCTCGGAAACTAGCCAAGACTGTTCTCACCGATCACATGCTATATCCATGTCTCCAAGGACAAAAGAATCTCTCTGTTGGTGACTCCATTATCCCCTTTTAACACTCTTACCTCCATTAGCCATAGTGGAATGGGTAGTGGTCACCACAGAAGACAGCCTGATTGGAGATCCGGGGTCGCTTCTCAGCCTAACACGCAGGGTTGCTGGGCTGGGGTGGAGAGCCTTCTTCCAATCAACGTTCTGAAATCCATGCCATTAGCTTAGTGCTCCACCACTGTTCCTGTGCTCTAACAAGAAAACAGGTGAGTGTCTAATCTGACAACGAGGCATCAGTCACCAAGGATAAAGCAGAAGGGAGCCCTCTTGGATGGAGCTTTGGGTGCTCCATCAGAGGGCTGAAGCTCACGAGCTAGCCATCATGTGGTTCACATCTCTGGCGTGGAAAATGTGGTTGCAGACTTGTTTTAACAAACAGATCCTGGGACTTGGGGCTGTTTGACCAGATTGTCCATCGCTGGAGGTATCAATCAGTGGTTTTCATGGCATCCTGCCAGAACTGGAAGGTCTCCCTTCCATGCCTAGAAAAAGGATCCTGTGATGTTTGCATTGGATACACTATCCATTCCATGGGACGTTCATCTGGCATATGTTTCCACTTTTTCCCCTGATTCCCATGGTGCTGAGCACTCTCCATTGTGATCTTCCTCAGGTATTCTGATAATCATCACTCTCTTGGCCTCATTGGTCTTGGTTCTTGGACCTTCCCAATCTGTTATTCACCGAGACTGGATCTCCTGACCCAGGGCCAAGTTTATCATCCTCAAGTGGAAAGATTGGCTTTGACAGCATGGATCTTGCCTACATCTTGCAGGGTTTTTTCTGGATGCTGTCATTTCTATTATGCTTCAAGCTAGCATAGTCAGTTCTGTTAAGGTTCAGATCTCATCTCACTCCGTTCTATTTAAAAAGCATGTGTCTCTGATGTTAAGACCCCAGTGAAACGAAGGCGGTTTCTCCTGCAGGTAACATTTAGTTGTGTGCTCCTAATATGTATAAATCCCAAAAGGAGTTCTAAAAAGCATTAGGAAAACCCTTAGTTTTAGTGAATTCCCTTCCTCTGATGCATAATGCCGATTCCCTTGAGATGTTGACACCAATGAAACATAGAGCCTGAGATGCTTTCTCTCATTGTCAGCTCCCTCCCGTACTCCTGTGTTGGCCTATGGTAAAGCCATGTTGACTCTTTAATGGAGGCAACACACACACACACACACGTGCACAAGCTTATTTTCCTCTTATGTGCCTTCTTTGCAATATGGTTTTGGGATTATTCTCCTCTTGCCTTGGCATCTGAATGGAATGTGGTGTTCTAACCCTTCCTTCATTACAAGTGATAGTCATGATCAAGCTTATTCAAATAAAAAAACAAACTGCATTTACTGGTCTGACTTGTCTGGTTTCCGTTTACTCTCCATATAGGACAGAAATAGAATTATTACTGATGCCCTGGGGCTTTAACATCTTGTAAGGTTACTTTATAAAATGTGGCACGTGCGGGGACCTGTTATTTAAATGATGTCACAAAACGTGTAAGGTGGCTTGCGTGTTCACGCGTTCATCCATGGATTACCTGCAATATGAAGTTCCTTTTTCCTTTGTACAAATATAGATGGCTTCTTTTTATGGAGACATGTGAATCTAAGTTGGCTGTTGGGAGATGGCGAGTCTTTCGTAGCCCTCCATTCCTGTGTTTAGTCGCGAAGTGATAGTTGCCTACATGAACAGCCCAATTCAACAGCCATGCTGTGTTTAGCAAGAATAAATCATTGCCCCCTAAAGTAACCAGTGTATAAGCCTTCAAAGGATGCACATGAATAATAAACCTGTTCAAACTTCCCCATTGACTTCAGTGCAAAAACCTTATACAGTGATCATATTCTGGGATGGAAAAATATCAGATAAGCTCAGCACTCAGGAAAAAATATACTAGTCATGATATGATGTCACAAGTCCACACGTTTTTAATGGGGAATAGTATAAATTCTTCGTCTGTTGGATTTAAATGTATTTTTACTAGCAAGACTAGTGGAATTTTCTAGAACTGGTCATGTTGACCTATGGCAAAATCACTTTAACTGCCTCTTTATAGCTAAAAACAATGTGCATAGTAAATGTTTCTCTGGCGTTTTTGAGGGATGCAGGGTGCAAGGGAAGGGGGGTGTATAGGATCGTGTTTACAGGAGGCATGGCATTTTGAACAAAACTCCTGCTCCCTGGTGCTTATACCCCTTCTCCAACCATCTATCTGTTGTGTTTTTTATTC
The DNA here is from genome assembly GCA_037306005.1 of Rhinophrynus dorsalis. Lineage (NCBI taxonomy): Eukaryota > Metazoa > Chordata > Amphibia > Anura > Rhinophrynidae > Rhinophrynus > Rhinophrynus dorsalis. Next base: position 470,402,549 of record CM074719.1, on the reverse strand, counting down.
CCCTCTCCAGTGTGTTCCTCAGGCGCTTCAAGGATATTCTTCTCTGAAGGGAATAATGTTTAATATTTTAACTTCTTCAGGTAGTCAGGACCCTCGCATTATTATTTTGATTCATATCTTCAAAAAAAAAAAGAGCTTGATAGTTATCCGCTTGTCGTTGGCAGTGGACTGCTGATCCAGAGCTCCTTGAGCTCTCCAGTTTGGTACTAGTGCAAGACCAATGACTAATTTCGGTAATCAAACTGAAATGAACTACAGGCTTTGCCTCATTACTGCTACTACATTCATTACATTTTATAAAGGTTAATGTTTATACAGCAAGATGCTAGTTTTGGCCACAGAGTTCTGCAAGCCGTTATTCATTTGTTTTTTCTTTTCCCTTCCCCCTGATTTTCTTTTTCTTTGCTCTATCTGCTTTGGTAAGTTCCCATGATCCCTGCTACCCCTCAGTGATGCTAGAGAAAGTGGATTTTTTTTTTTGGCCCTTTAAATACATCTTATGCCAGATGTAGAACGAATAGCAACCATTTTTCCCCCATAAGTAAAAAGCTACATTTCCTCAGAAACACACACGGTCACTCGGAAATATCAGTCTTGACCACAGGGTGTCACCTCTGAATCCCACAATCACAAACTCCACAAATAGAATGCCAGCTGATTTCCTTACACAGAAAACTACATCAACATTTATCAAGTCGTCCTAAAAACAAACAAATATTCACAATATATTTAAGACAAATGACACATTCTGGTCACTGCAGTGCAGTTTCTTCATGGGGGGGGGGGGGATACTGATAACTGGTTCACCAGTTAACTTTTTTAAATCAGATACATTTCAGGGAAAATATGAATATCGAGCAAGACAGGTAATGGTTTACAATATAATAGCTCACAAGAAACAGAGGCTGCTCAGACAACAATAGAATGAGGAGACACGAGCTGCGTTTCAGATACCCATATGTCCTCCTGAGAATGAGGTGAAGGGACAGTAAGCGTGTGCGAATAAATGCACAGCTGTGTGGTTATGAACACGTTACCTCATCCATACATAACTGGTGAATGCCCACGGAAGGCCACAAGCAATTGTGTATTAGTATTTATATCTCAATTATCCCATTTCTCATGTACAACTCTTTATATGTGCCCCATAGGCCACAGACCACCACTATTGTAATTTTCCTGCAAATTCGATCATATAAAAACAGGAAAACTAATATATTGCATTCTACTCACTGCGTAAACTTAAGTGAATGTGACTTTTCATACACCTGCAAGGGATCATGGGAAGTTCCTTGTAAGCACTGTTAGAATAAATACATTTTTAAATGGTTTTACATATTTACACAAATAGAGAAAAGGGAATTTTTTTACTCAGCGATAAATAATTTTCTCCTAGTCCATTGAGCAATGCAGGGTATCCCGCCCACAGAAAAAGGAATTCTGATATAACCGCCCTGCTGTTATTTTTTGCGTCTATTTGAGTGTATTACCTTCCCAACTTTGCTAAATTAAAACTGACAGATGTTTGGTGGAGGGGTATAGGCACCAGGAAGTGTGAGTAGTTTTGTTCAGTATGCCCTGCCTTCTGTAGGCAAGGTCCTATACCTCATGGTGCCTGCACCCATCAGTGGACTAAGAGAAAATGGACAGTACAAAAATCCCCTTTTCCATCTAGTGGGAAATATAGGTTGTCTTTTTATTTTATGTACAAGAATTCCATTATTTCTCACAAGAAAAGAGAGCAAGTATCTTGACCTTAGTTGAAGGAACACCAACTTCTAAAGATGAACTGAAGTTCTAAAAACCCTGTACTTCATGATGGCATCTGTGAAATATCCCTTTTTGAAGCCTTTAATCTAGTGTTGTATATGCTCTGAGGGAGCAGCCATTCCTTTTTTCCATGGCTCCAAGTACCATAGCAGGATTGTCTTAAAAGGGGAACTATTACCCCCACATAAAGTCCCCCCCCCCCCCCATAATTAGCCATATAGAGATATGCTTACCAATAGTACTATTATCCAGAATAATTACCAGATTTGTAAGAAATCCTACTTCTGAAGGCCAGGCGAACAGCTCTCTAGAGGCATCTGCGGTCCTGCTCTGTCAGTCCTTAAAGTTACCATGCAACGCCTCCTATAGTAGACAAGTAAGATTTCTGACTAAAATGGTAATTAGTCTGGATAATAGTACTATTGGTAAGCTTATTAGCTAATTATTGGGGGGGGGGACTTTATTTGGGGTGATCCCCTTTAAATGACCTGATATACTTTAGGCTATTACCTGGAGGATATGATTAAAATGACTTGTGTTCCAACCTGGTTTTGCTGGACGAAAGCAAGGTTTTCAGTATGTTACAGCAGCGCTTCCCAATATCCGTCTTCAAGGAAGGTTTTCAGTTTGGCACAGACAGTGATTTTTAATTTGTGACCAACATAGTTGCATTGATGTTAACTAGAGAAACAATAACTTTCTTGTGGACCATTTTAATCCCCCCTCAGTTACTTAAGGGCTTAAGTATGCTGTCCTAATGTGGAGTCTTGTGTTGCCAGACAGGACTGCAATGAAATTGACGTTCAGGGAGCGTCTTCTCAAAAGAAATAGGTTTAGTTGCTTGTTAGATGTAATGACCTATTCAAATGATGACTGCAGTAATTCTAATGCAAAACAACTGCACCAAAAGGGGCAAATGCAAGACCCACAACTCTCATTGGTGTAAATAGGGCTTTTATCATCATGATGCAACAGGTGATCAGACACCTCTAGCATTAAAGGGTTTAAATCAATGGTAATTTCTTATTTCTCCCATATGGTGCAGTTAGTGCTTCCAATTTTTGAATTACTATAGCCCTGTGTTAGGTTACATTTGACTTTGGAGCCTGATGCTGAGTTAATAAAGATATCTACATATATTAACCCCTTGACACTGAGAGAGGTCATCAAAGCACTGCAAAGCAATATGCTGGAGATCTCTATTTTATATGTGGTTAAACTTGCAGTCATGTAACTCTATTACTGGTTCTGACATCTATATGGGGGGGGTCTTTAATTTATCAAAGATGGAATAACTTGGTATGAAAGGAGTAGAAAATTATGTTTACCTGTTAACATCTTGTACAAATGCTCTGCAGGATGTACGTTTCATGTCGATGTGTGTTCTTCCCTAGGCTCTGGATGTGCACCTTCACTCTGGCAGTGTCTATTGGTGCTGTGTTGCTGTTGCCCTTCTCCATCATCAGTAATGAGGTCCTACTCTCCATGCCTCACAACTACTATATACAGTGGCTCAATGGCTCCCTCATCCATGGTGAGTTACTGGTGGGGCACTGTGCATCAAAGGAAATGTAGTGTCCCTGATAGTCACTCCATGTCCGTCTTTATCCAGCATATCAGGTTGCTTTTTCCAGATTGTATGTTACTATTTATGCACAGGTATCCCAATACATTGTCATTCGGTTTGAGACCCCTGTGCATGCCTGGGTGTGTTATGTTTGTTGTCTCCATCATGCCTACCACTGTTTGCTAGTAACAGGAATGGTTTCTGAACAAATGTATAGCTATTTATTTATTTTACCGGAGTGGTGTTCTATACGTGAAACCCTATGGCACTCCCAAGGGTTACTTCACTTTTTTCATGTTGCACACTCATGGTCCTTAATGGGTTAATATCCCATTGACCTGGCATTGAGCCTCTATTTTCCATCTGACTATTTGCCAATTAGGTGTTCACCCATATTTGTTCTGGCATATCATCCTGGTAACAAGCCAACAATTAAGCTGTTGGCAGTCATTGTGGCCAGTGTTCTGTATGCATGTCTTCTAGCTGATCTCCTGTTGTGTATATACAAGCATGTTTCTGTTAACATTTTATATCCTTGATCATTTACTATTTCTACACAACTTTAATCTATTTTCCCCTTCACTCAAAACATATTATTCATACTGGTCTCCTTGAAGTAACTATATAGAGTGCATGTCTTATTCTCCCAGTGTATACTGTTAACACGATGTGCACACACCTCACTCCCAGTGTGTCTTGAAAAGTGTGTGTTTTTTTTTTTTTCCCCTCTAGGCCTTTGGAACCTGGTCTTCCTTTTCTCCAACCTGTCACTGGTGTTCCTGATGCCATTTGCCTATCTCTTCACCGAAGCAGAAGGCTTTGCAGGATCAAAAAAGGTATAGAAATGGCTGTCCTGTAACCGGGGTAGGATTTTGATCACTTGCCACTGGCTCTTGAAAATAAGTTTGTTTTGAAAACTTAATGATTAGTAAATAATACAGCCTTGTCTTTTCTGTCAAGCCAATAGACAGCCAAAGGCAATATTTCTGTGTACTACAAGTATTTTTTTCTTCTTCTGCAGGGAGTCATGTCCAGGGTATATGAGACATCTGTGGTTCTGCTTCTGCTTACCCTTCTAGTCTTTGGCATTGTTTGGGTCGCATCTGCAATCATTGATGATGATGCAGCTGGGCGAGAATCTCTTTATGGTATGAAATGCCTGTGAATGAGCTGTTTGAAGAGCAGGGTGTGATGGTGGGACAGAGCTAGTTGGTTTATCTTTTAATGATTGAACCAGACTGCCTACTCTTACGGGTGTATGTGTAAACTTACCCTACTTTGGGCCCTCTGTCTGGAGAGAGAACGCTGGCTGAACTCTGTCACAAGGGTGGGTAAATTGAGCCTTTCCAGCTACTGTTTGAGTACAACAACCTTCTTCTGCCAGGTAATGGCTGATAGATGACAAAACTAATCATATTCTATGTGCAGATGAAGAGAGCTGGGTTGCCTTTTTCTCCTCTGCAGTGTTGCAGATGAACACATGTATTAATTGTTCTTCCTTGTTAGCAGTAAGTTATAAATGTCTTAACTGGGTTGAGAGTTCTTTAAAGTACCTATAATATAATATGCTGTTTCTTGTTTCTCTGCAGACCTTTGGGAATACTATCTACCATACCTCTACTCTGGAATCTCACTGTTTGGTGTACTACTGCTTTTGTGTAAGTCTTTGCTAGTGTAAAGGTGCAGATTCTACATCCTGACAGAACAGGTCACTGTAAGCACAGTGGCACAGATCTGTAAAGGCAAAATGGAGATGTTCTGCAGTAAACCAACTGCCCCATAGGGGGACATAAAAATGCTTAAATTCCCAATGCACTTAATGGGCGCTCTAGCATTTAGGGGGGGTTTAAAGCCCAATGTAATTTAACAGGAATTTTATTTTATAGATATGAGGCATTATTCATTCCCTTCATAAGATGTGCTATTTTGTACTTTCCATGGAATGGGAAAATGTGTGGTTGCCATATCATCCCTTTACAACCAGTCACAGAAAGATGCATTCAGCATCTTTCTCGATTGATGGACAACAATGTATAAGAAATATATTACCTGTCATCTGCAGAACAAGGGCCTGAAATTCACTATCCTTTATAAGGAAGATCCCCCCCCCCCCCCCTGGATTCACAAATGGGGGGGGAGGGTTCCCTGAAAGAGGGTTTATTTTCTGAGACCCAAATGATTGTTCTATTGTGGTCCTCAAATTAAAAACCGTAAACCACTTTGTTCTAGAGACTGCTCTAGCATCCACATCCAAGTGGTTGGTCTATTTTTAACCATAAAGTGACCCTTTGATAGACATGAGGGTGGGCATGAGACCATTGAGGTGAATATTGTTGTCTGTCGCTGGTTTAAGACCATCTTGTGTTGACTGTTTGTGATCCCTGCAGTGTAACTTGACGAGGCTGATGTGTTGCAGTTCTGAAGCACACCAGCTGTACCATAGGAGAGAATTGAAGTTTTCCATTAATTTAAATGGGGCTTTTAACAACATAAATGCTAAAGATCTCCAACTCCTTTCTTTGCAAGGTGTTGGAGACCTCACTAGCATTCTAGGTTTAAAAAGTCCCATTTAAATTAACCCATTTTTTTATTTATTTATTTTTTTTATTATTTTTTTTTTTGTACCCTGTTGTACAACTGGATTTCTCAAGAACTGCTTTACTCCCATGCACTGCTTTACTCCCAGTCTGTACCCTCAGTCACATCAGAAGAAAAGTGCTATAGACATGATCCAGGTTGTGTCAGAATTCAGAATATGGCAAAAATGTAGTAGTTACTGATGTATGACTTGCTGCCAAGTTTTAGGGTGTCTATCGCCTATGCTGTTGTCTCTTATAGTGAACAGCTAATTGTAAAAAGAATAGATATAAAAAAGTGACAAGACTGTTTAAAGGCTTGTGAACATCCTGATCCATTTGAGGTTTAATGAAGCCAGTTATTGGTATTTCCTAGTGACAGGCTTGAATAGAGACCACTGCAAACAGGAAACTGCATATATGGTGCACAATTAAATGGATATTTACCTGATTGCTGTATGAAGTCAATGTGTTTAAAACAAATTAAGTGCCCCTTATTCCTAGTGAGTTCCCATTTCCCTTTTTTTAACGGTGTCCTATAATCAACTATTGTAAATATGTTCCACCATCAATGTAGGTGTCTATTATATTGGTATGACCACTTACTTGCTTTGTGCTACAACTTTCCAGTTTTCAATAAACCTGTTTATCCTTGATGCGTTTTATTGTAATCTATTTCTCAATTCACTGTTTTGATTCTTCATCCTTAAAATCCATTCTTCTTGTCAGACATTTCCTTTTTTTTTACTTGTAACTCACACAAGTTTATTCCCTGCAGTATGTACACCCTTTGGCCTTTCCCGGATGTTCTCAGTCACTGGAAAGCTGCTCGTCAAACCACGGGTATGAAATACTCTGCCTAGTATCTTGGATCAATCAGAATAGATTTGTCTCTGTTGGCTAATTAGCTTTGGGTTTAAATGGGCAGTAATCTTCTTTTCTTTGTCATCCAATATAGGTTACTGGTAACTTTGGGTAGGCGATCCGCCCCTTTAAGTAGGCAGGAACAATTCTGAGAAGTGAGTGCAGGGGTGGAGCCTACCCCTATCCTTAGCTGCAGCATCCAATAAGCTTCAGTAGGTTTTGTTACTTGTTGCAAGCAACAAGTCAAGAGAACAGTTCTGTTTAGTTTTAGATTTTTATTATTTTCTGCTAGATATGGAATACCACCATTATCCTGATTACCATCACTGACAATTCCCATGACCCAAATGTGGATAGCTCAGTTTACCAGGTGCTTTGTGGACCAAAGCCCTGGGGCGAAAATCTTGGCTGCAAGTTCTTCCCCAGGAGTTGCCCACTGAGGCTTCTTCTTGATATATGGTAATCTGAAGACAGAAGTCCTGCAAAAAAGGTGAGCAACCCTTTGAGTGCTGAGGTCCACATGTCCCATGGACCCCCTCCACACAGGGTTCTTTATTACAGAGTTCCTATTGCATACTCTAGCACCCATTGGGTCTATCTGGGTGTTTGGAGCAGGTTTCTATGGTAAATTTACCCTTTCACTGCTGGTTTGGCATGTTGTGGGGGGTTGAGGGCACTTTCCCTACTGGGTGTAGTGTTTATATTGTATAATTACATGTTCTAGTATGTTTTTAGCTTGATTTTTATTTTCATTCTTTTTTTTTTTTTTATTAAATTATGTACTGCGCCTTTAAGGTGCACTCTTACTGCATAAATGCCATTGCTTCATTCCCTTCAATGGGACTGTACAGTTTGGGACATACCTCTGCAACTGCTTATCGCAGCAAGGTCAGAGATGGCTCATTTTTCTTGTCTGCCCTTGCTCTGTCGTCTGGTCAACGTTCTGAACATGCTGTGGGGCTTCAGGGGCTTTGGGCACTGTTGGGGTACTTTTTACAGAAAAACTACAATTCCCATGAGCTCTTGAATCTCCTGCAGGGACCTCCAGCCATGCACTAGAGCCAGTCTGGATGCAAGAGTTTAAGGCTACCAGGGACCTCCGGTCTACCTTACAACTCCTTCCATCCACCTTACAGGGGGGTTTTCACTCATAGCAAGCCCCCTCTTCCATCAGGTCTTCCCTGCCTAAACCACCGGGTGTCCCTGATTTGTCTGATTCCTCTGAGGAGGAACTGTTGGTGGATTCCGATGATGAAAACTGTTCTGCAGTGTTTTCCTCTGTTTTTTGTGGATCCCTTTGAAGTTGATCCTGTCCCCTCTGCTGAGGGCTTAATTAGGGCTGTATTGACCACCCTGAATATTCCCTTGGTACAGGAGACCTCTTCGGGCCCCTCAGATGTTTCAGGAGCCTCAGCACCCTTATACATGTTTCCCACCTAATCCCACTCTTGACCACCTGGTCTCCGAGTGGCAGTTTCCAGATAGCAAATTTCTTAGAGACAGATGACTTTCTAAGCTTTACTCATTTTCTGAAACAGCTTTAGCTCAATTGGGTCTATCCACCCAAGGTGGACGCTCCTGTGTCCAGGTTGCCCAAGTCCACTGCTTTGCCTGTAGCAGATGCTTCTGCTATGAAGGACTGGACTGATAAAAAGCTTGAGACTTCTCTCAAAGCTATTTTTGCCTTAGCTGGTTCTGCCTTGCTCCCGGGGTTTGCAGCTGCCTTGGTGAATAGGACCGTTGCTGTCTGGACTGAACAGCTTACTTTGGCTATTCAGCAGGGGAGCTTCTACTTCTGAAATGCTGAGACTTGTCGCCAACATTGCCGAAGCACAGCATTATATTTCTGATGCCCTGTTTGACACCATCCGTATGATTGCCAGGGCTTCTACTATGTCTGTGGTTGCCAGACGGGCTCTTTGGCTCAAGATCTGGTCTGCTGATACCACATCTAAAAAGGCTCTCATCATTGCCTTTTCAAGGTTCTTCCCTATTTGGGCCTGAACGTAAAGGGATAGTAATGTTTCATAATAAAAGCAGCTCTAATTAATCATCATAGTATTTGGACTTTGGAGAGTGTTATTTCAATACTGTCAGAGTTATAGTGTAAGAGTAATTCAATGACAAAGTATCCCCTCCCGCCCCTTTTACTGATGTAACACTGCTCAGCCAGATCAGAAGGGAGGTGCCCAGGTAGACTGCAGAGAGGGACAATCTTCAATTAAGATAAGGGAAAAATCTGAAAAGCTTGTCAAGGGGGGCAGGGCTTTCATTGTTCTGATAGGAAGAATATTGTCCCTTGCTGTTATCTGTCTGGTCTATGGACTGCATTCCACATCTGAGAAGAGATTACTTGCACTAGGTAAAGGGGTGGGAGGGGGAAACTTTGCTTGTGAATATCTCTCAAACCATAAAGGTTTGGGAGATAAGACTTATATCGTTCTTCATGTTTTTTTTAATGCCTACAAAATAAAATAAAGATAAAATAAAGTATTACTATCCCTTTAAAGATCTCATCAGCGAAGCCACTGGAGGGAAAAGTACTCTATTTCCAGTGGTCAACAAGAGGAAAGTGCCTATCAAGAGGAATCGTCTTTTTCATTCCTACCAGACTGATTTGCACCCGGTGACCCAAACGGTTCCTGAGGCCCCGCTCCCCTCCTCTATGCCCAAACAGCAGTGGAGGCCCAAGTCCTCCACCAAGCCCAAGGCTTCCAAACCTCCTTCAGCATGACTCTCTGAATCTGGGTCCCCACCCTCAGGTGGGGGGGCGCTTGCTCCACGACCTTTCCATCTGGGAAAAATCTGTGGCAGACCTGTGGGTTTTACAGGTGGTGGCAGAAGGGTACAGGATTCCCTTTACATCTCTTCCTCCTCCCCGCACCTTTTCCTCTTTCTCACCTCTGGGAGCAGAAAAGCATCGCCTGTTCGAGGGTGCTATCCAAGCTCTTCTGGTCAAAGGGGTCTTGCGGCCAGTTCCTTCTCCAAAGACAGGGTTGGTGTTTTCTTCCAATCTCTTTGTGGTGTCCAAGAAGGGCAGAGGTTGTCGTCTTATTCTGAATCTGAAGGATCTCAGCCAATTTGTGGTCAAATCTCCCTATCGTCAGGAGTCCTTGTGAACAGTGATTGTGGCCATGTCTCCTTGGGGGAGTTCCTAGCCTCTCTGGAGCTTCAAGATGCGTACTTGCACATCTCCATTCATCCAGATAGCAGACAGTATCTTTGATTTGCCTGCGACAGGGGTCACTTCTAGTTTTCTGCCCTGCCTTTTGGCCTGTCCTCTGCTCCTCAAGTCTTCAATCGAGTTCTGGGAGTTTTAATCTCCGCTCTCTATCGCAACAGCATCAGGGTCACTCCATACTTGGACAACCTTCTTCTGAAGGACTCATCTCCAGACCTTCACCAATAGATTCAGACCTGCATTCAGATCCTATCCACTCACAGGCAGATCATCAACCTGGACAAGTCGGACTTTGTTCCCTCCCAGAAGATGGTTTTCTTGGGCCTTCTCTTCGACACCCAGAGGGGAATGGTCTGTCTCACTGACGAGGTAGCTAATCGGCTGGCTCTGAAGGTCTCTACAGTTCTGAGCCAGGATCCAATCCCTGCCAAGAAATTGCCCTCTCTAGTGGGGAAGTTCATCTCCACAATAGAAGCAGTCCCGTTCGCCATGGCACATGCCAGGGAACTTCAGAGGCTTCTGATTTTGGCATGCAAGGTGATGTGGATCATCTGGAGGAGTCTCTGTTTCTCCCTCTGCATGTGGAGTTGAGTCTCTAGTGGTGGCTCAACCTGGACAACCTGCTGATGGGCAAGCTGTGACTACAGATGCCAGCCTCTCCGATAGGGGCTGTTCTGGGGCACCTGAATGCTCAGGGCCGGTGGTCTCAGGAAGAATCTCTTCTTCCCATTAATGTCTTCGAACTTCGGGCAATATTTCATGCCCTGTGCCATTGGACGCTCCAGTTGGAGGACTGTCCAGTCAGTCTAGTCAGACAAAGTTATGGCGGTAGCTTACATCAACAAGGAAGGCGGCACAAGAGTCTCGCAGCTTGGTTAGAGGTCTAGGCTGTTTTGTCCTGGGCAGAGGACCATGTACCCTGCATTCACTGCAGTTCATATCGCAGGCCTTGACAACATCTTGGCAGACTTCCTCAAACAACATACAGTGGAGAGTGGGAACGTCACCCTGAGGTGTTCAATCTGGTTGTTCAGAAAATGGGTCTCCCATGCATCAGTCTGATGGATCTGTCTGTGTCAGACCCCTTCAGACTTCCTCCTCGTCCGGATCTTCTTTTATAGGGATACCTGTGGAAGGATGACGTTCGACTGGCTTTGACGGCATGGAGGTTGAATCCTCAGTTTTGAAGAGAGGTTTTTCATCTGGTGTGGCGGCTACTATGCTTGTCTATGACTATGAGTCTTGTCTACATTTCTCTCTTGGAGTTCGTCTTCCTAAGGTCCTTTCCTTCCTTCATGATGGGGTGTGGATAAGGGTCTCCGTTTGAGCTCCCTTAAGGTTCAGACTTCTGCTCTCCCTGTTTTCTTCCAGAGGCGCATTACCATTCTTCATGATGTCAAGTGTTCGTCCAGGGTGTTGCTCATACCCATCCTATGTTTTAAGTCCCCCTGCTCCTCAGTGGGATCTTAACTTGGTTTTAGGCATCCTTTAGCGCCCTCCCGTTGAGTCTTTGGCTACTATTCCTCTATGCCTGTTGACATGGGAAATGGCAATCGTGTCTGTTCGCCATGTGGTGGAGCTCCAGACCTTGTCTTGCAAACCACCTCCTTCTTTTTTTTTTTTTTTTTTTTTTTTGGGGGGGGGGGTTTCACAAAAATAAAGACTTACTTCGCAAGCTTTTCTTCCAAATGTTGTATCAGAGTTCCATATCAATTGTGGTTCCTTCCCTCTGTCCTGACCTTTCTTCTGACAAGGAGAGGGATCTTCACTTGTTGGATGTTGTGTGCTGCCTCAAGTTCTATGTGCACCGTACTGAGTCCTTGCGTCAGTCTGATGCTCTTTTCATCATTCCAGAGGGCCCCAGGGCAGGGAAGCCAGCGTCTAATTTGACCATTGCTTCTTGGATCAAGTCCACTATTCGTAAGGCTTACGAACTGAGGAAGAAGCCTGTGCCCTTCAGGGTCACAGCTCATTCCAGTCGCTCCTTTGGGGCATCTTGGGCCTACAAGAATCGGGCCTCTGCTGATAAATTGTGCAAGGCAGCCACGTGGTCGTCTGTGCATACTTTTTCCAAACACTACTGTGTTGATGTGCTGGCATGGGCTGATGACAATTTTGGGAGAAAGATCCTGAAGACAGCCTTGCCTGTCTAGGATCTCCTTTATTCCTTCCATGCTCTTTCACTTTTGAGCCCAGTTGGCTCTAGTTCAGTGTGCTGTAACAGTTCCTGGGGTTTATTTTACCCCTGTTCAGTGTCCATTGACACTTTGTAGTTATTGTTGAGCTATTCATGATCTGTTTGTTCATTGGTGCTCTGTTGGCTTTGGGGGGCCTGCACCTGGTCCTTGCCTTTCTTCCCGCCCTAGGGAACTTAATGGTTGGATATCCCAAAGTTATGAGTAACCTATATTGGACGACAGAGAAAATAGGATTTTAGTCTTACCTGTTAAATCTTTTTCTCTTAGTCCATATAGGTTACTGGTCTCCCAACCTATCAAGGGACCATGCTTGGCGCTCCTGCGACAGAACGTGGGGGACCACTTTTGGGTTCTTGCTCACAGGAGTCTTCTGTTTTCCCTCTTACTACTTGTATTAGTTGGTTCCAAATCTTACTGAAGCTTATTGGTTGCTGCAGCTAAGGATAGGGGGTAGGCTCCACCCCTGCACTCCTCAGAATTGTTCCTGCCTACTTAAAGGGGCGGATCACCTACCCAAAGTTACCAGTAACATATATGGACTAAGAGAAAAGGATTTAACAGGTAAGGCTTAAATCCTCTTTTTATTTATGAAACCCTATGTTGTAGAGCTTTTCCTGCTGAGTAAAACAAGGGTACTCCTACTGCTTTCAATTGTTTTATTCAAATGGTATAACAGTTCAAATAACCAGGGAGTGAATTTACTGTGATTACTTCCTGATTGTTCTAATTGACAGGAAGTGACTTTGCAGTTTCTATCACATTCTGTGGAAAACTGCAAGTTACTAACTTTGTTCTCTATTAGAATGTAACAGAATAAATTGGAATTTGACCTCTAGAGGGTTCTGCTAATGTAAAAAAAAAAAAAAAAAAAAAAATTACAGGTTTAAACAGTAACACCTCTCAGCAGTGGGAGTACTCAACAGGAAACACCCTACAATATATATATTTTTTTTCATAAAAAGTTTACTGCCCCTTTTAAATGAGTGCTTAATCCTTTTAGATGATAGCTCGCCAACAAAACAATGCTTTGGAATCACCTCTATCATCCAAGGGGTTTAAACTTTTATTTTTTTTGTCTTTAGTAATGATTTTATTTGTTCCTTCAGAGAGTGTGTGTGTGTGATACTTCTTCTTACCTGTGTTCTATTTTTTTTTCTCTCCCCCCCCCCCCCCCTTATTGCCTCGTATCCACTATTTCAGATATTCTCTTCCTTGTACTTTTATTGATTTTATAGTTGGTGTGTTTTCAAACTCCATAAAAACTGTTTGTGTTGTACTTTATCTACAATTGCCAGCCATTCACCTGAATGGAGTACATAAAGTCAAACATAGAGAGCTTGAGGACTCTTATAATCCATTACAGATACAGTTGTCTCAGAACTATTTACACAATGTATGTAGAGGGCATTTGTGTTACTGAAAATTGGAGAGAAGAACTAAATTAGTGGAAGTACAGTTAATAAAAGCCAACAGGTTAAATAAACTAAAATATACTAATAAAAGTTAAAATAATGCATTACAATTTCCTTAAAAGAAAAATATTGCATATTGTTAGAATTTTCCCGCTGAGTAGAATGATAATCCTGCTGCTTGTGATGCATCATTCAAAAATAATCATAACACAAAATGGGTACATTAGAGTAGTGGCCTTTGCATTTTATGGTCTTCCTATAGTTATCAGTTGGAAACACTGTCCATAGAAATAGCAACAGACCCCATAACATTCAGAAAAAGAAAGGGGCGCTCCTAGTGTGATAACCTTTTCGGAACAGACCACCACCATTACCCCACCGTACTCACAATATAGGGTTCCACTAGAAGTGTTCAGCTGAACGGGTGAGGGATTCAAGGGATCCCCACTCTCACTCCTTCAATGGAAGATGGATGCAGCTCCACATCAAAAAGTCAGAGACCATACCGTGGCCTGAATGTTATGGGAACAAACAAAACACCAGAAGGGGAGCAAACCATAATAATCAATAGATTAAGATCTTTCTTCAAATATAAACTCACTTTGGTGTTCACACCAGTTGCAGAATACAACCGATAAGGACAAGCTGGGTATTCCAGTTCGCCCCTCTACGGAATACTCTTCATAAATAATTAAAATACCTGATCCGCTGAAGTGGCATTTAAAATATCTTAATATAATATAAAAATATGTCTCAATAACAAATGGTAAATGCCCTATGGTCAACATGTTTTGAAGCACAAGAGCTTCTTCCTCTGGACCCAATTAGGCACAAAAATTTAACATCAGTAAATTGTAAAACATATTTCTCTGTAGTCCAATATAGCTTACAGGTACTATGGGTAGGTGACAGCTCCTCCTACTAGGCTAAAACAATTCTTCAAGAAGTGCAGGGTGGAGCCTCCCCCTCCTTCTAGCAGGCTACGTAGCCACTCCCCTCTCAGGATAATATTTGTTCCATTGCCTAGAAGGAAGGCTGACAACAGTTCTGCTTAGTTTTTAGTTATTTATTATTTTCCCTTCGATATGGGATGTAAAAATTCCCCCATTAGGTGGGTTACCGTTACTGACTTCCCCTGGAGGATTGCTCGGTTAACAGGTGCTGTCTGTGGACCCTGTCTGTCTGTGGAAGAAAAGACCTGCAAAAATAAAAAACAGGTGAGCAACCCTTTGAGTGCCATGGTCCACTTCACACACTAATCCCCTCTGCACAAGGGTCCTTCTTGGAGTTGCTCATAACGCCTGCACTCATATTGGGTACTTTATTATTCTGTTTCTGGGATCTTTGGAGCATTTTAAGCTGTGTGGTAATATTTAACCCCTTTCTTGCTATGTAATTTTGAGTCGGGGACCTTTTCTCTCATTTTCCCTTGGATTAATGTGTTGCTTTAGCCTTATTTGGTGTTCTGTAAGTGTTTTGGCACACTTCAGGCGCTGCTTTTTTTCTTCTTTGTTTCAGCTTATTTGAATTCCGCTCCTTTAAGCTGCTATTTACCGTAACTCTACAATGCTCCCAATGATATCTATCGGACACGCTGCTTAGAGACATATCTCTGTAACCGCTCCATGTACCAAGTTGAGAGACTGCTCATTCTTCTTGTCTGCCCTTGCCCTGCACTCCGGTTACCATCCTCAGTGTTTTGGGGGTCCCTGAGGGGTCTGAATTCTGCCTTTTGATACTGTTTTGGGGAAAACTACACTTCCCTTAGACGCCCTTTTTAGCGGGCTGTTTTCTGATTGGCTCTAATTCAGTCACTGATTTATTTCTCTTTACACGAGTATCCTATGCAAGCCTTGGATTCCTCTACTCCTCTCCACAGGTTAACTCTTCACTTGCCAGATAAGTTGCTTTTAGGCTTACTGTGGTGCATCTTTTAATCTGTGTGATGGTATTTGGGTTATCCACTACTGTAGACACTATTCTCCTGTTAGGATGTCGGATCATAAGGGACATGGGGCTAGACCTAAGGATACAGGGCAATTCATTAACCCCCCTTGCTCATTGTTCCTCATACCATGTGGGGAACCTGTGCCCCTCATGAGCTGTGGCCCCTGCTTTCCCTTCAGGGCCCTCCAGCCATGAACAAGAGCCACATTGGGTCAAGGACTTAAAGGGATAGTAATCCTTAAGATGTAAAAAAAAAAAAAAAAAAAAAATGTTGTAGGGTTTATCCCTCTGACTAAAACAAGGGTACTCCCACTGCTGAGAGATTTTTATTTATTTTTTTAAAATTATATCAGCCCAAACTTGAATTTTTTAGGTGCAATATCACATTGGCCTGAAAATTTACAGTGGCGCTGTTGCTACACCATCCTATGGCGATTTATGGTCTACAGACCATAGCAGTCCATAGAATGGTGTAGCAACAGCGCCACTGTGACATTGCACCTAAAAAATTCAAGTTTGGGCTGATATAATTTAATAAAAAATAAAAATCTCTCAGCAGTGGGAGTACCCTTGTTTTACTCAGGAGGATAAACCCTACAACATATATTTTTTTACATTTTAAGTATTACTAGCCCTTTAAAGTCCTCTATGGAAAGGTTTCCTCTTTCTCTTCAGGGGGTCATCCAGTCCTGGAAACCCCCCACTTCCTTCAGGTTTGTGGCCCCTGGCATTCCTGATTTATCTGATTCCTCTGATGAGGAATCACTTGAGGAGTCTGAAGATGATGTGTATTTAGAAGGGGCTTCCTCCCAGTTTCTTGGAGACCCCTTTGAGGCTGACCCCGAACCCTCTACTGAGGGTCTCATTAAGGAGGTTTTATCTACCCTTAACATTCCTTTTAATCCTGTAAAGTCACAGTCTACTTCTGATATCTTTTCAAGATGCAAAAAGTCCAGTATGGGCCAAAGTACAGAAACAATGGCTGGGGGAGCACGGAGACCTCCATGAAAGCATAGCCCAGGAGGATTTTTCCTGCTCGTCGGTGGCATGGCTCTGTGGTAGACACAAAATGAGCAAGTTGTCATTCCGGGTACAGGTGCTGGACTCGTCAAAAACGTTACCCATTTAGTGGAAGATGCAGCGCTGGCAGCGGCCGCTATGGGGGGCCCGAGATCAAGTCAGTCTCTACAGCGCATGACTGCATTGGACAAACATACATCTGGCCTTTCTTATAGGATAGGATGAGTGGAAGATACCTGAAAAGTGCCTCACTCTTTCTAAGCTGTACCCCTTTACTGATTCAGCTTTGACTTAGTGGGCTACCACCACCTTAGGTGGATTCCTCTATTTCTAGGAATTCTGAATTTACTTCGTTGCCTGTTGTGGTTGCCTTAGCACTCAAAGATCTGACCGAAAGGAAGCTGGAATCTATTCTTAAGGCTATCTTTGCTGCCATAGGTGCGTCCTTGAGTCCCACCTTAACATCCCCATGGGTTAATAAGGCTATTGCTGTTTGGACTGAACAGCTGATTGACTCTGTCCACAGAGGTGCCCCAAATGTGGACCTTTTTCCCATTTTAGCTAATATTTCTGAGGCTCAGCATTTTTTTTACCGATGCCTTGTTTGATTCCATTAGGGTTGAGGCTCCTCCTTCTCTGTAGCTGCCAGAAGTACTCTGTGTTTTAAGATTTGGTCTGCTGACTTGAGCTCTAAAAATATCACACTCTTCCCTTTCAGGGTACATCCCTATTTGGCCCTGAATTGAAGAAAATAATCAGTGAAGCCACTGGGGCTAAGAGCGCTTTGTTACCTCACGTTCCTAAGCGCAGTCCTTGGGCAAGGAAACAGCATTCATTTCGTTCTTGCCAAAGTGAGACGTAAATGTCAAACTTGGTGTCGCTCCAGGCAAGCACCCTGCGTTCAACCCCCAAGTCCAGGCAGCAGTAGAGGTCAAAACATTCCTCCCCCAAACTTACTTCGGCATGACTTGCTGAAACCTGGTCCGCATACACCTGTGAGTGGTTGCCTGCAACACTTTAAGTACTTGGACAGGCTCTGTTGCAGTTCAGTGGGTATTAAAGGTGGTTTCAGGAGGTTACATGATTCACATCACATCCCTTCCTCCCTTCAGATTCATCCCTTGTCACTCCCTACAGGGACAGGAAAAGCTTGGTCTTTTCAATGGGGCGGTTCAGGCTGTATTGGACAAGGGAGTCCTATCTCCGGTTCCTCAGCCAGAGAGAGGTTTAGGCTTTTATACCAACCTCTTTTTTGTTGCCAAGAAGGATGGCAGCTGCCGTCCTATCCTGTAGCTTAAGGATCTCAATTCATTTGTGGTCCACACGTGTTACAAGATGGAGTCTTTGCACTCTGTCATTGCAGCGATGTGTCCAGGGGAATTTCTGGCCTCTTTGTGTCTGCAGAATGCATACCTGCACATTCCAATTCATCCAGACAGTCAGAGGTACCTTAGGTTCTCTTGCAACCTAGGGCACTTCCAGTTCACTTCCCTGCTCTTTGGGCTCACCACAGCGCCTCAGGTGTTCTCATGGGTCTTGGGCATTGATTGCCTTCCTGCACACCAAAGGAATTCAGGTGACTCCATACATGGGCAGCCTTCTTCTGAGTGCTCCTTCCAGGGATCTCCTGGGCCGTAAGGTCCAGAAATGTGCTCCGGTTCTCCTCCAAGACTGGTGGATCCTGAACATGGACAAGTCTGCTCCAGTTCCTTCCCAGGAGGACCTGGTCTTCCTGGGTCTCTTCTTCGACACTGGTCAGAACACGGTGAGACCTTCAGAGGTTTGATACATGTGTGCCGGCCCTTCTGTATCACCTTCTGTGTGTGTCCCCCCCCGACATAAGGCTAGCCCTTAGCTGGTGGTTTGACTCCTCCAGCCTGAGGAAAGGGGGACCATTTGTGATTCTGTATTGGACCATACTCACGACAGATGCAAGCCTGTTCTGGGTCACTTGGGTGTTCAGGGTCATTGGTTGGTGGAGGAAACCCTCCTTCCCATCAACATTTTGGAACTCAGAGTGATTTTTTTTTTTATGCTCTGAGGTACTGGACCTCTCATTTGACAGGATGCCCAGTCCTCGTGCAGTCAGGCAACTCAACAGCCGTCTCCTATATCAACAAACAAGGAGGCACCAGATTCGCAGCTGCTTGGTTGGAGGAAAAGGCTATTTTAGCCTGGGCAGAGGCGCATGTTCCTGCCATCTCCACCATGAACATTCCAGGTGTAGAAAACCACCTGGCAGATTTTCTCAGTCGCCAGACTGTGGATCCTGGGGAGTGGGAACTCCATCCGGAGGTTTTTGCCCTGTTGGTGCAGAAGTGGAGTCTTCCCTGGATAGACCTGATGGACACTAGGGACAACCAGAAGGTTAAATTAGTTTGCTCTCGCTGGATGGATCAGCTGGCGTTTGCGGTGGACACTCTATCAATTACATGGTGATTTCATCTGTCCTACATCTTTCCTCCACTTCCTCTCTTTCCTAGGGTGCTGAGGAAGATTCGGATGGATGGCGCATCAGTCATTCTGATTGCACCTTATTGGACCAGGCAACCTTGGTGGGAGTCCAATTGGGTCCATGCTCACAGGCATTTTCCTCCTCTTCTTGCTATTTGGCTCAGTAGGTTTGTCTCAAATCTGTCTGGAGAGGGGAGTGGCTAGGTAACCTGCTAGGAGGAGGGGGAGGCTCCACCCTGCACTACTTGAAGAATTGTTCCAGCCTAGTAGGACCTGTGGCCTCTCCATGGTACCTGTAAGCTATGTGGACTAAGAGATAAGGGATTTAACAGGTAAGACTAAAATCTTCTTGTAAAACACATAGATATATATGTAAGGCACTCACCCAGGAGCTCCTTGCATATAATCTACAATTTTTATATATATATATGCTTTACAATGTTCTGATGTTATAACTTTTTGTGCTTAATAGGGTCCTGAGGAGGAAGCTCATGTGCTTCAAAATATGTTGACCATAGGACATTTAGCATTGGTTATGAGACCTCCATTTATATTCTGTTAAATATTTTAACTGCCACTTCAGCGGATCAGCTATTTTTGATTATTTTTATGAGGAGTGTATTCCGTAGTGGGACAGATTGGAATACCCTTCTTGTCTTTACCGTTTGTATCCTGCAACCTGAGTGAACTCCAAAGTGTGAGTGTATTTGAAGAAAGAGTGTTCTTAATCTACTGATTTATTATGTTTGCTCCCCTTCTGGTGTTTTGTTTGTTCCCATAACATTCAGGCCATTGAAATTCTGCACACGCAAAAATGCAGTTTTGCTCCGTAGTAACTTGAAGGAGGCGTTTCCAACTCCTGGGAATATGTCCC
Organism: Rhinophrynus dorsalis; assembly: GCA_037306005.1. Classification (NCBI taxonomy): domain Eukaryota; kingdom Metazoa; phylum Chordata; class Amphibia; order Anura; family Rhinophrynidae; genus Rhinophrynus; species Rhinophrynus dorsalis. Next base: position 470,382,686 of record CM074719.1, on the reverse strand, counting down.
CACCCCCAGGAGAAAACGTGCAATGTATATTTTCATATAAAGTTTCACTTTTAAATTTGAAAATATGCCTTTCACAATTTTTAATCATGATATTCAGAGGCCTTTTTTGCTTTCATAAATGGTAAACAAGTTGCCTATTGCAAGTAGGAAGTAGCTAGCATTAATTCACATGTTGTTCTGCGCAGCTGCTAGAGAACTTGGATGAACATCTGAGCTGCACGGCTTTTGAGGAAGCTGCCATATCCCGCAAGATAACAAGTAAGTGACTAGGGCAGTTTCCTTATAGTGGCGGGTGTCATTCCTTATTCTGGCTATCTCAACGTATAACTCTCTGGAATTCCAAATTTTAGCCAAAGCTTCCTGCTGGCTGAACCTCAACATGGAGGCCCTACAGAAACGACTACTAGCCATTCAGAGCCACCGAATAACACTAGGTAAGGAGCAGCTGTGATTGGGAAAGTGGCGTCTTTGAGTGGCCAGGGGTTTGCAAGTAGAGGTTGGTTATAATAATGTCTGGCACAGCTTCCTGATGATTCCCCCCCACGATTCGACTGGGAGATCAATAGATGTGACACAGGGGAGCAACCGGGCTTCTTGCATCCTACCTGAAGTACTGGATAGGAGGGGGCATGATTGGGAAAACTGCTCACATTGACATGAATGTGTTTCCCTGTCCTAATGCCCCACCACAAGGTCTGAATTTTTTTTCATTGAGGTGGTTTTTGTGATTTGTAAGCAGTGGTTAGCTTTTGCCCCCTGCTGCCTCCTAGCCAACTGGTGTAAGTGATGGTTAGTTGAGGAGGCAAAGGAGCTTCGCCCACTGCCTTCTCCTTATCAAGGTAGATAAGCAATGGTTTTTACTTGAGGAGTTGACTCCTCAGCTAGTCAGCGTTGTGTGCTACCCCCCCCCCCCCCGACAGTTCACTGTAGAGTACCTGAAACCCTCAGATTTACTTGTTCGTTTGTGCATTTAGTAAGACTAGATTCTGATACCTATGTCACCAACAGAGATGAGGAGAAGGGCATCACCCTGGCAGAGGAACCTGGTATACCCACTCGCCATGTTGCTGCTGCTTGCTCTCACAGTAAGTGACTTGATGGGTTTGGGGCAACTTCAGAACCAACTGTGTTACTATAGGCCCTTGTCTAACCTTCCTTTGTGTCTACCCTTTACAGGGGATCTCAGTGCTGATTGTCTGCTTCAATGTCTTGGAGCTCCTCATTGATGAAACCGCTATGCCAAAGGGGATGCAGGTACATTGAATATGTCCCTTATTGCTTGTTCCCAGAAACCTTGATGGTACTGTGGCACTTGAAGGAAATTTAACAAAGGAAAGCTAATTGTCCTCTTTCTCTCCCCCAGGACTCTCGACTCGGAAAGGTCTCTTTCTCAGTGTTTGGTTCATTTGGAGCAGCTGTGCAAGTAATCCTCATATTGTATCCTTCATGGTTATCTGGAGTAAACACTTTACTTTGAATAGAACTGTTGGCATTAGTGTCTGAGTAATACAGGTTTTGATTAAATGTATAGTAATGCTTAATATTGAAAATGTATATACTGCAGGGTTTTCCTGCTGAGTGAAACATGGGTACACCCACTGCTGAAAAAATGATTTATTCAAAATCTATTACAGCTTAAATATGAATTTTTGGGTGCAGTACCTCTGTCATGACATTTCACAGTGTCAGTGTCGGTAAGAGTTTGCTGCCCAGTAATCCTGCCAGCGGGACTTTGTTCACTTCTCATGCACATGACATCCAGGGCAGTCTGAAGAGGCTATCTCTTTAACCAAGGGGAAAGAGCAAAATTCATAGACGCCATTATGGATATTATGGGATATACTAAGGAAAGTTGTGCATGTGGGAATGTTACTAGGATGTTGGTGAACTTACTGGGGGGTAAAGAACATCTAACCATAAGGAGTTAAAGCATACTTTGTGTTTTGGACCCTTGACCCCAGCCCAGCTACCTGATGGCCTCCTCTGTGGTGGGGTTTTACAGTTCTCCACTCTTCATTCACCTCCTGCCTCAGAAACATGACACCACCATGACCAAAGTAAGAACCATGACTACTGCATTTTCATAATACAGGGGCGGACATCATGTGACACTCAAGCTGTTTATGGACTACAACTTCCATCAACCTCGGCCAACTGATGGCTTATGGAAATTGTATTCCAGCAGCTGCAACACCCCAACCTTTCTGCTTTATGTACATTCAGCAGCTGGATCTATGACTTTCTGCCAGCTACCTTCAACACTGTAACATCTGCTTTTTTCATAGATCATTGGGAACTGTGTCTCCCTTCTCATCCTCAGTTCGGCTCTCCCTGTTTTCTCCAGGACACTTGGTGAGTTTCTTGCAGGAGATGGAGACAAGATGCAATAGAAAAATTGTTCTCTTTCCAGATTGTTGGATTGACTTGTATTGGTTGTAGCTTAGCTGACAAAGAAGTACAGTGTCATGAAACAAAGATAACTGCAGAGTGGAATGAAAATTACAGCTGCTTTTTTTTTTTTTTTTTTTTTTTTTTTTTTTTTTTTTATATTAAATGAATACCAGAAAGGATTCCAGAACATTTAATTGCATGCAGACTTCTCAAGCTTTAGTTGGTTTACTCCAGAATTACTCAGTTTGCTTTCTGCATAAGGCACTTAATACATAAAGGGAGGGGTACAAAACATGCAGGGATGGGGTTGCTTTGCAAATCTAACTGTGCCAGCTGCGACACAGGCATATAATTAAGTGGAGGTGATAAAGGAATTCTGCTTTTTCACCCAGTTGTTATAGTTGCATTTTTATCTCTTTCATTCATATTTCAGGCAGGGCGTATCAGCTTTTGTTGTTGCCATAAAGTTAAACCATATCAGTCATACAACCAGATTTAGGTTCTAATAAAACGGAAGCCTGCTGTGGATTTTGGTGCACTTTAGTAATACGTCATTTACACTGCACAGCAAGAAATAAAAACATCCATGTATATTTATGTGCCATGCAAATGAACATAAATAGAAAATCCTTTTTTTCTATTAATCATTTCTTTCTTCCACTCTTTAACACCGGAACCATGGGGTAAAGTATCCTCCGGCCAGGAGGACATGGCAGGATGTTGGATCCAGAGGGACATGGGGCTAGTCCAAAGGCTGAGGACTCTGGGGCATCTTTGACCTCCCTTTCTTAATGTTCCTCATGCCAAACAGGGCTCCCTAGAAAGTATTCTGGATCTTTCTACCCCTCAAGTGTTGTGGCCACTACTACCCCACCAGGGCCCTCCAGACTTGACCAGTTTGGGTAAAGAATTTGTTGTCCATAATGGTACAGTTTCCTATTTTCATCCAAGGTGTTCTTCAGTTATGGAAGCCCCCATATTGGATTCTTCCTACTCCTAGGAGGCTGTCCCTCTTCTGAGGGGCTCATCTACATCTTTGGATGTCTTTCTGTTCATAATCAGATTCATCTGTATGTGTGGAAGACCTTTGATAGGAGGTTGAATAGCTCAATGAGAGTTTCAAAGCTGTACCTCTTTTCAGAGGCAGCTATGGCACAGTGGGCTTCTCCTCCTTCTCTTGGTCCCCTATTTCCAGGCTAGCCAAGTCCGCTGCTCTGCTTTTGGCGCGGTGCAGCAGGTCTTAAGGATGTGACAAACAAGAAGCTTGATTCTTTCCTCCGGACCAACTTTGCTGCTATTGAGGCCTATTTTAGCCTCTGGCTGGGTCAACAGAGCTGTTGCAGTCTGGGGTGAGTAACTTAAAGACTCTGTCCATGTAGGTGCTCCCAAGGAGGATCTCTTGGCTATCGTAGCCAACATGTACGAGGTGGTCAGATTGTCAGCCAAGGCCTCCGCTTTCCCTTCCTGTAAGACACACTTTGTGGCTTATTTGGTCAGTGGACCAATCTTCCATGAATTCACTGGCTTCCTTTCAGGGCAAATCTTTTTGGTCCTGAATTAAAGCAGATCGTCAGTGATTCTACTGGGCTCAAGAGCAACCTGTTATTTTTTTATGTCCTCCAAATGCCCTACTGTGATGAGGAAACTGTCTTTTTAGTCCCCTCCAACTGAATGCACAAAGGCCGCAAGCCTTGCAGGCCTTTACCTAGCACCCCGCCCAGCCCAAAGAGCAATGGCAGTCCAAGCGAGCTGCTACAAGGCCTGAGTTTGGCAAGCCAGCTTCGCTATGACTTGCTGAATCACTGGCCCTGATAGCGGGCATCTTTGCCAATTCCAGCACTCATGGGCCAACTCTATTGTGGACCAGTGGGTTTTGTGGGTAGTTTCGGAAGAGTACAGTATAGGGTTCAAGTTCCTTAGAAGGACAGAGAACACAAAAAAGGAAAAGCGCACACAATCTAAGTGTAGATTCTTCTTCTCTTTAAGTTCTTTACTACTTCTCACTCCTTCACCGTGCGTAATTATGACAATCACCCCTTTCACCATGGAGTTCACCAGTTCTCTGTGTGGCTATACCACTCACCTTTTTCTGAGGCAATCAGAATCCGGATTATAAAGTAGGTCCTGAATAGAGGACCAATATCCTCATTTATGCTGATAAGTTCCTGAGGCTGGATTGGCTCAGAAAAAGGTGTGTGTGTGTGTGTGTGTGTGTGTGTATTTTTATATGTATGTATAATATAAAATAAATGTGTGTGTGTGTAAAGAATTTAAAGAGAAGAAGAATCTACACTTAAATTGTTTGCGCTTTTCTTTTTTTGTGTTCTCTTACATGTTTGTGGGGACTTTGCCGGAAGTCTTTGAGGAATAAGCTGCACTGCTTTGTGAAGGAAGATTTGAGGACTATTTATTGCCTTCCATTTTGTATTGGGCTCATTGTTGGTGTAATAGCACTAAGAATATTTGTATGTGTTCTTAGGACAGCGGCTGCCAATCCCATTCTGAACATCAAACAACTACATTTGTATGTGGCGACTGCTCGCTTCAAGATGGAGTCTTTGCACTCTGTCATCGCAGGTATATGTTCCCAGGGGAGTATGTTGTGTCTCTAGACCTTCAGGATGAGTATTTACACATCCCAATCCACCTGGACAGTCAACATTATCTGTGTTTTTGACTTGGAGCAATACCAGCTCATTGCTCTGCCATTTGGGCTGGCCTCTGCTCCTCGGGTGTTTTTACCAGAGGTGGGGGGGGCCTTGACGGCCTTCATTCACACCGGGAGTATTCGGATGACTCTTTATCTGGATGACCTTCTACTCTAAGTTCAGTCGCAGGAACTCTTGGCTCAGCAAGTCCAGGAATGTGCTCAGATTCTGGTCCACGAATATATCGACGTCCTCCCCAGTCCCTTCTCAGGAGCTGTTATTCCTGTGGATGCGAGTCAATACCTGACTGGGGAAGGTTTTCTCGTTGGAGAAAAAGATCCTGCAGGTAATGAAGGATGTGTCCCAAGCTCTGGAATGGCCCTCAGCTCCGCTCCCCAAGTACATGAGAGATCTGGGCTGACTAATGTCTACCCTAGAAGAGTTCCCTACACTCAGGTGCACACCAGGGAACTCCACAGACTAGTTCTCCAGACATGGCACAGGGATCTGAATTTTCTGGATTGGCAGCTCTCCCCCTCTCCGGAAGCATGACTGGTTCAGCAGTGGTGCTTGCAGAGACGCAGCCTGGACCAGGAGAAGCTGTTCGTAATTCAGGAATGCACCATAGTCTCAACAGATGCCAGCCTGAACTGATGGGGTGCGGTTCTAGGTCACCGGGGGAAAACCAGGGCAGATGGACTGGGGAGGAGTCTATTCATCAGTCCATCAATGTTCTGGAACTCAGGGTGCTCCATATACTCTGTTCTGGTGTGCTGGGGACCTCCGTTGAAGGGTCATCCAGTAAAAGTCCAATTGAATACTGCCACAGCTGTGGCTTACATTGGCCAGCAAGGGGGCACTTGAAGTACCACGGCCTGGTTTGTGGTAACGTACATCCTGGGTTGGGCAGAAGCCCACATTCCAGCCATCTTTGCCATTTGCATTCCAGGGATAGAAAACATCCTGGCCGTTTTCTAAATTGCAGAGTCTTATTCCTGAGTGCACAATCTATCGATAAGTGTTCACCCTGATTGTGCAAAAGTGGGGTCTACCTCCGATCTGATGGCCACAAGGAACAACAAGAAGTTTCCAGTGTTTTGCTCCTGTTGGGGGGATCCTCTGGCCTTTGTCATGGATGTGATGGTGACTCTATGGTGCTTTCACCTCTTTTATGTTTCCTCCTATTTCGCTCATTTCCATGGTGCTCTGGAAGATAAGGATGATTGGTCCAACAGTAATTTTGGTTGCACCTTATTGGACCAAGAGGGCATATTTTTGCAGAACTGGTGTTTTTTCCATTCAGGATCAGTTTCCACTACCACCCAGACCTCCTCCTTCAGGGATACATTTGGAAAGAGGACATGGAGAAGCTGGCACTGAAGGCATGATGGTGTCCTCTGGTCTTTACACAGCAGTTTTTGGGCCCCTCTTCTACTGAACAGGAGCCTGCATGGGTTAAGGTCCATATTTCTTTTATGAATAATATTTCTTCCACTATTCAGGGGATACTTAATTGTTCTCTCCACCCCTTCCCCAGGGACACTTTAGTCATCTTGTGGGTTCAAATTTATCTTTGAAAAGGATTACTCTGAGGACGGAGAACCTGATGAGGATGATTTTTGGTTCATCCTTTAAATGGGAAAATCTTTTCAGAAATGCCTCTTGGGCTTATTAGAGTTCCTCATCTTCTTCTCTCTAGCGCCAACATATATACATACACACATCTAATTTGTCATTCCTGAGAGCAAAGCTGTGCCTAAGAAGATGATGGCTTCCTATATTAAAGGGATAGTAATACTTAAAATGTAAAAAAAAATGTTGTAGAGTTTATCCCCCTGAGTAAAACAAGAGTACTCCCACTGCTTAAAGGTGTTTCATTCAAAAGTTATTAATTTTCAAAGTTGAATTTTTTTAGGTGGAATATCACAGTGGCCTGAAACTGTACAGTGGCGCTGTTGCTACACGATCCTATGGACAGCTCTGGTCCCAGGACCATAAATCTCCATAGGATGGTGTAGCAACAGCGCCACTGTACAATTTCAGGCCACTGTGATATTGCACCTAAAAAATTCAACTTTGAAAATTAATAACTTTTGATGTCCCACGTCTTCCTTTCACGACTAAGATTCTTCCTGTAACCTGTTGTCCTGCAACATGTAACTGCATCTGATGGGTGACTGAAACACACAACTCGTGATTCAACAACAGACCCACTGTATAGATTGTATCCGTTAATTGTACACAGAGTGGTTAACCCCATGTGCGACAGTGGGGTTGCAACGCACTGAATCAATGCGTTGCACACCCCTCTGAGCCAAAAACACCAGTGTAAATTCCTGTTTTATAGTGCATTTTCTTTTAATGGCACATTGTATGTTTGCGTTTTAGGAATTTAAAATTGCATGCTACCTATTAAACATAACTTATGGTATGTCCAGTGCTGGGCTTGTTTGTGTGTGTTTATGTGTAGATATAGATATATGTAGATATAGCTATATCTAGATATAAATATTACTAGCTAAAGAAACACTGCCCTGCTAGAAGAGGCAGGTGACAGTGCATGATGTAATTATACACACTTGAGTGCTGTATTATGGAAGTTGTTGCATAACACACATATATTGAGACACATGCACACTGTAAGCCCCCTCCGGAATGCATAGTGTTTGCTGGCCACGCACACATTAAGCATGCCGTCTGGCACAGTTTGATTAACACTAAATATTTCTCCTCTCCCAGTGGTACTGATGGTGAGGTATAAGTGTAATGCACGGTGCTCATACACATTCTCTAGTGAATGAAAATTCTGCGGAAAAAAAATTTAAGCGCCACTGAGTGTAGCTCACTCTTCCATATCTAAGATGTATGCATTTATGTATCTAAGATGTATGTATGCACCCATATGAAGAGTGAGGTACACTCTGAGTCATTGCTACATCTGTTGCAGAGTATTGTTTTTGTTTATGGTAAAGAGTGTGTTTGTGTCTGTTGATTTTATTCAAGTGGTATTCTTAACGCTTTTTGTGTAAAGAGGTACCCAACACATTGCTTTGGATTGTGATATATATCTGTCTGGCACTGAAAGGGTTAAAGGGGCAGTGTGCCATAATCACTGACCAGTAAGCGAGCTAGAGGGACCTCTTCCTCCTCTCTAGAAGTAAAGTTGTGAGGGATGTCACAGGGTGTCTCTGAGCAGATACCCAGGACAGATATCCCCTGTGTTTTTATCTTTTATAAAGGTTTTACCAAGAAAAATACATTGAGATTTCTCTTGTTCTCAAGTAAATTTTTCAGGCAGGTTATTCCAGAATTTTGGAGCTCTGAAGAAGGCAGATCGACCGGCTTCTTCCTTGTAGTGTGGTATTCTCATGGAGAGTTGGAGCATACTGCTCAGTCCGTCTGGTAGCTTTCCAGAGAAGTGTTATAAACCAGACAAGAAAGGTGAAGGGCACGTTTAGATTCAAGTGTTGGCCAATTTAGTTCTTCATACATATCACAATTATGAGTTGTGTAATTACATTGGCGGATAAAGCGGCATAATGTTAAACAATGTGTCAAGTTCAACCAGTTGGATTTGTGGCGTGGGTGCATATACTATGTCCCCATAGCCTGACTGAAGACAAAATATGGAAGTTATGTAAATGAGCATAAAGGCCTAGCTGACTGCCTCATTGAATATTTGTTTTCTTCTATGTCCACTCCACAGCAGTAGAGTGGGCTTTAGTCTCTGCCTCCCAGCTGGTAGGACCAATCATTTTCCCTTAAATATCCCCTGTTCACCCCGTTAATCAGTTATGTTGGTCCTACCAAGCTGGTAGACTGAAGACTGCTTCCTCCCATCTTAAAGTTTCTTTGATCTTTTGCTCCCCTGTTTTTTTTTTTTTTTTTTTTTTTCTCTTTTAAGTGTTCCCTGCCCCGGCCGCATTTTAATGCTGTCCTCGGTTAAGGGATTTTCTCTGTTGTGTGCTTTTGTCCGGACCACTTCTAATGCGATGTCTAAGCTCTCGGCTCATTACTACACGCAGCACCCTGTCCTCCTGCATTAGGATCAGTCTCCTTGTGCAGGCCAGCATTGCGCGTCACATCCGCCCATACTGTATTACCTCGCGTGGTGGGCCCATGCAGATGACGTCACACAAGCGTTCCAGGGTGGAACGCACGCTGTAATCAGCCGTCAGTTATATAGGTTGCACACAACGGAATGGAAACAGGTTAATAAGGATATATTCTAGCTTTTAACTTTTGTCTATGACTTTAAATGCCATGTCCAGCTCTTCTAAGCCCAGGGGGAAGGAGGAAGATGAGGCTTCCAGTACAAATATTTGTCCAGCAAGCAATGCTAAACTGGCTCGCACTGACACCACTGAGCTGTGAGCAGAATGCTTAAGGAAGGAGGCTGGACAAGATATGCCATCTCACTTCCAGAATTTACTGACTTGGATGAAAGCATCCATGCAAGATACACTCTCATCCATAAAACAACCTGTGGCTCCCAAGAAAAGGGCTCGCTCTGATGACCCTGATGAAGGCCAATCAGTGCGCACTAATGTATGACGTGATATTTTAAGCGTACAAGATTTGGACTCCTTGTATTCCTCTGAGGAAGAGGGGGAAATCTTGGAAGAAAATACTACTTTTAATCGTGACAGAGCAGAATCATTAATAAAGTTTATTAGGAGGACATTAGGAATCACTGAAGTTCACAAGGAGTTGAATGTTATGGACAGGGCTTTTATTGGTAAAAAGAAATCGTCATCTTCATTCCTAGTTCATGAATCTATTCAAGAGTCGGTCAAAAATGAGTGGTCCAAAGTTGATAGAGGTTTCTCGGTATCCAAACGCTTTATGACGCTGTATCCCTTTGAGCAAACAGATTTGCAAGCCTGGGTTGACCTGCCAAAGATGGATATTGCCATCTCTGTTAGCAAGAAAAACTACTCTGCCTATGGAAGATGGTTCGTCATTGAGAGACCCAATGGACAGCAAGATGGAAAGCCTGCTTAAGAAACAATTTTCTTTGTTGGATCAAAATATGCAAGCAGTTACAGCTATGGCATGTTTGTCTAGAGGAGAAAATTTAATCCTCCACATCTAGAGCTTAGTTTCTCAGGGGTGTGGAAATTTAAAAAAAAAAAAAAAAAAACTACTTGTCCAAGGTAGTCCAAAACGGAAGCCCAATCTACTTGTCCCTCATGACAATCTACTTGTCCTGATAAATAAATTTAATTTCAACCAAAATAGTATTTAAATAAGGTCTTTATTAATAGCAACTTGGTAGACAGACCTAAAAAGACTAATGCAATTAACAAATGCACAAAAACAAGAAGGTAGTAAACTTAAACAGAACAGCTTTCCAAATGAGAGTTGTAGCTTAATTTTATCAAGACAAATTACTAAAGTTAACACAGTCAGCCTCATGAGGCTATTTATCACCTTTGACATGCTTGGTTCCACTAGAAGAGCTTAAACTGAACATAAAACACTTGGGAGGCAAATTAAATAAACTTGGAAAGTAACTCGTATCTATAAAACTTGTGCTCTTTTCAAAGAGCATAACATTTCATCTATATGTATATAAATAAGTCTCTTCTTCCACATGTCAATCAATTAGTCAGCGTTGACGCTATGCTGAAGAATTGACTGACAAGGGAGAGCTGAAAAGACCTTCCACAGGTAGTCCTTCTGCTCTCAAAGCATAACCACAGTGCATGTACTGTGGTTGCAATGTAAAACTCCCTAACCAACTCTGCTAGGTTGATAGAGAGTATAGGAAAGGAGTGAATGACGTTACTCCATTCAGACACTGGCAATGAAGCCAGAAGGTTGACGTCGCATGTCACAGAGGATATTTGCCCTGGTTGGGGAAGCATCCCTAAGCAGGGAAAATTAAAGGAATGCAAAGGCGGTGCAGAGATGGGTGTTACAGAAGAGTAACTCCCATGAAGCTGAGGATATGATGGTGCTGTCATGACAGGTTCACTTTAACTGGAGTCAACCTCATAAGGTCTCTTATGTCCCCTCACCTGCTTGGTTCCACCAAATGTAAGCCAGTATTGAATCGCTCTGCTGGGGTCATATTCTTCAAATACAGGCCCTTCCATTTTAATGAGCATTAAGTCCTGCAGTATACCCTGGGTAAATCTTGTTCTAAGTGGATTTTTAACTATGTTCATAGCAGAAAACCCTGTTCCGCCTCTGCTGTTGAAACACAAATTGTGAACATCATCTCCACAACCTTCAATATATTACACAAGGTAGATGGCTTTGATGATAACATTGAAGAGTATGCAGGTAAAACTGTTATGTTTTTATCTTTGAAATTTTTCATGTGTGCCTTAAGTCCACAAAACTCATCGAGGATAGCTGACTTTTCTTCAGCCGAGAAAAGAATGCCAAAATAACCAATTAATTCTTCAAGGTCAGCTCTGCCATATGCATATAGTTCCTCTCTGCTTTCTGGCCATGTTGTATAGTCAAAGACTTGGAATCCACAGGATGGCATAGAATCAAAAGTGGAGAATCTTTCATCCGTGTAATCTATAAAATTTTCAATGAGCTGTACATTACTTATGCTAGTAACTGGTGGGCACTGGCCTAACTTTTTAATCTCCCACCCCTCGGTAGATTGATCTCCAAATTTCCTCTCCTCTGGGTGGTACAGTCTAATAAACTGCTTCATGTTTTCACCCACATCCAACTTCAAGCCCAACAATCTGAATGCATATCTCTCAACAGCAGGCTTTACATCTGGAAACAGAAGGTCATTTGATTGAAAAAAGCTGAGATACAGGCTCAAGAATATCCCTCAGATTGCACAGGGTAGAGAGGAACTTCACACTTGTGATGGATTTTAGATATTTCCTTGCTTTAGCTGAAGGCTGATCAGTCCCAGCACCAACCTGGCCAAGATTCAAAACCGTTTGCAAGTTTTTGCTGCATTGCTTTTAGGGCCCTTCTTTTACTAGAAACCCATCTCACTTGCTTAATGTCACTGAAGTGAGCAAAACTTTCTTTAATTTTACTTTTGCAATTTCTTTTGCATCCCTTTGCCTTTTAGGGCTATTCCAATAGAACTTAAAAACCCATTTCAAAGTTTCTTCAAAACAAATAATATAATGAGTGTTCTTTACGGCATCTAGAATCCCCAGCTGAAGCTTGTCCTACACCGTGCACAGGCAGCAGAAATGGAATGTTCTTTCAGTGCTGCTACACCGCCTTTTGAATCCATCATTACAGCCGCACCATCAAAATTTACTGAGAAGTGTTGGACCAGGCTATTCTGGAGACCTCAGATGTAGCATATCTAAAGACAGCTTTTTGATCCCTTTTACAATTGCATCTAGCACACCTGTAGCATGTGCATTCTCCACTGGAACAAGGTCTACAAGAGCTGTATAAGGTTTACCTTCATTGAAAACCATGATAAGCACAGTTTCCTGTTTAATTATGGCACTGTCTGTGCTGTCATCTGCAACAATACAGATAAACCTTGAATTCCTGACAGTCTCTTTGATGTCCTGTCGTATTATTCTGCCTCACATTTAATGAATTCAGAACCTTTCTCACGATTAGTGTAGTTTTTCTCTAAGTCCACACCAGCGTTTTTCATTGCTCGGCACAACATATCAATGTCTGAAAGAGGCTACCCCTGTTTTGCAGTTAAGTATGCATTGTTAAAATTGTTAGCCTCTTCCTTTCTACCTCCTTCAGTTTTTGTAACGCTATAGTAATAATGGGCTGCGCTGATTGACCTGCAGAACTGGCACCAATAGTTGCTATACTTTTTGATGCCTCAGACGGCACTTGTGCTTTTTATTTTCTTGTTTGAACCATGAACAGCATGTCGTGTGAGCTTTGCTTGTTTCATGAGCTTTGCTTGGTTCAACATGAAATTTATCACAGCCACTTACAAAGACATTCCTACCAGATCCCGAGTGATTCTTGCTATCGTAGGGTATTTTAAGCAAATTTCACAATACATCTTTTCTTGTCTGTTAACACAGCAGTAGGATTTGGCTTTCTGCTCTCACAAGGGCTGTGGCTCTGAGACACATTGGCTGTATCTTGTTTGTTGGTTTTCTTGAGGACAAAATTAAGAAGACTTTGAGATGTCATAATAATAATAATAATAAACTGTTACAAAAACTGCAGTGAAACCTGTCTTGCTAGGCAACTGGATTCTATTCTTAGTAGATCTTAATATTCCTGCGTTTTGCATTCCATGAATCTGAAAAAATTACAGATGGATTTTTCATTTTTCCTAGGGCAACTGCAAGGGCCAGAAAGGCTAATAAAAATTCTAATTTCTGTTTGAAATTAGTATTTCTGTTTAAATTTAGAAATTCCAACATATATCATATCATAAGACAAAGTAAGGATTCATTATTCTTATTGTGAATCTCACTTGACAAAAAGGCACACCTACCGCCATTGCCATGGATGTTCTGTCAATTCCCTGCAGAAATCGCTAGCTAATGACAAGTTACACTCCACCTTATTCTACACCAGGGGTAGTGAGCAGTGATAAGCTGAGAGCCACAGCTGACTTTCTTAGCCAATCAATGCCTCTTGCTATTACCTGTGTGGGGGCATAAGGTGGAGAACTCTTGTCATCACCATACAGTCATTGTGTTACTGTGGATGCCCTGGGATCCTGAATCACTGTTTAAACCATACAAAAATGGCTTAACAGATTAATGGGAGATGGCACACAGGGACTTCAATCACCATAACATGATGCCTCTAGAGTTCCTTTAACGCCTTATCACAATGTGGCCAGGACCTTTCCTGTTATCTCCCTCCACTCCCTCCTGATAAGAGGAGGGGGGCAGTGTATTGGATGGGGGGGGGGCACCAGAGTAATGTATGGGTGGGCTGTGTATTGGATGGGAGGAGTGGAGGGCAGTTAACAGGAACTATCCTGTGACCATACATATTTCTAACAAAGTATTAAACAAAAAGGAAGGAAAGTAATGCCCTTTAATTGCACTCAAAAAGATATCCCTGAGATGTATATGGTTAGAAAATACTGACTAAATAGGAAAGGACGGGTTAGTGATCTTTATTGGCAATAGAATATATCCAGTAGTAGCAGATGGACTACTAAGATCAGAGTAGAAAAATAGTAATCATAAAATAAATGTATGCTATATAGCTCTCAGGTTCTGAAAGTGTCAGCTCCTTATTGGTTAAATTTAAAGGGGACTCACTGAGATATCATCCTGTTATACTGATGACAAAACTATGTATGAAAAAGGAAGGAACAAACTACTTTCCCTCTTTGACAACAGAAAGGAATAGCTAAAGTCACCACAAAAGCACATTGTCTTTGTGATTTGTCATAGGTATATAGTCTGTAATCGGACTACTGAAAGGAGAAATGGATAAGAGACAAGTGATATGTGTATAAAAAAAATAAAACTTAACTCTTATTAAATATAAGAAAATATAATTGACCTTAAAACGGTCTTAGAAGCCGCGAATAATTCAAAAGAAAATAGTCAAAGTATATTAACAAGGTGCCGTGTCCCTGTTAGTTCTAGAGGTTACAACAACTGAACCCCGGTATAGTGATTTGTAGGCGTCCTAATAAATATTAAGAGGATGTCTGTAAACAGATTGCTAAGGAGTACAGGTCAGTGGTAGGTTTCTTGCAATATTGTGGACTGAGTAATATTAATAAACAGTAGACATTCCCCTGAAAGCAATTTTGTACTATGTGAATGGTGGTTGAACGATAGACGTGGTATTGGATAATGATTCTAGGAGAACCACTGTAAAGGTTGGAATCTCTCCAAATACTAACCTATAGTCCTTAAAGGGACAGTAATACTTCGTTTTATCTTTATTTTATTTTGTAGGCATTAAAAAAAAAATGAACGATATAAATCTTATCACTCAAACCTTTATGGTTTGAGAGATATTCACAAGCAAAGTTTCCCCTCCCCGCCCCTTTTACCTAGTGTAAGCCATCTCTTCTCAGATGTGGAATGCAGTCCATAGACCAGACAGATAACAGCAGGGGACAGTCTTTTTCCTATGAGAACAATGAAAGCCCTGCCCCCCTTGACAAGTTTTTAATCTTTTTCCCTTCTCCTAATTGAAGATTGTTCCTCTTTCTCCGCAATCTACCTGGGCACCTCCCTTCTGCTCTGGTTAAGCAGTGTTACATCAGTAAAAGGGGCGGGAGGGGGATACTTTGACATTGAATTACTCTTGAACTACAACTCTGACAGAATTGAAATAACACTCTCCAAAGTCCAAATACTATGATGATTAATTAGAGCTGCTTTTATTATGAAACATTACTATCCCTTCAAGAGGGACACATACTTGGATGAGTATCAGGGAGATTCCCTGCTTAATAGTGTCTGCCTGTGATATAAAGGACTAGGTGCTGAGTTCAGTGATAATGCTACTGACTGATGGTGTGATTAATACATAATATATCTCTTCAATCCATCCAATAAATCATTGGACTATACATGTCTTTGAAGTTGGTGTAGAATGACTTATTAGCCACAATAAGCAGGAAGGTAATGCTTGTCTTGGTCCGATGCTATTGTTGGGGAATCCCTTCCCTAGTTCAGAGTTCGAACTTCCAACAGTTAAGTGTAACTTTATTAATTAATCCAATGTAATATTGAACACGTGGGTGATCTCCGTTACTAACTTCGATCAGTCAGTCCTTTTGAATGGTCGCACGCAGAAGAGCGTGCGACCATTTTGCTTTTTCAACATGTCGCCTTCATAAAAATATACAGTGTGTTTAGAGCAAAGCAGAACTTAATCATGATCTGACACTGTTGTTAAAGTTTTATAACTGCTTGCGTACACTGAGTCTCTCTCCATGCCAATTCGCTCATAAGTATGAGTTAGTTATAATAGAGTAAATCAGGATGTGAGCTGATCCTGCCTCTCCCCTTCTCTGTGTGCTCTGCTTCTCCCTGTCATTCTGCACGCACAGAAGGGGAGAGGCAGGATCAGCTCACATCCTGATTTACTCTATTATAACATTAACTCTCATACCTGAGTGAATCGGCGTTGAGATGGACTCAGTGTATGCAAGCAGCTACAAATTCAACAACAGTGCCAGATCGTGATTAAGTTCTACGTTGCTATGAAAACACTGTATATTTTTATGCAAGCTACGTGGGGAAAGAGTAAAATGAGCGTGCGACCATTCAAAAGGACTGACTGATAGAAATTAGTAACGGAGGTCAACCATGTGTTCAATATTAAATTGGATTAAATTAATAAAGTAACACTTAACTCTTGTAAGTTCCAACTCTGTGAACTAGGGAAGGGATTCCCCAATAATTGCATCGGGCCAAGACGAGCATTACCTTCCTGATTTTTGTGGCTTTTAGTAAGTCATCCTACACCAACTTCAAAGACACATTGTTCATGGGTTCCACCTTTTGATTCTGGTCGTGATCAAGTTAATGTGGGAAAAGTCATGGTTCTTAAGGGTTAATTGCAGGCAGATCTCACCGCTAATTGGTAGGAGTACAGCCCTTAAGATCTTACCAGAGACTAACAATCTAAGAGCTTTAGGTGTCAATTTCACCTGTGCGGCTTCATGAACACTGGGAGGAAGTGATCTGTCATCACTTCCTCCTTGGGTTGCCACGCAGGTGGGGCTGTCAGTCCATCTCTACTTGCCCAAAGCAAGGCTAAATGTGAGCAAAATGTACCTGTCAGCGCCCCAGAACTACATGTCAGGCGATATAAATTCCACAACCCTGCTTTTGAAAGAGGTGGCAACTATAAAAGAAGCAAACAATTTTGCATGTGATGCATCCCTGGATGTCCTTTAAAATATTGGCGAACCATGTCTATTGTGACCAGAAGATCTTTATTGATTTGTTCCTGGGGTGCAGATTCTACCTCTGGCAAAACTTGTGCCTTTCCATTTACTGGGGAATTCCTGTTTGGGTCTCAGTTAGAAGAACTGATGAAGAAATCATCTGGCAGAAAAAGTTCCTTCCTCCCCCAGGACAGAAGATCGCCTAAAACCTTTTGGGGTCCCAGTAACCGCACTAAGAGGGATTAATTTCGGGATAGTAAAAAATATCAATCTCGACGTGCCTTTGATCAGTCCAAATCTAAATGTTGGTCAGAGGGGAAGTTTCAGAAGAGATTTTTTTTGGAAAAACCAATTCAGGAAGTATTTCGCCTGAAGATCAGGGGGCCCCTTTTCAAGGGTCAGTAGGAGGCAGACTGACCCAGTTCTCAGAAGTTTGGAATCAATGGTGTCCAGACCAATAGGTATGTCAGACAGTGGAAAAGGGGTATCCTCTACAATTTGTCTTCTCAAACAAGGATTTTTTCCAGAAATCCAGTCCCCTGAAATCCCTGAAGAAAGCAAAAAGCTTGCAGGATTCAGTGCAGAAAATGTTGATCTCCAAGGTCGTAAAACAAGTTCCAGCAGATCAGAGGAAGAAAGGCATTTATTCCATACTATTTCTGGTCCCAAAACAATCAGGCGATACAGGACTATTTTGGATCTGAAGTTTGTTAGCTCCTTTCTGAAAACCACTTCTTTCCGCATGGAAACCCTGTCATCAATAATGAAGCTGATTCCCCATCAGGAGTTTTTATCCTCGGTAGACCTACAGGATGTGTATCGTCATGTGTTAATCGGGCCCTGTCATCGGAAGTTCCTGCGTTTTGCCATAGGAACCCATCATTACCAGTTCAGAGCCATGCTCTTCGGCATCTCATCAGCACAGAGGGTGTTCGCAAAATCTTAGCAATCTATTTGCAGCCTTTGCGGGAGAAGGGTATCTTAACAGTCCCTTATTTAGATGACCTTTTAATCCTGGAATCATCCAGACAACAGTCAATCCTGTTTACAGAACACACCAGGAAGCATCTGACAGATTCAGGCTGGATAATAAATCATCTCAAAAGTTGAGTCCATCTCAGAAAATTATCTTTCTAAGGACACAGTTGGATACTCAGAGCATGGTGGCATTCCTGTCAAGAGACAGAAGGATGAGAGTGATGGGATCAGTTTGTCGTTTGTCATCTGACGAAACCAACGGCTCAAGACTTTTCAGTACTCCTTGGAGTTCTCACGTCAACTATCCAGATAGTGCCTTGGGCACGTTATTACTTGAGACATCCATCGCAACTATCTCAGATTCTGAGACAAGAATCCATTCAATGTCAGACAGGCGATTCCTCTTCTTCCATCAGCAAAGAGGGAGTTGCTTTGGTGGTCAAAGAAGAGGAATCTAGAAAAAGGCAATTCCCTTCTGGATCCAGAAAGGGATGTAACAATGACAGATGCAAGCCTCAGTGAATGGGGAGCTATATGGAAATCTTTGTCCCTCCAGGGAACATGGTCAGTGACCGAGAGGCAGCAGCACATAAATGTCCTAGAGATGAGGGAGGTTCAAAGAGCCCTGGTACAGTTAAAACAGCATGTTCAGAACAAAGCAGTGTGGATAAGATCAGACAACCAAGTCACAGTTATGTATCTGAAAAACTAAGGGGGCACAAGAAGCAGAAGTCTCATGGAAGAAACATCCAAGATGCTTCTTTGGGCAGAAGAAAACCTGATGAAGATCACCGCATCCCACATATCCAGCAAAATCTTCAGGCAGATTATCTCAGCAGGATAAAGTTGGATCAAGGAGAATGGTCCCTGAATGAGTCTGTTTTTCACCAGATTGTAAAAATGTGGGGTCAACTGGAGGTAGACCTCCATGGCATCAAATCTAAATTGGAAATGCAGGAAGTACTTTTCCAGGTGGAAAGATCCAGGAGCCCTAAGCCAGGATTCTTTAAGGGAGAAATGGCAGTTCAAGACTGCATACGTCTTCCCTTCCATTCCTCTGATACCAGACGTCCTGAGAAAAATAAGAAAAGATCAGGTCTGAGTGATTCTTGTTGCTCCAAACTGGCCAAGGCCTTGGTATCCTCAACTAGTGCAAATGTCAATCGCTCCAGCTTGGGCTCTTCCAGTAACTCAGGACTTTCTATCTCTGGATCCTATTTGCCACCCCCAACCCATCCTTTTTGAAACTGACGGCTTGGAAGCTGAGCGGTGTTCTGACTATTAAGGGACTCTCAAAGCAGGTAATAAATACCATCTTGGCTGAAAGGAAGAGCTCAACTAATGAGATCTGTTTTAGAGTAAGGAGGGTTTTCAGGTCATGGTGTTTGAATAATGACGTTAAGAGAAACATTTCTCCAGCATCAGTACTCCGTTTTCTCCAGAGGGGTTTTTCACTAGGACTAAAACCTTCATCTATCAAGGTTCAGTTGTCGCCACTCTCTTCCATTTTGGCAGAACCTTTTATTGAGACTCCATTGGTAAAGAAATTTAAGGCCCTGACTAAGGTTAGGCCAACAATCGGAGAGGTTATCCCATCATGGGATCTGAATCTAGTACTTGATCAACTATCAAGTTCTTCCTCATTTGAACCCATGGACAAGATCTCTATAAAGAATTTTGTTTAAAACTGCCTTTCTTACTGCAATTACCTCAGCCAGAAGGGTGACGGAATTACAAGCTCTTTCCTGCAAACCTCCGTACATCACCTTTCATCAAGACAAGTTTGTATTAAAGTGTTCTTTATTTAGATCTAAGGTAGTTTCTGATTTTAACTTCCTTTTGTTGGAATCTAAATCTAAAAAGAGAGGAAATTCCATAACTTGGATCTGGTCAGATGTTTGTTATATTATCTAGACAGAACTAAAGAATTCCGAAAGTCAGAACCATTGTTTATTCGCTTAAGATAAATTTAAACGAAGCACAGCCTCCAAAGCCTCAATTTCCAGGTGGATTAAGGATTGCATTAGACTTGCCTATAGTAATGCTGGAATTCAGACACCAATTAAGATCCAGGCCCATTCTACATGCTCCATTTCCATTTCATGGGCCAACAAAGCAGAAGCATCCTTAGAGGAAATTTGCAAAGCAGCCACGTGGTCCTCTATATCCATGTTTTATCAAACATTATAAGCTTTATGTCCAGGCAAAGTCCTAGAATGATTTGTACTTGTGCAGCGGTAGTATATTCTAAATAGGTGTTCAGCCTGTCCTGTATGCACGATTTTCTAACTTTGGGGGTTATGGTCTTTCTATGACTTTGTAACTTCCCCTCCCTTCTGGTACACTGCTTGTGTATATCCCACTCTAGTGGCGTGGACACAGTAGAAAAGGGGAAAGTTACTCGCCAATATTTCTATTTCTTCTGTGTCCCTCCACGGCACACCCAACCCTTGACTAACCTGCTATGATTTGTTTTACAGCTCTGATAAGAAATTAACTGATTTACGGAAGGTGAACAGGGGATATTTAAGGGAAAATGATTGGGCCTGCCAGCTGGGAGGCAGAGACTAAAGCCCACTCTACTGCCGTGGAGGGACACAGAAGAAATAGAAATATCGGTGAGTAAATTTCCCCTTTTATTTGTTTTTTTTTCCTCTATTTCAACAGGTCTTGTTTATCCCACGAAGTCCATATCCTCACACAGAGCATTCAGGGATGTTCTTTCATAAACTGCTCAGCATCTTGTGAACCTGTAATTTCTGACGTGTGCCACAAGGTGGTGTCATCTTACAAGTGCTGAGCCTCATTGCTGTGTTCTGTTTTGTAGGTATCACCAAATTTGATCTTCTTGGGGACTTCGGGAGATTTAACTGGCTTGGAAACTTTTACCTTATCTTCCTGTACAACATGCTGTTTGCTGGTCTTACCACACTTTGCCTGGTCAAGAAGTTTACCTGGGCTGTGCAAGCTGAACTAATTCGTGCATTTGGTAAGATTCTGTTCTCGCGTGCGTGCGTGCGTGCGTGCGTGTGCGTGTGTGTGTGTGTGTGTGACAAACTTCATCTGTAGGGACAAATTAGCATTCCCATTTATTTAAATCCATCTTTTAATTCTTTGAAAGCTAGAGAGGTCTCCAAAGCATTGATAATGTTTGAGACCTCAAGGTGTTAAAAGCACCATTTACATCAATGGAAAACTTAATTTGTTCCCTATGGTGCTGTTTGGCTCCAGACATGATGGCTTGCAAATTATTACAGTTGGCATTGGTGTGAGTATAATTTCCCTGATCATCCCTTTTGAATTTCAGGATTTTTAAATACTATTCTACAGATATTCATTTGTAATGTTTAACATTTGTATGTAAGGTGGGAGGTGCATTTTACAGTAGTGTGTAGAACAAACTGCATGATTTTTTATGTATAATCCCTTACTTTAGTACACAGCTCATCTGTGGTTTGTGTTTTTTTTTAGGACTGGATAGATTGCCACTTTCTGTGAATAAAACTCGCAGTCAAGGAAAAGCTTGATTAATCCTGAGTAATGGTCTTTTTCAAAGCAACAAGCACTTGGGAAAGTATGAATATCACAGGCATTACTGGATACATTGATGGTTAGGCATTCTTCTCAGAGGACTGTTTGCTTGTCTCACAGTAATTTGGGTAAAGAAGACTGTCCCGTGACAAGTGCATTGGCTTGGGCACGCTTGACAAGTGCATCTTTCAGGTCCACCTAACCAGCATTAAAATGGTCAGTATTTTCTTGGCTGCTCAGGTGCTGGGCAAAGACCTTAGACTGAAGACAATCACATTCAACATTACATTAAAAAATAAAAAATCTGAGCCAACTGTTAAAGGTGAGATGAATTCTCCCAACACATTGCTTGAATATCAAGTCTGCTGCTAAAGAGGAGAAGGCAAATATCTCATCCGAAGTAACCCAAGACTCCGAAACCTTTTGAGTGGTTCTTTAAGCATTGGCTCCTTGGAAATTGTTGGACATTCATCATGCTCCAATTCAGACCACAAAGTAGAACATCTCATTATGGATCCTCTGCTAAAAGCCTAGTGGGTTATGCAAACCCCCTCCACTCTTCCTTTGCTTGTTTACATGAACTTCACTCCAGCCTTTGGGGCCTTTTGTTCTCATCTCATTGGGTTCAACGCTAGGATTGGTGCAATGACAGACCATCCAGCATCATTATGCAGCCCAAGGACTGAAGCTTATGTTCACCCTCACATAAAGAGGGCTTCAGCACCAAGGATTTATATGCAGTTATATGTGACTTTTTTTGTTCTTTTTTTTCTACATCTTTTAAGTGTGTGTTCCTCTCTGTCCTATGTGTCTTTGTATTTTGTGCAATTGGGAGACTCTTGCACTACAGTAGGATCAAATTTGGATCCACCTTGATGTTTTGTAAAGATTCTCAACTGCTGTTTTCAGTTCCTGCTTACCGTGGGCGGGACAAAGCCTTTCTGCAGTTTTTGTGGATGTACAGTGTTTCATAGCGTTTAAATTATTTTGTGTTCTGAGGGAGCTCTCAAGCATTTTCAATGTTCTTGTATAGAAAGCATGAATCAATGGCATTGGATTGTAGTAGATGTGTTAGCATGGATTACACCATGCTTGAGCTGTTTTATCTATTTAAGTGCAGAATCATAAAATGATAGATACATGGTTTTAAATTGTTACTCCCCCTAGAAACTCGGTCACTGCTCAATCCCGCATATAATATTTTGTGTCCATCTCTAGGCTGGTGGTGAGCGGATAATCCTCCTTGGTAGGATTTCAATCCGGGGTTGTTGGCCTGCTTTCCTTTAGTTGTTGGACTTCATCATCATTAACTGGTCAACAGTTACCGTGTTTGAGACAGCTGATCCTACATAAAAGCTACAGTCCCTATTCTGCTGTCACTTGGTAGACACTGCAGCACATCATAGTGACTTTGACTCGTTAATCCCTTAAGGACCTGAGGGGTGTGCAGAGTAATGAGTTGCAAACCCCTCTGGTCCTTAGAGGATTAGGAAAGAATCTCCTCTTCAGCTTAGCTCGTGACAATGTTATGAAGTGGCAGAGCTGTTACTTTCATATTCTATGGAGAGCTGTAGCCAGTGGCTCCTTTTTTCCGTGCAGTGCAGAAGAACTGTATGAATGCCAGGTGGTGCTGGCATTCAGTAAGGAAAAAAAAAATAAATATAATAACTTTGCAACTAAATCTACCAGTAGTCAGCACACCCTTGTTTTATTCATTGGAAATGCCCTTCAATCTGTCTTCCTATAATAAGTTTACTGTTCCTTTAACCACAAATTGGCCCAGTGTTTTACTTTTTATACATACCTGTGAACGTCCAATATTTGCCCTGTTGAATTACTTCCATGGGGCGCTATGCCTTGCTGGCCCTGAGAATCAATGGTCAGGAATGACACTCCCCCTTCTATCACTATTTGGGCATCATTTTTCCTTTTTTGCTACTACTTCTGCATCTTCACTATGGACATACAATATTTTTAGTTATACACAAACCTTTGTAGAATTTTAACTGTTTCTCGGAGAGAAGGGAGGTTTCTAATGTACCATAACCCACTCCCTGTCTTCTCATAAAACACATTTAACCTAAGTGCCTGCGTGTTTGGAAGCTCATCAAAAATAAGACTTCAAGAGTAGCATTCCAACACTCAAATTATTAAGTGCTCACCATAGTGTGCCCTTGTACATCCGGTGTGACACCTCTACTTGGTGAGCTTGTTACCACTCAGGGTGAATTCCGTTGTTATATACACAGTAACATTATGTCTGACTGACCCCTTAACTCCCTGCATGCTTAAGACATTGGTGAAATCTCTAGCATACAGGAAGTTGATGCAAAATGTAATGCACATCCCTAAATCTCCACTTTCTCACCATCTAATGGACTATGTCCTGCTTCTTTCTGCACGCTTGTGATCTTCCACTGCATTTAACTCATGGGTGCCAGAGTGTGTTACATATCCCTCTGGGACTTGATGTTCTGCTGGCTATCCTGGTTTGATCCTGAGTTGATAAGCTACCTTTTATTATTTTAGGTTTTGTTTATTTACTATTCACTGTGCAATTTTTAGAGCTTTTAATTGTATTTATTCTTTTTAAGGGGGAGGAAAAATGGGCAGAACTAAAAATTGTATCCTTTAATAAAAAAAGTAACATTGGTTATTGGAATTACCTTCATCCATTGGGAAGTGATTCAGTTATTTATGTGGAGCCATGTGTGACTGCTGCAATTAACCTCTTAGATGCTAGTGACATCTCCAGGTTGTTTCTTCAGTGCAGTGGGGATTTAGCTAGCATCCAGTGGGTTAAAGAACAAACCAGAGTGCAGAGAAATTGTAATTACCTGGATGTAGTATGACACTGTTGCTAATGAGATATAGTGTATGTTTGTGAGAAGAGAAAAAAAAACGTTTTTCTAAAAATAAAAAAGGCTCTTGTTTTTTATATTTTGTCTCTCTTTACTAGTAACCAGCAAAATATTCACAGTGTTGCCTACGTGATAAGACTGGTAGAAGCGAGAGATTCAACGCTCACCTAATAGTCAGTCAGAGCCACAAACATACTGTCTGACCCAGCCTTGTTCATCCGTTTGATGGTATTCACAAAACCACAAATACAATGTCTGTTTACTGAGACTTTGATAGACTGTCTGCTGGTAGAGCCAAGAATCATTCAAAAGGAAGCAATAATGGCAGACTTTGGGCAAACAGGGAGAATCAAATAATTTCCGTGATCATGTAAGTTATTTACTCAGTACAAAAGCTGCAAGGTTATGGTGATAGAGCCCCTGAACCTGATGGCATACACCAAAGGGCACTTCCTGGCATGTGCACCATACTGTAGACTGCCAGAAGCACAAAACTACACCAACTACACGTTCTGTTTGTTTGGGGGGGGGGGGGGGGGTTGCGTATTTTGTTTGTTTTTTTGTTTCCTGAAATTAAACAAAAAAAAAAAAAAAAAGACAAAGCATACCATTTTGGAAAGACAACTCGCCACATCATATGAGGTGTCACTTGCCTCTCTTCCTCCAAACTGGTGTGAACAAATGTTTCCTTAAAGGGATAGTAATACTTAAAATGTAAAAAAAAATATGTTGTAGAGTTTATCCCCCTGAGTAAAACAAGGGCACTCCCACTGCTGAAAGGTGTTTCATTCAAAAGTTATTAATTTTCAAAGTTGAATTTTTTAGGTGCAATATCACAGTGGCCTGAAATTGTACAGTGGCGCTGTTGCTACACCATCCTATGGAGATTTATGGTCAATTGACCAGAGCTGTCCATAGGATCGTGTAGCAACAGCGCCACTGTACAATTTCAGGCCACTGTGATATTGCACCTAAAAAATTCAACTTTGAAAATTAATAACTTTTGAATGAAACACCTTTCAGCAGTGGGAGTACCCTTGTTTTACTCAGGGGGATAAACCCTACAACATATTTTTTTTTACATTTTAAGTATTACTATCCCTTTAAGATGGTGCTATAAGGAGTTTTTATATAGACTTGAAAATATGCATTCATACTCACAGGGCTTAAAGCTATGAAAAATGTATGATCAGTGTGTCAGCCTTCCTCAAAATAAAATAACGGTACTGCCAGTGTTCCCAAAAATGCCCCTAAATTGAAAACTGCCAAAACTGGCATCCTCATGTAATAGTGAATGGGCAGAGCCACTCATACCGTTGTGGAACACTGGTGTGGCAAATGTGATGGATAGAAAATGAACAGTTTGTACAGAGATTTAAAAAAGAAAAAAAAATCAGTTATGTGTATACACAAATAATTATGTAGATACAGAACTAAAATAGGATACTGCAGCCAAAATGTTTTTAATGCAAGAGAGATGACATCCTACATGACAAATTACTGTAACAAATAATGGGGAAGAAACAGTCTCTATTTGGATTTGCCAGGTATGTTCCCTCCTTTATAGTGGACACCAGAAAGCACCATGGAAATCCGGTAACTTGTGCATATGCTCAGTTCAGGCCAGCAACCCAAAACTGACAGGCACAGTGACCATTTAAGATTAAGACAACCAGTGGTGACAATCCTGATTGCAAGACCAACATGAAAGTGGAATAGATATCTACCTTGATGAGACTGGCCAGCACATCTTAAAATGACTGTTACGTGCCTTGGAGCTTGAGAACCACCCACCTAATAATCTGCAGTGCCAAAGTGTCAATATATGTGGTCCCATTATATATACTTACAGGGATAGTAATACTTCGTTTTATCTTTATTTTACTTTGTAGGCATTAAAAAAAAAAAAAAAATGATTTAAGTAATATCTCTCAAACCTTTATGGTTTGAGAGATATTCACAAGCAAAGTTTCCCCTCCCGCCCCTTTTACCTAGTGTTAGCCATCTCTTCTCAGATGTGTAATGCAGTCCATAGACCAGACAGCAGGACACAATCTTCTTCCTATGAGAACAATGAAAGCCCTGCCCCCCTTGACAAGCTTTTCAGGTTTTTCCCTTATCTTAATTGAAGATTGTCCCTCTCTGCAGTCTACCTGGGCACCTCCCTTCTGATCTGGCTGAGCAGTGTTACATCAGTAAAAGGGGTGGAAAGGGGGATACTTTGTCATTGAATTACTCTTGAACTACAACTCTGTCAGAATTGAAATAACACTCTCCAAGGCCCAAATACTATGATGATTAATTAGAGCTGCTTTTATTATGAAACATTACTATCTCTTTAATGCAACTGGGTTTGAAGTAGGAACATAAGAGAATTGCTTGAGATGGTGCTGCAGGTCTGAGGGGGAATGGAAACAGGATCTGAAAGCAGTACATCACTATACAGTGTAATCATTTCCATAGAGATCAAAGAACACACCCCCAGCTGCCCTGCAAGCACAAACACATTGGAGACAGATATAAAAAAACTTGAGTGAAGTGTTAGGGAGACAGTGTTTTAATGAAGAGTGTCAGGATGAATGAGACTCTTATGAATACTGGTGCATCACAAAATGCCCTAACATTCACCCAGGCAGAAATTAATTGCTCTATAGTGCTTCCCCCCCACCTTGCAAATATAAAATATATATGGGATTACACTGCAAGTTAATAGTTTTGAGATGTGTTCATACTCCTGTAGTACAGAGACTCCATCAGTCAGATTAATAGGCTTAGATATAGATAATGAAAGTACAAAACTTAAAGGGATAGTAATGTTTGAAAATAAAAGCTCCAATTAATCGTCTCAGTATTTGGGCCATGGAGAGTATCATTCAATTGCTCTTGAACTACAACTCTGACAGTATTGAAATAATAAAGTATCCTCTTCCTGCCCCTTTTACCTAGTGTAAGCCACCTCCCCTCAGATGTGGAAATTGGTCTTAAGGACCAGACAGCTCACGGCAAGGGACAATCTTCTTACTTTGAGAACAATGAAAACCCTGCCTCCCTGACAGGTTTCCCCTTATGCTAACTGAAGATGGTCTCTCATTGCAAGCCATGTGAACACAACCTTTCTGTTGTGAGGTGAGCAGTGATAAATCAGTAATAGGGGCAAGAGGGGGGTACTTTATCATTCAATTACTCTTGAACTACAACTCTGACAGTATTGAAATAACACTCTCCATGGGCCAAATGCTATGAAGATTAATTGAAGATTATTTTATTTTGAAACATTACTATCCCCTTTAATGTATCGGACCTAGGTCATGTGTCAGTCAAGTTTATGAAGGCAAAACCTTTCTCCGTCATCCCATATAGCTTACAGGTACCATGGGGAGGCGCGACAGCTCCTCCTAGTAGGCTGGAACAATTCTTCAAAGTAGTGCAGGGGTGGAGCCTCCCTTTCTCCCTAGCAGGCTACCCAGCCACTCCCCTCTTAGTTAAGATTTGTTCCTCATTCTGGTAGGAAGACTGAGAACAGTTCTGCTTAGTTTCAGTTATTTTATTATTTTTATTTAGATATGGGGTGTCCGCATCCCCCCCTTCCCCCATTATCCGGATTACCATTACTGGCTTCCCCTGGTGGATTGCCAAGTTTATAGGAGCTGGTTGTGAACCTTTCCAGCCCTGGGAGGAAACCATGTAACCCATTTTTCACTGTAGTCCAATACAGGTTACTGGTAACTCTGGGAGGCGATCCGCCCCTTTAAGTAGGCAGGAACATTTCTCTAAATGTATGCAGGGGGTGGAGCCTCCCCTCCCTTAGCTGCTCCCAGTCAGCTTGATGCCATAATGATTTGTTCCTGGGTGTGTTCACACCAGGTGGAGAACATCTCTCTTCAGTTTTAGTATGTTGTTATTTTCTGTCAAATATGGAATACCACCATTAGGTGGGTTACCATGGCTGACAAATGCCCTCTCCAAAGTGGCTAGCTCAGCATCCAGGGATTTTCTAGTGGACCTTATGCCCTGATGGGGGAACAACTTGATTTCAAGTACTTCCCTGGGGTATTATCCTTTGTGGTAATCCTTTCTTTGCATGGTGACCTGAAGACAGAAGACATGCAGAAAGGTGAGCCACCCTTTGAGTGCTGAAGGTCCACTTGTCCCACAGTGTCCCTCTTTGGGCTTGTATTTGGGAGTTCTCATTGCGCACTCCTTCACTCATTGGGTGTTTACATATATACTTATTTATTGTATGAGTGTTTGTCTGTGAGTTTTGGAGCAGTCTATGTGGCATTTTAACCCTTTGTCTGCTGGTTTGACATGTTTATTAGCGGTTCTGTTACACTTTCTTTATGTGATAGTGTTTTCTCCTCATGTACATGTGTTCTATATGTGTTTTTAACCTTTTTATACTTGGGGTTAATTTTCTTAAATTTTATGTTCCGCGCCTTTAAGGCGCACTTTTACCGCATAGCCGCCATTGCTCCTTTACGCTCTATGGGCTTACACTGTGTGGGACGTATCTCTGGAACCGCTCCACCTAGCGATCTGAGTGGACTCATTTTGTTTGTCTTCCCTTGCTCTTTCATCTGGTTAACTGATCAAGTGTGTAGGGGGACGTGGGGTGCTTCGGGCACTGTTTTGGGGTACTTTGTGAGAAAAACTACGGTTCCCATGAGCGCTTGCTTCGCGTCTTTTTTCTGATTGGCTCCCGCTGCGGCAGCCATTTTGTGAGTTCTTCTCATCGAGTACACTACGCAGGGACCGGACCTTCTCCTCTCCATCGCTGATTAACCCTTCGCTTGCCAGATGAGTTTAGTTTTAGACATTTCTGGGGTGAATCTTTAATCTTCACACTTTAATTGGGTGATTTCTGTCAGTGGGGTATATCTGACACTGTGAGTATGTCTACCCCGCTGGAGCTTGGGACTAGACCTAAGACTAAGGAGGCTGGGGCTTCACTTTCCCCCATTGCGCATTGCTTCTCCTGTCATTCAGGGCTGCCGGGAATTCTCTGGTCATTTATGCCCAGCATGCTCAGAAGGTCCTGACAGCAACCCAGGGCCTTCCAGCCATGCTATAGAGCCAGCTTGGGTGAAAGAATTCAAGGCTGCAACTAGGGACCTCAGGTCCACCCTTCAACTCTTTCCCTCTCAGGTACAGGGAGCACTGCAGGTATGGCAGGCTCCCTCTACCATCAGGACCTCCCTGCCTAAACCACAGGGGGCCCCTGACGTCTGATTCTTCTGAGGAAGAATTGTTGCTAGATTCTGATGGTGAGGATGGTACTGTTGTTGAGTCTACCAGATCTGTTGGTGACCCCTTTGAATGTGACCCTGAATTTTCTGCAGAGGGCCTAATTCGGGCTGTCCTGTCCACCCTCAACCTTCCCTTGAGTCAAGAGATTCCCTCTGACCCAACTGATGTATTTCAGAAACCGGCAAAAGCTATTACTTGTTTTCCTCCTAACCCTACACTGGAACGTTTGGTTTCCGATGCTTGGAAAAATCCTGATAAGTCTTCTTCAGTCTCAAAAAAGTTTGCTAAACTTTATCCCTTTTCTGAGGCTGAACTGGCTAAATGGGTTCATCCTCCCAAGGTGGATGCTTCTGTGTCTAGACTGTCTAAGTCAACTGCTTTGCCTGTTTCTGATGCTTCTGCTTTGCAGGACTGGACGGATAAAAAGTTGGAGGTTTGCCTCAAGTCTATTTTTGCGTCTATTGGCACTGCTATGCGATCGGCCTTTGCTGTGGCGTGGGTTAACCGGGCCATTGCGGTCTGGACTGAGCAACTCACCAAGGCGGTCTGTCAGGACACGCTGGTTTCAGAGCAGTTGCGCTTGCTTGATAATATTTCTGAAGCACAGAACTATGTTTCTGATGCTGCCTTTGATGCTGTCCGCATGATAGCTAGGGCCTCCACTTCTTCTGTGGTGGCCAGGCGCGCACTTTGGCTTAAGATTTGGTCTGCTGACACTGCATCTAAGAAGGTTTTGCTTTCTTTGCCCTTCCAGGGAACTTCCCTGTTTGGTTCTGAGCTCAAGGAGCTGATCAGTGAGGCTACTGGAGGTAAGAGTACCCATTTGCCCTTGGTCTTCAAGAAGAAGTTGCCGGTTAAGCATTACCGGTCCTTTCGTTCCTTTCAGGCGGAGGCGCGTTCGTCCTCCGAGACAGTTCCGTCCGATCCTTGTCCCTCGTCCAAGCCCAAGCAGTCCTGGAATCCCAAGGTTGTCTCCAAGTCCAAGTCTTCCAAGCCTGCTTCGGCATGACTCGCCGAACCCGGGTCCACACCCTGCTGTGGGTGGACGTCTCCACCTCTTTCTCAGGGTTTGGAAGCTTCCGTGTCGGACCCATGGGTTTTACAGGTGGTCTCAGAGGGTTACAGGATCCCTTTCTTTTCTTTTCCCCCCCTTCGTTTTCATCTCACTCGTTCTCTGCAGGATGCAGAGAAAGTGAGGTTGTTCGAAGGCGATATTCAGGATCTTTTGGACAGAGAGGTCCTGGAGCCAGTGCTTCCTGTGGACATGGGGTCGGGGTTTTACGCCAACCTTTTTGTGGTCTCCAAGAAGGATGGTGGGGGCTGTCCCATTTTGGATCTCAAGGATCTCAATTCCTTTGTGGTGAAGTCTCACTATCGTCAGGAATCTCTGCGCACTGTGATCACCGCCATGTCCACAGGGTAGTTTCTAGCTTCTCTGGACCTGCAGGATGTGTATTTGCATATCCCCATTCATCCAGCGAGCAGGCAGTATCTGAGGTTTGCCTGCGCCAGGGGTCACTTTCAGTTCTCAGCTCTTCCTTTTGGGCTGACAACTGCTCCCCAGGTTTTCCAAAGAGTTCTGGGGGCGTTTATCTCCGTCCTTCATCGGGACAGAGTGAGAGTGACTCCGTACATGGACAACTTGCTTTTGAAGGCAGAGTCTGCGGATCTTCTTCACCGGCAGGTTCAGACCTGCATTCAGGTACTCACCCGCCACTGGTGGATTGTGAACTTGGACAAGTCGGATTTGTCCCCATCTCAGAGCCTCATCTTCCTGGGTCTGCTGTTCGACACTCAGAAGGGCATGGTGTTTCTGCCAGAGGAAGTAGCGCATCAGATTGCTCAGCGAGTATCGAGGGTCCTGGCCCTCGAGTGGATTCCAGTTCCAAAGTTGCTTTCCCTGGTGGGGGAAGTTCATCTCCACGATAGAGGCGGTGCCATTTGTGATGGCACATACCAGGGAACTTCAGAGGTTCGTGATCCAGACGTGCAGGGATCGTCCAGATCATCAGAAGTTGTTAGTATCTCTTCCTCCTCATGTGGAGCTGAGCCTGGAATGGTGGTTGGACCTTTCCCATCTCTTGAAGGGGAGACCCTTTCGGGTACCCTACTGGACCACGGTCATGACGGACGCCAGTCTCTCGGACTGGGGAGCTGTCCTGGGTCGCATCAGCGCTCAGGGGAAGTGGGCCTTGGAGGAGTCTCTTCTCTCCATCAACATCCTGGAACTTCGGGCGATTTTCCATGTCTACGCCATTGGGAATCTCAACTGGAGGACTGTACTGTCAGAGTGGAATCCGACAATGCCACCGCTGTGGCTTACATCAACAGACAGGGCGGGACAAGAAGTCTCGCC
Organism: Rhinophrynus dorsalis; assembly: GCA_037306005.1. Classification (NCBI taxonomy): domain Eukaryota; kingdom Metazoa; phylum Chordata; class Amphibia; order Anura; family Rhinophrynidae; genus Rhinophrynus; species Rhinophrynus dorsalis. Next base: position 470,350,865 of record CM074719.1, on the reverse strand, counting down.
GTGTGGCTAGAGGTAAAGGCCATTCTGTCCTGGGCGGAGGGTCATATTTCCGCTATTTCTGTGGTGCACATTCCAGGTGTAGACAACGTCATGGCGGACTTTCTCAGTCGTCACACAGTCGACAGCGGAGAGTGGGAGCTCCATCCGGAGGTGTTCAAGCTTCTGACTCAGATGTGGGGTGTTCCTCTGGTGGATCTGATGGCAACCAGACACAAGAGGAAGTTTCCGACGTTCTGCTCCAGGTGGAGGGACTCGCTGGCGGTCTACGCCATGTCGATTCCTTGGGTGTTTCCCCCAGCCTACATCTTTCCCCCTCTTCCAATGTTGATCAGAGTGATCCAGAAGCTGAAGGTGGAGCGTTGTCCGGTCATCCTCATTGCTCCAAACTGGCCTCGTCAGTCTTGGTATCCGGACCTTCTGGCTCTGTCGGTGGCAGAGCCATTTCTTCTTCCCTCTCGTCCAGATCTTCTGATACAGGGGTACCTATAGAAGGAGGACATTCATCGTCTCCATTTGACGGCCTGGAGGTTGAATCCTCTATTTTGAAGAAGAAGGGATCTTCTTCTGCTGTGGTTTCTACCATGCTTCGTGCTCGCAAGCCCGTTTCTTCCAAGATCTATCACCGGGTTTGGTCGATCTTTCTCTCTTGGTGTGCTGACAGGGACCTGTCTCACGATTTTCACCTTCCTACGGTCCTGGCTTTTCTGCAGGACGGGGTGGATAAAGGACTCAGTATGAGTTCTCTTAAGGTTCAGACTTTGGCGCTTTCTGTCTTTTTCCAGGAACACATTGCTATGATTCCTGATGTCAAGATCTTCTTCCAGGGCGTTGCTCATGTGCGTCCTGCTTTTCAGAGTCCGGCTCCTCAGTGGGATCTTAATCTGGTCTTGGGAGTTCTTCAGCGTCCTCCCTTTGAGTCTTTGGCTATGATTCCTTTACGCCTTTTGTCTTGGAAGATGGCCATTCTTCTGGCCATTGTGTCTGTCCGCCGGGTGGCGGAGTTACAAGCCCTCTCCTGTAAACCTCCCTTTTTGGTGTTTCACAAGGACAAGGCGGTTCTTCGTACCTCCAAGGAGTTTTTACCGAAGGTGGTTTCCGAGTTCCACATTAATCAGGAGATTGTGGTGCCCTCTTTCTGCCCTAACCCCTCTTCTGATAAGGAGAAGGATCTCCATTTGTTGGATGTTGTGCTTTGTCTCAAGTTTTATGTGCATCGCACGGAATCCATCAGGAAGTCTGACGCTCTGTTCGTCATTCCGGCAGGTCCTAGGGCTGGGAGACCGGCATCCAAAGTGACTGTTGCTTCTTGGATTAAGTCCACAATTCGAAAGGCGTATGAATTGAGGAACAAATATGTTCCTCAATTCAGGGTCATGGCCCATTCTACCAGGTCCATTGGGGCCTCTTGAGCTTACAAAAATCAAGTGTCTGCTGATCAGCTGTGCCGAGCGGCCACTTGGTCCTCTGTGCACACCTTCTCGAAGCACTACCGTGTGAATGTGCTGGCATCGTCTGATGCCAGCTTTGGGAGGAATGTCCTGGAGGCAGTCCTGCCTGTCTAGGACCTTCTTCTGAGGTCCTTTGTGCTTCCATACTGTTGAGCCCTGTTGGCTCTAGTTTGGTGTGCTGTGTATCAGTTCCTGGGGTTTGTTTTTACCCCTAGTTGGTGTCCGTTGACACTTCTGTTTTGTTGGGATCTCTGACCGGTAGGTCCATGGAGCTCCTGGTGACTTTGGGGGCCTTGCGCCTTGTCCTTGCCTTCTTCCCACCTCAGGGTAACTCGATGGTTGGACATCCCAGAGTTACCAGTAACCTGTATTGGACGACAGTGAAAAGAGGATTTTAGTCTTACCTGTTAAATCCTTTTCACTTAGTCCATACAGGTTACTGGTCTCCCACCCTGTCAAGAGACCATGCTTGCCTCTCCTGTGGCAACTTGTGGGAGTCCTTCGGGGCATGCTCACAGGACTCGTCTTCTTCTCTCCCTTCTCTGGTCAGTTAGTAGGGTCACAAATCATTTTGGCATCAAGCTGACTGGGAGCAGCTAAGGAGGGAGGGGAGGCTCCACCCCCTGCATATATTTGGAGAAATGTTCCTGCCTACTTAAAGGGGTGGATCGCCTCCCAGAGTTACCAGTAACCTGTATGGACTAAGTGAAAAGGATTTAACAGGTAAGACTAAAATCCTCTTATTGCTCTGCAGAGGGAGTCTCTCTCTAAGGCCTCATCCTTGCAATGGTAATCTGAAGAAAGACCTGCAAAAAAAAGGTGAGCAATCCTTTATGCCATGGTCCACTTGTCCCACAGTTTCCTTTTGCCCAAGAGTTTTCTTGGAGTTCATTGTAACTCCTGAACTCATGTTTGGTATTATTCATTGCTGTTCTGGGGAACACTGGAGCATTTTGTGTTGTTTTGTGGTAATTGCCTCCTTCCCTGCCAGACTTGGTTAGTTGGGGGGGAGACTTTATTCTCACTTATTTTATTGTTCATTTAATGTTTTTTGGTGTTCTAGATGTGTGTCTACACTTCTTAGACACTCTTTTCATTTTACATGTTAATTTTGAATTTGCGCCTTTAAAGGCGAACTTTACCACATAACAGCAGTGCTCCGTTGACCTCTATGGGGCAGACGTTGTGGGACATATCTCTGCAACTGTTCTATGTACTGAGTTGAGAGATGGCTCAATCTTCATGTCTTCCCTTGCCTAACTATCTGGTGGACATTCTCAGTGTTGGGGGGGGGGGGGGATTTGGTTCTGCTTTTGGTACCCTGTACTGGGAAAACTTCATTTCCCATAAACTCCTGCATCACGTGCAGTTTCCTGATTGGTTCCCTATGCGGTTGCCATTATGTTTTCCTCTCTACACAAGTATTCTACGCAGGGCTTGGTCTCCTCCGCTCTCCTCCTCAGTTTAACCCTTTGCTCTCCAGATAAGTTAGGCTTCCTGGGGTGAAATCTTTAATCTGGGTGACAGTATGTGGGTCTTCCTTTACTGTATTGGCTCTTTTTACTCCTGTTAGAATGTCAGATCCGCTAGGGCAAGGGACTAAGGCTAAGGACTCGGAGGCGTCTTTGACCCCCCTCACATATTGCTCCTCATGCCAGTCGGGGCTTCCCATGGGCTACTCTGGTCACTTTATGTCCATCATGTGCTGTGGCCCTGTATCTCTGCCTGGGCCTTCCAGCCACGATAAAGAGTCACCTTGGGTCAAGGACTTAAAGTCCTTTATGACTTTCCTCTTTCTCTTCATGGGGTTCTTCATTCATGGAGAGCCCCACTTCAGGTTTGTGGCCCCTAAGGCGCCTTGTATTTCTGATTGCTCTCTGGTGGATTCAGATGAGGATGGTGTGTGTTCTAAGGGGGATTCTTGCCAGTTTCGGAGTTCCTCTCTTTTTGGATCTGAATTGAAGAACCTTATCAGTGAGACCACCAGGAGCAAGAGCACATTATTGCCTCAGATTCCTAAATGTAACCCTCAGGCGAAGAGACATTGTCTTTTTCATCCCAAACAAGGCAAAACGTTTAGGGTGAACCTAATGGTGCCTCAGGCCCTGCATTCCACCCCCAAGCCTAAGTAGCAGTGGAGGTCTAAACACACATCCACCAAACTCACCAAACCTCCTTCGGCATGACTTACTGAACACTGGTTTATGGCCAGTAGGGGGTTTCCTGCATCACTTTTTGAGTGTTTGGACAGGCTCTGTTGTGGATCAGTGGGTATTACAAGTGGCTTTTGAAAGTTACGTTTCCCTTCAAATTCCTGCCTCCCTTCAGGTTCTTCCCTTCTCGATCCCCTCAGGAGAAGAACACAGGAAGGGAGAGCTCATTCGGATCCACTTGACATCAGGAAGCCAGTCAGTTTTACAATTAAAATCAACTTTTATTTCTTTCCATTAAAACTGTGTCCTCACAAACAGATATAGACAATGGTCAAAAGGCAATACACGATCCACCTAGCGTGTTTCGTGAAGGGTCACATATTCATAGTCTAAGTGTATTGTGACAAGAGTCTGTTTTATATACATATATGACCAAATCATTTAATTAAAATTAAATCAAAGACGGCTGACAGGTAAAAAAACATGATTGGACCGGTATTAGGTAGTGCATTCACGTGGTATATACGTCATGAATAATTAACTCAATGTTCAAACTGCGAATACCTGGTCCAAATCGCTACAAATTAACCCCTAAGATCTATAGACACTCCTGTGTTACAATTTACATTGCAACAGAATTAATGATATTATATAGATCAAAGTAGAACAGCCAATGCAGTTCTATTTAAATGTTAATAAAACAAGATAAAGATAGAAACAAAATTACTCAGTTCTAAATAAATCCATATATCAAGATTATAAAAGAAACTGGATACAGATGAAACCCTACCTTGTGTATATAGAGGGTAACGTCATGCTCCGAATTTAAACCTAATGAGACTCTAGTCGAGAGAAAAAGAATCCACTTGACTTCCTTTCTGTCAAGGGTTCTCTGTAGATCTCTACCTCTATCACTGGGGAACACCCTTTCAATCCCCTGACAGGAGAAATAAGATAGTTCTACATTGTTACAGTCAATAAAATGACGTGCTACTGGCTTAGCCACGTATTTATTTTTAATAGATGTGTTCTCTTACTCAATCTTTTAGGGGTCTAATTGTACGCCCAACGTACTGGATGTGACATTTCAAACAAGTTAGTAGATAAACTACATAACTTGTTTTACAATTAATATATTGGTTTATTAAATACTAGCAATGTGGGACGGTGTTGCCCGTCAGGTTATGTAGGGAATGTATGTTTCAATGGGCTAATGTTATCAGTGAGCAGGTAATTATTACATGAACCCCTTCAGTGCAAGGGATGTTTTCTCCACATGCAGGGGACATTTGTGGCACTGGTGAATGTATTGTTAAAAACAATATTATCTGCCAATGGATATATTAACCCAGTGGTTCTCAATCTTTTTTTACTTGAGGCACCCCTAACACAATCTGGAGTTTTCGTGCACCCCTAATATATTTAATGTAATTTATCAAGTGTATAATGAAGGGTACTATACATAAATATACAGTTATTATTAGATCTCACAACCATATTAACAAAAATAAACATACTGTGCATAACACTTTCGTTAAATCTACAATTAAAAGTAAATATTAATGTTTTTTTCAGCGTCTTCATAGAGAGCATGGGGCACCCTAAGCTAATGTCCATGGCACACCAAAGTGCCATGACACCCTGGTTGAGAATCACTGCATTAACCCCTTCACTGCCAGCAATGTTTTCCCCAAATGCAGGGGATATTTGTGACACCGGAGAATGTATTGTTAAACTTTATTGTTTGGAGCAAAATAATATTATATACATATGGGGATAACAGCTCTGGCACTCAAGGGGTTAATAGGTCCAAAAGCAAACAGATATTATTTTTTCCAAAAAATAAATAAGGTTTTTAACAATACATTCTCCAGTGCCAGAAATGTTCTCTGCATATGGGGAAAACGTGTGGCACTGAAGGGGTTGTTCTCTGCATATGGGGAAAACGTGTGGCATTGAAGGGGTTAATACATCCATTTGCTGACAATATTAATTTGGGCAAAAAATACAGTTTAACCATACATGCACACGTAAATTTGCAGAGAGAAACACAAAGGAGATCCCGTGGTCAGGTCAGTTGTGAGAAATGCAATCTGTGGCAGTGAAAGGATTAAGCTACTACCAGAGCTGCACACATACCTTTCTCCAGCAGGGGGCGTTTGGGAAAAAAGTGAAGGATTACATATGAGTTCGAGAAGGGACAGTGAACGGCTTCCTTCACTGTTGTGGCTCCCGTGCAGGAGCTGCTTGTCAACATAGATTTGTGCCGTGTGACACCCTTAAGGTCCTGCAGGGAACCACCATGCGTTAAATAAGCAGCACGCTGCTGTTTCAAAATATGGTTGTGCCCTGCAAGGAGTGTCTCTCGTGTGTGTGTCTCTGTGTCTCTGTTGTGTAGGAGAGAGTGGCAGCCATTTTGTTTTTTTGAGTCACTTGTATACTGGTGGGTGGGGCTGGATAGTGGGAGCGGGCCAAATCATGCATGATTTGCATAGGAGTAGCAGTGGCCTTCGGCCACTTCAACTCCTATGAAAATCACGCCCCCATTGAATCACCCAATGAGAGCAGTAACTCTTCCTTACTGCCGCCCCTGGGTATGTTTTGACAGGCACAAAGTCTTCTTTTATATATATATATATATATATATATATATATTTTTTTTTTTTTTTTTAACATTTATATTCTTATTTCTGTCTTTGTCCCTAGTACTGGTATTCATTACCAATGATAGCATAGTTATTTATTCTATAGCAATCAGTTAGTACTTCCTTTGCCCTGTTTTTACAGGGGATCTTTTTCTGTTTTAGCTCCCTTCTTAAATAGAGGCAGTACATGGGCACTGAGCCTGTGGAGAGACGATCTTTAAAGAGTAAAAAGAGGGGTCTTGCTAACACTGCACTGAGTTCCTGAAGAACCCTTGGACGTATAAAATCAGGACCCGGTGCTTTGTCAGTCTTAATTTTGTTCAGTTTTCCCATTACCTTTTCTTGTGTTAACCCAATATCTGATAATTGTATTATTGTATTTGTTACTTGATGAGGCTTTTCTACCATTCCTTGTTCCCTTGTACATATACTGATGCAAAGAAAGTGTTTAGACATTTGGCCTTTTCCTTATCTTCAATAATCAACTCACCCATCTCATTTTTGAAAGGTTCAATGAACTCTCTCATAAGTTTTTTCTATTTATATATTTGAAAAACATTTTTAGATTAGTCTTGCTCTCCCTTGCAATTCGAGTTTCATTATTTGTTTTTGCGAACCTAATTGCCTTTATGCAATCTTTGTTGTATTTTAAAAAAAAATGCTCCGTTCCTTCAGACTTAAATAGTTTAAATGCCTTTTTTCCTTGCCATTTCCGTCTTTACATTTGCAGTTAACCACAATGGCTGTGATCTTTTGCATTTGTTCCCCATTGGTATATAATGTTAGGTATACTTTTGCAACCTAAATTGATTTCTGATAATTTTTTCTCAGTATTTTTGCTTTTAAATAATGTATCCTAGTCTATGTGTTGCATTGCATTATTTTAAATATTTAGTTGTTTTTAGTATGCTGTAACATAGGTACATCCCTATTAGATTAACTAGCCAATCCCCCTCTCCGCCTCCATGCCCCTTCCCTAATCCCATATCCTCATTTACATTGTCTACCCCATCCTGTGTTGTATAACACTCCCCCCCCCCCATCCTAATTAAAAGTTTCATCTAACCATCCTCTCCCCTAGCACTGTAGCCCAACTCTTCGATTGTTCTCAAGGGAAAAGACAGCCCAGTGCTCCAGAAACTCAGATCCCTCCTAAACCAAGTCTTTAGCCACACATTTAAATCCTTTACTTCCCTTGTCTTTTTGGTGTATCCTTTCTGATGTTGCCTTTCTGATGTGGCACAGTTCATTAATTCTATGCATTGACAGGGCCGGATTTACATCTCAGGAGCCTGTAGGCACAGAAATCTGAAGAGCCCCCCCCCCCCCCCCCCCCATTGGCCATCTCTACTGGACACCTCCACAATGCTCTTAATCGCCACATTGCCCCCATCATCTCCATATTGCCCTCACATTGCCCCATCAGCTCCAACTTGCCCCCCATCAGCTCCACATTGCCCCCATCATCTCCATATTGTCCTCACATTGCCCCCATCAACTCCAACTTGCCCCCATCAGCTCCATGTTACCCTCAAATTGCCCCCCATCATCTCCAACTTGCCCCCCATCAGCTTCACATTGCCCTCCCATCAACTGCACATTGCCCCCACCATCTCCATATTGCCCTCACATCGCCCCCCATCAGCTCAAACTTGCCCCATCAGCTCCATGTTACCCTCACATTGCCCCCCATCCGCTCTACATTGCCCCCACCATCTCCAAATTCCCCCCATCAGCTGCACATTGCCCCCACCATCCCCATGTTGCCCTCACATTGCCCCCCTTTGGCTCCAACTTGCCCCCACCATCTCCATGTTGCCCTCACATTGCCTCCCCCCCATTGTCCATTTCCTACCTCCCTGGCAGGAGATCTGTCATCTGTGCCTCCTTTGGCACAGTCCTTTGCTGTTGCAGCTCCGGCGCGGTCTCCTATTCAGGAATGCAGAGCGCTGGGAAATGATGTCATCTCCCAGCGATCTGCATTTCTAAGGAGCCAATGAGTGAGCTCAGCAGCTACAGGACTGTGCCAAAGGAGGCACAGACCTGTCCTGCCAGGGAGGGTAGGAAACAGACAACGGGGGGGGGGGGGGGGCAATGTGAGGGCGACATGGAGTGTGCGCCGGGTGGGGGAATTATTGTTCTGCCACTGCACAGCTAGCGAGGTGGCTAATTTAAAAATAAAAAAGAATCACAATGGCAGACGCCCCTCGGTGGCGTGTGCCTGTAGGCAGGTGCCTACTCTGCCTTATGGCAAATCCGGCCCTGTGCATTGATGTTATAAACAAGCATGGAGGAGAATGTACAGTTAATGCAAACAGAAATTTAATAGTGAATTTGCAACTTTTTTTATGTGTGAGAATTGTCACGCTGGCTTAAAGGGCACAAGGTTTTACTAAATCTGCTATTATGGGAGCAGACTTGGTAAACAAGCTTTGGACTGCACTGTGCTGCCACACAACAGCTCCAGTCAGCCATTTGGGGAAGTGGGGAGAGTCAGCCAAAGAAACAAATCAACTCAGAAGTCAGTGGATCTCAGGTACAAAATCCTGGGTGCATGTGCAGCACCCATAAACCCACTGTTCCAGTCTTTTGAGCAAAATAGAACAGGTCTATTGGGTTGGGCATCACTCTGGACAGGGAAGTGTTCTTCATGAGGCAGCATCAATTCATCAGGTCTCTCCTTTCAGATAACTCATATGCTAATATGCTGTTGATGCACTGGGTCACTCAAGGCAGCCCCAGCTTAACTTGCAGGTCTGCTTTCAGTGGAGCAGATCTGCCAGTATGGCAGTTGCTCTTCAAAAAAGTGAAAATGTGTGCACAATACAATAACAGGCTGTTGTTTTATTGTAGAATTTAGGTCACACACTTTTTGATATAGAAGAGGGATGGGCGCGAGCTGTTGCTGGGCTAAAATTCCCATCATCCTTATCCTCAGTTGCTTGCCCACCCCTAATGTATTCTTTCCTAATAACTTTGTTTTTCAATGTAATCAAATATTACTTAACAAATGTACACAGCAGGGAACATTTTTCATTTGGTAGCTTAATTTTTTGTTTGGGTTTTTTTAATAGCTTGCAGACATTTCCAGATTGTGCATTTTCATTGTGCTGTCTTATTTTTGCAGTGTCTCCACCTGTAACTTGGCTGCTTACACTCACGTTATGTAATGGGAAAGGCTACTATCCTTGCTCTCAGACTTTCCACTCTCTCCCTCCTTCTGGTCGGATGTGTCCTGGCAAGGCTGCCTTATTTGTTCTTTGGACCTATGGCTCCTCGCTGGCCACATCCCACTCTTTGACTGGCACCATTGTTTGTTCTCTTTTCCTGTTGGCTCAGAGATCCCAGTTAAATAATTTAAGACTGCTGAAAAGGGAAAGTTTGTAGTAATGTAATGTTCGTAGGCCATGGTACCTTTGTGTCTTATTTGTGTTGAATGTGGCATAGTGTTCATCTCCAAACACCCCCATAAAATTGTCATTTTTGAAAATATCAAGCAATTCTTTTATTCTGGAAAGAATAGAGTTCAGACTTTTATAACTAATAATCTATAAAGATGAAAGTGGAGCAATTATGCTGCAGACCTACTACACCAGGGCTGTCCAAGTTCAGTCCCCAAGGGCCACCAACAGGCCAAGATTTAAGGATTTCTCCTCATTAAGCACAGGTGAGCTATTCAGTGGCTCATTCATTTTGATTAACTCACCTGTGCTTAAACAGGGAAATCCTTAAATCCTGGCATGGTGGCCATGAGGACTGAAGTTGGAAAGCCCTGTACTACACCACAGTGAAGAAATAAACATTGCCACTATTATAAATAGGGCTTTTAACCCCTTGTATACTAGCAAGTTCTACAAAGCACTGATTATGGTGATAGAAAAGTTCATTTATCTGTGGCTATTTGAGCTGGATGAAGGCATGGTCCAAAGCAATGATTCTCAGCCCCAGTCCTCAAGGCACACCAACATGTTAGATGTTCAGAGTATATCTAACTAAGCACAGATAGCTCACTTATTACTTATGTACATAGCTTTAAAGACTTTGCTGACACCCATTTCCAGATGCATTCCTCTTCAGGAAAGAACTGGATTCCTTAGAAAACAGTCTGGCAGAGGAGAAGAAATGACATCAGGACCATAGATTAAACTCTGATGTCCTTCTTTTGGTTCCAGGAGAGATCAGAGCTCCATGAAGTAAATCTCCTTCAAGCCACTTAAAGTTAAGTATGAGCAACAATGAGCAGGAACCACAGACACAGGCCACACAGCATTATACATGAGGGTAAAGGACAACATATGGGCAAGCTCATTAAGCTGTAGGACAACAGAGAATGGGACTTCAGAGATGAGATCTTTCTTTCACTGGCAGACTGACACAGCTAGCCACCAATCTTGCGACAACCAGAAAGAAAGCAAAATTGGAAAGGTTCTATTCTCTTTTCCCCCAGATAATCTGGAAATTGTTGATGTATTTCTGAAGGACTAGACCTTCAAACTGTATTTCACAGTTTTCCTCTGATCTCAAAGGAGTGGAAAATAAGCACTCAAGATGAAACATATGTAAATATGATAGAACAATACTGCAAACATGGTTTGCAATGCCCATGGCCCATCTCTAATTAATCCAGTCCAACTACTGAAATATGCACAACTATTACACAAGGGTTCAGTCTTTCCCCTGAATATAGACTGGCTCTGACATCTTGGAGACTGAGTTCCCAATCTTGGCTTGACAAGGCCTAGCTCATGAGGTGGTAGATGTAATTCTACTTTCCAGAAAAAAGTGCATCTGGCGTCTTCAAAGTAATCTGGTTGGTGTTTTCATCCTTTATTACATCAAAAAAATCTAGAAGACCCTACAAAATCTTTGTCATGTCAAATATGAACAATATTTACACAAACATCATGCACTTAGCTATAGACCCATGCTCCTCCAGAAAGTCTGATGTAGAGGCTGCAGATACACTGTGGACTGTGACATCCACTTTGTTTACAGTATAAAATGTAACCTTCACCTCAGCCTGTCAATTGTCTTTGAGGCAGCAGTTAAGGGGTTATATGCAGGAGCTATTATTGTATTGGAGATGCCATATGAAATTATTTTTATCAAATATAATGGGGAAGATGCACTAAAGGGTGATAAAGCAGAGATGACTTCTCCAGTGATATCACTTCTCCATAGCCTAAGTTATTTATGGAGCCGATGCACTACGATTTCTTCAGCTTTGGAGATCTTAGTGCATAGGCTCTATAGAATAACATAGGCACTGAAGAAGTGATTTCACAGTAGACGTCATCTCCACTTTATCACCTCTGTATCACATGTTAGTGCATAACCCCCCAATGTGTCTTGGGGACAAAATCACAGGAATTTTTTGTGCAGAGACAACCTGAGGAGTGCAATAAGATTTCTTTCCTCCTTGCACTTTTAGCATCTGCAAGGCATTCAGGGGAACAAGCTATGTGCAGTCTTTTGATCTAATGGTGATGAAACAAGGCAGTTTTAGCTGGAAGGGCAGAATTCTAACGGAGGGAAAAAGTTTAGCCACCTTGATTTACATATTTATCTGTTTCTTTTCCCAGTGCAGGGCCCTGGAGAACACTTGTATCAATCCTTGGCAAGACAGTACTTTGCATCTGATACCAAGACCAGTGGAAAATATTTATATTCAACATGTTATGCAGTCAGGAGCTGACAAAGTTTTTGTTGCATTGTACAAGTGATGCATTCCTGTCATTCCTATTAGAGGCAATATCTGTCATATACAGATACCATTCTTTTAATTTCAGAACCTAAGGTCAGTCTCCCCGAGCAGCTCTCTCCGCTCCTACCTGGTATCAAGCTTTGTGGTCAGCCAGGAAATCTGCTTCCTGGGCACAGCTTTTATCTCTTGTACCCACCACTGGCAGACAAGAAAGAATATGGTAATACAGATACATTTCCTCATAACCATTTCTGTATTTTCCTGCCTCACACTACCTTGATGGCTTTTAAATAACTTCCTGCATACAGATTAACCTTCAGCATTGTGGATGCTGGGCAGTGTATGGTTTGAAAGTGTGTGTGTGTGTGTCCGCCACTAACCTGATCACATTAGATACATTTTTGGCTTGGAAGACTTCTATCCAGACACCACTACCTCTTCTAAGCTGGGGGTCTCTTGGGGTCAATTCCCTTCATAAATGGGAGCAGGGAGTCTGAGGAACTTCTCCAAAACATCCAACAGTGTTAAGACTCACCAGTGGGGAAAGCATAGCATGATTGCAGATACTAGACCTTATAAGGCTACCGACACTAAACTTGTGGAGGAACAAGCATCTACCGTGCCTAGCTCTACAGAGATCCTGAAAGCAATAATGGCTAGTCAATATATACTTAAGTCCAAGACTGAGGTTTTGTTCCTCTGTCATGACATGCAGGAGGTCCACGAGAGGGTGGAGGGAGGACGAATGTGGAGGGCAACATTGGAGGCTGGAGGAGCTCAGTGGCCCTGTAACCACACCTCACAGAAACAGTGAAAGTGGCAAACTTGTGTCAGTCCAGACTATATGACATGGAGAATAGACTACATAAAAATAATATCTGCTTACTGGAGAGTAGTGAGGGAAAAAGTCCTGAGGACTTTCTTGAGCAACTTCTTCCACTATTGGGCTCCTCCAGCCCACATTTACTGTCAAATGAGCCCTTTGAGTCCGTGCTCATCATCTCCCCCACCCGGGCACCACCAAGAACATACAGATCTATCCCACCTCTACTAGATGGCATGAAACTGGAGGTGCAAATATTGAAGCGCAAAGGATTCAGTGACTCTGTCATCCAGAAAATGCCGAAAGGCCACAAACTTGTATCTGCTCTCTTTAACTCTTTGTATGTTGTCAGATGCCTTAAATACTATATATGAGCCACTGACTTTTTTTTTTATAGAGAAGCTGATATTTTGTTTATTATCCCAGTATGCTTCTCCAGGAAGGGCAAACCTGCTTCCAAAATCATGACTGATGCATGGCTTAAATAAACAATTAGACAAATCTACCTTCTCAAATCTCTTCCAGCTCCATTTAGAGTTACATCCAATTCTACACATTCATTAAGTACTTCATGGTCTCCGAAACATCAAGCTTCTGCAGATCAGCTCTGCAAAGCAGCTATTTGGCTATCTGTTCATACCTTTATGGAATTCTAGAATTTAAATATTTTTTGCATCCCAAGATGCCAGTTTTGGTTGCAAAGTTTAACATACTGCCGCCTTTCTCTAGTTTTCTCTCCCTCCCCATGTTTTGGGACTGCTTTAGGACATGCCCATTCATCCCTACATCCCTCACTTGACTACAGAGAAAACTGGATTTTTTTTTTTTACTTACTGACAAATCGTTTTCTCTTAGTCAAATTGATGGATGCAGGCTATTCCACACTGAGCAAAAAATTATCATTAATTTTGGTTGAGGCGAATTGTCATTTTCTTGAGTTCTCTGGCATGATTTCTTTACTTCTTTTCTGCTTTTTTAAATGTAAACTGAAGCAGCTGGCTATGGCGAGGGGTTATGTAAGGCAGAATGTAGGAGATGCTTCAACACTGAGTGCCCTGTGTCCTGGGTGCAGTTTCAGTACCCGATTGATCCCTGCATCCCACAGTTTGACTGAGAAAAAAATAATTCTCAGTAAGTAAATTATGAACGAGGGTTTCCTTGTGTCTCCATCTTTTTAATGTCCTCTAGCAGCTTTAGCAGGCTTCTATGAAAAGGAAGAGATTGTGGATTCTTGCATCTTCACACTCTGATTCTAGCTGAGCTTTAGTCATGCAATTGCATCATTAGACTCTATAGCGAACACTCTCACCATGCAAATGAATGGGAAAGGCATTCCCCATAGAGCATTCATACCCAGCTCTCTCCTTAGGAATGCCTAACATGCCATGCATTAAAGATTTCCTCCATGCATAGGTGAGTTAATTAGAGTTGATTTGGAGACTGGAAAGGGATGGATCCATTTCCATTATTTCCCTGTCTAATGTGACTAAATCTTCCAGAGAGCATATGGAGCAAGGGTGTCCAAGTTTGGTCCTCAACAGTCCAGGATTTAAAGATTTGCCTGTTTGAACACAGATGGGCCAGTCAAAATGAGTGATCCACTGATTAATTAATTTATGATTATTCAGGGAAATCCTTGAATCCTGACTTGTTGGTGGCCTTTGAGGATCGAGCTTGGACACTCATGATATAGAGTGAGGGAGATCTGGGGACACTGTCCCCTCTCTTTATCCATATATACAGTTAATGTTAAAAAAAAAGTAGGATTAAGGAAATCCAGTCACTGTCCATATCCTATATAATAATTCGCTAAATAGCGTGTAACGCCGAGACATGCGCGCATGCTGCAGTCATGCGCAGAAGAGACTGGCTGCGCCGCTGCTGATACAGAGTTGGGCACTCCGAAGGAGCGTCCAGCTCTGTATCAGCAGTGGCGCGGGCAGCCTCCACTGCGCGTAACTGCCCCGCGACCGGGTGGCAGTGGCACTGTGGCCCGTGTAACGGGCTGTTCACCTAGTAGTGTATATTTAAACAGATTTCTTTTGACCATAAAATGAATGGAAAAAGAGTTCCCTATAAACTGTAATGCACAAAGCACCACTAGGTTTAAACTTTTTCGTTCCAGAGGGATGCCCAATCATCTTGCATGTAAAAAGATTACCATAAACACTTTTATAATTTAATACTCTGGAGAGAAGGTTAACACATTACAACATATATGTGATTTTGAAAGCTTATTGAAAGGTTAGTTGTGACTGATTCACTATAACACTGCATGCATGCAGCCCATTCATTCATTCTATTGCAGAATAATGAGGAAGGGTGTTTCCCATCATTAATCCATTGGATTCACCAACAGGTCATGTTTTCAGGATATCCATTCTTCATCACAGGTGGCTAATCAGCAGATAAGTCCTTGTGATTAATGTACTTAAAGGAGCACAAAACTTTTGTTGTGAAAATAATATATTGTTGGATAACATAAGGGTACTCACTACTGACAGATACACATTTCATTTTATTTTATTATTATTATTTTTTTTACATTAACAGTGCCCTCTAGTGGTCAGATTCAAATTAAATGTCCTGTTACATTCTGAGAGGAAAGTCACTGACAAACAGTTCATGCTGTCAGAACTTTCAGGAAGTAAACACACAGTAAATTTACTTCCTGGTTATTTGAATTGTTATAACATTTTGAATAAAACAACTGACAGCAGTGGGCGTGACCTTGTTTTACTCAGCAGGAAAAGCTCTATACAATATAGATTTTCATAGAAAAAAAATGTACTGCTTCTTTTATTAGGGGTGTCTCAAGAACTGGAGCTGAGAATCACTTCTCTCTAGCATTCAATGGCTTAAAAGTCTAGTGATGCTTGTTGGATCCTACTTTTGCAGCTATGAGTCTGTAGAGGAAGTGGGTGAGGGATAAAAATGTGAAATAAATAATAATAATAATAATAATAATAAAGGCAAAAAATATATTTATTATGCACTCCGTATATTGAACATTTTGCATGACAGAGATGTATCCAACAGATTGCAACACAATGTGTTTGCTATCTCTCTGGCACTCGGAGGGTTAAAATGGAACTATCACTTTGTAACAAATAGGTGATTTTGAAAGAGCTTTCAAAAATAACTATATTCATGTAAGCTATTTCTTCTTATTATTATTATTATTACTATTATTATTTAACCCTTTGAATGCCAGGGTATCATATGGGTATAGCAGTAGTTTGAGATATTCAGCTTTATTTATTTGTAGGCTTACAAATAAGATACTAACATTCCATACTACTCTCCATCCCAACTGCCAGTACCTGATAGACAGTTATAGCTCATTTGCACAAACTGACAAAGAGTAAAAAAAAAAAGTAAAATTAAAACAAAAAAAAGTGTCTAACACACACACACTGGTGATTTTGAAAACTTTTTAAAAGTTACCAGTTTCTTACAAAATCATAGTTCTATGTTAAGTAATGAAAAAAGGAAATACTATCAGATTAAATTACTTTTTCTCTCTCTTCCTCATTATGTGACTTTTGATACGCCATTGTCTCAGTATATATTTTACTTTCCAGTTCCTCATTCTCCTGTATGTCTTTTCTCACTGTACGGTCTTGTGTGTCCTCAGTCCCAACTCCATGTCATTCTTTCTCATGTCCTAACTGTCAGTCACCTTTCCACTGCTTGGCAACCAGATGCCAGAGCAACCAGATGCTTTAGGTACCTCACATCCCAGTATATTTTGTAGCACTGCATTTTCACTGTCCCTTTCTGTTGCAGTGAATAGGCCACAGTCAATGACAGAAACATCCTCATTTAAACACCTTTCTAACTAAAGAGCAGCAGCATGAAATTGGACTAAATTTAGTTCTCTTCTCTTTCTTCTCGGGGCGGGGGAGGGTATGTTATACCTTAAAATACTTAATGTAAAGAAAGAGTTACAATAGCAGAGTCTGAGTGCATGATATTATAAGACAACAATTTAGACCAGAGGAGGGCAACATATGGTTCAACAGCTATTGTTTCACAGCAACTTTTAATGTCTACACTTTTTTTACAACACATTTAATTTCGGTGTATGTGATAATTAGTTACAAATGCAGTGCTAGATATTCATGATGTGTTTTGCCTTATTGACTTAACACTTTTATGCTTATTGACACATTTGACAGCACTTTATTAGGTCTCAGTTGCACTTGTGGTTTAGCACAAGAGGGGTTAATTCACACCTGTGATTCTTCACAGGTTTTTGTTTTTATTTTAATTGGCTATATTTAATCCATCGCACTACTTTTTCTTTATATAGACCAGCAATCTCAGTACATATGTTTAGGTACTATGCCCAGGACCATACACTTGAAGGTGAATTGTACCCTAGGAGTAAGTAGCTCTTAATTTATTTGATAGTAGTTGCTTGTGAGGGCATTCTTCAAATAGCAGTCAGGTGTGTGTTTACATATGTTGTAGACTACTGATTTTTTTCAGTTTACAACATGACAAAAGACAAACTATCCTTTGGAACCATTTAGGTCTGTTGAAGCCTATTGTTCGTGAGGAAGGTGATCTAGAGGCAGGTATAATGCAAACAATGTACTGCTGGATACACCTGCCTGCTGTATGGATACCTACTCTTTCCTAAGGTGCATTCCCTCTTTAAATAGTACATAGACAATTTTATATGTTCAGTTGTTCTTAATGCATATCATAAACTATGTATTATTTAACAATTTTGAGTAAAATGTTTTGTATCCAAATGTGAATTGCACTCTGGCTTTCTGGATATGTGGCAGATCCATGTTCTAAAGATGGCTGAACATTTGTTGCCTGCACAATCTCAAACACATATTGAAATATATATAAAGGCAAATGTGGAGCAAATCAGGTGCAAAATAAAATGTCCCATAGGGACCAATTCAAGCATTCACATTGGTTTAGATATGTCTTTTGACCTTATAATGTTAAAATATATTTTAAAAGTAGGCTGACCAGATCTCACCTTTAACTGGGGACACATAGGAAATAGCCACTTTTCAGTACTTCACTGAAATCAAAGCAGTCCTGCAGTATGCATTGTTCCTATGTGTCCCTGGTTAAAGGTGAGGTCTGGTCAGCCTAGTTAAAAGTTCCATTTAAAGGAGAGCTTACACCTCCTAATAATAATCCACCAGTTTCCTTACTATGGTGAGAAACTTATAATGGCCCCTATGAATATTTTCCTTGCGTCTTTTGTTCAAGAGAGAACCCCTTCAACCAGTCCTGAATGTCATGTCCTTGGAGGCAGACATGTCAGTTGCTGGCAGTTTTTTACAACCTGAAGCAGGCAGAGTACATGAGCTTCTTAACCTTTTTAAAAGGATAGTATTGTCACATTTTAATAAAACTCAGTCTTGTAGCTATTAAAAAACTAAACTAAATTACCCCGGTCCTATCTATCAAACCTTTATAGTTTGTGACGTAATGCAGTGAAAGTTTCCCCTTCCCTCTGATGTAACGCTCTAGCTGACGTCAGGGGAATCCGTGTACCTGGTTTGCAAGCACACATTGTGGACCGTTCCAGTGAAGTAACTCTTTTTATGTCTCTTGATCTCCGCTCTGCTGAAGAGCCTCCGACGTTCCTGGGACCGGATACCCCTGCAGTCAGCTAAGAGTACTGACGTCAGGGAAAGGGGAGGGGGAAACTTTCACTGCAATTATCTCTCAAACCTTTAGGACTGTGGTAATTTAGTTTAATTTTAATAGCTACAAGATTGAGTTTTATTAAAATGTGACCTTACTATCCCTTTAAGGACCAGCGAGGAGTACAATGTATAGGAAATCAATATGCTGTGCAATACTCTGGTCTAGAGTTTGTGGCCCTGCTAGCAAATGTTATATCTGCTACTATGGCCGTGCCTTTAGGACTAATTGAAGAAATTATCTTTCGAACAAAGGCACTGTCTATTGAACAGTGTATTATTAGGAGGGCTAATTTCTCATTTTAATCAATGGAAATTTTAGGAATCTTATTTGATGCCTATGGGACAATTTGTTTTTCTCCCAAACGACCACTTCTGTATTTATACCTATGATCTGTAATTATTAATTCTGTTGTTGTTGAAAAACAATAGCAAGAAAGGGTTAAAACCGCAGATGATGTCAGACCATGCCTATTCACTGCTACCTCTCCATCCCACTAAACTAATACAATATTCTTACACACCCAAGCACGCCTCTCTGTTTGCTTTCTGTGAGCAGGAAAAGAAGGAAGTCCAGTTATATGTAAGGAAATAGCAGACCCACGGATGCCCTTTTCCTAATATGGGAGGTAACTACAGTGAAATACAAATAGAAATATATGCTGTATTTGCAGTTGCGCCTCTACACACCCAAGAATGAAGCTGAAAATGCTGTGACACAAGGGACCGTATTCAATAGGCTAAAATGATGATTCTGGAGCAAACCAAGTGCACTATAGGGGACAAATTTCCTTTGATTTTAATGGTGTTTTAACTCCTTGAATGTTAGAGAGGTCTCCAATGCATTGCAAACATCTTACATTCAATGGGTTAAAGGGATAGCGATGTTTAAATTTAACTTTATTAAAAAAATAAGTACTTCTGTGTAAGTCTTATCTCTAAAACCTTTATGGTTTGAGAGATATAATTCGTTAAAGTTCCCCCCTCCAGGCTGCTTCAGCGTCTATGGGACAGCGGCAGATTTCGGTCATTTGACCGGCTGGCGGCTCTTCAGCAGAGCTGCAATCGTGATATTTAGAAATAAATACTTAATTGGAAAGTTCTACAAAGTGTGCCTGGTTTGCAAGCACACTTTGTAGACCGTTCCAATGAAGTATTTATATCTAAATAGCGTGATTTCGGCTCTGCCAAAGAGCCGCAGGCTGATCCCCGTACCAGAATCTCCTGCTGTCAGCTAGATGGCAGACTTTTGTGGAGCAGCCTGGAAGGATGAACTTTAGCGAGTATGAGACTTACACAGATGTACTTATTTTTTTAATGCCGGCAATATTGAATAAAGTTAAATTGAAACATTACTGTCCCTTTAAAAGCCTCTATTTAAAACTGTGCGCATTTTCATTTGTGCCCTCTGGTGTAACTGGTACGCCCCAGAACTGACCCACTTTAGCTTATAGTTTATGGGCCAAACTGCACCTGGGGAGGATTTTATACTACAATTAAAATTATTAACCCCTTAGGGACCCTTGACGTACCAGGACCGTCAAGGGTAAACTTGCTTGAAAGACCCTTGACGGTCCTGGTACGTCACGTACTTTTTACTTACAGCGCTCTACCGGGAGCGCTGTAAGTAAAAATGGGGCATGAAATAGACCGCTCCAAGATCGGAGCGATCTGTTTCAAGCCCCATAGTGACGCGCCGATACACGTGACAGGTCACGTGTACCGGCCCGTCAACGTGCCCCTATGCGGACGTTATGGGACGGAAATGTCCCATAATGTCCGGTCCTTAAGGGGTTAAAGGAGCAGTAAACGTTTTTTATGAAAATATATACATTGTAGGGATTTTCCTACTAAGTAAAATAAGGGTACTCTCACTGCCAAGAGATTTATATTTCTAGACTTATTACAGTTTAAACCTATGTTTTTTTACATTAGCAGTGCCCTCTAGCGGTCAAATTCTAATTAGTTATCCTGTTACATTGTAATGGAGAGGAAAGTCAGTGACTTACAGCTCTTCATAGAATGTGATAGAAACTGCCAAGTAAATTCCTGTCAGTTAGAACAATCAGGAAGCAAACACAGTAAATTCACTTCCTGATTATTTGAACTGTTATAAATTTTGAATAAAAAAAATCTGACAGCAGTGAGAGTGCCCTTGTTTTATTCAGCAGAAAATGCTATATAAAATGTGTTTTCATAAAAAAGTTTACTGCTCCTTTAAGGCAGATGTACAGAGAATAAATAAAAGGCCCATGTAAATCAATGGGATTTTTAACACTGAATGCTACAGCGGTCTCCAACACTATGAAATCTCACAAATATTGCTGGTAGTTTTATATCCAATTATGTTGCAACTGTTTATATATATTGTGAACAATTCACTATGTTAACACAGGACAGATTTTCAATGTTCCTTATATTTTATTAGTGTCCCACATTAAAATATCAGTCTGGCCAGATTACGTTTATATAGAAACTTAGAATATGACAACAGATAAGAACCATTTGGCCCATCTAGTCTGCTCATTTTTCTTACTGTAAAAACCTCAAACCAGATTTGGTCTTTGGTCTTGTCTGATGTTCAGGACAGCTTTATGCTTATCCCATGCATGTTTACATTCCGTAACTGTAGTAACTTCTACCACTTCTGCTGGTAGGCTATTCCACTTTATCTACTACCCTCTCAGTGAAAGGGGAACTATCACCTTTCAACAGTTTGCTCCTATATGAAAGTGAGAGCAAAAATAACCATGCAAAGTCATGTAATTGTTAAAAAAAAAATTTGTTCTTTTTAGAACAGCACTTGCAAAATTTCACTATTCAGCTTGCCTGCGGCACCGGCAGGCAAGCCTGTGGCAAAATATACTAACCACTGCTTTACCTTTTTCCTCCAGTGTTACAACTAAACAACTGTCTGCAGGAGGCAGCTGCATTAAGGAGTAAGCCGGGCAATGAATACACAGTAAAAAAAGTATTCTCAGTGCAGCGCAGGACATTGCTTTTTACTGTGTATTCATTGCCTGGCTTGCTCCTACATGTCATTGCAGCCTGCAGGCAGGTGTTTAGATGCAGTACTCAAGGGAAAGGCGGATGACAAGGAGATCGCTGTAACAGAGGAAAGATGGCTGAGCTCTCCCTTGTCTCTGCTGAAGATGTGGGTATAGTTTCACCTACAGTGAAATTATTTAGTAGGTGAAACTGCCTTCATTGCGATCTTTATCCTGCAAGTAATTGAATCGGGGTGGCCGGGTTTTGTGTGGTGACAATTCCGCTGGAAGTAAAACTTACATTACATCTAAACCTCTGTCCCATAGCACCCTTAATACTAAAATCTGCCTTTGGATTTTTACATCCCAAGTGCATTATTTTACATTTAGCAACATTAAACTGCAGCTGCCACACTCTTCATTCTTCTAATTTATCTAAATAATTAGTAATTTGGCATATTCCCCCTGGAATATCTACCCTTTGCAGATCTTTGTATCATCTGCAAAAAGGCATACCTTACCTCGAATACCTTTTTGTAATATCACTAATAAAAATATTAAAAAGAATGGGCCCCAGTACAGATCCTTGAGATACCCCACTAGTAACACGACCTTCTTCTGAATATGTTTTTTGGGGGGTTAGTAACATTCATTTCAGTTTATAAATAAAAACTGATGTAATTTAAATAAATGTTACTTCTCCTTAAATAAGTCATTATTTAATCCAATGCTTACTACATATTTGCAGTTATTTCCTTGTAGTTGCCTCCATATTTTGCCTGTTGCAACTGTGTCACTAATCAGTATTTTTTTCCCGAAAGAATTCCGTGTGGGTCTGTGAAAGCAGAGTGTAACAATGTAAAAAATACAGACTTGCAGCATTGTGTAAATATCACTACTTCCTTTGTCAAAGACAGAAAATTCATTGACTTCACTGTCTTGGCATAAAAGTGTAATAAAAAAATAACATAAATAATAATAACCCTTAGCAATCAGTTGGCTACTCCTCTGGCACTCAAAGGGATAAAAGTACTGGCGATTTGACTTTACATTTATGCTCTTGCAGAATATGTAGTCAAAATAAAATGTTACCCTTCCTTTAACCCTTAACATCTGATCCTCAAGGGTATACATTGTTATTTTCTTGCTATTTTATGAAATATTTTATTAAATAGTTGCAAAATCATTATTTCTTTGAGAGGCATGGATGTACGCTATATGTCAGCATAAAAAGCATTCCCCCAGGGTTCAGGATGTATAATGTACATCTACTCTGTAAACATTTTTCCATCTACCAAACCATTAATAATCCAAAAAAATTTCAGACCTCATTGGGGTGGCATCAGGACACTCTTGATGCCTCACCTCCTTCCTCAACCTGGTATTCTCAAAATTTCCAGGTTGAGTGGGA
Organism: Rhinophrynus dorsalis; assembly: GCA_037306005.1. Taxonomy (NCBI): domain Eukaryota; kingdom Metazoa; phylum Chordata; class Amphibia; order Anura; family Rhinophrynidae; genus Rhinophrynus; species Rhinophrynus dorsalis. Next base: position 470,328,010 of record CM074719.1, on the reverse strand, counting down.
AGCCCTTGAACGCCCACTCACATTAACATGATGACACAGGTGGGCCATCAAAGTCCTTCATCTCAACCTGGAAGTTAAGAAATTGAGGATATTAAGGAGGGAAGGAAGGAAGGCTTTGAGTGCTATCAAGGCTGCAACTATTGATCACCTATAGTGACCAGATAGGAAATCAATACTGGTGGTAGGAGATGATGCCCCCCCATTGAGGTCTGACAAAGAAATAAATGAGTATGTCCATAGTTGTGTCCACTACATTGCTTTGCACACATTAGCACTCTCATATACATATTTTTGCTTCCCCAGCCTTATTCCACTGCCCACTGGTAGTCACAGGTGCACACATACACTGTCTGATATCTCAGTCTTGCTTCTTTAGCCACAGGGCCCCACATTCACTATGTAACATCCCAGCCTTACCCCACTAGTAGCCACAGAACCACACACAAACTGTCTGACACTTCATCTTGTTTACATTGTCCCACGATTAGCCATAAAATCACACATACACTGTCTGGTTCCCCAAACTTATGCCATTGGTGGAGAAGAATCCACACAGGGAAAGGGGTGCTCTTATAAAATAGTAGTAGTAACAATGGTTGTAAATATAAAATTGAAACTTTTACTCACATTTGCAAACTGAGCCGGCTGACAACCATACAACTGGCAGGAGTCACAGGGGAATAGCGTGCCCCTGTCCAGGGATCTCCAGGGTCTCTGGAATGAGCTCAGATGGAAACAGGGCCGGCGCCACCTATAGGCGAGGTAGGCACCGGCCTAGGGTGCACATTCTCTGGGGCGCATCGGGGCCCACCCCCCCAATGCTCCCCACTTACTACCCAAGTAAAAAAAAGTGTGTTTCGGTGCCCTCCCTTGGCTGGCTATTTTTTTTAATGTAGCACAGCGATACCCGTTTCTCTCTCCCCCTCCGCTCCTTCAGTCCTGGAGCAGGATTGAAGGATCGGAGGGGGAGAGAGAAACGGCATTGCTGTTCTACATTTAAAAAAATAGCCAGCCAAGGGAGAGCACCGAAACGTACTCACTGGGAGAGAGAGACGTGCACCGGGAAGAGTAAGTGGAAGGGGGGTCAAGAGGAGATAAAGAGTCAGACGGGGGAAGAAAGTGTCAAAGGGGGGAATAACAGTCTAGAGGGGATCATGAGTCAGACGGGAGAGAGTCAAAGGGGGGATCAACAGTCAAAAGGGGGATCAACAGTCATATGGGGGAGAGAGAGAGAGTCAAATGAGTATCAGCAGTCAAAAGGGGGAGAGAGTCAAAGGGGAGAGAGTCAAAGGGGGGGGGAGAGTCACATATAGAGAACATACACTCTATCACACTGGTATATAGAGAAGCACACACACATACTTACACACTGATATCCATACAGAGACTCAAACACACTGATACACATATACATGTAGGGAACACACTGACACACTTTTATACATACAGGGAACACATACTGACACACACATACACATATAGAGAACACATACAAACTGACACCTATACACATACAGGAAACACACTGACACTTAAACACATACAGGGCGGGGCATAAAGGGGTAGGACACAAGGGGTGGAGCCAAGGGGCAGAAAAATTAGGTTTTGCCTAGGGTGGCAAAAATCCTTGCACCAGCCCTGGATGGAAATAATGATGATCAGTAAAGAAAAGTGTAGTCCAATGTTAACGTGTTTCAGGAGTGAGAATTCTTCACAACACACAGGCTTATCTGTATGAGGAGTGTTTGTGGGGAGCAGTTGTGAAGAATTTGTATGGTGGGCAGTCTGGTCCCATGTTGTGGCTGCATTCAGGTGGGTGGCTGTGACCATGGTGTGGACCCGTATTGTGGGGTGCTTACAGTTCTGAGCATCCAGTGCTGTCTCGGTGGTAGTGGTGCTGGTGGTGGTTGCATCCAGTGCTGGCCTTGGGTGGTTGGTGGTGTACATGCAATCAGTTTGTATCAGTTGAAGTGTGATGTGTGAGTTGACCCCTGTGGACCTTTGCAATGTAACCCAGTTGTACTGTGTTCATCCTCTGTTAACCCTTTGATTTCCAGAGGGGTAGTCAATGCATTGTCGACCAATGTGTTGGTCATCACTCTAGCACTCAGGGGGTTAGGTGCTGACCTCCCTGTTGTTTGATGTATAACATTGTGGGGGAACATAACTGATATTTGTATGACAACATGATGGCAAGCATTGTATGCAGTGAGTAAGTTGATCAATACAGCAACAAGGGGGTTCAACCTGGCCTTGGGCAGGATTTGTTATTCTTAACTCTTCACATTTCTGCTTGAATTATATAGTATTATGTCCTTGTTTGAACCCTCTCAGAGTTATGTTGGTGATCTTGTGGGAACCAATGCTGGCCATGTGTTCAGGTTGCACTCTGTTGGGCCATACTAGGTATGAGGGTTTGTATGGTGTATAGTAATGAAATGATGCACTTACAAGTAGTGTGGAGGGTGAAATTCTCACCAAGTGTCCCATCCTCCAGGGACCCCCTCAACAATCGTTGCCAGCAGACTCTGCCTCAGCATCTCCTCCAAGGTGTTGAAGGTGATGTCCACAGGGGGCCTACCTATAGGGCCACGGGCATGCATGGCAAGTTTTCCAATTTTGTTTTTGACTTGCCTCTTGCAGTCACCCCACAGCTTCTTGATGGACTCCAGGGTCCTCTTACAGCTGGACACTGCATTCACCCTTCTGAGGACCTGACACCAAGCCACCTTCTTCTTTTCACCCAGACCACGGACACTTTCCCGTGGGTACAGGATACTCTCCCTCTCCAGAATACTGTGGATGAAGGCCCTATTCTCCTCTTAGGAGTACTTGGGGTCCCACAGCCTCTACTCATCAGCACCACCCAGGGATGTGTGAGAGCTATGGCTTGCACTGACCCTGATTTTGTGGAGTGCTTCCCGACAGCTACCTCTCATCCCTCTGGCAGTTCTGTCTCTGGCCTCTGTGTGCTTCTCCTTGCTCAGGTACGGCTCTACCCAGCTAATTTTCAACTACCACTCCTGCCTTGACTGGGGATGCCCTTCTCTGCTTCCTCCTCTCCTGCTCCTCTCCTCATCCCTCTATCCTCCACTCCTCCTCCTACCATCTCACACCCACTCACACTCAGGCATGCACAAAGGCCCTTACAGACATACACGATCAGACTCCCTCTCTGTCACTACCTTGTTATCACTGAATCACACTGTCAAAATAAAAGATAAAGTTGTGTTATGTGTTAGGAACAAAAAATATGTGTGTGTGTGTGTGTGTGTGTGTGTGTGTGTGTGTTTATGTATGTGTGTATGCAAAATGTGCCAAGGTGTATTATGTGTCAGTATACAGTAGATATACCAACTCTCTCCACGCCCTACTCCTTCTACCTTACTCGAATGTACACTCTCTTCTCTCTCACTCTCACACTCACTCTCTCTATCTATCTATCTATCTATCTATCTATCTATCTATGGCTATCCTCTGCTCCTGGGTCCTGAGCTCTAGCTTGCAAAAACTCAAAACACAGCAAGGTATGTCAGTTAATTTTGGGTATATATAGGTGTATTTGAATGGGGTGTTCTGTTTGGCTGTGAATTTGAACTTGTATTGACAATGTTTAGCATCACTAGATAATGTCGAACGATATATTTTTCCTTTGAAGTTGACATATCGTATGTTAATTATCGACTGATTTGGATACACGGTAAGGTAAAAAAAATGTGCAAAGCAGGTTTTGGCGTTATGCAAATTTTTGGGGCCTATTCTAGTTAATCATTCTGGTAGAATTCTTATTGAATGTTACATAAGTCAGATATGGCTAACGATCGTTTGGCTTTTTGATTAATGGCGATTTTACCATACTTCTTTGAATCAAGGCCAATGTGTGTACCAATCAGTAGCCATTTTTGCCCTACCGGCTGTTTAAAGTGAACAAATGAGGCTTATATGCTTACAGGAAAAGAGAAAACTGCCATGTGGTGGGGAGAAATACAGTCTTCCCATTGATTTCAATGCAACGAGATAGGGACAAAAAGTGGGAAAATGGCACTTTTGCCAGGAAATTTCCCCCTAGGCAGGAAGTGCTATTTTTTGCCTATTTCAGTGTTGAGGTGAAAACTTTCGCCCATCCCTACATTTTAGTTTATACTGTTTATGCTAAGCAGGCCATCTATATAGTTAAAACAATACAAAACTCTTATCAGTGTACTTGGAATATTCAGGGCTTTAAAACATAATTGAAACTTTCACACCCAAAATGTTTGTTTAATGTATAGTGTAAAATGTTACCAAATTATCATTTGTTTTGTATTTATGACATCACAGCTAATTAATCAATTTAAAATTTGTATTATGTGAGGCACCATGAAAATACTGAATTTGCTCTCAGGGCCGGATTTGCCGTAAGGCAGAGTAGGCATCTGCCTACAGGCGCACCCCACAGTGGAATCGATTTTTTTTTTTTTTTTTTTTTTTAAAGTGGGGAAACCTGTCGCCCGCATGGTAAGGTCTGTGCCGAGAGACCTGTAGCTGCTGAGCTCCTCCGGCTCTTTAGTAATGCAGAGCACTGGGAGATGACGTCATCTCCCAGCGCTCTGCATTACTAAAGAGAAGACATTGCGGGAGCTCCAGCAGCTACAGGGCTGTGCAGAAGGAGGCACAGACCTCTCCTGCCGCTAGACCTACAGAGAGGTAGGAAATGGATGGGGCCAATGTGATGCTTAATATGGAGATGATGGGGGCAATGTAAGGGCATTATGGAGATGATGGGGGGCAATATGGAGCTGATGGGGGCAATGTAGAGGTGATGGGGCAATGTGAGGGCAATATGGAGCTGATGGGGGGGCAATGTGAGGGCAATATGGAGATGTGGGTAATGTGAAGATTTGGAGCATTGTGGAGGTGTCCAGTGGAGATGGCCAGTGGGGTGGGGGAGTGCTTCAGATTTCTGTGGCTACAGGCTCTTGAGATGTAAATCCAGCCCTGTTTGTTCTGAAGAATGCAATATATCATTTTTCATATATAATTAGAAACTTACGTGTGGGAATCATACCCAAACAGATAGCTAGCAAAAATGCTGAAAATGTGTCTGGCCACCATGGTACAAAAAAAAATCCCTAAGATTCTGGAACTAAAGGGTTAAATTGTCCCTATATAAAAATGAGTTACGGCTTGATAAATCCTTTGTCTATATATGTATATTTTTATTTATATAGCGCGAACGGGTGTACATAGCACTTTACAAATTACATTTAGTATAGAGGGGATACAGTAAGTGCAGCAAGACAGTTATCATAAGGGGAACACACACAAGTACAGGAAGTCCCTGCCCCATAGAGCAATATAAGTATCATCTGAATTGATTTGAAGATGTCAACACTGTATTCATCCTAAAGGAGAATTAATACCTTCTAATAATAACTTTACCACCTACTTAATTATGGCCATAAAATTCCCAATGGCCCTACTGAATGTTTCCCTTTTGTCATTAATTAAAATATAACTTGTTTAATCAGTCCTGGTTGTCATGTCACGGAGGTGATCCCTTAAAGGATCAGAGGGGTCTGCAATGTATTGTGAGCAATGCATTGCACACTCCTCTTGTCCTTAACCCCTTAATGACCCTTGATGGTCATGGCACGTCATGGGTTGTTTTGGGTTAACGCGGCTGCACACCATTCAGGGAGCCCGGAAACGGAAGGAAAAAAAAAAAAAAGTCTGTGGTCCTTAAGTGCCGGCTCAAAAGGGACTGACAGCGCAGGCGCACGGACGTCACTGTGACGAGATGTCCGTGCTTCCTGCTCCTGTGAGCATCGGTAAAACGCCAAAATCTTCGGAACCGGGTAATATTTCTGGCGACTAGCGCTACTAAGCAGCTAGTCGCCAGATGAAGAATCAATGAAGGTTAAGTTATTGCGGGGTGGTAGTTCCCCTTTAAGAATACAGAATCACTCTGAGTATAATAAAAAATAAAATATTGGACATTTTTATTAATCCTTTGAATTCCAGATGCTGGTATATTATTATTACTGGCTACAAATCTACCCTTTAGTGGCATGCCACTACTATATTAGTTGAACAGAAATGCTAATAATATAGTTGTTATAAAGAAGGAAAAGTGAGAGGTTCAACTAACATAAAATAATAAAAAATGGTCAACCTGCGTCCAAGTTAAATGCAGTGGGAATGTATGAATCATCCTTCACATACATTTTCTGGACTTATACATAAGCATAGATGCAGGCTCTGAATTTTCAAGCTTATGTTTAAATACCAGTAATCATACCTGGGAACTTCCAATTGAGGTCTACCCGGAAGGGAGTCCTCTGGTGCAGCAGGGGGTGACAATAATGACGCAAATCACGTCAAAAAGGGGCGGGGCTTGATGCGAGTTGGAAGGCATGGCTTAAAGGTGTCACATAGTAGGCTGGGGAAGGAGGAACACTGAGAGAAACAGCAGATGTGGCAGAGTTTCAATAGAAACTCCCCACATCCGGAGGAATCAGCCTCTGCCCCAGAGACCCGGTAAAGCTCTGTCAAAACCGGAGTTCCCCGGTAAGCCAGTAATGCATACAGGAGCACATAATTTCATCGGCACAAGCATCTAATGTGAGCAATCCTAAACATCACCCCTATAGTACATTGAAAAATGTACCAGTAATTTCTTCTGTTCCTTGATATTACATGATATAAAACAAGGAGCAGATGAACAGAAAACCTCAAAACACCCATACACTGCCACACTGCCCTTTGGAGCAAGCATTGCAACTATGCAATCTTTTGTGAAAAATGTTTTGTAAGTAGATGTTAGGCAGGCAGAGCACATAAAAACACATCCCTAGCTCCTATATTAGCACAAACACAACTCTACATTCCCTTGACTTGTGTCTTAGAAATGTATGTACATTTTCATAAAGAATATCTACTCACATATTCATGGTGGAAAAAAAAAATGATGTGCCTCTAAGTAGTGTATCATATACTTTGCAGATGATGTTCATCACAAGAAAAATTGCAATACTTTACCCATGATCCAGCATGTAATACAAAACGATAGTGGTTTCTCTACCATTTGAGGAGAGCAAATTCTGAACTGGTCAGTGGAGGCTCGCCCATAGCGGCACTTGGGGCAGCGCCCCACCAGTTTGCCATCCAAAATAATAATAATAATAATAATAATTATAATAATTTTTTTAAAAAGTTGTAAAAGTAGGAGTACTGCTATGTTTTATTTTTTCTGGGGGGGAAGGGGGGGATTTTTTTTTAAAATAAATCTGTATTAAAAATAAATAAACACCAAACATTGCTTTGCAAATGTATTTTACAAAAGGAAAAAACACTCTTTCTCTGCAATGTGTAAATTTCAGAATAAACCCTCCCCTGTAATTGACTGGCTGTCTGGAGAAGCAAAATTGAGGGCAATATTGAGCATGTCAAACTTCTAGGGCATCTGGTAAAATTGTCCTGTTTTAGCACATTTTGCACATGCTCAGTCACCTTTAAGAGTTTTTTTTATCACTGGGGCCATAGTTTGCCATGGGGACACCTGGGTACAACACCCTGGAGTAGAGACATGTGTGTTGCGCCTCTACTCAAGCAGGGAAACATTACACCACTAGGGGGCGGTGTGATTTTGAGCTGGACTAGAAGAGGAGCAGAACTGAATGAGCCTGTTGTAGGTGGCAGTAGCAGCTAGCTAGAGGAGACTAGAGAGAAGGGATTCAAGAGAAGAACTAGAAGATACATTCATCTTACATTTTGGCCTCCTGTGTGGTAAGTAGTGGATTGAAAATAAATAGTGGATTAAATTCATATATTGTTTGACTTGTGGTTCTCCTCTGGCTGATGATGGCTGACGTGTGACAGGCAGCACACACTTCTGTGCTGCCTGTCACTAATTGTATTTGACGGATTTTAATGTAAATTGATTTTCTTGATGGATTATTTAATTTCATGACATTGTTTGGCTGTTTTATTGGCAAATTGGCACTGTCTGCCACCATTGACTGACTACTGCAGCTTGCTTTACATAGATTTTTTTTATATGTGGATTATTTGATGACATTGTTTGGTTGTTTTGTTGGCAACTTGGCACTACACTGTCTATCTGACACCGCTGACTACTGTACAGTTAATAATGTTTAGGCTGTAGCCAGCTTTTTTATATGTTTTATATAGCTTATATATAGCTTTTTTTTTTATATGTTAAAAAAATAACGATTTTTTTGGGGGGGTGAGATAATGCTTGTGTCTATGCCAGATGTTGTTAATAACTGTAAACTGCGTTTTTCTGTCTGTGACATGTAAATTGTGGATAGCATAGCACCCCACCCAACCACCTCTCTGCAGGTTCTATTGCCACCACCTCACCCTGCAGAGCCTACAGCTGCCTCCCAGTCCCTACTTTTACATATCCCAACATGGCTGCCTGCCACCTTACCCCGCAGAGCCTAATCTGTTCACCCTTACAAAACCTGCTGCAGGCCCTGTTTCTGCTCTCCCCTCTGAACCTAGTGCTGTCTCATTCTGTAAAGAGGAAAACAGAGCCTGCATTGCCCCGCCCTGACCCCTTGGTACTTTATTAAAAGGCACCTGTGTATGTTCTCCTTTTACAAATACACATCCCTGATGTCACTCTATAGTTGGTACCACTTCCTTGATGCCACCCTGGGCTCTCCCTTGATGCCATCCTGGGGTGAATACCCCCATGCCATTCTTGGGTATCTGTCCCTCACTGCATTTCTGGGGTGGGCAACCCTCTCCTAATGCATGCCACTTTGAGTGTCATAAGAATCATTTATAAAAACAAGGATTTCCATTCTTGTGCTGGAGCACTTGAACTTTATTCCTTTATGATCGGGAATAATATCAAGGAAGCTTTCAACAAGACTTTTATTCTCTTACAAATCCTGATCACCACCCCGATGACCACCAGTGAATCTGAGAGGTGTTTTTCAACATTTTCAACATTAAAAAGAATAAAAACATTTTTGAGAAGCACAATGACAGAGGATTGACTGAATGCATTGGCCATGCTGTCAATTGAGAAAGTTTTCTTCTCAAGAAAATAGAAGAATGACTTTCCTATACAAAAAATAAAGCTCCTTCTCAGTGTTGTAAATGATGCCAATTTTGTTAAATTTGTGCAATATTCCAGTTAATATAGAAAGTTTTGAAGTTGGTTTGTTATGACGGAAATTTTCCATCATGTGTCCTTAAGTGGTTAAATATATGGCACTTTAGATTATGTTATGTGTTATATACTTATATATAATATTTTTTGGTATTTATATTTTAAAACAACTTTAACTACAACTATAAAAGTTAAATTAAGTTTATATAAAAAGTTGCTTACACTCTACATTGCATATTTGTTTTATTTGACTATTTTCACTTTTAATAATGTAACTTCTGTTTATAACGAGTTGAGCAGAGGGGGGTTAAGTGGGCAGGGTTAAAAGTGCTTGTGGGAGGGGCGGAGTCTGGCGCCCCACCATTTCAAAACGTCACCAGCCGCCACTGGAACTGGTACTGGAAATTGGATAATATGTGTGAAGTAGAACGACAGTGGAGACATGAATCTGCATCTTAGTCAACACACAACTAACAACCATACCTGGGAACTTTTGAAACAGGGCTACCCGGAGGGTAACCCTGTCAGTGCCCAGGGGGAGGAAAATGACGCGAATCGCATCATAAAAGGGGCTGGGCTTAGTCACGGGGGGACAAAAAAAAACACAAAAACCCCCTGCAAAATGGAGGTAAGAGGGCGGGGAGTGGGAGGAACCGGGTGGGATGGAGCACAAGTGGGCAGAGTTTCTATTTAAATTCTACCCACCCGGTGATCCAAACATTTCCCCGGAGACCCGGTAATTCACTTTGAAATCCGGAGTGTCCGGGGCAAAACCGGAGAGTTCCCAGGTATGTTAACAAAAATTGGGACTAACCATTGCAGCTGAATCCTTGGCGAACATAAGGTCACTCAGCTGTTTGATACAGTCAACAGTACCTTGAAATTAACACTTTAACATGTGGCACAAACTACTGCATATGCACAAACCAAATAGCAGCCTTTTATGCAAAGGGTATTTTTTATTTATTAAAATTTGCACTCATTTTTGAGACAATGTGTATTAGATGAAATCGAATTATCTCACTGTAACCCTGGGAACCTAATGCTCTGGCTGTGACCTCAGACAGCATTGTTATAAACAGAGAGAGCCTTGCATTAAGATCCTGTGTCACAAGTTGTTGAAATGAACACGATACAAAAAAATCCTCTTTATGATACCTCTTGATGCTAGTTCTTATCTCTCAGCCCGGCCTCTTTCTCTTTCCGAATAGTAATTTGTTTGCGGACTTCTTGTCAACTCTTCCCCCTACATTCTATCACCTGTCCTCCTCCAAACTACCTCAAACACCTTTGTTTCTTTGTGACTGCAATGTTAGAATCTGTTCCTGTTTGCTTGTAAAATAAAACATGCAGTCAGAGTTATCGGTCCTCCCATGCACAGTGTCCTGATAATTGCTTATTTAGGGACATGGTGATTTTGTAACTAACAGTCCTCAGATATACAAAAACATATATAAAATACTTAAATGTCTTGTGAGAATGGACTTTTATAAACAGACTTTACCTCAAAATGTATTTTGTAATTTTCAGTATAATTTTTAGCTTTTGCCAATTTATCCCTGAAAATATGTTTTATGTAGTAGTCAGTAGTTATTGGGAGTTTTAATGGTCAATGTTTTGGTCCCAGACTGGAGCTTTATTACCATAATATGAAGCTTTAAAAGTGCTGTTGCTCTTTTTATATATGTATACTAGCAATGTGGGACGGCGCTGCCCGTCAGAATATATAGGGAATTAATGCGCACACACACGGATGCAAGACACACACACAGACACACACGCAAATGCACACGCATGCACTGAGATGCATAAAGAGCGCCACAGTCATACACACATACATGCAATGCACAACATGCAGACACATAGAGTGTGATACAGACATGCAACACACACAGTGAGGAACACACAGGCACACACAGAGACACACACACACACAGAAGTGAGTCATAAGGGGGTGGCTTATTTGTCATTGTAATGAGTTTGTGTTTGTACCTATGCCTCCACTGTGGCATTCATTCATATAGTTCAAATGCATGTGGTAATTGCACATACTATGGTGGAAGGTGGCTCGTTCTGGCTCCCGGGGTGTGAGTGACTGTGTGTGAGTGTCATTCATTCATGTAGTTGAAATGCATGTGGTAATTGCATATACTATGGTAGAAGGTGGATTGTGCTGGCTTCCGGGGTGAGTGTGAGTGCGAGAGTGAGTGATTGCGTGTGAGAGGGTGTATGTGAGTGAGATTGTTAGTATGTGAGTGTGTGTGAATTATTGTGAGTGTGTGATTGAGTGTGTTTTTTGTCTGATGTGTTTGTGTCTGTGGTGTAGGAGCGAGTGGCAGCCATTTTGTTTTTTCAGTTACTTGGATAGTGGTGGGTGGGCTGGATAGTGGGGGCAGGCCAACTCCCTGTATGATTTAAATCACTCCCCCATTGAATCAACCAATGGGAGCAGTAACTCCTCATTACTTAATCTGAGGTAACATAACAATATAACACACAGTGGCTCTTCAGTTGAAGCAACGTAGCAATATGCTGAGGGAACAAATAGAAAGTGGTGTTTGAGGCTTGCCCTCTGTAACATACAGCAAAGCATCTCTCTCCCTTTAAGGAGAAAGGGCGGGAAGTGGAGGAGTGACAGTTGAAAACAGACAGTTACTGAGGTGACGATGAAAAGCGTTAAATAAAAGAGATGCTATTAAGTTTATCCCTGAGTTTGTATTTTATGAAAATACTAATTTAACAGCCCGTTACACGGGCCACAGTGCCACTGCCATCCGGTCGCGGGGCAGTCGGGTGCAGTAGACACTGCCCGCGCCGCGGCTGATACAGAGCTTGACCTTCGGAGCACCCAGCTCTGTATCAGCCGCGACGTGGGCAGTCTCTACTGCGCATGACTGCAGCACGCGCAGCAGTGTCTACTGCGCATGTCGCGGCGTTACACACAATTTAGCGAATTATATAGGATTACACCCTCGTATTGACTCAGTGTGTGGAGGGTTACAATTATCTGTGGAAGGTGAAACAGTGTGTTTGTGAGGTCATGATCCTGAGTGAGAGTGTGTGTGGACCGGGAGAAGTTATTGATATCCCCTACTTCAGGAGCGAGTGTCAGCTATATATTTTTTTGTCAGTTGGATAGTGGTTGGCGGGCTGGAGGGGGCGTATGATAGACATGCCCCCATTGAATCACCCAATGGGAGCAGTAAAGTCCCCATTAAATCACCCAATAGGAGTTGTGTCCCCTAATGAGACATAAATTATGTAATGAGGCATTCTGTTCAATGTGTGTTTGTTTTCTGAGGAGACATAAATTATGTTCTGTGTGTGAGGTACCATAAATTATGCAATGAGGCTTATTCTTTTATATATATAATTACAGAAATTCTTTATAGAAACAATGGGACAGGAGTCCATCTAAAAGGAATAGGAGAGAAATACAAAGTATATAAAGGTTAACAGAATAACCCTAACACGATCTGAATTCCAACACTAAACATTAATCATAAGTGCCTTGGCTACATGAAGAGTGGCAGTTACATCTAGTTTGTTAAAGCTTTATTAAGGAGATACAATTTTAAGCAAGACTTGAGAGAAATGCATTGGTACAGGCTGATAGGTAAAGTGTTCCACAGATAAGGTTCATTGAGCACTGTCTGCAACATACCAGTGAGGTGTTCCTCACAGAGGAAAAAAAATCTTCATTAGTAAGGTCTGCTTCATTTCATTATACAGCATATTGATTGTTCATATCTGAATGCTTTATTCTAATTAAGATTGAGTCTTCAGGTTGAGCCCAGGGGTTGCAGTCATTTTATATGCAGCATTACAAACTTTACAGTGCTGTATGATAACTGTGTTTAAAGGGATAGTAATGTTTCATAAGCAGTTCTAATTAATCATTATAGTATTTGGACTTTGGAGAGTGTTATTTCAATTGTCAGAGTTGTAGTTCAAAAGTAATTCAATGACAAAGTATCCCCCTCCCACCCCTTTTACTGATGTAACACTGTTCAACCACATCAGAAGGGAGGTGCCCAGGTAGACTGCAGAGAGGGACAGTCTTCAATTAAGATAAGAGAAAAACCTGAAAACCTTGTCAAGGGGGGCAGGGCTTTCATTGTTCTCATAGGAAGAAGATTGTCCCCTTCTGTTATCTGTCTGGTCTATGGACTGCATTCCATATCTGAGAAGAGATGGCTTACACTAGGTAAAAGGGGCAGGAGGGGAAACTTTGCTTGTGAATATCTCTCAAACCATAAAGGTTTGAGCGATAAGATATATCATTCTTCATGTTTTTTTAATGCCTACAAAATAAAATAAAGATAAAATGAAATATTACTATCCCTTTAAACTTTGCTGCCACTGAAGAGATGGCTGTCTCTGTCTTATAAAGAAACATGCAGAATATGTCTCCTAAGTAAATTTGAAGGGAAGGCAATGTTCTTCGAATAAATGGTTCTTAAAGGAGCAGTAAGCTTTTTTTATGAAAACACATATTTTATAGAGCATTTCCTGCTGAATAAAACAAGGTCACTCCCATCACTGTCTGATGTTTTATTCAAAATTAATAGCAGTTTAAATAACCAGGAAGTGAATTTACTGTGTTTACTTCCTGGTAGTTCTAACTGACAGGAAGTGACAGGCAGTTTCTAACGCATTCTATGGAGAATTGTATGTCTCTAACTTTTCTGACTTTCCTCTCCATTAGAATCTAACAGAAAATCTAATTAGAATTTGACCACTAGAGGGCACTGCTAATGTAAAAAAACAGGTTTTAAACTGTAATAACTCTGGAAATATAAATCTCTCGGCAGTGGGAGTACCCTTATTTTACTCAATAGGAAAATCCCTACAATATATATTTTTTCATAAAAAAGTTTACTGCTCCTTTAAGTTTATCAGTAGGGTTTACATAGGTAGGTGGTCTTGACACTGTAGATAGTTATTTATATTTACTGTTTTTATTTGCACTTTATATGTTTTAGTCTACTACTAGTAGTTGTTTTATTATATAATCCAATAAGGACCAATGTCCCAGATACATCAATGCTACAACATGCAGTAAATACAAAACATCCCTTCTTTACAGATTTCCAAAAAAAAATACATGCTAATACACAATCTCACCACAACAAAGCTTAAAGGGATAGTAATTTTTCGAAATAAATGCAGCTCCAATTATTTTTTTTATAGTTTTTGGGCCATATAGAGTGATATTATCATTCTCTACAATGTGTAGTTCCAGAGTAATTGAATTATAAAGTATCCCCCTCCTGCCCCTTTTACCTACTGTAAGCCATCTCCCTTCAGATGTGGAATATGGTTGCTTGACCGGACAGCTCTTAGTGAGACACAATCTTCTGGCTGTGAACATAAGGAAAACCCTGCACCCCTTGAAGGAGGAAGGCAGGTTTTTCCTTATGCTCACCAAAGATTGTCCCTTGCTGGGATCGATCTGGATGGTCTTGCTGTGCAGTTCTGCATAGGTAAAAGGGGCGGGAGGGGGACATTTTATGGTTCAATTTCTCTGGAACTATACATCATAGGGAATGGTAATAATGCTCTACATGGTCCCAAAACTATAAAGGATAATCAGAGCTGAATTTATTTTGAAACATTGCTATCCCTTTAAGTAATGCCTAAGACTTTTCTCAGACACCATTATGGACTGCCTTCTTAAAGGATTAAATTCACACCTGAAAGCAGTATGTGCAATATTGAGCTTAATGAACATCCACAGTAGCATTTGTGTTGCAAAGGGGATGAGCAGCATAGACTTCTAGTCCAATAATGGAAGAGCTACTGCTTCCAACCTCTGGTTTATGTTATAAATAACCCAGGTTGGAAAAATATCATTGAGACTCACCAGTCAAGGAACTGTCACTAGTCATGAAATGAAAAGTTGCCAGTCCAACTAATATTAAATATGGAGAACCGTGTCATTACTTACTTCTCTGTTAGATTTTTTTTTTTTTTTACTAGTCACAGACTATTAGTCTGGTACAAATGTCCAGCTTTGTAAAGAGCAAGTAAACAGAAAGTAGAGGTACTTATGGAGAATACCTTATTTAGGACAGAATACCAAGTTTACTGAGGAACCACAATTTCTTTTCTTTTTGGAGGTAGCCCATTCTTAGTCAGGTGTATGAACAAAAGTGCACTAAAACAGGTAAATTTAAAGCTTGTGTCAACTGACCAAGTCATGCACCAATGAGCCCTTCATATACATTTTCAAGAACACATGAAGCTTAGGTATCCAATGCAACATCCTGCTGTATAGTAAGTGATCAGAAATGTGCCCGTGTTTGTTGGTAAACAGATGTGCAGCTCACTGATTTACAAATTGAATGTATGTTATCTTTGCATTTCTGAGCAAATCCAAAACAATAAGATGTATACCAAGCATCCAACTATGGCTTTAATTGCATAAAGTGAACCCTACATAGCTTCAATAAATGAAAGTGATACTGAAGTGGATGTCACAGGAAGATCTTGAAGCAATTCTGGAGCAAACCATCTGTACCATAGGGTACAAATAAACATTCCCAATGATTTAAATATTGTGTATAACCTCTTGAATGGGAAAAAAAAGGCCTCCAACTCATTGCAGAGGCTTCAAGGGTTTAATATCCCATTTAAATCTTTGGGAATTTGTATTTGTCCCTTATGGTAAGGTTGGTGTACGCTAAAATCACTGAATTTCTTCTTGGAACATCAGCCTGACCATGCATGATTAGACATCTAATCGAGAGCGTGTCTGTGGAAGATGGGAGTTGTGGTTCAAGAACTCCGTCATGGTAACGCAAAGAGGAAAAACTATTATTATTTATTTTGAATAACAGGTTACATTTTGGGGAGAAGAACTGTTTATTTTTCATTATTTACACAATGTAGCCAAATAATGAATTTATCAGCAGGTTCACATCTATGTAGTATGTACAGCAATATACATGTATAGCATTAGCAATCTGAGTTCCAATAGGATAAATGAGAGAAAAAACAATTATATTATTATTCTGTATGATCTTATTATAGACAATGCATTAATGTACACTCTTCCTCCTATGGTTTGTATATTAGAGGAGTTTATGAGATTAAAAACCTGATGAGAAGGAGAAGGCAGGTGTGATAACCTCTCACAAAGAATTGTCAATGCATATGACTTGTCCTATTTGATAGTACCCACTCAAGAGACAGTTCTGTCCCAAATGCACAGTGTAAGAACCTGGTCTTCCAGTTTCTACTCCGCCCTGGTGAACATGCAAAGTGTCTCACTGACTAAAGTTCCATTTGTCTTGTGTTTTGATTGTACTTTGTTAAAAGCTCAATGCTCAAGTCTGCCACCTGCCACAACCTTTGCATTGGTCTACAACAGTTGATCAAGTCTGCTGCTTGCTATGGCCCTTACATTGTTAAATGACCTGCTTACATCTACTACCAGCTTTGACCTTGTTATACTTCCTTTACTGCTGTATGCTGTTATAGCCATCCTTCTTCAATTTGACCATAGTTTGGTCGACTTTTCTATTCAACATCATTCAGCTTTGTGCACTGTGGCCAATGTGTTAAACTTGTGCGCAACATTATTTTCTTGGTCCTGTATTTTTTTTCAACCATGGTTCTGGATGTGTGTTTCTAGTGCCTATTGAGTGTTCTGTGCTTATCAACCATAGTATGGTTGACTTCGATCATTAGTGGCTCCTCTCTCCATTTCCAAGCAGTCTTATTTGTTTTTTTTACTTTCTACTCTAGAATCCTATCTGTCCACTCTACTTTTCCTGTTGCAACCTACTGACTTCCAGTAATTAAAGGGATAGTAATACTTGAAAATAAGTTTATTTTATATTGTAGCCCTTAAAAAAACTTGAAAAATGATATAAGTCTTATCTCCCAAACCTTTATGGTTTGGGAGATATTCAGAAGTAAAGTTTCCCCTGGAGTGACGTCATTGCTCCACCCTTCAGATTTGGAATCCGGTCCCGGGACCGGCTGTACCTCTCCAGAAGTGCTGAGATCACCACCTTTAAAAATAATTTCTTAATTGGAATGGTCTACAAAGTGTGCTTTCAAACCAGGCGCACTTTGTAGATAGCTCCAATTAAGTAGTTCTTTTCAAAGATTGTGATCTCGGCACTGCTAAAGAGCTGCAGGTTGCTCTGTTGACCGAATTCCAAATCTGTCCACTAGATGGCAGCCAGGAAAAGAGAATTTTTCTATATTTTACATATGAATATCTCCCAAACCATAAAGGTTTGGGAGATAAGACTAATATCATTTTTCATGTTTTTTTAAGGGCTACAATATAAAATACAATTATTTTCAAGTATTACTATCCCTTTAAGTGGACTTCTAACTCTGGATACTCCAGTCCAGAGTGTGCATTGACACTTAATTGCACCCAGGCTGCTATCTACACTTCGGCTAGTTCAGGTTTTTGTTCTTAGCCTGGTGTCTAATAGTCCTCCTCAGGGAATTGAGAAAACAAGTTGGGCCCACCTGCTGCATTAGACGTTATCTAAGGGCAAATTGTTCAAAAATATCTATTTGGAAATTCTGATCTAAATTTTAGTCAGTTTTAGAATAAACATTTTTTAGACCAGAATGTTCAAAAACATAATGTCTCTCTTTAGAAATTGTACAGTATTTTATTTTTTGATTTGTTGTTTAGAAAACAATGGAAATAAATTATTTAAAAATATAAAAGATAAATAATTCTGATATTTCTACATATACTTTAACATCATATTTTTATGGTCATTTTGGAGTTAAAACAGGAATTAAAGCTGTAATTTTCTTTTTAACATGATTTGTGTTATGATCACCTCTTTAAAATATACTTTAATGTTAAAAATGTTAAAAAGTCAACTTTATAATATATGCCACTAATAATTACATTTTAATACCATTTTTTATCTTTTAAAAATAGAGCCGTACTTCTTTTCCTCAGATGTGTTAATATGGTTGGTAATCTTATGGTTCTGAAGCCAGTTCCAAAACCCCGATCTACTCAGTTTTTTAGAGTGAGAATACTGAAGCCAGAGTGTATTGGAGCACATGTTCACTAGAGTGCTCCAGAGCTGAAATCCTGGAGATCTATTTACTATTGTAATTTTAATGTATATTAAATTTGCAGGCATATATACCAGGGAAACAACACTGACAATAGCTATCAAAGTTAAATTAATGTCATGTAAAATTATGTTGTGTCTTTTATGCCTCCAGAAAAAGTGTTAAGCGTTAAAAGGAGTTAGAGAAGGAGAAAAACAAAGTGCATTGCTAGGGTACTGGCGGAGGGAGCTAAGGTCCTGTGTCACCTGATTACATGGCGTTTTCTTGTCAAACTGCTAAAAATAATGGTGTAAGTGAGATGCAGGGCACATTAATAGTATATTAGGTGGGCCCAACAAGCCTTTCCAGAGATAGAGACACTGACTTTGAAACCATGCTCCATCACATTAGGACTTATGAGCTTATGCTAGGCCATTGGAGCCACTCCAGAACCAGAGCTAGTAAAACATCATACAAGTTTTCTTTGTTTAGATCCAATGGGATCCTAAAGTCGGCTGGACACAGATGATGTGCATCTGCTGCACCAGTGGTAGTTTAGCCACTGCTAGCTTTAGACTATTTGACTCCTTTAGCTTCACTCCTCTTTCTTGTTGAAGTCACTCCACCCACTTCTGAATCTGGTAGTATGTACATAGCAAAAGACAGGGAACCAAGGGTAAAAAGAGTATACCCGAGCAGAGTAATACATATACTAAATAAACATACGTAACCAATGACTGATATGTAAAAAGCCATAGGTTAATTAACAAAGAATCAAAACATAATATAAAAGCAATGAAATGGCATACCATAGTATATACATAATCAGTGAAATACATTGTGGTTAGGTCTTGTAAGGTTGAATAAGGCAACGAGTGGCCAGTAATGCATTCAGGGATCTGTAGTCCTGCTTTACTAGCAAGTTCTCTATTATCTTGCACAAAACCAGAATGTCAGTGTCACCTGCAATCATAATTAGCAGATAAAAGCTAGGATGGAAACCTGTGGCTCTGCAGGTGTTGTTGGATTTCATCTCCCACCATCTTCAAACTGATATCAGATAAAGTGAGGCAAATAGGGAAGAGAGTACAAAAGACAGTGTGCAAGAGAGCTAGTGTGCACAAGCAAAGGAGACTGTGTGCACACAAGAGAATGTGGAAGAGATACACAGACAGCAAGGCAGTGAGCGAGCGAGAGAGAGAGAGAAAGAGAGAGACAGAGACCAGTGGGGATTCACTAAATCCCGAAGACTCATCAGTGTGTGTTGACGGAGAGGATCTCTTGCAGAGAAACCATGCACCTGAACAAGGCAGGTCTAATCATCTCTGCATGTCTTTTCGGTCACATCTGGTGTTCCTGAGCCGGCTGCCCTCCTGTGTTCCTGAGCCGGCTGCGCTCCTGGGCCGGCTGCCCTCCTGCGCTCCTGGGCCGGCTGCCCTCCTGGGCCGGCTGCCCTCCTGCGCTCCTGGGCCGGCTGCCCTCCTGGGCCGGCTGCATTCCTGTGTCTCCCTCCTGTGTTGCTGAGCTAGCTTCATTCCTGTGCCCAGAGGCCCTGCTCTTTTCTGTTTCATTGAGTGTTCTGTTGTGCATTATTCTTTCATGTTCCTTGCAAATACATATAATCATGACATGCCCAGGGAGGTTTATAAAGGAGCAGGAGAAGGTGGGACCTAATTAGGCCACATAGAATAGGCCCATAAACAGGCGTCCTAGCCAGTGACTGTTTCATGATGTAGCAATGCGGAGGTGGCTGCAACTATGCTGGCCGACACCCCACAGAGGAAGGAAGCACAGGATAACTAGGCTTCTGAGGTAGACTGTGATAGTATCCCCCCCATTAACGACCTCTCCCCCGCGGAAGACGACCAGCACTAGAGGTAGTGTGGGAGTGGAACTCAAGAAGGGCTGGAGCCTGTAGATTTTTTTTTTTAGCGACCCAGGAACACTCCTCAGGTCCATACCCTTTCCAGTAAACTAGATATTGTAGCTGGCCTCTGACCCTACGAGAGTCCAGGATACTCTGTACCTCGTACTCCTCATGGTCCCCTACTTGAACAGGTCTGGGACGGACTGGAGTCGTAGTATAATGGTTAAAAACCAGTGGCTTGAGGAGCGACACATGAAACACATTTGAAATGTGCATGATAGCGGGAAGCTCAAGGGCATATGTGACAGGGTTAATCTTGCAAGGGACCCGAAAGGGACCAACAAATTTGGGATCCAGCTTTTTACAAGGCACCTGGAGATGGAGATTGAGCCATACTCTCTCCCCCACCTGCAACACTGGTAATCGCCTATTGTGTCTGCTTGACGCTTATAGTGCATAGAGGAACTCTGCAGGGATCTCTGAACCAGTACCCATGCAGACTGGAGTGCCCTCAAGTGCTCCACCAGAGCAGGAATGTTCTGTGCCTCGAAGGTCTCAGGCAGGAGAGAAGGTTGGAACCCATAATTAATCAAAAAGGGAGAGTTCAGAGAGGAGGAATTAACTGCAGTTTCTGGCCAGCTCCGTCCATGGTAACAAGTTCGCCCAGTTGTCATGATGGTCAGAAATGAAAAAACGGAGAAACTGTTCCAGCGCCTGATTAGACCTTTCAGCAGCACCTTTTGACTGTGGGTGGTAAGCTGAGGAGAACGAGACCTGGATCCCCATCTGACCGCAAAAAGCTCTCCAGAAATGTGACACAAACTGTCTCCTGCGATCTGAGACCATCACCTTGGGTATACCATGGAGACTAACTACCTCCTTCTCAAAGAACTCGGCCAACTCCTTGAAGGGGGGGGAGTCCATTAAGGGGCACGAAATGGGCCATCTTCGAAACTCTATCCACGATCATAACAATAACCGTGTAACTCTCAGAGATCAGCAACTGAACCATAAAGTCAATTGCCAAGTGAGGCCATGGACGCTCCCTGTTCGGGATGGGCTGCAGGAGGCCAACAGGCAGGTGACGAGGAGTCTTAGTTTGTGTACAAGTGGAACATGCGGAAACAAAAGCGGAACAGTCTGCCCTTATGCAGAGCCACCAGAAGATTATGGACATCGACCATATCAGTTGGTCTCTACCAACATGTCCTACAGCCTTTGAGGAATAGTATGTCTCCAGAAGACTGGTACGGAGGGATTCGGGCACAAAACATCTCCCATTAGGTCTCTCTGCCGGGGTGGAAGCTTGGGCAGCCAAAATCTCCTTGCCCAGTGGAGATTTAATACTGGTGCGTATAGTGTAACGGTTTGTTTGACACACTGACACAGTGGTTTAGGATAAAACACAGTTTTATTGAAAAAACAGTGATACAATAACCCTCACAGGTCCTGTAGTATTTTATCAGAATAATACAGACACAAGACAGGTTACATATACATATTCCTACACAGGTCCAGTATAACCATAGAGTCCATAACAAAATATACTGACACACGTGAGGCAGAATACGAAGGATTCCCAGGGTATCTGTACTGCATGGGTTAATGGCATTCAGCGAGTGTAAACAGTCCCATGTAAAGAGGTCTGTGAAGGAGCTCACTTAGGATAGAGAGCTTAAGGATGAGTAACGCCCAGTAATAGGTTAGCAGACAAATGTGAACTGCCAGAGCAGTATCAGAGACTGAGCAACATAGAACACTGCCGTAGCAGTAACAGAGACCAGGCAACTTGTATTCTGCCGTAGCAGTAACGGAGACTAGGCCACTTGCACACTGCTGTAGCAGTAAATGGAGACTAGGCCACTTGCACACTGCAGGAGCAGTAATGGAGACTAGGCCACTTGCACACTGCCGTAGCAGTAACGGAGACCAGGCCACTTGCACACTGCCGTAGCAGTAGACGGAGACTAGGCCACTTGCACTTTGCAGGAGCAGTAACGGAGACTAGGCCACTTGCACTTTGCAGGAGCAGTAACGGAGACTAGGCCACTTGCACACTGCAGGAGCAGTAACAGAGACTAGGCCACTTGCACACTGCCGTAGCAGTAGACGGAGACTAGGCCACTTGCACACTGCCGTAGCAGTAGACGGAGACTAGGCCACTTGCACACTGCCGTAGCAGTAACGGAGACTAGGCCACTTGCACACTGCCGTAGCAGTAGACGGAGACTAGGCCACTTGCACACTGCCTTTGCAGTAACAGAGACTAGGCCACTTGCACTCTGCAGGAGCAGTAACGGAGACTAGGCCACTTGCACACTGCCGTAGCAGTAGACGGAGACTAGGCCACTTGCACTCTGCAGGAGCAGTAACGGAGACAAGGCCACTTGCACACTGCCGTAGCAGTAACGGAGACTAGGCCACGTGCACACTGCCGTAGCAGTAGACGGAGACTAGGCCACTTGCACTCTGCAGGAGCAGTAACGGAGACAAGGCCACTTGCACACTGCCGTTGCAGTAACGGAGACTAGGCCACTTGCACACTGCCGTTGCAGTAACGGAGACTAGGCCACCTGCACTCTGCCGTAGCAGTAGACGGAGACTAGGCCACTTGCACTCTGCAGGAGCAGTAGACGGAGACTAGGCCACTTGCACACTGCCATAGCAGTAGACGGAGACTAGGCCACTTGCACACTGCCGTAGCAGTAGACGGAGACTAGGCCACTTGCACACTGCCGTAGCAGTAAAGGAGACTAGGCCACTTGCACACTGCCGTAGCAGTAACGGAGACTAGGCCACTTGCACACTGCCGTAGCAGTAACGGAGACTAGGCCACTTGCACACTGCCGTAGCAGTAACGGAGACTAGGCCACTTGCACACTGCCGTAGCAGTAACGGAGACTAGGCCACTTGCACACTGCCGTAGCAGTAGACGGAGACTAGGCCACTTGCACACTGCCGTAGCAGTAGACGGAGACTAGGCCACTTGCACACTGCCGTAGCAGTAGACGGAGACTAGGCCACTTGCACACTGCCGTAGCAGTAGACGGAGACTAGGCCACTTGCACACTGCCGTAGCAGTAGACGGAGACTAGGCCACTTGCACACTGCCGTAGCAGTAGACGGAGACTAGGCCACTTGCACACTGCCGTAGCAGTAGACGGAGACTAGGCCACTTGCACTCTGCAGGAGCAGTAATGGAGACTAGGCCACTTGCACACTGCCGTAGCAGTAACGGAGAATACACAACTGAGCACTGCCGAGACAGGAACGGACTGAGCAACTTGCTCTGAGGTCGCAACCAACCGGGAACGTCACGAATGCCTAACCAATAGGAATGTCTCCAAGGCGACACAGAGGCAGCCAGAGCAGGAACGTCAGCCAAGCCGGGTCGATTCACGGAGCAGGAACGTCAGCCAAGCCGGGTCGATTCACGGAGCAGGAACGTCAGCCAAGCCGGGTCGGTACACGGAGCAGGAACGTCAGCCAAGCCGGGTCAGAGCACAGGAGCGGGAGAAGAAGAATGGTCAGCCGGTCCGGGTCGGTTCACAGGCAGGAGACGAGATGGCAGGCTGGGTCGATACACTGGGAATACTGAGAGCAGGAACACCACGAAAGGGCACCGGAGAGGTGCCAGAACCCAGCATATAAAGGCCATACTGGGCGGGACAAGCACAGTACAGCCAATAGGAGTGAAGCAAAGTGTAGACTGACAGAATGTCGCAAGAGGAGCACGGGCACCGTGATATATAGTAACCAAAATGTGGTCGGGAGGAATAACAGGCACCAAAGGAGACTCCTTCTGGGACTCGGGCCCAAATTTTCGAGAGAGAGCATCCGTTCTAATATTTTTGGTACTACGAAGGAAGGAAACCACAAAATTAAACCTTGAAAGGAAGAGGGCCCATCTGGCTTGACGTGAAGATAACCTCTTAGCCTCCGATAAATATGTGAGGTTTTTGTGATCTGTCAGTATCAGGATTGGAACGGTCATACCTTCCAGCAGATAACACCATTATTTCAAGTCCAGGATGATGGCAAGTAATTCCCGATCACCCACATCATATAAACTCTCAGCCTTCTACAGTTTTTTAGAGAAAAAGCTGCATGGCAGCAATGGCTTACCAGGGCCCGCATGCTGGGATAGCAATGCTCCTACACCAGACTCCAAGGCATCCACCTCCAGTGTAAATGGCAGGGAGGGGTTCGGGTGGGACAGTATCGGGGCCTTTGCAAAGGCGGACTTCAAGTCTTCAAAAGCCTGAAGTGCTTCAGGTGCCCAGTCTAAAGGACTAGCTCCTTTCTGAGTCATGTCAGTGAGTGGTTTCACGACTGAGGAAATGTTTCATATACATTTTCTGTAATAACTAGTGAAGCCCAGGAACATCTGTATGGATCTTAGCCCCACGGGAAGCAGCCACTGTAAGACAGCAGACGGTTTTTGCGGATCCCTGGCTAGACCAGTGGAAGAAATCATGTATCCTACGAAGGTCACCTGGGATTTGTGGAATTCATACTTCTCTAATTTGCAGAACAACTTGTTCTCACTTAGAGCAGATGTAGCCCGGGTTCTACAACAGCTATGTGTCTCCAAGGTAGGAGAATGAATGAGTATATCGTCCAAATATACTACAACACAATTCTGGAGTAGGTCTCTTAAAATGTTGTTAATGAACTCCTGGAAGACAGCAGGAGAGTTGCACAATCCGAAAGGCATAACCAAATACTCATAGTGCCCGCTCCGAGTGTTAAGCTCTGTCTTCCATTCATCGCCCTCTCTTATTCGTACCAAGTTGAATGCGGCCCTCAAGTCAAGTTTTGTGAAAATTGTTAAGCCTTTGATACGATCAGATAGCTCCGTGATCAATGGTAATAGGATAAGCATTCTTTACCATTAGCTTATTTAGGCCCCTGAAATCAATACATGGTCTGAGCTCCCCATCTTTTTTCTTCACGAAAAAGAAGCCTGTTCCCGCAGGTGAGGAAAACTTTCAAATAATGCCCCTAGCTAGGGCATCCTCCACATAGTCCTCCATGGTCTTGTTCTCTTCCATCAACAAGGGATAAACTCGGCTCATAGGAGGTCTGGCCCCTGGCACCAGATCAACAGTACAATCGTAGGGTCTGTGTGGTGGCAATGTACTGGCCTCTACCTTATTAAATACCTCTTTGTAGGCCTGATTCTCAGCAGGTAACAAGGTAGAGGTACACAATATTCTCATAGGCTGCTGGAGGCAAGACCTCATACATAGAGATGACCGCGACAGGATATCACAGGTTTGCCAATCAATTCTAGGGTTGTGAATCTGCAGCCAGAAAAACCCCAGAATGATGGCATGATGGGGGAAATTTATCACCTGGAACTGTTGTCTCCACATGAAGTGCCCCTACCCTCAGAGACAAGGGATGAGTCTCATGAGTAACGTGTGCCGGCTGTAGAGGTCTGCCGTCAATAGCCTCAATGGCCAACGTAGCGGAGCGAGGCAACAACGGAATAGTGTGTTTGGCCGCGAAGACTCGGCCCAAGAGAGTACGACTTCAAAAATAGGCTTGTCCATTACTCTCTCTGGGGAATGTGAAATTCCACCCAGGGTCTGTCCCCTACTTGACCCTAGGTGCAGGCATTTCCCGGCTGCATAGGTCAAGCAAGCAACAAATGGCCAGGTTCCCCACAGTATAAGCAAAAGCCCCTCCTCCTGTGCCAAGCCCTCTCCTTCTCAGAAAGGAGTGTGAAGCCTAGCTGCATAGGTTCCCCCCTGGCGGGGTCAGAATTAGGAGGTGAGGGAGGACAGGGTGGGAGTGAGAAACTAGGTGCCAACCGGGGTAAAGTTTACGCCCTTGCTCTTTGAATGAAGGCCTCTCAAGGATTCTCGTATCTAACAGGATGGTGACTGAGATCAACTCCTCCAGAGCAATCACCCTACTCAGGTCCAGATAAGGTCAGTACCGTGGTACTTCCCAAGTCTGACCAGGTCAAGATGAACAGTAAATGTCAGCAGGCAATAATATACAGCAGGACTAAGCTGGCTTGATCCGTCTACAGGTCAATGGAACAAGGTCAACCATGACTGTACCACACTGTGGAAAGGTCCTACTATAGTGGTGGTTAACTGCAGGGCAAGCCCCTAGAAGACTAGGGATAGCGGAGGCAACACAGAATGATCACTGGCAAGTGACCAAGTCCCTAGAACGCTAGGGATAGCGGAGGCAGCCCAGATAGGACACTGGCAAGTGACCGAGTCCCTACAACACTAGGGATAGTGGAGGCAGAGATAGGACACTAGCAAGTGACTGAGTCCCTAGAAGGCCAGGGATAGTGGAGGCAGCACAGATAGGACGCTGGCAGGTGACTGAGTCCCTAGAACGCTAGGGATAGCGGAGGCAGCACACCAGATACTGGCAAGCGACCAGAGCTACTCGCAACACAGTCTCCCAGATGACCTCGGGAGTGACAGGCCAAGCAGGCGCTGTAGCGGTATAACTGCAAGCGAAAGTAGGTGGAACGGAGCACAGGGTCCGCACCCTGATGAGTCTGAAGCCAGAACTGCTAAATCGGTACACACAGAGGTAGTAGCCAGTCTTAGTCAGTAACGGAATCGGATACTCAGCCAAAGCCAGGTCGGTACACACGGAGGTAGTCAGCCAGTCCTAGTCAGCAACGGAATTGGATACTCAGCCAAAGCCAGGTCGGTACACATGGAAGTAGTCAGCCAGTCCTAGTCAGCAACGTGAAGCGAAACACAGGAGCGACAGGAGCATAGTCAGGCGAGCCTGGTGATACACAGAGCAGGAACAAGCAGCAACTCAAACGCTAGGTACAACACGAAAGGGTGCAGAAAAGATGACAGGAGAGAGTTTAAAAAGGCCAACCCTGGGTGGAGCCAGAGCCCAATAACCAACAAGAACTGTGCAAGGGAAAACCCGGAAGTAATAATGCCGTCCTGCCGCTAGAATCACGGGCACAGTGATAGTATGACACGATTTCCTAGCTCTCTGCCTGGCAGTGGAGCAGAAGTTATAGATGGTGTGCAGAGAGCTAGGAAATCATGTCATACCCTGCTGTATTTTGCCCATTCATTACCAAGAACATGAATCAGAAGCTTGAATGAAAATGCTCATCAGTTAAAATGTGTTTTCCATAGCTATATTGCCATATTAATATGCTTGTGATCCCCAGGAGTAGTGTATAGCAGAGTGAGACTGCTTAACAGGAGTACAGTCTGCAATATAAGCAGAGTGAGACTGCTGACAAGAATATATCACAATATCAAGAACACAAAATCAAAAACCTAGTCAGCGACCAACAACATAGTCTACAGACTAGAGAGAGATAAATCACAAATAGTAGTTGGAAAATACTATAGACCAGGATGATTCTACTACAAAGACCGGAGCCCAAGGATCCCACACAGCCGAGACAGACTGATCGGTACATGGTTCAAGCTAACCGCAGTGAAAACAGCGGAGGAAACAAAAGTGAACAGCAGTAGGTCACATCTGCCTAATGGGACTAATGCTTACCCAGACAGGGCCTGTGTCAGTAGCGGAGGGGGAGCGGTACCATCCACAGAGACTATACGGGCCTAGACAGACGGAAAGGTAACTGGTCTCTCTCACGTCCCTGCTTCTCTGTGACTGGCGAGACGGCCGGTACCGCTGCCTGATCTGGAGCCAATCAGCAGCAGGAAGTGAATCCTGTCTCTGAGTCCCAGAGCTTGATCAAGGTCCAGGGCGAGTTCCCAGCCAAAGGAGCAAAACCAGGGGGAACCACAAGCAATAGGCTGCCAGATTCCGAGTGTCATACAATAGGGGAGGAGTACTCGGAGGACACTCCACACTCCGGCCTACCATGTGCAGATCGTGACACATTTCCACTCTCCCTCACTCAATTTCTCCTCGACAAATACGAGGAGGCGAGTGAAAACTTTGAGCTCTGCAGTAATAATAGTATAGCCCACACAACCCTAGAACACAGGATGATAGGACCAAGGCTCCTACCCGGAGCTGCAGTTAAATGGATAAGGCAATGGCTGAGCGACAGGAGATAGAGGGTGATGGTCAGTGGAGAATATTTGGACCAAAGGCGTGTTACTAGTGGGGTACCTCAGGGATCTGTACTGGGGCCCATTCTTTTTAATAATTTTATTAGTGATATTGCAAAAGGTCTTCAAGGTAAGGTATGCCTTTTTGCAGATGATACAAAGATCTGCAATAGGGTAGACATTCCAGGGGTAATAAGCCAAATGACAAATTATTTAGGTAAATCAGAAGAATGGACAAGAGTGTGGCAGCTGCAGTTTAATGCTGATAAATGTAAAATAATGCACTTGGGACATAAAAATCCAAAGGAAAAATATACTGTTAAGGGTACTGTGCTGTCAGAGACAACAGAGGAAAGGGATTTGGGAGTAATTATTTCTAATGACTTAAAGGTAGGCAGGCAATGTAATAAAGCAGCGGGGAATTCAAGAAGGGAGCTGGGTTGTATAGCTAGGGGCATTGGTAGCCGAAAAGCAAGTGGTCATGCCACTCTACAGATCTCTAGTTAGACCTCATCTAGAGTATTGTGTACAGTACTGGAGACCCCATCTCCAGAAGGATATAGATAATCTAGAGAAAATTCAGAGAAGGGCTACTAAAATGGTGACTGGTTTACAGGAAAAGACCTATCAGGATAGATTAAAGGATCTGAACATGTATAGCTTAGAGGAGAGAAGAGAGAGAGGGGATATGATAGAAACATTCAAATACATGAAGGGATTCAACAAAGTGTAGGATGGAAGTACATTTCAAAGTAGTAAAAATGTTAGGACAAGAGGCCATAGTCTAAAACTAGAGGGACACAGGTTTAGACGTAATGTAAGAAAGTTTTACTTCACTGAGAGGGTAGTAGATAAGTGGAATAGACTACCAGCAGAAGTGGTAGAAGTTAATACAGTGACAGAATTCATGCATGCATGGGATAGGCATAAGGCTGTCCTTAACATAAGAAAAGACCAAGGACCAAAAAAGGTTTGAGGTTTTTACAGTAGGAAAATGGGCAGACTAGATTGGCCAAATGGTTCTTATCTGCCATCAAATTCTATGTTGCTATGCACACTGTGCTGTACACTGCACTACCACGAGATACTAGAGACTAGGACAGTGGTGCGGGTAGAACACCAGAGGGAACGGTAACTAAGGCAAAAATCTCCACCCTGGGTCATGTGACCAGAGGCAACAGGGAGCTAGAGCAGATCTGAACCATGAAACACTGAGACTGATGGTCAGGCAAGTTCAGAGAGAAAAGAGCCAGTAGTCAGCCAGAGCCACAGGTCAGACAAGCCAGGGACTAGACTGAGAGATATGCAGGAAGAGCTAAAGGTCAGGCAAACCGGGGACTACACGAAGCGAGTTAGTCAGCCAGAGCCACAGGTCAGAACCGATGTGGGTAGTCAGACAAGCCAGGGTCGTACACGGAACAAGTTAGTCAGCCAGAGCCACTGGTCAGAACTGATCTGGGTAGTCAGACAAGTCAGGGTCGTACACGGAACAAGTTAGTCAGCCAGAGCCACTGGTCAGAACCGATGTGGGTAG
Source organism: Rhinophrynus dorsalis (assembly GCA_037306005.1). Taxonomy (NCBI): domain Eukaryota; kingdom Metazoa; phylum Chordata; class Amphibia; order Anura; family Rhinophrynidae; genus Rhinophrynus; species Rhinophrynus dorsalis. The sequence goes on along the minus strand of CM074719.1, from coordinate 470,298,392 downwards.
TAAGACAAGTCAGGGTCATACACGGAGCGGATTCTCAGGAGAGCACAGGTCACAACGAAGTGCAAGAGACAATATCAGAAACACCAGAATAGACCCATAAACAGGCATCCTAGCCAGTGCCTGTTTCATGATGTACCAATGCGGAGGTGGCTGCAACTATGCCGGCCGACACACCACAGAGGAAGGAAGCACAGGATAACCAACCAGGCCTCTAAGGTAGATTGTGATACTGCCATGCTCTGTGTAACCCCACATCCCAGCAAATAGGAGCATGGGAACCAATGTGAACAGAGACTAGCCGCATAAAATCCAAACTCACTAAATATTTCCCTCACACGGCTCGTGCAACAGCCGGCTCCAAAAGGGACTGACAGCGCAGTCGCACAGACGTCACTATGGCAAGATGTCCGTGCTTCCTGCTACTGTCAGCCTCTGAATAAGTAAAAAAATCTTTTAAACCAGGTAATATTTCTGGCGACTAGCGCTACTAAGCAGCTAGTCGCCAGATGAAGACTTAAATAAGAGTTTTTGCGGGGTGGTAGTTCCCCTTTAAGGACTCAATGCTTATGTTTGTTAGGGGCTAAATCATCGGCAGACTAGGCAGTACCTAAATGTATGTTCTGTTCCATTGCTTTCAATGGGAGATAATGTTGGTCCCATTGTGCTTTTTTAACTGGCTGTAGTTTGTCACAGTAGATTAACAAACCTTGACTTAAAGGGATAGTAATATTTCACAATAAAAGCAGTTCCAATTAATCTTCATAGTATCTGGGCCATGGAGAGTGTTATTTCAGTACTGACAGAGTTGTGTTCAAGAGTAATTGATTGATAAAGTATCATCCTCCTGCCCCTTTTACTGATGTAAGACTGCTCACCTCAGAGCAACAAGACCGTCCACATGGATCACAGAGAGGGACAATATTCAGTGAGCATAAGGAAAAACCTGTCAAGGGGGGCAGGGTTTTCATTGTTCTCACAGTAAGAAGATTGTCCCTTGAGTGAGTTGTCCGGTCTCAGGACCAGAATCCACATCTGAGAGGAGGTGGCTTACACTAGGTAAAAGGGGCGTGAGGGGGATATCATTCAATTACACTTTATCATTCAATTACTCTTGAACTACAACTCTGACAGTGAAATAACACTCTTTATGACTCAAATACTATGAAGATTAATTGGAGCTGCTGCTTTTGTGAAACATTACTATCCCTTTAAAACAACCATGGTCAGTTTAGTTCCACTAACTGCCCTAATAGAATTGAGTGGCTAAAAAGTATATACCCACATGCACATAGTAGTCAGAGCAGTGCAATGGACTATAAACTAATCATCTGAGATCAATGCCTCTAAATATAGGGCAAGTCCAGAATGATCAAATATAAAAACAGAAACATAGGGGGAGATTCACTGAGCAGTGATAAAGTCTAGATGGCTTCTCCAGTTTATCACTTCTACAATTCGTATGTTATTCTGTGGAGCCTTTTCACTAACATTTCTTCAACTTTGGAGATCTTAGTGAATATTCTCCATAGACTAACACAGGAACTGGAGAAGTGATAAACTGGAGAAGTCCTCTCCACTTTATCACCTCCTTATCACCTCTTTATCACTGCTTAGTGAATCTTCCCCCATGAGTCCTCTATACCCTGTGCTGGTGAAAGGATAATTGTCAGATAAGGGAATGTATCAATTAGTTTGTTTGAAGTCACAAGAACAAAATAGGGTACTTTCCTGTTATCTTGAACCATTTTCAAAACAACCGTTTTCAAAACATTTTTCAAACATTTTAAAACAAAATTTTTGTTCTAATATTTAATCGATGACAGGAAACAAAAGATTCTGACAGGAAATAATGACAACAAATTCTGACAGGAATTAGTTTTGAAAATGGTTCCTGATAACAGGAAAGTACCCAAAATAGTCCCTTGCTTCTTATTAGCATACCTCCCAGGTGTTCCTGTTTAGTAGTACAGTCCCTCTTTGAGAACCAAACCCTTCTGTTCCTCTTTCCCACTGGTGTGTCCCTGTCCTCTTTTTAGGAGCTCAGGATGTGTGGTGTATATAAGTGTATCACATTGCTCCACAGAAATTATTATTATTATTATTATTATTCTTTATTTATATAGCGCCAACTAATTCCGCAGCGCTGTACAATTGGGGAATAGACATACAGAGGTATTAAATAGTACAATCAGATGTGTAGAACAGGAGGATCAGAGGGCCCTGCTCGTGAGAGCTTACAGTCTAGAAATAAAACACACATTAATTTGTTTAAACTTCAATGTATGTGCTTATAAATTAATTTGTGTAAATGAGATACTTTGGTCTTGCTCTAAACAATTTATTTAGTTACAACAATATGTGTCAATAGGTCATGAAATAACCTACAAATTCCTGGTAATACCCCATCCACCAGCCATATTTGGCCATTTGAAATGTTGGGTGGCAGGGAAAGCACTAAAAATTTGGAAGCAGCAGGACACTGCATCAGTTTTACATTTTCACAATATACCTAATAAATATAATTCTATTACATTCAAAATTGAATGGTTTAAATCAGTGATTCTCAATCTTTATACAGGCACCCCTGTTGTATAATCAGGAATATTCAGGGTATTATATATAATTTATTATGGTTGTAATGAAGGTATATAAATGTATTTATTTTAAGCTTTCACAATTAGAATAATAAAAGCAAACATACAGTGCATATCAAGTTCTATTGAGATATATATATTAAAGTCAACACTCACAGTTTTATCAGTGTCTTTATGGAAAAATGGGGCACCCTAATTGGGTGTCTGTGATGCATCAAAGTGCCACTGCATCCTGGATGAGAATCAGTGGTTTAAATAAATGCTATAGGTTGATCATTATTTTATAGTCTTTAAGCTGTGCCTTATTGTTTTTTTTAATTTACTATGTACATTTATTTTGCTAGCTCTGTGTCCTATACACAAAACTGGGGCAATTCTGGTATAGACCAACTAAACCATCCTATATAATAATTCACTAAAAAGTTTGTAACAACGCAGTCATGCGCAGTAGAGACTGCCTGTGACATGGCTAATACGGAGTGGGGTGCTCCGAAGTCAGACCGGAGTCCTCTCTACACACCATCAGATGTGTAGAGAGGACCCTGGTCTGAATTTCGAGCACCCCACTCCGTATCAGCCATGGAGCGGTCAGTCTCTACTGCGTATGACTGCACCGCGACCAGCTGGCACTGTGGCCCGTGTACACAGGCTCTTCAACTAGTACCAAATAAAACCACATACTCTCTGATTAGATTAGGCTTTTAGTCAATTACACCATAGGGGACACATAAACATTCCACAGATTGAAATTGAGCTTTTAACCCATTGAATGCTAGAGACCTTTATAGCATTCAAGAGGTTAAAAGATCCATTTGATTCATTTAAACTTGTTTGATTTCTCCCCTATGGTGAAGTTGCTTACTGCCACTCTACTGCTATACATACAGCCCTATATGTCTTACGCCACACCCCTTGTCACTGTGGGTAGGAGAGCACATGCACAACTGGAAGGCTTGACTGGGAATGTGCCTCAGACTGTGAGGCGTGCCCGTGGGTGTGAGCTAGGGGACGTGCACTGTCCTTGTCCCCTATATCAGGCCTGACCATGGCCGGGGAGCGGCAGATAGCCGGTGTTTGGATAAACTATGAGACGTGGTTTAGAGCTGTTAAGGAGCACTGTGGTCTAGTGGACGGGCTGCACGGGGGGCATACAGAGACAGGCTGCACAGACACCGGGACAAGGAAAGGAGTTCTGCAGGATCTGACAGGTGTCTGGCGAAAGCGTCACCGGGCAGTGATCTGCTACAACTCGCCTCTGTTCCTTAACAGCCCATGTAATACTGGTGATGTGAGGGAGTTACTTAGCACCACTGCTATGTACCTGGATATGTACGTCTGACACCCATACACGCCATAGCTCACTGAGGTGGGTAAGCATTCATGTGTGTGGCACTGTCATTGGTACTGCCCAAGCAAACAACTCATTCTGGTTTATTAATAGCTGCTTGTATTGAGTAAGTGCACACATGAAACGGACAGCACTCTGCAGCACTGCCCTGGCATAGGTATAGTTACATACACTCCAATCAGTGCCTGTCAAACCCATATCACCGGGGTACAGTGTATTGTTAGAACATTATCCAGGGTTTACATCTCGTAAATATCCTGTTCCTAGATATCACTTGCAGACTTGGGTTCCCTCCTGGTACCTCTGCCATCCCCGGGATGCCCGGGTTACAGTGATTGGAGGGGAGATGCCAGCAGGTCGGGTTCTGATGCTGGCTGCCTGCTGCTGGCTCCTCTTGGTGCCGGTACGGTGCTGTGGTCCTGGCCGGGGACCAGTGGGTCGGCGCCGCCACATGCGCAAGTTGGTCCCGTTCCGCTACAAACAGTTCGTGCCCAACGTGCCCGAGAAGACTCTAGGTGCAAGCGGTAAAACGGAGGGCAAAATACGCCGAGGATCGGAGAGGTTCCGGGAGCTGGTGCCCAATTACAACCCAGACATCATCTTCAAGGATGAGGAGAACACAGGAGCTGATCGTCTCATGAGCGAGGTGGGTGTCACACTCACTCAGCTAGGGGCTATGTTTTAACCATTTCAGTACCGGATAGGTATCCAACCATACTTCTCTGGCTTTAACCTTTTTGATAGTAGAAGGGTGTCAAGTGCATTGCAAAAGAATGGACTGGAGACCTCTCTATCATCCAAAAAGTTAATACAATTCCTATAAATAAATATGTACTTGCATCAACATACCGGACAACGAACAATCATGTTTAGTCCACTCAAGCTTTTGCTTTGTATCAAGGAATCATTTATTTGCAGTATGCCCACAGGACTTTGTATAGGCAATAGTTCTCTTTCCCCGGCAGTCAGTTACATTTCAAGGCTAGAAGGGGAGGAGTAGCACAGATATGGATGAATCTGCAACTGTAATTTCAAGGGAGAAACTATTGAAACTGACTGGTAGCAGTTGTTAGATGTACACATTTTATGTGGTGTCCAGTCTAGTGCACACTGTAACTCTCCTCTCTGTTTACCAAAAATAGAAAGTATTTTAATCTAGATTGAGTGGTGGTACTGTTCCTAAGAGCTGAATTCACAAAAACATCTCCCAAAAACTGTCTGCACATGTTTTGTTCAACAAGAAAAGCCGTTCATTTTTCTTTTATCTCAATATTCATTTAAAAAATGTCTAATTCATGTAACCCTAAATAGACAAACAACAATTTGATTTTCTGAAACATATCAGAGGTGCAATGAAAAAAGTACTCTCTCTCTCCCTCCCCATGGCTGATATACATATGAGTGTGTGTGTTTGTGGGTACAGATACTTAACATAGGTAATTACATATACATTCCTGCTCTAAAGTACCATTTTATCACTGAGATCAATGAGATTCATTTTTGGCCTTAGACAAGTTTAACCCTTTGATTGTCAGAGAGGTATCCAGCACATGCAATGCATTGTATACCTCTCTGACACTCAAATGGTTAAAAACAATTAACCATTTCCTAAAGTACAGACACAACATCCCTACTAAAATGCCGAATTTAGGAGATTTTCTTCACAAAAGAAAATAGGAACATTTCTTGATTTGCATTGTATTGGAGACATCTCTAGAATTAATGTGGTTAATAGACCCAATTAAACCAATGGAAATTGCTTCTCATTTGTTATGTTATTGTATACATTATTGTACTTCTACAGTGTACAAACCTAGGTGGAGATGGAGAAGTGATATCACTTCTCCAATTCCTGTTATTCCATGGAGCCTATGTACTAAGATTCCTCCAACTTTGGAGATCTTAGTGCATTGGGTCTTAAGAATAAAATGGGAACTGGAGATGTGAAATCACTGGAGAAGTCTTCTCCGCTTTATCACTTCTTTATCACTCCTTAGTACATAACCCCCAGGTCTACTACTCTTAAAACTAGCTCAGGATAAGTCAGTGTTTGGTCCTCAAGCTGGTGAGGACCACAAATACTATCATCCATCCAGTGATAGACGAACTCTGATCTAGAAAAAGGATGAGCAATTCTGGAACACACCAACTGAACTATAGGGGAGAAATAAATATCCCAACACTTTCATTGATTTAAATGGGGGCTTTAACCCCTTGAACGCTAGAGAAGTCTCCAACACATTGCTTTGCAATGCATTGGAGACCTCTTCAGCATTTAGGTGTTTAAAAGCCTAATTTAAATCAACAGGAATTTTTTTATATGCCTCCTACAGTGCAGATGGTTTGCTCCAGAATTGATCCTCGTTTCTTTTGTGAATAAGACCCAACGTATCCATTGGTACCTGCTCTAAAGAACAATTCTCTCACTGAATTCAATTGTATTCAAAATATTGAGGCTCACAACAAGCCAGAAATGTATTGATAAACATGAGATGGTCACGTTTACTAAAGCAAAAAAAAGGGGAAAAAAAACTGCATTAAATAGCTAAGTTTTATTATTACATTTGGTTATATTCATTAAATGACGACAACAGATGGCAAAAATTAACAAGTTAGTGGGGAGTTTCAGTGTTTATAGCAAAATCAAGCTAAGCTATAATTGTTACACTGTTTGTCAACCAAAAAGGGGCAAATAGCTTTTTTATTTCATAAATATAAAAATTAGCCAACATTTTTTATTCCATAATTTGTATTTTAAGATTTTTTGAACCGCATATTGAATTTTCATTTATGATCCAACATTTTGTTTAATTCCTTGAGGAGAAGAGGGTGTGCAACACACTGGTTTCCATGTAAAACCCCCACCACCACCACCACCAACACAAAAAAGCACAAAAAGCTACTTTAGTAAAGTGTAGACGTTTTTTTTTTTTGTAGTATCGCTGGTAATATGGCAAGCCATGCCTTAGTAAACACCACCTATTATCTCAGTTGAGTAATGCATAACATCTCTGTGATACACTTGCATGTCAAGTGCTAGATAATCAGGGAGATTGTTTGTATATCTTTCTTTTTGAAGGTCTGTTTGCTTTACGTATAGCAGTAGGTACACAATCCCAGTCTCAGGGGCTTTTTCTAGTGCCCTTTGAATAAGTCACCTTTGAGTAGGAGTGAAGACAGGAACGACTAAGGCACATATGCATACAGAAAATAAGAGTAATTCTGGAGAAAGCCTCCTGCACCATACGGTACAAAGTAAAATTCCCATTGACTTAAATGAGGCTTTAACCCCATAAATCAGTGGGTCTCAGTTTTTGATACCTTAAAAATTGCTCTACACACAGTCAGGAATTTTAAGGGCACCCCTAACATTTCATAGGTATTTTGTAATGGATATAATTAAGGATCAAATAAACTAAGTTATTCTTAGGTCTCCCAATTATAATGACAATAAAGAGCATACAGTGCATGGCAGCTTTTATAAATATACATTTATATTTCTATTTTTGCCAAAGATTTCATATAAAAAAATGGCACCCTAAACTGTGTATGTAGTGCACCAGAGTGCCACTGCACATGACTGAGAACCATTGCCTTTAATGCTAGAGGCATCTTCAACATGGGGAGCAGTGCATTGGAGGTCTCCCTAGCATTTAAGAACTTTGGATTTAAATCAGAGGGAAGTTTATTTGATCCTATAGGATATAGGTGGTTTGCCCCAGAATTTCCTATTTTAGAACATGGCCTTAACCCTTTGAGTGCCAGGGAGTTGTCTCTTTGGCACTCAATATCAAACAATGACTTCATATTTATACTTTAACCTGTTGATAGTCAAAGGGGAGTGCAACGCTTTGTCCCGCAATGTGTTGCAATTCCCTCTGGTACTCAAACGGTTAATACCTATACTCCAGTTTAAGTTTTCTATGAAGGGAGGAATTCAGGGCTTAGTTACAGCTCTGTTAAAGGGATAGTAACACTTCGTTTTAACTTTATTTTATTTTGTAGGCATTAAAAAAACATGAAGAATGATATAAGTCTTATCTCTCAAACCTTTATGGTTTATGAGATATTCACAAGCAAAGTTCCCCTCCCCGCCCCTTTTACCTAGTGTAAGCCATCTCTTCTCAGATGTGAGTCTGGTTGTATGACAGTACAGATAACAGAAGGGGACAGTTTTCTTTGTATGAAAACAATGAAAGCCCTTCCCCCCTTGAAAAGTTTTTCAGCTTTTTCCATTATCTTAATTGAAGATTGTCCCTCTCTGCAGTCTACCTGGGCATCTCCCTTCTTATCTGGTTGAACAGGGGGGGGATACTTTGTTTGTGAATATCTCTTAAACCATAAAGGTTTCAGAGATAAGACTTATATCATTCTTCATGTTTTTTTAATGCCTACAAAATAAAATAAAGTTAAAATGAAGTATTACTATCCCTTTAAGTCAATTCATTTGGAAATTTTACTGTCCACTCTGTCTCTGCATTACCCTGGCAATCTTGTTAATAGGGTAGCATGGTTGAAGATGTGACTTGGCCTGTGTTGGCATCAACCTTGTATGATGGTTTCTTTTTGAACACATGGAAGCTGCAGCAGGCTGCAAGAACATGGTTAAGTTGCAGCATGCTGCTTTTCATATGGTGATAATAATCAGTGTTCACAGCCAAATTGGGGCAAGCTATTAAATTTTCTGGCGTTTAGCACTTCTTTACAAATGCTGCACTAGTGTCACCAGTGTGATCATCATGGTAGAGCCCTGGAGACAAAATTCAATAAGTACAATTTTGACATTAAAAGCCAAATATGTTCACTTTAAAAGTAAAAATCATGACTTTAAAAGTTGATATTTTGAATTCAAAAGAAAACGTTTTACTGTATTTTTACTTCAAAAGTAAAAGCTTTGACTGTGGAAGTCAAAATGTGTACTTTAAATAGACAGTTTTAACTGCAAAATTCCAAATTTTGACTTTTAAAGTCAAAAGTTAACTTCAAAACCCAAAATTCTGACTTTTTTTAAAATATGAAAGTAATGAAAAATGTGAGGCTGAAGATTTACAATGGAGATGATAGTTACAGAAGCACACACACAAGAGGCCATGTTTGCATTCATGTGAAACACAGCTACAAATACTTTGACTTATCCATTAACTGGCTTGATTCCATTAGTTTTGTGAAAGGCTGCAATCTGAATTTTAGAACTTTGAATGCTAGAGACATCTTTAGTGCATTGCTTTGCAAAAAAAAGAAAAATGGACATATCTCCAGCATCCATGGGGTTAAGATACCCTGCTTAAAGCTTTTTACTAACTGCCCTTAGCTCATTGCTGGTGAGAGCAACATTTTAGAGCAAATTTTTACTAGGACGAGAAACGCTACAGGCCCCTGACGAAGCAGCGCGAGCTGAGAAACACGTTGGGCAAGTGTTTTAGGCTATTAAGTTGTTCTTAATCATAGTATCTGTGCAGATATAAATTTTATATATTTTTTATGTTCCATGTTATTTTATATATGTGTATTCAATAAATAACTGTGAAGAACACAAATATATATATTTTTTGGCGTCTAATATTTTAGACCCCCATTCCTCATAGTGTCCCATATTAAACATATCACCATCCCTAGATAGAGGGTAAGGATTAGTAGTGATCCTGAGGTGAGGGAACTGGAAGATCTATTGAAGACTGAGGTGAGAAGGGGAGGAGAGGACGCCAAAGATACCATTACTGGGGGTTATCCAGTAGAAGCTTACAAACCAAGAGGCTGGTTTGCCTCAAAAGAAGGTGAGTTTACAATTCATCTTTTGAAAGGAGTTTCTTCACGGTGAAGGAGGTGATCGTTTTTAAAGGAAAGAACCCACTTTGGTGAAGGGGAACAAGATCTAAAGGACATTGTTTGAATTATAAGTCTGCACTTAGATTGTGTACGCATTCTCTCTTCTTTTTTTGGTGGAACCATGGGGTTAAGATACCCTGCTTAAAGCTTTTTACTAACTGCCCTTAGCTCATTGCTGGTGAGAGCAACATTTTAGAGCAAATTTTTACTAGGACGAGAAACGCTATTGCATTAAACTAAATACCTGCGTGATCTGCAGTTTTCACAATGGGATGTACTATGGTTGCTGTGTCAACATAATAAGCATAGTAAATGCCAGTGTACAAAATCAAATTCACACACTCCCTAGCATAATAAGTATTCCACCCGTAACTTTCTTGCCTCCCACCCCCACACACACACACCTCCCCATCAGGGTTTGTTTTGCACAGAGGCCTATTAGTACATTTGTTTCGCTGTGCCACATGTTTACGTGTGTGTATGAATATACCAATATGTGTGTGTGTAAATGTGTATACCAGTAGGTTAGCTGACAAGATATCCCTTTAAATTCAGGACACATGAAAAACAGACTTTGATTCATGTGGCATATTGCAGAATTACATTTTTATAAGCATCCTGCATTTAAAGGGATATCTGATCACCATAAATATGGGTTAGCAGCTGAAGACACTGATAATGAGAGTGATCATGTGGAAAGACACTGCTTCTTACTTGGATCCATTTGTACCTGTGTACTCAGGCCACTGCAGGTCGCTCATATAGCTGTTAGGCAGGTTGGCCATTAAGTTACTGTCTGAGAGGCTGCGCCGCAGGTAATTCATCATGTGCCCGGGCTGGGGGCAAGAGCCTCACACACCGTGGCCTGCACCGGGCAGAGGGATGGGCACCGGGGTCACCTGGCAGAGTAATGGGCACCTGCTCATACCCGCTCACAGATGGTCAATGGCACTGATACACAAACGGGCACAGCCGGTTCCGGGGTGAGAGGTGGCTGGTCCCGGGTGACAGCAGTTAGGGGAGGCAGCCGGGCCAGGTTATGTGCCGGGGGAGGAAGCCGGTCCTGGGTGAGAGCCATTAGGAGAGGCAGCCAGTCCGGAGGATGCTCCTCAGTCTGTCTCCTCGGCGACCATGCAAAATGAGCATCCTCTCCCCCTTTCCTGTCACTTGGTACCACCTGGGTCTCCCCTTGTCCGCTATTGAGATGTTCCACTGAACCAGTTGGCTAAAGGGAGGTGGGAGATACCTGTGGCCTGTGTACATGGGCTCTTCACCTAGTATATATAAATATTTGTTTTCTTTGGGTTGTGATCATAGATTTTTCACAGAACATGGTCCAAGGGATTTTAGTTGAGAAACAAGGTTAGTTTTAGTTGGCAGTATTGCTTCTAAAATACAGAATATTGTAATAAAGAAGAATAAAATGTGTACCCATTGAAGTTGAATATTTCCTGTCTCAGTCACTGAGTGAAGGAACAATGATTCAGTGGCAGGTGTGGACGCCTCTTACCAAATACACATACAGCAATAAAGACAGCCAGGTAATGCTTTTCTTATCTTCTGTCAGTGGGTGTTACCATGTTCTAGCATTTATTTATTAGGAGCCAACCGGATCAATCCACTAGGCATGTAATAAACTTAGTGATATGATTAACAAATGTAACACAAACGATACTTTTATGCAAGTCACTTAGAAAAAAATAATTCTACAAGAGGGCATGAGAAGAAGCACAACCCTGTAGTGTGCATTAAAGGGGAGGTGTGGTAACATTACACCATAATAGTGGACTGAATGAAAAAAATTGCAACACATATCCTCTGAGAGCAATAGTATCATAACAATTGGTATAAAAAGGAGAAGGTAATGACTATAAATTCATGCAATCCAGAAAAGTGTAAAATGGGGGAAGGGGTTGAAAGTGTAATTAATGGCTCATGTGACCCATTATACACTGCACACTTGTTCTCTTACAGCATACACACGCAACTGTTTATTAGACATTACATTGTATGGAAAAGAGACATTTTAGCTGCATTTTTCATGCATTGTTACATGATTTATAGCATTTTTTCGTGTTTCTTGTATGATTCCATACTATAAAACTTAAACACATACCAAAATATTTGCAGAAACATTAAGTCACTATCAGACCAAAGCTACAACAAGCTGCTCTGATATCTATCACGTGTGGGTAGAGCCTTGTAAGAAGTAATGGGCCTTATGTAGAGACAAATTAAATCAATGAGAATTTTTGGGAAATATTAGCCCACTATGGTATGTTTGGTTTGAGCCAGAATAGCATCACTTTGGCTTTATACATAAGGTTCAGTGTTACCAACTCAAGCATTTATTAATGCAACACAGTGATAAAGTTGCAATTCTGCAGCAGAGCCGAAATCGCGTTATTGGAAAAGAATTACTTCCCTGGAAAGTTCTACAAAGTGTGCCTGGTTTGCAAGCACACTTTGTAGACCGTTCCAATGAAGTGGTTCTTTTCAAATAACACAATTTTGGCTCTGCTGAAGAGCCTCCTAGTGTCGACTGACAGGGAGAAGGGGGGGGGGATTTTAATGTGAATATCTCTCAAACCATATCGAGTTGAGAGATAGAATTTGTGGCATATAGTTTATTTTTTTAACCTCTACAAAACGATCAGCATTTTTTATTGGAAATTACTGTCCCTTTAAGTACTTGGTATTTAATGTTATATCAACCTTATTGATTACTGTTCCTTTACCTCACTTGTGCTCAGACAGGGTGGCCTGTTTGTGGTTTCCAGGGAAAGGTCTGAGAACCAGTGACCCAGATTCTGACTACTATGTCTTTATGAGGTGTAGTTACTCCCCTCATGACCCTTGACCACAGTCTATCTGAAGGAATAACAATAGCTGAACTTCTTATCTATAGTGCCTATTCCAAATAGTTTGTATTTAGATTGCTATCACATGCTAGTGAGCTTCATTGGTTACAGTTTAATAGGAGCAGGACTAACGTGTTACCTTTGCTGATACATTCTGCTTTCAGTTAACTTGTTAGGAGATTACAAGGTATATTGTAACCCCTTGAATGCTAGATATGTCTCCAGTGCATTGCAAAGCAATGCAATGGAGAAGTGAATAGCACCAAATGAGTTACATTTTAGTAGAAAATATTTACCCTCCAGGGAAAAGAACAGATATAATTAAATCCAGAGTTGGCATGTCTGTTTTAATTGGACATAATTACCACAAGGAATAGTAACCTTGACTACGTAACTAAAAGTACCCATGGCCCTGTAAGTTATTCTAGAGATGTGTCCCTATATGTTATTCTGGTGAATATATATACACTAGTGTAAAAACCCGTGTACACGGGCCAAGGTCTGGGTGATGTTAACCCTTTGAGTGCCAGAGGGCTACGCAACGCATTGCTTTGCAATGCGTTGCGTACCCCTCTGGCACTCAAAAGGTTAAGAGGCCGGTCCTGCTCTGTGTACTGCCGCCACCTCACTGGCGGCGCATGCGATGCAGTCATGCGCTGTAGAGACTGCCCAAACGCACAGAATGCTGGGAGGTGTAGGAATGCTGGGAGCATTCTGTGCATTCGGGCAGTCTCTACTGTGCATGACTGCATCAGACATCTGGCCTTTTATATTATAAGGATATATTATTTTTACTGTACTGTTGCTGGATGGACTTTTGTTTGCAACTCTTAACCGCAGGGACCCTCATTGTTCCTTTGTTTCACCTTTGCTAGATATACCAGGGCCACGCATGCTCATCCTATATAATAATTCGCTAAATAATTTGTAACGACGCAGTCATGAGCAATAGAGACTGCCCGTGACGAGGCTGATACAGAGCGGAGGTCTGACTTCAGAGCGTCCAGCCCTGTATCAGCCGCGGCGCTGGCAGTCTCTACTGGGCATGACTGCACAGCGACTGCCCGCCACTGTGGCCCGTGTACATGGGCACTTCAACTAGTTATATATATGTTGGGAACAATGATACATTATCTGATGCCACATCCTTCATCCACTGGTACCACACAACCACCCATACACTTCCTCCTCCTCCTCCTGTCTCTCTCTCTCTCTTTTACTGGGGGCACACAGGTGGAACAATTAAAGCAACTGAGAAAAAAACATCAATGTAAATGGAACTTTAAACCTCTTGATGCTGTACTAGAGAACCTGACACTTTACTGGACCCATGCAATGGACACTTTTCTGGCACTGAAATGGTTAATTGATGTAAAATGTGGTTTTTAACCCCTTGATGTTTGGCTGCAGGACATTTAAAGGGGAACTACCACCCTATAAAATCTTTATCTAAATTAAGTCTCCATCTGGCGACTAGCTGCTTAGTAGCGCTAGTCGCCAGAATTATTACCTGTTTTAACTGATTTACGAGTTATTCCGCGGCTGACAGTAGCAGGAAGCACGGACATCTTGCCATAGTAATGTCCGTGCGCCTGCGCTGTCAGTCCCTTTTGGAGCCGGCCGGCATCTAAGCAGCTAGTCGCCAGATAAAGATTTTATGTGGTGGTAGTTCCCCTTTAAAGAGTTTCCCTTTGTGAAGGGCCTCACACAACTGAAATATTCATATAGTGCAATGCTGGACAAGTTGAAATTCTATGGCTTTAGTCTGAATCATCATCCTAGTCAAGCAACAGATAGGGCTGGATTCTGTTGCAGGTGCTAACTTTATCTCTGCTTTTATCTCCAGTTTTCCCCATAGACTTCAATAGGAAAATGTTTGATAAAACAGGTGTTAACATTTAGCACCTGCAATAGAATCTAGCCCTTGGAGAGCCACAGGGGGATCATTTACTAAGCCTCTAAAATAGCCATGGGACTCTCTGCTCTCAAATGGCAGCATAAAATCTCTTATTCACTCAAAGGTGAATGTGGTCTTCTGTTTCCTTAGTTGTTTGGATCAAAAAGAAACTGGGACACGGGTTTCCATAAATCCATACATTTGGAAAGAAAATGTTCGAGGGGATTATGCACTAAAATGAAATAAAAGTGAGATAAACTGTCTGGCAAGAAAAATTGCCCAGTAGGCCTGGACTGGCCATCGGGCATACCAGGAATTTGCCCGGTGGGCCGGGCGTTTAAAAAAAAATATATAAATAAATAAATAATTAAATGAGTTTACAAGTTTCCTGGTAGGTGGGCAATCAACGTGCGGCGCACCACACGTGATTATAAGCTCTGCCCCCACCCCCATGGGCTGCTCAAAAAATAAAAATGGGCTGCTCAGCCTTAAATGCCCGGGCCTATTTTTTGTCCCAGTCCGGGCCTGTTGTCCAGTTACTATTCTCCTCAGTGGAGAGCTGGAGAGATCTTGGTGTGTGGTCTCCTGTGGAAGTCCTGTTGAAGCTCTGTTTTTGCCAGGTGCCTGAGATGTAAAGCACTGCAGACTGAGTCTCTGGCTTTCTTGAAAAAAGTGTTATTATGTACCACAATATATTCTATTGTGGGTAAAGGGGGATATCGCTTGTTAGTAAATACAGTTCATAGTGTCCTTTTACTATAGGTGTATGTGAACCATATTTTAAGACAGGGGTTGTCAATATTTGGGCCAACAGCTGTAGGACACTTCACCTCCCGTCATACTCAACCAACACCTTATTGTAGATGACTCAAGTTCTAGTCCCCTACATCTGGAGGTGCAAAAGTTCACTATCCATGTCTTAACCCTTTTTAACCCTTTGAGTGCCAGTGGGGTACGCATGCATTGCAGAGCAATGTGTTGCGTACCCCTCTGACACTAAAGGGTTAAGTTTCCTTTTTTGTCTTGCTGCCTCCATTCCCTTTGATTTGCTGAAGGTTATATACATTAGCACTGTCCAGTTTACAGGTAACGCATCTATGGCTAGTAGTTCTTTCATTTAAGTCACATGATATAACCTATTTTTTGTGTTCACTCAACTTTATGTATAGAAACAAAGTGGGGAAACTGTGAAGCAAACTAACTGTGTTATATGGAACACATGCAATTCCAGTTGATTTAAATGGGGCTTATAACCCTTTGCATGCAAGGGAAGTATCCAACACATTGCAATGGTATGTATTGGATACCTCTTTGGCACTCAAAGGGTTAACACCTTGACTCATTCTTATGAAATGCATTGGAGGCTTCTCTACTACTCGACTAGTTAAATGCCCCATTTAAAACTAACACCTAAACATGAAATAGAGTTCTATCATTTAAAGCAACATGTATTTCGGCTAGTAGTTATTTTATATTAGATCCCTAAAATCTATTCCAAAATGGGCATTGTAATGCATGTATAGACTGTCCTAGGTAGACACCAATTAATTCATTGTGTTTCTGATCTTTGTAATGAGAGATAAGAGCTAATATTGTTAACCCTTTCAGTGCCAGTGGGATGCATTGGGCACACCTTTGGCGCTCAGAGGATTAATATAATGCGTTTAGTACCCACTGCTCAATCCAAAATATTGTTTGTGACTTGCTGAAGTGACTTTCACAGAAAAAAAAGTAAGAAGGAGAGATGGAGTTTACATCAGTTATGTCTTGAGACATGAGGCGAGGGAGAGAAAAAGTTACTTCATCAGCTGTGTTGGGAACAGATGTAGATTAGGAATCCTAAGGACAGGTCTGGTCCATAGGCCATAAATCTCCATTCGATGGTGTAACAACAGTGCCACCGTACAATTTCAGGTCACTGTGATATTAAACCTAAAAAATTCAAATTTGAGCTGTAATAACTTTTGAATAAAACACCTTTCAGCAGTGGGAGTACTCTTGTTTTACTCAGGGAGATAAACCCTACAACATATATTTTTTTACATTTTAAGTATTACTATCCCTTTATAAAGGTCCTTTATTTTCTGTGCAGAACTTTGTTATTGGAAGGCATGAAACGGAATGAAGAGTAGGTAACAGCAGATTTGGAGATGGTTTAATACGTACAGCTATAAACTGATATATTTTCAATATATGTTTTACTGTAGCTTAGTATGTCTCATCGATTAAAAGTAGCTCCCGTTAAAGAAAATATTGGCGTCCCCTGTTCTAGAGCGTATGATTGTTTAAGTGTAGACTGGCGCACAATTACTCTGCCCGGGGTATCGCTACAGGTGGTGTATTTTGTAATTGGGCTCTACATCTAAAGCTCTCTGCTATCCTGAAACACTATCATCAACACACTGCTGCTGCCAGCCAGTAAAGTAGGCATACCATTGATGTGCCCCTTACTTTGTCTTCATTAATCTTTTGAGCACTTGGCAGCTACTCACATTTTACCCCACGACCCAACAGTTTAGAATGAAACATGGGGTTATTTAAAGCAGGACTTTCAGGCATATTAAAGTCCCCCCCCCCCACAATTATTTTTCACATAACGGTAAGCATATCAGTAATTGTATTATCCTTAGTAAGTCCGGCATTATTTAGAAATCCAATTTCTTCGAAGATTCAGTGGCAGGCATACTGCACTAGAGGAATCCATGCACCTGTGCTGTCCATCCCTTTCTGAACCTTAAGGTACAATGCAACTGCCCCTCACCATTCATAGAGGTGTCAGGGACTCACAGCGCAGGTGCACAGATGCCTCTTCGGCAAGATATCTGCGATGTTGTCTGCAGTGATCACCGAAAAAGTTGGATTTCTAAATAATGCCGGACTTACTAAGGATAATACAAATACTGGTATGCTTATGCCTATGTGGAAAATGATTCGGGGGGCACTTTAATATACCTGAAAGTTCTGCTTTAAGGAATCCAGTTGAAAAATTCTGGCATAAATTATTATTATTATTATTATTATTATTTTTATTTATTTTTTTTAAACACCTCTATTTTAGTGCATAACCATAACTATGTTCTAAGGCAGAAGCCCTGATCTGACTATTTGAGTGCCAGAAGTGTGTCCTTCATTTACACACATCCCCCTCTCACTGTACCTCCAAAATCCCGGTTTAAATAGGATCAAGGTTTTCAGTGATCCTCTCGGGAATGTGTGAGTCACATCACTAGTGAGCTGCTCTGGGTGGCGTGTGTAATCCCCAGCCCCACTGTGACCAGGAAATCCACTCAGGGTATGAGGCATCTGGGCCATATCGTCCTGGTATAAGGTAGAAAACTAGACCCACTGTAAGGGCACTTTTGTCTTATAGATGTGTCTTGAAGGAGTGAGCTTCTTTAAACTTACAATAGACCTCCTTTTTTGACTGTACATACCCAGCAAGTACCAAAGTCAAATTGCCCGTACTTTTTACATTTTTTTTTTTGTCTTCACGTATTTGAATATATTTTTATGTCCCTAATACTGAGCTCACTGATTTGCTGTTTTCAGAGAGCTTTCTGTCAGGGACTGTGAAAGTGAGGATAGTGAGACAACGTAACACTATACATGCAGCAGAAAAAACTGCCTTCAGTCTATTAAATAGAGCATACCGATCATATACTGCTGCAGGGATAGTGCTGACATTGTATCACTAACCCTGCTTTCTCAGGCCCTGACAGAAAGCTCTCTGGAAATAGAGAGTTTGCTCACTATCTGGGAAATAAAGCAGAAAACAAATAGGTGATGGAAAAAATTAAAAGCATTTTGGGACGTGTCTTCTAAAGAAAAGTGGAGGAGTTCTGGGGGCAAACCACTTGCACTTTGGGGGAGAACTAAAAATTTCCAGTGATTGAAATAGGAATTTTAACCCTTTTAGTACCAGAGGGGTATACAACGCATTGCTTTGCAATGCGTTGCATACCCCTCTGGAACTGAAATGGTCAACCCCTAGAATGCAATGCAGTGGAGCCCTCTGTAGTGTTCAAGGGGTTAAAATCCCCATTTAAATCAATGGGAATTTTTGTTCTCCCCTATATTGCAAATGGTCTGCCCCAGAACGCCTCCACTTTTCTATGACTTTATATTTTATGCATGTACTTGTGGAGTATATAAAGTGAAAAAAGAGGTTGCCTGTCACTTTAAACCATAACATACCTCAGAGTTTGCAGTTGATTTTCATAAAGTGTATTCTGGGCTTGTGAAATAATATGGTTACATACAGACACGTTCCTTCACTGGAATAAAAACTTGCTATAAATTACTACTTTCTGTAAATATGGTTTATCTACGTTTAACCCTTGGATGCTAGAGAGGTCTCCAGGCAGTGTTGCCCAATGTGTTACACACTTCTCAATCATTCAAGAGGTTAAGAAACAGAAGCAATATATACCGTAAACTGCTTTAAAAAGGAATGGAAAGAATGCTTTCTTAAAATAATCCCCTTAAAAACTGCAGTAGAAACTATGAGCATGACAACGAGAACTCATGGTTCTCCAGATGAAGATGTAAATAGCAGTGCTACTGTCTGCTGACCAGGAAGTAAAAGAACATGACTTCCCTCAAAGTGCTGAAAAACAGCATATACGATATCATGTACAATATCACATATGTATTTATCAAGGTATACAAACTTTACATATATATTTTGTGACAGTTAAAACATGATCAATCATATTATAGTAACTTGCATTTACCATTAATGATGATAAACATAATGATTAATGATACAAGGAAATTGCATTAACCCCTTAAGGACCGGACGTTATGGGACATTTCCGTCCCATAACGACCGCATAGGGGCACTTTGAGGCGCCGGTACACGTGACCTGTCACGTGTATTGGCGCGTCACTATGGGGCTTGAAACAGATCGCTCCGATCTTGGAGCGGTCTATTTCATGCCCTATTTTTACTTACAGCGCTCCCGGTAGAGCGCTGTAAGTAAAAAGTACGTGACGTACCAGGACCGTCAAGGGTCTTTCAAGCAAGTTTACCCTTGACGGTCCTGGTACGTCAAGGGTCCCTAAGGGGTTAAACAGGAAGTGTGGCTGTTCTACTGCAACCAGATGGAAAAATATTAAATAGTAGTAAAAGCCCGTGCACATGGGCCAAGATCCGGGTAATGATCAGCGGCCACTACCTCACTGCTCCACGCGATGCAATCATGAGCAGTAGAGACTGCATGAATGCGGGCAGTCTCTACTGGGCATGACAGCTTCTGACAAACATCCTAGATAATTATTATATAGGATTAAACTGTGCAAAGTCTCCTTAAAGGCATAGTAATGTTTCACAATAAAAGCAGCTCCAATTAATTTTCATTGTATTTGGGCCATGGAGAGTGTTATTTCAATACAGTCCGAGTTTAAGAGTAATTGAATGATAAAGGATCCCCCTACCGCCTCTTTTACTGATGTAACACTGCTCACTTAAGAGCAGAAAGACTGTATGGATGGATCACAGAGCGGGACAATCTTCAGTGAGCATAAGGAAAAACCTGAAAAACCTGTCAAGGGGAGCAGGATTTTCCTTATGCTCACATTAAGAAGATTGTCCCTTGCTGTGAGCTGTCCGGTCAAGTGGCCAGATTCCACATCTGAGGGGAGGTGGCTTACACTAGGTAAAAGGGGTGGGAGGGGGATACTTTATCATTCAATTACCCTTGAACTACAACTCTGACAGTATTGAAGTAACATTCTCCATGGCCCAAATACTATGCAGATTAATTGGAGCTGCTGTTTTTGTGAAACATTACTATCTCTTTAAAGTGTTAGTAATGTCTAAAAAAAAAAACTTTTTTTGCATTTAGAAGAGCTTAAAAAGCTGATCTAAATGCAAAAAAACGTATCTCTCAAACCGCTATGGTTTAAGAGATATGGGCTTTTAAAGTTTGCTGTTTCCTACTGACAGCTGTAAAGCTGTCAGCAGGAGATTCGTGTCGGTCGACACGGTGGCGCTTGAGAAGTGCCGAGATCTCGTTACTTACACGGAATCCCTTCATTGGAATGGTCTAAAACGTGTGCCTGGTGTCGGTCGACACAGTGGCGCTTGAGAAATGCCAAGATCTCGTTACTTACATGGAATCCCTTCATTGGAATGGTCTAAAACGTGTTCCTGGTGTTCAGGCACATGTTTTAGACCATTCCAATGAAGGGATTCCGTGTAAGTAAAGAGATCGCAGCACTTCTCAAGTGCCACCGTGTCGACCGACCCGAACCTCCTGCTGACAGCTTTACAGCTGTCAGTAGGAAACAGCAACCTTTAAATGCCCGTATCTCTTAAACCATAGCGGTTTGAGAGATACGTTTTTTTGCATTTAGATCAGCTTTTTAAGCTCTTCTAAATGCAAAAAAGTTTTTTAGACATTACTAACACTTTAATGCTGAGTTCACAAGGGTGGCTTTACGTCTCTGTGATGAAATTATGTTTGAGCTGCCAGTATTTACTAAACTTGGTAGTCCTGCCAGTGGCACAACAAAAATTGAACTCCCCCCTTGCAAACTCTTTAGAGGGGGCCACATATTTTCTAAAGGAATTGGGGCTTCTGCATCACTTATTATTGTACCTTTTATTTTGATTGTACTAATCCTAAATTCTTCTTGCCTCCATACTTACAAACCATCTTTCCACCACACTACTAGAAAATTTCTCTCTGATAGATAGAGAAATAAGGAAGTATGTTGTGTTGTAATTTAAAACTGAAAAGGGACAATTTATTACATTGAGAATGTTTAAATCAGTGATTCTCAACCAGTGTGCCATGGCATTTTGGTGTGCCACGGACATCAACTTAGGGTGCCCCAAGTTTTCTATGAAGACTAACAAAAATTGACTTAAATAAAGATTTATAGAAATTGTTATGCACAATATATTTAGTTTTGTTATTATGATTATAAAACCTAAACATAACTGTATATTTATGTATTGTACCCTTCTTATGCCCTTGATAAAGTACATTAAATATGTTAGGGTTGCCCCGAATGTTCTAGATTATGTGTTAGAGGTGCCCTGAACAAAAAAAGATTGAGAACCACTGGTTTAAATGGCCCTTTAGAATCATGGACAGGGCTCTCTCTCTAGGGCAAGTCAGTTTCTTCCCAGTCAAACCGATGCATTATTATACACTAGTGTAAAGGCCCGTGTACACGGGCCAATGTCCGAGTAATGTTAACCCTTTGAGTGCCAGAGGGGTACGCAATGCATTGCTTTGCAATACGTTGCGTACCGCACTAGCACTCAAAGGGTGAAGCGTCTGCTACCTCGCTGCTCCAAGAGATGCAGTCTTGCGTCACCTCACTCATGCAATGCAATCATGCAGAGTAGAAAATGCCCGTGTTCTGTGCATGACTGCATCGTGACAAACATCCTAACAAGTTATTATATAGGACTGAAGAAGATGAATGGCTAAATTGTCATTTGCAAACAATATTAAAGGGATAGTAATACTTCGTTTTACCTTTATTTTATTTTGTAGGCATTAAAAAAACATGAATAACGATATGTCTTATCTCTCAAACCTTTATGGTTTGAGAGATATTCACAAGCAAAGTTTCCCCTCCCGCTCCTTTTACCTAGTGTAAGCCATCTCTTCTCAGATGTGGAATGCAGTCCATAGACCACACAGATAACAGCAGGGGACAATCTTCTTCCTGTGAGAACAATGAAAGCCCTGCCCCACTTGACAAGTTTTTCAGGTTTTTCCCTTATCTTAATTGAAGATTGTCCCTCTCTGCAATCTACCTGGGCACCTCCCTTCTGATCTGGCTGAACAGTGTTACATCAGTAAAAGGGGTGGGAGGGGGATACCTTGTCATTGAATTACTCTTGAACTACAACTCTGACGGAATTGAAATAACACTCTCCAAAGTCCAAATACTATGATGACTAATTAGAGCTGTTTTTATTATGAAACATTACTATCACTTTAAGTGGAGGAAAAAGCATTTATTTAACCAGATGGAGATGTTTATATCATCAAATTTATTTCATAATAGAACTAAGGGTTAGGATCTTACCTATGATATGAAGGATATTAAGTGAATCTTTCTATTTATGCTTTAAATAAAGAATTTAAAAAGTTAGCTCAATGTGAAAAAAAAAAATCCTGGAATGTATGGGTCAAGAGGATTAATGAAAATGTGCTTAAAGGGATAGTAACACTTCGTTTTAACTTTATTTTATTTTGTAGGCATTAAAAAAACATGAAGAACGATATAAGTCTTATCTCTCAAACCTTTATAGTTTATGAGATATTCACAAGCAAAGTTCCCCTCCCCGCCCCTTTTTCCTAGTGTAAACCATCTCTTCTCAGATGTGAGTCTGGTTGTATGACAGTACAGATAACAGAAGGGGACAATTTTCTTTGTATGAAAACAATGAAAGCCCTTCCCCCCTTGACAAGTTTTTCAGCTTTTTCCATTATCTTAATTGAAGATTGTCCCTCTCTGCAGTCTACCTGGGCACCTCCCTTCTGATCTGGTTGAACAGGGGGGGGATACTTTGTTTGTGAATATCTCTTAAACCATAAAGGTTTCAGAGATAAGACTTATATCATTCTTCATGTTTTTTTAATGCCTACAAAATAAAATAAAGTTAAAATGAAGTATTACTATCCCTTTAAGCATCAAAACTCTAGTATAAAAAATCCATGTCTTATTATAGATATGCAATGAATCAAAAGGCTTTCTTTCTTTAAATCCTTGAATGCCAAATACATCTTCAATGCACTGTGAAGTAGCATGCTAGAGATTTTGCCATCATTGGACAAAAGTATCTTCCTATGATACGACTCTGAAAATAACAATTAGGACTTGAAGCGCTCATGAATGTTTTTGAAGCGTTGGCTCTGAGGAAAACAAGCACAGATCTGGATCAGTAATATGCATTCGGGCTGACATTTGGAGAGCACATTCTGCCCATCTCTAGCACAGTACGAAGGCAGGTGTCTGGATGCCATCTTGATGGGATCTTATCAAGAGGTCTCCACACAAGCACAGCACGCCTTGCCACACCACCTTAAAAAACAAAAACAGACTGTAGCTGACTATAGAGACTAACAGTACAGCAGAACATCAAAGATGAAGTGTAGTAAAGGGCTTACAAAGCTAGAAGAAGAATGGTGAAGTGGATACAGTATTTTAATAGGAATGATCAGGTAGGTTTCATTGCAAGTGAAACACAGATTGCAGGGATAAAATTGTTATCCGTGTAGAAGCAGATAGAGCTGAAAGCTGTACAATAAGATGGTTGGTGGACAGGTTATAGCAGTCAGCATGATAAAGGATGGCTCATGCAGAATAACATTTCCATTTCTAGCCTATTTTCTAATACATTACTCTTCTGACTATCACTTCCTGTTCAGGGCCAGATTTACATCCCAGGAGGCCCTAGGCAAGGCAATGTAGGTGCCCTTAGCTCTGCCCATGAACACACCCTTACTCCTCACATGATCCCACCCTCTAGTCTTATCCACTGTTTCTTGGCATAAAAAATACCCTTGGTCTATAATAAGCAAGAACAAAAAAGCTTCTCTTTATCTTCCCAACACAAGGACAAGTTAAAGTTAAAGGAATAGTAATACTTTGATTTAAAAATGTCTAATATTGTAGCTATTAACTATAGAAATAGAATAAGCTACTTCCCATTTCTCAGAACTTTATAGTTTTTGCGTTCGTAGCATTTAAAGTCCGCTCCTTCACCTTTCTCATGTGTTAGCGCTCTAGCTGACAGAGGCAGATCCTGGTCCCGGGACTGGTGGAGGCTCTTCAGCAGAGCCGAAATCATGACATTTATGAAGAATTACTACATTGGAACAGTCTACAAAGTGTGCCTGGTTTGAAAACTGCCGCTGCTACTAGGTTCATCCACATTGCTTCATTGTTCACACTATTAAAATATCCCTTTATTGGCTTCCAGTATCCTATAGTATGAAAAACCCAAACCAGAATGACCACACTCTCATACATAAAAGATTTATTTTCTGCCATGCCATACCTTCATGGAAGGATATCCTCAACACCTTGTGCCTTTATCATCCTCTTAAGGAACCTATACAAAGAGTTATTTTATTGGCCGATATTATCCAATCTGGTTGAAATTGACCAGATTGGACATATATCTTTGTATGTGTGGCCAAGACCAGTATCATCTAGAAGACCAAATCATATTTTTTGTTCAGTCATTCTAGCGGGAAAATTTTTATCACCTGATGATCTGATTTCTGTGTGAGTGGCCTCAACAGATCAAACCACAGTGTTCTTGAATGGTGTCTTGATGTCAGGTCATTTAAATCTGATTGCACAGATCCCTCACACACAGATAAACAAGCAATCCAACAGCATGTCACCTGGATTTGGTGTGTGTGGGCAGAACAAATCAGCAATGAGATCTCTAAGTAATCAGATTACTGGTCGGCTACAGTTAAAGCGGAACGTTCACCTAAAGAATACATTTTGAGCATGGGTTTTAGTACATAAACCTAGATTAGCGTTGTTTTTTGTTTGTTTTTTTCTCCTCATCTGGTAGTGGAGATATTTATACTTCAGATCGGGCACTTCCGTGTTCTGCTGGACCCTGTACCATCTCAGAACATCTGAGGTTGCAACCTCCGTAGCATTGTAAACGGAGCCTACTGTAACGTTAGCCCACAGAAATACACCTATGAAGGGAAGCGTGAACACGCTTCCTGGGGCAGCTGGGAAGTTCTGAGACGGTATAGGGTCCTGCAAAAAGTGGAAGTGAAAAAAAAAAAACAAAAAAAAACAAAACCCCAAAACAAAAAAAAACAGAGCTAATCTAGTTTTATGTACTAAAGCCCATGCTCAAATTTTTTTTTTTTTAGGTGAACATTCTTTAAAATTGCCCTGTCTACGGATACCTTAAGTCACATACTAGATATAACATCCACTTTTGACATCTCTTTACCTTTACATTTTGATGAGTACTTTATGTTCTGAAATGCTGTTCCATCGCAGACTTGATGATGTTGCTTCAGCAGTGTATGGGCATCTTTTGTCAGTGATAATAACCCTCCGTAGGCTGCTGTCGCATCAGCGCTACAATAAAACTTCAGGCCATAGAGTTGCTACGCCTAAAATAATGCAAGTATGAACTGCAATAAATTCTAAGTAACACCTCTTAGCAGCTGGAGTATCCTTGCTTTACTTTGATAAACACTGCAATATCATTATTTTCCATATTGTGTGATGCTATCCCTTTATTTGTTGAGTAAAGATCCGGTATAGTGTAAAAAAGACCTCACTTTTCCATATTCATCTTAATGAATACACAAATTGTGTTCGTTTTGTTTAGTGTTAATTTTGTTTAGTTTTGTTAAATCCCACGATGTGTCCACCTTGACACAGATGCTCCTTCATCTTTTATTGGGCCATCCGAAACTAATGTCATAAGTAATCACTCTCTCTGTTCGTCCTATATTACATTCTTCTCAGCCCACTGGAATGGCAGTTATTTCAAGGATTCTGAAGTGTTATTTATTTTTTTCTTTTTATGGGTGATAAACTTTAGCTGACCCTGCAGCACTCCTTGAACTCATAAAGTGCCTCCCCCCTTCAGAAAACAGAGAACACCCCCCTCTCTCTCTTGTTCTGCATACACACCTTGATCTCTCCCTCCACCTTACAAGGCTATCTGCACAGGCCAAGATGGCTGTTAGGCTGAAGGTAAATGGGGGCAGGGAAGATTTCAGCAACTGTTTTACAGTCTTTATAGTAACTTTTCTGTCTCTATTTCCCAGCATTGTGTTGCCTTCTTTCATTAGTAAACAATACTGCTCTGCTGTTTTAACTAAGTCATTGTGAATGTATACGACAGAACAATTGCGAGAACCATGATCAAATTCTTAACAATTTGAGTGCCAGAGGGGTGTCGAATGCATTGCTGAGTAATGCGTTGAACACTGCTCTGGTACTCAGTAGATTAAAATTTTGCCTGAAAGACTGCTAAATTCATTAGTTCCCAGAATCAGTCAGCAGCTTAAAGAAACGGTAACATCAAAATATGAAATTGCTTTATATACATTTTAATTATATGCATTCCCATCTAACAAAATAAAAATTAATTATTTTCTGTTAGATCCAAAACTTATATTTTTAAAGCATTTCCAGACACCATATGGTTAATTTTTTTATGCAGGTTGTAATGGGAGGCAAGGGTGAAGGTAGTTTATTTATTGAAACAAATACCTACCAGTCTTGTATTCAGAAAGGTTCTCTGTCACCTTATCTCCACCATTTACATACAATACTGCACTGCCACTTCTGAGACATATTAAGATTCCTATGGTAATGGTAGCCAGGGAACCCAGGAAAATGTAGGAATGGCTGTATATGTAAGACTAGATTTTAAGCCTCAGAAAACACATTTTTACAGAACAAAACATGGATTATGGGGTATTTAAATGGATATAAATCCATTTTAGATGTTAGTATTCATTTAAAGTGATATTGGGGTGAGTGAAGACAGTTTAGAGATCCACTGATCAGACTTTAGAGAGCTGGGATTATGTTCTTGGTTGTGCAATCTCCTGTATAACACCTATTAGTGGTTTTTCTTACAGCTTGATGAATTAAACATAATCGTTATTTATATTAGTAATAGTACCAGAAATCATCCCTGCTTGACAGACAGAAAGGGTTACACAATATACTTAGTTAAAAATTTTATCAGCATAGAAAATACTGTTTTGTAAGCACAGAATCTTCAAATAAAGTGTTTGTTTATTTTCCACCTGGCACAGTTTTAAAGGTGCTGCAGCTATTCTTCCCCTAATCATTCACTGTAGTAGAGGTGTGTTTGGGAACCGCTGATATCTTGATAAGTTCCCCCTAAATTGAAAAAATATCAATCTGTGACCAGACTTCAGTGCAGTATCCACTAGTTAACAGATAAAGTACAGAGCGCCATTCCACATGAGCCTGGTGTCCCACGAGTATCAAAAGTGACAGATTCAATACCAAAACCAATTTTTACTGGACTTCCATCAGTTTTACAGCCATGTGACAAACCTAATAGTCAAACAGGACTTCAGAAATCATGTGCCACTATGGCCACCATTTACTAAGATATGAATTGCTCCCATTATGGCCTATAGAGGTTTTTTTTAAACCTTTTAAGAATCAGAGGGTTGTGCACCACATTGCTTTCAATGTGCTGCATATCCCTCTAGTCTTTTAAAGGGTCAACAACCATTTAAAAACTTTCAAAGTCATCACTGATAATTGATTCTCACTGGGCAATTAAATGTCCCATAAACAATGGTTCTAGTTTTGTAGAGGTTAGAAAATTATACTATGTGCCACAAATCCTAAATCTCTCTAACCGCTATTTTAGCTTGTAAAGTTTCCCTTTTCCTGATGTCAGCTGTAAAGCTAACAGCAGGAGATCTGAGTTGTGCGACTCGAGGAGGCTCTTCAGCAAAGCCAAAATCGCGTTTTTTAAAAAAACTACTTCATTGGAATGGTCTGCAAAGTGTGCTTGCAAACCAGGCACACTTTGTAGACCTTTCCAATGAAGTCATTATTTTCCTATAACCATACCTGGGAACTTCCAGCTGAGGGCTACCCGGAGGGGAGTCCTCTGATCAGCAGGGGGGTGACAAAAATGACGCTAATCGCGTCAAAAAGGGGCGGGGCTTGACACGAGCGGGGGGGTGCTTAACCCTTTGAGTTTCAGAGTGGTACGGAATGCATTGCAAAGCAATGCATTCCGTACCACTTGGCACTCAAAGGGTTAAAAATGTCACACAGAAGGATGAGGACGGAGGAACAGCGGGAGAAAGAGTGTAAGTGGGTAGAGTTTCAATAGAAACTCCCCACATCCGGAGGAATCTGCCTCTGCCCCGGAGACCCGGTAAATCTCTGTCAGAACCGGAGTCTCCAGGGCAAATCCGGAGAGTTCCCAGGTATGCCTATAACACTACTTCGGCTCTGCTGCAGAGCCAACGGCTGGTCCCCGGACCGGGATCTCCTGCTGTCAGCACAGAGCTGACATCAGGAGAAGGGGAGGGAGAGGGGAAACTTTGAAAGCGAATATCTTTCAAACCATAGCGGTCTGAGAGAGAGGATTTGTAGCATATAGTTTAATTTTTTAACATCTAAAAAACTATAAAAAAATTTTATGGGACATTACTGACCCTTTAAGAAATGCTCTCTGTTACCAGGTGCACTTAATATGTGAGTTCAGGAAAGGGATAATCTGTGTACAAAAACAGCTCTGGCTGGGCCTAGAGTGAAACTTAACCTCCACTTCAGGAGTCCAATTCAGGGCTAACACTTGGGAGTATAACGTGCACTTCTGTAGTTGATTTATTTATATTTGAATTCCATAAATGAGCTGTAGGCAAAATAAAGATATATTTTTGGGACCTTTTTGTGTAATCTGTTAAATCCCTGTGTATGCATATCAAAATGCTTCCTCCACTGTCGGTGAGTCAGCATATGTCCAATGCTGTCTAGGTCATTTCCACCCTAGCAAGCAGCTAGCAGTGGATCCGGAGCTGCATGGTGTACTGTTACCAGTTTAGATCAATGATGGTCAAAGATTTAGTACATCATTCTGCCTCTCCTTTTTGTAATGTTCCATTGTTAACTTACATATAATATAACAATTTTGCTAGAGACTGATGCTTGTGCAGTTGGTTTGACCCAGAATTATAGCTCTTTATCTTGGAAATCTGTATTTATTTGCAGTAGTGGGACCAGGGACTTTATAAGCCATTACCTGGACAAATTGTAGAGTAACATCACCCACCTTAAACCACTGGATGATACTGGAGTCTTCAAATGACGTTACAGTATGTGTTGCCTTATCAGCATCTTGCAGTAGAATTCATCCAGACAGAACTTAAAGGATAGTAATATTTCACAAAAACAGCAGCTCCAATTGATCTTCATAGTATTTGAGTCATAGAGAGTGTTATTTCAATACTGTCAGAGTTGTAGTTCAAGAGTAATTGAATGATAAAGTATCCCCCCGCCCCTTTTACCTAGTGTAAACCACCTCTCTTCAGATGTGGAATCTGGTCCTCAGACCAGACAGCTCACAGCAAGGGACAATCTTCTTACTATGAACATAAGGAAAACCCTGCCCACCTTGACAAGTTTTTTGCCTTATGCTATTTGAAGATTGTCCCTCTCGGAGATCCATCTGGACAGTCTTGCTGCTCTGATGTGAGTAGTGTTACATCAGTAAAAGGGGTAGGAGGTGGATACTTTTTCTGACATTATTGAAATAACATTCTCCATGACCCAAATACTATGAAGATTAATTAGAGTTGCTTTTATTGTGAAACATTGCTTTCCATTTAATAGAACATAGTCAAACCAGTACTATGCACCAAAATCCCACAGCAGGTAAAAAAACAGCAACGATAAAATCAATACTCTTTTTTTAATACAAAATTATAAAAATCATGCCTGCTGTTTTACAATGAACATGGAGAACACTGAAAGTACTCGTGGAGCAGCAAGGTAACAAGTGGTGGCATATACTGGATCAAAGTGTTTCATACCTCAAGGGTATAGAGAAAGCACAACAATGAGTTTTCTAGCATCCAGCACTCACCTTATTTAACATTCCTTTGCTATAGCTGTGGACAATTGTAAACTACTATACAGTTAAAGTTACATAAGAAAATAAAAAAAAAAATTTCATGATCAATAGCGTATCATTTGACCGATTAGAATGTGCTATTTGCAAGCTTTCTTATGCAGAGGTATTCAGCCTTATTGCATATGTTCTGTCATTATAACCTTAGGACTTAATGTGCCACTCACCCAGACCAATGTGAAACTGTTGAGCACCACTTTATAGTACTTTATGTAATTCCAGTGGTATTCATACCAAAGAAATTAAATACCAGAGCCGCAGGATACTTGTATTTTCTAATTCCCGCATTACTCTCTAGAATCCACCTGGAAGGTGAATAGGCAAGAATATTCTTTGCAGAAATGTTGTGCAGATCCCTTTGAACACACATTGGCTAAGCATTCTGAGATTTCCAACACGAATGATGAATGTGCATAGAGCTTGTGATTTAAATAAGAGTATGATCTCTTTGCATATCCTAGAACAGTGTTTCTTAACATCAGTCCTTAAAGTGTTAGTAATGTCTAAAAAAAACTTTTTTGCATTTAGAAGAGCTCAAAAAGCTGATCTAAATGCAAAAAAACGTATCTCTCAAACCGCTATGGTTTAAGAGATACGGGCGTTTGAAGTTTGATTTCTCCTACTGACAGCTGTAAAGCTGTCAGCAGGAGATACGTGTCGGTTGACACTGTGGCGCTTGAGAAGTGCCGGGATCTTGTTACTTACACGGAATCCCTTCAATGGAATGGTCTAAAACATGTGCCTAGTGTTCAGGCACATGTTTTAGACCATTCCAATAAAGGGATTCTGTGTAAGTAACAAGATCTCGGCACTTCTCGGCACTTCTTAGTATTTATGCTGAACAGAGACAGCCACAGAATCAAAATCACTGAGCCTCAACCACAATGTGTAAAGTGAACATTTCACATTAGTTCAAGTTTACATTTTTGAAAACAACATTAAAAATTGTCTATATGTCATGTTATCCAAAAGTCCATCAAATGTACAGGAGATATTCATACTTGTTACATATGCTATTGTATACTAATACTTGTCATTGGTGTTTCACGTGCTAGTGTCAGGATTATGTTTTTAGTTCCCTTGGCCTGGTACAGGCTTCCCCCCACTTACACAACAACACAAATTGGATCGTATTCGATCAGCTAAAGAGCTGCAATTCTGGAGCAAACCAAATGCATATTTCCATTAAAGTGATGGTAACCTTTTATTTTTACTTTATATATTCTGCAACTGGATAATATTCAAAGTCAATTTTGCAGTACTTTTTATTATTTTTCCCATCTGCATCTATTTTGTTTCCTTTACATTTCAAGATCTATTTCCAGAGTGCTTTCTGTCAGGGACTGTGAAAGCAGGGATGGTAGTAAAATGTAAAAACAAGAGATACAGTTTAACTCCTTAAGGACTGGGTGGATCTATCACATATAGAGAAGTAATGCTCATTAGTTAGAGCATTTAGCAAAAAAGTTTAACATGTTACTGATTTAAAAAAAAAAAAAACATTATCTGCTCAAAAATTAATGTTTAAAACGTACTTCCAGCTAGCAGCACTGCCTCTTCTCCCGTCCCACTACCCAGCATTCTCCGATGACAGAGGCTTTCTTTCTCTAAGCTGCAGCAATTTCATTGGCAGGGATCGATATCTAGCCAATAAGATTGCTCCAGCTTAGAGACAGACAGCCTCCGCCATTGGAGGATGCTGGGTAGTGGGACGGGAGCAGCCTCTGTACGGCAATCTGCGTCAAGCGCAAGTAGGCTGCTGGGCACTTTTTAAACATTAATTTTTGTGCAGATAACAGGTTTTTTTAAAAAATGAGTAACGTTAAACTTTTTCGCTAAATGCTCTAACTAATGAGCATTACTTCTCTATATGTGATAGATCCACTTTAAGGACCAGAGCAATTTTAACCTTTTTGACTATGTCTATGTTCAACAGTATTTTCCCTCTGAGGCTTTTACTCCATCCACATAAATTATATATATATTTTTTTTGCACAAATATGGCTTTATTTTGATACAACATTTACATGGATAACCCACCATTTACTGTATTAAAATTAAATAAAACTGTAAAAAAAATGTAAAAATAAAAGCCATTTTTATTTTTTCTTTTGGCATTATTTGGGCGCAGTGGGTTAAATTTTTATGGCAACTGCCTGAAAGGTATGACCAGTCAGTCATACCTACTAAATGGACAGTTTTTAGTGGGCACTGTTCCCCCTGGGTAAAAATCCCCATGACCCTCTGTATTTTGCCACTTTTTTATTGATGAGAATTGGCAGTGTGTATAAGTGTACTACATGGCTTCACAACACTCAAACTTCCATGATTATTTGTTGAAACTTAGTTTTTTTAAATAAAATATGTTATTTTCAAAACAAATGTGTGTTGTGTTTTAAATTTAAAAAAAAAGAAAAAAAAGAATTGTCTTTTAGCAGGTCAGAAATGGACTTGCATCCATCCAGCCCCCAGCACCAGCATTGAAGGGGTTAATACCCCTAGCTACTGTTTTTTTTTTTGTCCACTAGGTGTCTGCTCTCTGCTACTCTCTCCCTTGCTTTGATAGTAAGGAAGAGAGAGGCACAGATCAGACAGTAAAGCACACTGCCTTTTTCACTCTAAATGCCAGTACATGTGATCGCTCCTGGAGCGATCACGTGAACAGACAGACTAGACAAAGACTAAAGCCAAGCGCTCTGGTACCGGATCGCTCTGTTTCAGCCTGAAAAGAATGATAGTAGTGTGCATGGAGGCGCGCTGCTATCATTTAACCCATGACGTGCCAGGACCGTCATGGGTCCTTAAGGGATGTTTACCCATGGGTCCTGGCACATCATGGGTCGTTAAGGGGTTAAAAAAAAGTATGTTGTAGAAAAGATTGCCTACTTTCAATTAAATGCAGGATACAGAGCACTCTTTGCTGCAGGGATAGTGTTATATTGTATCACTGTCCTGCTTTCACAGTTACTGACCAGAAATCTCCCTGTGAACAGAGATCCATGAAGCTCACTGTTAGGTACATAAAAGTGGGGAAAAAACATTTTCAGAATATGTCAACCCTGTGAGTGCCACATAACATTAACCCTTTGAGTACCAGAGGGGTAAGCATCGCATTTCTTTGCAATGCGTTGTAAACCCCTCTAGCACTCAAGGAGTTAAGTTAAAGGGTTATTATTCATTTAAATGAGGTTTCTAGACCCCTGAATGCTTGGGAAGAAATGCAAATTTCCATTAAAGTGATATTAACTTTTTATTTTTTACTTTATATATTTTGCAAGTGAATAATATTCAAGGTCAAAGTGAGAAAAAAAAAAATAAAGATTATAGGTAGGTTGACTTAACATATTCTGAAACTGCACCATATGTAAACGTTCATACGTAAAGCTAAAGGATTATTATCACTTTAAATTAGATTTCTAGCGCCATGAATGCTAGAGAAGCATTCAATGTATTGTGAAGCAATGTGATGGAGACCTTTCTGGTATTCAAGGGGTTAAAAGCCCCATTTAAATCAATGTAAATTTGGAGCATTTTAATTCACCCCTGCTATGCAGTTGGTTTGCTCCAGAATTGCACCTCTTTAGTTTATTGAATACAGTCCAATGTTCTGGACATAAAGAAAACAAATCTGATGATGTCGCATTTTCACAGGGTGAAAAAGTTCAGGTTGGCAAGAAAGCAGCATCCACAAGGAATTATTTGTGCATGGTGGGGAAAGATGAGGGGAGAGGGGAAGGACGCACACACAGGGCACAGCGATTTCTCTTCAGTCCCACGTTGCCCTTTTCCGCGTTTGCCCCGCTTCCTGACAGCAGTGACGTCTTTGAAAAGCTCCTTTGTGGGCATGCTGGGGAGCATTGCTGGTATGCTGCTTATGAACTCTGTGCTGGCAAATTCTCACCCTCTTAAGTCATTTGGAGGATGGAAAATGGCTATTGTTTGGGCTTGGCAACAAGTCCAAGGACCATTCCACATGTAAACCTTATTCCGCTATTGGACAGGATTAACCCCTTCAGTACCACAGGAATGCCTCATAACTTTATTCTAGAAGCATTGGGCTGGTACTCAAAGTGTTAACTTCAATTTTACTACCCAGCTGTTAGCAGACTTGGAGCTGGATTCAAATGCAGGTGCTAATTTTATCTCTCAGGTATCCCTACAAGAGGTAACATTTATCTCCTGCATTGGAATCCAGCCCTTAGTGGGGTAAAATAACTGCACCATAGGTGACAAAATGAAAATGCCCATTTAAATTAGAGTTTTAACCCTTTGAATGCTGGGATCCTCAAATGCATTGTGAAGCAATAAGTGGGAGACCTATACAACTTGCAAAATAGATATTTATCTCAAATGGAATCTTACTAATTTTTATTTGTTCCTATGATGTTCTGGTTTGCCCCATAATTGTTGTTCTTTTTCTTTCTGCATACAGTGTTTGATGCCTCTCCCCTTCCACTCTGACACTTCACCCTTACATTTTCATTCTGTCCTCTATGCCCCTTCCAATGCCCCATCAGCTTCACAGCTCTGGGATTTCTTTGCAGCTCTGTTTATGGGTCTTTGCATTAGAGAGCAGAGGGTCAGCGTCCTCATCCCTGCACAGTCCTGCCTGTAGGAGGGAGGGTGGGGAGAGGATGTGTGAAAAACCGCTAACAACCCAGAAGACAAAACCTGTAGATTGCTCAGAAAGTCAGAGATAACAAAGCCTATTGTCGTGCCACAAAATAACAATGAACTATCAAAAAATCAACATCTATCAACATTCCTCTTGTTCTCTCACTGCACATTCAGGCAAATGTTTGGTAGACAGACATTTAACCAGCAGAGAGTAGGAGGGGGTAATGATGCCATTTTACTGTTGGGAAGTAAGACATAACATAAGGCTTATTCAGTAATCCACAGCTGTGCCCTACACAGTAACCCACTGAGCAAAATGAAAACCACCATAAAAATATTTAGACACAACACTCATACATAAGAACTGGGATCATTGTGCAATGTTGTACACACTATCATATGTAAATATTCATATAAACACTTGTGTATAATATTGTATACAGTGTCATAAATATGCACTTATCTAGTGTTGTACACATTGTTATTTGTATATATTAACATAAGCACACATGTAATGTAGTACAATGTTCCTCAACCCATGTTACGAAATACACCTGGTTGCACTTGGAGTTACTCCCCAAAGTGAGAACCTGTCCTCAGTATGGATGTTGGGCTGACCTTCAGCAAAACAATGTAACCCGAGATGCACTATAATAATGCCATTAAGCCTGACTATTTGAAGTTTTATTTGTGAAAATAAAATTAAAAAAAAAAAAAAAAAAAAAAAAAAAATTATATTTATGAGATTGTGAGAGTGCATGTCTATATACAAGAGGGTTGTTTTCTCAAGTAGCACAGATTGCAATAATAGCCATACCTCCCAAGTGTCCCTCTTTTAGACCCAAATCCCTTTGTCCCTCTTTCCCACCCTGGTGTCCCTCTTTTTAGGAGATCAGACTGTGCGTTGTGTATATGAGTGTATTACATTGCTCCACAGCGATAAAACTAACATCAGTGTTAGTAATGTCCCACCCACAGCCACACCCCCAGCAACACCACCTCTTTGATTATTTGAAATGTGGGAGGTATGCGAATAGCAGCTTCTTGATTTTTATTCATTTATAAATATTGAAGGGATAGTAATGTTGCTATTAAAGTGTTGCTCCGAATCTTCTTGATGGTTTTTATAGAAAGGATCCCCCTCCCACCCCTTCTGGCCACCTTCCCTTAGAACTGCAATCTGTTTGTGGGACCGGATGAATTCAGAGTGGGACAATCTTCATTCAATAATTATAAGGAAAATCCTGTCCCCCTTGACTAAGGAGGGCAGGATTTCCTTTTGCTTACTGAAGATTGTCCCTCGCTGTTCTCCATCCAGAACAGAGATTAAAAAAAGGCAGCGTGATGCAGCCGGAAGGGGCGGGGGGATTTTGTCCTCTTGAATAGCTTTTAAACTACAAATATGTATTTAAAGAAATACAGCATAACATGTTATAAAAACCATAAAGAAGACTTGGAGCAACACT
Organism: Rhinophrynus dorsalis; assembly: GCA_037306005.1. Taxonomy (NCBI): domain Eukaryota; kingdom Metazoa; phylum Chordata; class Amphibia; order Anura; family Rhinophrynidae; genus Rhinophrynus; species Rhinophrynus dorsalis. The sequence goes on along the minus strand of CM074719.1, from coordinate 470,262,119 downwards.
TTAATAGCACCATTACTATCCCTTTAAAGTCAAATAAATCGAGATCTGGGGTACTTAACATTTTTAGAACTGCAGGGGTTCTTGTTCCTGAGAAACCCTGATGTAGTGCACAGTACCATGTATTGTTTCACATAAACACCGCACACACATGATATTGTACACATTGTCACGTGTATGTAGTCACATAAACGCACTTTCAATGTTGTACAAATTGTAATATGTATATATTCACATAAACACGCATGCACTTGTAATGTTTTGCACATTCTAATGTGTTCACATAGACACATTATAACAGCACAACTATATTTCTGAGACATTACTGTCCCTTTAAAGCGGAACTAACACCGCTAAGAAACTTTGTTTGTAATAATTCCCTATCTGGAGACTAGGAATAGGATAAATAGATTCATATAGTATGCAGATTCTTCTTCTGGAAGGAAATATATTCAAAAGCACATAAATCTTTAGGAGACACCAACAGAAATGTATAAGCCTCAACAATTCCCTAAAATAGATACAAAATTAACCATTCTTACAGTTGGGGGCATGGAGTGCCTTTGGAACTGCCTTGCTGTACCACTGCTAGGGCGAAAAGGGGGAAGGCAGCCAGGAAACACCAGTACCTGGACCTTAAAGGGATAGTAATACTTCAAATTTACTAATCCCCAGCTTGTACAACTTACAAAAAGAAATTAAATGCCCCAAATCACATCTCTCAAACCTTTATGGTTTGAGAGAAAATCAATTTCAAAGTTTCTCCCTCCCTCCCCTTTCCCTGTGATCAGCGTTGTAGCTGCAGGGATGTCGTACGACCATCCCGCGGCTCTGCAGCAGAGCCGAGATCGCATTAATGAAGAAACAAAATTCACTGAAAAGGTCTTTTACGTGTGCTTGGAAACCAAGCACACATACAAGACCATTTCAGTGAAGGATTTTTTCTGCATTAACGCAATTCCGGCTCTGCTGCAGAGCAGCCGGATGGCCCCAGGATCAGATTCCCCGGCAGTCAGCTAGACACTGATGTCAGGGAAAGGGGAGGGAGGGGGAGACTTTGAAACTGATTTTCTCTCAAACCATAAAGGTTTGAGAGATGTGAGGCATTTAATTTCACTTGTAAGTTGTACAAGTTGGGGATTAGTAAATTTGAAGTTATATTATCCCTTTAAATGTTCCAAACTACTGTTTCCTACTGGAGCGAAGCCCACCCCCTCTGTAGTACACTGTTGAATCATTGGTGGCACTAAGTGACATAATCTAGGAGTTGTCACCAGCACTCCTACTGGACCCTTGATCTAGTAGCTGATACACCCAATAGGTGGACCACCCTGAACCAGCTAAGAGAGAAACTTTATTAGTCCCTACTCAAAGAAAGAGGGAGACCTTAACAAACCATCCTGACCTGGGTAGGACAACAAAAGAATATGGATGAATGGGTGCGAGGTCTTTATTGTAAAAAGGCTGTCTCAGGGGTGCTACTGGGAGACCTGGAGGAAAACAATTAATATATTTGAAAAGATGTGATACTTTAAAGCGGAACTACCACATCTAAGCAACTTTAGCTTCAATAAGTCCCCATCTGGTGACTAGCTGCTTAGTAGCGCTAGTCGTCATAATGATTACCTTGTTAAGGTGAAATAGCCATTCTTCATGGGCTGATAGGCAGGACCTTCCCTGAAGTCAGCGTTGCACTGACTGCAGGGGAAGTCTGTCGTATGACAGGCTTGCGGCTCTGCAGCTGAGCCGAGATCCCGTTAGTGACAAATAATTATTTCACTGAAATGGTCTTCTACGTGTGCTTGGTTTGCAAGCACATGTAGAAGACCGTTTCAGTGAAATAATTATTTTTCCACTAACGCGATCGCGGCTCTGCTGCAGAGCCGTATGATGAAAGTCAGACCGGATATCCCTGCAGTCAGCATAACACTGACTTCAGGGAAGGGGCAGGGAGGGGGGAAATTTGCCTTTGGTTATCTCTCAAACCATAAAGGTTTGAGAGATGAACCTGGGGGCTATTAAATTATTTTACAAATACGTACAACATGGGGGATAGTAATAATAAAGTATTACTGTCCCTTTAAAGGGATAGTAATGTTTCAAAATAAAAGGAGCTCCAATTCATCTTCATAGTATTTAGGCCATGGAGCTTGTTATTTCAATACTGTCAGAGTTGTAGTTCAAGAATAATCCTATATAATAATTTGCTAAATCGTGTGTAACGCCCGACATGCGCAGTAGACACTGCTGCGCGTGCGGCAGTCATGCGCAGTAGAGACTGCCCGCGCCACGGCTGATACAGAGCTGGGTGCTCTGAAGGAGCATCCAGCTCTGAATCAGCCGTGGCGCGGGCAGTCTCCACTGCACGTGACTGCCCCGGGACCGGCTGCCAGAGGCACTGTGGCCCGTGTAACGGGCTGTTCAACTAGTTGAATGATAAAATATCCCACTCCCGCCCCTTTTACTGATGTAACACTGCTCACCTTAGAATAGAAAGGCGATGTTCAGATGGCTTGCTGAGAGGGACAATCTTCAATTAGAATAAGGGAAAAACCTGTCAAGGGGGGGGGCAGGGTTTTTTATTGTTCTCACAGTAAGAAGGTTGTCCTTTGCTGTGAGCCTTCTGGTCTTAAGACCAGATTCCACATCTGAAGGGAGGTGGCTTACACTAGGTAAAAGGGGCAGGAGGGGATACTTTATCATTCAATTACTCTTGAACTACAACTCTGACAGTATTGAAATAACACTTACCATGGCCCAAAAACTATGAAGATTAGTTGGAGCTGCTTTTATTTTGAATCATTACTATCCCTTTAAAGTGTTAGTAATGTCTAAAAAAAACTTTTTTGCATTTAGAAGAGCTTAAAAAGCTGATCTAAATGCAAAAAACGTATCTCTCAAACCGCTATGGTTTAAGAGATACGGGAGTTTAAAGTTTGATTTCTCCTACTGACAGCTGTAAAGCTGTCAGCAGAAGATCCATGTCGGTCGACACTGAGGCGCTTGAGAAGTGCCGGGATCTTGTTACTTACACGGAATCCCTTCATTGGAATGCTCTAAAACGTGTGCCTAGTGTTCAGGCACACGTTTTAGACCATTCCAATGAAGGGATTCCGTGTAAATAACGAGATCCCGGCACTTCTCAAGCGCCTCAGTGTTGACCGACACAGATCTCCTGCTGACAGCTTTACAGCTGTCAGGAGAAATCAAACTTTAAACTCCCATATCTCTTAAACCATAGCGGTTTAAGAGATACAGTTTTTTGCATTCAGATCAACTTTTTAAGCTCTTCTAAATGCAAAAAAGTTTTTTTTAGACATTACTAACACTTTAACAGAGTCTTGGTGCAATGAAACTCATGAGTGTTTTTGATACTAACAAAATAGCTGTTGTTCGTGCTGGAGTAATTTATAGGCCTTCAGGTTAAGAAGAAGAATTAGATAGTGAATCAAAGGGTGTCTAATATGGATACCTAATATCCCAGATGTGGCTTGTGGTTTCTGCTGAAAAATCAGCTAGGTGTAGGGACATCTTAGATTCCTTACAAGGGATATCACTTAGACAACTGCTTAATGAGACAACTTTCAAGTATAAGGTGTGTTTATGACAGAACACATAGGGCCCAATGATCCCTAATCAGTGTAGTTTAGTATAAAGGTAAAGTCATACCAAAACAAAGGTCTTACATTTTAGAGGGGCTGATTTTGATATATGGAAATATAAGTGAGTGATTCTTTGCCAGAGGGCAGATTAATAGGTTATGTTCAGGAACAGTGTGAGAACAATTAAATCACACTTGTTGTTTATCAGGTGCTCTGACTATGTCCCCTCTTCAGTTATTTACTCTGTTGTTTGGGGGTCCAGGGTAAATTATTATTATTATTATTATTAATCTTTATTTATATAGCGCCAACAAATTCCTCAGCGCTTTACAGTAGGGAGTAGACATACAGAGGTATTAAATAGTACAATCAAATGTGGAGAACAGAAGGATCAGAGGACCCTGCTCGTGAAAGCGTACAGTCTAGAGGAAGGTAGGTATGACACAGAAGGAGTAATGTGTACCAGTACACTGTAAATAGGTCTTGAGAGATATTTTCCAACAAAAAAAACATGTAATTTTAGATGCAACAGAACTCTGCATGAAGCATGCTATTAGAAGTAAACGAAAAAGAAAACCACTCTGACTCACTAGGAAGGAAGCAAAGATTATAAAGACACAAAATAGCAATATATTTATGTAAGTGTAAACTTTATTATGCCTAGACAATTGATCTATAAGATGTTACGGTGACCTGAAAATATTTGATATTGTGTTAGGGCTGCTATGAGCAAAAAAATTATTAGAAACTGCTGCTCTAGTGCCATTACAGACCAGAAATTATGTGTATATGTCAGCCTAATCCAAAAGGGCAGTCCAGTACCAAAATGACAGTCACGCCCCCTCTGCACTGGAATACCAACTAACCAAAGAAGTACGTTTCGTTGGGCCTCATGATTGAATTGCTGCTGGTGACCCTGGCCACTGAGCAAAGGATGAATTACACTTCACCCTTAGAGATACACCCTAAGAGTTTTAAAAACAAAATCAAAATAGGTGAAAGGCACAATGAGAATGAACATAAGCAGATATTGTTTGTTCTATGACTAGACACTGCTTAGAAACATCACATTTTAGCTCTAGTGCCATTACAGAGAAGACATTTCCATGTGTATATCAAACTAACACCACCCAAAAGGGAGTAATGGTTTCTCCATTAAACAAATGACAGACAAGGCCCTCCTTGCACAGGCATACCAGCACACCTCAGACATATGTTTTGGCTATTTTAGTCATTGTCAGTGAGGTGCAGATATTTTCCTTAGGCACCGAGCGCAAAAGGTCCATGTCTGGATTTCAAGTTACCCATAGGTAGACAACCTAAGTCTTCACAAAACAAAGCCAAAATATGCAAGACTCACTGAAAACAAATAAAAGCCTGTATTACTTGTTCTAGTAGTAGAAATTTGATGGTGCAAAAAATGGATTCTTGGGTTGACAAATGACACTTTGCCAGGATCACCCATGTGATAAAATCTTCCCAAATTCATGCTTCTTCTCATGGTTCAAAATGGTGTGATAAAGTCACCCCGGTGTTCGTGTCCTAAAAGGCAGACAAGCAGTGCAGTAAAGTTGTAAGGAGGACCAGCAGGATATTAAGTTAAAGGGATAGTAATACCTAAAATGTAAAAAAAAATATGTTGTAGGGTTTATCCCCCTGAGTAAAACAAGAGTACTCCCACTGCTGAAAGATGTTTCATTCAAAAGTTATTAATTTTCAAAGTTGAATTTTTTAGGTGCAATATCACAGTGGCCTGAAATTTTACAGTGGCGCTGTTGCTACACCATCCTATGGAGATTTATGGTCCTGAGACCAGAGCTGTCCATAGGATCGTGTAGCAACAGCGCCACTGTACAATTTCAGGCCACTGTGATATTGCACCTAAAAAATTCAACTTTGAAAATTAATAACTTTTGAATGAAACATCTTTCAGCAGTGGGAGTACTCTTGTTTTACTCAGGGGGATAAACCCTACAACATATTTTTTTTTACATTTTAGGTATTACTATCCCTTTAAGGAGAATTGTAGAACAAGTGCACATAGCCTGAAATTAGAGAGTGTGTTTTAACATTTTGGAAGCCATACAAAGGCCCATGGAATGAACTGCTAACGGCAGTTCATCCAGTATGCCGGCAGCAACACTAACGTGTGTTCTGCCCCCCCCACCCCAAAAAAAGCTCCATTTTGCCATTTAAAGCACTGAGTTAGCTGAAAAAACCCGATAAGGGACTCACTGACCGCACAAAACTTAAGACCCAGTTTTGTTAGCCGTAAAGTCCCTTATCGGATCTTTTGTCAGCTAACGCAGCTGTTAACTGGCCAAAAAACCCAATGTCCTCAGTGGATGTATTGATATGGGGCTCTAAGCCCCACATCAATACATCCAAAGTGCCTAGAACCTGTCCAAAGTTAGTAGGATTAACCCTATGAGTGACGGTGGGGTGTAATTACCCCACCGGCATTCGTAGGGTTAACCTGACTAAGTAAAGCAACATTGCATCAAAGAGATAGTAATACTTCGTTTTATCTTTATTTTATTTTGTAGACATTAAAAAAACATGAAGAACGATATAAGTCTAAACCTTTATGGTTTAAGATATATTCACAAGCAAAGTTTCCCCTCCCGCCCCATTTACCTAGTGTAAGCCATCTCTTCTCAGATGTGGAATGCAGTCCATAGACCAGACAGATAACAGAAGGGGACACTCTTCTTTCTATGAAAACAATGAAAGCCCTTCCCTCCCTTGACAAGTTTTTCAGGTTTTTCCCTTATCTTAATTGAAGATTGTCCCTCTCTGAAATCTACCTGGGCACCTCCCTTCTGCTCTGGCTGAGCAGTGTTACATCAGTAAAAGGGGCGGGAGGGGGACACTTTGTCATTGAATTACTCTAGAACTACAACTCTCACAGAATTGAAATAACACTCTCCAAAGTCCAAATGCTATGATAATTAATTAGAGCTGCTTTTTTTATGAAACATTTCTATCCCTTTAACACATACCATTAATCCTGATGTCCAGCGGAGTCCTCAGCTTGCTGGTCCTTCTGTTCTGTCTTCTTTCTTGTATCTTCCGCCTTCTCCCTGTAAAATAAAATAAATGTATTAAAATCAAGCAAGAACTAATAAATTCCAGAACCCTTTGAGTGGCAGAGGGGTACAAAGCAATGCGTTGCGTACCTCACTGTCACTCAAAGGGTTCAATATTAGTGCTCCATAAATATACCCATATATGCCTCCATGTAATGGCCTGAAGAATAAATGGCAATGAATAAAAAAGCTTCACATATACATAAATCAATGCAATTCATTAATGCCCAAAATTTAACTTAGCTTTTAATTATGTGTCTCCGCGAGGGCGGCGGCGGAGACACAAATGTCCCATGACGCTCCTCTTCAGCTGTGTACAGTCCGGTCCGATGCCCGTAACACACTGAGGGCATCTGAAGTGAGCCTGCTTTTAAATATGAGCAGGCTCACTTCAATTGCCCTCATTGCCATTGGCTGGGATGTTCTTCACATCCAGGCCAATCATTTTCAAGAACAGCTTCTCGAATTTGATTGGCTGGGATGTGAAGAACATCCCAGGCAATGGCAGTAAGGGCGATTGAAGTGAGCCTGCCTATATATAAAGGCAGGCTCACTTCAAATGCCCTCAGTGTGTTAAGGGTATCAGCCCGTACACAGCTGAAGAGGAGCGTAGTGGGACATTTGTGTCTCCGCCACCGCCGCCCTCGCGGCCGCTTCAAGCGGCAGGGACACATAGTTAAAAGCTAAGTTAAATTTTGGGCATTAATGAATCACATTGATTTATGTATATGTGGAGCTTTTTTATTCATTGGCATTTATTCTTCAGGCCATTACATGGAGGCATATATGGGTATATTTATGGAGCACTAATATTGAACCCTTTGAGTGACAGTGAGGTACGCAACGCATTGCTTTGCAATGCATTGCGTACCCCTCTGCCACTAAAAGGGTTCTGGAATGTATTCGTTCATGCTTGATTTTAATACATTTATTTTATTTTACAGTGAGAAGACGACTGAAGAGAAGGCAGAAGTAAGAAGAGAAGACAGAAGGACACTGGGTGACAGGTAAGTGTAACATGGATCAGTTAACATACTGCCAAACACCGATAGTTAATTGTTTTTTACTGTTCAGTTCCCAATATCGCTGCTTTTAGTGGCGTTTTGGGAACTAAACGCACAAAACGGACGTTCGGCCACAAGACTGTTTTTGTGGCTTAATGTCCTTTGGAGTTCTAAGTGGTAAGGCCTTTAAATACCATGTTAACCATGTTAGTTTAACAGCCGGTATTCACTTTGGCCCTACCATCTATGTTAACAGATGGCTTTAAATCTACCCCTAAAACAGTGAAATTAATTTAACATGAACTGTAACTATAGACAAAAGTGTATGTTACAGGGTTTATATCCCTACTTCTATGGGAGGTGGGGCTTAGTAAAAAGTCTGGGTTGCTCTGCGCAGCCCCAAAATATCTTCTCCCAGCCATTCGTCAGAAAACTGACCTCCTCAACTGGGATGCATGGAAGCAAACTTAGTAAAATATGATAATTGCCCTTTAAAGTGACACACCCAAAAATGAACTGGGGTTATACACACTTAAATATACCCTGTACTAGCATCTGTAGAAATTCTATTGTTTTCTGAGGCATAAAAACTACTTATATATGCTTTAAGGGAGCAGCTATTGCTGCCTATTCTAGGCATCCATTGATTGTCCAAGATTGTCTGTTAATGGGCAGAGAAGAGATAACAGCCTTTCAGAATACAAGAGCAATAGACACCAATCACAACCAGTTAACAAACTTTAGCTCTTATCTCCCCAATACAAGCAGCACAAAGTTAAATAAATGATTTCTGAACAGAATATATATATATATATATTTAACTTATTTTATTTTTTAGTGTTAGTGGATCTTTAATTCTGCCCCCTTCCTAGAAGATTACGCATCCTACCTTAGATGTCTAGCTACATTCAACATCTTGGGTTCTTAAACTCAGTCATCAAGCCACATCAACAGTGTGGGTATTCAGGACCTGCTCACATCAGCAGAGGTGCTCAGTGGACAGGAGTTATTTGACAGATTAACTTGTGCTTATTATATTCACCTGTATTTGTCCGAAAAAATTCTAATTTTGGTATGGAAGCAGGGAACAAGAGAGATATGTTCTCTGTATCCACCACTATTTCTGTAGGAAGTACAAGCGAAGGTGGGAGAATTCATGTCAAGAGGAGATCTCTGGAGAATTTAGCAGGAAGACACAGATGAAGGCAATATATCTATCTGCCCCTATATGTTACGTTGAGATGACAGCACGAAAAACCTTTTGCACACCACTGTGTGACACTCCAGCTAGACACTGCACTGAAATAGATGTCAAAGGGACGTTGATAGTAGCAAATGTCTAGGAATCCCTTGTTAGAGAGACTATTAAAAAATAAGAGGCAACGGCCAGGCAAAAGTATAAAGACATAGACACATGACTCAGCATTTTGAAAATTAAATGCATTTTCTTTCAATCTTATAAAACCAAAAGGTTGTATTAACAAAGAACCTTTCTTGAGAATGAACCTAAATGTTAATGGTATGCACAAGATCCTTTCCTGTAACACCCTCTTAAAGTATTATGCCTGCATCTACAGCAGATTAAATGTACAACAGAGCAGAACAGAAAAGCTAAAACTGTTGTGCCAGCATAGGAATGCCTCTGACTGGGAAGTGGTTATTCACTGAAGTAAAAGAGAAAGTCTAAAACAATGTACATTTGTCTTACTGAGAATAGCTAGGATGCTGAGGAGATGTAATGATGTTTACTGGATCAACATATAGTTGCAATAATTAGCATGTAAACTTAGCTAAGTTATACAATCTGTATTATTAATTATTATCATGCTATGTAGTCCCTCTAAATATTTTAATATCACACTAGAGGAAAGGAGCACCATCATGGTTAGACATCCTTCAACCTCCGCTTGGGAAATGGCACACACCAATAAAGGGATCAGGGTTTTTTTTAGCCCTTTATGTGACAGGGTAGATGGGCTCATGTACTTGGTGTGACAATTTCTCACACATGGGATATCACAGGGCTGCGCAAACTATGGAGTAGATCTTCCAAGGTGCCGCAAAGGACTATCGGGGCTGCACACTGTTCCTGCTCTAAAACATTTTAGGGGCACTTCACATGAAACACCTCTCGTGTGGCAGTCTGCAGGATCTAAAACTGACTGCAAGCTCTTTACGATAAGCAGCAGAAAAGAAACCTTTCAATTTCTTTTAGAGAATGAGCTGGGCAAGTAATTGTGCAGATGTGCATACATTGTGCATATAAGTTTTGAAAGTGTGTTTACTGCAGTGACTCTCAACGTTACTCATTGGAACCCATCAACAGGTCCAGCTTTCAGGATATCCCTGCTTGATCACAAGTGGGTAATCAGTGGCTTATTTTGACTGATCTACCTGTGCCTTATTAGGGATGTCCTTAAACCTACTCTGTTGGTTTGTCCTGAGGATTAAACTTGAGAATCACTGGTTTACTGCATATATACATTCATATAAAATGTGAAATCGCATATAGTGGTAGTACATGAGGACCCCTCCTGATGCCCCCAGCTACTGATCACCCAGCCAATTCAGATGGGAGATCAATATTAGCAACTCAGGACCCCTCCTGATGCCCCCAGCTACTGATCTCCCAGCCAATTCAGATGGGAGATCAATATTAGCAACTCAGGGGAGTAAGAGAGCTCCCCTGCCTCCATCCTACCCCAAGTACCAGATAGGTTTGGGTGGGATCAGGAAACGCTTGCACGCCAATGACGTGGGAGGGTTTGCTGATCCCGTCCTGGGTACTCTGGGTAGAATGGAAGCAGAGGAGCTCTCTTGATTCCCTGTGTTGCCACTATTGCTCTCCCAGCCAAATTGGTGGTTGATTGGGCCCCCTGCCTCCTCCTCAACCAGTCAGCATTTTCCAGGCACTCCACCTGACAGCGAACCAGATTCACTTCGATTTGTATAGATATATATATAGATGTATATGGTGTACAAGAATGTTTTTGTGATTATGTGTAGATTATAGACTCTGGTCTAATGCATAATATGAAGTACATCCACTGGTGTTGGAGGCTAACGTGAGAGGTTTCATACATTAACCCCATAGACACATACCTGGGAACACTCAGGGTTTGATATATTACAGATGTGCTGGTTTATGCTACTACAGCTTGTAAGCATTCCTGCAAGAAGGGATTGATACAGTATGTTCCTGTATCTCCACCTCAACATATTTATCTCTATATCTTTCATTGTATCCCGTCTACCCACATTATCCACCTATAGGTTTCATCCTCTGGTGTTTATTATGCTCTCCTTAGTGTTTTACCATTTTTTTCTGTTTTATTCCTTTGTCTTTTTCCTCTCTTTTTTTTTAGAGGTTGTATTGTGAATACTCATTCGCCTGGTGTTCTCTTGAGCTTTTTAGGTTTTTGATGGTACATATCTGAATGACATTTTTATTTATTATCCAATATATATTTTTATATTTTAATTTCTCGTGATTTATATTTAACAATCAACAGATAATGTTTTCAGGATATCTCTGCTTGATCACAAGTGGATAAACAGTGTCTTACTTTGATCTACCTGTACCCAATTAGGGGTATCCTTAAACCTGATCTGTTGGTTTGACCTGAGGACTAGAACCGAGAATCACTGGTTTACTGCATTTGTGTATACATTCATTGCCCTCTGGCCCCATAGAGGGGTACAAGGAGATTCCAACATCACCACCCTCAGGTTGGAGATGTTAGGACTGTGAACTCAGACAGCAAATTCTGCTATTAGAGCTTAATGCATGTGGCGAAGTGCCACATTAATATATAAACACACCCACAAGAATACAACAATGGCTCATTAAATTGTATCTCAATCTGCAAATGAGCTATTGTTGAACTAGTACAAAATCATAAACCTGTTGATGGCATGGTGGATTCATGACGATGTTGGGGGATTGTGGTGAATTTGTTGCAGATTCATAGGGATATCAGGCCGAACCAGAGCCGGATCATCCATTAGGGTAACCTAGGCTACTGCCTAGGGCCCAGGGCAAAATGAGGGGCCCTGGTTGCAAGAGACGGGTCACAGACATAGGCCCTGCTGTTGCAGCCACAAACATCTTGTGTCAGATGCCCTTTTAGTTGGAAGAGACCAGCAACATCCAGTTGCCCACACTTCTGTTAGAGCCATAAAAACAATACCTGCCAACAGCAATCTGTGTCAGAAGCACCAGATCAAGAGATGTGGGGCCCCAAAATTATACCTTGCCTAGGGCCCTAGGGAGCCTTAATGCATCTCTGGGCCGAAGACATCTCAGTGCATACTGTTTCTGTGCCATCAAAACAAATGCATTCAAATGTATCCATCCTGGCCCCATATCACCCCTTAGTGCATCTTTCCCCTAGTGAGTTACAAACTATGAGAACTATTTTCCCATAACTCTGAGGGCACCGGCAGTGGGTTAAAATAAGTCTTCTATTGACCCTATGTTGCCCCTTTCATTTAACAGGATGACTTTCTGAAGTAGGTATCCTACAACAGTCAGCTATACCTATTTATATATTTTTTTCATAGTGTCTACTGTTGCCCGTATGTGCTGAGCACCATTTCAGTCTACTTTTAATTCATAGCTTCTCAGGAAAAACAATAGGCTTCAACCGACTGAATGAAAAAGCCCTGCCCATGATGCTACAGAGCTGTTGTTTTTATCAGAAAGTCAAATGCTACTCTCCAGCTACAGAATGTGTGTATATTCGTATACACACACATTCACTCGCTCACACACTCACTGGTATCCACAGAACCACCCATACGCTGTCTGCTCCCTTTGTCTTACTGGGGCATGCAGATGGATCAATTAACTTTTTGAATGTCAGTGAACTGTCCAACACATTGCAAAGCAATGCAATGGACACATCTCTTGGATTTAGAAGGTTAAAAATACTGAGAATAATTCCAGTTGATCTAAGGGAGGCTTTTAACCCCTTGATTTCACTCTATGGAGGGCCTCACTGCCAGCCAACAGGCCACATGTTTGACGAGAATGACCTAGAGATCTATGGAGGTTGTGAGCTCAACCTGTAGTGTTTGTGGCTGAGAGCCACATACTTCAGGGTTGTGTTCAGGTGAGTAGGCCAGTTTTCTCACCTTGAATGGCTGATAGGAGCCATTTTGGAACTGCACAGTATAGCCCCAGTCATTTTACTAAGTCTGCTCCAATAGAGATAGAGACTCTGCTTAACTGATATTTCCACAATTAAACAACGTCTTTTTTACATAATCTTTATCTGTCTCCTACCAGGGGTCAGGGTGAACTAAAGGTTAGTAAACACTTCTCTAAACAATACAAACCCAAATCAGAGACCCACCAATGAAAAGTAATGAATTGTTCCTTTCAAACCAAACTGAAACAGATTGTTATAATCATGATTAGATTTGCCTAAGCAAGTAATTTACATTGTCTTCAAAAAGTTTCTTTATTTGCAAAGGAAAAATATTGCTTAGTTTTGAGTGCCAGACTGAAGTACTGTATTGCATACCCCTCTGACACTTTGAGGGATAAGCCAATAAGTGCTGGAGGGGCCACACAGTTCCAGATTGCCAATGACTCTCTGTCACAGGGATAGCAAACCCTTTTTTTTCAAGAGCTACCAACAGTGTATATTTTCATGATCTGTGTACATGAATACAGGCTTGACATTAAGTTTACTGTGTTTAGTTATATAGTTATTTCCACTACTTTTTAGATCATTTGTCAGTAGAATCCTTACTTAGCCCATATGTATTGATATAAAGTAAGATGTGTTTATTTATGCAGATAGTGACCTCTGAGTCTTCTTTCCAAGAGCTTGGCTTGGTAGCTAGGCCAAAAAAATCAACATATGAGTCATTACTGTATATTCATGTATGTGTATGAATATATCTTTTAAAATTATTATGCATCTAAAATAGAAACTTGATGCAAGAGGTATTTTAAAGTCAACAAGAAGCCGTATAGCGATTCTGTTTGGTAACTTTCTGTGCTGGAGAGAGGAATGGAACAGATGTGTCTGACTGTAATATGGTCCTTGTATTACCTCTCAATTTTAGTAATTTCTTCACTGAGCACATATAGTTCTTTTTTAAACAGAGTTTGACATTAACCTTTTGAGTGCAAATACAGGAACATGTTTATGAATTTCTTCACTGAGCACGTGGCTCTATTTTTAAATAGAAATGGATCTGACAAATTTGTATGTTTCAGGTCAACTTCTTTTTAAAATAAAACCACGTTAGTAAAGAGACTCCTAAAAATTACTCTTGTAATTGCAATCAAAAGATTAATCTAGGAAATATGCTATTTTTGCCTGCGCTGTCAGTCCTAGCCTGCTCTAGGAGGCGTTCGGCACTAAAAGGGACTGACAGCTCAGACGAGCAGCCGTCACTACAGAAAAGATGTCTGCGCTGTTTCTTGGCTGTCAGTCCCAGGGGCAAGATGAATTCTCGATAACACGGTAATCATTCTGGCGACTAGTGCTATTGAGCAGCTAGTCGCCAGATGAGTAATTATTTGGGGCCGTGTTTAAAAGGGGTGGTAGATCCGCTTTAAGGTTGGTCCAAAAAAGCATGACATGTCCAGTACAATCTAAGGACTCTAGTAAAGGCATAGTAAAATGCTAAGAGCCTAGGAGCCCGTCCTCCTAATTTTTTTTCTTCTGGCTATTAAATTTGGGGCATTTTGAATGTATCTGTGTTACATACATCTCTTCCCTGTCTTCTAGAACTCCTACCTGGCCCCTAAGAATGTTGTTCATCTACAAAGTTTATTATATATTTGTCCTGTCCTGCCCTATTATGGCAGCATTGTTGCCACACAGGCTGCCTCATTGTAGGGTTTAACCCCTAGGTTGCCATATCATTAAACATATGGGCTTGGATAGCTGTTCTCGCTGTGCCAAACCCGTACTTTGTATCGCTGAATTGAGGTCACTCCATAAGACTTTACTACAAGATAGAATCAAGTGACAAGTAATAAAAAAAAAAAAATGTCAGCCCTTGTTGGCGGGCATCAGAACCATTCCTGATGCTGTCTCAGCTATTGATCTCCCAGCCAATTTGGTTCAATAACTTTGATACATTTGAAGGGGTGGAAAATGTAAAAGCGTATTTTTTCCTGTAGCTACACCTTCTGGAAACTTTTGTGCACACCAGGTTAGGGGTAGAAAGGGAGCAGACCCCTCATTTTATGTGGTGGGTTGTCTTCTTTCTAAAATGTTATGGTTTCCCTACCTCAGCAGTTCTCAACCTGTGGGTTGCGACCCCGTCAGGGGTTGAATGACGATTTGCCAGGGGTCGCCTAAAACCAGGGCTCCACTAGCAGGGGTTTAATTTAGACACCCCCAGCCGCTTGGGTAGCTTGCCCTTATACTTTTAATTGAGCGGATAATCGGAGTCCTGGACCGAGTGCACCAGAGTAGCGATGTGATGCCTCCAATTCACATTTATAATACAGTGGAGCAGTTCCATTGGCTCCCTAGATATGTCAAACTGGAAGTATGTTTGTTACTGAAGGACTGGGGCCCGCGGAACTACCGCATTAAATGAGCTGAACAGCTCCAACACACAGCATTCCAGTGGTCCCAGAATGCAACACAATGCATCGTCACGCCGCGCGTCACGTCAATCATCCCAAGGACGAGCGACAGCGACAGGTAATGTTTTTTTCTGCCACTCAAAAACCGATAGGGGCAATATGGAGATGATGGGGGGGGGGCAATGTGAGGGCAATATGAGATGATAGGGGCAATGTGGAGCTGATGGGGGGCAAGTTGGAGCTGATGTTGGCAAGTTGGAGCTGATGGGGGCAATATGGAGATGATAGGGGCAATGTGGACCTGATGGGGGGCAATGTGGAGATGATGGGGCAAGTTGGACCTGATGGGGGTAATATGGAGATGATGGGGGCAAGTTGGAGCTGATGGGGGGCAATGTGAGGGCAGTATGGAGATGGTGGGGGCAATGTGGAGCTGATGGGAGGCAAGTTGGAGCTGATAGGGGCAATATGGAGATGATGGGGCAATGTGGAGATGATGGGGCAAGTTGGACCTGATGGGGGCAATGTGGAGTTGATGGGGGCAATATGGAGATGATGGGGGCAAGTTGGAGCTGATAAGGGTAATATGGAGATGATGGGGCAAGTTGGAGCTGATCAGGGCAAGTTGGAGCTGATAGGGGGCACTGTGAGGGCAATGTGGAGCTGATGGGGCAATATGGAGCTGATAGGGGGCAAGCTGGAGCTGATGGGGGCAATATAGAGATGATGGGGCAATGTGAGGGCAATATGGAGATGAGGGGGCAAGTTGGAGCTGATGGACAATATGGAGCTGATGGGGGAAATGTGAGGGAAATGTGGAGATGATGGGGGGCAATGTGTGCGCATACATGCAACAGTAATAGAGACAAAGACACATGCAACAGACATACACACACATATAGACACAGAAACTCCCACACACAAGCACTGACATACATAGAGTGAGATAGACACACACACTCATACATGCAATGATACACACACATGTAAGAGAGAGACAATCTTGACGTGAGCCATACATATTTATTTTGGGCGGGGCGAAATCTTGGGTGAGTTCCCACACTTCTTTTCCTAGGACTTGAACCCTGCCTAAAACCATCAGAAAAGTGTTTTTTTGTAACATAACAGTTGCAAAATTACAGCGATGAAGGTGCAACGAAAATAATTTTACTGTTAGGGATCCCCACAACTTGGGAAATTTTATCAAAGGGTTGCAGCACTAGAAAGGTTGAAAACCACTGGCCTACCCTTTCTTCATTTCTATAGTTGGGATAACATTGTAGTACAGGCAAGTTATGTTTGAAAATTTTTTTTTAGAAAAATGAGAGCTTTCAGTTGGTATAGTTTTTTTTTGCTTCTGGTACCTCCTAGAGTAAGTCAATTCATACCAACGTGTTGCCATATTTCTTGAAAGAAATAGCTAATTGTTACAGTAGAAAATGTCATAGTTTTCCAAGATTCCGATACATTTAAAGTGGTGGAAATGCAAAACAAATGTCTATTTTTCTTTATCTCTGCTTTCTGGAAAAATTTGACCACAACAGGCTAAAGGTAGAAAGGCAAGTAACCCTTTATTTTATTATTTATTTTATTTTATTTTATCTACTTTCAGGAAATATATAGTTGTATCAATGGAATGCACATTTCAGTTCATAAAGTTGATAATACCACTTTACTCTCCTGTTAAGTAGGAATCTATGCAGGCCGTGCTTGTGGGTAAAATTATACAAATTTGGCATTTTTGTACTCGTGGGGGGGTCAAGGTTTTTAAAAATATTTGAAAGTTTTACAACTGACAAATGTTTTTGATTTATAGTTTATGACAGAGACAAAATAAGTAATGGTTTATATTTTTGTATTTATGACATCATAGCTTGCAAAATGTAGTTTTTGTGAGATGCAATGAATTAATTCTGAAAAAAAAAGAAAGATATATACTGTAGTTTTCCTTATTTTACTAGAAAGCTAACAACGGGAATCATACCTAAACAGATGCCAGGTAGGGTACAGAAAATTCCCCAAGCCCCTGGCACTGAAAGGATTAAAGGGTTAAAAACATATTAAATGCATCAAATGAGTTTTAGCTGATATGTTATTTTTACTGATTAATCCAGCCTAGAAGTGAGCAGAATTGCAAGCTGTGTCCTCAGACCAGTCATTTTCAGGCATTAGTTTCTCAAGGCACCAGTAACGCTCAGTGTGGAATTATTAGGGCACCATTAACATTGTACATGTCATTTTTCAAGGACTTAATGAAGGAGGGAAATACATAAATATATATGTTGTTATTATTAGATTTCATCTAGATCTAATAAAACATGGACAAACAGGAGTATATTGTGCAAAACAATTTCTATAAAAATCCATATGAAACGCAACATTCACATGTTTGTCAGCTGTCGTAGAAAAAAAAGTGGCAGCCTAAGCTGGTGCCCCTGACTTACCAAAGTGCCAGGGCATCCCGGCTGAGAATCATTGCCTTAGGCTTTGTATTCACTGTGCTTAGTACATTCGCCTATCCATGCCCCAATCTCTGTTGTCTTGAACAACAGCTATTTGGTGAGTTGGCTTTGATATCTCTACCCTCCTGATATAGGACAGGATCCTCTGATCTGATTCCTTCTGAATATGGATTAAGGTGTAGGATGCTCTGAGAAAGTTGCCGGGAAAAATGACATTGAAAGAAACTCTCCCACTGACTTGTTTTGGACTAGATACCAACTGTTGTCCCTGAGAGCAAGACCTTTATAATCGCTCATCCTTGGCTGGGATACTCCGAGGAGGGGAAAGGTGCATGAGAATAGAAATGCAGCCTGTGCATGACTCATGTGGCTCCAGAAAGAATGTAATATTTAACCAGACAGACATAAAAATACAGAGGGCCTATGTATAAAGACAGAAGTAGAGCAATTCTGTTGGAAAATAAATGCACAAATAAAAATATCCAATTAATTTCAATGATACTCTTAAGCCCTTGGTTGCTAGTGAAGTCTTCAACACATTCTGAAGCAATGCAGTGGAGACATGTAAATATCTAAAGAGTTAATTATATAAATATTGTGCTGTTGTGTTGCCACATGACTGCTTAAAGGGGAACATTCACCTCTTAAAACTTTTTACCATATGTTTAGTTATAAAGTAGTAATACTTTAATAACTAAACATACAGTAAAAAGTTTTTAAGAGGTGAATGTTCCCTTTAATGTTTGCATTTAGATGTATGCCCTAAATTCTTTGTGGGTAGTTATACTGGGGAGATTCACACAGGGTTATATTGGGAGGAGATATAAAGCCCAACTGAAAAGACTGCAGTGAGACATGTAGAGGTGCAGATTTAAAGGGATACTAATGTTTCACAATAAAAGCAACTCCAATTAATCTTCATAGTATTTCGGCCTTGGAGAGTGTTAATTAAATACTGCCAGAGTTGTAGTTCAAGAGTAATTGAATGAAAAAGTATCCCGCTCCTGACCCTTTTACTGATGTAACACTGCTCATCTCAGAGCAGCAAGACTGACTGGATGGATCGCAGCGAGGGACAGTCTTCAGTGAGCATAAGGAAAATCCTGTCAAGGGGGCAGGGTTTTCCTTATGCATACAGTAAGAAGATTGTCCCTTGTTGTGAGCTGTCTGATCCCAGGTCCAGATTCCATATCTGAGGGGAGGTGGCATACGCTAGGTAAAAGGGGAGGGAGGGGGATACTTTATCATTCAATTACTCTTGATCTACAACTATGACAGTAGTGAAATAACACTATCCATGGCCCAAATATTATGAAGATTAATTGGAGCTGCTGTTTTTGTGAAACATTACTATCCTTTTAAGGATTTCCTGGAGGACATGGGTGTGAATCATATTATTTCACTTGTTCACTCAAACACAGACATGGAGGTCCAAGAGCAGGAACCATTTTTTTAATAATAAAAAAAATAGTAGGGATTTTCCTGCTGAGTAAAACAAGGGTATTCCACTGAGAGATTTTTAATTCAAAAGTTGCTACAGCTCAAATTTTTTTTTTTTAATTTACAATAACGTGCAATTTTCTATAATGTTCACAGGTGGTGCTGTTACTTTCAGTTACTCTATAAGCCAAAGTCGTTGACACAAGCATATATTCAGTGCTTTATAAAAAAAATTGCCTTTTGGACACCAAGGGGAAATGCACTTAAAGGGATAGTAATACTTCATTTTAACTTTATTTTATTTTGTAGGCATTAAAAAAACATGAAGAATGATATAAGTCTTATCTCTGAAACCTTTATGGTTTAAGAGATATTCACAAACAAAGTATCCCCCCCCTGTTCAACCAAATTAGAAGGGAGATGCCCAGGTAGACTGCAGAGAGGGACAATCTTCAATTAAGATAATGGAAAAAGCTGAAAAACTTATCAAGGGGGGAAGGGCTTTCATTGTTTTCATACAAAGAAAATTGTCCCCTTCTGTTATCTGTACTGTCATACAACCAGACTCACATCTGAGAAGAGATTGTTTACACTAGGTAAAAGGGGCGGGGAGGGGAACTTTGCTTGTGAATATCTCATAAACCATAAAGGTTTGAGCGATAAGACTTATATCATTCTTCATGTTTTTTTAATGCCTACAAAATAAAATAAAGTTAAAACGAAGTAATACTATCCCTTTAAGTGTGATAAAGTGGAGATGTCTTCTCCAGCACTATTAATATATGGAGCCAATGCACTAAGATTTATCCAACTTTAGAGATCTTGGTGCATTGGCTCCACAGAATAAAATAGGACTTGAAGAATTTATAACACAGGAGAGGTCATCTCCACTTCATCACTTCTTTATACACTTTAGTGCAACTCTCCCCGATGGCACTACTAGTTGCAATTTGAGAGCAGCCTTGTTTTTACTTAACAGGAAAAAACCCTGTAACATGTATTTTGTCATATAAAATTGTATATTTTGCCTTCAAACCTTGCAGTGTTGGTACTTGAGAACCAGTTTTGAGAAACTAGCATAAGAAGCACAGTTTTGCCTGTACGAGACTTGTTTGACTTTATGTTGTAGTGCTTTTATTGTGCAGTAATGAAAGTGCTTTGAGGTGGCTGATTCCAAAGTATAACAACTTACAGTTTTACGTGTGTTAAAGTAACAGAAATAGTGTGGTGTGTGTGTAAAATACAGAGTAGAGATGGGGTAAGGGAGGATGAGGGGGTGAGAGAAGGTAAAAGAGAGCAGGGAATGGGGGAGGTGGGGGGAGAGAGGAGAGTAGAAAAGAAGGGAGAAAAAGGGAAGGGAGGGGATGTTACACTGTGGATGTAAATGATACGGTCCTGTAGCTGATATTGCCCTACAACTCCTATTATCCCCAGGTCACCAACATTTGGCTGAGGATGATGGGAGCTGTAGGACAAGAATTGAAGGTAAATTGGGTGTGTATTACTGCTGTATTCAATGTTGCCATTGAAAGTAGGAGTAGATGGATGAATCCAAAAATATACTATTAACCATTTGAGTGCCAGAGGGAGTGTGTAAAACATTTGTTTGCAAAGCATTGCACTGTGGCTAGTCAACTATATGGTTAAACAGAAGTCTTGGAGATTTACTTATTATTGTGCCATTGCGATGTTTGTCCCTAATGATTTACATACCATACTCATGATAATATCCACTTACTTATTAAAATGAGTCGGTTCAATGTAGTAGTATCTCTTTCTCCCTTTATGGTCAGGCCTCTGTGGTAATTCACATCAGAGAGAATCCTGATCCCAGGTATACATATATGTTGGGGTAGGAAATATGTAGTTACAATACTATCCCCAAACAAAGTAATGATGATAAATATCTACTCACTTAGGCAGATGTCGGAATCCAACCTAGTCCTCCTCAGAAGCAGACCTATCCTCCAAAAGGTGCAGATGTAGTGATAGCTCCGTTCACCATTCAAATATATGTGAGGAAACAATCAATCAATCCTCTTTTCATAAACACAATAGAGTCAATAAGTATCTACTCACTTCATAAAATAAGATGTTCCAGTATAAGGTAATTATCTCCTATTGTATGAGAAGGGTTATTCTGGATCTCACTTCTTTCTCAGTAGATTGTTTAGAATGATGAAGTGTTGTTACATTACAATAGTATGGGAATCTCCTGAGGTTTTGGGTATATACAAAATGTGAGGGTGCTCTATAATTGGTCATGATAGGCGCTGCTGGGTAAATATGCACAAAACAGAAGTGGAGCAATCAGGAGGTTGAAAAACCTCAGTTGAAATAAATGTTATTGGCCCTTATTGGATATCTGGCATGTTACTGTATGTGATAATGCAGCTTAGAATGACGCTTGCAATATACCATAGTGTGTTAACACAGTTCAGGCACTTTGAACTACAAAGCCTGGCATGCTAACATTGAATGATGGTTTTGGTTTACCGAAAATAGTAATGAACACCTAATTTCCTCAGAGATTCTCCTATGTTTAGCAGTTATTTGAATAGGTGTGTAGTCGGCCATGTTTTGATTTGTTTTGTTTTGTCTTTTTGAATAGGAGAAGGTGAGGACAGGACAACTCCTTGCAGAGGTTTTGACAGGAGTGGCCAGGAGGTCTTAGCCCCTGGCCACTCCTGTTAAAATCATAAGCTCCCCCCCCCCCCCCGCTTATGTCCTGGATTGGCATATCTCTGCTGCTGCCCTGGGGTATGGCTGACATGGGCAGAGAATTCTCCTTCACATGGCAGCTTCTTCTTTCATTAATATAGACAGAGGAAATGGCTGTATGTAGATGGTTTAAGATGGTCAGTATAAATCAAAGAGTCACTTTGTAACAAATATGTGATTTTGAAAGAGTTTCAAAAGCATTTTATATTTTCGCGAACTATTTTTTTCTATTTCAAACAGTAGTTTGAGATATTATGCTTAATTTATTTGTTAGTTTATCCAGATGAGCTAGGATATCATGGTAGAAAGTGGCAATATTGAAGGGAGCAGAGTGGCAGTGACTGTGAGAGAAAGTACCTATGGAGAAAGCTGCACCTTGCTGTGTATGTCCTGTCTGGAGCTTGTTGTGCAGACACCTGGGGGACATGCATTAAGGGTCGATGCTATGCATTAAGAATTAAATATGCAATGGGCGAATGTAATCCTTAGCAATAGAATAGGCAGTCAATGCCTTCAAGATTCACATTATGCTAGTGGGTCTGAAAAATCCTCCTACTCAACCCGAGCATTCATAGAACACTGGGTTGAGGAGGAGAAAGTAAAAGGAATGCAGTGATCACCTTCCTGGTCGAAGCATTGATCACCAGTCCTAATAGATAGGTGATCAATGCGGGTGGGCATCAGGAGGGGTCCTGATGCCCTCCACGATGTCTGATTTGGAGGAAAAAACAAAACAAAACAAAAAAAAAACACATAAATAATACAACCCCCCCACACACATAAATTGTCTTATTACAATTACAAAAACATAATAAATAAAATAACACTACCTCAGCCTGGTAGCCATACACTGTCTTCCCCCACCTTCCCCCCATCCTGGTTCTACTCGTAGTCACAAACACATACACTGTGGTTCCCCACCCCAGGCTGGTTCCACTGGTAGTCCCACAGCCCCCACATAAACTGAGTGAGCCCACCAGCCTTGTTCCGCTGTCCAGTGGGTAGCCACAGATCTCCATGTACACTGTCTGACCCCCCACCCCTAGCCTTGTTCCCTTGCCCACTGTAGCCACAGATCTCCACGTACATTGTCAGACCACCGACACACACCTACCTTGTTCCCTTTCTCACTGGTAGCCACAGATCCCCATATACACTCTATCCCCACCCATCCTTCTTCTCTTGCCCACTGGTAGCCACACATCCCCATGTACACTGTCTGACCCCCCCAGCCTTGTTCCCTTGTGCATTGGCCGCCACAGATTCCCACATACACTGTGTGACTTCCGAGTCTGGTTCCATTGCCCAGGTAGCCACAGATCCCCCCATTTATAATGTCTTCCCTCAGCCTTGTTCCACTAGTAGCCAAAGATCCACACTTTAATCTTATAGTAACGCCTTGTTCCAATGGTAGGCCAAAGAATCACACATACACTGACTACTTCCCTAGCCTTGTTCCACTAGACACCTAGGGAAGGTTCTTATCTGATTCAGAGTCTGGCTCCTAAACTTTTGGTCTGGCTTCTAGAATCAAACCAGATTTGTCAAGCCCTGCCCTATGGTTCCTTCGGTTTGCTCACTGTTCCAGTTCTTCTTTGTACATCAGCCTCTCTCTAGCCTGTAGCATGATCAGAGGATAACTGTAGAAACATACAGTAAATCTGTACTGTGTGGGGTGTCCCAGGAAGAAAGCCAGCAGTGGGGGAACTGCAGGAAGCAGAATTCAAAAGTTTTTACATTTTCTGCATTCCATAACATGAATTTGCATGGAAATCTGGTTAATTAATTACTAGCTATTAAAATGAAATCATTGAGCCGTAAGCTCCATGCTCTTGAGAATGCCAGCACTGGGTGCATGGATTATCTTCTTGGCCTTCACAATTACATATTTCTGGTCATCTCTGTGGCTCACAGGGGACAAGCAAATGAATACTAGCACATTAAAATAAGGATGAATCAGTGAAGGGCATCCATGGATACTATTAATATGAAACTGTCACTTATATACACAATGAAAAAAATAAATAACGGGATTCCTGTTTTTACAGTATTATTAGCTAATGATTATTTTTACTTCCCAGACCTTGTTTCATTTGTAGGCATGCTGCTGAGTAACTCCACATAACAATCTCAGTAAATAAATTGTGCCATGTCTTGTGTCTGCAGGCAGGGAAGTTTTGCAATAACATAGTTTTTCAGTGTCCAGGCTATATTATCTATATTAATAAAAAAGGGAAGATTGGCACATAACCAATGCATTGCATTCCCGATCGCCATTCAAAGGGTTTAATACGTAAATTCTATAAATGTCACACCTTTTTGTGCAGTAGGATGACTTCTGCATTTTTCATGTTACTGGCAATTTACCGAGTTGTAGATATTTTGAAAATAATTTAGCTTCGGCTTTGAATAAGGACCTCCAGCTTTCAACATTTCAATAGTGCCTTTATCTGGTCCAACTTCTTTGCCATTTTTTTCAACAATTTTATTGCAGCTTCTACATCTACCAAAACTTCTGGCATTCAGTTGTTATCCGTCATCCTTATAAAGATTTGAATACAATTCTTCCAATTATTTTAGTGTTTGTTGTTGAGTTTTTGCTGTTGTAACATATTGAAGCTTTAAAGAGATAGTTATACTTAAAATGTAAAAACAAATATGTCGTAGGGTTTATCCCCCTGAGTAAAAAAGGGTACTCTCACTGCTGAAAGGTGTTTTATTCAAAAGTTATTACAGCTCAAAGTTGAATTTTGTAGGTGCAATATCACAGTGGCCTGAAATTGTACAGTGGCGCTGTTGCTACACCATCCTATGGACAGCTCTGGTCCCGGGACCATAAATCTCCATAGGATCGTGTAGCAACAGCACCACCGTACAATTTCACGCCACTGTGATGTTGCACCTACAAAATTCAACTTTGAGCTGTAATAACTTTTCAATAAAACACCTTTCAGCAGTGAGAGTACCCTTGTTTTACTAGGGGATAAACCCTACAACATATTTGTTTTTACATTTTACGTATTACTATCCCTTTAATGCAAATATGTCTCCTATGTGTGGCCATCGTTCATCTTGCTTTCTGTAGCCCTTGATTTTCTTCTAGTATACTTTTGATGAGCTCAACATTGAACTTGCACACTTCTTCTTTTATGCACTTCCTTACGTCTTGCTCATTTATACAGATTCTACTCTGTTTCTAATTTTACCATTTTGCTTAATTTCTCGTCACTTTTTCATCATAGAAACGGTTTCTTTTGATATTCGGGTTGGTTGGCTGGTAGGTGCAAGGGAGTGGGCAGTGTCTATGATAGTCTCAATAACTTTCATTGTGGGTCGAAATGTCTGCTTCTGGAAGTTCTTGCAGCACACTGAAGTGATTAGACAGTGCATGTTTTTCAATACTAGTTAATGTCAGTCTCCACATTTGTTGACTTATTTTCTTTCTTTCTTTCTTTCTTGCAGTCAGTTTTGATTTTTGCTCTCAGTAGAATTTACTTTCAACATTTTCCAATTGTACAGTGCTGCAGAATTTGTTGGCGCTATATAGATAAAGAATAATAATAATAATAATAATAATAATAATAATAAACAGATAGTAATGTTTCACAATAAAAGCAACTTCAATTGCTCTTCATAGTATTTGGGCCATGGAGAGCATTATTTCAGTACTGTCAGAGTTGTAGTTCAAGAGTAATTGAATGATAAAGTATCCCCCTCCCGTCCCTTTTACTGATGCAACACTGCTCACCTCAGAGCAGCAAGGTGGTGTCCAGGTGGATCGCAAAGAAGGACAATCTTCAATTAGCATAAGGGAAAAACCTGAAAAATCCAGCAGATTTACTGAAACCACAGTCCCTTTTCCATACCTGGGAACTCTCTGGTTTTGCCCCGGAGACTCCGGATTTCAAACTGAATTACCGGGTCTCTGGGGTAATGTGTGAATCACCGGGTGGGCAGAGTTTAAGTAGAAACTCTGCCCACTTGTGCTCCATCCCGCCTGGTTCCTCCCACTCCCCGCCCTCTTACCTCCATTTTGCAGGTTTTTTTGTTTTTTTTTCCTTCCCCCCCGTGACTAAGCCCCACCCCTTGTATGACGCAAATCGCGTCATTTTCCTCCCCGGTTGGCACTGACAGGGTTACCCTCCGGGTAGCCCTGCTTCAAAAGTTCCTAGGTATGCCCATTTCTACTTTAGCATGTCCTTAAAGGGGATCTCTCACCCCTTTACAAGTTATGCTCATTCGTTAGAACATTTAGCGAATTATGTTAAAACTTTATTATTTTTTTTAAAAAAAGAAAAACTTTATTTGTGCAAAATTTAAGGTTTAAAGGGTGCCCTGCACCCTAATTCTTGGCAGACTGCTCTTGCCGAAGTTTGCCGCTCTTCCTCTGCTCCCCTCCCTCTGCCCAGCATCCTCAGATGACTTAGGCTCTCTCTCTCTAAGCTGGAGTGGTCTAGATATCGATCTCTGCCAATGAGATCACTCCATCTTAGAGACAGAAAGCCTCCATCATCAGAGAATGTTGGGTATAGGGAGGGGAGAGGAGGCAGAGTGACGGACTGCGGCAATAGCAGTCTGCCCGGAAGTAGGGTGCAGGGCACCCTTTAAACCTTAAATTTTGAGCAAATAGCATGCTTTTTTTTTTTAAATAATAAAGTTTTAACATAATTCACTAAATGCTCTAACTAATGAGCATAACTTGTAAAGAGGTGAGAGATCCCCTTTAAATGCAGTAGCCTGAAACCACAGTCTCTCTTATTTGATTGTAAGTTAATGCCTTGAGATGTTTCCTTTGCATTGTCATCCATCCCTCCCACCCCTGGGCTTCTTCTCCGCAGAGCTGGTGCTGTGAGCCGTGGAGTGGAGCATCTACCTGTACAGCCTTATGACTGAGGTTAATACTGGCTACCTTTGGCTTCTGTATGCAAATGCCTAGAGCTCCAAATCTTGAGGGGCTCCTCATCTACTATGTGGAGGTGACCAGGGCAATCCCAATACGCCTGCTGTTTAACACCAACTTCTGGTTTATTGCTCTAATAGCCAGTCTATTAAAAATGTGTCCATTTTGTTTACCATTTTATTTTCCCCTTTATTAACCATTGTGCTTGTAGACCATGGGTATTTGTGTGCCAGGAAACCATGAAGGGACTGTTGATGGTGCAGTCCACAAAAAAGTGTGGCTACAGATGGGTCTAAGGGACCTAGTGAGGCTGATGTACTAACAGATGCTTGTTACCAGCTTGAGGCATGTAATGGTGCTAAACTTCCTACTAGTAATGGTGGAATTGGCACATACAGTTCACTATAAGTGCATTAGGCTGGTTCAAGCCCTGGATCTCTTGCATGCCTAGCAACTCCCTTGATCTTTAATAAGTAATCCCTTGTATATAGCCCTAGTATAATGATCTTCCTAATAATTATTTATACACACTCCAGGGCACTTGTGAATGTACAGCTCTAGTGCTTTTAACTTAACCCTTTGCTTTTCGCACTCCTCTGTTGCACAAAGTGTTTATACAGGATGGTAATAAACTTCATTTGAAGCCACACAGGCATGGAACGTGACATTTGTAACAAAATGCATTTCCAGGTGGTGTAAGGACACATGGAGGGCAGGGGGAGACAAACATGGGGGAGGGGAGGGCACAGATCACTACTCTCATTGCCAACGGTCATATTCAGAGAAATACAAGAATGTCCCAGGGCACTGAGTGCCTAGCTGGCATACCAGAGATGACTGGCTGTGCCCGTGGGTGCTGTGTGGAGGAGGGGCACAAGCTAAGAAACTTGGGTTATCTAAAGCTAGATACAGTTATAAAATGTAACCACCTATCAGTGTGTGAGAGAAAACATGCATTGTTATAATGCCAGGGGGATGGAGAGAGAGGAGGGACAGAGAGCGAGAGGAAGACACAAAACAACAATGGGAGAAAGGGAATGCAACTGTGTCCAATAAGATAAAAAGAAGCAATTCTGGAGAAAATAAGTTCACCACAAGGGACAAATAAAGCGTAAAAAATTCCCACTGACTTAAAAGGTTTGTTTAACCCTTTGAATGCTAGAGAACTGTCCAATGCACTCTGATTAAAATGCTCATTCAAATATATGGGGATTTCATTCCTCACTTATGGTGCAGTTGGTTTGCTCCTGAATTGCCCCTCTTTAACTTACTGAAAATTGCATACAAGGAGGAAAGAAACCGTGTTTTTTTTTTTTTTGTGAATTTTCTGCATACATTCAGAGCTATCCAAGACAGGAGCCAATGAAATTGGTTTAACATTATTTATGTTAATTAGACTACCCCCTCCACACTGTGAGACACTACGATATAACAGCTTCAACAAGGTCCCCCATGTTATTTTAAATGTGTTTGCTGCTTTTGAAGAATATCAAGAAACACAGACATTAAATAAGTCCATTATGTTAAGCAGGGGAGAAGAACTGTGTTAGTATACTGATACTGCTGTTGTAAATGTAGGGCTGGTTTAACTACTTGAGGGACAGAGGAGTGTGCACACCCCCTCTGGGCATGAAAGGGTTAAAGTGGATCCATATCCTCTACAAAAGTTATGCTTATTAGGTAGAGAATATATACATAAGGGTGAAAACGTTACTGATTTGAAAAAAAAACAAACCAAAAAAACGTTAGTTTATAGAGTGCCCTGCACCCCACTTCCTCATAAATTTCCGTTGCTGCACTGCCCCTTCTCCCTTCCCATTACCCAGTCTCCTCCGATGACAGAGGCTGTCTGTCTGTAAGCTGGAGCAATCTCATTGGCTAGATATCGATCTCTGCCAATGAGATCGCTCCAGCTTACAGACAGAAGCCTCTGTCATTGGAGGAGGCTGGGTAGTGAGAAGGGGCAATGCGGCAATGTAAGTTTATGAGGAAGTAGGGTGCAGGGCACTCTATAAACTAGCGTTTTAACACAAATAGCATTTTTTTTTTTTTTTTTAAATCAACGTTTTCACCCTTATGTATATATCCTCTACCTAATAAGCATAACTTTTGTAGAGGCGATAGATCCATTTCAAAGGGACAGTAATGTTTCACAAAAACAGCAGCTCCAATTAAACTTCATATTATTTGAGCCACAGAGAGTGTTATTTCAATACTGTCAGAGTTGTCGTTCAAGAGTAATTGAATGATAAATATCTCCCTCCCGCCCCTTTTACCTAGTGTAACATTGCTCTCCTCAGATGTGGAATCTGGTTGTAAGAGCAGACAGATAACAGCAGGAGACAATCTTCTTATTCTGAGAACAATGAAAACCCTGCACCCCCTTAACAGGTTTTTCCCTTATCTTAATTGAAGATTGTCCCTCTCTGCAATCTACCTGGGCACCTCCCTTCTGCTCTGGCTGAGCAGTGTTACATCAGTAAAAGGGGCGGAAGGGGGATACTTTATCATTCAATTACTCTTGAACTACAACTCTGACAGAATTGAAATAACACTCTCCAAGGCCCAAATACTATGATGATTAATTAGAGCTGCTTTTATTATGAAACAATACAATTCCTTTAAGAATTAAGGTAATATGGACAATTGCTCAGGCCCCATAGTTGAAGGTGCCCTTACAGTCCAAAAGGAACTCTTAACTGTCATACAACACAGTTTTGATCCCTCCTTGTCTCCCTCTCTCTGATTATCTGGGACAAACAAAGGAAGGTGTGAAAACTCAGCATTGTGTGAAGATAGGTTTGAAAGCTTGGTATTTTTTTAGTTATTGTGGGTACAAATAATGAATGGGCCTAGATGTGACTGAACAACATTCTATAAAGGTGATTAATTGTAAACTGGGAATTGTGCAAAGCCGTTAAAAGCAGGTATACTTATTATTTAACTCTCGGAATGCTGGAGAGGTCTCCAACAAATTGCAAAGGAATGTATAAAAGTCTCTCTAAGGATGCAAGAGGGTTAAATGGACCAGCCTCTTTATTCTTTGCCATGGGTCCATCATCAGGAGCTGTAAATGATCCTCTGTGTGGGTACCGTGAATGGAATCTAAATGCCAGTTATCTTTGATGAACTGCGAAGTTCATCATAAAGTAGAATTGTACATAGGAATACGTGCCTAACTAACTTACCAGGCAAATATCCTTCATACAACAGTCAATTTATTTACAGTTTGCATTATATATGCACTTTCCTGTATATAGCAATCATTATTCATAGTAAACACTAGGTTTCAGCAGTATTGTATGGATTGTAAGGGACACAAGCATGGGCATCCAGAGGGGGGCAAGGGGGGGTCACTTGCACCCCCTCTACAATTACCCCTCCATATAAACAAAGGGGCTGGATGGGCTGGCCTGGAGGTCATTATATGGCTTTGGTACCCGTGGAAAATGTTCTACGGACACCCTTGGACACAAGATGTTAACAGTTTTTAAATAATTTGCAGTAGACTACAAGAGAGATTATAATATATAGCAGTTTATGTTTTATATATAAAAGATACCTTCCTAGATAAGTCCGTGTGTTAAAGAAATGAAGAGCCACTTTTTCCTAAGATATAATTACCTTTAAACATATTTGTTCTTCAGCTTTCATTAATAAATTGCAATTTTTAATGAAATCTTGGGGAAGACATCACTTTTAATCTTACATAACAATTTTAATGGAATGTTTACAAAATTTCATCAAATGAAATGTGAATTGTCATTTGTGTGACCATTATGATTGTAGAGTAATATATGGTGTTGGGTCCACTGTGTTAGAACTGGGGCCATTTCAATAGAAACTCGATCTCAGCTCTGTTCCACAACAGGATATTAGATCCACATCTACACATACTGGGTTAGTCAAGTCTAGTACAATATATAGTTAGTCTTGTCTATTCCAGTATATAGGGGGTTAGGTTTAGATCCATTTTGTTACATACTGGGTTAGTCTTGTCTATTACACTATATATTGAGTTAGGGTTAGGTTCATTTTGGTACGTACTGGGTTAGTCATGTCTATTACACTATATATTGAGTTAGGGTTAGGTTCATTTTGGTGCATAATGGGGTAGTTAAAATATATATATTAAAATATATAGTGTGATAGGGTTAGGTTAGATCTACTTTAATACATGCTGGATTACAGCTGGGTCTATTTAATTTCATTCTGGATTTCAATTAATTCTGCTTCAATGCTTACTCTTTATTGATCCAGGGAGATTTCTGACTGTCTTTTTGGAATGGCATCTGTTTTTTTTTGGGGGGGGGGGTTTCCTTCTACTGGATCAACAAAACAAGGGTGATATAGCAAATATTGAACTTGATGGACGCAGGTATTTTTTTCAACCTCATCAAGTACATTACTATGTTATTAATTACATTGTTAAACTTCTATAAGTAACTGATTGATCTTCTCCTACCTGAAGTATATTAGAGCGCAGCTCAAAATTTCAAGTCCTGAGCTACTAGCCAGGCCTGAAAAGTTACTCACCACCAGTTTCCATGCCTAGCCCCACCCATATCTCTGCCTTTAACCCCACCCATCTCAAGTTTTCTTTGATGAAATGCCACTCTTGTTCTATGTTTTATTCAACATATGGCACAGGGGACAAAAAGTGTACAAAATTCCAACTGTTTTAACCCCCTGAATGCTAGCAAGGTCTACAACTCATTAGCTTCTCAAGCATTATAGCACTTAAATTATTAATTTAAATAATTTGAAAGTGTTTTTAGGACCCACTACTTCTCCCCACAACATGGTACAGTTGATTTGCCACACTTTGTCCTGACAGTGAGACTGTATGCATTGGGAGAAAGAGGCCTTGTATATAAACACAATTTGGAGCAATTATGGAAAACCAACTGCCCTGTGGGGCACAAATAAAGAGTATAATTTATTTAAATGGTTTTTAAACCAGTAAGATCTACAAAGCATTGTGAGACTTCTCTAGTGTTAAAGCCCCGTATAAGTGGGATTTGGGAAATGCCCTCCTCCCATGGTGCAGTCCTGCACCAGTTTATATATACACTAGTAGTTTGTGACGGCTTTACCCATCATTTTTTTTGTATCCTTGTATTTTTGAATGCAAAGTGTAACTGTACTACTTCCACATTTTGAGGTATTTCAATTTAAGGGTGGACAATATGCAGTCATTACAGAGGAAGACAAATGTATACAATGTTCTGCCAAATTTTCATCTTACAAAATGTATGAATTGTGTGTCAGAAATAAGCCTATAAGTAGCAATGTCTTGGAGCATTAAAAAGGAAAAAAAAAAGGAAATTGCAGAGGGTTATAGTAGTCAGTGCCTCCATTTACTATAAATTAAAAAGTGTTATTCATAGATTGTGTAGGTAGCTGCAACAGCAACCCTTTTAGTGGCGATGGGTACGCAACACAGAGCTTTGCAATGTGTTGCATATCCCTTTGGCAGTCAAAGGGATAGAAGAAGCAAAGTCTGTACAGCATGACGTGGGATCTGTATGGTGTCAGAGATAATGGAGTAGCCGATATCAGTAGGCAGTAGCAATCCTGAAGTTACATGAAGAATAAGGTTATGAATTAAGCAGCATTTAAGATTTCTTTTTTGGAAAATGGATTGGCAAAATAAAAAAGCTAGTTATCTTGGAAGAGGTAGCAGTGCAGTGCTTAACCCGCTGTGGCACTTAAAGTGGTATACAGTGCATTGCTTTGCGTGCCCATATGGCACTGAAAGGGTTAATGTGTGAAAGGCAGCCGCAAGTAAGAACTTAAGTGTGATGGAGAGGAGGGAAACTCCCTAAACATAGATGTCAGTCGCCATTGCTCCACGCAGCGTCAGTTTGTGCTAGGCTCCTACTTATCAGGAACTGAGCTCATGTTTTAAGCATTTGAGTGCCACTGTAGTACTCAGCTTCACAGGTCCAAAGTTTTTCCCTTACTTAAAGCCAAGGGGAACACAATGAAGAAGTTTAGGGGAATTTCAGGAGTTTGAGTAGAGGTGTATCTCAATGCATTGCAATGCTTTGGATACGTCTCTGCCACTAAAGAAGTTTGTGTGCATAACGCAATGTATGACCGAAGCTGTAGAGCAGATAGAGTGAGGTTATACCAGCATCTGCTGATGTCGAAGTGCCCATGATGGCAGTGTTCTTGCAGGTACGGGCTATTGTGCTCATGTTTTCTGTGCTCCTCCTCCTTTGTTACATATGAGCGAGACTTGGCTCATAATGTGAACAATTCTTTGTACTAGAGATGCACCGATACCAATTTTTTAGGACCGAGCATGAGTACCGATACTTTTTTCAAGTGCTCGCCGATACCAATTACCGATACTTTTTTGCAGTCATTTGCCAGTTTTCCAAGTACAGTCAGAAATGCTTTAGACTTGAGAAAGGGAGGTTCTCCCGAAAGCCTGTCAATCCAAAATTCTGTTAGTCCAATAAAAAAGGTATTACAAGATACTTACTTTGTTTTTTATTTTACATCTGCATCACTGGAGTAATACGGCTACAATCTCCACTCTATTTATATATATATGTATATATATATATATATATATATATATATATATATATATATATATATGCTTTAGGTACTTAGAAAACTGGCAAATGACCGTTAAAAAAAGTATAGGTAATTGGAATCGGTGAGCACTTGAAATATATATATATATATATACACACACACACACACACACACACACATGCACACACACACACACACATACATACATACATACATATACACACACACACACATACATACATACATACACACATACATACATACATACATACATACATACACACACCACCTCTTGACTCTTGATTCTCCCCTTTTGTCTCTTTCTCCCCCTCTTGATTCCCACCTTTTGCTTCATTCTCCCCCTCCTGATTCCCACCTTTTGCTTCATTCTCCCCCTCTTGAGCCCCCTCCTTTTGCTTTGGCTTTTTCTCTCCCTTTTGATCCCCCTTTGTCCCCCTCCTTGACTCTTGATCCCACCCTTTTGTCTCTCTCCCTCCTGATTCCCTCTCCTTTTGCCTCTTCTTGGCCCCCTCCTTTTGTCTCCTGATCCTTCCTCCTTTTGCCTGTTTTTTTTTCTCCCTTAGACCCTTTTGTCTCTTTTTCTCCCTCTTGACCCCCCTCTCTGCCTCTTTCATCACCCGCTTTGGATGCCCCACATCTTGCCATCTCTTTGCTTGCCTTAGCCTCCTCTGCCGGGTGCTCGTTGTTCTCTCGCGAGACCCGGCAGAGGTCAGCATCTGAGCGTTGCCATGGTAATCCGCGGCAACGCTCCGACGCTGCAGGAGGGAGAGAGGCGACCGAGGAGCATTGTGAGCAGCTCCCCGGGCTCCCTCTCTGCAGCACCGACAATGACACAGGGTATCGGTGCTGGCATCGGCCGCATTTGCGCGAGTACAAGTACTTGCGCAAATGCTGGTATCGGCGTTGGTATCGGTGCAACCCTACTTTGTACATTAATATCACACTGATTCCCTGAGATGGCCAGAGTGAGGGCTGAACAGACCAAAGGGAGAGAAGGGTACATGGATTAAATGAATTGGTTTGGAGAAGTCTATGGCACTTAAGGGGTTAAGACGCTGAGTCGTGTTGATGCTGCTTGTCAACTTAGAGATACCCAATGCCCTTACCCACAGCTATAGTGCCGGCAGTAGGTGCTGGGTTGCTTTAGCCTACTGTGCCCCTGCATGCAGTTATAGTGTGGGTGTGCGCAGGGCCGGACTGTAATTCATGCAGGGACAGAGGAGGTTAAATGAAAGCAAAAGGAGGCAACAGCTGTGGGTAAAGGCATTGTGTGTTGCTAAGGTGAAAATCTACTGCTGAGTTTCAGCTCACCCTCACTCAGTTTCTCCTCACCAAATGCGAGGAGACGAATGGAATTTTTGAGCCCTGTATTAAAGTATAATTTGTTTCTTTGACTGTGGCACAACCTTGACGCTCCTTGTCTGTCTTCTCTTATTGCAGCGCTGTAAGGATAGAGTGAATGCATTGGCTATCTCTGTGATGAACATGTGGCCAGGTGTGAAGCTGCGGGTAACTGAAGGCTGGGACGAAGATGGTCACCACTCTTATGACTCTTTGCACTACGAGGGACGTGCACTAGATATCACAACATCAGACCGAGACAGGAACAAGTACGGCATGTTGGCCCGACTGGCCACAGAAGCTGGCTTTGATTGGGTGTATTATGAATCCAAAGCGCACATCCATGTCTCTGTGAAAGCAGGTACATTTGTAGGAGGAAATAACATTTCCTGGAAATGGAAGTGTTTGAATCTGGTCAATGAGATTTCTGTTGTTATTCTGGGGCAAACTAAGTGCACCACTGGGGGGGGGATAAACATTCCAATTAAATGGGGCTTTTAACCCTGTGAATGCTTAAGAGTTCTCTAAATGCACTGCTTCTCTATATAATTCAAGAAATTAAAAGCCCACTATAAATCTTAGATTACATTGCAGGAGATAAGTGTTACCATTGGTTTAATGTGTAAAGCATGGTACCATGTTAGCCCTAGAAAAAGCAGGAGACTTGTAGAGTAAAAGTGATACCTTTATTGGCTAACCAAGATTAACACTCTGAACTGTGTCTTGACCTGTGGCAAGGAATTTTTTTTATTATCCTACACGATAAACATATTCTGGGCCCTTTGGGTGCCAGGGACTGCACAGCTCTTTGCAAGCGATGAGTTGTGCACCCCTCTGGCACTTGGAGAGTTAGCCCATACATTCTATAGACTTAGCCATCTCTGGCTAAAGACTAAAATTTCAAAAAGGTAATAAATCTACAAAGAGACTGCTGGAGCCTAGGGAATGAGTTATATACATTAATGATAAGAATATTCACTGCCAGTGTAATTTAAATTGCATAATAATAATAATAATTTGCATGAGTGTTTAACCTCTCAAC
Source organism: Rhinophrynus dorsalis (assembly GCA_037306005.1). Lineage (NCBI taxonomy): Eukaryota > Metazoa > Chordata > Amphibia > Anura > Rhinophrynidae > Rhinophrynus > Rhinophrynus dorsalis. Next base: position 470,226,387 of record CM074719.1, on the reverse strand, counting down.
TATTGTGTGCTCAGCCTTCATTCTTATTATGCCTGAAGAGGAGACCTAGTGGTGTTAGGTTTACTATTGAAATATCACAATGTAAATAGCGACAGACAAAAGGGAAATGTTAAAATGTCGCCCACATCACAATGCCAATGTTGAAATGTCGCAACATAGAATAGGCGAGATCATCATATTGCCATGTAAAATGTCAAGGAGGGGCCTGGGAGCTTCTGATGTAGTGCCAATAATGGGCATTCACAGCCCTCACAGAGTGCAGAACAGGAAAAGACTGTATTCGGATGCATTTTCTCTACTCCAACTGCATTGGTCAGGATCCCTCTGGTCTTCAAAGGCTTAACCTGCTTAAAAACTACTTATCCCTATTGGCATAGTTGCTCTCCAATACATTGTAAAGCAGTTCTTTGGAAACCTACTATACCTATAGGGGTAAGTAGTCCTTAGTTGAGTTAACTGTTGAAGACCAGAGGGATCCTGGCCGATGCAGCCCGGTTGAGAAAATGCATCAGAAGAAAGGGCTTGAAAAAAAAAGAGGTGTTTAATGGGTTTACCTGGGCACCCGCAGCATTCATGGAGTATGCACATACAAGAATAAAAAATAGTTTAATAGAAAATAAATAGTTTTATAAAAAAAATACAGTACACTGCGCGCACAATGTTGCTTTTCTAATCTGTTTCTTTGCTTTACAATTTTGTATTCATTATATATAATGTGGCTTGTATGCTGATGTCATAGAGACAGAATACGCTAGGTAACAGGTGCCTTAGTACGAACTGTAATATGTAAAATATTCAGTATATTTGCGCTGGAGACCTACTATGCCTATAGGGGTAAGTAGCTCTTACCCCTAAATAGAGCAAATACCCTGTCACCCATCTGTGTCCATCTGAAGCTGCTTAACCTATCCTCCAACATTAACCCTTTAAGTGCCAGGGGTTTGCAATGCTTTGCGTACCCCCTGGCACTCAAAAGGTTAACTGTATCTACAGCCTGGGGCAAAGTCCATGAAAGTACGCGTGAGGTGAAACATGCAACATTTGTGATCCAACTAGCGACATTTTTAATCCACCTGTCAGATTGTTCCTGCTCTGGGAATAAAGATGACTTGCTGAAGTGATCCTTCAACAGTAACCTTTTGATTGCTAGAAGGGTACCACCCTCAGGCACTCAGAGGGTTAACTCTGTGGGGAAAAGTCTTATCAGATCAGAATGAGCGCAAGGTGAAAAGTGCAACATTTTTAATCCACCACTTGTGCTGTTTTGACATGGGTGACATTTTTAAGGCTCCCTTTAGTCACAGGCAACATTTTGATGTCAGTCTTTTAATGTTTGACGGTTGCATGTAGCCAATGACTTTTCAATAGGATACCAGGGGATTATGCACTAAGGCATGAAAAAGAGATGATAGTGCAGACATAACTTCTGTGATCTCACTCCTCCAGTTCCTATGTTATTGCATGGAGACTATACACTAACATCTCCAAAATTGGAGAAATCTTAGTGCACTGGCTCCATATTATAACATAGGAAAAGTCATCTCCAATTTATCATCTCGTATTGCGGCCTAGTGCATCCCCCTAGTGTCTTTACAGCTTGCATCCTGGAGCCACTCAGACAATAAATGTATCATTTTTACTCTACTATTGTACTGCATTGGTTTTATCTCACAGATTCCCGGTGAAGACTATAGAGAATTTGTACATAAAACCAGTGATAAAGGTATCAAATGCAATGGTATCAAACATAAATATGTTGAAATTATGGGAATTTTTATTTGTCCCCTTCAGTTTGTTTGCTTCAGAATTGCTCAACCATGCATATTATTTCTCCTGTGTATTGAGACACTTTCTCCAATTACAGCTCAATCCTGGCCCCTTTCCAACCCCAACGATGAGCAGGACCATAATTGTGCCATGTGCGAAAAATTCCTTTCAGCCTGTAACATCCCACAGAACCCAGTAACTCTACTTATTTTTCTATGCATGGATCACTGCATTATTATCCTATATAATAATTCACTAAAAAGTTTGTAACGCCGCAATCATGCGCAGTAGAGACTTCTTGTGACGCAGCTGATATGGAGCTGGCGCTCCGAAGTCAGACCGGAGTCCTCTCTGCGCACCTGAAGGTCCGCAGAGAGGACCCCGGTCTGAATTCGGAGTGCCCCACTCCATATCAGCCACGGCGCGGATAGTCTCTACTGTGCGTGACTGCACCGTGAATGGCTGGCACTGTGGCCCATGTACACGGGCTCTTCAACTAGTTATTTGTAAAGCTCCAGCAGTTTCCACAGTACTGTACAGTAGAATGGGGTTACAAACAAGTTGACATAGAATTAAACAATTAAACAATATAATTATGAATTTATAATTCTTATTCAGTTTTACCAATGCGATGTCAGCAGTTTGCAGAACCACAAAAATCTTTTTGTAGCTAGCAAATCCCAGCTACTGTGTATCATGTTGTGGGCTCTACAAAGACAGCACTTTATATCTTTGCACCCTTAACTTTGTCTAAAAAGGATTAGTGTGCTTTCTAGACCATAAGACAAATCTGTTTTTTTTCAGTGGTTTGAAAATTAAGAAACATTTTTGGTAAATTAATAATTAGTGGAGGAAAAAGGAAGAGTAAAAAAAGTGATTACCAATCATTCGCATTAAGGAATTACATTTGTAGTATTTATGATAACTGTAGCAAATGTTAAACCTTGATTGACAGAAGAGAGCAATGCTTTAAAATGCATTGCAAACCCCCTGACACTCAAGGAGTTAAGAGACACAGAGTATAAACAATCACACTCTCTTAAATAACTTTGAGTACCTGAGAGGTGTGGAGTGTTATGACACTCACCTCTCAGGTTCTCAAGAGGATAATTTTAAAATGTGCATGGTGATTGTAGGTGGGTGAGAATTAGAACCTAAGCTTTCATCCAACTAATCATGTTTTATGCAGTGATCATGTTGAAGGAGATGCCTGAGGAGACCTGAGTCTATTCTACTCTGTCTGCTTTTCCTATGTCATTGGCTATTCATGTCTGAAATTGTTTTTCTCTGCACCATTCACCATGTTCTGAACTGTAGGTAAACTTTTGCTGCAAAACATGGACTCTTTCCAGACATGATTAGCTGATGACAAGAAAATGGAGGAATATGGACCTTCGATACCATGGGGGTTGATACCCTCTTTGGAGGGCAGAATACATTCTCAAAAATACAGAGTCTTGTGTGTGGAGATTCCCAGCCTTTCCTCCAGCTCAACCCTTGCCCCACCTCCAGTTATGATGTGTTCTCTGAGGTGAAAACATTGCCAGGACAGTTCTCTTAGTTTTTAGATTTTTTATACTTTTCTGAAAAATATGGGGCTGTCAAAATTCCCCCCATAGGCAGGTTACCATTACTGGGCTTCCCCTGGAGTGGATTGACCAGTATGCAGGTGCTGTATGGATCCTAGAAGCCCTGTGGAGAGAATCTTGCAACCCAAGTTTTCCCTCCCAGCATAATCCCTTGGGAATCTGCTCTATTCACAATGGTAACCTGAAGAAAATCAAGATTGGTGAGTAACCATTTGAGTACCTTAGTCGATATTGTCCCTACCTTGTACCTCTCTGTACAAAGGTTTTGTCTGAGCTCCTGGGCTCTTGCACTCATGTTGTATATTTTATCATCATGTTATTGTTCATTTCCCTGAATTCTGGCGTAAGGATGGCTGCATTTGGGAGACTTAAAGGGATAGTAATACTTCGTTTTAACTTTATTTTATTTTGTAGGCATTAAAAAAACACGAAGAATGATATAAGTCTTATCTCTCAATCATTTATGGTTTATGAGATATTCACAAGCAAAGTTCCCCTCCCGCCCCTTTTACCTAGTGTAAGCCATCTCTTCTCAGATGTGGATCAGGTTGTATGACCAGACAGATAACAGAAGGGGACAATTTTCTTTGTATGAAAACAATGAAAGCCCTTCCCCCCTTGACAAGTTTTTCAGCTTTTTCCCTTATTTTAATTGAAGATTGTCCCTCTTTGCAGTCTACCTGGGCACCTCCCTTCTGATCTGGTTGAACAGGGGGGGGATACTTTGTTTGTGAATATCTCTTAAACCATAAAGGTTTGAGAGATAAGACTTATATCATTCTTCATGTTTTTTTAATGCCTACAAAATAAAATAAAGTTAAAACGAAGTATTACTATCCCTTTAACCTCTTCCCTTGTGTACTGTTCAGGTTGGGGACCTTTTCTGGGCTTTTCCCTTTAGGTGCCTGCCTTTTTTGGTGTCTCCTACATGTTCCCTGGGGTCACTGGGTTTCTTGGGGTACCTCTAAAATGTGTCCATTTTTAAGTGTGCAGCTCCTTTAAGAACGGTTCCTGCACCGCCGCCATCTTTGCTCCATTTACTTCATTGGGACATAACTCTGCAACTGTTTGACATACAGAAGTCAGAGTGGACTCTTTCTTCGTGTCTCCACATGTCCTTTCATCCTGTTCACATCCTGAGTTTCTTGGGGGTCTGTGGTGTTTTGTGGACAGAGTTGTAGGTGTTGCTAGACAGCGGTAACAGAAAATACTATGTTTCTCAGAATTCCTGTTTTGTGGGCCTTCTTCCAATCGGCTCCCTGTTTTGCAGTCCCATTTTACTTCTCTTTTGCTTATCCTCACAAAGGCAGACTCTCCTTGCTCTCCTTCTCCAGATTAACCATTCACCTGCTATATAAGTACTTTCTGGGCTTTTCTTGGGTGAATTATTAGTCTGAGGAACTGTTACTGTTGTTTATTCTAGTTATAGACACTACTCCTGTCAGAATGTTGGATTCTAAGGGACATGGGGCTAGACATAAGACTAAGGACTCTGGGGCGTCTCTGACCCCCCTTTGCATACTGTTCATCATGTCAAATGGGGCTCCCTGCAGAGTATACTGAATCTCTGTGCCCGTCCTGTGCTGTGGCCCATACTACTTCGATGTACCTTTCAGCAGTGAACAAGGGCCAGCATGGAATATAATCACTTTTATCTACAGTGGCCCAACTTCCTCTCTCCCTCCAGGGGGTCCTTCAGTCCTGGACGCTCCCCATTACCTTCAAGTATGTGGCCCCTAGATCTCAGAGTATGCCTGTGCTCATAGGGGCCTCCTCTGAGGAGGAACTTTTGGAGGGAGAGGATGAGGAAGGGGAATATGAGGATATGGATTCTTCCTACTCAAAAGGAGATTCTTATGAGGCAGGCTCCTTTGCCTCAGCTGAGGGACTTATTAGGGCTGTTTTGGAGACCCTTCAGGTCCCTGATGAGGTGCCTTCCTCTGTGAATGTTTTCCAGAAGACAACTATTTGTTTTTGAGTCTCTTTTTGAAGTAGTCAGATTATCTGCTAAAACACAAGCCTTCTCAGGTACTGCACAACGCACATCGTGGCTTAAGATTTGGTTTGTGGACCAGTCTTCCAAGAAGTCACTGGTTTCCTTACCCTTTCAGGGCAAGTCCCTGAGCTAGAGCAGATTATCAGCAATGCTACTGGTGCAAAAGCAACTTGTTACCTTAGATGGCCACCATACTATTGCAAGTAAACTGCCTATTTTCCGTCCCCACCAAACAGAGATACAAAGGCCGCAAGATTTGCAGGCATCCCACTCATGCCCCCCCGCCCCCGCCAAGCCCAGACACCAGTGGCAGCCCAAGCAAACAGCTTCAAGAGCTAAGTCTGTCAAGCCAGCTTCCGGATGACTTGCTGTATCCTGGTCCACAGGTTCCCATGGGACAGTGTCTTCACCTCTTCCGGAACACCTGGGAATCCTCAGTCTCGGACTAGTGGGTTTTGCGGGTGATTACGGAAGAGTATGGAATAGATTTCAGATCCCTTCCTTTTCGTGTTTACTTGTCCAGTGTTCCAACAGTGCCAGCCAAATTAAGTCTGTTCCAGGAGACAGTGAAATCACTGCTGGAAAAGAGGGTCCTGGTTCCAGTACCTTCTGTTTGTGGTCCCAAAGCAGGATGGTGGCTGCCATCCCATTTTGGACCTCAAATGTCTCAACCAGTATGTGAAGATTGCACTCCTCAAGATGGAATTGCAGGGATATGCCCAGGGGAATATCTGGCATCTCTGCACCTTCAGGATGTGTACCTGAACATTCCAATCCATCTGGACAGCCAATGCAATCTGCTGTTTGCCTTAGGCTCAGAGCATTACCAATCTGCCATTTGATCTGGCCTCGGCACCTTGGGTGTTTACCAGGGTCATATGGGGGCCTTAGCAGCCTTCAGTCAAACCCGGGGTATTTCCATGACTCCTTATCTGAACAATATTTTGATCAAGTCTCCTTCAGAGGAACTTTTGGCCCAGCACGTCCAAGAATGTGCTTGACTCCTGGTGCACCATGGGTGGATCCTGAACATGTTGAAGTCATCTCCAGTACTGTCTCAGGAGCTGGTGTCCTAGGCATGAGGTTTGACACCCGCCTAGGGAAGGTTTTTTTGCTAGAGGATGATCCTGCAGATTTTGCAGGAAGTGTCTCAGGCCCTGGAGTGGCCCTCAGCCATGGTCAGGGAGTACATGAGATTCTGGACATGCTAGTGTCAACTCTAGAGGCAGCGCTTTACTCTCAGGTGCACATCACGGAGCTTCAGATACATGTCATCCAGAATTGGCATGGGAATTCAGCACTTTAGGATCAGCATATCTCCCTCTCTCCAGAAACCAGACGGGACCTGCATTGGTGGTTGCCACGGTGCAGCCTGGAAAAGGGGAAGTCCTTTGTGATCCCAGAATGGACTGCGATGGTTACGATGGATGCCAGCCTGAGCTGCTGGGGTGTTGTCCTGGGTCACCTGGAGATTCAGGGCAGGTAGACTGCGGAGGAGTCTCTTCAGTCCATTAATGTCCTGGAGCTCAGGGCGATCCTTCTCGCTGTTGTGTACTGGATCTCTCAGTTGAAGGGTCATCCAGAACGAGTCCTGTCAGACAAAGCCACCTCATCAACTGTCAGGGGGTCACTCGGCGCACAACAGTCTGGTACAAGGTGAAGTACATTATAGGTTGGGCAGAAGCCCATATTCACATTCCAGGTGTAGAAAACTTATTAGTAGACTTTCTATGTCAGCAGGACATGGATCCTTGAGAGTGGGAGCTCAGTCCGGAGGTGTTCCACCTGATTTTGCTACAGTGGGGACTTGATGGCCACAAGAGACAACAGGAAGGTTCTGATATTATGCTCCTGGAGAGGGGATCCTCTGGCCTTTGCCACGGATGCGATGTTGATTCCGTGGAACTTCCATCTTGCTTATGTCTTTCCACTGATTCCTCTCATTCCCAGGTTGCTCCAAAAGATCGGAATGGATGGGGCAAAAGTGATTCTGGTCGCTCCTTATAGGACCCAAAGGGCGTGGTTTGTGGATCTGGTGAGTCTTTCCATTCAGGATCCAGTGTCCACTTCCGTTTCCTCCCAGGCTCGACCTCCTTTTTCAGGGCTACCTTTGGAAAAAGGATGTGGAGAAGCTGGCTTTGATAGCATGGCTGTTGGAACCCACATCCTCAGGAAGAAGGGATTCTCCACTGAGGTCATTTCTACTATAATTCAGGCTAGGAAGCCTGTCTCCTCTAAGGCCTATCCCAGGGTTAGGTCTATTTTTCATTCCTGCCGTGTGGACAGGAACCTGTCTTCACAGCACTTTGACCTTCTGTGGTGCTACCTTTTCTCAAGGATGGTGTCAAAGGGCTCTCTGTTTTTTCCAGAGATGTATTGCCATTATCCCTTGGGTCAAGGTGTTCCTTAAAGGGGTAACTAATGCTTTCCATGCCTTCAATGCCCTGACTCCTCCATGGGACCTTAATTTGGTTTTGGGTGTTCTGCAGAGGCCTCCTTTTGAACCCCTTGCTACCATCCCAGTGCATCAGTTGACATGTTAGGATGGCCTTTCTTCTAGCAATGGTCTCAGTACATAGAGTTGCTGAGTTGCAGGTCTTGTCTTGGTTTTTCACAAGGATAAGGGAGTTCTTCGAACTTCTCAGGCTTTTTTTCCCAAGGTTGTTTCTGAGTTCCACATCAAATCAGGAGATTGTTGTGCCTTACTTTTGTCCTTATACTAAATCGGGCAAGGAGAGGGATCTCCACTTGCTGGATGTGGTGCTGTGCCTTAAAGTGTTAGTAATGTCTAAAAAAAAGTTTTTTTGTATTTAGAAGAGCTTAAAAAGCTGATCTAAATGCAAAAAAACGTATCTCTCAAACCGCTATGGTTTAAGAGATACAGGCGTTTAAACACTAGGCACACGTTTTAGACCATTCCAATGAAGGGATTCCTTGTAAGTAACAAGATCTCGGCACTTCTCAAGCACCTCTGTGTCGACCGACACGGATCTCCTGCTGGACAGCTTTACAGCTGTCAGTAGGAGAAATCAAACTTTAAACGCCTGTATCTCTTAAACCATAGCGGTTTGAGAGATACGTTTTTTTGCATTTAGATCAGCTTTTTAAGCTCTTCTAAATGCAAAAAACTTTTTTTTAGACATTACTAACACTTTAAGTTCTATGTGCACCACACTCAGTCTTTCCGTAGGACGAATTTCCTGCTTGTCATTCCTGAGGGCCCTAGGACAGGACAGGCTGCTTCCAATGTCACCGTGGGTTCTTGGATCAAGTCTACTATTCGACAGGCATGCAAACTCAGGAAAAAAAAACCTGTTCCCTTCAAGGACACAGAGCATTCTACTTGGTCTATAGGGGCCTCAAGGGCCTATAAGAATTAGGCCTCGGCCGAGCAGTTGTATAAGGCAGCTCCATCCTTGCATGCCTTTGCAAAGCACTATCGTGTAGATCTCCAAGCTTCAGCAGAAGCCAGCTTTGGCCGGAAAAGGTCCTTCTGCCAGTCTAGAGATCTGTCTTTTTTCTTGGTCCTCACTGTTGTTCAGCTGTTCTTTTGAGCCCTATTGGCTCAAGAAAGGACAGACAGGGAATTCTGAACAGAGGAACACTGGGACAGACAAGGAACACTGAAGCAGAGTTCCACTTTAAGAGTTGCAAAGTGATGGAATGATGCTACTAGCATCACTCCATCAAATTACAATTGTATTTAGTGTGATAAGTATTCAAGCCAGAATTCAGAGAGGAAAATAGGTTTGTAAAGAGTTCTTAAATGATTGAACTAATTATGTTTTGTTATGTTCAATTTCAATTATGTCTGAAGAAGTGATCCAAACTACTTATTTTTCATACCCTCCACTTGCTGACAAATGCAGACATTGCTCCAGGAGTCAGCCCGCATCCACATGAAATCTCAGAGCACAGCAGCAAAGCATGTCACCACTATAAATCAATCCTGTGTTTTCAAGATAAAGAAGTTAACTCTGAGTGCCACAGAGGGGTCACTACACAGTGGCGATCGTTACATTGCACACAGTGTGGGCATTCAAAGGGGGGAAGCTGGAACGCACTCTCTCCCAGAGAGTGCTGGGGAGGGAGGCGGGAAGAGATTTTAGGAACAGGGGGCATCCTGCAGAGCTATGTTGTACAACTTGTACCGCAGCAAGAGGAACTGGTGAAGGCACTGGGAAAGCTTATATCTAAGAAGGTTTGACAATTAAAGTAATAATAATGTACATTCTATAGACAATTTTAGCAGATACATCCAAAAAGATAAAGTGTTTTGAGGGTGAAAGTTCCAGTTTGAATCAATTATGTGAGATTCGGTTTGCCAAAATTGACCTTCAATTACTAATGGACATCAAGTCCATAGAAGCAAAAAAGAGTCTTTGCTGCAGTACTAAAGGATCCCAAGCTCCTCCCACTGAAAGTTTCTTAAATCTTGCATCAAAGAATCCTTTCAACCTGTCTGTGATGCAATGCTTTGGAGAACTCTCCAGCATTCATGGTGTTAAAGAAATAGTAATAGATGAATAAAAATGCTGATTAATCCTCCAATAAAGTGGGTCATGTAGCACTGTATTTCAGTATTTTACATTTTATAGTTCAAGATTAATTCAATTCTAAAGGATCCCCCTCCCGCCCCTTTTATCTACCCTTAGCCATCTCCCCTCAGATGTGGAATCCGGTCCTGGGACCGGACAGTGCACAGCAAGGAACAGTCTTCATCCACTGAGTATAAGGAAAACCCTGCCCCTCATGAAGAAGTAGGACAGGATTTTCCTTATTCTCAATGAGGATTGTCCCTCGCTGCTCTCCATCTGGCCAGTTCAGAGAGGCAGCATGACGTAGGTGAAAGGGGAGTGAGAGGGATACCATAGAATAGAATTACTCTTGAACTACAAATGTAAGATATTGAAATACAGCGCTACATGACCAACGTTATAGGAGGATCAATCGGAGCTGAATTTTTATTCATCTATTACTATTCCTTTAAAAAGGTCCACTAAAGAAAATGGGAATTATAATTTTCCTCGTATGATACAGTTTATTTGTCCAGAATTGCTCCACATTTTCTTTCGTACATATGCCACATTATATTACCAACAGGAAGGAAAACCAATTCATTGGGTATATTTAGTAACTCTAGCATCTGCTTGGCCATTTTTAATCATACTACTGTATTTTTCATGCCTTATTTTTTTGTTGTCTTACAGACAATTCCCTCGCTATTCGTTCTGGTGGTTGTTTTCCTGGCACTAGTTTGGTGATGATGGTTGATGGTCAAACGAAGACTCTTTCTGAGTTGCAGCTTGGTGAAAAGATCCTCACTTCAGATGAGACAGGAAAATTGACACCAACAGATGTTCTGCTATTTTTGCACAGAGATTTGCATAAACCTGCAACATTTGTGGTTATTGAGACAATGGAGCACCCACACAGACTTCTTCTAACTCCAAACCATCTGGTCTTTGTATCCAGAGATCCATCAGTAGGATTCTTGCCAATATTTGCCCATCGGGTTCAAGTAGGTGACTTGGTTCAAATCTATGGCAACAGCACTCAGCTGCTACTGTCCAAGGTTATAAGAGTGTCCACACAGGAAAGCTTCGGGGTGTACGCTCCTCTGACTGCCCATGGTACCCTTCTGGTGGACGGGGTGCTAGTATCCTGCTATGCAACTGTGGAATGTCATCAGCTGGCCCATGCATCCTTTGCCCCTCTCAGATTCTTCCACAGCATAGCCTCTGTCCTACCAGAGATGATAGTAAGTGATGAGGTGCATTGGTACTGCCATTTCCTCTACGTGTTTGCCAGTCAAGTTCTTGGGTGGGATTTTCCTTGAACTACCTGCATATTATGATTAGTTTATCCAGAAATGCTGCTGAAAAGAGGGGATATATAGACACAAGGGAGATATGTCCTGTCTCTTCAATCCACTGACCTATATAAGGAAGAAGCTTCACCCTCTTAAAAGAACCTTTACATATTCAGAGGTGCAGTTCTGCAGAGTAAATTGAGCTGAACTAGAGCTCCTATTTCCTTACTCCTACTGGAACCCTCAGAACAATCCAAATTTCAAAGGGCTTATTGCATGAAAACTAAATGTCTTTTGTAGGGAGGTCTAGCATTATGTCAAAGGCCTGCTTGTCAATGATGAAGAAGGCAGAATCCTAACTTAGACTTACAAGATGCAGTCTCACTGTGCTTAATATAGTGTCAGAAGATAATATGGAATGTCAAATTTAAAAGACCGAGAACATTCGAGATAGAAAAGTCAGTCAGTGGATGGAGATCAGAACTTGATGCCGTTGTTTGAAACTGTTCAGGTTTAACCTTTTTACTATGAGAGAGTGAATGAGTTTCAGACCAAATCTGAATGAGCATCCTTTTGCAACTTATAGACCAAAAATGTTATATGTTTACTTTTAACCCCTTGAATGGTCCACAGTGCATTCAGAAGGAATGAGTTGGAGACCTCTGTAGTATTCAAGGGATTAGAGACACAGGGCGGAATGCAAGAAAGTGGAGCATTATCTATTTATTGAAAGCCATAAATGTTTGTGCTATTGGCGATTGCTCACATTTTTAGGCGAGAATCATGCTATCACTTTTATGCTGAATAGCACATGCTCCTATTAATGGTGGAATTAATGGGAAAGTAAGAAACGTTGTGCTAACTGCTTTGCTGAATTAGGAGCAATTACTAATGATCTCACAAAATGGCATGCGGTTTAGCAACGCCTACTTTTTTAAAGTGCATTCATTAAAAAGGTACAAATGTCTGCTAATTCAGTAACATTTTGGCGCTCGTCATTTTTCCATCGAAAGTACATTGTAAATAGTGATTGCACACATTTATTGCATTCCACTCTTAGTCCTTTCTGAAGTCTGCTAAGCTTTTGATGCTGCTGCTATCGAATGTAAAACCTGACTGGCCTGTACCATGTTCTGACTGTAATATAACATTTGGCATCTATGCATTACTAATTTACTTCTCTCTCCTTCCTCTGGTGCAACATGGATTTCATTGTGTTGTTTCCTTCCAAAATGGGCAATGCAATTGCACACAAACCCACTGGGTCCTAAAAGTAGACACTACTATTTATTTATTTTTTTTTATTTTTTTTTTCAGTAACTCTTAGTTGTGATTTTCTGACAGATGGCCTGGTGGGTAGAATATCAAAGTATACAATATTTCTGAGTTGTGTCCAGACTTCAGATTAGCAAGGCCTGTTATAAATTAACTCCAATGAAGTAAACATGATGCATTTTGTTCTAATGCTTAAAATGGCCATATAAAACTGTGGGCTTTATATATAAAGGTAAAGTGAAAGGGATAGTAATTCTTAAATTTAACAAGGCTGCATCTTGTAGCCCTTTAAAAAGGAAATTAAATGCCCCCAGTGCCTTCTCTCCTTTATGGTTTGAGAGATAGCCGCTTTCAAAGTTCCCCCTCCCCTGACATCAGCGCTCTAGCTGACTGCAGGGGAATATGGTCCCTGGGCAAACGGAAGCTCTTCAGCAGAGCCGAGATCATGTTATTGCAAAAAAAAAAAAATCCTTCACTGGAACAGTCTTCTGTGTGTGCTTGGTTTTCAAGCACACATAGAAGACCGTTTCAGTGAAGGATTTCTTTTTCATTAAGGCGATCTCGGCTCTGCTGAAGAGCTTCCTACAGTCCCGGGACCGGATTCCCCGGTAGTCAGCTAGCGTGCTGGTGTCAAGGGAGGGGGAACTTTGAAAGTGGCTATCTCTCAAACCATAAAGATTTGAGAGATGGCACTGAGGGTATTTAATTTCTTTTTTTTAAGGGCTACAAGATGCAGCCTTGTTAAATTTAAGTTTTACTATCCCTTGAAGGATTTCTGGGACAAGCTAACTGCACCCTAGGGGACAAAGAAAAGTTCCTATTGATTAAAACTGGGCTTTTAACCCTTGACTGGACTACAAAGAGATCTCTTCCTCTTCTCCAGTGTCTGAGAGACATGTAGACAGGGGCGGGCCAATTTCCCTTGAAGCTTTTAGCTGGTCTGTGTATGTTCACTAACCTGCAGAGAGAATGTGAGTTTTCTCCATTCATATTTGTGTATATTGATATAATGGTTAGTATAGCACTCCGTAAGCAACTCCTAAGCTTGTTTATCAGTTTAAATAAAGGGAAATTATTATTTTTCCCCTATAGTGCTTTTATTTTGCCCCAGAATCGATCAATTTTGTCTTTAAAAATTGAGCACTGTATTCTGTAAGCAGAGTATTTAAAGGGACACTAATTTCCCATAAAAAATATTCTACTTTTATAGCGCTTAAAAAAAAATTCTGTCTCTCAAACTGCTATGGTTTCAGAGATATTCGCGCTTATAGTTCCCCCTCTCCCTCACCTTGTCCTGATGTCAGCGTCTAGCTGACAGCAGGAGATCCCGGTCTGGGGACCATCTGGTGGCTCTGCAGCAGAGCCAAAATCATGTTATTTAAAAAGAATGAGTTCATTGGAAAGGTCTACAAAAGGGCACACTTTGTAGGCCTTTCCAATTAAGTAATTCTTTTTAAATAATGCGATTTTGGCTCTGCTGAAGAGCCTCTTCGAGTCGCACGACTCAAATCTCCTGCTGTCAGCTTTACAGCTGACATCAAGAGAAGGGGAGGGAGAGTGGAACATTCAGTGTGAAAATCTCTCAAACCATAGCAGTTTCAGAGATAGGGTTTGTAGCACATAGGTTATATTTTAAGCTCTACAAAAGCAGATTTTTATATGGGACATTACTGTCCCTATAACCACCTGCGTTATTTATATGGGCTGGCAACATGTTATCTTTCTGTGTACTGCAATCCTCTGTAGATTAAACACTACACAGATGTGACCACCTTTGTAAGAAACAAAAAAAAAAACGTTAATATGCTGTCGCAATTGACTGACTTGCATGTAAACAGAAACTGCACTCCCATTGGTTGACTGCACCAAAAAAAGCTACATTCCTACTGGCTAAATGATGCCACACAATATCTGAGTCAAATCCATAGCAGGTCAAGAGTTGCCTGGATCCTGGGGGTACCACCTTTCTTGAATATAATATATATTTGAAGGTTTTGTTATAACGTTCCAAAAATATATATATCTGCTTTAACACAGCTGCTGCACAATCAGTTTTAGAGTATATTTTTCTACTTATAAATTGTAATTTAATTTTTGTAAACTGTTCCAGCTTTCTGTATATGTGAGACAATGTATGTTCCAAACGCCAAACAAAATTTTAATATCATTTTAACAAGTAATCTTATTTAATGTGTTTTCTGATAATAAACCAGATAATGTATAAATGCAGGCATGTTGCTATCATTCTCTTAACTTACACAACAATAGGGACAGATTTATATTTCAGGTGCCCTTAGCCCCTCCAATACCTGGGAACTTTGTCTTCTGGAGTCCATGGAGGGGGATATAAATTATTTGATTTGTGTCAAAAAGGAATGGGGCTTCCTCACAAGGGGGGGCAAAAGTGGCAAAAGTGGGCGAGAAATGCAAATAAAAAAAGTTGCACCAAAAAAGCAGCTCAGATTAATCTTCATAGTATTTGGGACATAGATAGTGTTATTTTAATGCTATCCAAGTTGTAGTTGAACAGTAATTGAAGGGTAGTATCCCCCTCCCGTTCCTTTGACGTGCTGTAAGCTGCCTCCCCTCAGATGTGGAATACGGTTGCTTGACCGGACAGCATGCAGCAAAGGACAATCTTCTTGCTGTGAGCATAAAGAAAACCCTGCCCCCCTTGATGCAGGAGGGCAGGCTTTACCTAATGCTCTCCATCCGGACCGACTTGGAGAGTAGCATTACATAGGTGAAAGGGGAAGGAGGGGATACTTTATCAGTCAATTACTTTTGAACTACAACTCTGATAGTATTGAAATAATGCTCTTCATGGCCCAAATACTGTGAAGATTAATCGCAGCTGCTTTTTTGGTGCAACATTACTATCCCTTTATAACCCTCTGGCACGCAAAGGGTTAAATGCTAGAAAGATCTCAGACGCATTGTGAAGGAAAGCATTGGAGTCCTCTCTAGCATCCAGGGGTTTAAATAATAGCCAGTTCAAGGGATATGGAAACTGATAAATAAAACCACCATAGCCTGGGGTAGGGACACTGATACTGGTGTTAGCGTTGCCACCCAGCCGGTATTGTACTGGCAGGCTGGTAAAAAATTGGCTTCTGTCCAACATTAAGTCTATGGAGGGAATGTGATGGCCGGTATTTTTTTGAAGAAAAGATGGCAACACTAACTGGTGTGACTACACTTATAAATCAGAATATGGGCATGGCCAGCACAACTGAGGTGCCCCTCAATATTTAACACTCTAGGGATCCCGGCACTTCTCAAGCGCCAGCGTGTCGACCGAAACGGATCTCCTGCTGACAGCTTTACAGCTGTCAGTAGGAGAAATCAAACTTTAAACGCCTGTATCTCTTAAACCATAGCGGTTTGAGAGATACGTTTTTTTGCATTTAGATCAGCTTTTTAAGCTCTTCTAAATGCAAAAAAGTTTTTTTTAGACATTACTAACACTTAAAATACACAGGATTCTGGAAGGCCCTAGAGTTTGTTAGAGAGCATATCTAAACAAACCGTGTCATGAAGACCAATGAGCTATCAAAACAAGTCTAACAAAGTTCTGAAAAGCATCAATCGGGTTTGGGTTTTAAAGAGAAATATCCCTAACTATGAACATCCCCTGTAGCACTGTTAAAGGGATAGTAATACTTCATTTTATATTTTTTTTATTTTGTAGGCATTAAAAAAAAATTAAGAACAATGTAAGTCTTATCTCTCAAACCTATATGGTTTGAGAGATATTCACAAGCAAAGCTTCCTCTCCTGCCCCTTTTACCTAGTGTAAGCCATCTCTTCTCAGATGTGGAATGCAGTCCATAGACCAGACAGATAACAGAAGGGGACACTCTTCTTCCTATGAGAACAATGAAAGCCCTGCCCCCCTTGACAAGCTTTTCAGGTTTTTCCTTTATCTTAATTGAAGATTGTCCCTCTCTGCAATCTACCTGGGCACCTCCCTTCTGCTTTGGCTGAACAGTGTTACATCAGTAAAAGGGGCGGGTGGGGGATAATTTGTCATTGAATTACTCTTGAACTACAACTCTGACAGAATTGAAATAACACTCTCCAAAGTCCAAATACTATGATGATTAATTAGAGTTGCTTTTATTATGAAACATTACTAACCCTTTAAACCCATTATTAAAAGATGGAAACAATATGTTGCAGCCATAACTCTGCCTAGAGAAGGCTGTCCGCCAGAGGCGTAACTAGAAGCCACCGGGCCCTGGTGCAAGAACTGCCATGGCCCCCCCGACCACATTGGCCCCCTTCATCTCTACATTGCCCCTTCCACAATGCCCCCTTCATCTCCACAATGCCCCCCTCCATCTCTACATTGCCCCTTCCACAATGCCCCTTTCATCTCCACATTGCCCCTTCCACATTGCCCCTTCATCTCCACAATGCCCCCCTTCATCTCCACATTGCCCCTTCCACATTGCCCCTTCATCTCCACAATGCCCCCCTTCATCTCCACATTGCCCCTTCCACAATGCCCCCTTCATCTCCACAATACCCCCCTTTCATCTCCACAATGCCCCTTCCACCATGCCCCCTTCATCTCCAAATTGCCCCGCCTTCATCTCCACAATGCCCCTTCCACAATGCCCCCTTCATCTCCACAATGCCCCTTCCATAATGCCCCCTTCATCTCCACAATGCCCCCATCATCTCCACAATGCCCCTTTCACAATGCCCCCATCTCCACATTTCCCCTTCCACAATGCCCCCATCTCCACATTTCCCCTTTATCTCCACATTTCGCCTTTATCTCCACATTGCCCCTACCTCCAGTCCTGGTGGTCTAGCGGCGTGGCTTAACAGATCTGTGCCTCCTTCGGCACAGACCACTAGAGCGAGCCGCTCTAGTAATGCAGATGCTGGGAGATGATGTCATCTCCCAACGCTCTGTATTACTAGAGCGGCATGCCGAATGGGAGATCTGCTGAGCTGCTGATGTGGGCGAGGGGGTCGCAGGGGGCGGCTGGGCCCCTGGAGTGACGGGCCAGGTCGCAGGTGCGACCACTGCGACCCCTATCATTACGCCACTGCTGTCTGCCAAAATTCAGTGACCATGTTAAGTAGGGCATTAGTCAGAGTATTAATCATCATTAATGATGATGATCGCTTTTTTTTTACACTAGAGGACAACATTAATTTTGGCCCTTTTAGTATGCCTTTGTTCAACCATATTTTCCTCTAATTCATTTAGTACACCCACACATATTATATACCATTTTTTAAGAATAAGTAGGGTTTTGTTTTGATACCACATTTATATGTATAATCCACCATTTAATTTGATAATATTATAAAAAAATGAAGAAAACAGCACAACATTTTATAGGTTTTCCTGTGATAATTTCTGTTTAATTTGTTCATTTTTAACAGGGACTGGGTAAAAGGTATGAACGTTCCTTCACATTTCCCAATTGTCCCTTTTTAGGGCGCTACTGTCCCTCTGAGACAAAAATCCCTATGTCCCTATTTCCCACTCTGGTGTCCCTCTCTTTTTAGGAGATCAGTCTATGTGGTGTGTATATAAGTGATCACATTGTTCCACAGCAATAAAACTCACATTAATGTGTGTTTAAAACTAAGTACATATGTTTGAAAATTAGCCTGTGTATGTAAAATACTTTGTACATGCTCTAAATCATTTATTCGGTAATGCAAAGAGGTGGCAATAGGTCACCAAGAGCCCTCAGCACCATCAGTTCAAATAAAAGTACCCTCCTCTTTGGCCATTTTCTCTTTTAAGACCTGTGTTCTCTGCTTCTCTCTTCCTCACGATCACATTAAGGAAGAGAGAGGCAGAGAACAGTGACAAAGGCAATGTATATTTACATTTCCTTTGTCATGTGGCTCCACTGGCACATGTGATCTCTGTAGCACATCGAAATGCTGATAGTCGGCTCTACATTGAACTCCACATCGAGCTGATGATAGTTGGCTCTATATTCTTTACATTATAAACTGATTGGTGGCTAGTGGGATGCTCTGTGAATGGAATGTCAAGCTCTATGTTGGGGTGTAGAAATATTTTCTATTAACCTTTGAGTGCCTGATGGAGTATAATGTGCATTTCTTATCCCTCTGACACTCAAAGTGTTAAGGGAGATCAGCTGCTGAAGTCTAAGGGTGAACACATCCTCTTTGCTCCATTTTACCATCCTGAACACATCAGCCTCTGTACACTAACATGAAATGCTAATGATTAAAGTCTCTCCCTTTCCCCCTCACATTCTTATTTCTTATTGCTTATCACAAAATATGCCTTATTCTCCATAAGTGACCTCTTCACTTTGTCACTGCATCGACCCTTAGTGCATGTACCCCAGGTTGTCATTCTGTTTACTTTTGTTTTTGCAAGCTAGTAATGAGTGACATGCTGTCATGCCGCTAATCTGTTGAGATTAGTACCCAGCCCTCTGCTATTTACAAATTTATTTCTGTTATCTCTGACACTTTACAGATAATACTCCACTATTACCCTTGACACTTCAAGCAAGATTTCTTAACATAATGGGGTCAAGGTGCTATTCCTCCTACCTTGTTCTTAGAACAATAGGCACATTTTGGGCCCTACCTAACTGGTATTTACTGTTGCATGATGCATTAATGTTTTGGGACACCTTGGGACATAAAAAGTGTTATTTAAAAAACACTTGTCTAAAAGGTAATACCTCCCCGTCAAAAGACTGCCCAATGATTGTGGTTCTGAATTGATGTCCAGTAATTCAGAAGATTATATGCTGTTGTCTAATCCTGAAAATGTGCTAACACTTTGTACACTATTTCTTGGCTTTCAGTTCCACTGTTTTTCCTTAACCCTTTGAGTGCTAGAGGGGTGCCCAACACATTGCAAAGCAATGCGTTGGACACCTCTCTGCCACTTAAAGAGTTAAAGGACAAGTATCACATGGACCTCTCTAACATTTAAGGGGTTAATATTCCCATTTAAATAAATGTGAATGTTTGTCCCCTATGGCGGAGTTGGATTATCACAGAAATGTTCCTTTATTTGTGCATACTGCCCATAATGTTTAGCTTTAGGGAACATGGGAGAAAAGCTCCCATAATAGAATTGTGGAACAGGGATTAAAACTATGGACTTTACCTGGAAAACTGGCACAATTGATAGGTATGTAGTTCTAGGCTGGGAAAGGGAGATAGACATATAAATAACAGCAGACATCATTACATGAAAAGTATTTCCTATAGTGTGTGGAAAGAGCACATGAGATACCAGTAGATTTATCATTCTTTACAATGTATCACAATCTGTTTCCTTCCTCCCCACCAATGGAAAGCGAATGTTCAGAACAAACACTGCATTGAGAACTCTGTGGTCGCCCCCAGCAAACACTGTGTAAGCCCTGAAGGAATGTGTTTATCTGGGGGGAGCAGAGAGGATTACCATAGTAAGCAAGGAGGATAATGGTGAGTTTAATGCATCTAATCTCAGCGTGATTAGCAGGCTCAGTGCTAGGGGAGAAGTACTGTATGTTAGGTGGGGGCTGTCCTCTGCGGAACCCCTGCAGCTGCAGAGCACTGGCTTATTATGACAGAGATGTGGCAGGATCTACTACAACAGCAGGTAAGGACCAGTACAAGGACTGTGACAAGTTCTAAGAGAAACTGGTGCAAAGCAACAGCACCATAGAGGAACAATAAGAATTTCCATTGATTTAAATATCAACACCTAAAAAGAACTGGTATTATAGACTTAAATAGCCTGTACTTCATGATCTGTTTTTTGGGGGGTTTTAGGCGTAAAATTGAATCTTGTGTATGTTCCGTTGTTGTCTTTTGTAGGACTCTCGGACTCCCATTTAAAAGACACTGACACAATAATATTACATTGGGTTATATAATTTTAAATATCATGCACTTCTAGCTAATCCCTGTAAATGTTATGTTAGATCCCTAAATTCTAACCCTAATCTTTCATTTTTGATGCATATACAGATACACTTTGCTTAAAGCTGAACTATCATGCATATAAAAGCACCCCCAATTAACTTTTACCATAGCTTTAAGCATATCAATCCTTTTATTATCTTTAATAAGTCTGGCATTATTTAAAAATCTAACTTGTTCGGAGACTTACCTGCAGATGACAGCACAGACATCTTGCTGAAGAGGCATCTGTGTGCCTGCGCTGTTCATCCCTGTCTCCTCAGTGATTGGCAAGAGGAAGTTGCATTGTACCTTAAGGTACAGACAGCGACATACAGCACAGGCGCACAGATGCCTCTACGGCAAGATGCTTGCCAGTGAGTCTCAGAAGAAGTTAGATTTCTATATAATGCCAGACTTAATAATGATAACAAAAGGATTGATATGCTTATCGCTATGGTAATAATTAATTGTGGGCACTTTTCCATACATGCATGATAGTTCACCTTTAATTGTGCACAGCAGATGCTGTCAATGTATTGAGATTAGCACCCATTGTGCTTCTATTTAGAAAGGCTGATATCCTATGTCAAGCCCATTAACAGACAATAAAACACTATCACTTGTGAGACACCTGTCAAGATTGTTACTGCTAGTGTCTTTTAAATGGGAGTCAGAGAGTCCTACAAAAGACAACGGAACATACACAAGATTCAAGTTTAGGCCTAAAACCCCCCCAAAAAACAAATCATGAAGTACAGGCTATTTAAGTCTATATAATACCAGTTCTTTTTTAGGTGTTGATGTTTAAATCAATGGAAATTCATATTGTTCCTCTATGGTGCTGTTGCATTGACCCAGTTTCTCTTAGAACACCAACCTCATTGTTGTTATTCAGCCACTTGTCACAGTCCTTGTACTGGTCCCTACTCTGCTGTTGTAGCAGATCCTGCCACATCTCTATAATAATGAGCCCTGGAAAAAGCAGAAATGTGAACCCCCAGAGCATAGGTAAGAATAGATTTTAGGCCTCAGAAATCAAATAGACAATTTTTACAGATGTTAGCATGGGGTATGTGGTATTGAAGTGTGTATAACCCCAGAATATTTTAGATATTCTATTAATACAGCAATCTTAGGTCACAAGTCAATTATGCAGAGTAAAACAGCTGGTAGCTCAAAAATGGCTATCGACCGGTACACAAACTGTGTCACCATTAGTATTCAATTGCCCTACCAACAGAAACCACAACAAACATTGGGCCAAAGACCCAGACCTTTGGCCAAATGTTCATTGTCTGTTTTAAGTTTCTAAAACCCACACTAAATAGCATGAGAAATGGGAATATCAAATAAAAAATACTTAAACACAGACACCCTCCCAAACCTCTTAACACTACCTCTAACTGTAAAGTGAAACAATACTACCCCTAACACCAGCCTAACACCCATAAACCCTTACCTGTCATCCGGTTTGTCTTCTTCGGTCATCTTCTTTATCTTCATTCTTCTTCTCTTCTGTCGTCTAATCTTCTTCTTCCAAAATATGTCACTGAAAGTGAAAAAGAAAGTCCAATTAAACATACCCCCAAAAATAATGCCACAAAGATATGCTGGCC
This sequence comes from Rhinophrynus dorsalis, assembly GCA_037306005.1. Lineage (NCBI taxonomy): Eukaryota > Metazoa > Chordata > Amphibia > Anura > Rhinophrynidae > Rhinophrynus > Rhinophrynus dorsalis. Next base: position 470,204,412 of record CM074719.1, on the reverse strand, counting down.
TTAACCCTTGGAGTGCCAGAGGGGTACGGAACGCATTGCATTGCGTAACCCTTTGGTATTCCAAGGGTTAAATGCATGCTGGCATTTCAAGTGTAAATATGGTGCTGGCATTCCAAATATAAATATGATGCTGGCTTTGCTGGCATTCCATATAAAAAACTATGCAGGCATTCCATAAAGAAAAATTATTGTGGCATCCCAAGGGTTAAGTATACACTGCTGCGTATGGCATGAGCTGAACTTGGTGGACGCATATCTTTTCTTGTTCCCCCCAAAAGGCATTGCAACTATTTCTCAGAGGGAAATTTTCCCATGGTAGGGGTCTCCACAACTGAGGAAGGGGACTCTGATGAGGACAATTTGGATTCATCCTTCACCATTGGGAATTTGTTTGTGGAAGACCCTGGTTCTCCTGCTGAGGGTCTCATCAAAGCTGCCCTGGAAACTGAAGGTCTTTGAGGCCTCAGATTCAAGTTCTTTTTACCTTCATATTTTTACAAGGAGCAAAAAGGAGGCTTCCTTTCTTCCTCTTTGCCATTCCTTAGACTAAGTACTCCTGGACGAATGGAGGACACCAGACATCTCTTGTATTTTCTGCAATTTCTTTAGCTCAGTGGGCTACCCCCATCCTCTCATCTTTTCTAGAATACAGCCTTGCCACTTGCAGATGAGGTGGCACTTAAGGACCAACTGAATAAGCATCTGGATTCTCTATTGCAGGAAAACTTTGTGGCTACTGGTGCCTCCTTATGTTCCACCTCACTAGGGCTTGGCTGTTTGGAAGAGATCAGCTTTTGAAGACTGTCCTTTTGCACATGCCTGAAGAGGATATTGTCACTGATAATTCTAAGATCCTTGAGACTACTGCGTATTTTGCAGAAGCACCCTTTGCTGCGGCCTGATTTACTGGGAAGGCATTTTCTATTGCTGTGCATCGTGTGTTGTGGCTAAAGTTCTGGTCTACTGTCCAGTCTTCCAAAAAGTCCATCTGTTCGTGGGCAATTGTTTAGCCCAGAGCTGGAGTAGGTTTTTAGTCATTCTGGAAGACACGTGGTTTTCCTAATCCTTGCCAATATTGGTTTGTGCCCAGAGCTTCTACTACTTCAGTAGCCCTGGAGGTGCTTACCCCAAAACCAGGTGGACCTTACCCAAGCCTACTTCTGCATTTGTCACAAGAGATTGGTCAGCCACAGGCAATAAGAAGTTGTTTGCTCCTTTTTCACAGTGCTTAAGCTCTTTCCATGGCAGATCAGTGGGTTTTGTGGGTGGCTTTGGAATGGTACTACATAGACCTCAAGACCTTTCCTCACTGTTGTTTCTTCATGTCCAGAGTTCCTTGTGATCCCATGTGTAGTTGTCTATTCATAGATGCAGTCTCTTCCCTGGTAGATATGCAGGTTTTGGTACCTGTTCCTCATTAGGAATGTTTCATGGGACTCTATTCCAACCTCTTCAAAGTTCCCAAAAATACAGTGGTTGCCGTTTCATTCTGGACTTGAAGCTCAGCAGCCTTTTTGTTCTTGAACCCCGGTTCAGGATAGAGTCCTTGTGCTCTCTCATCGCTGCCATGTGTCCAGGGGAGTTTTTGGCCTAACTGGACATCAAGGATGCTTATCTGCATATCCCCATTCATTCTGTTTTAGACTGTCCACTTCAGTTCATTGCCCTTCCCTTTGTGTTAGCCCCTGCTATGCTTTTCTTTACAAAGGTCACCATGGCACTGGCAGCTCACATCCATTACCTAGTGATCTTCTTGACTCCCTACCTGGACGACCTTGTTATCTGGATCCTAGTTCCCCTACTTGTCTTGTGTTTGCTTTGCGCCTTTATAGAGCCTCAGTGCTTTTGGGAGTGGTGCTATCAAAGCGTTCCATGTCGTGACCCTTAGTTTTCTGTCTTGTTCCTGGATGTTATCTTGTGTATTGAACTGGCTCTTCCTTCAACTTCTCTCCTGTTCTGCGATTTGGTACTGTGCTCATCTGATATCCTTTTACCAACCTTGGCTCTGTTGATTTGACCATTGCTCCATCTGCTGTCTTGTACTGTGTTGCCTGCAAGTTCCTGATCTGGCTTGTCTGACTTCCTGCTTGTTTTGACCCTGGTGGACTTCTGTCACCTCAATCATCAGTCGAACATAGACCGCCTTGACCACCAGTCGGACTTCGACTATCCTGTTCTCTGTCTTCTCAGTTGAGTTCCAGGCCTCAGTGCTCTTGTACAACAACTATGACTATACTGAAGATGGGTTACTTGTTCAGGATTTTCTTTGACCTCAGTGGGTAGCTGCTGTTCTCTCGGTTGTCATCCAGGGTGTGAACCTGCTAATCTGACCTTGCAACCAGCTTCTCTAACCTGGCCTAGGCCACAACAAGACAACCCATAGAGCAGTCACCACCATCTAGCTACAAACCCTAGTCTTCACTCCCAAGCATCTGGCACTCTGGGGCCTGCCTTGCAGTATACATGTATTGTTTGTTGTTGTGCTCTTATCATATTATTTATATCAAACAGCAGCCTGTCCCCTTTTTGTGGGGAATCTACTTCACAGTATCTAACCAGGCAGCTTACATTGGGTGTTTAGTCTGTCAGATCATCAGAGTTCTGTTCCAGATACCTGGACTCTCTAGGTCATGCAGCAAACGTGATTGTTCTACTGTGGTGCTTTCCCTGGTGTATGTGTTTCCTGTATTTTTCCTGATTTCTAGAGTGCTGCAGAAAAATCAGGATGATGCGGGCTCATATTATTATGATTGCCACATTCTGACCCAGTCGCACCTTGTTTTCAGGTCTTCTCACTCTATCAATGTCAGAGCTGCATCCGGAGAAGCTGGCTTTGATGGCTTTTGAAGCCAGCATCCTGAGAAAGAAGGGTTTTTCTGACTTGGTCACTGCCACTACGTTAAAGGCTCATAAGAAAGTTTTATCCAAAGTGTACCAGGATATGGTCCTGGTTCTATAAGTGCTGTGAAGACCAGGGTTCATGGCTGTGACCTCCTCATCTGATCATTTTGGCCTTTCATGAGGGGCTTGGTCTTAGTCCTATTAAAGTCCAGATTTCAGCTCTTCCCGTCTTTTTCCAGAGGTGTATCACCTTATTGACAGACTTTTATGCAAGGGATGGCTGGATCTTACTCCTCTGTTGCACTTGAATTTTGTCTTGTGAGTGCTTTGGAAAGCTACTTTTGAGCCTCTTGTTTTCAGTTTTTATGCATTTCTTTACTCTCGAGTCAGATTTTGCAAAATGTTATAGGGTTTCTCCCTATGGTTTTTTTCTGAGTTTCTCATTAACCAGGACACTTGTTCTTCCTCCTCTCTGTCCTGTGTCATCTAACAGACAGGAGCAGGAACTTCATATTTTGAATGTGGTTAGGTGCTTGAAGTACTATGTTCATGACATGCAGCCTTTTCAAAAATCTGATTCGGTTTTTGTCATTCCTGAGCACCCTCATGCAAGTCAGGCTGAGTGTAAGGTAACAGTGGCTTCTTGGATTAAGGCTGCCATTTGCCAGGTTTGTGTTCCAGAGTAGAAGCTGGTGCCCTTCGGGGTAAAGGCTCGTTCCACCAAGTTGGTGGCTTTGAGGAGTTGCTCTCTTTTGCTGCCTGAAGTATTGGATGCTTTGGTATATCCACATGGTTTCTGTATTCCACATAGGACATAAAAGAAAAGGGGATTTTTGTGCATCTCACCGATAAATCCTTTTTTGTTAGTCCATGTGGAACACAGGGTAGTCCTCTTGGCTTTCCTACTTTAGGGGATTCTCTTTCCTGCTTTGCTTCTGCTTCTTAGATCTTTGTTATACGTTAAAACTGGATTAGACTGGTGAGGGTAAAGAGAAGCTGGAAGTACTTTCAACACTGAGAGCTTTATAAGGTAAGTGCCCTGCCCTTCTGCAGGAGGAAATGTTACCCCACTGTTCCTGTGTTCCACATGGGCTAAGAGAAAACTATTTATCTTTAAATAGAAATATCCACCTGTTGTCCTGCTGGCGGCATGTAATGCTGTGTTGCCCTGCTGGTGGCATCTAATGGCGTATTGCCCTGCTAATGGCATTTAATGGTATATTCTCCTACTGATAGTGTATAACGTTGTATTGCCCTACTGGTTGCCTGTAATGGTATATTGCCCTGTCGTGTCATGTGCTGCCGTGCTGGTGGCATGAAATGGTGTATTGTGCTGTTGGTGACATGTAATGGTGTATTGTTGTGCTGGTAGCATGTGCTGGTGTATGTGTGTTTGCATTGCGTTTCATGTCCTTTTTGTAAATGCATACTCTAGCACGGGCATAGGCAATCTTTGGCTCCGCAGCTGTTGAGAACTAGGACTTCCCCAACCACCCATTGATTAGAATTTGACTACCCTGGCTAAAGCATGTGTGTGTGTTTGTATTGGAAGTGGTGTGTGTAGATACAATTGTATGGTTTGAATTTAAGACTATGTAGATATAAGCATGTGTATACGTGTCTATGTGTGTGCGTGTGTGTGTGCGCGCATGCAAGTATGACTGACTCTGTGCATGTATGTATGAGTGTTTGTATATGTATGTATAAGTGAGTGAGTGTGTATGTTAATGTGAGTGACTATGTGTGAGTGTGTGTATGCATTTGAGTGTGTAAGCATGTGTGAGTGTGTATATATGTGTGTATCTATGTATGTATGTAAGAATGAGTGTGTTTATGTAAGTGTGTGTGTGTATTTGAGCGCGTATGCATGTGTGTGTAGGTTTGTAGGTAGGTTTGTATGAGTGAGAGTGTGTGAGTGTGTTTGAGCATGCGTGTGTGTGGGTGTTTGTATGTATGTATTTATTTAAGTGTGTGTGCGTGAGTGTATATGCATGTGTGCATGTAAGAGTGTGTTTGTGGTATCTGAAGTTAATGTATATGAAGAACTAGAACATTATAGGGTTGAAATCAACATTTTCCAAACTCCCACTGATTTAAATGGGGCTTTTAACCCCTTTAATCCTAGATAGGTTTCCAACCCACTGCAAAGCAAATGACTTGAGACCTCTGTAGCATTCAAGGGGTTAAAAGTCCCATTTGACACAATGGGAATTTTCATTTCTCTGCTTTGGTGCTCCTCTTTAGTTTGATGACTAGGTCCCATTTCAACAAGACAAAAAGACAAAGGGGAGAGTCTCATGGTGCAGTATATACAAAACTGGTCTTGGAATAAATAATTCATATGTAAGCACTGTACACACATTGTGTAGTTGCTACTATATACTATACTATACTATACTATATACTATAGTAGCTATTATCACTTGTGCCCCCACACAGATAACTTGAAATTGGATGCTCAATTGCTCTTCTACCACAGTCAACAGGAATAGCTTAAAGGGATAGTATTGTTTCACAAAAACAGCATCACAATGTTATCCCTTTTACCTAGTGTAAGCCACCTCCCCTCAGATCTGGAATCTGGTCACTTGACTGGACAGCTTGCAGCAAGGGACAATCTTCTTACTGTGAGCATAAGGAAAACCCTACTCCCCTTTGACAGGTTTCCCTTATGCTCACTGAAGATTGTCCCTCTCTGCTATCCAACCAGACAGTCTTGCTGCTCTGAGGTGAGCAGTGTTACATCAGTAAAAGGGTCAGGAGGGGGATACTTTATCATTCAATTACTCTTGAACTACAACTCTGACAGTATTGAAATAACACTCTTCATGGCCCAAATACTATGAAGATTAATTGGAGCTGCTATTATTTTGAAACATTACTATCCCTTTAAAGAGAAACAAACACAGCAAACGAGAGGAGAGCAGCCTGGTAAGACCACAATAAATGCTTTGAAGTGTTATAAAAGTGAAATACTCACATAGTACTTCCAACAAAGTACACTGGTTTAAAGACCAGTGGGGAATTGAGATGCCGGTTTTCCCCGCAACAGGGTTTGCATTTATATATGTTTATGAGTGTATGCAACCATTCATTTGTTGATTATCTTCCTCCTGATGAAGTGGTCATTGGGACTGCAAAATATGTTGAGGTGATTTTAACTTGGTTTGAATAATTATTTATTAATATTTTCTTGGTATGCCACACTTTGCTGTTTGTGACAACTTTTCACCTAAATCATTGATGCACTCTGGTGTGGTTCTTTTGCAAGGAGAACTGTGATCTCAGTTCCACCCTGGCCTTTAGATCGATGTACCTGGTTGGAGACCAGTGTTGGTACTATGTGAGTATTTCACTTTCATAACACTTCAAAGCATTTATTGTTGTGGTGTTACCAGGCTGCTCTCCTCTCATTTGTTCTGTGTTAGGTCCCCTTTCAAACTGCAAAAATTGTGCAAGGTGCTATGCTGGTCTATGGTGCCTTTCACATGAGCAATGACTGAATTGTGTGAACACTAAAGTTCAGCATACATGAATGCAGTAAAGCTTCAGTAAGGAAGGTCTGCATAATGGCCTATGGGTCCACCAACAAACCTATCATATGAAGGCTATTGAAGGTTGCGATGCTCATCACAGCATCCAAAGAATGGCCAACCCATGCAGGAGCCAGCCAATAGCCGATAAAAGAATGGCCAACCCATGTGGGTGGCAGCCAACAGTGTATAATAGAATGGCCAACTCCTGTGGGAGCCAGCCAATAATATTGACTGGAGCTCATGTGGGCTGGCCATCAGACACACCCCTCCTGCATCCAAATTGGCAGTAGTAAAATGCAGAAGAAGGTAAGTGAAAGAACACATGTGAAAGAGCCCTAAGGCCCCTTGATTATAATGAGGGGGCTTGGATTTGCTCTCGGCCTTCTGTGAAGTATTTGCTGAGAGTTAATGATCTTCTTCCTCAACATATTCCTAGCCTTTGTTTGACTATCTTTGTTTGTTTGACTATCTTTATTATTGTATTCAAACCTGTTTTATCATCTGCATACCTGATTTTCTTGTTTAACGGAAGAAGAATACTAAAATATAGCAGGCTCTTTTATATAAAGGCTAATTTTTTAAAACTTTGCAGGGGCCATGCTAATCTTCCCTATATAGTTCCAGTTATAGTATATGTGCCACCAAAGTAAGCAATATTAAAAAAACTGTTAAAGAAATAGGTGTTAGATTTTTACACCTTTATAGAATGTAAGATATATGTTATGGGAAGAAGAAAGGAAATAGGAGGAGGTGTGGAGTGCAGATTTATTTGCTTCCCTAGTCTGTAAAAAGAGCATTCTACATACTCTAAACCCACTACTGTATATCTGTGCCTTAACACAACTTCCCATCTTCTCCTCATCACCCCCCGGATACATAAAGAAAATTGAAAAAATGTGCCTTAACCCATTCAGTGGCAAAGAGGTCTGCAACCCATTGAAAGCAATGCGTTTTGGACACATCTGGCAATGAAAGGGTTAACATGCTGCCTGACATTTTGAAGAGTGCTTACATTATATATCAAACCACTCACTGTGACACCACTTCTGAGGTCCTGGTTCTGCTGATATACAGCTCAGGAACCCGGGGTGGTGCCAGGAGACTAGGGGAGTAGTGCAGTGGGCACAGCTTAGGACACACTGCGGACCCTGGCTGGGGAGCTGTTACACACACAACCGGGCCTGCTGCTCGGACCCAGTTAGGCTTATAGCCCCTTTGCAGTAATGTTTCAGCTTCCCTGCTGAATTTCGAGCTGTCATAGACATTTGCTTTCGATTAATAAAACAAAAAAGTTACCTAATGCAAACTTCAAAATAGCACAATACAGGGTGCCTTGTGATGCATTTTCCTTCAAAGGTGAGAAAACCAGGCCCTAAAGTAATAAGTCTTTCAAACTGGGCTGAATTGCATGGTGTAGCTGCTATTCCAATTCAGATATGCATGAACGGTCCAGTTTAACTCTCACTGCTGGGTTATTCACCTTAACAACGGGTTACTATACAACAGATATAAATTTAATGATGAGAAATAACACCACATGTGTTGATTACTGGATAGCGCACAGCAAGGATAGTCAACCTGCTGCTCTCTACCTGTTGTTGGACTACACTTACCATCCTCAATTGGCTGTAGTCCAACAACAGCTGGAGTACAGCAGGTTTCCTACGCCTGGTGTACACAAATCCACCTCACAAATAGATATATGGAGAAGAAATAACCATTCACCCTTGTGTTCCTTCACCATAAGACCACTTTGTACAGTGGTTACAACTCCGTATCAGCAATCCGACAAAGCGTCCAACTGACTGCAACCAGCCCTACTGCTTGACTGCTGCAAGAATGATTTCTACACCGTGTTCAGATAATTATCAAATAGGAACAAATATATTTAACTCCTGTATGACTGTTTTATTGATCAGTGAACTACATAATGAGAATCACATGGTAAGCCCCAAGGAAAGTTAATAAATACACTTGTGGGTGGAATACCTAAAATAATACAATATTGTGGGCCTTATTAATTAATCTAAATAGGTGCAAATGTGGAATAAATCAACTGCGCCAAATGAGGAAAATGAACATTCCAATTTAAAATGCCTACATTGCTAGAACTCCTTTTAAGTCAATGGGAATTAGTAGAATATTTATGCACCCCTTTATGATGCTATTGGTTTGCTCCAGAATTCTACCGTTATAACTTGCTAAATAAGGCTTAGTGGCCCTTATTCATAAAGCTGAAAGGGGTGCAATTTGGAGTAAACAAAGTAAATCACAGGGGAGAAATATTCTGCAAATTCCCACTGATTAAAACCACTGAATGAAGCAACAGGTTTCCACAACTCTACCTCTATATAGCTTCATGAATAAGGGACACTGAATAGTAACCTTTCAAGGACGAGTGGGGAGTGCAACGTATTGCTTTTCCATATACTCACACCTCTGATTTTAAAAGGGTTAATACTTAAAAGTCTGTTATTTTGTACAAATGCAAATACGAAGTACATCTGCCACTACGATTAGTTCACTTGGTGAGCACAGCCGCTATCCAAGGGGATGGGGGGGGGGGGGTTTCTTTTAACCCTGTGAGTGCCATACAGCTATCCAACAGAATGCATTGCATACCTCTTTTACTTAAAGGGTTAAAACTTATAGTCCCCTGTTACACTCTCTTTTCCCGCTGCCTCTTTTTGCACGGGCAACACTGTGCTTCTTTTGGTAGTATTTATTTATTGCTAGTATATATGTGTGTATATGTAATATATATATATATAATATTGTTAGAAACAGCACCAGCTGGTAAGCAGAGGATACAATTGATTTGTTTGTATTCTGTGGTAAGGTTCCTTGTCTTAAAGTTCTCAACAGAAATCAATAGCACCAGTTAGTGGACACAATAGAAAATTACATTTTAATTAAAAAAAAAACTCCCAGCAGTGAGAATACCCTAGAAAAAGTTAAACGATATATATTTTTTTTTCGTAATGAAACATTAGAAATCTTTCAAGCTCTATCCAGGTATGTAAGGTTAGATTTCCAATTAGACAGAGCAGGCATCCTTGTAGAGAGTCATATTATAGGTGGTGCCTCAGCTGTGCTGGTGACACTCATATTCTGCCCACACTCATAGGTATAGATAGTGAAATCACAATGCCCCTACACCAGACACCTGTTCATTGTTTACTGTGACTGGTTTATTTATCAATCTATACACCACTTTACTAGCTATTATTTAAAGGGATAGTAATACTTCGTTTTATCTTTATTTTATTTTGTAGGCATTAAAAAAACATGAACGATATAAGTCTTCTCTCTCTCAAACCTTTATGGTTTAAGAGATATTCACAAGCAAAGTATCCCCCCCCCCCCCCCCGTTCAGCCAAAGCAGAAGGGAGGTGCCCAGGTAAACTGCAGAGAGGGACAATCTTCAATTAAGATAAGGGAAAAACCTGAAAAGCTTGTCAAGGTGGGCAGGGCTTTCATTCTTCTCATACAAAGAAGATTGTCCCCTGCTGTTTTCTGTCTGGTCTACAACCAGATTCACATCTGAGAAGAGATGGCTTACACTAGGAAAAAGGGGCGGGAGGGGGAAACTTTGCTTGTGAATATCTCTTAAACCATAAAGGTTTGAGAGATAAGACTTATATCATTCTTCATTTTTTTTCAATGCCTACAAAATAAAATAAAGTTAAAACGAATTATTACTATCCCTTTAACTCCCAGGTGGCGTATCCAATCTGTTGTATGGCAGCCCAGGGGGTTAAGATCTTGTGTGTGTTTGCCTGTTACACTTTAACCCCTTAAAGGAATAGTAATGCTTAAAATGTAAAAAAAATAAATATATATATATATATATATATATATATGTTGTAGGGTTTATCCCCCTGAGTAAAACAAGGGAACTGCCACCACTGAAATGTGCTTTATTCAAGAGTTATTACAGCTCAAAGTTGGATTTTTAGTTGCAATTTCACAGTGGCCTGAAATTGTACAGTGGCACTGTTGCTACACCATCCTATGGAGACTTATGGTCTATGGACCAGAGCTGTCCATAGGCTGGTGTAACAACAGCGCCACTGTGCAATTTCAGGCCACTGTGATATTGCACCTAAAAAATTCAACTTTGAGCTGTAATGACTTTTGAATAAAACATCTTTCAGCAGTGAGAGAATCCTTTTTTTTACTCAGGGGGATAAACACTACAATATATTTTTTTTACATATAGTATTACTATCCCTTTAAGAATCAGAGTGGTGTGAAATGCATTGTTTAACAACATAATGTACACACACCTCTGGTCTTTAACTAGTTATGGGTATTTTCTGTGCTTGGAAACAGTGAATGCGGTTAGGGGCATGGTTGTGTATGGATTGGAGATGTGGCTATGGGTGGGTCTAAGGGATACTTGGATGCTTTATTGTTCTGAATATATGGAAGCTATCATACTATATTACAACATGCACTTTCATATTAAAGCAACCTGATGTATTTAAATATTAAATTCCCTTTAAATCTGGCAGTAAGTCTGCAATTCTTACACCTCTCTGCAAATAATTTTTCCCTTTAGCTATCTTTGTGCCAAAGGGATGAAAGCACCCACTTCAAGCATTGCTTTGTTCCTTAAAGGGATAGTAATGTTTCACAAAAACAGCAACTCCAATTAATATTCATAATATTTGAGCCATAGAGAGTGTTATTTCAATACTGTGGGAGTTGTAGTTCCAGAGTAATTGAATGATAAAGTATCCCCCTTCAGCCCCTTTTACCTAGTGTAAGCCATCTCCCCTCAGATGTGGAATCTGGTCTGGTCTCAACAAACTTCTTACTGTGAGAACAATGAAAACCCTGCCCTTTTGATAACTTTTACAACACAAACATCTTTTAACACTAACAACTGACTTCCTGCAATGCAAAGAGGTTCCATTATTTTTATCATTTATTAAGCACCAATATATTCAGGAAGCATGGATATTGAGACTTGACCATAAAATGAAAACACTCTGCAAAGAAATCAGGAGGCACTACCAGCAAGAGCTTACAGTCTAGAGGCAAGTTTCTCAACACAGTGGTACTTGTACCACAGGGGGGTACTTTGCAAACATATAGAAGTTACACGCCACAGAGAGGACCTGTATGAAATACAAAAGTGCCTGGCTGGCCAGCAACACCATTATAAAGCTGTGAGAGTGGTTGTGTTTGCATAATAAGGCTGGAGGACAGGTTAGAACTTCTATAATGAAGGCAGACCCTCCACTGAAGCTTGTCCAGCACATTAAGCACAAAGATAGAAGAAGTTACCACTAGGGTGACCACATGTCCCAGATTACCCAGGACAGTCCCGGATTTAAATGTGTGTCCCCACTCGTCTATCAAAAATAACAAAAGCAGAGAAATGTGACAGTGAGCATGAGCACTGTGAACACTGGGGATGTACATTGAGGGCAATCTTTGTGCACTATGTTCAGTCTTGCTATGTATGAGATACAGAGCAAGTATGAAGATAGCATGTAAACACAGCCCTCAATCTACAGTATGCAATGCACTCATGCTCACTGTCCTGGAAAAAGAATACAAAGATAGGCCAGTAGCCCAACTGGCCCATGACAGCGAGGCTGCTTGGGGATCCCCGATCCCCCAATAGGATAATCTGTCTCCGATTGTTGGAACTTCAATCAAAACTATATATGTGCACATACTCATAGCTAGGAACTCTCCGGATTTGCCCCGGAGACTCCGGTTTTGACTCTGCACTACTGGGTCTCCGTGGCAGAGTCTGATTCTCCGGGTTGTGGGCAGTTTCTTAAGAAACTCTGCCCATTGGTGCTCTTTCCTTGTCAGTTCCACCCACTCCCTGCCCACTTCTCCTCCTTCCCAGCCTATTGCCTATATTTTTAACACGTTTCTGAAGCCCCGCCCCTAGTCATGATTAAGCCCTGCTCCTTTTTGATGCAAATTCCATCATTTGTCTCCCTCAGTGGCACCACAGGCCTCCCCCTCAGTGGAGGCCAGAAGAAAAAGTTCCCAGGTACACACATACTATTAATTCTCTAAGGACCAGGGGGTGGACACCTGGGAACTCAGGATTTGGCCTTGAAACTTAGGGTTTTGAGCCAAAAATCAGGGAGTCAGGTAGAAGGGCAAAATTCTCAGGGAGAGAGAGTAGTGTTATCGAATACATGATTTGCACCAACTGGTGGCTTCATTGGTCTCTAAAATTGTGCCATTTTTACCATGAAGACAGTGGGAGGAGTCCTGTTTGTCTTGTGTGCATGTTAAGCAATGATGTCTCTAAGCTGTCTGTTCCTTGAGGCCTCACAGGAACAACTCTGGGTTACAGCAAGTAGAGACATGTCATCTATAATCCATGTTCTGGAGAATTTTAGGGGTTAATATTTCAAAGGTTTCAGGGTCAGCTAGTTTTGATAGTTCCCGGTTATGTTGCAGTAGTATGAATGTGTATGTTTGCATTGGAGGTGGTGTGTGCGTATATGTAGATACAATTGTATGGTTTCTGTTTAAGATTATACCGATATAAGTATGTGTACGTGTGAATACCTGAGTGTGTGTGTGTGTGTGTGTGTGTGTGTGTGTGTTGATTGGCAGGTTGTACTTTGCTATTTATCTGCATGTTGCTAAGGTAGGAAGTGGAAGTGACAATATGATGCAGCCTCAACACAGCTTCAACTACTCGTGAAAAATAGAAAATACAATATTAATGGGCACCCATTCAAATCCTTTGCACACTTCTTACCATATGTTCACTCATCACACACAAAATCTTTGTCAAACTGTGTTGGTCTGTTTTGTGTGCTCTGATTTACAGTTGTCTAAACAGTCTCTTAGAATCTAAAGCAATCTATTTAATGTGGGGGTTTTGAGTCGCTGAAAATGGATCATTTAAAACACACATGTGAAGTAGGTTTAAAGAAGCAGTCACATTCATATAAATGCATTGAAGGTGTCTGTTAGGAACCCAGCAGAAATGCAGAGGTCTATTACCCACCCATAAACCATACCTCTTAATTATCTTTCTGTAGGAAGGATAATCCCTCTTTGAGACCCCAAACCCTCTGTCCCAATTTCCCACCCAGGTATCCCTCTTCTTAGGAGATCAGACTGTGTAGTGTGTATATAAATGTATCACGTTGCTCCACCTCCATAAAACTCACATTAACCCCTTAACAACCGCTTCATCCGGGGGTGGGCAGCCATTAAGGACAATGGCACTTTATGTTTTTTTGCTATTCTAATTATTTGTTATAAGAAAATAGTAAGGGTTGTGCAAGCTGAGGCTTTCCAGTTGTTGAAGACTTCAATTCCCATTATCCCCATCCAACCATTTGTTGGGTAGGAATGATGGTAGGAGTAGTTATCAACCTCTCTGCTTTTGCCCTGTTCACAGTGAGTGCTATTGACTGCTATGTAGATTGTATCTTTGCTAACCAAATAGAACTAGATGCCTAGTACTTTACTGGGAAGTAAATGAGCACAGATCTGACCAGTGTAATTAAGATTTCCTACCCCCTGCCCATTGTTTCTGTCAAAACTTACATAAACAGCCTCCCACAGTTAATGTTAAATGGATTCTGTTAATAATTTCTGGGTTTTGAGGTTGAATAAAACCATGTGTCTTAATGCAAACTAGAGTCTGCCGTTGCAATGGTACCACCATGTGGATATGTGCTCTTAATCCAGTATGGAAACGTGTTTTCCTATATCTATGTACTCTTAATTTAATGACAGTTGACGTGCCAGGAGCATCACCATTTTTTTTCCTGAAGGACTGGCGATGGTCTGGGCACGTTATGCACTTTTGACTTACAGCGCTCCTGCAGAAGCGCTATAAGCAAAAACAGATCTCAGACCACCGTTCGGCATGCCGGCACATGTAAGTCACATGTGCTGGTGTGCCGACAACGATTAAAGTGGTCCTTAATCCTCGGATTGCTGGTTGTTAAGGGGTTAATATTATGGATATACACAAACACTGAAACTAGGCCAAGATATTGCAATGCAAGACAGAGCATACGAACTGCTGCACTCTGTCAGGGAATGGGACACAAGTAAACTTTTGTTGGTCTACAATTTCCATCATCCTCAGATGTCTATCATCTGGCTACTGAATACTGATGACTGAAGCTATAGTCCAACAACAGCCACAGTGTTATTGTTATCTCCACTGGTCTGTGCGTAAAATAGTGAATTTACATTTACACAGCAAATCACAGTTTAATTTTAAAAAGTAATTAATAATGTTAATTATCTTATTAAGCCAGAGGGGTGCCCAACACATTGCAAAGCAATGTGCAGGACACCCTCTGGTACTCCAGTGGTTAAAAGGGTAAATCTTTACCCATATCATTTGATATCAAAACTGTTGAGGAGGAGGAGAAATACATTAACTGGACACACATGAAGGGCCTTTCCATATAAGAAAAATGGAGCAATACTGAAGCAAACCAGCTGTACCATAGGCGACACATAGACTGTATCATTGCTTTAAATGGGAAATTTAGCCCATAGAATGCTAGAGGTCTACACATAAAAAAGCAATGCTTTGTAAACATATCTAGCATTCAAAAAGGTTAAAAGCCCCATTTAAATAAATTGGAAGTTTTACGTGTCTCCTATGGTGGAGTTGCTTTGCTCCAGAATTGTGCTTCTTCATTTGTGTATAAGGTCCCAAGCTCATTGAGACAATGCAGCAGAGGCACATTTGCATCCTTGTTTCAAGCACTTAATCTTAAGGGCTGTATGTACAAAAGATAAGAGGAGTACTAGAGCAATCCACTTGCACCATAGGGGAGGACTAAAAATTACCATTGATGTAAATGCGGATTTTAACCTTTTGAATGCTAGAGAGGTCTCAAATGCATTGCAAAGCAATGCATTTGAGACCTCTCTAGCATTCAAGGGGTTAAAATTCCCATTTAAGTCAATGGGAATTTTTTTGGAATTTTTAGTTCTCCCCTATAGTGCAATTGGTTTACCCCAGAACGTCACCTCTTTTCTTTTGAACAGACAGCCATGGTAGCCCACAAGAAGATTCATGCCGAGTAGTGTTTACCAAATCCTTCCAACACTGAAGGAATTAAAATGGTCACATTCTTGTCATTTAACCACTCTGGCACTCAAAGGCAGCTGAGTAACAATAGGGGTCGCAAGGGTAGCAACTGCGACTGTGCCCTTCACTCCAGGGGTCCGACCTCTCCCTGTGATCCCCCACCAGGCGCCCTCAACTAGCTGAGGTCTGTGCCTTCTTTGGCACAAGACCTCTATTAGCAGCTGAGCACCCTCTCTGTCTTCGGCACTCTAGTAATGCAGATCATTGTAAGATGACATCATCTCCCAGCTCTCTGCATTACTGGAGAGAGGACAGCATGGGAGCTCCAGTTTCTAATAGAAGTCTGTGCAGAAGGAGGAACAGACCTCTCCTGCCATGCCGCTGGACCACCAGGGAGGTAGGAGATGGACACTGGGGGTAATGTGGAGAGGTGGACATTGGGGGCAATGTGGAGAGGTGGACATTGGGAGCAATGTGGATAGATGAACATTGGGGGCAATGTGGATAGATGAACATTGGGGGCAATGTGGAGGTGGCCAGTAGAGTCAATGTGGTCAGGGGGGAGGAGGCCCATGGCAATTTTTGCAACAGTGCCTGGTGACTTCTAGTTACACCTCTGCTCAAAAGATTAAAGGGATAGTAATGTCTTATTTTAATAAAATGTAATATTGTAGATATTAATAAAAATAGATTAACTGATGCAAGTCCCGTCTCTCAGACATGCATAGTTTGAGAGATATACGCTGATAAAGTTCCCCCCTCCGTCACCTTTCACAGTCATCAGCCTCTAGCTCACAGAAGGAGATCCTGGTCCCGGGAACAGCCGGCGGCTATTCAGCAGCGCCAAAATATCGTTATATAAAAAGAAATACTTCATTGGAACAGTGTACAGAGTGTGCTTCCAAACAATGGACACTTTGTAGACCATTCCAATGAAGTATTTCTTTTTAGAGGAACTGCCGTCGGGTCGCACAACCTGAATCTCCTTCTGTCAGCTAGACAACTAACAACTGTGAAAGGGGAAGGGGGAACTTTATCATGTTTGAGATACAGAAATTGTACCAGTTAATTTATTTTTTTTTATTTTATTACCTACTCTATTACATTTTATTAAAATCAAACATTACTGACCCTTTAAATGTTGCACCACAGGGGACAACTAAAAATTACCACCATAGGTGCATAGCTGGGAACTCTCCGGATTTGCCCCAGAGACTCCGGTTTTGACACTGCTTTACAGGATCTCCGGGGCAGAGGCTGAGTCTCTGAATGTGGGGAGTTCCTATTGAAACTCTGCCCATTTTAGCTCTTTCCCATTCTGTTCCTCCTTCCCCAGCCTATTTTTACCATTTGTTTCACCCCTGTTAAGCCCTGCCCCTTTTTGACACAATTTGCACTATTTTTTCTCACCCCTTCGACACCTCAGTACTCCCTTCCAGGGAGACAATACATCAAAATGCCCAGGAATGAATAGGAGACACATAAAACTTCCCACTGATTTAAATGGGGCTTTTAATCATTTGAATGCTAGAGAGTTCTCCTCAATACACTGGATACCGCTCTATCAACAAAGGCATTAAAAGCCATATTTAAATCAATAGGAAATGTGTAAAGTTGTATTCATTTGCTATGGTACAGTGGGTTTGCCTCAGAATTAATGGAGTTTAACAGATGTTTTTTACACTAAAGGGAAACTATCCGTACAAGTTTGACTAATAATTAAAGGGGATGTATCACCTATATAAAACTTAGGCTAAATAGTTAAAGCGGGACTACCACCGCTAAAAAACAATCTCCAATAGTTCCCCATCCAGCGAATAGCTGGTCAGTAGTGCTAGTCGCCAGAATTATTACCGCATTAAATAGATTATCCATTCTTTCAGGACTGACAGGCAGGACAGAGCGCAGACATCTTTCCATAGTGACGTCTGCACTCATGCGCTGTCAGTCCCAGCCTGCTCTAGGAGGCGTTGCTAGGAGCCGTTCCAAAAGGGACTGACAGCGCAGCCATGCAGACGTCACTATGGAAAGATGTCTGCTCTCCGTCCTACCTGTCAGCCCCGGAAGAATGGATAATTCTATTAAACAAGGTAATAATTCTGGCAACTAGCACTACTGAGCAGCTAGTCGCCGGATGAGGAATTATTGGAGATCAAGTTTTTTAGTAGTGGTAGTTCCGTTTTTTTTTTTTTTTTTTTTTAAAGCTGTATTTTGTAAAAATTGAAGTTATAAAGACTGGGCTGCAGCTACTTCCGGATAGACTGTGGTTACCTGCTCTATAATCGCAGTCTGTTGCTCTGCCTCTGCTCCCCTCTCTCTAGCCAGCCTCCTCTGATGACAGAGGCTTCTGTCTGTGTCAGTACATGGCTTTGAATTGCATGAATTGCTCCTGTTAAACATGGACACTGGAGCTGGTTGGCTAGCTGCAGCCAAGGAGGGAAGGTAGGCTCCACCCCTTGCATACAATTCTAGAATTTTCCTGCCTACAATTAAAGGGGCGGATCACCTACCCAAAGTTACCTGTAACCTGTATTGGACGACAGAGAAAGAAGAGGAGACTGAATATAGAAGATGACAGAAGAAGACTGACAGTGGCTGACCAGGGTGCTGGACATCAGGATTACAGGTAAATGTCTATTATCATCTGATGGTGTTAACTTTAGTTGGATTAACCCTGTGAGGGCCAGTGGGGTATGCAACACTATGCAATGCGTTGCATACCCCACTGGCACTCACAAGGTTAATTCTACTAACATTTCACCCTTTTTTTTTAGTACTTTGGATACATTGATATGGGGCTTATGATGTGTGTTTCTTTTTGTATTGGTATTTTTCCACAGCACAGCTTACTGTGCTACAAAAAATACCTCTGGCTGTTTTTTGTCAGACAGGCCTATATCTTTATACATGTACACTATCATATGTTCACTTTTTACAAGCAGTGGGTTTGGTGCACAATGTTTCTTCTCTGACACAGGAGAAGATCAGGACACTGAATACTGTGTAGGTTCTCAAACCTTTGAACATCACACCCCTTCTTTTGGTTTTCACCAAACCCTGATGCCCCCTTTTCATTCTAATAAATGTAACCTTTCACAAGCATAATTATATAATTATTTAGCATTTTATTTTTACATTTTTTAAAGACTTTTTCATTTTTAGTTGTATCTTTATTGCTTATATTTTGAAGAAACCAATTCATTATACATCATTTTCTTTGCTGACCATGATTGTTATTCGAAAACTACCAATATTGGTACGTTGCATAGCTCAGCAGAATTTTATTTATGAAGGAAAGCCTCATGTCCCCCAAGAAGTGTCTTACTCCTCCTCAGGGGGCATATCTCCTGGTTTGAGAATCACTGTAAACGTTGTTCCTTTTAACACCTTGCTTTATTCAGCAAAAGTGAGGTGGGCAGTAGATAGATGTAACGTGTGTATGTACAGACGAAGTTGTACTTTATTGACCAGACCCTACCTTTAAAGCGCATTCATTAAGCGCATGGCGACTAGTTGGAAACCCACATCTTACCTTTAAAAAAAAATGCAGATTCTAAAGAAATCCTTGCCTTTCAGAGACTGACGGACAGGTTCGTGCTGTCTATGCGCCTGCGCCCTTAGACCCTTCCGGTTACCATGTGGTCACTGCAGTGCTACGCAGAGGAGACCTGGACTGACAGCACAGGGAACCAAAGATGTCTGCGCTGTAGCCTGGGTTCCATTCTCCAAATGACAAGGATTTCTTTCAAATCTGCTATTCTTTAAAGGTAAGACGTGGATTTCCAAGCTAGTCGCCATCCTCTTAATGAATGCATGGCAACTTAGTAATATCTGAAAGTTCCGTTTTAAAGTGGAACTTTCCCCTTAATTTAAGTTTGCACATTTGAAAACTGCATTAAAAACTGCCTATGTGTCATGTTATTCAAAAACCAGCAAATGTACAGTTAAGGAGAGATTCATACTCCTTGTGCAGTACCAATGATGCCTCATATGCTAATTAAGCTTTTCATTAAAATGTCATATGCTAATGAATCTTCTTATGCTAATGAATACAGGAAACTACAGGGCAGAACTGGTTCCCATGCAGACCTGCAGAATGCCATCTTCATACGCATCCTGCATTAGGTGTAGTTAACATGGGTGACTGTTGTAAGATGTTCCGGCAAAGTAAGGAGGGATATGTACTAATGCGATTCTGCGCTAAAATAAGGACAGGACTTAAAATTATCATCGGTTTGAAAGTCACCCACATGAATTACCACACAGAAAAAACAAGATATCCATTTTGTAGATGATGTTGTTGCGACAAAGTCACTCATGTAAACAAGGCCTTAACCCCATAATGACCAGTGACGTACCAGGACGTTAAGGATGGCAGCGAGGCTGCACGCCATGCTGTTATCCCAGAATGCAACAGTCAAACAAAAAAAGTGCTGTGGTCCTCTAGGGCCACCCACCCCCAGACAGCGCAGTCCTTAAACCCTTAAGGACCCATGACAGTCTCTGGTCCTTAAGTGACCGCTGCGTGCGTGCGCGGCCAGTCCTTAAGGGGTTAAAATGTAGATCGGATAGCCTTAGTGTTACCCCTTCTTCAGGGCTGGAATTACATCCCAGGTGCCCCTAGGTAAGCAAGGAAGAAAGCTTTAGCCCCTTGGTTTCTATAGAGATCTCCATTGCATTACTTCGCAACTCAATGGAGATCTCTGCAGCACCCAAGACGTTAAATAATATCCTGTAAGTGGAAATAAAACTGGTGCATGAACACTAATATTGTACTAGCTACACCCACAATTCAAAATGTGGGTGTGGCAAGCACAGCTGAGGCACACCTCAGAATTTGGCTCTCTAGGCAGTTGCCTATTCTGCCTATTGAGAAATCTGTCCCTATCCTTCTTACAAAGAACCAAACACAAGGCAAAAACATAGAAAAGCAAAATTGAAATAATTCCTAACTTTAGAGTAGCTCTTCCTTTCATGCTACATATTACCTTTATGTTCCCCTAAAGTTCCATAAAGCAGACATTCTCAAATTAGATCCTAAAAATCTAAACAACAGTGTAGGATTAACCAGGCCTTTCCGCATGAGCCAAGTGACCAATCAGGGAAGGAGTCATTCTGACAGCTTCACCTGTGCTCTTGGATAGATATCCTTACATGATTATGTGTTGTTGGTGGGGCTTGAGAGCACAGTCTGAGAAGTAATCTTTTAAACTAAATATTGTGTTTGCTGCCACCCACTGGCTTGTTTTATATAGAGAAAAGAACAGCCTATCCAAAAATAAGTTAGACTTAAAAAATGTCAGGGACGTATCAAAAAGCATATTCAAAATAGGTGAGCGTTAATAAACATCAGGGGCATATAAATGTATGGGCATAACCGGCATTCACCAGTTTCAGGAGGCCTCATCTTGAGTTTTCAGTTGTCTTAGATGTTCATCAGTCATATGATCTGAATAGAGTCTGTCCAAGGTGCACAATCAGTGGTGATATTCTGCCATGTCATGCCAGGTTCATGACCCAGTACCATTATATCTGATGTTACACACCAGAGGCAAAGCATTAAACCATTACAAGCCACTAGGAGGGCAATACACCATTACAGAATGAGGTGATATGGTACCTTTTTTTTAATTATTTTTAGAAAATCACACCACAGTGTGGACTGCATTTTGTCACAGACATCCTTTGAGTGATAAAGAAGTATCCAACAGATTGCAATGCACTCGATGCCTCCCGGGCACTCAAAGGGTTAAGGGGCCTACAGAAGGTGACACAGTGGCAAATGTATAAAACCATCAGATTGGCTAATTTGCTGCATTTGGACGCTGTTTTCTTCCTCATGTGCCTGCACTCTGGGTTATGCACTAGAGAAGGCATGTCAAACATGCAGACCGCGGCCCAGGTCAGGTATGTGGGGACCACTGGCTGGAAAAGTGTGAGGCCCTCCAAAGAGAGAAAATTTTTAAGTGCCCCACAGCCCAGCATCAAGGGGATTAAAAGCCCCATTTAGATCAATTGAGGTTTTCCCTTGTTCTCTATGACACAGACTGTTTGTCCCAGAATTGCTCCTGTTAGCTTTTATACACAAAGCTCCATGTTGTAAGGATATCTCTATTTGGACACAGGTGGATGAATCAGTGGTTCAGCTGGTGTGTGTTTATCCTTAGGTTAGTAGTAGGCCTGTTTCACTAATGTAACATCCTGATTCACAGCAAATATATTGAGAAATAAAAAAAAACTAAGAACCGTACCCCAGTAGGTCATCATTTTACCCAAGGTAACCACTACATGCTTAACCTTAAAATCAAAATACTCAGAGGGAACTTCAAAAATGCACAGGTGAGAAAGACATTAGAAATTAAGATGATCAGTCACTTCAACACCAGACACACTGGACTTAATAAGGATTTGGGATTTCTTGCACACCACCAACATTTTGTATAATATTATTTTCTATTTACTTGGTCCTGGTTCATGTTTACTCATCTATCTATTTTTCTTCTCTCTCAGTAGTAGTAATGTTAATAAAATACTTTAAAGGGTTAGTAAGGTCCACTTATAATTTTATGCTATTTAGTACATTAAAAAAAAATTGTCTGGAGCAAGTCCCATCTCTCAGACCTTTATGGTTTGGGAGCTATAATGTTTTAAAGTTCCCCCCTCCTACCCCTTGCACTGACATCAGAGAGAAGGAGATCCCGGTCCCTGGACCAGCTGGTGGCTCTTCAGCAGAGCCGAAACACTGCAATTGAAAAAGAAATAGTTCACTGGAACGGACTACAAAGTCCCCTGGTTTGCAAGCACGCTTTGTAGACTGCTCCAATTAAGTATTTATTTTTAGATTGCGGTATTTTGGCTGTGCTGAAGAGCCACCTTGACTCGACTGACTCAAATCTCCTGTCAGCTTTACAGCTGACATCAGTGCAAGGGGAAGGAGGGGGAAACTTTAAAACTTTAGATCTCTTAGACCATAAAGGTTTGAGAGATGGGACTTGCTCCAGATAATTTATTTTATTAAAATCTACAATATAGCATAACATTATAAGCGGACATTACTAACCCTTTAAAAATGAAAACATTTCTACTTACAAAATCTAACCTATATTTTTATATATATAAAAACACAAAGAGGATACCTCTGATTCCTATTATACTTCCTGTGCTTAGCATCTGTCCAGGAAGAGGCCCATAACAATTTTAACTAAGACTAAACTTAACATTGACAGGTTAAGTGGGATCCACATCCTTGGGTTCCCCCAACACACAAGCTGCACAGATAAAAAAAAAAAAAAAAGTGATATCACTTGTTGCAAGGTTGCCCAAGTCCTGTAATTTCATCAGTTTTAAACATTAATTTTTCCTTAAAGGGTCAGTAATGCCTGTTTATAACTTAATTTAAAGGGGAACTACCACCCTGCAATAAGTTCACATTAATCAATTCTTCATCTGGCGACTAGCTGCTTCTTAGCGCTAGTCGCCAGAAATATTACCTGGTTTCAAAGATATTCCAGTTTTTCTAAGGCTCACGGGAGCAGGAAGCACGGACATCTCGTGATAGTGACGTCCGTGCGCCTGCGCTGTCAGTCCCTTTTGAAGAATTGATTAATGTGAACTTATTGCGGGGTGGTAGTTCCCCTTTAATATTGTAGAGGTTGCAAAAATAAAGTATTTGGAGAAAATGCCATCTCTCAAACCCATACGGTTTGAGAGATATTCATTGCTAAAGTTTCCCTTTTCCTGATGTCAGCTGTAATGCTGATAGCAGGAGATTCAAGTCGGCCAACTCGAGGAAGCTGTTCAGCAGAGCTGAAATTGCGTTATTTAAAAAGAACTACTTCAATGGAAGGGTCAACAAAGTGTGCTTGCAAACCAGGCACACTTTGAAGACCGTTCCAATAAAGTAATTCTTTTTAAATAACAAGATTTCGGCTCTGCTGGAGAGCCGCCGTCTGGTCCCTGGAACGGGATCTCCTGCTGTAAGCATAGCGCTGATGTCAGGAAAGGGGAGGGAGGGGGGAACTTTAGCTGAGAATATCTCTCAAACCGTAAGGGTTTGAGAGATGGCACTTTCTCCAAATACATTATTTTTTTAACCTCTACAATATTAAATAAAGTTATAAACGGGCATTACTGACCCTTTAATTGAGAGAGTAAACGGTAAGTACATATCAGGTTATGCTGGGATGAAAAATACGCCAGTCACAAAGGACATCTAATTTCAGTGAAGAAAATAAAACATGCAAGATTTTAAAAAGAAAATTATGAACTGTTTTATGTTTTTATTTACTGCCACCTAGAGGACTTTTCATGAATTTTGTTCAAAAATTAAAGTGAACTTGTCACCCTAAAACAAGTTTAGTTAATTTTACAAAGAAGAAACATCTGCTTTTATTATGTAGTTGCCATTTTTCTGTCAAAAAATTGTTTGTGAGAAATGAACCTTTATATTTTGTTGGCAAAGTCTGGTACTGTATGCTAATTATGTGCACAAATGCTAATTGGTTCTGTTCCAGGCCAAACATGTATCTTGATCTTATTAGAAATTACCTTAGTTTGTGTAGACTCATTCATTGCACAGTGAGTGGTAATATTGGCCAATCATATAAACTAACTATTATAAAGTGCCACACTATGCCACCAACTAATAATGGTTAATTTCTCAAAACGATTTATATTACAAATAGCTAGCATAATGTAGGCAGATTTTACTTTACTTTAACAATAACTAAAGTGATCTTAGAGTGATATTTCTACTTGTATGTCATTGAGGGATATATATACTTTGGTGTGAGATCATCTGCGGCCAATTTAAAGATGATATGTTCCTAAACATCAATTTTTACCAAAGATATAAAACCTACCAGATGACAACTCTCACTAACAAAAACTCCTGTTGGCAGGCGTTTGGAACCTTTATTGCTTATCATCACCTTCAGCTTTTTACAAACGGACTCCTTAGAGCTGTGCAGTGGTACTTTATATTAGTAATGCAATGTAAAAAAGGCATTACATTTAAATATTCCATAATATACAGATATTTTAAAAGCCTACATTTTGAAGATAATAGGGCTCAGGAGGACTTATTTAAAGTTTATTTGGGGTAAACCCATAAGTGTATCTTGAGATGAGATTTATAAATTGGATTAAAATTATGGACAATAGGGAACAGACATACTGAGACAAACATGGGGTGTGTATTATAATACAAATAATAATACATTATTATTATTATTATTTATTTATAAAGCACCAATTAATTCCATAATGCTGTATGATACAGAATAGACATATTGAGACTGTTAGAAGAGGAAAAGTCATTTCAGAGCAGTGGGGTCTAGCCATGCTGAGGTCCTTATAGGGCTGTGGGTGGTACAATGGTGCAAAAAATGCACAAGGGTCAGTAAAGGGTAGACAAGTATATATGAGTGAAATTGTTACGTTTTTCTGGAGGCGAGAGTTTTAAAAAAGCATTTGAAGATTGGAATTCTGCAGGAAAATTTGTATGGATGGGAGACGAAATTTCAAAGCTCAGAAAAGACTGCACGCAGAAATGGGAGGATGTAATGAGAGATGAGGAGAGAGGATCCTGTGCAGAGAGAAGATGGCATGTGTAGGTATTATTTGGAAACAAGAGATGAGATGTTAGAGGGTACATAAGGGCTCTGTAAGTTAGCACCATATTTGAAATTAAATTCTAAAGGATTGTACAGACATCTTCAATGTTCTTATGTTGCCTGAGTGAACACAAATATTATGAAATGAAAACTAGAAATGTGTGTACAGGAGAATACACTTACACACCCTGATTAGGATCACAACGACCCAATTATCTCAGCAGAGTATACATGTTCAGACATAGCACCGCTTTTTTTATTGATACTCCATGTACCTATACTTCTAATAGCAGCTAATAACCGCACACAGACAATTGGTAAGGTAATATTTCACTCTTGATTTACATAATTACATTTAAATGGAGCAAAGGCCAGCGGTGGGAGTCCCCTTGTACACCCCAGGACACACCAACATTTTTTCATATCAATTTCTACTTTTTATGCAAACTTTCCTGGCTGGGAACAACTGTAACCATACTTTTGGCAATTACGTATTCATGTATGCATTCTTTGCAACTTTGTGTGCTGTTTGAGTATATGATTTAATGCTGTAGTAAATAAACTACATACTACGATCCACCTTTGTGTGGGTTTATTTATATGGCCTGTGAGGTCTTTGAGGTCTTTTATATATATTTTCTTCCGCTTGATAGCTTGTTTGTGTTAAGTGTCCATATTTCTAGATACTGTGTATACTCTCTATGTTTTAGGGCTACTCCGAGAATAAGTCAGCGCCGAGCTCCATCTGTATTTATTTGTGGGAGAACGTCTGTGACGGGGAGAGAGTGGATCCCAGAGAGAGCTGAAGGCGGCAGGACTTTTGGAGTAATTTCAGAATATTCTGTTGAAAGGCATTAGTGAAGATCGTTACTTGGGGTCCAAAAGCACCTCCATTCTTCTGTGACTTTACTAAACTCTACTTTAACTTTGACATAGTACAAGTTATTTGGGGTATTAATCCTTAAACCCTTTGAGTGTCAGATGAGAATACCTGGGAACTTCCAATTGAGGTCTGCCCGGAGGGGAGTCCTCTGGTGCAGCAGGAGGTCAAAATAATGACGTGAATCGCGTCAAAAAGGGGCAGGGCTTAAAGGTGACACTCAGAAGGCTGGGGAAGGAGGAACACCAGAAGAAGCAGCGGATGTGGGCAGAGTTTCAATAGAAACTCCGCACATCCGGAGGAATCAGCCTCTGCCCCAGAGACCCTGTAAAGCTCTGTCAAAACCGGAGTCTCCGGGGCAAATCTGGAGACTTCCCAGGTATGAGTACGCAACGCAGGCACTCAAAGGTTTAACTTCTTCAAATCAATTGCACCAGGTTTATTGATGACTTGCGTTTGTTTCTGAAGCAAATATGCAAAGAGCATAATCGATTTATACAACTTCATGGACAATTTGGGGATGATATATTAGTAACGTAGGAGGAAAAAATAAACAACATAATAACACTTTAATTATCAAACAAAATATACTGTGTTGCATATTATGGAAGCTTTAGTTTTGATACACGTATAAGTTATTTTTTTGTTTGAAGACTTCTTTAGCATTGAAGGGGTTAAAATCCCAATTTAAATAAATCAGAATTATGATTTGTTCCCTATGGTACAGTTGGTTTGTCTCATAATTGTTCCACTTTTTATTTTATAAATGCATATGATCCTTTAACACTTGGAGTGCTGGGGGTATCCAAAACATTGCAAAGCAATGTGTAGGATACCCATCTGGCACTCAGATGCTTTAAATGCATGAGATAAAAGACCAATAAACAAACATATCACATATAATGCCAACTTGTCCACAGTGTAGGTCAGCTAAACTTGTGGAACAGCATTACTCAGTTACCTTTGGTTGTTTCTTAGGATGGACAACAGAGGGCAGTCATGATCCAGGTTTAAATTAGGGGTGGGCAAAACATTTGGTTACCTTCAAGAATGCAGCAAACTTAGAAATCCAGCCAGTCAGGAATTAAAATTAAATAAATTTGAGATAGGTTTGCCTCCCTGCAGGTATTTTAGTGGTAGGCTGGTACACACTGGGTCTGAAACAATAATATACCAGTGGATAATACAGGAAGGCTGATTTTTGTTTTGTTTTTTTGGGTGGTGGACATGGGTGTCTGTAGAAATTTTTCTGGGGGGGAGGGAGACAAAGCCATAATATGACCCCCGGGCCAACCCCTCCAGCCCCCCTCCGGATGCCCAAGGTGGGGGATGTTGTTTTTGTTTTTATTTTTCAAAGATGGGTGACAACTGTAAATTGAGAACGTTTAAGGTGTCAAAAAATGGCAAAATGTGTTTTTTTTTTTCCACAAAGGATACTCATGGTCTAAAACTAGAGGTTTGTTTAGTGAAATTAGTAAATATGTGTGGATTCTTGGCTTGCTTTGATTTTACAGTTGCATGGAAATGCTGCACTTTTACTGCAATAGGTTAACCAGGTTTTTTTAAATTATTATTTCCTTTTTGCATATCTTTCCCTCAGAAGTGACTGTTGGGAAATGAAGCTACCTGTGATAGTTGTGTGATTGCTACAAATTTGAAGATGCTTTAACCCTTTGAGTGCTGGAGGGATATGCAAGGCATTACCAAGCAATGTATTGCATACCCTTCCGGCACTCAAATGGTTAATGCATTGTCAGAAGAATGTTGCAGCAAGCCGAGCCAGCCCCATATAAAACAGTGATAATTCATGTCTTGCCCCTGTGAACTAAACCCTCATGGATCAGATGGGAGCTGTGGTCCAATAGCAGCTGGAGACTTATGTGTTGCCAAGCCATGCTTTAGGACATGACCTTTTATAATGTGATCCAGGATAAATTTTTTGGTTTGTTTATTTTTATTTAAAGTGATATCTTAATTTCCTCATTTTTTAAACATGTTTATAGCATTGACAAAGAGCTATGTAATTTTCCCAGGAAGCCTGCCTCTACAGCATACAGGTGAATTGGAGTTATGGAAAGACTGCAACATACCTGTGTTTTTACAGTCCCCAAACCAAAGATCCAGGGAACTCAATGGTGGGAGATTCACTAAGGGGTGATAAAGAGGTGATAATGTGGAGATGGTCTCTCCAGTTTATCACTTCTCTGGTTCCTATATTATTCTATGGAACCTATTCATGAAGATCTCCAAAGTTGAAGAAATTTCTAAAATGAAAGGCACCAAGTGACCTCAGTCTGTAATGGTTTAATGCCCTGCTGGTGGCATGTAGTGATGTCTTTCTCTGCTTGTCTCAGGTAATACCATGTAAATAAAAAATGCATCATAGCAAAGAGTAGGGTGAGGGGAACAAATGAAAAACAAAGCCAAAACAGATGTCACACTCACTTTGTTTTTATTAAGATCAGGTATTGATTGGATACTGTGCAGGGAGGCATGAAAGAGACCCTGGATGTTGGTCACAGGAAGTCTCCAGGATGTTCTCCTTTCCCCTGGGATTTAGTTACCAAAAATAATGCTGTTGGACAATTTATGAAGAATTTGCTGGTGTTCCAAGGGTAATTTTTCAGCCAGTCAATGCCTGCGCTGTATTTTATGAAGTGGGAGTAAATAGAAGAAATCAGTCTGCATCTGGAAGCCTGGTTGCAGACTGATTTTAAACGACAATAGAAAAAAGGGAGCTACTAAAACCAGCATGTACAAAAAGTACAAAGAAGATTATGACTTTAAATTATAAAACAAATATATCACTGAGAGAAGTGATTTCTCAAATGTTTCACTCTCTGGTGCAGCTGTACTTCAAAGGCTATATTCTGTTGCAGGTGCTAAATGTTAACACCCGTTTTATCAACATTTTCCTATTGAAGTCTAGGGGGAAAACTGGAGATAAAAGCAGAGATAAAATTAGCACTTGCAATAGAATCCAGCCCCAGGTGGGTAAGTTCCTCCCTTGACAACAAACGCAGACAAAAAGCCTTCACCAAACACCATGATGGCTCAAACAGTACTCACAATGTCCAGGGTATTAAACTGCACCCCACAGTATGGAAGCAGGCATTGAATAACACCCTTTTGCTGGGGCACACTAGTTCCTACCTTCTCAGGATGCTGTCAGGATCCAAAACACAATAATGCTGCTCCTTTTGGGTTAGGTGGACTCCTAATATATGTGCTCGCCAAATAAATAATCTTATGTGGCTTAAGATATTTATTGTCCTATTCAGAGATAATTTGTGTAGTACTGTTTGTGTTGTTTGTAATGAGATATAAGAGCTAAAGTCAAGAGCACACTGCTCTTATGTTCACAATGTCTTTCTTATCTTGCCCCACTTACAGACAATCCTGGACAACACCTCAATATTGCAATGGAATTTGGAGACCTAGAAAAGGCAGAAATGGCTGCTCCATCAGAGTATATGTAATACTATTTAGGCCTCAAAAAATAAAAGAGAGACCTTTTCAGAAGTATGTGATATGAAAGTGCACATAACCTCAGTCCATTTTAGGTCATTTTAACCCTTAAAGAACCAGAGCGATATTCGAAGTACTGTTTCACAATGGAATGCAATTGCTTCTGGTCTTTAAATGTTCAAATAGAGTTTTTAATAAGAAAAGTGTTCCCGGAATACAGTTTATAAAGTTCATGTAAAGATTATCCATCTTTTTTAGAAATGTTTTGTCCTCTTTACTTTAAAAGTGGATTATTTCAGTACTTCCAGTTGAAAGGAGGTTAGTCAATATAGATTTAGTATGGTGGACAGCTTTAAAGTTCAGCTGTATTGAGTGAAAAGTCTATTTATGGTATATATTATTTTATTTCAAAACTGCTAATTCTCAGACCACAGACAAGCTCAATTCCAGTTTTTTTTATGAACAGGCTGGTAAAATACTGGCTAGGTAGGACTACCAGCTTGTGCCAATGACAGCCAGCTACCATCACCCAGTAACTCAAGCATCTCTGGGAGTCTAAGTACTTCAGAATTATTGGTGGGAAAAGGAATAAAAAATAATGACATAGCAGGCTTTAGTTGCTTTAGTGATGGTTGCTTATACCTTTTGAACCAAATAACAAACCAGTCTTTAAAATGGTTCATCAGACCAGTTAGACAGTGCTGATTGCTTTTGTTTCCTTTGTGAAGCTCTCTTCCTCTAAACTCAAATTCTTGGAATTACATCATAAATACTCCAAGTTCCATTCACCCCACCCCCATCTACCCCCAGCACGTTTAGAGACTGCCTTTAAAGAATGTTTGGTCAGTTAAAAACCAATACTCTTGATCCGCCCCAGCTTTGGACAACCCCTCCCCACCTCCCTCAGGCATACATGACCAGGGAGACCACACAAGACAAAGGAGTGAGACTTTTAGGTCATCTTTCCCTACCCCCACATGTAGGAAGTGAATGACTGGGTGGATGGAAGAAAGACATTTGTTTACCAACAGTGAGATCGTTGTGTTTATATTGTTGTTCATGTAAAAATTAAACATTCCTGATTTTAAACATATGCTAAACACACTCTTCAGAATCCCCACCCTATAAAAACGATTGTGTCACCAATAACTTTGGTATGTGATCAGCTAACTGGCTTTGCATCTATTTATATAGGAAGTACGAAATATGTTTTTTTAAAATACCCCTCACAATTTCAAATGGCCAAAGGGGGACACTTGTCTTAGCTGACATTTCTGGGGTGAGGCTAGTGGGTGGGCAATTACTGATATTTTTTTTATTACTTCTTGACTTACTGACAGCTCTTTATGTGCTTGAATAAAAGATGTAGATTAATCTTGCTAGTCAATAAAAAATTATACTGATGTTTAAAAAATAATTAGCTTATATACTTTATGCATTCTGATGTTCTAAAAAAAAAGATGGACACTAGGGTAGGAAATAGGGACAGATGGACTTAGGTCTGAAAGAGGGACTGTCTCTCCTAAAGGGAGAGACTTGATAGGTATGTTTTAATAGTATTTGATTATTTCTAACGTACCCACATAATCAGCAGCACATAACATAGTTTATCCAACTGTCATTAGCAGTGTTTCTTACACTGCACTAAGGACCCAAAAACTGATCATACTGTTTTACAATGTGATGTTCACAAGAGCAATTTTGCCATTTGGGATGCACCCTAAACATGCCTTGCTGAAACTTTCCTCCATTCAGTTAAGGAAGAAACAAAATTTTAGCAGAGTAGGGGGCCAGATTCTATTGCAGGTGCTAAAAGTTAACACTCTTTTTATCAAAACATTTTCCTAATGAAGTCTATCAGGAAAACTGGAGATAAAAGCATTGATAAAATTAGCACCTGTAATAGATTCCAACCCTAGATCTGAACAGCAGCAGATATAATCCACATGACTGATTTAATTATTGTAACAATTCAATCAATGACAGCCTATGTGGAAATCAGGCAGTCATAAGAGACTGCAATCAGTCATATCCACCAGCAACTGAAAGACAAAGGTAAGTGACATGAGCAACTTGAACACGGCTACAATACAGCATGTTCAAAACATCTTTGAAAGCAGATCCTTATTCAAAAATCTCCAGTCCCAACATTCAGTGTGATATGATACAATGTCATAAATTACAGTGTGTGATCATAAATATAATGAATTGCTCCAGCATTAGAGGCATATATTGGTCACACATATTTTAATTCAATAATGTCTAATTGCACACAGATTATTATCATCATCATTTATTTTTAAAGGGACAATAAATTCCAAAGAGCTGTACAACAGGGTAACAAAGTAAAAATTGACTATATACTTAGAGGAAAATGCATACAATAATGACAACAAACAAGACATACCAAATGTGGGCACAGAGCATATTGGGTGCTTGTCTTGTAGCATGCAGTAGGAGCATGTGCATCTATGCACTTGTAGAAAGACAATTGCTCCCATAACCACTTACAATGCCAGTGGGCCAGACTATCTATGCGTAGCCCTGAAGCAGTAGCAAAGAAAATAAATGGATTTGGTGCAATTCTTTTGAACCCAATGTAATTTACACTTAATGTATTGTGAAGCAATGGTGCTCTTCATGGTGTTAAACAGTGGTATTAACACTTTATAATCTCATGTATGAGTTTGAAAGAGCTTTCAAAATCATCTATACTAATGTTCGCATTCCTTCATTAAAATATAGATTAGGCAGTATTTATCTTGATATGTTACTTTATGCAAATCAGGCAGTACTGGTCAGCACAGGCTGTTGTGTCATATAAATTCCATTCTCCCCCCAAACTGTCACTTCCTATCACGAAGTACTAGGTAATTTACAAAACTGACAAAATAAAAAAAAAAGCTAAATATTTAATGAACTATAATTTTAAATCTAGAATGGTAAACAAATATAATTTTGAGGTGTTTTCAAAATGATCTGAGTGATTATAAAGAGTGAGTGTCACTGAAACACCACATTTTTTATCTGAACATTGGGCCCTGTCAGTTATGTTCTCTCTGCATATTTTCTCTAATACTTCGGTTTCTAGATTTCTTTTCCATATAATGTGCAATACTAGCACATTTATGCAAAGCTCAAGCATTTAGTTTTATAAAGGCAAGAGACATATTGAAGATCTACTAAATATATATTTAATTATCTTACAGTTTCCTTTCTTGATATGAATAGAGAATTATTTACCAGTGTTATCTTGTTTTGTCTGTGTGACATACTCATGACAAAGTCCAAAACAATGTTGGCCACTCACAGCAACTGACCTTTGACAAAGGCAAGTAGATTTCCAGAAACAGTTGGAGACAATATGACCTCACCACATGCTTGTTTATATTGTATATATTAAAAATAGAGACTTGTTCAGACTCAGTGAGTTTCAGATGCAGAGGTAAGCTCTTTAAGGACCAGGAAGGCACGCAACACACTGCAAAGCAATGAGTTGCTTACCCCTATGATTCTTAAAGGGGTAACACATCTAAACATACTACTTTCTACATCATTTAATGTTCTCTTCTATTGAAAATTAAACATTTTAGATGTTTTGTGTGAAAGGTCAGGAATATTCATAATCACAGTTTACAGGTTCCCAGTTCAAACATTTTTACAGCAGGCTGAGTCTTTGAGAATGCAAATAGGACTGATAGTTTATCTATTTAATATTGCCTACATATGAAAGATTAAAGTGGATCTATCATCCCAACACAACTTGGTCTAAATTGTTCAGTTATCTAGCGAATATAATGAAAAGCACATTCATCTGTATTTTTAAAACACTTCTTTGGAGAAATTAAAAGAAGAAATACAGCCCTTCAGCTACTTCCAGGCAGACTGTGGATAGCTGATCAGTGCCGCAGCTTGCCACTCTGCCCTCTCTGTCCAGCCTCCTCCGATAATGAAAGCTTTCTGTGTGTAAGCTGGAGCTCTCTCATTGGCCAGAAATCAATCTCTGCCAATGAGAGTTTTACTATTTATCTGTCGTGAGCCGCCATTATCATGGGCACTGCTAGGTATCATCCCCATGGACGCAAGGCGCAATTCTCATGTTGAAATCCCTGAGTCTTGGAGCCAACTTGAGGTGTGTAATGGTCATACCTGGGAACTTCTTACATGGGGCTGCCCGGAGGACAGCCCTCTACTGTAGACGATGGTAGAGAAATTACACAATTTGTGTCATTAAAAATGGGCAGGGCTACTAAACATAAAAAAAACATATAGAATGGACTAGGGAAGTGGTAGAAGAGGGTGCAGAGTGGGTACAACAGGGTGGGATTGAGCACAAGTTGGCAGGCTTTCCTCACATCCGGAGAATCTTACTCTGCCCCAGAGACCCAAACCTGGAGTCTCCGGGGCAAAACCGGAGAGTTCCCAGGTATGGTAATGGTGTAATACCCTACTAATATCCCTAATGGTAATGATTCAACTGAGCTGAATAACACAATGTGTGGGCCCAAGCCTCAGGACCTTTGGTAACCTGGATACACTCCTGACTGTTTTTAAAGAAACACTAACACCATCCCTAATACATCTCTAAAATTTAATTGTAAACTTGCTTTTTAACAGGTTTAAACTATCATATTTAGTGAACTTTTATTTAATTTTATTTGCACTGTTTGTAATGAGGGATAGGAAGTAAAGTCAGTTAATGATCAATGCACACTACTCTTATTTGCAGAAAAGCTGTTATCTTATCTTAGACCATTTACAAAGCATTATGGACAATCACTTCATGATTGTTGCGGAGCTTGGAATGCAGGAATAAAAGGCATGGATAGCTACACCCTCAAAGAAAATGTAAGACTAGAATTTAGGCCTTAGAAAACATATAGAATATTTACAAATGCCATTATGAATATTATACTGTTCCCAAATCTTTTTAATAGTTTGAATTCAGAATGGCTAATGCAGAAACTCTATAGAACAAACTGGAAGTCTAAGTAAAGCTTAAAATAGAACTATACCCTAAGAATAAGTTCTAAATATGCCTGATGAAGAGAGTAAGTTGTCTTGAAAGCTTGCATTCTAAAGCTACTCAGCCAATAAAGGTATCACTTTTACTCCACTTGTTTCCTGCTAAGAATAAATGTTTCAATGTGTTAATCCTAAGGACTTTCCTAGGTAGGTGTCCTTCAGACGGAATTCAGTTATTTCCATGTATATCTCTAATTTGCATTTGATTGTTTTAGTTTAAAGGGATAGTAATACTTCATTATTACAAATCCCTATATTAAAGCCCTAGTAAAAAAATTGTATTGCCCCCAGTGTCATCTCTCAAACCTTTATGGTTTGAGAGATGAATGCTTCTAAAGTTGCCCTCTCTCCCCCCCTTCCCCGTAGTCAGCATTTTAGCTGACTGCAGGGAACAGAGTCGTACGACTTTCAGGCGACTCTCCAGCACAGCCTAATCGTGTTAACTAAAAAAAAAACTTTCACTGAAATGGTCTTCTACGTGTTCTTGGCTTGCAAGCACACGTAGAAGACCGTTTTAGTGAAAGTTTTTTTTTTAGTTAACGCGATCGCAGCTCTGCTGCAGAGCCGCCTGATGACCTCTGACCGGATTTCCCTGAGTCAGCTAAAATGCTGACTACAGGGAAGGGGGAAGGAGAGGGCAACTTTAGAAGCGTTCATCTCTCAAACCATAAAGGTTTGAGAGATGACACTGGGGGAAATACATTTTTTTTTACTAGGGTTTTAATATAGGGATTTGTAATACTGAAGTATTACTATCCCTTTAATACTAATTATGTCCCTTACAAGTTTCAAGTTTATTGAAACCAGTTATTTGTTGTGAGGAAGCATGAACTACAGGCAGACATCAGTAGGTACATCTATATACAGGAAACAGCAGATATAATGAAGATATATATATATATATATATATATATATATATATATATATATATATATATATATATATATATACACATACCTGGGAACTCTCCGGATTTGCACCGGAGACTCCGGTTCTGACAGAGTTTTACCGGGTCTCCGGGGCAGAGGCAGATTCCTCCGGATGTGGAGAGTTTCTATTGAAACTCTGCCACATCTGCTTTTTCTCCCGTTGTGCCTCCGTCCCCAGCCTTCTGTGTGACACATTTAACCCTCTGAGTGCCAGAGTGGTACGGAATGCATTGCTTTGCAATGCATTCCGTACCACTCTGGCACTCAAAGGGTTAACACTCGAGTTAAGCCCCGCCCCTTTTTGACGCGATTAGCGTAATTTTTGTTACCCCCTGCTGAACAGAGGACTACCCTCCGGGTAGCCCTCAACTGAAAGTTCCCAGGTATGTATATATATATATATATATATATATATATATATATATATATATATACATATACAGGGCTCAAACTTCCACTCGCCACTAGCCAATGGCGGGTGAAAATTTAGTCCTGGCATGTAGAAATTCAGCCTTGGGGGGTATGTTTTGGCTTGCAGTGGCGAGTAACTTTTCAGGCCTGACTAGTAGCAAAGGACTTCCATTTTTAAGCCCTGTATATATATATATATATATATATATATATATATATATATATATATATATATATATATACATATACACACACACACATGCTGTGTGAAGGATGCCTATCTAAGTCAATGTGTCCAACAAACTAAGAGCCACTTATTCCTAGGACATAATTCCCCTTTAACCCCTTAAAGACTCATGACGGTCCTGGTACTTCATGAATTGGCGAGCCATAAGCATAGCAGGGAACTCTCCGGCAGAGGCTGATTCTCTGGATGTGGGACATCTGTGCATTTCCAGACTGTTTCCCCCACTCCCCAGAGGCTTTTCCTTCTTCCCCAGCCTATTTCTATAGGTCCATGGTCCTTAATTGCCGGCCGGTCCATAAGGGGTTAAATTCTAATGAGGCTTGAAAAGTGCTGCTTGCTTACTACCCCCTTCCCCCATGTCAGCCAATTGAACAGACTGTTTTGCAAGTCACTGTGTCAGTAAAGGAATTACCTGGAATTTTTATTGCTTCCCCCACCCCTTCAATTTACATTCCAAGTCCTGAGAATTCCTGTCTTTCTGCTATTAGCATCCCACCAAAGCAGCTTCGAAACATAGAAACAGCTACTGACAGGCACATGTAAACAAATTCAGATCTCACAGGGGAATTATTCCCAGTATCCTTACTGAAGTAGCTATTTGAGTGACACACAAATCATACTTATCTGCACATGAAAAGAGCTCAGTGCTTGAAAAGCTCAGACATAATTAATTAGCCCAAAAATCGGAAACAACGTGAAACCTAGCTCCATGTCACTTCACTCCAAATAACCCCAACCTCATTGTTGATTGCAAGCTCCATGCACTAGAATTTTTCAGTGACTGTAAGAGTCCGCCAATATTCTAGTCCTGCACAATACAGTGACAGGGTATAAAGAACAAGAGGGTGGCAGATCCGAGAAACAATATTGCAACAATAGATAGAGGTAGGAAAAAAGGAGTTTGGTCGACACTCAAAGCAGTATAAACTGAAAAGCTGCAAGATAGGTATCCAGCTCATTGCAACCCTCTCTGACACTTGAAAGGGCTAATGTTTGCAGTCTATATATTGGTTAACTCTTGAGTGCAAGGGGGGGGGGTTTACAGCCTTTGTTTCTGTAGCTGTTGGGGATGATGGGATTTGTAGTCTCCAACAACTGGAGATCCAAAGATTACCTGCCTGGTGTAAAATAAAACAACTACTTTACAATGCATTGGAGACCTGTCTAGCATTCAAAGGCTTAAAAGTATTATTTAACCCTTTGAATGACAGAGAGGTATTGTAATGTACTGGATACTTTTCTGGCACTCAGAGGGTTAAACCAATAATCATTTGGAGACATTTTAGTTAGCCCCCATGACAAACTTGGTTTACTTCAGAATGTCCCTTTACTTTCTGGGATAAAACCCCTTGTCCAAATGTGGAGGAATATTTGAGCAAACCAACTGCACCACTGCGGACAAATAACATTTCCAAAAATTCAACTGAATTAAAAATGGCTTTTAAGGAGTCTGAATCCCTATTTAAACCAATGGAAATGTCTCTCTGCCAGCATGCAGTTGGTTTGTTTCAGAATTGCTCCAGTTTTGTTTCTATGCCTATGATCTCTAAAGGGGACATATAGATAAAATAATAGCTTTAACCACAGCTGGAATCCTTCTTGTCCCAAGTCCTCAAAGAAACATTGTAACTCTGAGAATGGGAGTGTTCAAATGATGCATTTTGTGTCACATTGTAGGTGGGGCTTAATTGTGTGGGCATGAGTGGACAAATGGAGGAGTTTGCCATGAAATGGGCATACCTGGGAACTCTCCGGATTTGCCCCGGAGACTCCGGTTCTGACAGAGCTTTACCGGGTCTCCGGGGCAGAGGCAGATTCCTCCGGATGTGGAGAGTTTCTATTGAAACTCTGCCACATCCGCTTTTTTCTCTCGTTGTGCCTCCGTCCCCAGCCTTCTGTGTGACACATTTAACCCTCTGAGTGCCAGAGTGGTACAGAATGCATTACTTTGCAACGCATTCCGTACCACTCTGGCACTCAGAGGGTTAAATCCCCCAACACTCGAGTTAAGCCCCGCCCCTTTTTGACGCGATTAGCGTCATTTTTGTTACCCCCTGCTGAACAGAGGGCTACCCTCCGGGTAGCCCTCAAATGAAAGTTCCCAGGTATGGAAATGGGTAGTAAAGTAAATCTCTGGGTCCAATTTGGACAGGACTCAGGTGTGTTTAAATAATGTATAGTTGTTCATTTGGTCATAATCTATCTGTAAAATTACAATATTTAGTATTCTTACTTTTTAAGTGAACCTCAGGGGCAGGGATAGGCAATGTGAGGCCCTACACTCTTTGCCAGATTATAATTCCTGTCATTCCCTGCTTGCCAGCAGCTGGTGGAGAATGATGGGAGTTCTAGTTTGGGAGCACTTTGCCCACCACTGTTCTTGGGCTAAACTATTCAGCTTTCTAAAATACAAAACTGAAATAAAGGGCATCATCACAGAGATGGTATTGCAAATAAGTAATAAGTTAGTTGTTTTTGTGAAAAATGTATTTGAAAAATGGCTTATCAGTAATATATTTTCTATATCTCTGCATATATATTGTACCTAATACATAATGAACTCTTTAGGAAGAAACAGCAAATTGCCCTTGTCTGTCAGAAGGCCTCGTTTGAATTTGCATATAAAACTCAGAAAATTAAAACTGCACTTACACGAACCTGAATAATCACAGCAAAGGTTATATATATATATTTTTTTTTAATTAGTGAATCTAACATGATTTTTTGGAAATATGTTTCCTATAAATCAAATTGGAATAGAGTCTGAAGCAGGAAAGCTTGGTTCAGTTCCTGTGTCACTTCCTGTGACCTTAGGTGAGTCATTATCTCACATTAGAAAATGTGATAGTGCAAATATTTAGTCTTGTGTAACTGGTCAACAAACAGTGATAAAATTAAACAATTGGATGCTAGAGATTATGCCTCTGTTACATTCTATACATAGATTGTAAGCTCTACGGGGCAGGGACCTTGTATCCTAATATATACTCACCTGGAGTTCCCCTTATGATTGTCTATATAAGCACTTAATTACTGCACTTAATGTACCCCTTCTATACAAAATGTAAATTGTAAACTGCTAAGTACACATGTTGGCACTATATAAATATATATATATATACACATACATACATTGCTTCATAATTAATTGTAGACATCTCTAGCATCCAAGGGGTAGAAGGTGAAAGATAAAAAAAGGGCAGAACTTCAAAAGATTGTACAACAAAAACATATCTATTAACTCCAGAGCAAAAGACAAAAAAAAAAAAAAACATTCAACTTGTAAAGTACCCAAATACCTATCAATTAGTAAGTGGATAACTGAAAAGAGCATGAAACAATTAAGACAATTATAATTCCTTAAAGGGGTAGTAATATTTCAAAATAAAAGCAGCTCCAATTTTTCTTCATAGTATTTGAGCCATAGAGAGTGTTATTTCAATACTGTCAGCATTGTAGTTCAAGAGTAATTGAATGATGAAGTATCACCCTCCCTCCCCTTTTACCTAGTGTAAGCCACCTCCCCTCAGATTTGAAATCTGGTCTTGAGACCAGTCAGCTCACAGCAAGGGACAATCTTCATACTATGAGAACATTTAAAACCCTTGATAGATTTTTCAGGTTTTACCCTTATGTTAATTGAAGATTGTCCCTCTCTGCAAGCCATCTGGACACCACCTTTATGTTCTGAGGTGAGCAGTGTTATATCAGTAAAAGGGGCTTGAGGGGGATACTTTATCATTCAATTACTCTTGAACTACAACTCTGACAGTATTGAAATAACGCTCTCCATGGCCCAAATACTATGGAGATTAATTGTATTTTTAAAGCAGTGGTTGCCAAACCTCTCCCCAAGGTACCTAACAGATTAGGGGCTCAATGCTCAATTCTATGACCCACGGTAAAACAGGCGGAAGGGCAAAAAAACCTCACCAAGTTCTAAACAAGCATGTGATCCATAGGTATTATACTCCTGAACCAGAACACAGAACAACTAGCGTAGGCTGCACAGATTGAAGTTAACACAAAACCGACGTCGCCTGTTTTTATGCGGCGTGTGTTTATTTCCACGTAAAATATATGTAAAATGTCAACTACAAAGGAAGTGGGCCAAAGTTTGACGTTAAAAAGGCCACCCCAAGAGTTGTGCAAACCAAATCAAAGTCTCAGCCAATCCCAAACCAACAAAGTATCAAAATCAGTCCCCAGAATGTATAAATATACCCCAAAAAAGCCAAACCTTGCATGTGTTTCGTGGCTCTTTGAGCTAGAGCACAGGGCCCCAGGAATGGAGGACAGCATTAGAGAGAGGAACATTCACTGGAGAGAGAGGTAGAGTCAGAGTAGTTAGAGAATTACACTATAAATCTACACACATTACACTTTTGAACACATTGCCCACATTAAATCCACACACAATTACACATCTTTTATTTATATTTATATTTATTTTCATACAGTGTGACTGAGTGTGAGTGCTTACTGAGTGACTGTGTGAGTGTTTGAGCGTGAGTGGGTGTGAGGGAGGTGGAGAGGAGAGATGGCAGGGAGAGGAATAGAGGCAGGAAGGATGGGGAAAGGAGATGGAGAGAAGGAAAGAGTGCAGGGCATCCCAGGGCAGTGAAGGAGAGGGAAAGCAGGTCAGAGGAGAGGCACCTTCCAAGTGATAGGTACACACCAGTCAGGGACAAAGCTGGAAGTGGGATAGGGTATGGGTGTCAGGGAGGGACACACACAGCCAGGATCATAACAGGCAAGGCCCCAAACAAGCCAACAAGTTGAGAGTAAAGAGGAGGGTGACAGGGTCCGTGAACCCATGTATATCTATGAAGAAAACCTGTCCATAGTACGTGGGATCTTGTAGAGGGAGAACATCCTCTACTTCACTGAGGAGATCAAGGGCACTGGTGCTCGTAGGAAGCAGGCATGGTGTGAGGTGGAGGAGGCAGTAAATGCAGTGTTGGCATTTAGGCGAATGGTGGATGGCATCAAAAAGTGTGGGACAGACTACAATAGGAAGGTGAAGCACAAGATGGGGGATCTTGCAGCCCAAACAAGAGCAACAGGTGGTGGGCCAACATCCTTGATAACAT
This sequence comes from Rhinophrynus dorsalis, assembly GCA_037306005.1. Classification (NCBI taxonomy): domain Eukaryota; kingdom Metazoa; phylum Chordata; class Amphibia; order Anura; family Rhinophrynidae; genus Rhinophrynus; species Rhinophrynus dorsalis. Next base: position 470,163,306 of record CM074719.1, on the reverse strand, counting down.
TAAATGGCTGGGAGCAGCTACTTCGAGAGAACCTGTCCTCGACTGCAGTTGAGGGTATCCCCAGCGGCTGTGACACAGGAGATGACACCACACTCCAGGATCCTGGTAAGCAGCAACTTCTTTCCCTCCTGTCCCCATAACCAACACCCTGTTAGATATGTTGTGATAGCAGTAGTTCTACATATGTTTGGTATGGATCCCTGAATGTAGTATAGTCCAGGCTCATTGTAAATCTGGCTGTAAATGTTGACCCCTCTCTATGAAGTAAAATACTATACAGCATAGATCAGTTCATCCCTCTGAGTGCAAGAGAGGTATACAATGCATAATTCTGCCATGCGCGGTCTTCCCCTCTGGCACTCAAAGAGTTGAAGCATCATGTTAACACCTTCATTCCTCTTTTCAGAAGTAACAATCATACCCATCGTGTAGTGATAGGCACTTGTAATGATTGATATGTTCCAGTGACTTATGTATTGCCAGGGATAGTTGTGTAAATGGGTGAACAGTACCCAGTTGAGTACTAACATGAGATAGGCAAGTTGATTAGAGAGAATAAGGAAAAATGTAATGTTCTAAACACTTTCTTTGCATCAGTATATACAAGGGAACAAGGAATGGTAGAAGAACCTCAACAAGTAACAAATAAAACCATACCATTATTGGATATAGTTAACATAAGAAAAGGCCATGAGAAGACTGAACAAAATTAAGACTGAAAAGCACTGTGTCCTGGGGGGGACGCGATGACGTAGGATGACGTTGTTGGAATGATGCCTACTGGGAGCGGGAGCTGAGAAGGACAGCAAGTAAGTACTAGCCACCCATAAAGAGGGCTGAGGCCTAGTATGCGACCCTGGAAGCAGAAAAGGGAAAACGTTTGCAAGGAACTGGATCATTCTCAACGCCGAAGATCTTGCTAGCACCTGGTGGCCTGGGCCGTGATTTCGGAGAATAACTCAAGCACTAAAGCTGGGAGCAGTTCCTGCCCTGTGGGGAAGGAAGAAGAAGAGCGGGAGAATAGAAAAGAGAATGATGCGATGTGGAGCAATAAAGTTGGAAGACGGGCATTAGGCTATGGAAAAGGCCCTGATGCTACGGAGGCACTCACAGTAAATATACAGTAAAAGGAACAGTGGAGAAGAGAAAAAGAGTGGTGGAGGGAAGGAGTAATCGATTGCAGAATAACGAGACGACTGAGGAGGGAGGTCGTGAGTAAACTATTTTCGCTATAAGGCTCTATATGACTTTGGATCATATAGCAATAGTTGGTGAAACACTGCAGACTAACTGAAGAAAGGGTACTGAGTTAATATTCAGCTAAGATTTGTAAAAAACACAGGGGTCTACAGAATTGAATCAAATCTTTTTTATAATAACCCCTAGTGTTGAGCTTGGGATACATAATACACTCATATTGCTTTAAAAAGGAAAAAGGGAAACGTTAGACAAGCTCGTTGAGTTAAATTAAAATATTCTGATGACTAAAACTCAGTCAGATCCTCACCTTAGACCCCAATTTTAACGGCAGCAGAAAGGAGCCTTTCTTTTCTCTTCCCACTGAATAAAGGAGTCTGGGAACATATATTGTGGATAACTTTGTGTGACTCCTTTTTAAGCTCCCCTTATGGCTCCAAAAAGGGATTAAGATAAGGATAAAGGCAAAGTTAAAAGTGACAAGAATAAGTCTATCAGCAGTTTTTATTCCCCGAGCTGCGAGGAGGGAGTCCACTTGAAAGACGACCATCTACGGTAGAGCAAAGGAAAACTTCTGTGGCCCAGATATCAACTGGATATATTGGGGAAATGGATACATCTAATAGCTTAGAACAAGAAGAGAATTCCCTCAGTATAACACAAAAATTTTTGGTAGAAGCTATGGATGATCTATATTGAAAAATGAAAATGGATTTGGACTTTAAAGTCACAAAGCTTAGTAAGGAAGATGATCGCTTATCGGGTTTGGTAGAACTACAAGCAACAATGTTGGGGAAAATACAGGAGGAAAATTCTATATTACATTTATTAAATAAAATGCTGGAAAGTAAAATGGTTAACTTGGAGAGTAAAATAACAGACTTGGAGGACCGGACTAGGCGAAAAAATCTGCGGATAAGGTGTATCCCTGAATCAGTTCTGCAAGATAAGATGGAAGCATTTTAGTGGGTAGAGCGTCATCCCTTGGACAGATTTCATAGGCTACCGAAGCCAAGGGGGATAGACTCAGACCTTCCAAGGGACGTAATGGTTAGGTTTTCCTCAGATTACATAAAAAGTCTAGTCATGTCATCTACAAGAAATAAGAAAGTGAATCAATTACAATTTAAAGACTTAGAAGTTTTTCCAGACATATCACTTGCGACAAGAACCGCAAGGAAGAGTTATAGAGAGCTTGCTGTGATGCTGAGGAATAATAATGTTAAATATAGATGGTTGTTCTCTACAGCAATGGTGGTGAATTATGAAGGAACCACGCATATAGTGAAGACCCCAGAAGCATTAAAACAGAAAATAGAAGAATGGGAATTGAGATAGATAAATTCAGTGGAAGTGTAATGGATTAGTATTAGGAACATAGGAGGGAGTTATATGCTGTATATGATAATTTGAAGTATGTTAAGTGTTGGATAAGTGTTTTGTCAGGCCATGGTCAAATGAAAATGTAGAAAGGGAAATATATTTGATATATATATTTTGGGTAGATGTGTGTCTGGGGGTGGCAGCGCAGCTTGACCCCGCCTTCGGGGGGGGCAGGGGAGATCAGGCCTTGTTCCGAATGGGGCCGACGCTACCGTTCGCGGGGGTGGTGCCATCTTCCCCCAGATAGGGTTCATGGGTGGTAATTTGGTTTAGCTGCGTAGGGAGGGTAGATCCCCCCTCACAGATAACACAGATAACTGAGGTATAATGTTGGTTTGGAGTGTTAAATAGAGGCATTTGATTATATATAGATTTATGCCTATATGGGCTAATAGGTAGAATAGGAATTTTTTTGAGGAGTCACTAATCACGTATTGGGTTTGTTTGTTTTTTTGTTTTTTTCACAGAGCGAGTTATGTATTTTGAATTAGAGGTGCAGGGATGTTAGGAATGGAGAGAGTATTATGGGGGTGGTCAGTCTATGGGGGGTATGTAGGGCCCCCATCACTGAGGAGTCCCCTGATCGGGGAGGGAGAGTGTTTATCACTTGGGTCCATTGGGTGGGGCGCTGTGGTGGGCTGGGGGTGTACGGTGGTGCTGGAGCTGCACTGTCCTAGTGGGTTATAAGGTCCTGAGTTGGGGGCCTCCTGTGTGACAGAGCAGTGGCCGTGCCACCGTGCGGTCCGGTTCCGCAGTTGTGCCACACGGGTGGATCAAGGTGTGGGTCATGGTGGCTTCCAGTGGGGGGCCTTCTGGGGAGGGGGGCTTCCTAGGTTTGTTTGGGCATATGGAAGTTAGGATTTAAGTTTCTTGCATCCTGAGACTCACTGTTCTCTTAAAGGGTGAGGAAGAGGGGAATTTATTTTAATTAAAGGAGATAGGGTCACAAGTTGATGGAAGGTATCACATATTAATGAGTAGTAACAAGGATATCAAGAGGAGTTAGACATCACGATATTCAGGTTAGGGAATTAAGATTTATTTTATTTTTTTTCTTCCCTTTCTCCTTCTGGTTTTAGATACAGAGAGGTCCCCGACTCCCGGCAGGATAACATAGTTTGAGGGTAGAATAAGAGCTGGCGCTGGATAGGCAACCATTGTTTCAATTATTTCCTCCAGTACGAAGGAGGTTGTTGATGTCTGCAGGCAGGAAAGTCTGCAGTGTTTTGGGCTTGGGTAGAGGACTATCTTAAGCTAAAGAAATGTTAGGGATTAGTCCCAACTGTGTTGTGATAAATATGTGTTTTTCAGGTCAACAGGAATGATGTTAAAATAAATATAAATGATCAGAATTATCTCATGTAATGTTAGGGGATTAAATCATTTCTTTAAAAGGGCTATGGTTTTTAAATTAATACAGGAACAGAGAGCTCAAAACATCTTGTTACAAGAGACACATTTACTAAAAACATATTTTGAAAGATTTTTTTCAGATAGGTTTGGATTAAAAGCATGTGTGGCGTTGACACAAAAAAGAAAAGGGGAGTTGCCATATTAGCGACTAGAGATATAGACATCCAGATAGAGTTTCAGGAAATTGATGTAGAGGCTAGGTATATAACTGTAATAGGTAAGGTCCAGAATGAGGTGATGAAAATTGTTAATATATATGCCCCTAATAGTTTAACTGAACAGTTTCTTAGAGATTTATATAAGAAAGTGGATAAGATTAAGAAGGGAAAAGTACTTATTGGGGGGGGATTATAATTTGGTAATGGACGAATAAATGGATAGAATGTCTGGACAACATAGGAGCCATGAAGGTAAAACAAGGAAGGCTCATTTCCTTCGAAAGTTGGTTATGAAGTATGACATATTTGATAAGTGGAGGGTTTTTAACCCTAATATAAGAGATTACACATGCTATTCAAAGACGTTCAATTGTTATTCAGGAATTGACTTGTTCTGTGCGAATGTACAGTTAATAGATGCTACAAAAAAGTTTTAATACAGGCTCTTACATGGACAGACCATAGCGCATTGGTAATAGAGCTACAAATGGGAAATAGGATAGGCAATAGAGATAGTTGGTGCCTGAATAACAGTTTGTTAAGTATTAAAGAAAACATTGATATAATTAAAACCATAATAAAGAACTATTTTAGAGAAAATTATATTGGGGTTACATCAATTCCTACAGTGTGGTGTGCGTTTAAGGCAGTACTACGGGGCCATTTTATTCAGATGGGGGCTAGAAATAGGAGGGAAGGGTGTGCATCCCTGCCGGATCTTCAGCAAAAATATTACCAGAAAATGAATTTAAATAAATTTAAACCCTTCCTAAATCTTTCGGAGGAGATTTACGGGATCAGGAATAAAATTAATGAAGCCATGTTAGAACAAGTAAACAAGAATTTGGAATATATGAATTCAAAATGGTATTATAAAGGAAATAAGGCAGAAGAGTTATTATCAAAACGAGTAAAGGGTAAGAGAATCAGACAAAGAATTTATAAGATTACAACAAATCAGGAGGCTCAGTTAGTCCCAAATAAAATAGGTGAGGCATTTGTACAATATTATAATCAGCTTTATAATATCCTAGTAGAGGAACAGGATATGAATAATTATTTTAGTGTAAGACAGTTTAAACAGATCTCGGAGAGCCAACTGGCGAAAATGAATCATTCATTTACTAAGGAGGAGACTGAGTTAGCCACTGACTCTTCGAGATTAGGCAGTACGCCAGGTCCGGATGGGTATTCAAATTTATTTTATACATTGTTTAAGAGAGATTTATCAGGTCATTTAATGGAAACATTTAATGAAATAGTACATCTTCAACCGGTTCCGGAGAAAATGTTAAGTGAAAATTTGGTTCCCATTCTTAAGCCAGGAAAAGAACCAGAAAAGGTAACATCTTATAGTCCAATTTCATTGTTCAATGGGGACATTAAGACATACGCTAGTATACTAGCTAAAAGAATGCAGGAGGTGATACAGGGCCTTATACATCCGGACCAGGTAGGATTCATTAAGGGGAGATCATCGGCTGTTGCTACAAGGGGCTTAGTGGACCTATTGAGAGAGGTCCATGACTCGGGGGAACCCTTCCTGGCCCTGTCGTTGGATGCAGAGAAGGCTTTCGACAGGGTCAGGTGGGATTTTCTTAGGGCTTCTCTGCGGGCCTTCGGTTTCAAAGGCTGGATATATGAAGCTATAATAGCTCTTTCTGCCTCGCCAAGGGCAAGGGTGGTGAGAAGTGGACTGAAGTCAGAATGGTTCCAAGTAAATAACGGAGTAAGGCAAGGATGCCCCCTTTCACCCATTTTATACTTATTGACAATCTAATCCTTGGCGATGGACATTAGATCAAATGTTAAGGTACGAGGGGTACAAATAAAGGAGAGACAGTTTAAACTGTTCTTATTTGCGGATGATGTCCTGATTACATTAGGAAACCCTATGAACTCACTACAGGAATTGATGAAAATCATTAAGATTTATAGTTTTTATCCCAATTATAAGTTAAATATTGATAAAACTATGATTCTGGATAAAAACTTGAATCAATATATGAAGAAAGAGATAAAAGATAAATATAACTTTATGTGGGCAAAGAGAGAATTATTATATCTGGGTATTAAAATTTATGAGAAACCCAGGGAGAATTTTGGAGGCGAACGTTCTATCTTTGCTGAAACTGATTAACAGTAAATTGAAGGAATTAAAAAGTTTAGAAGTTTCATGGATAGGGAGAATTAATGTTGTGCTTTCACTTATTCTCCCTAGATGGATTTATTTATTTCATATGATCCCAAAAAAGATTCCAAAAATATGGCTGAGTGTGATCCAGAGGAGCTTCTGTAACTTTATTTGGAAGGATAAGGTTCCAAGAGTCAGTCAAAATCTCCTTTCGCATAAAGTTAGACAAGGGGGGCTAGGGATGCCCATAATAGAAGACACGCATAAAGCCTGTATATTTGCACGTGGTCACAATCTTGAAAGAAAATATGGTTAACCCCTTAAGGACTGGCGCGCGCACATGCGACCAGCACTTGACGACCATGGGGCTTTTTTTTTTTTTAGTACTGAATTCCATGATGTGCCAGGACCACTATTGGTCCTTAAGTGCCGGAGTGCCGTGACGGTCCTGGCATGTCAATGGTCGAGAAGGAGTTAAAAAATCCTGGTATTATATAGAGACAAGTAGTATAGGTAATAAAGATATGCAGGAATTGTTTTGGAATGTACAGCTGCCAATAAACTCACAGAAGAAGTTTAGTTCTGAAACAGTTGAACAGTTATATAGGACATAGATTAAGTATACAGGAGAAAATTTTGGAGTGTCTACCCCTCAAAATAATGGAGGGCAATATAGAAGATTTGAATCTCTCTAAATAGAAAGAGAGAGGAATTAAAACGATAGAAGATTTAGTAGTAAAGAAAAAGCTAAAAAAGTTTGAAGAATTGGAAAAGGAGTTTAAAATCGACAAAAGTGAAAAATGTACATATATAAGGATAAACCATTTTCTACTTAAACATAGGATTGAGAACCCTTCTAAGAACATATTAATGCTAAATGCAATAATAAAAAATCCCTTACATAAAAATCTTATAACCCAATGTTCGAGACTATTGTATAATATGCGAGTAAATTCAATTTTTCCTGCCTTGAAAGTCTGGGAACAAGATCTTCAGGTGAAAATAAATAGTAAAGATAGGACAAAAGCATTGCATTTAGTAAATAAGGTGGTTCATTGCCTAAATTTGGTAGACGTTCAATATAAAGTAGCTAACCGCTGGTATTATGTCCCTACTAGATTACACAAAATGTTTTATTCTATTCCCGTAACTGTTGGCGTTGTAATGCAGCATATGCAGATGCCCTTCACGTGTGGTGGACATGCCCGGAGGTCCTGCACATGTGGAAGGAAGTAATAATACATATAAAGGAGATCTGTAAGGTAGAGTTGGACTCCTTGCAAGATCAGATTTTGCTATACCTCAATTGGCCAACAATGAGTAAAATACAAAGGACAATGATAACATATTTTGGTAGTGGAGAAACTAGACCTGGCAAGGGTTTGGAAGAAAAACATTTTACCATCTTGGAGTATAATTAACCCCTTAAGGACCGGAGGTTATGGGACATTTCCGTCCCATAACGACCGCATAGGGGCACGTTGACGTGCCGGTACACGTGACCTGTCACGTGTATCGGCGCGTCACTATGGGGCTTGAAAGAGATCGCTCCGATCTTGGAGCAGTCTATTTCATGCCCTATTTTTACTTACAGCGCTCCCGGTAGAGCGATGTAAGTAAAAAGTACGTGACGTACTATGACCGTCATCGGTCCTTGAGTATACCAAGGACCGTGACGGTCCTGGTACGTCACGGGTCCTTAAGGGGTTAAACAACACTGTAAGGTCAGTTTTAGGATGGAACAGAAAATATCTAGATGGATTGGAGTTAGTAGGGGATGGTTTGAATGTTGCCAAAAGTGTTTGGAGGCGATAGATTGAACAGAAGTGCATAGAATTTTAACTTATGATACATTGATAGAATGTTATGGAATCATTTTTTATTGAAATAATTACTGTTGACCTGAATTGGAAGTATATATGCATTTCAATATTTTTATACATACGTGTGTGTGTGTAATGTGTTTTTTAAAATAAAGGAAGAAAAAAAAAAAAAAAAAAAAGAAAAGCACTGTGTCCTGATGGTATACATCCAAGAGTTCACCAGGAACAGTGTTAGCAAGACCCCTCTTTTTCCTCTTTAAAGATTCTCTCACCCCTGGCTCAGTGCCACAAGATTGGCATAAAGCCAGTATAGTGCCTCTATTTAAGAAGGGATCTAAAACAGAACATGGGAATTATAGACCTGTGAGTTTGACCTCTGTAGTGGGAAAACTGCTAGAAGGGAAAATAAGGAATTATATTCAGGACTACACCAGAAAAAATAAGATTATTAGCAGGAATCAACATGTTTTTATGAGGAATAGATCATGCCAAACTAATTTTTTAAGCTTCTATGAAGAAGTATGCAGCAACCTAAATAACAAGACAGTTGATGTAGTATATCTAGATTTTGGAAAATAATTTGATATAGTGCCACACAGAAAGCTGGGGTATAAAATAAGGAAATTTGAGCTAGGAGATAACCTTTGCAATTGGATAGAAAACTGGTTGAAAGCTAGGTAACAGCGTGTGGTTGTAAATGGACAATTCTCCAATACAGCTAAAGTTGTCATCATCACAGGTGACATATCATTCACGAGAATGGAACAAGAAGTGATTCCAAAGGGGTGTTTTGAGGCCAGGTTGGGGGAACAACACACCCACACAACAGGTTTTCTGTCTGCAGGAGTATGCAATATGAGCCCTATGTCTATCTCATTTTCTTCTGAATTGAAGGTCCAACACCTTGGATGGTAGATTGGTCTGTAACACTTCCCACACCTTTGTGTTTCAGACATATCTACCATTCAATCGGCTGAGAGCAGAGTTCAGAAGAATGTGGCATAGTGGATGTGTGTGGGTTTTCCACTGTGGTGCAGTTGGTTGATTAGCCCTTTGAGTGCCATAGGGGGAAGCCATGCATTGCAAAGCAATGCGTGTGTACTCTCCTGGCATTCCAAGGGTTAACCTCATGGCAAACCCTGTTATGCCTCAAGCAACATGACATGTTCATTAGCACAGTGGAGGTTTAATGGCAGCCAAATCAGAGAAAACTGTATTAAAGTGAGGGAAAGGCGTACACACACACACACACATTTCCTCTGCATCTATGTGTTGCAGGGCATTGTGCCACATGGTGCAACGTGTAGCTCTGTGAAGGAAGAAGAGGAAACAGCTGAGAGATAATGCACATTTCACAGGTGGCTATGTGAGTTATGCGATTTGGAGGGCAACACACAAACTCTGATAACACCAGTGTTAGCTGGCAGTACAGACTCACCTGGGCAGAGGAAAACAAAGGCAGGGTGGACAAATGGTAGCTGAGAGGTCATCAGGGTCAACTAGTTGCTGATTGTTTGTTACCTGTTGTAGGCTAATGTGGTTTGAGCAGATGTAGGACATGACGTTTTTGCATCTCCTTCCCACTGCAATAGACAGGTGTGCAGACCTTATTTGTCTGGGTGTGTGTTTTTTGTCCTATGCGCTATCCCTTGTGGACCAGAAGGTGTGCAAGACATTGATTCCTGATGTTATGCAAACACTTTAAGTATTCAAGGTGTTCTTGTGTTGCTGGTTGATGTGCAGGAGTTAGGGACACTTGGGTAACATTTCAAGGATGTTTATTTGGGCTTTCAGGTGTTAACTTGTCAGTTTTCCCTTTGTTTGTGGTTTAGGGAACATGTGTGTATGGATTCTAAGCTGCTTTCTTTGGGACAACAATGGTTTTTAACTGCCGTTGTGGCTTCTATACCTTAACTTTGGTCGGGATTACTGCCAGATAATGTATCCATAATAGAATACTACTTTCTCGTTATTTTTTTTAGAAGGGGCGTTTGCAGTCATTGCTCAAATATACTGCACGTTGGATATTAACAACGTAGGTGATACAATACTAATCTGTGCTTTCAAAGCCAGTTTTTACGAATAACGTGGGACATAGAATTGAGCGTCCACAAATTTCCAGTACAAAATGCATATATATTGACAGTCAATAATGCCTGAGCAGGCAATGGCTCTGCTGCAGGAGCTGACTATTCTTGATCACAGGAGGAAATCCGTAGGCAAGAATAAGGACAACAGAGCTAAAGCCTAGCTGTGAAGATTATCTTGAATGTTTCGGTAAAGCTGAATATAAAATGCAGTCTCAAACTTTATTGAAGAACAGGAAAAGCTATAAATTCAATTAAAGGTCATCTCTCCAATCTTCTTTCATATACTAGATAGTGTCCTACTGTTGAATACCTAAAGTTACCAAATCAAATTCAATATGTCAGTAGGATCCCAGAGTAGATGATTTAATGGATCTCACTGATGTTCATCTTCTAAGGAAAAGTGGTGCAGTTCTGGAGCAAACCAACTGTACTATATGTATAAAATTAAAATTAATTTATATGGAGATTTAAATCCACTGAAAGTGCGACATGTCACCAATGCATTAAGTATCAGTATGGTAGAGATGTTTCTAGCACCAATAAAAGCCCCATTTATTTCACTGGAAATTTTTACAATTTCTATTTGTTCACTATGATGCAGTTAGTTAGTTTCTTTGTTGAACCATTTTAATACATGAGCTTCACTGAATTCCCAGGAGGCCTGAAGGGAAGAAGACCAAGTCTATGTCCCTACAAATTCACAGGCCTGTGCATGCTGGAATGGAGATATTAACTGTATAACAACTATCAAATGACACAGGCTATTTGTAATTCTCTCATAAGAAACCAAAACCTTCAGTTTCATTATACTAATTAGAAGGGGTAGCAACCTACGGCCCTCCCAGTTGTAGCTGGACTACAACTTCCATCATCTTAGACAGCCAATGGGAGCTGTAGTCTAACAAAACTGGAAGGTTCACAGGTTTCCTACCCTTGGTGTTAAGTGGTAGGCAAGCAATTACTAGTTCAGATACCAGACCACCAGCAGTGCTGATACTTCCACTGTGTCTACATGTGCAGGGCTGGAAACACACAAATCCACTTAGTTACAACAACTTGTGGAAGCGAAAGATCTCAGCTGCTGCAGAATTTTCTTAGGGAGCAGATTTGTCATTCCCTGTCCTGATTTTTGAGGCTCACCCCTCTGGAAAGTCTGTTATGTATAATATAAATTATTTCCTCTTGCCAGAAGATTTCTCATTTCTTTCTGGATCTTTACATTTTCTTTGAATTGTTATAACAACTTGTCTTTACTGTTCCCCATTGTACAGTGCTTATCCCCATTGTACAGTGCTGTGAAAGAAGTTACAATAACAAAAAAAAAAAATGTAATCTGCTAATGCAGGGATTGGAAACCTGCTTCTCTTCGTCTGTTGTTGTAGAACCCATACAATCCTCAAGCTCAATGATGGGAGCTGTAGTTTAACAACAGCTGCAGAGCCATGGGCTGTCCACACATAAGCTAATGTGCAGTGTATACAGTAGTGCAACATAATCAAACTACTATAACAATATAAATACAAAAAATGTTACCGCAAATTCTTGGTATTAGAAATGAGTGAACATTGTTTGAAGCTGAGCAGTGATATTTCAATAATGTGATAAACATATTTCGCAGTTCTTACTCTAAGAAAGACACAGCTCCAGAATTAATAAGAAATGAACCTCCAGTCTTATTTCATTCCATATGAATTATCATTTCTAGCAAGATTTAAAGGCAAATAACTATGTTTTACGAAGTCTGCTCCTATGGAGGCAGCATCTTTAGCCTGCTAGGATACAATGGCTGCCCTGATGGTCCCGGATTTCACTAAAACTTTTCAAGTGTACACAGATGCCTCCACCTATGGACTGGGAGCCATTGTAAGCCAGGTGGTGGACAATGGGGAAGAACATCCTGTGGCATACCTCAGTCACAAGCTGCAAGACTGGGAGTACTGAAGAATGTAAAACTGCACAGTCTGCTGTATATCTAGTTTAATATTTAAATGATGAATATCATACCCCCATAGCTGAGAACAGGGATGTGACTATACCCCAAGATATCAGGGGTCTGAGACTCACATTCATTCATCAACATACATTGAAAACCACCCTTAGTTTAGTTGTAGACTGGAGACTTGAGAGAGAAAAGTAAATGTTGATTTGGAATTAATTTCACTTCAACCATTATATTGCTATTGGAATTTAATTTACTTTTTTAATAAAGTCAATTTTTTATTTGAGCACCTAAGTTAACATTTTCTTTTCTCTCTCAAGTCTCCGTGCTAGACTGGGAGGTCAGGTATGCCAAGGTGGAAATAGAAAGTTTGGCCATTGTGTGGGCCATCAAAAAGCTCCAACCTTACTTGTGCGAATGCCAGTTTAAAGAGGTGAAAGACTACAACATGTACACCTGGTTAAACTAGGTGGCAGGGTAAAATGGGTAAGGGAAGCATTTTTTCCATGCTCTCTTCACTTGCACCTATGTCTTACACTGTAGAGTTGAGATATTTAGTCAGAAAATAAGTAAAACCGAAATTGGTTTCCTCAACCTGTGAAAAGCAGCAAATAAAATATATAATTAAGTTCTATTAAGGTATAAAATGTTTTGCATACGTATCTGTGACTGTTACACCATTTATACCACAGGAAAACTATACTTTATCTTTATTGTTCCTTCAAGGGAAGGTATAAGCAAAGCACTTAACCAATTAGTTGCTCAGCCTTTCACCCCCTCCCCAGTTCTAAGACAACTGACAATTTTTGGTGCTTTTCTGTGAACAACCCACACGTCTTACACTGTTTCAGGAGAATATGAGCTTTCAAAAAATACCATTGGTTAATATGTATAACATCACCAAGACAAGAGCTTAAAACTGAATCTGTTTGGGTTTCAGAACCTCTGAAACCCTGATAGTGTTGACAAAACCGGACATGGGAGCCCAATATTGAACTGTTCTGATAAACCGGTAGATGGCAACAGTAGTTAAGTACCAGATGTTGTTACCAGTTTGGTCCATGTTATGGTTCCAGTAATGGAGTGGTTGGGCTGCACAGTTCACTTATAATGTATTAGGTTGGCCCAAACTGTGGGACTTTTGGGAACCTAGAAACTCTCTTACTTAGAGTTCCCTATGTGCAAGAGACAGTGGAGTCATATAAGAGGCAAACCAACATTCATTTAAATGGTGCTTTTAACCCCTTTAATCCTACAGATGTTTCTATTGTAGAGCTTCCTAAAGTACTGGAAATATTTCTAGCATTCATGGAGAAATAAGACTAACGCAAATAAAATTCTGTAAAATTGTAATTATCCCATAGGTTTTCTGCACCATTACTATATACTTTTCTTTTTAACCTAAAGCCATACTTACATACATACACAAACACACCAAAGGTAGCGTTCTTCAAAGATGTTAGAAAAACATCCCTGGTATTAATATTCTACTAGGATAACAGAAGTATACAATCAGTTCAAATCAGCTGAAGCGAATTATTTGTTATGTGGTGGTAAGAACCATAGGTAGAATTCAGAGGAAATCACTATACACTGGGAACTACAGATGTGAAGTAGACATCTGTAAACAGCTATACATGACTGCTGTATGGAGGTAACTCCTTATGTTAAGTAAATTGAGTGACATTTATTCAGCGGGTTCATTTACCCTTTAAATGAAAACACTATATTTTTCTGCTAGTTTACTACTAATTATATAGCAATCATTGGACAACACACACAGCTCAAAACTGAAGAGATTATCTCACAAAGTATACATCTCTTAACAAGAAATTTCATCACATAGAAGACAATGAGGGATTTTATTTAAAGTGTTAATCTGTTCCTAATTTTAAATGTATTTTAAAGAGGCAATAAAGAGAGATACAGCATTCTCTTTATAATGAATACACACTTCATGCAAATCTTTATTGCAATAAAAGAAAAAAAGACTTGTTAACCTTAGTAATTTATTATTTACTTGGGATAACATGCCTCTTGGTTCTAACTACAAACTTGCATCAGTGATGCATGCAAGGATAGCAAACAGAACCTTACATAAGGCTAATTCTTCCTTCTAAGGCTATGTTTGAACAGGGGAATTATATATACTGCTGTGCAGCACAGTAAAAGCTGCCGACTTGTACCAGGAATGCCGGACTTTCCCCTAGAAATACTCTTGCTGAAGACAGATGTGGAGGCCTAACAGAGGACTGGCCACATTGTGGTCAACCATATATGACTGGCTGACACCCATATGGGTCACTCATTCATCAGAGTTAGTGAACAGTATTGCAACCTCCACCAGCACGTGCATGAACAATCTGCAAGGTGCTTCTATATGGTCGATCTGCCTTCTCCTTCAGAGCTCCAAAGTCTGGAATAACCTGCCCCCCAAAAATTCAGATCTTCTCCCAATCTAAAATCATTACAAACACCTACTTGTTTATATCTAAACACAATATGTAACTGTATATAAAATGTTAGTATGTATGTTTGTGTGTGCATATTATCTAATCTATCTATCTATATTATAAAAGAAAGAAAGGACTCACAGGACATGACTGAGGTGAAGTTTGTGCTGGTTTGTTCCATCAGCGTTTCAGCTTCTGTATGGGCCTTTGGCAAGATGCCTTATCTCTTTCTTTTGTAATATCATTATTAATGTTTTATGGAAATTACACCCAGGCAGTTATTTGATCTACATATATGTATATATATGTTTCTCTATTTGCTGTAAACTCTCTAGGACATACTTGAAAATTAGAGAACTCTCAATATATTCTTCCTGGTAAAACATTTTTCTAAATAATAAAATAAAATAAATAAAAAATATGTGACACCACGCAGGTCAGGCATATAGCAACTTGAATGCGTTTGGAGCTGAACACATGCAACATTTTTCATTCTGCTGCCTCACACGTGGCAAAAATACACGTTAATAGTTCTCTTCAGGTCAATATGTTTCATATGGGGGTGTTTAGCTTAGAGTTAATCTCACTGAGTTGAAGTTGTCAGGGTGATCTTTGCTTTACTAAAAAAAGTATAACATTTTAGTTTTTCAAAACAGAAAATAATTGCCAATGAAAAGCACATTATTTTACTACACCATTTTAAAAAAAGTAGACCTAACATATTTTTGGAACACTTTCATTTTAAAAGGGAAGTAACACCATATAAACTTACTAGCTTACATTTACTTGTGCATTACACTATTGTACTATTTATAAATGTTTCCAGTGAATCAGATAAGATGAAAAAATCCAAGTTGCTATAAATGACCTCTCTCTGTATTAGCTGTCACCGGTTGCAACATTATCACAAACTGATTATTCTGCATAATGGGTGTGGCTTAAGGAGGTCTGCATGTTAGTGATTTATATGTGCAGTTGTTTTGGGTTCTAGTAGCATTTATTTTAGTTTTTACACTTAATTATGATGCATTTTAAATTGGATACTTCTCCTTTAAGAGATACAAGTAGAAAAAAAATATTGGGATCTATGTATAAAGTCAAAGTTCACCAGTTCCATGGAAAACCAACTGCAAACCACCTGCAACTCTATGCCACCTTTACAGAACTCCGTTACAACCTTGGTACACAGCACAAAAGCAATACCTCCAAAGGTGCTCCCTCTGTGCAAAAAGGCACTGGAGGAAATTGCGCTCCTTAGCTGACTGTGTACACTAAAAATGAGTCCTCCTTTCTTATAGCTCTACTCTCTTTCACTAAATTATCTGCCATCCGCTTCAAGGAAAATATCAATTTTATCAGACACTTAATATCATCACTTCCACCTCATCCCCACCCAGCCAACTTAGCCCTGTTGCCTCTCCTACACACAGGCACTTAACTCTTATTCACCCATGACAGAGGATAAGGTTTCCCTTCTCCTTACACTCTCACACTTAACCACATGCCCTCCTGACCCAGTGCCATCACAGCTCACTCAAGCCCATTCTCAGTTATTCAACCTCTCTCTGACAACTGGATGCTTCCCTTCCTTTTTCAAGCATGCATGAATCACCTCCATCTTAAAGAAATACTCTCTGGACCCAAACTCACTTTAAAACTACCGACCCATTTAGTAACATAGTAACATAGTAGATAAGGCTGAAAAAAGACATGCGTCCATCAAGTCCAGCCCATGCCAATAACACCCCTGTTGATCCAGAGGAAGGCAACAAAAAAGCCCTCTGGAGCAATTTCCAATGTAGGTGTGTGTGTGAGTGTGTCAAATAGTTCCCCGGCTCAATATCCTATTTGCTTTGAAGCCATCTGTCATAACTGTCAATATTGTTCTGTGCTAGATAGGCATCCATTGCTTTTTTGAATGCAGTTACATTATCTGCAAGCACAGCATCCCGAGGCAAAGAATTCCATAGCCTTACCGCCCTTACTGTAAAGAATCCCTGCCTGTGTTTTAGTCGAAAGCGCCTTTCCTCAAGTCTTAATGGATGACCTCTTGTTCTTAGCTCAGCTCTTTGCATAAATAATTCATTGGATAGTTCTTTGTATTGGCCTTGAATGTATTTGTAAATGGTAATCATATCACCCCTTAGACGTCTCTTTTCTAATGTAAACAAACCCAGTTTGGCTAGTCTCTCTTTGTAACTCAGATCCTCCAATCCCTTTATCAGTTTTGTTGCACGTCTCTGCACCTTTTCCAGTTCAGTAATGTCTTTTTTTAGAACAGGCGCCCAAAATTGTACTCCATATTCTAGATGAGGCCTAACCAAGGATTTATACAGAGGTAGGATAATATTAGCATCCCTTGCTTCTACACCTCTTTTTATGCAGGCTAGTACTCTATTTGCTCTTGCAGCAGCTGAGTGACTCTGCACACTGCTGTGAAGACTATTGTCTATCAGTACACCTAAATCTTTCTCTAATGAGGATTTCCCAAGTTGTTTCCCATTTAGAGTATATGTAGCAAGTTTGTTTCTACAACCCAAATGCATAACCTTACATTTATCTACATTAAATGACATCTGCCACTTTTCTGCCCATTCACTTAGTTTATCTAAATCCTTCTGTAGGGAAAAAACATCGAGCTCTGTATGTATTTCCTTACATAGCTTAGTGTCATCAGCAAAGATTGAGATGCTACTTTCAATTCCCACTTCTAGATCATTAATAAACAAATTAAAAAGCATTGGGCCCAGGACTGAACCCTGCGGTACCCCACTTATAACCCTAGACCAATTTGAAAAAGTTCCATTTACAACAACTCTCTGCCATCTATCATTTAACCAGTTCTCAATCCATGTACAGATACCACCACCCAAACCGAAGCCTTTTAATTTATGCAGTAACCTGTTGTGAGGCACTGTGTCAAAGGCTTTTGCAAAATCCAAGTACACTACATCAACAGCAATTCCCCTGTCCAAATTACTACTCACTCTT
The DNA here is from genome assembly GCA_037306005.1 of Rhinophrynus dorsalis. Lineage (NCBI taxonomy): Eukaryota > Metazoa > Chordata > Amphibia > Anura > Rhinophrynidae > Rhinophrynus > Rhinophrynus dorsalis. The sequence continues at coordinate 470,145,725 of CM074719.1, read as the reverse complement.
TCATAAAATGCAAGTAAATTAGTCTGACATGATCTGTTCTTCATGAAACCATGCTGATTCCTACTAATGATATTGTTTGTCTTCACATAGTTCTGAATACTATCAGTTAATAACCCTTCTAGTATCTTACCCACTATAGAAGTCAAGCTCACAGGTCTATAATTTCCTGGTTTGGATCTTGCTCCCTTTTTAAACAATGGAACTACATCAGCTTTCCTCCAATCACAGGGCACTATGCCTGATGAAATTGAATCAATAAATATTAAGTATAATGGTTTTGCTATTACTGAACTAAGTTCCTTAAGTACCCTTGGGTGTATACCGTCCGGTCCAGGCGCTTTATTCACTATAACCCTTTCCAGTCTCTTTTGGACCTTGTCCTCAGTAAGCCATGTAGATGTTGGACGAAATTCCATGGTTTTGTCTGTTTGCCCATAGCTTGTCATTTCTGCTTCCTTTGTATATACTGAAGCAAAGAACGTATTTAGGGTCTCAGCCATAGCTTTATCCTCACTAATCAATTCACCTGTTTCAGTCCTAAGAGGACCAATATCAAGCTTAACTTTTTTGTTGTTAATATACTTGTAGAATTGTTTAGGGTTATTCTTGCTCTCGTTTGCAATGTTTCGCTCATTTTCTATTTTAGCTAGCTTAATTGCTTGTTTGCAGATTTTATTACATTCTTTATATTTTTTAAATGATGCATCTGACCCATTTGACTTAAACACCTTAAAAGCCTGCTTTTTATTTCTCATTTCCCTGCTAACCACATTATTAATCCACATTGGTTTTGCTTTACTTCTCTTGTGCTTATTCCCCAATGGTATATATTGACGTGTATATTTGCCCAAGAGCATTTTAAATACATTCCATGACTCTTGTGCATTTTTATCTTTGAAAATTACATCCCACTGGATATCCTTTAAAGGGATAGTAATACTTCATTTTAACTTTATTTTATTTTGTAGGCATTAAAAAAACATGAAGAATGATATAAGTCTTATCTCTCAAACCTTTATGGTTTATGAGATATTCACAAGCAAAGTGTCCCCCTCCCGCCCCTTTTACTGATGTAACACTTTTCAGCCAGGGCAGAAGGGAGCTGCCCAGGTAGACTGCAGAGAGGGACAATCTTCAATTAAGATAAGAGAAAAACCTGAAAAGCTTGTCAAGGGGGGCAGGGATTTCATTGTTTTCATAGGAATAAGAGTGTCCCCTTCTGTTATCTGTCTGGTCTATAGACTGCATTCCATATCTGAGAAAAGATTGTTTACAGTAGGTAAAAGGGGCGGGAGGGGGAAACTTTGCTTGTGAATATCTCATAAACCATAAAGGTTTGAGAGATAAGACTTATATCGTTCTTCATGTTTTTTTAATGCCTACAAAATAAAATAAAGTTAAAACGAAGTATTACTATCCCTTTAAAGCTTCTTTTAACTTTGTAAAATTAGCCTTTTTGAAATTGAATGTTTTGGTTAAACTCTTGCTATTGGGTTTCTCATAACAAACTTCAAAGGATACAATATTATGGTCACTGCTGCCCAAATGTTCCCTTACCTGCACACTGTTTACAATGTCAGAATCGTTTGAGAGCACTAGGTCAAGCAAGGCCTCTTTTCTAGTTGGCTCCTCTACTAGTTGGGACATAAAATTATCATTTATCATACTTAGAAAAATATTTCCCTTTGTTGTGCCTGAAGTCATATTGCTCCAGTCAATTTCAGGGTAGTTGAAATCTCCCATTATAATTACCTTTGCTGACCTAGCAGCCTTTTCCATTTGCAGTAAAAGCTGAGCTTCCTCCAACTCCCCAACATTAGGTGGCTTGTAGCAAACCCCCACCAATATCTTTTTATTATGTGTGCCCCCAGTGTGTATTTCAACCCACAAGGCCTCTACCTTTTCATTGGACCCTTCATTTATATCTTCCCTTAAACTAGGTTTTAAGGCCTGCTTTACATATAGGCATACCCCTCCTCCCCTTTTATTAACCCTGTCCCTCCTAAAAAGTGAATAACCCTCTAGATTGACTGCCAAGTCATACGTATCATCTAACCAGGTCTCAGACACTCCAATCAGATCATACTGCTCATGTACTGCAATCATTTCTAGTTCCCCCATCTTACCAGCCAGACTGCGAGCATTTGCATGCATACATTTTATCTTTTTGCCATTCTTAAAGATTTCATTCTTTTTCAGATGTATTTGTCTTTTATCAGGCTGTAACAATGGCAACTCCCTATTAGCTGAACTAGCCCATTCCCCCTCTCCACCCCCATGACCCTTCTCTAATCCCATTCCCTCAATTATACTATCTTCCCCAGCCTGTGTTGCAGCTCCCTCCCCCCCCCCTTTCTAGTTTAAAGTCTCCTCCAGCCTTCTAACCATCCTATCACCCAGCACCGTGGCCCCCCTTCCACTAAGGTGCAATCCATCACTACTATAAAGATTGCTCCCAAGGGAAAAGACTGACCAGTGCTCTAGGAACCCAAACCCCTCCTGCTTACACCAAGTCTTTATCCACGCATTTAACTCCCTAATCTCCCGTTGCCTTTCTAATGTAGCGTGTGGCACAGGTAGAATTTCAGAAAATACTACCTTAGAGGTCCTCTGCTTAAGCTTATATCCTAGGTCCCTGAAATCATTCTTAACGGACCTCCATTTTCCACTGACTTTGTCATTAGTACCAACATGTACCATGACAGCCGGGTCGTGCCCAGCCCCTCCCAACAATCTATCAACCCGATCAGCCACATTTCTCTTCTCCCATGTGCCTCCAAGCTCCTTGAACATCTTGTATACAACCATCTCTAAAAAGCCATGTAGTTTCATTCATTCTTTTAGATCCCCTGCAATCTGGATTATGCTCTCATCACTCCACTGAGTCTGCCCTCATTAAATGGTCAATGACCTGCTCTCCGCCATGTCAAAAGGCCACTGCTCCCTAGTCATTCTCCTGGATATGTCAGCTGCCTTTGGATCACCCACTCCACTGCCAGGTTTTCCATTCCATAGACCTCTGTGATTCCACACTCTTTTGGTTCTCATCCTTCATCCCCAACTGCTCCTTCAAGTTTTCCTACTTCACTTCCTCACCCCATTCGCGGTTTGTTGTAGTACTACAAGGTTCAGTCCTGGGCCACTTGGTCTTTTCAATCTACACCTCTTCCTTTGGCAAACTAATAAACACCTCTGGGTTTCACCATGATCTCTATGCTGATGACACCCACATCTATCTTTCCTCACCCAGACCTCTCCCCTTCTCTCCTGACCCATGTATCTAATTGTGTCTTCCTTGATGTCATCCTTTCATCTAAAACATAACCCAGTCAAAACCGAACTTTCCTCCCTCTCCAAGCAGCCTTACCCTGGATATTTACAAAAAAGAACAGATAACCCTGCAGAACTAGCACTTAGCCCCATTAATCCAATTAGCCGGTGGTAGTGTGAATAAGGGAGAAACTTAATACTAGGTTAAAACTTAACTTTGAATAAATAAAAGAACTGAAGCCAACAAACTAAAATTATATAATCAAGAAGCACACCACAGGAATGTCAGTATATAACTCACTGACACTCTCTATAGGTTTTGTAGCAGGAGCCAAATAGGCTAACAAGGCTATTATCTGGCTTGTACATTCAACTAGCTATGATGAACTAAAACAAAGAAAATCCTGATGTGAGGAATGTGCTAAAATGTACTGCCGGGGCTGTTTCCGGCTTGCCAGAGGACTAATAAAAGTCCAACTATAACTCTAATTATCAGTCGGAGAATTTAGCAATGTGATGTCTATGTAATAGACCTATGTCTCAACACAGATGGATACACATTAAATCTGCATACTTTGTTTAAAGGAGAACCGTTGACTCCAAGGCACCTCTAATTAGTGCATGAATCCTGATTGTTTCAATAACTATGCTCTCCTCACTTGGATAGATATGACGTTTATTGTCCCATAGACAGGGAATAGAAAATGCAATGTGGGCAGAAGAATAAAACTTTGTATCTCGTTTCAGTAATACAGCAGGGCATCTTAGGTGAATCCCGCAAATGTTATTATAGTCACTCTTAAGATCGGGGCAAATTAATCTCAATTGCCCTATATAATCGAAGTGCTTCCTGTTTACCAAGTGATCTTGAGGTAAAAGGAGAGAGAGGCAAAGGCTAAATAGATTAATCTAAAGCTGAGCAAAGTACTTAACACGTCAATGCGCAGCCTAAGATCCCTCAGAAACGTCTAAATCTGCCACTTAAAACTCATCCTATCTAGAGCCGAGGCATCTCTAGATTGCCAATTAAGCTGCTACGGCAAAAAACCTGATGGACTGGATGGCAGGCAAGTACGTCTACCTCCCACCAGACAGTCTCTAAAAGACTGTGAACATGATGGTTAAGTGTGCTACATAATATTTAAAACACAAAGAGCTGACACGCATTTCGCATACACGCTTCTTCAGAAATACATCAAGCAGAATCACTGCCTCAAGGTATTTTTAAAGGAGGCAATGGACAACCCCCGAAACTCTAATTATCTGGAATATTCATTGAAGTTACAGCCCACTATGATGGTTAACCCTATCGTCCGAATATCCATATGAACATCACAGTGAAAACGGGGAGTCCAAAACTCATTATTGAATAAAGAAAATAATATATGGATTATCATATAGTTTCATATTAGAAGTTAGTGCAAAGTATATGCACCATAAAATTAATGATGACAAAGAAAATACAATAAAAAAATAAATTTGATTGTAGAGATTTATACCTATATATAATGAATTTATCTATGAACGTTCTGGATTATAGAACAAGCAGGTATACTTTAAGATTATTTGGCAAACTGGAATGACTATATGAAACTATCCTATATAATAACTAGCTAGGATGTTTGTCAGAAGCCTTCATGTGCAGTAGAGACTGCCCGAACGCACAGAATGCTGGGAGTTCTGTGCTGGGAGAATTCTGTGCTTTCGGGCAGTCTCTACAGTGCATAACTGCGTCAGCTGCAGGACGCAGAACAGGACCGGCCTCTTAACGTCACCCGGACCTTGGCCTGTGTACACGGGCTTTTACACTAGTTAATAATAATGAAATAATAGAATGATTAATCCCTATTTGAGACCGTGTTCATGAACTGAATGATAATGATTATTAACCACAAATTTATAAAAGCAGAGGGATGATTAAATAAATATTCATCATCTTAGTAGGAATTATAAATGAACACACAGAGAAAATTCTTCATTTAACCCGTTGGGATGCAAGGTGTTCATTTCAAAAATCCATTGATTTTCATGCTGCAGAAGGGCTCTATCCAAATCACCACCTCTTATGCCGAGCTTGATATTTTGTAAGCCCAAAGCTTGCATGGCATCAGGTTTGTGTTGGTTGTAGCTAAGGAAGTGTTTTGCCACTGGGGACAAGATCTTGTTAGGGGTTTTGATGTCTTTTGGTGCATTTTGTATATTATATACATGGTCTCTTATCCTGTTTGATAATTTTCGGATAGTGTTTCCTATATATTTGAGCCCACAAGGGCATTATGGCAGTATATTACACCTTGAGTTTGGCAGGAGATAAATTGTCTGATCTTCCTGCATCTGCCAAATCTGTCTGCACACAATATGGTGTGAAACAAAGGTGAAGGTGAAAAAAAAATAGTGCAGGCAACTCGATTGTACATATTATGTAATTACAGGATAGTAAAGGCAAATAAAAGGTTACTGTCCTTTTAAGTCTTTTTTTTTTCATTGCCCCTTGTATGCTAGAGATGCCACCAATGCAAAGTAATGCTAGATGTCTCTAGCTCCTAATGGTATATGTAAGCCCAAATGGTTTTGGTATGTCCAGAAGGGAACCTTTCATAAAAAACCTGAAGCTCTTAACATCTTTTGAAAACATTTAAAGGGACATGAAATCCACTGTATCTTTAAATACACTGTAGTCTATGCGTCTGTAAGAATTCTATCTTTGGCGTGGGAACACTTGCTCTTCTCCTGTATGAACATCCTTGGACTAGAAAGGAAACTGACTAGAGACTGGTTCCTGGGTTGCTAAATTACATTCTGGACATCAGTGCAATTATTTGAAATGTAATGCTATTCTCACCATGATTGCTTAACATTTCTAACAGCAGATATTCAAATAGTACTCAAGGGCTTAAATTATTTAACAAGGTGGTTTTTCTGTGTGCACACTTACCAAATACAACAAGGAATGAAAATATATGCACTAGGGAACCATTGGCTGGTTGGGGGGTGAAGGGAGTTGTAGTATCTGACAGCTAAAGATCCAGAAATTAACTAACAGCCACTCCAATACAGCACAAGGGACAATGGTGATCATTCCCTCTCATAATTAAAGGAAGAAATTATAACCAAATGTAGAACACAGAGCCTAATTCTGCAAACAAAAAGTGTGAATCCTGGAGCAAACCAGTTGAACCATAACGACAAATGGAAATTCTCAATATCCCCAGTCATTCAAATGGGGGCTTATAACCCTTGAATACTAGAAAGGTCTGAATACCTCTTTAGCATTCAATGGGGTAAAGGCCATATTTAAATCAATGGGAATTTTCATTTGTTCCTTACAGCTGGTTTGCCTCAGAATTGATCCACTTGAGCTTACTGAATTAATCTCTATAAAATACATGCAAATCGCTAATGCACTCAGAAGTAGAACTCTCACAATATTCTTGGTAACCCTGACGATCCAAAGCACAATCTATGAAACGCGTAGGAGGTAGCAGAAAAGAACTGACAGTGACAGGAATGTTATGCCAGAAATTATCTTGAGTCAAGGATCCAGAAGAAAGAAATGGGCCAATTATGTGAAAACCACCAGTTGGTATAACACTGACTGTCACTGTATTTCCTTCTGCATGAGTGTTTGAGTGATCACTGGATCTTTTCTATAGGACAGTTTGGATACTAGATAGATTACATATGAATAGGCATTAGGAGTAGAGAAAGAGGTAATAATGTCAGGTTATACATCTCTACAACGATGTATACCGTTCTAGAGCCCAACATGTAAACTGAATTCATAGTGTTAACTTTTTCTTACTTTAGGAGGTTTAAATAAAGGTTTCTTAAAGAGGAAATAAAGTTCCAAAATATGCATACATACATATTGTAACTATTGCTTCTTTCCCAGATCTCAAATTTAGGGGACATTGTCACCAAAAAATTAAAAGGGCTCAATTCAGTAAAAATACTACATACTCCATAATTGGATTTTTAATTTATTTATTTATTTATTTATTTATTTATTTATTTATTTTTGTGGTGTGACACTTCTACTTAGGCCAAGATTTCACATTAGGCAAAGTAGGCGACTGAGTAGAACCCTTGGCCACACCTACTTCCTGAGCTATGTGAGTGACTAATGCAATCCTGCCCCTGTACCAGTTTATATACACTTTTACTGGCTGTTATTTAACCCCTTGGATGCTAGCGAGGTCTCCAAAAATTTGAGATGCGATGCACTAGAGATCTCTCTAGCAACCAAGGGGTTAAAAACATTGTTTTGATATAGTCTAAGGGGATTTTCTGTGCCAGGAAACAGTGGATAGGACTGGGGCGGGGTCATGTGAGGAGTTGGTGCCTTGTCTAAAGATGCCTGGGATTTAAATCTGGCCTTGGTTCCAATGTTTTTCAAAATAAATAGTAAGTGTCCACTTTTTATCAGGCCTGTTACAAAACCCAGCAATGATCTTCTCACCCTTCTAGAATGTCTGCAAGTATGAAGAAGAATACAAAGTGGAATTGACCAGCAGATGATTCCCCCCCCCCCCCCAGAAATGCTGAGAATTTGCACTGTAACATCATGCTCTCACTTTTATAACATCTGGATATCTGACAGAACTCCAGAGAGCTGGAATGGCTGAATGATCTCGTCACACTGGTCACATTGTTCTGGGACACATGCAAACAAAGCAGGGTAGCACACTCCTAAAAGAACATATCCAGCAACTGCAATCTGATACTCAGCAGGAGATAATGCACTGCACACCCCTCTGGTCTTTAAAGGGAATCTATCTATAAAATTTTGGTTATAAAGCGAATAGATGGAATAATGTATTAATTCTTTTTTAAAATCGCTATTTGGCCGAAATTCAACAAATGAATACTGCCCTGCCCTCTTGTTCCGGACAGGCTGCAGTTATCAGCTCTGTACCGCAGTCTGTCGCTCTGCCTATGCTTCCCTTCATCTATCCAGCCTCCTTCGATGACAGGCGCTTTCTGCATGTAAGCTGGAGTGCTCTCATTGGCTAGAGATCGCTCCAGCTTACAGGCAGAAAGCCTCCATCATCAGAGGAGGCTGGACAGAGGGAGAGGAGTAGAGGAAGAGTGACAGACTGCGGTACAAAGCTGATAACCGCAGACTGTCCGGAAATAGGGATCAGGGTAGTATTTATTCATTGAATTTCATCCAAATAGCGATTTAAAAAAAATAAATTAAAACATTATTCCACCTATTCTCTATATAACCTACATTTTAAGACAAACTTATATAGGGGTGATAGTTCCCCTTTAAATGTTAAGTTTCCTCCCTCCAGTATTTTCCTTAGCAGGGATAGTGGTATGTTGTATAGGCACTTGAATAGTATATAAAGTAAAAATGAAGGTGACTGTCTCTTTAACACCGTCTTCACCAAGGAGAGGGCAGTGGGGAAACTTATGGGTGTTTTAGGGTGTTCTTTTCCTTGGTGCCTTGTTTAATCCCCTTAAGGACCAGCAATCCTGGGGTTGGATTCCCCTTAAGAATCACATTGACGCTGTTTGGCGCACTGGTACACGTGACTGATCCCTTGTACCAGCGTGCCAAACATAGATCTGATAGTGACTGCACTGGTCTTGGAGCGTTCAATTTCAGACCTAGCTAGTGCTTACAGTGCTCCCACAGGAGCTCTGTGAGCAGAAACTATATGTGACATTCTAGGACAGTCACCTGTTTAGACAAGGACACCGGTGATGGTCTTGACATGTCACTGGTCCTTAAGGGCTTAATGCAATGTTATAAACAGGCTGTTTTGTTTAATAACTCAAAACTAGGGCCTTGTACTTAAGGAACTTAGGTACTTAAGGAACTTAGTTCAGTAATAGCAAAACCATTATACTTAATATTTGTTGATTCGCTTTCATCAGGCATAGTGCCCTGTGATTGGAGGAAAGCTGATGTAGTTCCATTGTTTAAAAAGGGAGCAAGATCCGAACCAGGAAATTATAGACCTGTGAGCTTGACTGGCATAGTGGGTAAGATACTAGAAGGGTTATTAACTGATAGTATTCAGAACTATGTGAAGACAAACAATATCATTAGTAGGAATCAGCATGGTTTCATGAAGAACAGATCATGTCAGACTAATTTACTTGCATTTTATGAAAGAGTGAGTAGTAATTTGGACAGGGGAATTGCTGTTGATGTAGTATACTTGGATTTTGCAAAAGCCTTTGACACAGTGCCTCACAACAGGTTACTGCATAAATTAAAAGGCTTCGGTTTGGGTGGTGGTATCTGTACATGGATTGAGAACTGGTTAAATGATAGATGGCAGAGAGTTGTTGTAAATGGAACTTTTTCAAATTGGTCTAGGGTTATAAGTGGGGTACCGCAGGGTTCAGTCCTGGGCCCAATGCTTTTTAATTTGTTTATTAATGATCTAGAAGTGGGAATTGAAAGTAGCATCTCAATCTTTGCTGATGACACTAAGCTATGTAAGGAAATACATACAGAGCTCGATGTTTTTTCCCTACAGAAGGATTTAGATAAACTAAGTGAATGGGCAGAAAAGTGGCAGATGTCATTTAATGTAGATAAATGTAAGGTTATGCATTTGGGTTGTAGAAACAAACTTGCTACATATACTCTAAATGGGAAACAACTTGGGAAATCCTCATTAGAGAAAGATTTAGGTGTACTGATAGACAATAGTCTTCACAGCAGTGTGCAGAGTCACTCAGCTGCTGCAAGAGCAAATAGAGTACTAGCCTGCATAAAAAGAGGTGTAGAAGCAAGGGATGCTAATAGTATCCTACCTCTGTATAAATCCTTGGTTAGGCCTCATCTAGAATATGGAGTACAATTTTGGGCGCCTGTTCTAAAAAAAGACATTACTGAACTGGAAAAGGTGCAGAGACGTGCAACAAAACTGATAAAGGGATTGGAGGATCTGAGTTACAAAGAGAGACTAGCCAAACTGGGTTTGTTTACATTAGAAAAGAGACGTCTAAGGGGTGATATACATTCAAGGCCAATACAAAGAACTATCCAATGAATTATTTATGCAAAGAGCTGAGCTAAGAACAAGAGGTCATCCATTAAGACTTGAGGAAAGGCGCTTTCGACTAAAACACAGGCAGGGATTCTTTACAGTAAGGGCGGTAAGGCTATGGAATTCTTTGCCTCGGGATGCTGTGCTTGCAGATAATGTAACTGCATTCAAAAAAGCAATGGATGCCTATCTAGCACAGAACAATATTGACAGTTATGACAGATGGCTTCAAAGCAAATAGGATATTGAGCCGGGGAACTATTTGACACACTCACACACACACACCTACATTGGAAATTGCTCCAGAGGGCTTTTTTGTTGCCTTCCTCTGGATCAACAGGGGTGTTATTGGCATGGGCTGGACTTGATGGACGCGTGTCTTTTTTCGGCCTTATCTACTATGTTTATAGCAATATCATAAACAAGAAGCAGAGGAAATTGGTGTAACATTATTCTAGTTCCATGTGCATACAACAGGGAGACCTTTGGAGCTTACTGGCATTAAATGCAAGATCATGCGAGCCATGTGTACAAATGCACGCAGTTTAGGGAACAAGATCCCTGAACTCATTGCTATAATAACTAGGGAAGATGTGGACTTAGTGGGAATTACCGAGACCTGGTACAATGATAAAAATGACTGGGATGTAGAAATACCGGGGTACTCTCTATTCAGAAAAGACAGGAAAGGCAGAAAAGGAGGAGGGGTTGCCATTTATGTCAAAAATAGCTTAAAGGTTAATCTTATACAGGGTATGGGGGAGAACACAGAGACTGTTTGGATAACTTTAGAATATGGGAATAAGATGGTCACTCGTATAGGTGTGATCTATAGACCACCAGGAAAAGCAGAGGAGTTGGTTCAACTGTTGGTCAAGGAACTAACTAAGATGACTGTAAAAGGTGAGGTTATAATTATGGGGGACTTTAATCTTCCAGATGTGGACTGGAAAAACCAAGTAGCAGGTTCAGCCAGGAGTAGAGATATCCTAAATTCTTTACAAGGATTAGCTCTTAGTCAATTAGTAGAAGAGCCGACTAGGAAGGAAGCCACACTAGATTTATTATTTACTAATGGAGACTTGGTATCAGATGTAGCTGTAGGAGAGTGTTTGGGCTCCAGTGATCATCATTCTGTGTGGTTTAATATAAAAACAGAGGCTGAGTTGCACCACACAAAAACAAAGGTTCTAGACTTTAGAAAGGCTGATTTTTCTAAAATGGAAACATTTTTATGTCACTCTTTAACAACTTGGAGATCTTTAGATGGAGTTCAGGAGAAATGGGATTATCTGAAATGTGTTTTACTAAACGCAACAGAGCATTGCATTAGACATGTCAGCAAGGGTAAAAGAAAGAGAAAACCACTGTGGTACTCAGCAGAAGTGGCAAATATAGTAAAAGAGAAAAAAGAAGCATTTAAGAAATATAAGCAGACACAGAAGGAAGAAGATAGGTATCGGTACAAAACTAGGTTGAAGGAGGCCAAATGTATTATTAGATGTGCCAAAGCACACACAGAGGAAAAAATTGCCCAGTCAATAAAAAAGGGGGATAAAACATTTTTTAGATATATAAGTGAATGGAGAAAAACGAAACAAGGAATAGTTAGACTAAAAACAAAAGATGGAAACTATGTAAATGAGAATAAAGGGCTAGCTGACTGTCTCAATGAATATTTCTGTTCAGTTTTTACACAGGAAGATGAAGGGAAGGGACCTCTGTTAGAAAAAAGAAATGGCAAGACACGGGAAACATGCATGTTTACAGAAGAAGAAGTTCCAATTCAACTTTCTAAGGTAAAAACAGATAAATCAATGGGTCCAGATGGGATACACCCAAAGTTATTAAAAGAACTTAAGTGTGTTCTGGCAAAACCTTTAACAGATTTATTCAATCAGTCACTAGCAACAGGAATAGTTCCAGAAGATTGGAAGGTAGCAAATGTAGTACCGCTTCACAAAAAAGGTAGCAGGGAAGAGTCTGGTAACTACAGACCAGTAAGTCTTACATCAGTTGTGGGAAAATTAATGGAGACTATGTTAAAGGAAAGAATTGTTGAATATCTGAATATAAATAGCTTGCAAGATACCAAACAGCATGGGTTTACAGCAGGGAGATCTTGTCAAACTAACCTCATAGATTTTTTTGACTGGGTAACTAAAATAATAGATCAAGGGGGAGCAGTAGATATAGCTTATCTAGATTTCAGTAAAGCATTTGACACTGTCCCTCATAGAAGACTCATAAATAAATTGCAGTGTTTGGGTCTAGATGTAAAAATAGTGAAATGGATAAGGCAATGGCTGAGTGACAGGAGACAGAAGGTGGTAGTCAATGGAGAATATTCGGACGAAAGGAGTGTTACTAGTGGAGTACCTCAGGGATCTGTACTGGGGCCCATTCTTTTTAATATTTTTATTAGTGATATTGCAAAAGGTCTTCAAGGAAAGGTATGCCTTTTTGCAGATGATGCAAAGATCTGCAATAGGGTAGACATTCCAGGGGGAAAAAGCCAAATGGCGAATGATTTAGGTAAATTAGAAGAATGGTCAAGAGTGTGGCAGATGCACTTTAACGTTGATAAATGTAAAATAATGCACTTGGGACATAAAAATCCAAAGGAAAAATATACCATTAAGGGTACTGTGCTGTCAGAGACAACAGAGGAAAGGGATTTGGGAGTAATTATTTCTAATGACTTAAAGGTAAGCAGGCAATGTAATAAAGTGATGGGGAATGCAAGCAGGGCACTGGGTTGTATAGCTAGGGGCATTAGTAGCAGAAAAAAGGAAGTAGTCATGCCACTGTACAGATCTCTAGTTAGACCTCACCTAGAATATTGTGTACAGTACTGGAGACCCCATCTCCAGAAGGATATTGATACTCTAGAGAAAATTCAAAGAAGGGCTACTAAAATGGTGACTGGTCTACAGGAAAAGAAATATCAGGATAGACTAAAGGATCTGAATATGTATAGCTTGGAGGAGAGAAGAGAGAGAGGGGATATGATAGAAACATTCAAATACATGAAGGGATTCAACAAAGTACAGGATGGAAGTATATTTCAAAAGAGTAAAAACGTTAGGACAAGAGGCCATAGTCTAAAACTAGAGGGACACAGGTTTAGATGTAATGTAAGAAAGTTTTACTTCACTGAGAGGGTAGTAGACAAGTGGAATAGCCTACCAGCAGAAGTGGTAGATGTCAATACAGTGACAGAATTTAAGCATGCATGGGATAGGCATAAGGCGGTCCTTAACATAAGAAAAGACCAAGGACCAAAAAAGGTTTGAGTTTTTTTTTTTTTTTTTTTTTTTTTTTTTTTTACACAGTAGGAAATTGGGCAGACTAGATGGGCCGAATGGTTCTTATCTGCCGTCAAATTCTATGTTTCTATGTTTCTATCAGAGCTATACCAAAATCCTGCACTGTCCTCTCCCTCTAGGCATGCAGTTTGATACCAGTGGATTAGAATACAAAATGATTTCTAATACGTATACACAAGAAGGACCACAATCTCATTTGGATTAGTATATAAAATGACAATTCATCACAAGTATTATGAACACATTGTTCCCCACTGAACCACATTATGAGATAGAAGTTGTGGATAATAATAAATGTAAGTAACTGTTGCTTAATGCTCTTTTAATATTGCTCCACTCTTTTCTGAATCTTCCAGAACGAAATGTAAAATCCTGGTTCAAATATTCAAAGCCTTAACACTGAAGCAAAATTCTTTGCATCAGCTTTGTTGTCGGAGTACCTCCCATCCACCCTTTTTGCTTTTTAAATGAGCTTCATTGCTCGTTTTCACCAATTACATCCTTTTTTTAATGCTTTCAAGAATTTACCCCATGTCTGTGGAAATCTCTACCTCATTCTATCACACTCTCCCAAACACCTGGATCCTCCCCACTTCAGAGAATCCTTTAAAGAGATAGCAATATTTTCACAAAAACAGCAGCTCCAATTAATCTTCATAGTATTTGAGCCACAGAGAGTGTTATTTCAGTACTGTGAGAGTTGTAGTTCAAGAGTAATTGACATACCTGGGAACTCTCCGGATTTGCCCCGGAGACTCCGGTTCTGACAGAATTTTACCGGGTCTCCGGGGCAGAGGCTGATTCCTCCGGATGTGGAGAGTTTCTATTGAAACTCTGCCACATCCGCTTTTTCTCCCGCCGATCCTCAGTCCCTAGCCTTCTGTGTGACACCTTTAACCCTCTGAGTGCCAGAGTGGTAAGGAATGCATTGCTTTGCAATGCACTCCGTACCACTCTGGCACTCAAAGGGTTAAGTCCCCCCTCACTCGTGGCAAGCCCCGCCCCTTTTTGACGCGATTAGCGTCATTTTTGTCACCCCCTGGTGAACAGAGGACTACCCTCCGGGTAGCCCTCAACTGGAAGTTCCCAGGTATGGTAATTGAATGATACAGTATCCCCCTCCTGCCCCTTTTATATAGTGTAACACTGCTCTCCTCAGATGTGGAATCTGGATGCTTGACCAGACAGATAACAGCAAAGGACACTCTTCTTACTGTGAGAACAATGAAAACCCTTCCCCCTTTGACAGGTTTTTCAGCTTTTTCCCTTATCTTAACTGAAGATTGTCCTCTCTGTAATCTACCTGGGTACCTCCCTGCTGCTCTGAGCTGAGCAGTGTTATATAAGTAAAAGGGGAGGGAGGGGGATACTTTATCATTCAATTAATCTTGAACTACAACTCTCACAGTATTGAAATAACACTCTCCATGGCTCAAATACTATGAAGATTAATTGGAGCTGCTTTATTATGAAACATTACTATCCCTTTAAGATTCCTCCTTGACTCTCTCACCTTCTCCCTCATTCTGATAAAACAACCAGGTGAACCACCAGACAACTCTAGTCCAAAAGATTCAGTAACCTGTCAGGAATGTGTGATATCCCTGTTTGAACACTGCTGAATTAATTAGCCAAATCAGGGATCAATAGTATTCATTTCTGTCCTGTGAGCTGCCTTCGAGGAATGATGTTGAGATATAATGCACTAGGTCCTTCATACACTCACAGCTGTACCCCCCATTGATTCAGACATCTGTTCAGTTAAACCTTACAGCACCTTCCCATACTACAATCTGAATGGAGCTGTGTTGTTCCTCATACCCTCTGTAAAGCACTTCTCATGTTCCACCCCCTGATGAGTCCAGCTGTGTGGATAAACCAAACTACACCTTGAGGCAATGACACCTTTTGTTTGCACAGCAATACACCAGTACATGTCCCAGTCAGGACATGAGGCCCTAGGCTTGAATCCACTTAGTGTATGATTAGCATCCCCCTGGGTTAAGCTATGTTCTTCAGTGTGGTACAGGTTCTATCCCTAAGTTTGCACAGGTGGTACAGTTAACATGAATGAGCCAATAAATATTACACTGGTGCAAAAGCAAATAAATGTAAAATATGCATCATTTCGTCCGTTTAGCAATGCAGCTTGAAATACCCTTTTTCAAATCTTTAGGTTGCAGAGAAACAAAGCGTTGGTCACAGCCTTTTAACGCAAAGGGATAAATGTAATAATTGTTATAAGGTGAAAACTAATTTCTTGACATCACTTTGTATATTTGTGTAATTGAATTTAATCTATATAGCTCCATACAGTTTATGCAGGTGATTCCCAAACTATGACATCATGCCCCCGCTTCTTTTTTTTTTAATTAACTTTTTAAGGACTGCGGATGTACAATGCATTGCTTCACAATGTGTTGCACACTCATCTGGTCCTTAAAGGGATAGTAACACTTCGTTTTAACTTTATTTTATTTTGTAGGCATTAAAAAAACATGAAGAACGATATAAGTCTTATCTCTCAGACCTTTATGGTTTATGAGATATTCACAAGCAAAGTTCCCCTCCCCGCCCCTTTTTCCTAGTGTAAGCCATCTCTTCTCAGATGTGAGTCTGGTTGTATGACAGTACAGATAACAGAAGGGGACAATTTTCTTTGTATGAAAACAATGAAAGCCCTTCCCCCCTTGACAAGTTTTTCAGCTTTTTCCATTATCTTAATTGAAGATTGTCCCTCTCTGCAGTCTACCTGGGCATCTCCCTTCTTATCTGGCTGAACAGGGGGGGGATACTTTGTTTGTGAATATCTCTTAAACCATAAAGGTTTCAGAGATAAGACTTATATCATTCTTCATGTTTTTTTAATGCCTACAAAATAAAATAAAGTTAAAATGAAGTATTACTATCCCTTTAAAGATTTAACTCTTTGAGTGCTAGCCTGCTGATTCGTCGCTCCTATCCCTATTGGCTGGAGATTGGCACAACAAGATTGAATTAGGTTTCAGGTCCAGGATAACCGTATTGAATTATGTGACACAATGCTGGAAGTCACCTGATTGTTTACCACACATTTGTACCTTGATTCTCCGATTACTATTGACTGGAGATCAGAGCAGCAAGATTAAATTGTATTTCCTTATTCTTTTGTTCTACTGTGCTATAAATGTCTCCTGTGTCCACAAATAAATTGTTCCTGGACTACGGTAACTTATTTGGCCTGTCTTCTAGGAATGGTCTAAGGAGTACTTTTTGTCTCCCATTCATCAGATCCTTAAAGGGATAGTAATACTTCGTTTTAACTTTATTTTATTTTGTAGGCATTAAAAAACATGAAGAACGATATAAGTCTTATCTCTCAAACCTTTATGGTTTAAGAGATATTCACAAGCGAAGTATCCCCCTCCCGCCCCTTTTTCCTAGTGTAAGCCATCTCTTCTCAGATGTGAATCTGGTTGTATGACAGTACAGATAACAGAAAGGGACGATCTTCTTTGTATTAAAACAATGAAAGCCCTTCCCCCCTTGACAAGTTTTTCAGCTTTTTCCCTTATCTTAATTGAAGATTGCCCCTCTCTGCAGTCTACCTGGGCACCTCCCTTCTGATCTGGCTAAACAGAGGGGGGTGATACTTTGCTTGTGAATATCTCTTAAACCATAAAGGTTTGAGAGATAAGACTTATATCGTTCTTCATGTTTTTCTAATGCCTTTAAAATAAAATAAAGATAAAACGAAGTATTACTATCCCTTTAAGACGTTAACCGGCATGGCTAACCCTTTGTAGCCACATCACAGAGGGAGAAGAGAGAAAATATGGAGAGAAACATTCTTTGAAAATATGAAGGAAATATACATGGAACCATTATAGCTATACAGACATTTAAACATATTTTTGTAGGTTATTTATGGAGTTAAATTTAGATAATTAAGACATTTTTAAATATTTCTTCAAAACTGCTTGTCATCTACAAATAAAAAGTAGCTTTATTTTGGATGGTAACATATTTTTAAGCTAATAACACATGTTAAATCCACTTTCAAACACAGCTGCAATTCTTGGACAAATCAACTGCGCCAAAGGGGACAAGTTAACATTCTCTAATTTCCCATTGAATTAAATTGGGAAATTGGCAATAGAAGTCTCAAAAGCATTGCAAAGCAATATGTTAGAGATCTCTCTAGCTTACAAGGTATTAAAAGCCCTATTTGTAGAATTAGGGATGTTTTTTGTTCCCTATGGTACAATTGGTATGCTCCAGAATTGCACCTGCTCAACTTCCAGAACATGGCCCCCAAGTGCTGTAGATGGAAGAAGAAGTCCCATTAGAAGGTAAGCGTCATTGTACTAGTATGTAGGCAAATTTGTTGGCACTATATAAATAAAGATTAATAATAATAATATTACAGCACCAAAGACTGTCTACTGCATTGTGTTACAGGCTCATGACAGAATGCAATGTAAATAACATTGTATGACAGCTGCATAAATGTGGAATGAAAGGACAATCCACTGAAATTTTGTGCAAAGGTAAGACAATGAATAAAATCACAGAAAATACATATCCATAGATACAGTTGCCACCTCATCCTTTATGAAAGCTGCATAGGAACCATTTTTGCAATAAATCAGGCACAGATAACCTTCTAAACTACAGTAGTTTTGGCATACAACTCCCATCGCTGGCCGGATAAAGAAGCTGACAATTCTAGGCCAATAACTGGAGTTCAGATGAAGATGTTAGGAGTTATAAATTAACAATGGCTAAAGAATTGCAGGGTGCCCGCACGCGTGTGTTTAATCTGATGGTTCAGTGGTTGTAATGGGAAGTAACTACCATTGATTCCTAATTCTAATGTTTTGTTTTATTATTATATGCTGAACATGCCAAGATGCTCACCATTGCTCTGAATTGGAGTTTTCACATGTGATGTGTGTCACGCAGCCTGAATGCAGTTTGCTGAATACTTCCTGCTTTCAAAGCAGAAAATTTTCATTGATGTTCACTGCATCAGTCTAAGCAATGGTAGGTCCACTTGGGAGTCAGGCAATAACATCTGGACATCAGCTCCACCATTGTTATACTCCCTGGTGATGGCATCACTGGGAAAAGCAGGGACTACAGATGTAAGTTTGACACAGGTGCTTGTATTGTACTGCAGTGCAACACATCCAAAATTCCTGTATGAACCTAGCCAGAGAGATTGTAATGAATGTAACAGAACTCTATTCTTCCATAGTACTTGCATAACTGTGGGGGGTGACTGCCCACTGTCCTTCTGTTAGCATCTCTCCAACCCTTGGGCAATGTCTCTGGGCTTGTGATCTCTTCATTGTTTCCGCCACATCTCCTCACTGTATGCCAGGAGACAAAGGGACCTGCAAGTCAAAGAACTGTTATTCAGGGGATCCTTTTTTTTTTTTTAATTACAATTGCACTTAGAAAACTATAGCAGACAAAAGAATATCTCCCTTAATTGTAGATAATTATAATACAAACAGTGTGCTTTTAGGCCAGAGGGATCTTGAATGTCTTGATGCAAAAGCAGAGTTAAATGATTAAGTACCGCTTATTAGCATCTCACACTAGACAGACATGCAATGGAGTTAAACATATATAAGTTTGAAAATACTTCTTGCTATGATATGGAAGAGTATGTTTTACTATTCACAAATATGTAACATTTTCTAGACCTTGAAAAAAACTCTCAATGTTTCATGTGTGTTATTTCAGAAGATTGACGCAACCAAGTGTTAGCAATGTTTCATGTACACTTCAGCTAGGATCCATCCTTATAATGTGTATGATCACTTCTTAATCTTGCTAATGCCAAAAGCTTTCTATTTCTTCTGATATTATAACATAAATTGTCTCCCTCCCACCCCTTTATAGTATAGGAAGCCACCTCCCCTCAAATCTGAAGTTCGGTCGCTTGACCAGACAGATCAAAATGAGGGACAATCTTCCTTCATCCAGTATAAAGAAAGCACTGCCCTCTTTTTCTCATACTGAATAAAGATTGTCCCTCATTGCAATGTTCCTCCACCTCTGTGGCAAAGAAGACTGATGTCAACATGAGAGGTGGAAGGGGGACAATTTATGTTATGATATCAAAGGAAATGGAGCTTTCGTCATTAGCAAGTTTACAAAGTTGCACATCCTCTTGTGTTTTATACAGTACAGCCTCCTATCCATGACAATAGAAGCAAAACAGAATCAGCTACCTCCAAATTGTCCTCTATTCTGGACTACAAATTAGTACTTTTCTAGGAGTGGCTGGTTATAAAACAAAATCCTTTATTAGTATAACCAAGGAGTGAGCACAAGGGAAAACCTTCCTCCAGCCTACTCACAAATAGAGCACGAGATATCAATTAGTTGGTTCAATTAAAGTGGACCTGTCAACTTAAGGCAAATGTAGTTATTTTTAATTAATCATAATTAAAGATTGCTGTATGTTGTACTAGCCATTTGTTTGTTTTTTGGTGAAATAACCTTTATTTGTTGGTGGCACAGTGGCAAATTATGCAAATTTGGTTCTGAGCTGGGCCAGTAATACCACATATTGTGGTGCTATGGATGATTTTAAACTGAGCCCCAAACATTAGGAATTTATAATAGCATAGTGAGTGACAGGGTTGGCTTCAAACAGAACTAATGACAATATGCTGCAGGGAATTGGTATCACTATGTCATGAATTATATATTAACACACTTTGCCATCAAAATATAAAGCTTAAATTCTCAAAACATATTTTAGAGAAAAATGGGTAGTACAACATAAAGGCAAATTTTAATTATCTGTAAAACTAACCCAATGTTTCTTAAAGGGATAGTAATGTTTCATAACTGGAGTCTCCAGGACTGATCTGCAGAGTTCCCTGGTATGGGGATGTGCCAATATGGACCTTGCTAAACTAGGCTCTGGCATCAGTTTGTTTTGTCCTACTCCTGCCACCAATTTAGTAAGCCACTCACACTTAAAATTATCCCCATAATGCTGTGTTCTCTATGGAGAGGGCAGTGGGAAATGTATGGTCTTTTTGGTGAGCTACTTTCCTGTTTCTTGTTGTACATGATGGTGTAAATTTATGCCGTTTTCCTACACATATTAAAGGGCAGACACAACGGGGCTTGCTAGCATTAAAAGTCTTAATGACAGAGGACTGTGTGTGCCCTAAAGTGATCATAGGCTCTTGTGTTTAAAACTGGGTGCAACCACTAGTGTTGGAGGTTACTTCCTGTAGAGATGCACTGACATATTTGTATATTCACTCCACTGTTCCTTTAAGATTTGTCGCCTAACTGGTCTTTCTTTTCCAACACAGCTGCTAAATCCTAGCATTGTTTAGAGGCAGTCTACCATCTTGAATAAGAAGGACAAGCAATGTTAGAATTTAGGTACAGGTTCTTTATGTTGTCTGCTATATTATAGAAGCTGGACTGTCACAGAAGAAAATCATGAAAAGAGAGAAGCAGAAAAGGTAGGTCACTCAGTCAGCTGTCTCTATTTATAAGTGACCTGACCTCTCTATGGCCTCTATTCACTGTACTGTGAAACAGTCGTCTCAGTGCTGGGCTAGCATTTAGCCCATTTTGAATCAACAGATCTGGAATTTTCTTGGTGTTAAGCTCTTTGAGTGTCAGTGGAGAAATGTGTTACTCACCTCTCTGATTATCAAGTTAAAGTAAAGCCATCACTAAAAAAAATAAGTTTTAATTGCTGCAAACTTTAAAAAGAACCATGTAAAAATGGATCTCATTCAATAAGCTAAATAGGTAGAATTCCAGAGCACACACACTACAATGTAGGGGACAAATAAACATTCTCACAATTCCTGTTGATGGAAATTGGGGTTGTAACCCGTTGAAAGCAAGGAAGGACTCCAAAGAATAGCCAAGCATTCAAGGGGTTAAGAGCTTGGTATAAGGACCCCGGGTGATATCCAGGGCTGGCTCTAGGGTTGGCGTGGAGCCATATGTGAAAGAATTTGTGGAGCTTTTTTTTTTTTTTTGGGGGGGGCGTTTAAAATTGAAATAAAAATAGTGATACCACAGAGCTTACAACCGAAATGCATTGACACTAATAATACACTAGAGCTTACAACTGAAAAAAGATCTATTCTAGTGATACCAATGAGCTTTCCATTGGGGGGTAAAAAGCTCTTTGTCTATGGACCCTGGAGAGTATGCAAGGCTGGTTGTAAGGTTTGTGGGGCCAGGTGCAAAATAATTTGCACTTCTGTTTTGAAGGCGGCATAGCAAAAAAAAAAAAAAAAAAAAAAAAAAAAAAAAAAAAGAAACCCTTTAAAATTACAGTTGAAATGCAGCTATACAAATGATACCACAGCCACGTTTGGAGAGATGATAAGAAGAATAAAAATGATCCTTTATTGAGGAAAAATACAAATAGACACAGAGCACAAAAACAGATAACACATTTCGCACCAAAAATGCTTAATCATAGACCAAACTGGATTGCCCTTGAAACTAATGTTTAAATAGAGGAAATCACTTCCCTTTCTTACAAAGGACCGGTTAGACAAAATAGCCCAAGCAACAGGATCTCACAACCTAAACCAAGAAGGCTTAAACACCTCAGGTGATGGAACAACAACTTGCACATCATATCTTAAAGGGATAGTAATGCTTCCTATTGTAAGCCGCCTCCCCTCAGATGTGGAATCTGGTCACTTGAGCAGACATCTCACAACGAGGGACAATCTTCTGGCTATGATCATTAATGTAATATGTGGTTTGAAACAGAATCATTAACTGAAACAGAAACAGGAGAAATACAACTGGGTGAGGAACAGCCAAACAAGGTGAGGTTGCTGAAGACAGTTTAATATCAAAAGTCATATGCCATGACAAGACAGAGCACAGCAGCAAGACACGAGGTAGTTATACTGCATCAGCAAGGTCTCTCCTTGGCAGAAATTTGAAGACAGACAGAGGTTTCCAGATGTGCTGTCCAAGCTCTTTTGAAGAAGCACAAAGAAACAGGCAACGCTGAGGACCATAGACGCTGTGGTCAGCCAAGAAAACTTAGTGCAGCAGATGAAAGACACATCATGCTTATATCCCTTCACAATCAGAAGATGTCCAGCAGTGCCATCAGCTCAGAATTGGTAGAACACAGTGGGACCCTAGTATGTCCATCTACTGTCCAGAGAAGTCTGGTCAGAAGTGGTCATTATAGAAGACCTCCAACGTGGAAACAAGGCCAAGCAACTCAATTATGCATGAAAACACAGGAACTGGAGTACAGAAAAATGGCAGCAGGTGCTCTAGACTGATGAGTCAAAATTTGAAATATTTGGCTGTAGCAGTTTGTTCACCGAAAGGCTGGAGAGCGATACAAGAATGAGTGTTTGCAGGAAACAACGAAGCATTGTGGAGGTTCCTTGCAAGTATGGGGCTGCATTTCTGCAAATGGAGTTGGGGATTTGGTCAGAATTAATGGTCACCTCAATGCTGAGAAGTACAGGCAGATAACTATCCATCATGCAGTACCATCAGGGAGGAATTTGATTGGCCCCAAATGTATCCTGCGGCATGACAAGACCCCAACCATACAGCCAAAGTCATTAAAGTGGAACTATTCCCCCAAATAATTATTGATACAGCGATAACATATAAAATAATAGTATTATACAGAATAAGTTCAGAGTTAAGAAATCCTACTTGATCCGAGTCGAACAGGCAGCCATCAACACAGAGATCTTGTCTTAGAGACATCTGTGCGCCTGCGCTGTCTGTTCCAGTCTCCTCCAGGATTGGTGAGCAGGAAAAATATTGTACCTTAAGGTAGCAGGAAGTGACTGACGTCACAGGCGTGCAGATGCCTCTAAAGCAAGAGGCCTGCTCATCAGTCTCAGATAAAGTAGGATTTCTTAATAACTCTGGACTTATTCTGTATAATAATATTATTAATATGCTTATCGCTAAATCAATAATTATTTGGGGGGCATCTTATTTGAAAAAATAGTTCCGCTTTAAGAACTATCTTCAGTGTAAAGAAGAACAAGGAGTCCAGGAAGTGATGGTATGGCCCCTGCAGAACCCTGATCTGAACATCATTGAGTATGACTGGGATTAAATGAAGTGCGAGAGAAGCTAATGAGGCTGCCTAAATTCACAGAAGAGCTGTGGGTAGCTCTCCAAGATGTTTGGAACCTTAACAAACTGTGTGCAAGTGTACCTACAAGAATTGATGCTGTTTTGAAGGCAAAAGAGTGGTCACACCAAATATTGATTTGATTTAGATTTTTCTTCTGTTAACTCACTATGCATTTTGTTAATTGATGAATATAAACTATTAACATGTCTATTTTGAAAGCATTCTTACTTTACAGCATTTTTTTCACACCTGCCTAAGACTTTTTGCACAGTACTGTATATATTAGAAAAAAAAAACAAAAACACAAGGAGAGCGCTATTACTCAAAATAGATCATATATTAATAATACATATTAAAACCAGAATAATACAGCATTTAATCACCTAAACATATTAAAGTCCATAATTTATGTGAGCTCACAAAATATATTTCCAGATAGGAAAAAATGGTAGTGGGAAAAACAGTCCAATCTGAACTTGAAGCTGGATCCCAGTAAGATAATATATAACAGTTATACTTAACATATAAGTGTAATAATTAATATGTAAAAAAATATATATTGTAGAGTTTTTTCCCCTGAGTAAAACAATAATACTCCCACTGCTGAAAGATGTTTTATTCAAAAGTTTTTACAGCTCAAAGTTGAATTTTGTAGGTGCAAAATCACAGTGGCCTGAAATTGTACAGTGGCGCTGTTGCTACATCATCCAATGGAGATCTATGGTCCACGAACCAGAGCTGTTCAAAGGATGGTGTAGCAACAGCGCCACTGTACAATTTCAGGCCACTGTGATATTGCACCTAAAAATTTCAACTTTGAGCTGTAATAACTTTTGAATAAAACACCTTTCAGCAATGGTAGTACTCTTGTTTTACTCAGGGGGATAAACGCTACAGTATATGTATATATATATACTCATATTAAGTATTACTATTCTTTTAAGTGTGTGCTTATTGGTTAGAAAATATAATAAAGTCCAGTACCTGAATCCAAAGGTATGTTAGCAGGCAGGTGCTGTATAAGCTGTTAAGGATCGCCTACACCCAGCTGGAGAGTGTTTCTGAGGCAGATATTCACACCTTGCTTCAAGTAGAGTGGCATCAACTTCTCCGGTCAGCACTGCAACAATAATATATGTAGGACACAAGGGCTCTCCCGTCTATGTAATGCTGGGTACAAATGGTGGGTTATGTCAGAACTGCCTCATGCCTCATGGGCAGAGCCTCCTCAGCGTAGTGTCAGCACCTCCTGTCTATAATAACAGGTACTAATTCTGGAATGAGTCAATAAAGATGGACTGTAATAAATGTTTAGGAAGTAAAATGGATCTCCAGGTTTCGTATGGGTGCGATACTTCTTCAGGGATGTGACAGGTTATTCATGGTGTAAAGTCCAGAAGTCATTTATATTTAGCGCCTATGTATACTAGCCGATCAAACACAGATATAAACACCTGTAGAAATCAGGTGTGTACCCAAGTCCACAGTATTCCAGCCGTTAACCCCAAAAGAGCCAAAATATATAGCCCATATGGAATCAACAGCAGAGAACTGCGGAATAGGGCTTAAAACAAATACAAAATATTAAAATTACAGAACCAATATGTCAAAGTAATAATGTATAATATAGACCCCCCCCCCAATTGCTGAAAAATAAGCTATAATCAAAAGGTAACCAATCTATATCTGAAAGTGCAAGGTAATAATACAGATAAAACAAATACAAAATTAATAATAAAGTATAAAAAATAATAAAAAGGAATCACAACAGAATATTACGAGGGAAATGTAGTCCCCCAAAAAAATTCACACTGCAACTAGTTGAACGAACTCCACTGACAAGAACAAATAACGATATATTCCAGCATACTAAAAGACAGATTAATGTATAAATGTGGACACATCAGTTTTTTCATTGTGTGTATTAGGTTACAAGGGCCTAGATGCCCTAAAAGTCGAAGAGGGCTATGAATGTCGATGTTCTGTTGGAGTGGTGTCGTAGGCATATCCTCAGTATTCACAAAGTGTCTACGAAATCACTTCACCAGAACGCCAACAAAAAAAAATACCCACATCGACATCAATCCGACATGCCTTCACCATGTCTACAAATTCGTATTCTTCGAATTGACAATTGCTCATTTATATATGGAAATGAAGCATAATCAGATACATTCATATGCAAAGGGATGTCTGGACATCAGAATGTGACACTTCGACTCATTCAAGAAACTACGAGAGCAGCCTCTGCTGTCAAAGTTCAACAAAAAAAACAAGAAAAAACAGCGTAGAAGAAATTCCTCTAAGTGTAGTATCTTATGAACTGGATAACCTTCACCTTCACCACATTCGCCACAAGAAATACACTCACTTGTTTGAGAGGTTAGGACTGCCTCTCAGTGTAAAAGCATCCCTGGTACGAAACCTCAGGATGGTTACTATTTTCTGTCAGTGGGTCTCCCTCTTTATTCTGTATTGCTTCTCCACAGGATACACTCAGGTTTTCAGCAGGGGATCTTTTCCTTCCAGCCTTTGTGTTAGGAGTCTTCCCTTTTGACAGTTTACTGGATACAATAGTGACCTCTTATTGTTTCAATGAAAGTGTCTTATAAAAATATGTGGGGGCACGGGTTCTATTCAATTCGTATACAGGTTTATTCCAGTATTCAAAAATACTTTTTTGTAACATGGGCTGCTTTGAAGAGTGGAACATACGGAGTAGGTAGACATGGAGGGAGGGCTCGGTATACTGTGTCCGCTTCATCAACGATATACTCCTCATTTGGGGAGGTAAAGTTGATGATTTATTACTGCTTATTGCAGATCTCAATAAGAACTCAAGTGGTATACAATTTACTAGTAATATACAAGATACTAGTATAGAATTTTTGGACATCGCTCTGACGGGTAATGAAGATAGCACTGTGAGTAGTAGTGTATATAAAAAAGAAGTTACAGCAAATAAATATCTACAGACTAGTAGCACACACTACCACAAGTGGTTAAACAGTATCCCATTCAGGCAATTCCATCGCTTGAGGAGAAATTGCAGTGAATTAATGGATTTGGAAAAAAAGAGTATTGAACTTAAAGAGGAATTTAAAGAAAGAGGTTATAGAGACTCAATAGTAGAAAATCATTAGAAAGAGCTAGAAAATCAGATAGGAAGAAAATTATAAGTAAAAAGGTCAAATCTGAAAGGCAAATGATAGGAGGAAAAGGAAGTAAACATCAAATGAATCTTATAACAACTTTCAATGCACTGTTCTAAAAAGAAGACTCCTTTTTTGAATAGTTTCACTTATTGTTATATAAATTGGGTCACACTTATTCAGTAACCTTCCTTACAAAAGTAAAGGAGGGGTTAGTATCACTTCTTACTGTAGCATTAACACATCAAATGGGTCTAGCCATCAAATAGTAGGAGTGAGAGGTCTTTCACACTTATCACAGCAAGTTATACATTCTTGTACAGGAATCACTGTGACACATAAAGAGTCTGTATTTTGCAATAAAATTGGAGAGTAAACAGTGTTGAATGGGAGCAATATTATCCGAATTAAAATGGAGAAAGAATGTCATAGGAACACTATAAGTCAAATTTTAAAGGGGAAGGGTTAAAATGTCAAATATATAATATTTGTCGAATTAAAGTGGTGAAAGAAAGCACTGCAAGTCATCTTTGTGTTAAAATGTGGAATGTGAACAATATTTGTCGAATTTAAATGGTGAAAGAAAGTCATGGGAGCACTGTAGTCGAATTTTCAAGGGGAAGGGTTAAAATGTCGAATATATAATATTTGTAGAATTAAAGTGGTGAAAGAAAGCACTGCAAGTCAACTTTTAAAAAGGGGGTTAATTTGTCGAAGGGGGACACTTTATGTCGGATTTCTATGCTGTATACTGTATTCTGCACTGCTTTTGATTGAACAGCGATGGTTTTTGAAACTGTCATTATGGCTTCTACGCCTCAACCTCTGAGGCGCAGAATTTCCGACTTAAATGTAACCACTAAACAGGAGCTAATACTCAGTGTAGGTAATAGGATACTAATTGCAAGTTGTTTTTAGTTGTTTCCTATGGGCTTTTTTTTTTACTGGCAGTAAGTATAATTACCACTGGTTTTGTTTTCACAAGTCGGATAACAGGATACTAAAACCTGACAAAAAAAATGCCTGTTTTATTTTTAGAGCTGGTAATAGAATCGAGCCCACAATATTAGAGCAATTATTTGTTTTTATTCTTAGTAAGCCCTACAGTTCACATTCAAAAACACATACGATATCTAATGCTTTGTCTAAGTGGACAAACTGAAGCTGGCTCTTAACCCTCTGAATGCCACAGGGGAGAGCAATGCACATCCCTATGGTATTCAGTGCTGTCCATGGTGCTGAAAGCCTTCTCTGTGTTCCCCTACTGGCTGGGTAGGGAAGCACAGAGAATGCTGTTCAGACTGTCGTAGTGTTGGTGATGTGTGAGGGGGAGGAGATCCCTTCCACACCGAAAGCACTTCGAAAATCCTGTATGCTAATAGGGACCTTCTCCAACCCTCTCCTTCCATCCGACAATTTTTTGACTATGTCAATGTGTGTGCAGACCAAATTGTCAGAGTGATTCGAACACATCGGCAATATCATACCGACACCACATTGACCCTAAATGCATCTAGGCCAAGGTATCACACTGAAAAATCCAGAACGTTTCTCTCTGGCATCTCTTGCCTTAACAGCTTATATAGCACCTGCCCGTTAACATACCTTTGGATTCAGGTACTGGACTCTATTATATTTTCTACCCAGTCTCTACTGCGCATGACTGCCCCGCGACTGGCTGGCAGTGGCACTGTGGCCCGTGTAATGGGCTATTCAACAAGTATATATATATATATATATATATATATATATATAGTTTGAGGTCACTTAGAAATGTCATTGTTTTTGAAAGAAGAGCAAATCTTGTCCATTAAAATAACATCAAATGGATCTGAAATGCAGTGTAGACATTGTTAATGTTGTAAAGGACTATTGTAGCTGGAAACAGATGACTTTTAATAGAATATCTACATTTTCTGCAAATGCAGAAACTTTAATGTGAATATAAATTGTTGTAAACAAATTATAGGAATTCATTGTTAGGAACATACGTAGGTGCATCGTATTTGTATATTTGTTCTATGCAGTTTTTGTTATGGCTACCTGTTCCTGTAACAAGTTCATTGGTTTTGTTCTTATTATCTGATTTGACTAATGAGTGTGTGCAGGGGTAATGCATAATTTGCATGTATTTTCAGTGGGACCCAAAGTCTCTACATTCAAGTCTGAGGACAAACATGGATGCTACAAAAGGTTTAATTGTTAAATGGAACTGTTGCTATATACACAGAAACCTCTCAGTTTCCTTGGGAATGTGAAACATCTTTCCAGACAAAAGGAACATTTTCATTTAAAGCTATGAGGGTAATTTTGTTTAGCGTTCTACCTACTTAGTATAATAACTTGGATACTAAAACAGTTTTCACACATGAACTATGCATATTTCTGGAATGCACTAATGTCAAAGTAGCCTTGCAGCATGCACGTTTAGATGTGTCCCCAATTAAAGGAGGGGTTTTGTTAATTTACATTGGGAATGTCTCTAGAAATGAAAGGCAGGCATGGAAAACCCAAATATAGTCAAGGGCCGCATACTCAACATTTCCATCTAAGCAGAGTCACAAGAATCGCTGCATATATGGGCAAGTTTGTGCACATCATATATTTATATGCATCCAGGATTATTGGTATCTAACTACATTGTCTGAAACCCAAGCCTTATTCCACTTTTAGTTACAGATTCACACATATTCTGACACCCCAGCCTTATTCCACTGTCCCACAGGGAGTCACAACATATACACTGACTGACACCCAGGCTTGTTCCACTGTCCATTGGATGTCAGAGATACACTGGCACCCCAACTTTGTTCCACTATGCACTGATAATTATAGAATCCCTCACACACTGTCTTACCCCACAATCTTGATTACTTGTCCACTGAAAGTCATAGAACAACCCCTGCACTGTGACACCACAGCAGTGTTCCACTGTACCAATGGTATCACCAAACCCCACACATATTGTCTGACACACAGCCCTGTTCCACTGTACACTGACACAGAACAGCACTTACATTGTGACACCCTAATTCTGTTCCACTGTCCACTTTTAGTCACAGAATCACATATACAGTGTGTTAAACACCAGTATTTTTTATTGTTCACTGGTAGTCACAGAATCACACATACGTTGTATGCTGCAACTTCTAAATTCATCCTGGCATCACAGCATCAAGTCCAAAAATGCTCTGATATCAACAGACAAGTATCATTTTTGGACTTGGACATAGGAGGAGAATAATGAAAGCCAGGAGAAACAAAACAGCAATAATCAAACACAGCAATACATTAAGAAGGAAACACGCATCCTATATAGAAATATTAGTATTATTATTATTAGCCTTCCCAAACACAAAATTGACCCTGCTCCTATGGATTTGGGGCTCTGATATGAGGATGAATGTAAAGTCCCAACATGCAGCATAACTGGCTGGTGCACGCAATAAAGTCAGCAGCCACCAATCAAAGTAGGACAGCAAGGTAATTGCTTGCTGGCCCATTATTTTGTCAACCATTGGTGCTCCTGTTTAAAACTTGCTCTAAGTACAAGTCAGACCCTTGGCAAGTTTCATGTAGGAGCACCAACAGCTGTCAAAATAGTGTCAGCCTGGTGATGGGAAATCTTGGGGACTAAAGTAAAGAAGCGAGAGGGATGCATGTTGCCAGCATGTTTGAAATGCCTGATCTAAGGGGATAAAAAGGATTTCAACTACAGGTTTCTTACAGAAAGAAAGATGGATAAATGGAATAGCCTCCCAGAAGAAGTGTTTGAAGCTAAAATGGTAAATTAAATTAACAACTCTTGGGATGGACATACAGTTCTTCTAAGAATAAAACTAGTTAAGGAAATTGACAGACTAGGTGGGACAGTTGCTTTTTGTCTGTCAAATTCTGTTTCTATGTTACTCCCACTGCCAAGAGATGTTTTATTAAATTGTACTGCATTTCAAATGTACATTTTTTGAGGACAATACTGAAATACTGACTGTTACAGCAGTCCATGGACAACTTTTGTCAGTGTCAATAAGCCTCCATAGATTGGTGTATCAACATCACCACTGTAAAATTTAAAAGCGGAACATTAAAATTAAAGTTCCCCCCAAATCATTATTCAAATATCGTTAAGCGTATCAATATTAGTATTATCCTGAAAAAGTGTGGCATTATTGAGAAATACAACTTGTTTGGCAGGCAACAGAGCAAACATGTTGCTGAAAAGGCATCTGTGAGTCTGCTCTGTCCATCCTGGTCTCCTCCAGGATTGGTGAGGAGGAGTTCCATTGTAAATTACGATACAGGAAGAGACTGACAGAGCAGGCACACAGATATGTCTACAGCAAGATACCTACCTCTGATGCCTGTCGAACAAGTTGTATTTCTCAGTAATGCCACACTTATTCAGGATAATAAATGTATTTATATGCGTATCGCTAGGTTAATAATGATTTGGGGGCACTTTAATTTTAATGAAAGTTCCGCTTTAACTACAACAACTTTTGAACAAAACATGTATCAGCATTAAGAGTACCCTTGTTTTACTCAGCAGGATAACCCCATATAAATATTTATATTCCAACTTGAAAATCTGAAAACTTAAAAAAAAAAAAAAAAAAAAAAAAAAATACTTATGTATCACGTTATCCAAAAGATCAGCAACTGCAAAGATTAGGAGATATTTCTACTTTTCTGCCTGTATGACATTGTGGTACCGTATGCTAATGCATGCAACTGAAGCTTTTCAGGGCTGTTTAATACACTAATGAAGATTCTTCAATGTAGTTTAATATGCTAATTAAACTCTGTGCTGCACTGTGTGACTCATTTTTTTCAGAAATAACATTTTTAATATCTAAACTATTGAGCGACTGGTAGTTTGGCTAACATGATACATGGGCATTCTTTAATGACATTTTAAGATATGCAAACAAATTCAAAGTGACAGAACTTCTTTAAAGTCAATCTTCATCCCCCAGCCCTTTCTGCCAACACTAGAACTCTGAAAACTCATTTATGCTCCCTCTCTTTAGAAGACACTTGGAGAAAAAAAACGCTATAATGAAACAAATTATGCTTTTTTTATTCAGCACTGCACAACAGATACTCCAGGATTAACTTCACATTTCAATCTTCTCTGCACAATTTACTTGACACTCATATTCAGAGTCATGTCCTCATTTTGGAGTTTCAGTTGGAAAAAGAATGTGAAAAATGAATGACTATTAATTTACCATGTCACCAAATGCCACATTTTAGATGACATCACACAATATACTTCTCCATACACAATGCTGGAGGCTCACAAAGCAACCGTTCGAGGTATTCTCATTTCAGTAGCCTCACAGCACAAAAGACAACATCTTGTCAGCACTGACAACCTATACAATCTTACTAACTTAAGTAAACATTCTGCCATGCTCACCGCCATTCAACAGATTGTCTCTGCAAGATGGAGAAAACCATGAAATGGAGCAATTTTAATTTACTGAGCATCACACTGCTGCTCCGCTTCTTTCTACTCGGTTTGCAGCCATAGTGGTTGTTCCCAGAGAAACTAACCGCAGACAATCCTTTTCCATTAGCTTCCTCCAGTTTTACTGTTAATTGTACATACATTTTCCTCAAATCTTGCACAATATCTGCTAATCCTCCTGTTGCCATAATAACTACCTGTACCACTAAGCCTCTCCTTTTCTTTACACTATATTCCTTGTTAGCAACCACTTGTGTCAGCACATTCATAAAACCTTCAAACTCTCCAAATTTTTGGTCTATGGGGTCAGACAGTATGTATGGGCCATTATGTCTAAAGATATCATCCCTATTTGAATCACGTACTTCGTTGGATAAATGTTTTGCTCCTGGGAAAGACCTCTTACAATACTACAATCTGTGTTAATAAAATAAACATTGGGTGCCATCTTGGTTTGGTTGGCAGGACATGCTTGGTATACCTCTAAACAAGAAAACTATATACCAACATGGTTTAAAAGGCACAAGACCAACCTAAAATGGATGCTGACTTACCAACTATGCCTCAATGGCTATCAGGAAACTGCCCATTCAAACTTTAACAAAATAACAATGTTTTCTCACCCAATCTTGTTAAACCAGAAAGTACAAATGTTAGTACCTAATAAATCATTTAAAATTAAGTAAACTGTAAATTAAATCGCCCACTAGATCCTCAAAAACAAGTATACAATGAAAGGAACTAAAAAGCAATATTCATTCGGCAAAAACCTGATTACTTGCACTTTGACTCCAAAATGGACACGTGTTTGCAGTCAAATAAGAGCTGACTCTCACTGATAATATGCATGTCACCAAAATACCATTAATCTTTATATTCCTTTACAGGCCGATTCACAACTAGATGTTTATCAAGCAACGCTGCACAATACCAAGCATGTCCTGCCAACCAAACCAAGATGTCTCCCAATGTTACTAATAAAGAGCTCCCTTTGTCCCAGAGAAAACAGGAGCACTAGGCCTCAGTTGTATATGGCTAGCAGGAAATTGACCAGTCAAACCTTCCCATTTAACAAAAAAAAAATATTTCTTAAACCCAAAGTATAAAATGTGAAACACCACAATGTTGGTAGAAATCTACCAACACCTTTCTTAGTCCAAAAGACCAGGATGACCACAGTTCACACACACACAAATATGTTACTCAAGAAAACAAAATAAGTACACAATAACAATAGGAACATTAATACACTCTGATAGAAACAAAGTGCAAGTAGCAGTACTACTGCTTAGAGCGAGGTTTACACATATCCATGATATCAAATATTTGTACTAAAGAAGCTGGTCTCACCGGTGTTCGCAATGCACTGGTGTGGCTAATCGTTTGCATGGAGTAGTAGCTTGTCCCTGCTCAAGCAGCTGAAACTTTCTCTTATTCCATGTGTAATTCTGGCCAGTTTCCAAAGGGTTAATTCTGGAGTAAAAAATGAGGAATAGTATCTCAAGCACGCTTATCGATATATAACAATTTATTTAAAAAAAAAAAAATATATATATATATGTTATATTAAAAAATATGCTTTTTTTAGACATACACATAAAAATCCAAACAATACTTTTAAAAATCTCTCATGTATTGTAACGTGTTTCATGGTGTTTACCCGCCACTTTATCAAACCTGAACGAGCCTAGCTGACAGACAAGTAAAACAAACGGTCCATCAGGGAGAGCATTTTACATGAGACCTGTTGGTCTATTTGGAGCAGCTAGCGGATCCTAGAGGAGCAAACCCAAGTGGAAGTGGGTAACTAATATCTCCCATATGCAAGCCTTGTCTATCGTACATATAGTTGTTTGATAAAGTGATTTGAAATCCATAGAGGGACTGGATGTGGGACTAATTGGTGCATTACTATACTGCTCTATGAGGTGTCTTTTTTTTCTCCCTCCCCTTTATTAATACACTAGTATGAAAGCCCGTATACACGGGCTAAAGTGCACCCAGCTGCCCCGGAGCCGGGAGCAGAGACAGGACGTGAGCTGTCCAGAGCAGGGCAGCATGTTCGTCGAGTCTCTACTGCGCATGACTGCAGTCATGAGCAGTAGAGACTCACCAAACGCACTGATCCTTAGTGGGGAGCTCCAGACGGCTCACAGCGAAGCTCCCTGTGTGCGATGCCACACATGCACAGTAGAGTCTCTCTACTTTGCATGTGTGGTTACGGCTCAAAGTGAGCGACGCATTCTACCACTTTATGTTATAGGATTCTGAAACCTTGTGCCAACAAACATGGAAGAATAATTGAAAATAAAAGAAGTACTCACTTATGTAGCCTTAGTGCTATAATAAGGCAATTAACAAATGTGTAGCCGAGTAGTTATTAGTTATCAGACACAAAGGACAACCTGGCAACATAAATGATCACACTATTTTTTTTTTTTTTTTTTTTTAAACTTTGATAGGAATAGTAGTGGAAGATACCCATTAGATTTCACAAGAGTAAACAAGAAATTGCATTACAAACTCTCTATAATTAGTATAAGACATGTTATATTAGAGCAAACAAAAATCATTATGTTACAGCACTCCCATAGAGTCCCATATAAAGAATTAGCATAGTAATTTGATTGTACTTATTTCTGTCTACACATAAATACATTCAGTTGCATCAATTAACCATATGCAATTAAAGTATAGTTGCTATGGGAAATAATATAAGGCGAGGTAGGGAACTTTTATTTTATATCACCTTATCAATTAGCATTGCAATAGAAATACCCCATCATTTAGCTGATTAAACAATAATATCATGTAAATGGTTTTCTCAGTGCCAAGAACTATTAAACTATCTGGGCTAAATACATGAATCTACTGAAATTCTTCTAACCCCCATATGACAGACTTTTATTTTAGCCTGAAAATAACAATAAATGGGCAGCTAAATAATGATACAGTTTACTACTAATCCCATAGACTCCTGGAAGCTCTTTCCAAACAAAGAAAAACAATTCTCATACAAATGTGTGTAGTGATGCCCACCTGCCCAGCTTCATGCACATTGCCCTTATACTTTTAATTGGCTATGTAATGACCTCTGTATCTGACAGAGCCAAGTGGAAGAGTCAGGGGAATGCACATTAAAGGGGATCTATCACTCCTATACAAGTTTGTCTAAAATGGAAGTCTATATAGCAGCAAGCTAGTATACAATTGTACATATTTTTTGTTTTTAATTCTTCGCTTAGCCGAAATTAAGCGTGTAAAGATGATCCCATGTCTTCCTTCTGGACAGACTGCAGTTACAGCTCTGTACTGCAGTGTGTCATTCTTCCTCTGCTCCCCTCCCTTGATCCATCCTCCTCCGATTATGGAGGATTTCTGCATGAAAGCTGGAACACTCTGATTGGCCAAAGAGCGCTCCAGCTTGCATGCAGAAATCCTCCGTCATTAGAGGAGGATGGATCGAGGGGTGGGGGGGAGCAAAGGAAGAGTGACAGCCTGCAGTACAGAGCTGTAACTGTAACCTGTCCGGAAGTATACCTTATATCCCTTAACAACTGCCAACAAACTATAGCCTAAAATCATGAAATTAATCTTGGCAGGGTGAGACCCAGAGTTTCCATCAAAACCCTTCCATGCCGAAATACCAAGGAGAGCTAGGCCTTCCTCACTTATATTCTTATTATTTATTAACAGAACTGTAAGGGATGGTTTTTGGTGTTCTCCTCATGGTCAGTTGGGGGTTAATGCTCTGCATTAGTTTAGCAACAGCAGAGGGGCAGGCACTGTGAGGCCATGTGATGTTTATGAGAGTAATTTGGAGATGTCTCCTATATTCAGTGTTACATAACCAAGCACATACGCATGCGTAGTTTTAGACATCTTACGGCGTAGCCTGTATTTTAACCTGTAATCAGGACAACAGTGTTTAGAGCCATTTTGGAGACTAGGAAAGAGTGTACCTGGTCTCAAGTCGGAGAGGTACAGTGTTGCTGTCTAGCCATTTGGGACGTCAGGTCTGTCGGGCTATTCACCTCTGTAGACTGTACCTCATCCAAACTTGTGTGTTGCTGTTTAGCCATTTGGGACGTCAGGTCTGTCGGGCTATTCACCTGTGTGTCTTACGACGGGGTTTCTCGTGGAACCAGGCTCTCCCGTTGGCTGAGTATCTTGTCTAATCTTTATTGTCTTGTGATAATTATAATTGTCTAATCTTTACTGTCATGCGTATTGCAGAGCAAAGTCTGTTACTAAGCCCTGGCAATAGTTCCTGGTTTTCTTGTATTTCATCACAGTTTTTTTTAATCATTGCATGTTTAAATAAACTGCATTTCACTTCAGTGTTTGTCTTTATTCTGAAATTCCAAACTTCTATTTGTAACAAGAACTGACCCAACTAGTTCAAATGCGCCTTCTATGCACCTTCTTCCAAAACACATTCCATGAGTGATCATAGATGAGAGCTATACCGCCCCAGTGTCACAGTACCTCTGCAGCAGCTGCTCGAGCCAACTGCAGCTTTCATCCGGTGGCTCCGGCCGCATCATCCGTCTGGCGGCTCCAGCTGCATCATTCCTCTGGCTGTGCAGTTTTGGGTTCTACTCATGGTCAGCCACATTCTGCTTGTAGAGGCTCAGCTGCTTCCTGTGTTCTGGGTTCCGGCCTGTTCCTCCTCTGCCTGCAGTGGATGGATGATGTCATTATGGGCGCACGTCCAAGGGCATGGACGTGCGCTCCATTTAAAGGGGCAGTTGCTTAGACGATGGCTCCTCCTCTTCCTGGGTCAAAGATTCTTATACTGCCTGGACACAAGGCTCAGTTGCCCTTTCGTGGTGTCCTGTGCAGTTTAGCTTTAGCTTTGTGTATTACCTGGCTCTGTCTGACTACCCGTTCTGGTGCCAACCTCTGGCTCTGTCTGAATATCCACCCTGTGTTTGACCCTGGCTTAGTCTGATATCCATTCTGGTGTGGACCTGCGGCTCTGGTAGACTACCTCCTCTGTGTATGACCTCTGGCCTGGCTGACTATTCGTTCTGGTGCCGACCTGTGGCTCTGTCTGACTACCCGCTCTGTGTATTACCCTGGCTAGTCCAATAACCAGTCTGGTGCAGACCTGCAGCTCTGGTTGACTACCTGCTCTGTGTTTGACCTGGCTTGTTTGACTACTCACTCTGGTGTTACCTGGAACTCTGTCCACTGCGTACCCAGCATACCAAAGCTTCAGTGGATATTCTTTCTGGTACAGACCAGTGGCTCTGGCAGACTTCTCCTTTGCTACCATCCAACAACTGGTGCCTTCAGGTGCAGACTTGTGTGTTACAGCGTACTTTAGTTTCAGCGTCATCTACAGGCGCAAGGCTTCAAGCATGCAGCGGGCCTCTGCTTTATGTGTTTGCTTCCTGTAGTGTCCTACTACCTACTTCCTCCTACCTACTTCCTCCCTCTGAGCTGCTCCTCCTACCTACTTCCTGTGGAGGGGTTTAAAAGGCAGACTGAGTCCTGACTCGGTTGCCCTTGCGTTGTTATGCTTAGCAGTTCTCTTACCATGGGCTCTGTGTATGACCTGGCTAGTCTTCCATCCAGCCTGGTGCTGACCTGTGGCTCTGTCTGACTATTCTTTTACATATTCCTATTAGTGGACATCCAACCTGGTGCAGACCTGTGGCTCTGGCTCACTACCTGAACCTGGCTTGTCTGACTACCCCCTCTGGTGCTGACTTGTGGCTCTGTCTTACGTTTGCTCCTTTACCTAGCAGACATCCAACCTAGTGCGGACCTGGGGCTCTGGTAGACCAGCTCTGATACTGACTGCAGGCTTGAGTCAACTATCTACTTCCTTTCTGACTGCAGGCTGAGTCAGAGTCCTCTCCTTACTGACGGCAGGCATGCGTCGGTACATCTTCCACTTCGGATCAAGATCCTGTGTTCCTGACCCAGTTCCTGCTCCTGTTCTGTTCCTGGTTCCGGTAGAGACTACCAGTGGCTGAGACCTAGTTTCTAGCATTGTGGTCAAGCCTGATAGCCTATTATTTCTGATACTGTGCTCGCTGGCTTGTAACCCTCTGCTTGTTACTACTGTATATATTTGCCTACCTACTACTACCAATAAATTGCATTTAACTATACCGTACTGACTCTTGAACTCTTCTGGGAACCGAGACACTGTGGCATAGTTTATTTCCGTTTCTGGGAGCTTTGTCTGTGCAGGTGCGGACCTGTGGTTGCCTGTCTCCTCCCTATTGCCTATAGGGGTCCTGTACTATACCACTAGGAAGTAGCTCCGTACTTCCTGACGTTGCTGAGATTATTGTGTGTACTTACTATTTGCTGAGAATTTCATTACGTTGTGTATCTTAATAAAATTGTGTTACCTAAAGTACTGGTCCAGTTCTTGTTCTTACCATTTGTGACACCCAGTTCTAATTTAGAACATCCTTTTGACACCAAAGAACCACAGATATCTCTCCCTTCTGTCCGCACCCAGTGTTATACATTCTCTCAAATTGCGGGACTCAATTAAACATAAAAAAAATATTTCACCTCCAATGTCTATAAAATGACATCTACCCAATTTAATCCATCCTTCCCCCTGGCCTTCATATGAGAGATTTTCACAACTGGCTCCCTTTATACCCTTTCAGAGTAGGTGATTGCATTGGACATGGTAAAACTGTACCCTTTTTCTACTATTGCTGAAAGACATAATCTCCCTCTCTATGAAGCTTACTGATATTTATAGTTCAGTAATTATATCCTCTCACATACACTCAACAAACCCTTGCATGAATGGAACTGGTTAGAGCACCTAAGCCTGCAGTGATCCCATACTCCTGGCCTGCTCTCCAGCATCTACTGGAAGAACCATGACAACCCTACTGATACAGGGTGCAAAATTTTTTTTTGTAAAGTTGATACCTTTATTGGCTAACTAAACAGATTTAAAATGCAAGCTTTCAAGACTTCTTAGGTCTCTTCCTCATTGCCTGATACTGTGCTCGCTGGCTTGTAACCCTCTGCTTGTTACTACTGTATATATTTGCCTACCTACTACTACCAATAAATTGCATTTAACTATACCGTACTGACTCTTGAACTTTTCTGGGAACCGAGACACTGTGGCATAGTTTATTTCCGTTTCTGGGAGCTTTGTCTGTGCAGGTGCGGACCTGTGGTTGCCTGTCTCCTCCCTATTGCCTATAGGGGTCCTGTACTATACCACTAGGAAGTAGCTCCGTACTTCCTGACGTTGCTGAGATTATTGTGTGTACTTACTATTTGCTGAGAATTTCATTACGTTGTGTATCTTAATAAAATTGTGTTACCTAAAGTACTGGTCCAGTTCTTGTTCTTACCATTTGTGACACCCAGTTCTAATTTAGAACATCCTTTTGACACCAAAGAACCACAGATATCTCTCCCTTCTGTCCGCACCCAGTGTTATACATTCTCTCAAATTGCGGGACTCAATTAAACATAAAAAAAATATTTCACCTCCAATGTCTATAAAATGACATCCACCCTATTTAATCCATCCTTCCCCCTGGCCTTCATATGAGAGATTTTCACAACTGGACCTGTGGTTGCCTGTCTCCTCCCTATTGCCTATAGGGGTCCTGTACTATACCACTAGGAAGTAGCTCCGTACTTCCTGACGTTGCTGAGATTATTGTGTGTACTTACTATTTGCTGAGAATTTCATTACGTTGTGTATCTTAATAAAATTGTGTTACCTAAAGTACTGGTCCAGTTCTTGTTCTTACCATTTGTGACACCCAGTTCTAATTTAGAACATCCTTTTGACACCAAAGAACCACAGATATCTCTCCCTTCTGTCCGCACCCAGTGTTATACATTCTCTCAAATTGCGGGACTCAATTAAACATAAAAAAAATATTTCACCTCCAATGTCTATAAAATGACATCCACCCTATTTAATCCATCCTTCCCCCTGGCCTTCATATGAGAGATTTTCACAACTGGCTCCCTTTATACCCTTTCAGAGTAGGTGATTGCATTGGACATGGTAAAACTGTACCCTTTTTCTACTATTGCTGAAAGACATAATCTCCCTCTCTATGAAGCTTACTGATATTTATAGATCAGTAATTATATCCTCTCACATACACTCAACAAACCCTTGCATGAATGGAACTGGTTAGAGCATCTAAGCCTGCAGTGATCCCATACTCCTGGCCTGCTCTCCAGCATCTACTGGAAGAACCATGACAACCCTACTGACACAGGATGCAAAATTTTTTTGTAAAGTTGATACCTTTATTGGCTAACTAAACAGATTTAAAATGCAAGCTTTCAAGACTTCTTAGGTCTCTTCCTCATTGCCTGAGGAAGAGACCTAAGAAGTCTTGAAAGCTTGCATTTTAAATCTGTTTAGTTAGCCAATAAAGGTATCAACTTTACAAAAAAATTTTGCATCCTGTATTTCTATGGCTAACACGGTACCAACTCTCAACCCTACTGATATACAGATATCAAAACCAATCACATGCTTCATTGGGAATTGGATATTGGTGATGAGCTCCCTGTGGAGCCACGGCTTAAGCTCTGGCTCAGTGCAGCTCTTGGTCCTATTTTCACTACCCATAAAGAAAGGGCTTACAAACTACTTCACCATTTGTGCCTAACCCCCTACAGACTCAGAAAAATCTATCCCTCCCACTCCCCTCTTGCCTTAGAGGCTGCCAGGATCTGTGTTATTTGTTCCATTTGGTGGAGTTGCTCAGTGGTACAAAAATTCTGAAAGACTGTTACATTCATTCATTTTCTAACTGATATTGTTAGGTCTTGTTCTGTGGGTCCTGATCCTTGTGCTTCACCTGTAGGGGCTACCTGTAAACGTATTACATTCTTCTTGCTGCGAGAAACCTGATAACTTCCCACTGGAATAAGATAACTCTCCCTCACCA
Source organism: Rhinophrynus dorsalis (assembly GCA_037306005.1). Lineage (NCBI taxonomy): Eukaryota > Metazoa > Chordata > Amphibia > Anura > Rhinophrynidae > Rhinophrynus > Rhinophrynus dorsalis. The sequence continues at coordinate 470,104,441 of CM074719.1, read as the reverse complement.
GCCACTAACCCACTTTATCTGAAACAATTTTACAATTGAAAAATTGACCTTTCAACTGAATGTTTTTTATGAAAAATTATCAATGCCCTGGGAGTTCAGGCTGATCTTTTGGAATCCACAGTCTGATGTACTTGCCCCTCAAACTAGGCCTAGTTCTCTATTTATGTTGTTTCTCATGCCAGATCCATCCTTATTGCTGTATTCCTTCTTCCAATGTTTTCTTTCTATCGACTTATTCCTAGCTACTCAAACTGCTATCTTACTCTCTCTCACTTCCCATCATCCCTCACCCTCCCTTGCATCACCATTAGATAGCACCTATACAACATCACTTTATGCTGTACACTTCTTAGTTGTAACAAACTGTTTGCATTTGTTGGTTAGTCTAAACTCCATGTTTTGCAGGATGCTATTCTTCTCCCCTCTCCCATTTTTCCTTTCTGTACCCAGAAAACTGCTAATAAAATGTTTAATTAATTTTAAAAAAGAGAGAAGAGAAAGGGTTAAGAGACAGAATGCCACTATCTCTATATAGAGTCAACAGTTTTCCAAATCTGTATTTACCTTCCATCCCCCTCTGTTAGCAATTCCAAACCTAAAGCAACCCTGCTGTGTTTTGGGGAAGATAGCAACAAACCCTTTAGCACATGCATTGTTTTTTCACTGGCCTGAAAGAAACAGACATTCAAGAGATGAGAAACTGTAGAAAATGAAACTACACAATCATAAAGTAAAACAGCTAAAATGCCCAAATAGTGGACTGAATTAAGGAGATAAAGGGCAAATGAAGGGGTGAAATGAGCACTGCAATACCTACTACCACCACCGACTGCCTACAGCGAGGTGGATTTTCTCATTGAGGCAATATATTATGGGCCACACCAGGGAAATTTCAAATTGAGCTGAACCTGACATTTTTAAAATATTAACCCTTCACATTTAACAGAATGCTGATTCTAGGTGATATGTTCCAAAGGTGCTCTGATCTGTACTTGAGGAACTCTTAATACATACTCTCCAACTGTACCTTTTTAGCAGGTTCAATATGTTTTGCTCCATTGTACCTTATAAAAACAGCATGAGCATTTTGTACATATTCTCAGCACAGAAGGAAGCTCTGCTGGGTTCATTCTGCAAGGCCCAGAAAGAAACTCAGGCACAAAAGTGATCACAGATATACAATGTAATGAGAATTACAGGACAGAAAGGTGTCATGTAAAGAAATAACTTCTCCCTGTGCCTTTCTAGTAGAGATGGCTCCAATTTAAAGAATAAAGAAACAGTTTATCAGTACAGCTCATAAAGCAGATAACACTGAGGTTTGGGTTAAAACTCTGAATTTCAAGAACAAATCCCAAGAGTAACAGGCCTGACTAAGGACCATATGCAAAAGAATACTGATACAATGGAAGGGCAAACAAGGTGCATTATAAGGGATAATGGAGAGGTGTCCAACAGACTGTAAAACCAAAAGAAATGAGGAGCAGTTCTGGGGCAAACCAATACCACTATGTGAAACAAATCAAAATTCACATTGATTGAGAGGGAGCCGTTAACCTTTTACTCTTTGGGAGCCATCTCCAACATTTATGTTTAAACTCCCAATTGAAATAGACAGAAATGTATTGTGTTTTTATTTTTTCCCTATGGTGCAGTTGGACTGTTCCAGAATGCCATTTTTCTTTTGTTTCTAAAGGAGTGTGTGTGTGTGTGTGTGTGTGTGTGTGTGTGTGTGTTTACAAATATCAAATAGCATATCACAGTCTTTCCAAAGAAATATGAAACTCTGCAAGTGTAAATTCTACTTAAACCAAACACGAGAAAGGATGTTGACATTTCCCATTCAGTTCTCCAAATTACAGCTCTTGTAAGTTCTCCATGGGAACCTCACCTACAACATGTACATTATATAACCTGTGAGACAAACATCAAAACCGTGACAACCAAAACATTATCATAACCTTAGTGGTAAGGGACCAAAACTGTACACAAAAAAAAAAATGCCACTTTTTTTTTTTTTTTTTTTTAACATAGGTATACAAGTATAAACATACACAATACACGAGAGGTGCAATTTTGGAACAAACCAAATGCTTCATAGAAATGAAAACTCTCAGGAATGTAAATAAGGCTTTTAACCCCCTGAAATTCTCAACAGGTGTCAAACACATTCTTCCACAAAACTTGGGATACCTAGCATTCAAAGGATAAAAACTCCAGTTCAATCAAAGGGAATATTCATTTGTCCTCTATGATGTATTAGGTTTGCTCCTAAATTGCAACCGTTTAATTTATTCAATACACCATTAGATTTCCTGTATGTAGGGATAATGGTATGAAGTATAATAGAACAAGTTAAACAAGTGCTACGCTTTCCTGTGTAGAAAGCAGAATATTATAAGAGAACACCAATCTGTATACAATAGGGAAATTGTAAACAAGCTTTATTCTAAAATAGATATAATAGAGTAAAGCGTGCTTACTATATTCTTATTGCATGCAGATTGGTGTTATATTCTAAGTGTAGCCTTGTTTAATTTGTTCTCTTGTATTTAATGGTTTGGCACCCTGGGAGTGGAGGCCTTATCCGAGTTGCTTACAGGCCTGCCAGATTTAATCATTTATAAAATGCGCCACAGCTGGTCTTTGTTCATGTTATGACGTATGCCATGCAAAATATTAAAGAATGCTGAATATTGTATTGTATAGAACAGGGCTGTCCTAGTTCAGTTCTTAAGGGCCACCAACTAGGGCCACCCTGATTAAGCACAGGTAGTTAATCAGTGGCTCATTCATTTTCACTGACTCCCCTGTGTTTAATCAGGGAAATCCTTACATCCCGGCTTGTTGGTGGCTCTTGAGGACTGAACTTGGACAGCTCTGGTATAGAAAATACAAAATGAGTGGGATCATATTCAAAATGACAGCTGACATGAACACTCCATATGGAGTACAGGAGAAAATTAGGTCACTTATTTTCCTATTTTCCACGGCTGTATTCACCAGTGGGTTAAGCTTTCCCCATCTGACAGAAAATGAAACAATAAGCAAAGTTATAAAATCCACCCCCTCATCTTTTTCCCCTGTCTGTTTTTTAAGCTGTACCAAAAACCCCACAAGGAAAGGCAGGAACTTGGTGAATACTGCCATGGACAATGACCATGAAAAAAAAATACTTGTTAGCTGAAATCATTTTCTCCTTTCTTGGTCATCCATGGCAGCTGATTCACTAATGGTAATACCTAAGCAGTATCCTAAAAATGGGGGACGCTATCAAAAACCACACAGGACTCTAGAATGGATGCAAAAAGAAGATTTAAGAGCTGTAATAGACTTCTGTGGGAAAATGTCCTAAGGGTTAATGTGCATCTGGCGATGTGTGGTGAGCACATTACATACTGCGGACCTCTCTGAGTTAAGGGTTAAAGCCCAGTCTCTCCTGGTCTAGCATATCCTCTCAGTGATATTCTTATGAGTAGTACCAAAACAAGTACATTAGGATGAGGAACAGACGTGAGAAGGGGAGTACAGGCATAGGTGTGAAGGGACTGTGGAAAGTGCATTATGAGTGGGCAAATGATTGGTGAATGAAAGGGGAGGAGGGCGTAGGGCAGAAAAGTGGAATGTGTATATGCTGCACTACTAGGCAAATTCACATATAGACACACTGTGCACACTGGTGATGTGATGATAGCTGGGCAGCTTGGAGATGTATCAGTGTGACCTGAGTTCAAACAAACTATTACACTATGTGTAGTAACATGCCTTCTATCTCTCTATGCAGCTATATATTTCACAGGCAAACAGTGTCTCAGTTCAGCCTATCACCTTCAGCTTTTACTACAACTTTTCTACCCCTTTTAGTGACATCCCAATGGCACTAAAGGTGTTACAAGAGGGCATCTGCTGTCTCTTTAGCAGACAGAGTGACTTGTCCTTTGGCTCCATAGAGAGATACAAGAAGATCCCAACATTTCCAACCTCAGGCAGACGATGTTGGAACTGCAAACACCAATAACAAAGGCAGCTTAGCGCATGTGGCGAAGTGCCAAATTAACATATGAACACACCCACATGTATACATCAATGGTTCATTAACCTGCATTTCCATATTAAAATGAGCCATTGTTGATGTGTTTAGTGGAAAATCATAAACCTGTTGAATATGTGACAGATTCATGGAGATGAAGGGAGAATGGTGGCAGAATGAGAGGGATATGGTGGTGAAGACATGCTAGTACATATTGGCTATGTGCCGTTGACACAGACCCGACACAACATCACCATCCTGAGCCTTTATCAAACTTTAATGCCTGTTCCTAGGACTTGATCCTGAAATCACCCAGTCTATAGTGACTGATGAATGTTAAGCTTCAAGAGACCACTTCACTGCAAATTACATCCAAGGAAACCACTGTCATTGCCATGAGGTAGATGCAGCTCTTGTAGAGTCTCCTTGACATGGCAGACCCTGAAGATGCAGTTCCACCTACTCTTTTCCGTATGCTGAAATTATTAAAAAATATAACCTGGAGGGTTTTCTGAAGGAGACAGTTCTCTACAGATATATTCTTAAATATCCTGGCCAATACAAGATTTTATTCAGAATCATTATCTGGATGAAACGTCAGTAGCACCATTTCCTTTGCCATATGGAATCTAGCCAACAATTCTGAATTAGCAGTGGGACTGTCCTCATTACTAGTCTGTCCATAAAAAGTGTGTTTGTGTAGGGCTCCCTCATGGAAAGATCCTAAAACCCGCCTGGCTCACTTAATTGCCCCTAGGAATGTTATTTTTATGGAAAGGTTAATAATCTCTTGCAAGCAAAACGTCATGGCTTGTTTGATGATATGGGTCATATCATATGATGTCAAAGGAATTATGAAACAATGAACTGGGAGAAATTGGTTGGCGGAGGATGTGACAATGCACTCTACGTGTCAGAGGGCGGAGTGACAAGGCGATGCGTGCCAAATAAAACAGACGCTGGGGGATGATTACTGTTTACGGCAGTTCCCGTTCCCAGCTATCGAGATGCTGGCAAAAGTAGCTAGAAGGTGTGGATGTCGGTGAACGAGGACGGCACGGTCCTATTCATTGCTCCCTCCCTTCCATACCCTTTTTGAGCTCTGGACGATCTTTATTGCTGCATTAAGGCAATAGGTGGACCAGGGAGTTGTAGCAGAGGAGTGAGACGGGGCTGGCTAGAGTTGGAGACCCTGGAAATGTAAAACAATGCAATAAAGTGTGGAGCCACAGTATTGCAATATCGTAGGAATTGGGATAGGAGGAGACTAAAGATTCATGGATGTGACTACCCTTGAAAGGGCGGAAAAACTGTCTGTTATACCATCCTATAAAGCAATGAATGGTGATTCCTAGGAGGACTAAGTGTTCCAGAGACTGTTAAAAAGTACTGTAATTAACCCTAAATTGCGTATATGGATGAATAAGTGCTCCAGCAATCCAGTTCTTAGCTATCTGGAAGCTTCAGATTTAAAGAAGATGGGACATAAAGGTAACCAACGATTGGTGGTAGCAAGTGGTCTGGATAGAATGGACAAGCGATTATAACACCATCATATCGTGGTGAAGGGTTGACAACCCTAGAAGGTTTAATTGTCCCAGGGAGAGCTAAAAATGTTCTGTCATTAAGATCAAACGGCCATAAATGAATGTATGAATACGTCTCTTGGTTCCCTAAGTTAATTGAAGTGTTAAGACGGGTGATACTCCAGTGAAAATTTGGTACATGGTGGAATGAGGAGAGGAGTGGATGGGCTCACTTAACCAGATTTTGAATTTGCCAGTAGAGGCGAGTATGTGTTCAGGACTATAAAAACATAGTTGTAAGAACAGAGGCCTCCTTGCATCTTGCATACTTGTATATAAGTAGGATATATTTTCCATAGCAAACAAAGGATCGTGTCTATAAGAATGGGCCATAAGGATAAAAAGACTCAGTCAAGAAAAACATAAGACAATAAATTTATAGTATTCCCCCAAAGATCAGAATACCGGTTTGCAACAAGGTCAAAGGAAATCTATTGTTACAAAATATATAGATTCCATGCAGGAGAAGGGAGGGAGTGAGCATGAAGATGGGGTTGGTGCATCAAACATGACTTTGCAAGAGCCTTGCATGGTTCCTAAAGAAATTATATCAATGATGATGGATAACTTATATGAGAAAATTAAAAGGGATATAGAAATGAATATGTCTGATTTTAAGAAGGAAGTTTTAGGTATCTCAGATTATGACATCACAGACAAAAGCATTGACTATGGTTCAGGGAGATCTTGAAGAACTGCGAGTCGAAAATTGTTCTCTTCATAGGACAATAAAAGTTTTGGTAAATAAAGTTACGGACATGGAGGATAGAAGTAGGAGAAAGAACATAAGAGTTAGGGGTATCCCCGAAATGGTTACACAAGAGAACTTGGAATCCTTTCTCATGGCGTTGTGGCAGTCAATGGTGGAGCTAAGACGAGGGGGTGATATATGAATGGAAAGGTTCCATAGAGTTAAGAGACCTAAAGAGATTAATTCTACTCTCCCAAGAGATGTTATCATACGATTTTCCAACTACTCTATAAAGGACCAATTGATGAAAGAAATATGGAAGAAAAAAGCACTGCCGGACAGAGTTTCTACGCAGATGTTTCTATGGCCACTAGAATGGCAAGAAGAAAATTCCAGGATTTAACGTCAATATTACGAGAAAGGGACATTCCATATAGATGGGGGTTCCCAGTGTCTTTGAATATAAATTATGAGAATTTATGGTTCTCATTTAAGGAAGTCGAAACAGCTAAAATTAAATTTACAGAGTGGGGGTTTATCCCTTAGAATTTGGATAATTTAAGGTAGAAAAGGGTGGAGAATAAATATGGGAAATAGGTCAAGTTCTTTTGGATTTAGTGTGGGTCACTGTCAAAAGGAGGTTTAGCACATAATTGGGTTAAGGGATATTAAAGGCCCTTGGTGGTCCAAGGTAGATAAGTGGAAAGAATACGTTTGAGAATTGGGTGAAGCATTTATGGGTTTATTGATAAAAGGAGATCTAGGATGTAATTTGAATAAAGGATATTAAGGGTCCCTGGGGCAAGAGGGCTCATTACACCCTATAATTTACTATACAGGGTTGTTCGGTTTATAGGAAATTTTGAACTTATTTTAACACAGGGGTGATTTTGGTAGAAAGTGAGTTTATAGGGGTAATGGCCTGGGACTTGCGGCAGGGAGGGGTTATACACGTTTGATTGAGGACTATTATGGGTAATAGAGAATGATGTAGTAATTCACTTAATAAGGTTTAAATCACTTAGGTGCAGGGAGTTATACATTTTGGACTTATTAGATATCACATTATTTGTGGGTGTGAAGGATTTAGTGGTCATAGTTGATTAAGCTGTTAGATGTGAAGAACATGTTAAGACATAGCTGAGATGGGAGGGGATATCTCTATTGAATGATTGAATAAGGATAATCCTAGTGAGATAAATTCTTTGGAAATATATAAAATAAGAATGGAAATAACTGACAGATTACAAGAGGATATAAATAAGGGTCTCCTGGCTATGAGACAAAATTGGTACTATGGTAGCAATAGGGTGGGTAAATATTTAACAAATAAATTAAATTACAGAGGGAAAAAAGAATATTATTCAAAATATTGTTTCTAGTAATAAAACCCATATATCCCCCTGCAGATAGGTAAATGTTTTGAGGAGTATTGTAAATCGCTATATAACAGTCTCTTGTAAATCAAGAAAGGAAATGAAGTTGTTTTTAGGAAGTTTGAGCTTACCTAGAATAAGTGACACATCTTTGGAGAAACTTAATCTTCCTATATCCCTTCAAGAAATTAAGGAAACAATTAAAGGGGGCGAGGCTTGACCTTTGAGCAGAATGGTCTCATGAGCTGAGCTCTCTGCTCCCCGAGGACTTCTTAAGCTGTTTAAATTGGCTTTTTCCCCTGGATACGCTTTTCCCTGTCCCCCCTGCCTCTTGTACCATGGTCAAGGATAGAGTTTCCAAAAACTCTTTGGCCTTGCCTCATTATTTATCTTCGAAATCTGGCCGTAAGATTTCTGGCGCTTCTACTAAGATGGCGTCCATGGAAAATGCCTCGAGGAGCTCTCTGGCTCCCTCCTCTCCCGCCTCAGATACTGGGTTGCCTGAGGAAACCTGGGTGGGCTCGTTGGAGTCGGACGAACCAACTACTAAGAAAGACCTGAAAACTTTACTGCTGAGTTTACAAACTTTCTTAAAAGACGAACTTGTGGAAGTCAAACGCGATATCGCTTATATTGGGGCACGTGTGGACCTGTTGGAAACGGATGTCTCTGCCCAGGTGGCACAAACTAGCGAGCTACGAGTTGATGTGAACGGCTTACGCTGCCAGAATCTAGACCTCACTCTTAAACTGGATGATCTGGACAATAGTCAGCGCCGTAGTAACCTGTGCTGCTGTGGTATCCCAGAATCGGTGGCTCCGACGGAGATACAGGATTATCTTCAACGTCTCTTCCACCACATTTTACAGAAAGATGATTCCACCACCTTCCCACTGGATAGAGCCCATAGAGCTCTCCGGTCTCGGCCTCCAGACTCGGAGAGGCCTAGAGACGTTATTGTGAAATTTCATGGCTTCGCTGAAAAGGCTGCCCGAAATGTTCATAGTATTGAATTTGAAGGAGCATCCATTCTCCGCTTTAATGATCTCTCTCCCCTGACTATCCAATGGCGCAGGGACCTGAAACGGCTGACGGATCTCTTACAACAGAACCAGGTGAAGTAGCGGTGGGATTTCCCACTCATGCTACAAGTTTTCCAAGCTGGCATTACCCACGTACTTCGCTACAAAGGCGACTACCGGGCATTCCTCAATGCATTGCAAATTGATGTTCCGGAGCAAACTGACCGAGCCCTGTCACACCTCGACGTTGAAAAGAAGGACTCTGTCCCGACCGATGCTTCTGCTGGATGGGCTACAATCTCCAAGAAATGAAAGACTCAGTCTCCTACCGAGAGTGGGGGACCCGTGTCGCCTGCAACACCTGGGCCTGGATGAACTTTTGCTCTGCTACCTACTGGCCTACTCTCTTGGACGGTTAGATCGTCTATCCCAGATCTCTGCTGATAGGTTTTGTATTTGGGAAGTATTACTTACACTGTTAATGGTTTGATGTTTAACTGTTTTTTTGTAAGCTATTTGTTCCATGGATATTAACATAGGGCTGCTGGTACCCTGCTTCACTAGTGGATGACCGATGTTCCCAGATATTACATTATTTGTACCGCTACTCCACAGAGTATGTTACCCTAGGACATGACGGAGTCCCTTATGGGTTCCGTGATGTTGGCCTTAAAATGAACCTTCCACTTTTGCCATTTAATATTCCCTCCTCATCCCTCACTATGATATTCTTTGCACACTCAAGTTATTGTGAAGATAACCCTTAACTACCTGTTCCCCCTTTATGCTTATCATCACATATTGGTGCAGGGGGTGCGGTGTTACTACCGATGGAACAGCTCTCACTTTTGTTTCCATTCATTTGTATTTTTATGGTTTTTACCCCGCGCCCTTCCAAATTGCTCCATATCTGGGGATCCTGGTGCCGGCTTCCTTAAGGGACTTCCGGGATTATTTGGCTAAATTATCTTCTATTCCTCCCCTCCTTCCCTATATAGCCTTGTATATCGCCTTTGCGATCTCTCCTCCACTCCTTCAGGTGCCTTAAGGCTTTATTCATTTGCCCACACTTTTCCAATTTGATACTTTTTTGGTATTAAGTTCTGTTACACCTGGGGGGGGCCGGTGCCGGGGTTTCCTTCTCTGTTGTCTTTCCTGATGTGCGGGGGCTTTGGGGGGGCCTGGTTCGGGGCTCCCCTTCATTGCCGGGGGGGGGTCCCGGTCCGGGTCTTCTGCCTTTTCCCTGTGCTCTCATGTGCACACGGTCTTTATGGACTGTGGGGCATTACAGATGAAAAGATTGTATTTTTTTTTTCCCTCAGGTCCCTATATGTATCTATGCTCACCCATGTCTACGTTTACACTGAATTGTTCCCCTTTCATTAGGTCTCTGTCCTTATGTTTTGGAACAAATCGCTCTCTGCCCTGCTGTTATAGGTTTATTTACCTGCCTGACATATCTGTATTTACGAGAACCTAGCTTCCCACATCTGATTACCTCTCCATCCGATCCCCTCCCTCTTCACATTTTATCCGTAATATTTTATAATAGTCCTCGGGGACACTACATGGATATTTTCCTGTTAGTTCCCCCGTTTGCACTCTCACGATGGGTTTATCCCTGGTTAGCTCATTTTACTGTATATTTAATGACCAGATATTTTTGTTTGAGCTATCATATGCTGTATTCATGTCACACGTGTATCTACCTGTTTTGCTTACTAGTTTGGATGGTGGACCCGGCTGGTGTTCTACCCTCTCCAAACTAAGTGCTACTTTTCTTCTCCTTTTTCTTCTCTATTCCTTTACTTTTCTTTTTTCCCTCCCTTTGGGTCTTTCTGTATCATATGTGGCTTATACAGCCCTAGTATGTTTTTCTCTTGGGTCTCCCTGCCTATTCACGATCCTCTTACTCTCTCTCCATGGAGGGATCTCATAAACACAGGGATTCCTTTTCCCTTATTTCATATAATGTTAAGGGATTGAATTCCCCCAGGAAACGCTCCATGGCGCTCCACGAATTTCATCAGTTGAGGGGTGACGTGGTCTTTGTTCAAGAGACACACTTTAACCGTAATAAAGAACTTTCCCTTACTAATAGATTTTACTCCCAGGCTTTTTTGAGCTCTGGTCCTACTAAAAAAAATGGGGTTGCGATCCTTGTACATCGCAACCTTCCTTTCCTCCATGAACAGACACGTAGAGATCCAGATGGGCGATTCATTTTTGTTAAGGGTCTTCTGAACAATGTCCATTATACCTTTGTCAATGTCTACTCCCCCAATACTCTACAAAGCGCCTTTGTGTCTAAAATATTTGAGAAACTTAATACCTTCCAAGATGGGTTGCTGGTGATAGGCGGGGACTTTAATTTGCCTCAACTTCCATTTTTAGATTGTTCTGGTGGCCGCTCTTCTTATCCGCCTACTCAGACTTGTACTCTGCAACGCCTGTTACACCTTCATCATCTATTGGATGTCTGGAGAATCTGTCACCCTACCGACCGTGATTTCACCTTTTACACCCATGCTCATGGAGTATAAACTATTTCTTTATACCCCATTGTGCACTTTCCTCTGTTATTTCCGCTGAAATAGGTCATATTACCTGGTCAGATCATGAACCGGTTACGCTTCGATTACGCAGATCTCAGGAACTTAGAGGTCGGCCTCCTTGGAGATTGGACGATTCCTTGCTCTTGAATTCTGACATCTTATCGGAGGTTTCTACTGCATTGACAGATTATCTTCGATTCAATGATGATGACGTCACCTCTGCTCTTACTGTCTGGGAGGCCCACAAAAGCGTCCTCCGTGGTGAATTTATTAAACATGCGGCCACCTTAGTGATACCATTGCCGAAATTGCTAATCTGGAGGCATGTCATAAATTAACTCCTGACCCCAATACGCTCCTTTCTCTCATCTGCTCTCTCTACTAGACATCTGTATTGAACAATTATTCCTGCGTACACAACAACGCTATTTCGAAGGGGGATATAAAGCTGGCACACTTTTGTTAAACCAATTACATGACAAACAAGTATCGACGTATGTACACTCTATTAGATCCTCTTCGGGTGATTTGGTCTTCGATACTTCTAAGATAGCATCATCTTTCAGAGACTTCTACAAGACCCTCTATAATCTCCCTAAGAACTCAACCACGGATCCTGTTTTCTTATCTCGGCTACGGACTTACTTGGACTCCGCCCGCCTTCAAACTATCTCCTTGGAACTGAAGCAGACTTTGGATTTGCTGATCTCTGTGGAAGAAGTTGGAAAAGCCATTCATGCCATGCCTAAGGGGAAGAGTCCAGGGCCTGATGGCTTTACTCAACCCTACTACGCTGCCTTTAAACAGTCACTCAGCCCTCTACTTACTAGAGCCTTCGCTCTTTTCCCATCTGAAATCTCGAGACATGCTGCTATTTCAGAAGCTCACTTCACTTTAATACCAAAGCCTAATAAGGATAAATCCAATTGCGCAAACTATCGCCCAATCTCCCTGCTTAATCTTGACACTATATTATAAGCTAAGATTATTGCTGAACGGATAAGACTGCTTCTCCCTTCACTGATTCATCTGGCCCAAGCAGGCTTTGTGCCTAGACATGAAACCAGGTATAATACCCGTAAACTCATTCGATTATTTCCCGTAATCTTCCCTCTCTTTTGCTCTCGACTGACGCAGAAAAGGCTTTCGTCAGGGTGAGCTGGACCTTTCTTTTCGACACTCTGACTGCTTTTGGGTTAGGACCCAGCCTTATCTCTATGATACGAGCTCTCTATTACAACCCTTCGGCGAAAGTTAGAGTGAATGGCTGCCTTTCTGACTCCTTTAATATAACTAACGGCACTCATCAGGGATGTCCTCTTTCCCCTATATTGTTCATCCTGGTCATGGAGCCTTTTGCCCAATATTCGTTTTAGACGTGATATCTCTGGAATTTCCTTGGGTGGAATTGAACATAAATTATCCATTTTTGCGGATGATGTCCTGTTCACCCTGTCTAACTCTGTCGATTCTATGCTTGCGGTTATGGAGGAACTCTGACTTTTTTCAGATTTTTCAGATTTTAAAATTAACCTCATTAAATCTGAGGTGCTGCCTCTTTGCCTTTCTTCGACCGTTAAAACTTTTCTTGCCTCTTTATACCCTATCAAATGGTCCTCTAAAGGCATTAAGTACTTGGGAATATGGATCGCTCCCACAATCCAATCCACCTATGCCTTAAATTACCCCCCACTGCTGAAATCAATTAAGAGGGATCTTGCTAGTTGGACTTCACGCTATATCTCCTGGATGGGTCGTATTAACTCTGCCAAGATGAATATATTACCTAGAGTGCTTTATCTCTTCCAGACTCTTCCCCTCCAGATCCCATCTTCTTTCTTTTCGCAACTACATTCTATCATCTATAAATTTATATGGAATTCTCGGGCACCTCGGCTTCGTCAAGCCTTAGCTTTTCGTCATAAATTACAAGGGGGACTGGGAGTCCCTGATTTTAAGCTTTGCTACTGTCTATTTTGGATTGGCAGCATCATGTTTCTTCTAAGTTATGGGTCTCCATTGAAAGATCTTTCTTTCCAGATATGGATATCATTCATGAATTTCTTCTCCCCCCAAGATATAGACTGTTTAAGCCTCTAGGACATCCTGTATTCAATGCAGTCTTGCCCTGCTGGCAATTGTACATGGCCTCATCCTCCTTCCTGAATCTCCCTTCGAGGGCCTCTCCAGCATTTTATTCTCATTCCACAGCGGTTTCCCGCTTAGCCTCTGAATTTCCCCAATGGACTGCCTTACAGACTATTTGCATTGGTGATCTCATGGACAAGGGGAACATCCTCTCTTTTACTTCCTCAGTTCCCGATTCCCTCTCTCGCAGGGTGAGATGTGGAAATTTTTCCGAGTTCGGCATTTCCTTGAATCACCGGCTGTTAAACCTGCTTGGTCGCGCCAGTTGACCAAATATGAATCTCTTCTTCTTCGCCCTTCCATTTCTGGTCATTATCTTAGTAAGATATACTCAGCGCTTACTGATTCCACAGATTCCCCTATTCCCCATTATGCCAGCACCTGGGAATCCGAACTGGGAGAATCGCTAACAGAGGCCGTTTGGTGTTTGATATGGCGTATGGCCAAATCTTGCTCTATCTCCTCTCATCTTTTGGAAGCCCACGTCAAATTTATATGTCGATGGCATTATACCCCGGCCCGCTTACGTACTATGTTCCCTACTGTCAGTGATAGGTGTTGGAGATGTGGAACTGGAGAGAGAACACATCTCCACATTTCATGGACCTACCCTATTTTGCAGGACTACTGGTCGAAATGTCTGGGATGCATTGAAAGCAGCCTACGTATACAATTGTCCAGAGACCCTTGGCAAATTCTCTTTTATATCTGATTTCCGATTATGCCCTCTGCATCTTGTCTACTGTTGATGGCCCTTGTGGGCCTTGCCAAAGCTCAAATTCCAGTCCATTGGAAATCCACTTCTCCCCCCACTTACCAGGAATGAGTCTCCAAGTCCAGAGACCACGTCACCCTCCTCCGATTGACCGCTCTGAAACATGGAAAAGACCCTACCCCAATCATGAATTTCTTTTGGTCTTACTTTGACCCGTGAGATAGTCTATGCTGAAACATAAGCGGGAAGTACCCATCCCCTTCCTTACCTTTTCCTTTCTTCCTTAGATCTGTTTATTATGTCTTCAACATCTTCCCTTTTTTCCATCTGTATCCAATAGTACCCTGATGATAAGAGGCTCTGCAATAATGGGTACAGCCCCACACTTCTCTCTAGCTATGTAATTTCCATTGACTCCTTACACTGTGTGGGCAGGCTGGTTATGCCCAGTCACTGGAATCATTGTTCATGTAATGCATTCTCATTTCTGACTGCTTGATGGTTTCTATTTTGTATTGCATTTGCCCTATTTTTCTCAATAAAGGAATATTTTGAAGAAAAAAAAACGGAAACAATTAAAAATTGAAAGAAGGGGAAAGCTCCAGGACCTGACAGTTACTCGGCAGCTTTTTTTTATTGTATTGGAAGGTACTATTTCCCCTCTGCTGCTTAGGGCATATAGGGAAATAGAAGGGGGATCTGAGTTCCCGCCGGAAATGTTACAAGCTTCTATTTGCCCTATACTGAGACCAAATAAGGACCAGAGTACTATATCTAATTATAGGCCAATTTCTTTAATAAACCTGGATGTCAAAATATATTCAAAGATATTAGCAGAAAGGCTTAAAAAGGTCTTACCAGAGCTCATTCATTGTGATCAGGCTGGGTTTATAGTGAATAGACAGACAACTGATAATATCAGGATAGTTATCAATTTAATAGAATTAATTAATAAAAGAGGGATTAGTACTTCGATCATGGCCTTAGATGCAGAAAAGGCCTTTGATAGGGTTAATTGGTCTTTTCTGGTAGAGACAATGGCAGCTTTCGGTATATTGGGTCCTTTCCAAAGCAATACATTAGCTCTGTATTCAAATCCGACAGCTAAAATTGTCAGGCCTCAATTAGAATCAGAATGATAAGAATCAGGAATGGGACAAGGCAAGGATGGCCCATTGGCACCTCTGCTTTATGCATTAACTATAGAACCATTGGCTCAATTAATAAGACTTACAGATGAAATATCAAGAATTAGGATTAAATCTCAAGAACATAAGATAATTCTGTTCGCTGATAACATATTGCTGACTCTGACACATCCGGGTAAATCAATTTTTAGAGCCTTAAAAAAGATCAAGGAATTTAGATATTATTCCAATTACAAGTAGAATTTAAATAAGACGCAAGTTATCTCAGCCTTTCAGACCTCTGAGGAAATTAGTGAGATGAGAGCAAGAGTACAGTTAGTTTGGGATAATGATACATTGAATTATTTGGGAATAAAGATCCGATTTGATCTAAGAGAAATAGTCAGAGTGAACTATAGGCATTTAATTTTTAAAATAAAAAGAAAATTGAGCTATTGGCAAGGACTGGAGATTTCTTGGTTTGGAAGGATAAATGCCGTGAATGTGTAGCTTCTTCCGAAACTCCTATAGGTTAAGAGGGCAATACCAATAAGCGCCCCATGTGTAATGCTCTCTCAAGTTCAGAAGTTGATTAATACATTTATCTGGGGGGGAAAGAGACTTAGAATACCTTTTAATCATTAAAGTAGGAATAGTTATAATGGTGGCATTTCCTTCCGTAATGTAAGGGATTTACATGAAGCCACAATGATTTCACACGTATTGATCTGGTGTGGAAGGGAAGACTTGGAAATGCCTTGGTATCAACTCGAGAAAGCTGTTTGTGATGATATTTCTCCAGTCAGTTTGATTTGGGCGAATTATAATCTAGCTAAATATATGGGAGAGGTTAATACAGTTGTACAATGGTATAACAACCTTGAGTAAAATTTAAAAAAAATGAATTTAGGTATCCAATTCTTGCCTTCCATGCCGATTGATGTTCTCAAAATTTATATTGAGGATCTAGATTTTAGGAGATGGAAACAAGTAAATATAAACTGTTTAGTAGCTATACTGGAGGGAAGTAATATGTTGACCTTCTCCCAAATAAAGGAAAATTTTGAATTATCTGTAACTGGAGTTTTTATTTTTATCAATAGGAATATCAGAATTCCCATTATGGGAGAAATTTCTGGCAAATTACAATAAACCAAAGCTTACCTCTAGGACGAGGTTGTTTTGGGATAATTTGATAGCAGACCCAATAGAGGATAAAGTGAGAAAATGGGAGTCAGAAATAGGTAGAACCTTCCCTTTGGAAAAATGGTACCAGGCATATAGTAGAATTAGGAAAATCACGCACTGTCTTGGTATGCATGAACTATACTATAAGATCTTCCACAGATGGTATAGAGTTCCATCCCAGGTAAACAAATTTGATAGCAAGGCATCTAGTTTCTTTTGGAGATGTATGAAGGAGGAGGGAACAATCTATCATATGTGGTGGAAATGTGAGGAGGTAAGAAGAATATGTGAATTAATTTTGCAGTTAATTAAGAAATTGCTTGGAATTGAATTAAAACCTCTTCCTGAAATGTTCCTGTTCCATTTGGATATTCCAGGGAGTTCTTGGAATGATAAATATTTAATAGTACAAATTCTGATGGCTTGCAAGAAATGTCTTGGAAGAAATTGGAAAAGGAAGGGGAAGCTGAATATTGAGGAAGTAAAAAAGTCAGATTCATTTTCAATATAAAATGGAGGAAGGGTTTTTTAAAAGTAGAAGCCTAATAAGTAAGTTTAAATATATTTGGACACCTTGGGAGAGAATGATGCTCGGAGATACAGGAGAGGAGAGCGGACAGTGAGGTAGGGGAATTTGAACCCTAAGTAAAGCAATGCACATACACAGGTATCATTATTGGAAGATAGAAAATAACTCTCTAATGGGAATACCTATGTCTGATCCGAAGTTCTTCGGTAGAGAGGGAATGGGGATGATAGGGAGTGGAAGGATGAAAGATTGAAAGTTGTTAACTTTTTTGTTTTTGAAAATATACTTTATGTCTATCAGATAATGTTTTATTGCATGATATACTATTGTAAAATTTTTTGATATGATAATAAAGGAAAAAAAAAATGAAACATTGAACTGGAGGCTGAATGATAGATTGAAAAAAAACATGAGTCAATCTATTATTACACACCAATTGTTGGTATGAAAAGTATATGATCCAATACATTTTTGATATAGGAGAAATCAGTATTCAATACTACTTGGAGCGTTGTCACACTGGCAACATTAGCCCAGAGTTTGTGCTAATAAACAGTAATGAGAAACCATTAACCCTATCAATCTGTTCACACAGGAGATTTTGCCCAGGTACAGGCAACAGTTTGTTGCAATATGTTACATCTTCCCTGCATTCAGGCATCGATTGCAGGGTAGTTCAGGATCCCCTTGAATGTGGCAACCTCCAATGAATGGCTAACCCAGGGGGGTATCAGCCAGTGATATATACATACCGGGGAACTCTCAAGATGAGCCGTCTATCACGGTGCCCGTGATTGTCCTCCGGGAGCGCTGTTGAGGTGTGCCGGCGACGTGCTATCACTTGAGTGTCTCGCTTATGCACGCTCGCTATTCTTATAGGCCTGTGATAATTGCCAGAGTCAGCCCCCACCTACTTGCTAGGCCTTATAGACCTCATTCTGCTAGTACTCATTTGCCCTTTGGTAGTGTATCTGTGAGCTACGTCTTGTGATTATTTCCTATGCTCTGATCCATGTATGACCTCTGGCTACATTTGACTCCGGCTACATTAGATCCCTGACTTGTTGCCTTCCGCTCTGGTCTGACCCTTGGCTCCATCTGATTACCCGCTCTGTGCTGACCCCGGCTCTGGCTGACTATCCGATATGATACCAACCTTGGCTTGGCTGACGACTGCTCTGTGCTGACCCCAGCTCCGGCTGACTATCCGATACGGTACTGACCTTGGCTTGGCTGACTAACTGCTCTGTGTTGACTCCGGCTGACTATCCGATACATTTCCGACCCTTGGCCTGACTGACTACGGTCCTACGCTAGACAGTGCTTTAGCTGATCTCTCTGGTACAAGCTGTGCTCAGTATCCTCCCGCTGCCCCGGACCTTGTCTCTGGCTATCCTATACTGTTTGATACTGATGGTTAGTGCCTTTGGGTGCACCCTAGCATACTAGGGATTTGAGTCACCGTTGCCTTTAGCTACCCTAGCTATTTTGGTGTACCCTAACGTTCTAGTGGAGCATTTCTCATTTTTATTTGGGCGATTCTGCTTTACCTGCACTAGTATCTACTCCTATACTTGCTACCTTCCCATTCAGTAGTCAGATTGGGATCAGTTCCTGTTATGTCAGTAGATTGTGTGCTGTCTCCACATCTGGACCTGTGAGGGTTGGGGAAATGCTTTCCATATTTATTTTTGATTTATAAATCAGCTCAGAATTTTTTGGGAACTGGTACCTAATGCATTCCAGAGAAGTAAAGTGGGCTTTATGATTTCTTTATTGACCAGCAAAGCATTGGCGTGGGCCTATCCGTTATGGGAGACAGCCAAACCCATAACTTCTAACTTCACGGAATTTGTGGATGCCTTTTGTAAAGTATTTGATGTTCCAGGTCGAGCAACCTCTGCTGCAAAAAAAACGATGACCATTCGCCAGTGCGCCCGTACTGTAGCAGAATATGCTACTGAATTTCGTACCGTAGAGGCAGAGGTAGGCTGAAACAATGAGAATCTGGTGGCGGCCTTCTCACAAGGGCTTAATGATATAATCAAGGATGAGACAGCAGCCCGTGAGCTACCAGAAGACCTGGATCAGTTTATTTCCTTTGCTATACTGATTGATACCCGCATCAGGGAAAGATCCCCTTTTAGAGACTGTAAGCCAAGGCTTGTGTTTCGACTGGCACCAAACTTGGGGCTCCCACCCATGCCTCCCTCGCCTCCCATGCCTCCTAGTGCCGAGGTCAGTAGGGCTGAGCCCATGCAAGTCGGTTTTACATGCCTGTCTAGGGAGGAGCAGTCCTTCCATCTGAGAGAGGGTCTTTGCCTGTACTGTGGTAAGGCTGGACATATGTTATGAGCTCGTCCTGTGCGTCCGGGAAAACGCATGTACCTAGGGTCTCTGAGGGGACAGATCCTAGGTGGCGTAAATCAGTCCCCAGACCAAGAGTAAAACAAGCCATTTTACAGGTGGCAATATCTTGAACAGCCTTCTCTGTTATGACACCAGCCCTGATTGATTCAGAAGCCACAGGTTATTTTATTGATGGAGAAATCGCTACGCAACACAATATTCAATTGTTGCCTCGTGTCTCTCCATTGGCTATTGAGGCGATTGATGGTAGACCGTTACAACCCTCTCATGTCACACATGAGACCCATCTGTTGTCTCTTAGAGTAGGAGCTCTCTATGTGGAGACCCTACAGTTTCAGGTCATTAAGTCTCCGCACTATGCCATCATTCTGGGGTTTCCTTGGCTTCAGACACACAAGCCCAGAATGGACTGGAAAACCTGTGACATCATATCTTGGTCCAATTATTGTAAGAAGTCTTGTCTACAGCAGCCCACTAAGATATTGTGTACCTCCCCCTCCATACCCTCAGAGTACCAGTCGTTCAGTGAGGTATTCAGTAAGGGGAGGCTAGCACTCTGCCACAGCATAGGGCATATGACTGTGCTATTAATTTGAGACCAGGCACGATACCTCCTAAGGGACGCACCTACCCTCTGTCGGTAGAAGAGAACCGGGCCATGGAGGAGTACATTACTGATGCCCTGGCCAGAGGAATTATCAGGAAGTCTTCCTTGCCCGCGGGGGCAGGATTTTTTTGTAAAGAAAAAAGATGGGAAGCATAGACCTTGTATTGACTATAAAGGTCTAAACAAGCTAATAGTTATCAATGGAATGGCGTATGCATTTTTATCCGAGTTATTCGACCGCTTGAAGGGCTCCTCAGTTTTCACAAAGCTTGATTTGAGGTCCGCCTACAACCTAATTAGAATCAAGGAGGGCGATGAGTGGAAATCTGCATTTAATACTCGTAGTGGCCATTATGAGTACCTGGTCATGCCCTTTGGGCTGTGCAATTTATCAATGATGTACTGAGAGACCTGCTACAGTCCTGTGTAGTAGTTTAATTGGACAATATCATAATACAATCTCCTAATATTGAGGAACATCGGAGGGATGTTACTACCATGCTGCAAAAATTGAGAGAAAACAAACTGTATTGTAAATTGGAAAAGTGCGAATTCCATAACGATCGAGTGCCATTTCTGGGCTATGTAATCTCTGCTGACGGTATTGCCATGGATACAGAGAAACTCTCGGCGGTTCTGCAATGGCCTCGTCCGGTGGTCTTGATGGCCATACAGAGATTCTTAGGATTCACAAACAATTATAGGAAATTCATACAAAATTCCTCTATGGTAATCAAACCCTTGACTGACTTGACTCATAAAGGAGCTAATCCCTGGGCTTGGTCTCCTGAGGCCAGCAGGGCCTTTGAAGCATTGAAGTCTGCTTTTCCTGAGGCTCCAGTATTATCACATCCCAACCCTGCCTTACCTTTTACCCTGGAGTTGGATGCATCAGAGACAGGAGTGGGGGCGGTCCTGTCCCAGTGATCTTGGCCTGGCAAGACCCTCATGCCTTGTGGGTTCTTTTCTAAAAAGATGACTATAGCCCAGAGACTATACAACATAGGCGATTGCGAGTTAATATCCATTATTCTAGCTCTCTGTGAATGGCGTCACCTTCTGGAGGGAACAAATGATCCAATCCTGATCTTGACTGATCATAAGAATCTGACATATCTTTCTGAGGCCAAAAGACTGTCACCACGGCAGGACAGATGTTCATGTCCAGATTTAATTTTGTGGTCTCATATATCTTTCGGATTCCAAGAATGTCCGAGCCATCCCACTGTCTAGGCAATTTGGGCCAGACCACGAGAGTGAAAGTACGCCTGTGCCTATCATTCCTCCAGATTGCATATTGGCCACCATACGAACTAGTATCACGTCTCCACTGGGCAAAGATATTTTGGCTTCCCAGGGCAATGCTCTAGCAGAGAAACCTAGCAGTAAATGTTTTGTAGCCAAACCTCTCTGTATCAGAGGGGGCAGCTGGATACATTGGTCGTGACCATCTGATTTGGTCAGTCTCTCTGCTCTTTTGGTGGCCTAGCCTAAGAGCAGATTTTGCACCATTTGTAGAGGCCTGTTCCATTTGTGCTCATGCTAAGACCTTGAGACACCTTGTACTGGGGTTGCTCCAGACGGTTCCTAGTGTTGAGCGCCTATGGTCACACGTCCATAGACTTTATGGTGGAGCTTCCAGTAATCAAAGGGTGTACGGTCATACTGATGATAGTTGACCGCTTTTCCAAGATGGCTCATTTTGTCCCTCTCCAGGGATTGCCTTCCTCCAGAGAATTGGCTGAGGTGTTTGCAAGAGAGGTGTTCCGAAAGTTCTGGTCTCTGATCGTGGGAGTCAGTTTGTGTCACGGTTCTGGAGGGCCTTTTGCGACCAGATGGGTATCCAATTGTAATTTTCCTCTGCCTACCATCCTGAGACTAATGGTGCTGCTGGGAGATCCAACCAGGGGTTGGAACAATTTTTGCGCTGTTTTATCTCTGACCATCATGATAATTGGGCTGACCTTTTGCCCTGGGCTGAGCTTGCCAGGAATTGTGTCATAAACTCTTCGTTCGGGAGCCTTCCCTTCCTTATCAACTATGGGTTCCAACCATCCCTGCTCCCAGACTCCTTTCGGGCTCAAGACATTCCGGCTCTGGACAAGCATATTAGGCATCTCCGCTCCACATGGGAACAGGTTCAGAATGCCTTACAAAAGGTCCTCATAGCGCTATCAGAGACATGCAGACCTCAGGAGGCATCCTGCTCCTGTTTTCCAGTTTGGGGATAGAGTGACTGTCTTCCAGGAACCTGAACCTTCAAGTACCTTGTAATAAGCTGGCTCCTCGTTTTGTAGGTCCATTCCAGGTACTTCGCAGAGTGAACCCTGTCACTTATGCCTTAGACCTTCCTGTGGGTATGCGCATTCACAACATGTTCCATGTATCCTTATTGAAGCCTTTGGTCTGTAACCTCTACATTTCTACTCCAGTGGTTCCAGGACCTGTGCGCATTCAAGACCATGAGGAGTATGACCTTGGCTTGGCTGACATCTGCTTTGTGCTGACCCCAACTCCTGCTGACTATCGGATACGGTACTCACCTTGGCTTGGATGACTAACTGCTCTGTGCGGATTCTGGCTCCGGCTGACTATCTGATACATTTCCGACCCCTGGTCTGACTAACTCCGCTCCTATGCTAGACCGTGCTCTAACTGATCTCTCTGGTATAAGCTGTGCTCAATATCCTCCCGCTGCACCAGACCTTGTCTCTGGCTATCCTATACTGCTTGATACTGATGGTTAGTGCCTTTAGGTGCATCCTAGCGTACAAGGGATTTGAGTCACCATAGCCACCCTAGCATTCTGGGGAATTCTAGTTGCCATTGCCTGTAGGTTTACCCTAGCATTCTAGGGTACTCTAGCATTCTAGGGGTGCATTTCTCATTTTTGTTTGGCCGTTTCCGCTTTACCTTCACTAGTAGCTGCTGCTATCCTTACTACCTTCCCATTCCGTAGTCAGATTGGGATCAGATCCTGTTACATCAGTGGATCGTGTGCTGTCTACACACCTGGTCCTGTGAGGGTTGGGGAAGTGCTTTCTGTATTTATTTTGTTCTTGTTTTAGTACAGATATTGATTTTACTGTATCTGTACTTGTCAGTGTCATTATTCCATAGTCACTCCATGACATTGTCCCTGAGATCTTTAAAATATTAACCTTTACAATTTCCCACAGTGTAGTTTATAGGAATGTTCCTTCTTGCTTGAGATGATCAATTCAATACTCAATCCTCAAATAATCATCAACACAATGGCAGAACTAGTCAGTGGAGGGCCCAGTGTAAAAGTTTTTAGGCCCCAAATTACAAAAATATTTTCACAAAGGCATAATTAGAACCTATTGGAGCAGGGGCAAATGGGGCCTCCTTGGATGCTGGGCCCCAGTGCAACTGCACCCACTCCACCCCCTATAGTTACTCCCTTGCTATAACTTCAAGATATCACAGCATGAACACAAACAACACATGCAGGACTTCGCCCTTTGCCTTTCCAATAAAAATGACAGCAATAGGAGACTAAAGATGCAGTCAATTTGCATAAATCATGTAGTAGGAACTATCGAACTCTCCCACCCTGAGAATTCGGCCTTTTGCCTGAGACCCTGACATTTGAGTCCAATCCATGAGTCTCAGGGTCAAAACCCATGAGAGGTCCCTGGTTTAATTACATGGCTGTGGGCTGTCCATCAATCACACCTACAACGTGCCAGGACCACTGGGAGAATGTAAGGCAGGGCAGGTATGTAACACTGGTGATTTGAAAGGACCTATAGTGTAGCTTCATTCACATCACCCGAGTCAACATATTCTATGCTAATAAATTGGAATTAAGTTACCTGTACCCACCATCTCTGCACAGTCTGCCTAGGGTTGAATCATAGCGGTATTTTACCAGCAGGACAGTAAGAATTGGACTTTTGAGACAAAGCAAACTCTGTGGCAGCAATAGAAGGTGATATTTTCCCAGCAAAGATGGCAAACCTAAATCTGCTATGAGGGGTGGGTTTTACCTTTCAATCAATCAGAGGTAAAAGGTTTATATTGTGATTGTATTTTACTGCACATATATACACCTTTAGTATTTATAATCCTAATGCACTTACATCTTGTTTTTTGTATACAATATTTCAATAAACTTTTGTTATTTGGATAATTTTTTTGATGACAAGTCAGGTGTTGCTGCTCCCTCCTTCAGGTATAAAGCAACAATATGACAAAGGGCTTAATTCTTAAAATGTTGCCACTAAACTTTAAAATGGTTTGTTCCAATACAAAAGTAGCATACTGCATTTCTCACCTTTTTCTGCTCTCATAATGAACTGTTGTAAAATGACAGCATTACATTGACCTTTTGCGTGCCAAGATGAGCTATAGCAAACAGCTATATCTTGAGCTATCCTTTCAGTTAAAATTAACTTGTACTGGCCCATTTAGGCCACCCTTGCTTGGCCACAAGTGGGTAATCAGTGGTTCAGTCATCTCCAGTGTATTGTGAAGTAGCATGTTGGAGAAGTTGCTAGGGTCCAAGGGGTTAATATTAGTATATGAGCACAAAAGCCTGATGTTATCCAGGTGAATCCTATATTATAATTCGCTAAGGATGTGTGTCAGAAGCCATCATGCACAGTAGAGACAGCTGCGCGCACTGCACTCATGCGCAGTACAGACTGCCCTCGCCGCAGCTGACACGGAGCAGGGCACCCTGAATTCAGACTGGAGTCCTCTCTGCGCATCTTCTTGGCACCGCTTGGACCCAAGAAGGTGCACAGCGAAGACTACGGTCTGACCCCGCTCTATATCAGGCGCGGGCAGTCAGTACTGCGCATTACTGCACCGCCACCAGTGTTGGCCCATGTACACAGGCTTTAAAACTAGTTACTGTATAAATCATAAGCAATACAGACCACTCCTATATCCATTAACCCTCTGAGTGCCAGAGGGGTATGCAACACATTATAAAGCAATGCATTGTATACCTCTCTGGCACTCAAAGGTTAACATTGTGGTGGGGGCATGGCGCTCTGGAGGGTGTGATAGGACATTAAATAATGTGCTGAATTTTTATTTTTAATAAATTTTGTTGAAAGAAGTTGTATATAGAGCAGAAAAACAGATACAAGACTGGAGTAAGGTACAATGCATTAAAGAAAGATTATAGAAAACAAAATTACCTGAGATCAATTAAGTAGTATACAATACTGAGTACAGGAATATGAATTCTACAGAAAGGCTATGGTAAAAGCTAAATCGTAATGGAAAATAGGTTAATATAGCTGTGGCGAAGGGGGTCACATACGCTGATGGTGTAGGGGTGGGAAGGGGAAAGTGTTGGATGGTATTGGGCAATTCATGAAAAAAAATACAGTAGTGTATGTGGAGGTATAGGACAAATGTCAGTAAACAAGTAGTAAGGTAGCACAAGCAGGAGGGTGATATAAGTGGATGACAGGCAACAGTAAAGCAGATAAGAGTAAACTTTGAGGATGGGGTACACTCTCAATGTCACAGGGACCCCAGGGGAGTAATATAAAATCTGTCTTCTCCAATCGATGCAGCTAATCTGTTGAAGAGAACCTCAGTGGGAACGGGAAGGGGGCCAAATGGCCCAGTCCTGCTACGTGCAGGGCCGGATTTACATCTCAGGGGTCTGTAGGCACAGAAATCTGAAGCGCCCCCGCCCCCCATTGGCCATCTCCTCTGGACACCGCCACAATGCTCCAAATCTCCACATTACCCCCATATCCATATTGCTCTCACATTGCCCCCCATCAGCTCCAACTTGCCCTCAGATTGCCCTAATCATCTGCAACTTGCCCCCATCAGCTCCAACTTGCCCTCGAATTGCCCCCGTCATCTGCAACTTGCCCCCATCAGCTCCAACTTGCCCTCACATTGCCCCCATCATCATCACATTCCCGCACTTTGCCCCCGTATCCGTTTCCTACCTCCCTGGTGGTCCAGGGAGGTAGGAACCTACCTCCCTGGACCACTGTTGCTCCCGCGCGGTCTTCTCTTTAGGAATGCAGAGCACTGGGAGATGATGTCATCCAAGGCCGGATTTGCCATAAGGCAGAGTAGGCATCTGCCTACAGGCACACCCCACAGAGGGGCACCTGTAATTGGAATCAAATTTTTTTTTTTTTATATAATTTCATTCACAGCGCTGAGCACTGCACACAGTGGCAACAGTAACCCACCGCATGGTAAGGTAGCTGCTGTTGCTCCCTCTTAGGCTCTTTAGTAATGCAGAGTGCTGGCAGATGACATAATCTCCCAGAGCTCTGCATTCCTAAAGAGAAGACTGCGCGGGAGCAACAGCAGCTACAGGTCTGTGCAGAAGGAGGCACAGACCTCTCCTGCCACTGGACCACCAGGGAGGTAGGAAACAGATACGGGGGGCAAAATGGGGGCAATGTGAAGATGATGGGGGCAATGTGGAGATGATGGGGGCAATGTGAGGGCAAGTTGAAGCTAATGGGGGCAATGTGGAGATGATGGGAGCAATGTGAGGGCAAGTTGGAGCTGATGGGGGCAAGCTGGAGATGATGGGGGCAATGTGAGGGCAAAATGGAGCTGATGTGGGCAATGTGAGGGCAATATGGATATGGGGGGTAATGTGGAGATTTGGAGCATTGTGGTGTGCAGTGGAGATGGCCAGTGGGGAGGGGGCGCATCAGATTTCTGTGCCTACAGGCTCCTGAGATGTAAATCCGGCCCTGGAGCCAAGGAGGGAGTAACAGCAGCTACAGGTCTGTGCCAAAGAAGGCACAAACCTTACCCTGTGGTGGGTTACTGTTGCCACTGTGCGCAGCGTGCAGCTCTGTGAATGAAAATATTTTAAAATATTGTATTCCAATGACAGGTGCCCCTCTGTGGGGTGCGCCTGTAGGCAGATGCCTACTCTGCCTTATGGCAAATCCGGCCCTGGCTATGTGCTGAATTTTGATGTGCAGCTATTTGTAGAAACATAGTAAATAATCTAGTTCAGTAGTGGAAGGAGTAAATGAAGCAGTGCAAAAGTAATGTTTTTGTTTTTCAGTTGCGGTTTTGCTACCTCAAGTAGTGTGCATCATTAAAGGGATAGTAATGTTTCATAATAAATGCAGCTCTAATTAATCATCATAGTATTTGGACCTTGGAGAGTGTTATTTCAATTCTGTCAGAGTTGTAGTTCAAGAGTAATTCAATGACAAAGTATCCCCCTTCCACCCCTTTTACTGATGTCACACTGTTCAGCCAGAGCAGAAGAGAGGTGTCCAGGTAGACTGCAGAGAGGGACAATCTTCAATTAAGATAAGGGAAAAACCTGAAAAATGTGTCAAGTGGGGCAGGGCTTTCATTGTTCTGATAGGAAGAAGATTGTCCCCTTCTGTTATCTGTCTGGTCTATGGACTGGATTCCACATCTGAGAAGAGATGGCTTACACTAGGTAAAAGGGGCAGGAGGGGAAATTTTGCTTGTGAATGTCTCTCAAACCATAAAGGTTTGAGAGATAAGACTTATATCGTTCTTAATATTTTTTTTAATGCCTACAAAATAAAATAAAAGATAAAACAAGATATTACTCGTAATGCTCAGCAATGCTTATTAATTTACGCTGGTCTCTACGTGGTATATAACCCTTAGTGTTCTCACCAAAATGTACCCTGCCCTCTCAGATAACTGTTGAAGAGGTTACATAGAAACAGGTACTATGGTCCATATATGGTGGCAGTGCCCAGTGGCTCACCATTTTGGATGGCCATGGGAAAATCTCCACTATTTCCCCCTCATGCGAGGCAAACTGCGCTAATGCAAACTTTGTTACGTGTGGCCATATCCATTATTCCTAAACTCTGGCTCTCTACAACATCCCCCTTCCCCTTTTAGCATTGTGGAAATTCAAGGTATAAGCATCTGAATTTGAAAAAAAAATGGAGAAACTGCATGCCATCAGAACCCATTGCCTTTCTTCATTTTATAGTATATGGCTCCCTTAGAATGTTTATGGGACTCTGGATGTTCCTCAGTTTGTGTTAGATAAACCTTATGTCCTATTGCTGGAATGGTACTGGTGCCACCATCACACTCTTACCAAAGGGGTCAAACTAGGGATTATGTGCTCTAAATTTATATCTCTTTTTCATCCCCTACCTCCCCCACCCCTTTTGTTCTACATTTGCGATTTTATTGAAATGGTATACTTGGAACCTTGTTTTGTCAAATTGAATTGTGTATATTTTGTATCAACCAAGTCCTCTGCACAAAAAAAAAAAATAAATAAAAAATAAATTATATATTTAAATAAATACAAATGTGTGATACATAAAGTTTTGAGAAACTGTGAATAAAACCTTAGTATTTTCATTACATACATTTTCTAAAGCTTACTCAAAACAAAGAATAAATATATATATATATATATATATATATATATATATATATATATATAGAGAGAGAGAGAGAGAGAGAGAGAGAGAGAGAGAGAGAGAGAGAGAGAGAGAGAGAGAGAGAGAGAGAGAGAGAGAGAGAGAGAACCATCATGTTGAGTTTAATTTTAAAGAGAATTAAAACTTGACTGATCTACTAGCCAATTTTTGGCAACACAAATCATTTGTGAGATATTAACTGTTAGATTTTGATGGCACTTTATGCAGATGTAGTTTCTGTGCTGGGCACACACTGCATTATGAATATAAATCTAGACAGAGCCCGCAGAGTGGGACATTTGTAATAGCACTGTGACAAGTATGTTTGACCTTGAACATATCTAATTAGCATAATGTGCAGGGAATTGGGATAAAATGTCACACTGTGCTATCCAAAAATAAAAGATTTCTCAAAAATAATTGAATTTTACAGAAACATGGCTAGTACAACATATAGGCATTTTTGAATTTTATCACAAACTAATTTTTCTTAAATTGACAGATCCATCAGTGCTGTGATATGGGAATCAATTACAGCTCATGAATTGTGTTGATTTTTAAAAAAAAAAAAAAAAAATTATAGCAAGTGAGTTATGCCTGTTTCAGTATTACACTCTCATAGAAAATGTTGACCAGTATCTTAATTGGAGTGCTGACTGAAATAAGTGCCTCCTCCAGAAGCAAAATAGGAAACAGGTTTTCCCACAAATTAACACGCTATAGTTGTCTTGTATAGTGATTATTTTTTGTTGGATACATGTTTTTCTGCAGTGACTATGAGGGGAGAAATTCATTTATATTAAGACAAAAATTAAGTTCTAAAACTATGAGATTTTAAAACAAATTAAAAGGAAACAAGATAGATGGATAGATAAACACCCACACACATTTATTTAAACCAGTTCCAACAGTGTTTCTATGTTTTATACTTAAATGAATTTTCAAAATTAAAGAATTTGTTTTCAACTCATATATTCTCACTTGGAAGTTTATTACTCTCATTGTTTCGAGCATGGTTTAAGAAAAAAATCCATTTTTTAATTTGTTTGTTTGTTTTACACAGGTACTGGAAAATCAGAATGCCAGATTTATGCCCATCATGATACACCGACATTGAGGGACAACAGATCCCCATGAGGAAAGGACTGCTATATAACAACCAGAGTGCTGACCTTTCACCATTAGGAAGAAGATTACAAGTTCATGGGATAGTAAGTAAACTTTTATATAACAATACATAAAGTCAAATTGCCCATTGTTTCACCTGTTTATTCTTGACATGGACTTCCTGGAACTGTATCCAGAGAGATTTCAGGGATAAGGATACAATGTAAAAAAAATGATACAAGTTAAAAAGATGGCATATAGAGCACTCTGCACAGCAAGAATATTGTTATATTGTGTCATTGCCCTGTTTGATCTTTGCCAGACCAGAAAACCCTCAGATACAATTGCATGAATAAAAAAAGTGAATATGAAAACTAATAAAATGTATGAGCAGTTTGACTTTAGGTAGTATGCACTTTCAAAATATGGAAGGTCAAAATAAAGAATTACTATCCCTTTAATTAAAATAAATCCTCCAAGAAATTAAAAAGGAAATTATACCCTAAACAAAAGAAACACAGCTTTTGTTGTTATTTACAAGAGACCAATTTGAGTCAATGCTTCACACAGTGCACATAAACAATTTTTTGGTTTTATACATTTTTCCTTGAACCGTGGGTGGATGTTTGTGTGTGTGTGTGTGGGGGGGGGTAATCTACATAGGAAATTGTGGGACACGGTCTCCTTGTTAGGGGTGATTGTCATGGAAATTGTGCAAGTGGTCCCATACAACCAAATTCAATGCAGCATCAATTCACTCTAACACGTACATAATTGTATTTAATGGAGTTCTATCCTACTTCTAACCCACTAATGCACATTCAGTTGTTGCGGTTTTCTAGACTTAATACTAAAAGAGCCTGTCCATCTGTGCATATAGTTTTGCAAACGCATTCCTACTCAACTCTTTGAGTATCATAGAGGTTTCCTACGCGTTGCCTTACAATGCCTCTGATTATACAGTGGTTCTCAGCCAGTGCCCTCAGTGGCCACTAACAGGCCAGGACTTAGGGATTCCCCTGCTAGAGCACACGTGTGATCAGAGGCTCATTCACATTGATTAACTCATTCGTGCCCTAACAAGGAAATCTTAAAATCCTGGCCTGTTCGCGGCCACTGAAGGTACGGGTCCAGAACCAATGTCTGATATCTCTACTACTCAATGTGAACCCTGTAGATGGGCGGTTATTTAATAATGTGAAGGTGCAATTCAACGAGCTAAAATGGTGCTATTATAGACATACCGAATACATCATACCGGACAAAGAAAATGTCTCAAGTTCCCAATTATTTCGGATATTTCTCCCATTTGAATGCTAGCTCAATGCGTTGGAGAGCTCTCTTGATTGAAGGGGTTAAAGCCCTCAGTGAAATCAACATGGATATTAATGTCTACCCTATGGTGCAGTTGGCATGCTCCAGAATTGTGAGGCAAACCCAACTGCAACATTGAAGAAAATGAAAATTCTTGTTGACCAATATACTTTTAACCATTTGAGTACTAGATGTTTCCAGTGCTTTCAAGTGGTTAAAAGATCCAATTAAAAAAAGGCATATACGGGATTTTCATTTAAACCCAGTCGTACAGTTAGTTTGTTCCAGATCTGTTTTTTATGAATTAGACTATAGCATCAGTAACATTTGTAGCAATGTAAAGTAATTCGTTTCACCAAACCGTTCGACGATGTATCTCAACTGTAGTGTAAAAGAAAGAAAGCTTGTTCACCTACATATACGTGTGAAAATATAGATACGGCAGTAGGTAAACTGTGATTCCGTGACATTGCATGTTTTGACATGGATCACGATTTTATATAACGATATACAACGTTTGTATGAACTGTAACGAAATAAGACTGGTGAGCTAAGTGAGAATAGCTGTTCCCGTATGTTTTAATTTTCAGAAGCCCGCGTTTTCTCCGCGAGTGTTTGCCTTCATATCAGTCTTCTGAAACAACCTAAAGTTTGTTTCTGGTTTAAAATGTAAATAAGAAATTATGAACTAAATGTTAAACCGAGGTGCTGTGTCATTTAAATTTTTCACCCGCATAGACTACTTAATTAATAGAGTAACAAATTCCAATAGCCCTCAAAAGGCTTGACGGTGAAATGCGACTACAAGCCTCACCATTCTCAAATGAGCAATTGTTATGGACGTGTAGTTCAAGATCAGCCACAAATTATCCATCATCTGATAAAACCATTATTTCCTAGCTTGCAAACCTCGTGTATCACTCAATGCCACTCTCTTAGCAGCACATGTATTTGTTGCCATCATATCTCCATTCTAAGCTCCGCCTACTCCAAATCTCATCAGCCAATCACAGCTGCGTACTAACCAAACATTCTTCCAACACAACCCAAACAATGAATAAACGCGCCGTGAGTTCTGATTACATGTCATTGGGAATGTGTTGGGCCGACGACCAATCGGGAATGTTGGCCTACTGTAGACTCTTGTTGTATGGTCAGTAGCCTTGATGGGCGGTGCTCTCATGCTACGACCCATGTATTTGACCTGAGTCAACGGGTCCCTGGATAGAGTTCTAAGGGTCGTTGTGTTGAGAACAAATCGGGGCTGGTTTAAAGAGAGATTTTACCATCAATTACTGTTTATTGTTTTATAATACCATGCCTCCAGTCAAACACCGCAAGGTTGTGATGCTGGGATACCCCTCAGTCGGTAAGTGCTGCCCTGTGCACTCTAAAGAGGAATTCTAGCCCATATAAAGGGCAAAGTGGCAACAGAGGTTGCATGGTGAGGGTATCGCCTACATCATAACCTGGCATGGACTAATCAAAAGTAATGTTATTAATTTTATGATGGCAATTTGCTTTTCATATGTTTCCCCATAAGGCACTCTGTATGTATAATAATACACATATAAGGGCAATGAGTTCTGCTTTACATTGTATACCCAACTATACAAAATAATAATTCACTATATTAATTTGCACGATCGTTATCTGCAGTGATTGTAATACTTAATGAATTAAGGTGTAACTCTGAAATTGCAATTTGCGGAGGTCATTTAGCTTTGATATAAATATTCTATATATATTCTTATTTGCATTTGTTGTTCTATAATTAATACAATGCATTTTTGTGCTGATGCTTTGGAGTGTTTGAAGCTAATTGTGTGACTATAAGGGGAGTTATGGTGTGTAATACATAGGAGGCAATGCTCCCTTTTTGTGGTGGTTTGATGTTGTGTCCAGGGAGGAGACGTGGTTCCCTCTGTTGTGGGGGAGGGTTGGTTTGTATGTGTTAGCTGACATGTTGTGTTGATGGTTTGGGGGAGGGTATGGGTGTTGGTAATGCCGAACTAGAAATGCATCCTGCACATGCTTGGCTTTTCCTGATGACCCTTGTGCAATGCGATCCACACAGGCAGGGTTTAGGTGTGCTGGTCAGGGATTGGCTACATGGACATTTTGAGGGGATGTCATAATAATCTGTCTCCGTCCTGACTGCAACTGGCCTGGTGTCTTCTTAAATCCATAACTGCCTGGTCTCTGGCTTTTAAATGATATGATCTAGTCTGTAGGGTGATCCCTCTGCACATTATTATTCTACTGTTTATTTACGAATGGGTGGGGCCAGACTTAGGTAATTGCTTGATTTGGCTGTTGTTGTCTGTCAAGGGTAAGGCCTAACTGTCTGAGGATCATGGGAGTTGTAGTTCAACAGCTGTAAAACAATAGCTATCGCTTCAATCTGTTAATATTTTAATACATTCTGTATATTTTACCTCTGATATTTAGTGGTTTGTTTTCGACAGGTAAATCATCATTGGCTCTTCAGTTTATCAAAGGAGATTTTCCAAAAGATTACGAGCCTACCATAGAGAATAGTAAGTGTATTGCTATGTGTTAGTATGATATACAATGCATCTGATTTTATGTTGCTATATATAT
Organism: Rhinophrynus dorsalis; assembly: GCA_037306005.1. Classification (NCBI taxonomy): domain Eukaryota; kingdom Metazoa; phylum Chordata; class Amphibia; order Anura; family Rhinophrynidae; genus Rhinophrynus; species Rhinophrynus dorsalis. The sequence continues at coordinate 470,071,061 of CM074719.1, read as the reverse complement.
CATTTTTAATACCCCCCCCCCCCCTTGCACCTACAGCGTGGAGCAAGACATTTGTCTTAGGGAGTGATGAGTTTGAGTTGGACGTGGTGGATACAGCAGGACAGGTAAGCTGTTTCTAGTAGCAAGTTGCCTTTAAACCATCTCATGTTGTTTAACACATAGCAGATCTCAATAGTTGCAGTAACTCACACCGTCTTCCCTTTTTCCGTTTAAAGGATGAATATTCTCTCCTACCTCAGTCATTCATATTTGGTATACACGGATACATTGTAGTTTACTCAGTGGCTTGCTCTCGAAGGTACGTTGCGTTGTCTTTGACGTTCATTCACAGCAGGTTGTTATTTATGCTGCTGCACCCCCTAGTGGCTAGTATAGAGACCAAATTGTCTTGCTCTTTCAGATGATTGCTGCTGTATGGTTCTTCACCTTTTTGCTCAGGGCACCCCCTAATAATGTCTAGATGACTGGTCAAGTAGCTAATGAAGAGTGTGTGTATTATGCATATAATAATAAAATGTATGTGTTATTAATGGGTCTCATAACGAGAATTGCATAAAAAAAGAGGGCAACTGTTTAAGAATCACTAAACTAATGAGACAGAGAATGCAGTGAATTTTTTGTTAACTGTTATAAAAAAAAAAACAAGCATGCACTTGCAAGTGGTGTTTATACTTTTTTTTTTTTTTTTTTTTTTTAATTCTGGTTTTGCTTTATTAGCTTTCAGATTGCACGTGGTCTTCACAGAGTTCTTGTGGACCGCAGGGGAAAGTGTCTGTAAGTACACAGTAGTTAAATTAATGTGTGTTTGTTTTTTCTCTTCCCTACACGAACTTCACATGAATGTCAATTATGGCTGGTTGTAGTCTACTCTATTCTTTGTGTTAATCTCTATATCTACATTATTATTATTTATTATCTTAATTGAAAGGAGACCTGTTTTTTGGTTTTCATTGTGACACGTTGTATCTTCATTATGCGCCAAAGAGCGGAACCCATATGACACCTGGGAGGGGGATGCACTATAGTGTGATTAAAGTGGAGATGACTTCTCCAGTGATAACATGTCTAAAGTTCCTATGTTATTCTATGGCGTCAATCCACTAAGAATTCTCTAACTCTGGAGATCTTCAGTGCATGAACTCAATAGAATAACATAGGAAATGGAGAAGTGATATCACTGGAGAGGTCCTCTCCGAATTATCACGCATAGTGCATAACCCCCTAATATCTCTTCATTGTTTTACTTTTGTCTCTATTTTCCACTGACAATTTTCAACATACTGTAACTGTTAAATCTTTTTATTTTACAGCATGCCTATTGTCCTTGTTGGAAATAAAACTGATCTTCCATCTCAAAGGTAACTGGTTGTGATCTCTGCCTTTCTTGTTGTCTTAGCAATTCAACTGTTTCGGCTGTCCTGACTTTGATTTATTTGTTCTTTCAGCCGTGAAGTAAAACCAGAAGACGGCAAAAAGCTTGCAGATTCGTGGGGTGCTGCATTCATGGAAGTTTCGGCAAAAGACCCTGAGGTATGCCTCCATGAATTGTCTGTTGCATTTCAAGGGCTGGAAACAGGCCAGTATTTCAGGATTTCCTTGCCTGAGTGAAGATGGGTTAGTCAAAATGAACTTGTTACCGACTTGTCTTTTTTTTACTTCAGGAGGTTCTTTAAACCCTGACCTGTCTGTGATCCTTGAGGATCATCCCTGGTTTATATGAATGCATTGCACACATGACATCACATGATTAAATATAGTGTTGTGGTGTTTTGTTTTGTTTTGTTCAGTGTTACAGAAAACTACTAAATACTTCTGTCAGCTTGAAAACCCTTTGAGTGCCAGAGAGCTTTCCAATGCATTGTGATCAAATACTTTGAATACCTCTCTGTCACTCAGATAGTTAAGCAGAGCTAACATTTCAGATTATAACATTCTTTTCGGTTTAGACACATAATAGTGCTTTTTGTCACACAAGTGGCGCAACTCTGGAGCCAATGGCAGATCTAGTGACCTGGGGGCCCTGGTGAAAAAATAACTTCTGGGACCCTTTTTCAATTTTCAGCAGTCAATGGGCCCCTAAAGTTGTCAGCCCTAGTCTTTTGCACTAATTGTCATGTAGCCCATGTCTGGAGCAAACTATCATTGATTTGAAATGGGCCTTTTTCCTTATGCTAGGAATGTCTCTAACACACTGCTTTAGAATGCCATTGGAGATCTAGCAAGTGAGAGGTTAAAAGCCCCATAAGAACTATATGGCTTCAGGTTTATGAATAGATAGCCATTATTTCCTACTTCTTTTACATCCATCATGAGATACAGTGTGGGTTGGGGTTGACGTGATCTCTTTATACATGCTGTTCACCAGAGGTCCAATTCACTGACCATAATTGCAGATAGTCTTTGCACCAACAATGATCTATCTGGCACTGTATAAACTATGGTCCTTCTAAGTGACACTGTACGAAGATCAGAACCAACTCGTACCATGACTAATGTGTCAGAAAATTACGTACAGTACTTAATGCTCTGTTTGAAGGCAAATGTGATTATTGAACCTCCTGAGGGATGCAAGTCTCTCCATTGGATGCTTTTCCATACAATGCAAGTTGTTTTGGATTTAAATGACTACTTCCTCACTATCCTCATTTCCCTCACTTTGTAGAGGAGCAAGCAGATCTTCACCAAAATAATTGAAGAAATTGACCGTGTGGAGAGATCATTCAGTGAAGAGAAGAAATGTTATATTATGTAAAATGACTTTCATCTTGCTACATCTTCCATCTCTTGTACCTGTGGAGCAACTTTGGGATGTACGAGGGGTGGCTAGTATGGCAAGTGGACACAGCCTCAATATGTTCTATACTGCAGCAGAGCCAAGCACCAATCAATGCAATCCCTTTTGGACATGGTAGTAGGGTATATCAGTTTGCCGTTTCCGGTGCCTGTCCATTCCCCTTTTCCCTATGTTTGACAATTAACTTTAATGTGGAACCTGTTCCACTAGGAGTGGAACTGGTCTGTCTACTTCCATTCGTCAGGACTGTGCTGTAGCCCTGATATGAATGTGAGAAGTCTGCATCATTGGCTGCATTACAATGGTGGGTCTTTCCTGGCCCTTTGTTGGTCAGTTTGCACAAATTTGCAGCAATGCTGTGAATCTGCACATTGGTGTGTGTATGTATGTATGTGTTTATTTGTTTGTTTATATATTTAATGTAACCTGTTAAGGACCAAAGGGATGTGCAATACATTGCTTCACAGTGGTTTGCATACCCCACTGGTTCTTAACCCTTTGAATGCCAGAGGGGTATGTAACACATTGCAATGCATTGCATACCCCTCAGGCACTCTAAGGGTTAAAGGCTAAATGTGGAGTACATAATCTGTTACAGAGCTTATTTATGTTTATTTGTAGAAATGTGTTTTTGTGGGGAGGGGGGTGAAACTATTTATATAATTATTTTCATCTGTCCTTTTCTGTGATGAAGGGGAACTCTTGCAATTGCATTGTAAAATGTGAGTATCTATGCTTCTGATTGATGCTTTTTGTATAAACCCTGGAAATGCTGCAGTTTCTGCCCCTTTCCCAAGAGGGGGAGGGGTAAGGATGTTCGGTTTACATCTGTAGCACTGGTGTGTCTGATTTGTCCTGCAGGACTCCCAGTGTTGGAAAGAAAACCTGTTGTTTAGTGAAGTAACTAAATGACCTGATGATACTTGATGATGAGCCATATGCACAACACAAAAGTGGAGTAAGCCAACTGTGCACCATAAGACACAATTCAAATTCCCAGGGGGAGATTCACTAAGAGGTGATAAAGTGGAGATGAGTTCTCCAGTTCCTATGTTATTCTATGGAGCCTATTCACTAAGATCTCCAAAGTTGAAGAAAGCTTAGTGCATAGGCTCCATAGAATAGTGATGATCTGAAGTCATCTCCACCTTATCCCCTCTTAGTGAATCTCCCACCCCAGTGTTTTAAATGGAGCTATTTAACGCTGAGTGCCAGAGAGGTATCCAATGCAGTGCATTGGATGTCTTTCTGACACTCAAAGGGTTAATGCCTTTTTTTAAATGCTAGTGAGGTCTTTAATCAATTGCTTTCCTAGCACTCGAGGTTAAGTCCTATTTAAAGGGACAGTAATGTCCCATAAAAAAAAAATGCTTACAGTTTTGTAGAGGTTCAAAAAATAAACTATATGCAACAAATCCTCTCTCTCAAACTGCAATGGTTTGAGAGCTATAGGCATTCAAAGTTCTCCCCTTCTCCTGATGTCAGCTGTAAAGCTGACAGCAGGAGATTCAAGTCGGCCGACTCGAGGAGGCTCTTCAGCAGAGCTGAAATCACGTTATTTAAAAATAATTACTTAATTGGAACGGTCTACAAAGTGTGCTTGCGAACCAGGCACACTTTGTAGACCTTTTCCAGTGAAGTAGTTCTTTTCGAATAACGCGATTTTCGGCTCTGCTGAAGAGCCGCCGACTGGTCCCTGGACCGGGATCTCCTGCCGTCAGCACAGTGCTGACATCCGGAGGGGAGAAAGTGGGAACTTTGAATGCCTATATCTCTCAAACCATACCAGTTTGAGAGAGAGGATTTATGGCATATAGTTTATTTTTTTGAACCTCTACAAAATTCTAAGCATTTTTTTTTTATGGGACATTACTGACCCTTTAAAAGGATGGGATTCTTGTATGTCCACCTCAGAACTGATTCACTTTTGCCTGCATATGGCCTATGTTTGTGTGCCTTCCTGATCACTCTGGCCATGGCCAGCAATGTATGGTCAGCAAGATAAACAATAGCAGACAAAGAATGTACTTTTTGTGTAAATAGTTTGTCACAAAATCAGATATCTAATTTGTTTTATTCCATCATTATTATTATGCCTGTTATGGGAAGCCCGGGCTTGGGCTATTTTTTTTTCCCCTAAAGTAGTAATCTAATATTTGCAATGTGAGTTAATAATATAAGATTTAATTAAATGGAAATATGATCTCCAAACTAAGCAGACTGGGTTGTTTGTTGTAACACTTGCGTGCCAGGGGTACACAGTGCATTGCAAAACAGTGTTGTGTACCCCTCTGGCATTCAAAGGGTTAATAGAGTTCTAAACATTGAGCACGATTTCCTGATGCCAAAACAAGAGCTAGAGCGCTTTTTTTTTCTTGTAGTTGTAAGGCTGCTGTATGCTTATTAACACACTGAGTGCCAGAGGAATACATAATGCATTGTGTGCCTTCTGCCACTCTATGGGTTAACTATTACTGTAATAGTCCTTGTACTGGGACTTTTACTGGTGTACATATGGATAAGTTATCCCACTCCAGCTATGTACACATTGACAAACTTCTTGAGGCTTGGCGGCCATTCTCTTGTAGCCTGACATAGGTGCCACTTTGTCTTGGCAATCAGTTGTCAACTTTGTTCTTCAGTGCTTAGACCTTGGTGGAAATAACCCAACATATGATGTAATTCCTGCTGATTTATTGTGCTTCATGTAGTTATTTTGCCCACTACTATAGATTTTGTGAGTTGTGATATTGTCTATACTGGAATACGTGTCCCATGCAACAAGGTTCAAGGGATAGTAATACTTCATTTTAACTTTATTTTATTTTGTAGGCATTAAAAAAACATGAAGAATGATATAAGTCTTATCTCTGAAACCTTTATGGTTTAAGAGATATTCACAAACAAAGTATCCCCACCCTGTTCAGCCAGATAAGAAGGGAGATGCCCAGATAGACTGCAGAGAGGGACAATCTTCAATTAAGATAATGGAAAAAGCTGAAAAACTTGTCAAGGGGGGAAGGGCTTTCATTGTTTTCATACAAAGAAAATTGTCCCCTTCTGTTATCTGTACTGTCATACAACCAGACTCACATCTGAGAAGAGATGGCTTACACTAGGTAAAAGGGGCGGGGAGGGGAACTTTGCTTGTGAATATCTCATAAACCATAAAGGTTTGAGAGATAAGACTTATATCATTCTTCATGTTTTTTTAATGTCTACAAAATAAAATAAAGTTAAAACGAAGTGTTACTATCCCTTTCATCTCGCTAATCTAATGTGAGCATTTCACATTGAAGAAGAAGAATTGATTTAAAGCTTGCTGTATTTTAGGATACATTCTCTTTTAGGGCAGAAGTCTTCCTGTGCTGTTCCCTGTCCTATTTGAACACTTATGATATATTCTTTCAAAATGTGCATAATTTTTTTTTTTTTTTTTGTTCTGTTTAATAAACAAATTTAACGTGAATATTTCTGAATAATTTGAATCTAATTATGGCATAGCTTTAATTTAAATTCTCTTTCATATATGCTGCACTTGGATAACTAGGTCCTTTATTCATCAAGGTAAAGAGGTGATATCCTGGAGCAAACCAAATGCATAATCGGGGGGGGGGGGGGGGGGGGTCACACTGATTGAATGGGTCTTTTAACCCCTCTAATATTAGAGAGAGCTCCAGTGCTTTGCAAACGTTCACATGGTTAGAAGTCCCATTTACATCATTGGGTTTATGAACAGTGGCAAGCAAATGCACACAGGGGAAGAAGTCTTTTCTCTGCAGAATGGACATAGGGGTGGCATGAGGTTTAAAGGGATGGTAATGTTTAAGTGTCATCAGCTGCTGCATATCCAGTGGGACTATAATTCATTAAAAGGGGTACAGATGCAAGAGATGGGAATATAGTTCTACCTCCTATATACATCTTTGGTAAGGTCTCATTCTGGAGTACAGTTTTGGGCACCAGCTCTTAACCCTTTGAGTGCCAGAGGGGTACGGAACACATTGCTTTGCCTCAAGCCTCCACAACTGTTCATGGTTTTTCAGGATCTCCCCAATTGAGTACATGTATTTCTCTCATTTGCACAGAAGGATCTGTCAGAGTCGCAATTCATCCACTTGTAATAATTATACCTGACAAGATGTTAACGTGGTGATTCTCAACCAGGGTGCCACGACACTTCAGTGTGCCACAGCCATCAACATAGGGTGCCCTAAGTTTTTCTATGAAGAATTTGACAAAAATGTGAATATTGACTTTTAAACGTAGCCTTATGGAAATTGTTATCCACAATATGTTTCTCTTTGTTATGTTTGTGAGATCTAAGATCTGTATATTTATAAACTGTACAATTTATAGTACTCTTTGGGTAGTACAGTATGATCAAGTCTTCTGTATACATTTGTATAACGATGTGTAAGTTTGTATACATGCATAACTTTGCGGTTTTCATTTTATTCTTTAATAAAGATTCCCTCCCCTTTTACATACGTCAAGCAGCCTCCCATCAGATCTGAAATCTGGTCATCGGACCAGACAGATGGCAGCGAGGGATAATCTTTCTTCCTTTCAGTATAAGGAAAACCCTACCCCCTCAACAAAGGAGGGCATGTTTTTCCTTCTGCTGAAAGAAGATTGTCCTTTGTTGCGATATGTCCGGACTGGCTTGCTGAAGATTCATGACATATATGTAAAAGGGGCTGGAGGGTGAACTTTATAGAATAAAATGAAAACTACAAAGTTATGCATGGTTATAAAGTTAAACACTGTTATACAAATGTATATGGAAGACTCCATATTACTGTACTACCTAAACATCACTATCCATTTTAAACCCTTGATAATTATATTAAATGTTAGGGGTGCCCCGAAAGTTCTAGATTGTGTGTTAGGGGTGCCTTGAGAAAAATGATTATGAACCACTGCTTTAATGGTTTCAGCTTAAAGGGACAGTAATGTCCCATAACATATATATATATATTTATTTATTTTAGAGTTTTGTGGAGCTTAAGATGTGTGGCATATATATATATATATATATATATATATATATATATATATATATATATATATATATATATATATATATATAATAATTTTTTTTTTTTTTTTTTTTTTTTTTTTTTTTTTTTTCCTCCCTCAAACTGCTATGGTTTGGGAGATATCATCCGCTAAAGTTCCCCTCTCCCTCCTCTTCTCCTGACGTAAGCTGACAGCAGGAGTTCCTGGTCCGGGGACCGACAAGCAGCTCTTCAGCAGAGCAGCAATAGCACGCTTTAAAAATAATTACTTCTTTGGAACGATTTACAAAGTGTGCCTGGTTTGCAAGTACACTTTTTAGACCATTCCAAAGACTTGTTTCTTTTTAAATCGCAATATTGCAGCTCTGCTGAAGAGCCTCCTCGTGTCGGCTAACACGGATCTCCTTCTGTCAGCTTTACAGCTGACAGAAGGAAAAGGAGAAGAGGAACTTTAGCGGATGATATCTCTCAAACCATAGCGGTTTGAGAGATTAAGATTTGTGGCATGTAGCTTATTTATTTTATTTATTTATTTATTTATTTTTTTTAAGCTCTACAAAACTCTTTAAAAAAAAAAAAAAAAAAAAAAACGTTATTGGACATTACTGTCCCTTTAACATACTTGTAAACCAGATATGGGCAAAAGTGGCCCTTCAGCTGATGGTTGTAACTTCCATTATCAGCTGGTCAACAAGTTGAGGATTAAGAACCCTAAAAAGCTGGAGAACCACTGTACAGCTTTGATCTAAAGCAGAGGTGAAAAATTGTTTGACTACAACTCCCATCCTTTCCAGTGGCTGGTTGGGGATGTTAGGAGCAGTAGTGCTTGAGTTGAAAGCCTAACACAGTAACTACTCTTTGTATAAGTGAAGAATCTTGATGTTACGACTCTTGGACATTGATTACAAACAATCTTAACATTGGCATCCCTAAAACTGAGCTGCCGTTTCATAGCTTCCCCCTCCTTTCTCCCCCTTTTGCAGTCTGATGTAAACTTGAACATGATTCTATAGTGATAGTGCTTTTTTTTTTTTTTTTTTTTTTTTTTTTTTCTCCCCTCTAGCTAATCACATTACTTATTCTATAGGCGTTTACACAAAAGATAAATGCAGTATAGTTGCTATCCATGTTTTACAGGGTAATTGTAATGTGTGATTTTGCAAAGAGCTAAGTATACAGTGGATATAAAAAGTCTACACACCCCTGTTAAAATGCCAGGTTCTTGTGATGTTAAAGAATGAGACAAAGCTAAATAATGTCAGAACTTTTTCCACCTTTAATGTGACCTATAACGTGAACAGTTCAATTGCAAAACAAACTGAAATTGTTGAGGGGGAAAAATAAAAAACCTCACAATAACCTGGTTGCATAGGCGTGCACAACCTTAAACGAATACTTTTGTTGAAGCACCTTTTGATTTTATTACAGCAATCTGCCTTTTTGGGTAGGAGTTTATTAGCATGGCACATCTTGACGTGGCAATATTTACCCACTCTTCTTTGCAAAAGCGCTCCAAATCTGTCAGATTGCGAGGACATCTCCTGTGCACAGCCCTCTTCAGATCACCCCACAGATGTTCAATTGGATTCAGGTCTGGGCTTTGGCTGGCCATTCCAAAACGTTAATCTTCTTCTGGTGAAGCCATGCTTTTGTGGATTTGGATGTGTGCTTTGGGTCGTTGTCATTCTGAAAGGTGAACTTCATCTTCAGCTTTCTAACGGACGCCTGAAGTTTTTGTACCAAAATTGCCTGGTACTTGGAACTGTTCATAATTCCGTCTAGCCTGACTAAGGCCCCGGTTCCAGCTGAAGAAAAAACGCCCCAAAGAATAATGCTGCCACCAGCATGCTTAACTGTGAGTATGGTGTTCTTTGGGTGATGTGTAGTGTTTTTGCGCCAAACATACCTTTTTTGGAATTATCGCCAAAAAGTTCAACCTTGGTTTCATCAGACCATAACACATTTTCAGACGTGCTTTTGGGGGACTTGATGTTTGTTAGTGTAAACTTCAGCTGGGCTTGAATGTTTTTCTTTGTAAGAAAAGGCTTCTATCTTGCCACCCTACCCCATAGCCCATTCATATGAAGAATATGGGAGATCGTTGTCACTTGTAGCACACAGCCAGTACTTGTCAGAAATTCCTGCAGTTCCTTTAATGTTGCAGTAGGCCTCTTGGAAGCCTCCCTGACGACCAGTTTTCTTCTCGCCTTCTCATCAATTTTGGAGAGACATCCAGTTCTTGGTAATGTCTCTGTTGTGCCATATTTTCTCCACTTGATGATGACTGTCTTCACTGTGTTCCATGGTATATCTAATGCTTTGAAAATTCTTTTGTACCCTTCTCCTGATGGATATCTTTCAACAATGAGATCCCTCTGATGCTTTGGAAGCTCTCTGCGGATCGTGGCTTTTGCTCTGAGATGCAACTAAGCAAATGTCAGGAAAATCCTACTAGAACGGCTGAACTTTATTTGTGATTAATCAGAGTTACTTTAAATGATGGCAGGTGTGTAATGACTTCTATTTAACATGAGATTGAATGTGATTGGTTAATTCTGAACACAGCCATATCACCAGTTAGAAGAGGGTGTGCACACCTATGCAACCAGGTTATTGTGAGGTTCCCCCCCTCAACGATTTCAGTTTGTTTTGCAATTAAATTGTTCACGTTATATGTCCCATTAAAGGTGGAAAAAGTTCTGACATGATTTATCTTTGTCTCATTTTTTAACATCACAAGAACATGGCATTTTAACAGGGGTGTGTAGACTTTTTATATCCACTGTACATCAGTGGTCTCAAACTGAATTCCTATTGGGCAAAGAATGACAATAAACTCCAATCATTTTGACTAAAATGCCTGGGCGCAATTAAGGATATACCAAAACCCCTCACTGTCTCAGACCTCTAGGAATGCAGTTTGAGACCTCTGTTTAATATAATTAAAAAATAAATAAAAAAAGGAACATTATCACCTTGGGACTACTTTTGGTATGTGTAGGGTGTTTGTTTTTGTGTTTAGCTTTCAGAATCACATGTACATTGTATTAGTCATTTTCTCCTTTCGAAACCTAGATTGAGAGCAATTTAGATTAAGCTGATGTGCAGTTTAGGCACTTCCTGTCTTTGGCTCTATATTGCCTATCACTGACACTGCTCACCTCTCCTAGCACCGAAAGGGCTAAGTGCCAGTGAGTTGGAGAGGTAATGTCGTCCTTAAACAGGAAAAGCTTACAAGTTATTCCTTAATTTGATTCATCTAAAATATAGGCTACCTTTCTAAATAGAAAATGGCTAATAAAACATACAGTTGATTTTGAAAGCTCTTTCACAATCCTCAACGTATTTTTAGGGAATTGTGTCACACTAAATGTGTGTGTGTGTGTGTGTGTGTGTGTATGTATGTATGTATATAATATATATTCAACCAGTGTTTGCAAATAATAGAAATTATGACTGTGTATCAAATCTGCCTATAACCATGGGTAGCCAACTCTGGTCCTCAAGAGCTACTAACGGTGCATGTTTTCACTATAGTCCTGCTTGAGCACAGCTGAGGCAATTCAAGAGATTGAGCCTCTGATTAATTCTCTTGTACTCCAGCTGGGATATCCTGAAAACATGCACTGTTGGTAGTTCTTGAGGACCAGGGTTGGCCACCCCTACATGGAATTGTCCTAGTGCTATATGTGATAATGGCAAAGCACAGAAACCAATTAGCATAGATTGCCACACCGTGCTACCCACCTTCAAGTTAATTTCTCGAGCTACTTATATTGCAGACAAATGGCTAGCACCAGGGCTTATAACTTGAAGTCCTTTGCTACTAGCCAGACCTGAAAAGTTACTCGCCACTGCAAGCCATAACATACCCACCAGGGCTGATTTTGTACTCGCCAGGGCTAAATTTTCACTCGCTAGCGGTGAGTGGAAATTTTGAGCCCTGGCTAGCACTACATTATAGGCAGTTTTTAACAATCACTTTAAAATAAACTACTCCTGTAGTGATAGATCAACCCTAAAGAGGTAGTAATGTCACCATGATAAATTAAGCTTCGATCATTTAGCATACTTTTTTAACAATGCACAGCGTTATTACAATGCTGTAATCAGTCTAGTTCATGTGTAATTAAATTATAAAGTGTCCCTCTCCCACCCCTTTTACACACTTAACGCTGCCTTCACTCATATCTGGAATTGGGTCATTAGACGGACAGATCGCAACAAGAGACAATCTTCTACTTATCAGTGTAAGGAAAACCTTGCACCCCTTGAAGAAGGAGGGCAGGCTTTTCCTTTTGCTGGCAGAAGATTGGCCCTCGTCGCCAGACAAGTGCACACATAGACACCAAGGGGGGGCTTGAGCACCTGCCCTTTTAGTCCAAAGTGCCCTTTAAAAAAATAAATAAATAAATAATAATAATTATGAGAAGTGCACTTTTTTCATATGAGCCCCTGCCCCCCAAAATGTCTGTGCATGTCGCTACCCATCTAGAGTGGAAACAGTGTTACGTATATAGGGGTAAGGAGGGAGACACTTTATAATTTAATTACACATGATTACAGCATTGTAATAACTCTCTGCATGTTGAAAAAGTATAATCAAAGCTTATTTTTTTCAAGAGACATTACTATCCCTTTAAGGTCTCAATTAAAAACCTATGAGAGCATAGGCAGTATCATGTTCAATTGGATGAGATCTGTTTTTAGTTGATTAGCTATGTATACAGGAGCAACAAGAGGAGCAGAAAGAGAACATTATAGTATCAATTAAACTCTTTAAAGCACTTCACAGAATGCTGGTTATTTGGCTAGAAATTATGCAGTGAGTTCAGTCACATGCGGCTCTAGGACCACCTCTCACTCACTGTTGCTATACTGATAAGGTGTGTGAATCGGGATTCATAGTTGTTTCATTGCATGTTGACAACGGCTTCCACATTTGTTGGTACTTTGGTATGGGGGTGGAAAATTGCTGATGTTCGTTTAATCCTTTCACTCTCAAAGCAGTATTCAGGGCATAGCATTGAGACAAGTTCGATACCTCTCTGGCATTCAAAGGGTTAAAGGAGAAGTAAAGGTTTTTTACTAAAAACCTGTTAAAGAGCTTTACTTGGTGAGTAAAACAAGGGCACGCCCTCTGCTTCCAGTTGTTTTATTTAAATGTTAAAACAGTTAAAATAATGGGTAAGTGAATTTACTGTGGTTTTGAAAGAATTTACATAACAAGTAAAAAGCAAATGTAAGTAAATGAGAAAAGAAAAGGTAGAAAAAGGATGAAGAATAACAATTAAACTTTTTTAAAATATTTCAAATTGTCACCATACGAACTATTAAGCAAAGGATTCCAAACTTTACAATGTTTCGAATGAGGCCAGTTCGATTGAACACAAATATTCATTTGTACATACAGAACTAATTTTGCCCAAAAATACTATTCCAGCGCAGATTATCGGTTTTCCATTGTGAAGCTATAAACCTCCTCATAGCGGCAAAAATGAGTACTGTTAATTTATCCTCAAATTTATTCAACACTGCAACTCTTCTCCCCACTAAAGCGTCCCAAATGCCCAGTGAGCCTTCCTTATGGAAAAGGTTGGATAAAATATTTCAAATTTTGCACCACAATTTCTCTAGCTTGGGGCAGCTCCACAATAATATGGAGGAATGAGCCCTTCTCACTGCCGTTCTGAAAACTCAAGTCTGACGCAGAAGGGTACATTCTCACAAGTTTATTTGGGATCAAATATGTCTAACATTTTAAAAGTCTTTTCGAAAATATTGAAATTATAGACAGAAATTCCTTTTAGCAATTCAACCAGGCAGACTCCTCAATTTGTTCATTGGTCATATCCTCCCATAAATATTGACAGTTTAGATTGTATAATTTTCAATGAAAAGTCTACAGAAGAGTGAGATCCCTACCCCCAGTTTTCCAGAACAAGACAAAACACTCAAAACTAGTAAGAGGAGTTAAGAGATAATTCCCCAAATACAATCTAATTTTAAGTTCCAGGGAGTTATACAAAGGTTTAAAGAGATCATCTACTCCTGTCATATCCTGAAACCTGTTCCACCCCACCAGATCCCCACGGAAGAAGAGCTGCTGCAAGAAGAGAATACCCTTATCAAGAATAACCTGAATCTGTTGGAGCTCAGCAGGATCCCAATTAAAAGCACATTTATCAGTGATAGGAAGCATCTTGGATCTAAACTCCATCAACTTCTAGAAACTTTTAATTTTATCCCACAATTTAACTGTATTAAAATTATTACCTTAAACATTATATTGAAGGATTTTCCTTTGGCTCTTGGCATTAGCCTTTCTAGAACTTTTAGAAGAAGATTACAGGGTATGTTTAGGTTTAAATGGGAGGATTGCTACATCCCTTATTTAGGAATCCGGATTCCCAGAATCTATAAATGCCTTAAAGCTTTAAACCTGTAGTAATCTTTGGAAAACTGTGTTTTTGTTTGTTAGATTCCTGTTCTCACTTACCTTTATCTTTTATTGGACAAATTAATGCTTTTAAGATGAATATTTTACTTAAGATCTTGTACCTCTTCTGTACCCTACAATGCAAAATATCAAATTCTGACCTACTATTCAGAATTCAATTTTTCATTTTATCTGGGAGGATACATTTCCAAAAATCAGAAAGGACACTTTATTTAGGGATAAATCTATAGGGGATTGCAGGTTCCTAACTTGTTTATATATTTTGTGCCGGCAAGGTTTTCTCAACTGATGCATCTCCTATCTTTGAAATCTCTTCAATCTTTTAGACCTAATTGGGTGGATCAAGAAAGATCGTTCATGCCTGATTCCTTGTTCTGGGCTAATTTTAGGCACTCTGCAGTTACTATCACATTCTATGGGAAACTGTTTGACTTTCCCCTCAGAATGTAACAGGAAAAACTAATTGGAATCTGACCACTAGAGGGCACTGCTAATGTAAAATATCTTTCAGCAGTGGGAGTACCCTCATTTTACTCAACAGGAAAATGCATTAAAATACTATACATACACGGCTTGCACTCACACTTCTAGATATGGCTTCATAAAAATTTCAGTCCGGGTGCTGTTCATTAGTATACATGCTCTCAACAACTCATGGTATCAAGTTATAACAAATCCATTGAAATCACATCATTACAAAAACCAGCATAGCAGCTATGCTGTTTTTTTGTAATTGTGATTTCAATGGATTTGTTAACTTGATACCGTGAGTACGTTTTTCTTCAATCGTTGTGTGTGTGTGTGTGTGTGTGTGTGTGTGTATGTATGTATGTATGTATGTATGTATGTATGTATATATTTGTCAGGAAAAAATGAGTAAGCGCTCCTCACAGGAATTTTTTTATACTTTTACTTGAAAGATGTCAATGGTTCAATGTGTAAACCACATTTACATCAGGACCAAGTGAGGTCCTGACTTTTATCTACTGACCCTTATGAGTATTTGCACCCAGGTGATATTTTAAAAAGTGAGAGTGCTTCCCAACTAGTCTATCTATAGTCTATATGTATAGTATAATATGTGCGTCTGTATAATATACATTTTTTTACTGATCCTTTAAAGGGTTAGTAATAGCTTAACAGTATAAAAAGTATTATTGTAGATAAGGGAAAAAAGAAATCCATCCATACAAGTCCTATCTCTCAAACCTTTATGGTTTGAGAGCTAGAACGTTTTAAAGTTCCCCTCTCCCTTCTCTTTCCCTACTGTCAGCATCTAGCTGACAGCTGGAGATCCTGGTCCGGGGGCCGTCAGACGGCTCTTCAGCAGAGCCGAGATACCAAAATCTAAAAATAACTACTTTACTGCAAACCAGGCACACTTTGTAGACCATTCCAATTAAGTATTTCTTTTTAGATTTCAGTATTTCTGCTCTGCTGAAGAGCCGCTTTGAGTCGGCCAACTTTACAGCTGACAGCAGGGAGAGGGGAACTTTAAAATGTTCTATCTCTCAAACCATAAAGGTTTAAAGGGGAACTACCACCCCGCAATAACTTTACCTTAAATCAGTCTTCATCTGGCGACTAGCTGCTTAGTAGCGCTAGTCGCCAGAAATATTACCCAGTTCAAAAGATTTTTGCCTTTTTCTGACGGTCACAGGAGCAGGTATCAAAAGGGACTGACAGCGCAGGCGCACGGACATCACTGTGACGAGATGTCCATGCTTCCTGCTCCTGTGACCGTCAGAAAAAGGCAAAAATCTTTTGAACCGGGTAATATTTCTGGCGACTAGCGATACTAAGCAGCTAGTCGTCAGATGAAGACTGATTTAAGGTAAAGTTATTGCTGGGTGGTAGTTCCCCTTTAAGAGATAGGACTTGAACCAATCAATTTCCTTTTCCTTTATCTACAATACTACTTATTAATTTAAGCTATTACTATCCCTTTAAGTCTAAAGTTTACATTAATCCATTTAGGATGCGAATGGTTAATGCAGGGCTTGCCAAATTTGGTTTAACTCTAGGCGCCAGATACTGCTTCAGAGTAGAGCCCTCCCTCAGAGCCTAGTGGAACAAAGCTGGGGAAGAGTGAGTGCATACATGCGTGCTTCTTCGGTTAGCAATGAAACAAGGCTGGACTTCCAAACAGAGTAAAATGTGATTCTGTGGCTACCAGTGGAATTGGGCTGGGGATCGGTGACTACCTGAGCAGTGGCTACCAGTGGACAGGTCAACAAGGTGTGTGGGGGGGTGTCAGGCAGCATACCTGGAGATCTGTGGCTACCAAATGGACAGGGTAACAAGGCTGATAGATCAATCAGTGAATGTGGGGCTCTGTAGCAATGGAACCTGTTTCGGGGGAACACAGAGTATGTGGGTCTTTTTTGATTATTAGTAGAACTAGGCTGGGGGGAAGGGGAGGCAGACAGTGTATGAATGCCACTGGGCCAGTGGATATCTGTTTATTTATTTTTGTATAGTATCTGCTTTTCCCCTGAATGAGACCTTGTGGCAGAAGGGCATCAGGACCCCTCCTCATGCCCCCACTAATTGATTGCCTATCCAATAGGATTAGGCGATTCTGACTTCCCTTTACATTCTCCTTCAAAAAAATCGCCTGTATAAGAAAAAAATAAAATAATGCACATAGTGCGGTATCTATTTGTCCCACAGTATGCACAGTAAAAAAAAAAAAAGTCAGACCTCATAGAGGGGTATTGGGGCCCATCCTGATGCCCCCCCCAGCACTGATCTCCTATCAAATACGATAGGCGATCAATGCTGAGATCAAGAAGGCAATCTCTGCCTTCCCTTTACATTCTTCTCCTCAACCTGGCATCTCCAGCACACACAATCTGAGTTGTGAAGTATTAGGTCTTAATTCTTTAAAATGTTTACTGACTGGTGTTACATATAGATTCTTGTCAAGATCACAGTTTGATCTTGCTGGAGACTGTTAAAGGGATAGTAATAAAAGTGTAAAAATATAAAATAATAGTAGGGTTTATCCCCCTGAGTAAAACAGTGGTACCCCCACTGCTGTAAGGTGTTTTATTCAAAAGTTATGACAGCTCAGAGTTTAATTTTTTAGATGCAATATCACAGTGGCCTGAAATTGTACAGTGGCGCTGTTGTACACCATCCTATGGACAGCTCTGGTCAGACCATAAATCTCCATAGAATGGTGTAGCAACAGCACCACTGTACAATTTCAGGCCACCGTTATACTGCACCTCAAAATTTAAAGTCTGAGCTGCAATAACTTTTTAATAAAACACCTCTGAGCAATGGGAGTACCCTTGTTTTACTCAGGAGAATAAACCCTATAACTTTTTTTTTCTTTCTTTCTTTCTTTTCTTCTCATTTTACTTTCAGGATCTAAGGATGAAAAATATAATACATAATAGACCTTTCAGGTCAGTGATCATGTAATGATTTATTAATTTAATTGCAATCTGGAAAGATGATTTATTAAGCTACTATTTGGTGGCCCTTTGGGTCCCTTGGGTGTACGTAGTACATGGCTTAGCGCTGCATTGCCTTCCCCACTGGCACTCTTGGAGTTAAATGAATACTCTGCACTAAAGAAAATTTGTGTGCAAAATATTTATCATAAAATTATTCTAAAGATCCACTTTGTATTCTATAGACAAGTATGAATTATGATTGTCAATTTTTCCAGTAATTAATTAATTTTGTTTATTTAAGTTGATTGCTTAGTTAGATTCTAACTTGGCACACTTTTTGCATTTATAAGGGAGCAGGTGAGGGTTTAATGTTAGCACCTGATGAAGGGGAATGTCTCCTGAAACGTTGTGCTTTTATTGTGAAATTAAAAATGCTCAGTAGAACTTAAGGTTTGTCTCCTTTCTTTGTTTGTCTGTGTCAATTAAAAGACTAGGAAAGCTATATACTAAGGCTTCAGGGCTCAAACTTTCCACTCGCCACTAACCAATGGCGAGTGAAAATTCAGCCCTGGTGGGTATGTTATGGCTTTCAGTGGCGAGTAACTTTTCAGGTCTGGCTAGTAGCAAAGGGCTTCAAATTTTAAGCCCTGTACTAAGGTGTGATAAGGAAGAGATGACATGGAGAGGACTTCTCCAGTAAGATCACTTCTCCAATTTCTATGTCATTCTATGGAGCCATTGCATGAAGGTCTCACACACTTGAGAAATCTTAGTGCATATGCTCCATAGAATAACAGGATCTGGAAAAGTGATATCACTGGTGAAGTCATCTCCACTTTATCACCTCTTTATCACACCATGGTGCATAATCCCCTAAAGGCATGTTCAGTTACCACACTTGAGGGGAACAGGATGTTGAAACAAAATACATTAAACACTATGGACCCTTAAATTACACATTGAGATAATTGGGAATTAAAGGATTAGTAATATATGTTAGACTGCAGCTAGGATCCGTCCTTATAATGTGTAAAATCGCGTTGTTATGTTGGTAATGGCAAAGGTGCTATACTTCCAATGTCAGTATACTCTCCTCCTCCAGCCCCTTTACAGTACAGAAGGCCACCTCCCCTCAGATCTGAAGTCCGGTCAAGCTTGACTGAACAGATTGCAACGTGGGACAATCATCCTTCATTCAGTATAAGGGAAACCCTGCCCTCTTTGACAAAGAGGGCAGGTTTTTCCCTTATAGTGGATGAAGATTGTACCTCATTGAGTTCGTCCTCCAGTGTTGAGGCATGAAGAATGTGGTCAGCAAAATGGACTGGAGGGGGATAATTAAGAATATAATTAACATCGGAAATATAGCTCTTTCACCATTGCTAACAACATGGAGCAATTGTACACAGTGTGAGGAGGGATCATAGCTGCTGTCTAACTGAAATATTACCAACCCTTTACATACAAACAGATCTGGCAACTGTTTTTGAGCAGTTAGGGAATCATTTACAATATTTGAGATTTTTTTTTAAGGAAGGTGGTAAAACCATATGCTTATACTATCATCGTACATGCTTCCCCATTGTCTTCTTACTTGTGAATGTTAGGATACATTGTTATAGATGTTATTTCATATATACATTTATACTTTATTATTTATTTAAATTGGTGCTCGTCTACACATTGTTATAAGTAATATATGAGGTGTTTTTTTTATGTATAATTATGTGTATGTGATTTGACCCTGAAGGAGTGGACCATGTTGGTCCACAGTAAGCACTGGGAAACACCATCCCCTTTGTTTATCATCCAGTGATACTTATGCCCCTGTGAGACCTTCAGTAGTGTCCATTCCTCCAATTGTGCAGAAGGACCTGTAGACAGTTTGGGAATACATTTGATTTGGTCTGGTAATGATATTCTACTACAGGTCTAATCGCTGTTGTTAAGACGAGTCCGTTGGCTTCTGTAATTCCTTGTTTTAACCCTTTGAGTGCCTGAGGGCATTCAATGTTTGCGAAGTCTCCAATGTACTGCTTTTCTAGGCGTTGGAGGCCTAGCATCCAAGGGGTTAATCTACTGATTCAATGTTAATAAAGCAGTGACAGATGGTTCTTCTTTAATCCTGTTGTCTCCCCATAATTCATTACTTTGAAGTTTGCCATGATTGGCTATTGAAAAACCCTTATCTCGCCTGTGTGAGGAAAACTCCACCGCCAGTAATTTCAATAGTCTGTTTTCTCTGTGGATATTAAAAAAAAATGCACATTACTTCAACCATACATAGCATCAAAGATGTGTGCTAGTTACATTTTAAAGGGGAACTACACAGGAATAATCATCTCTTACATTGTTTGCCTATGTAGATCTACATAAAACAGGTATTTTCCCTCCCCCACCATTTAATTTTTCTTGTAGTCTACTGCTGGCTTGTATTCATTTACAATCTGATCAAGACAATTGACCCATAGGAAATATTCAGGACTACTGATGTTTCTTGTGAGAAGGTGTGAACTAAGGGTCTCTTGTAACAGATAATTTATATATAGTCAGATACAATGCAAGTAAAGTATAAATGATATACACTGGACTGCTGTGTAGCAGAAACATGACTTGGTAAGTCCTTCTAAAGTAAAAGCAACATATTACTATAGGAATATTTCCAATTTAATACCATAGATCTGTTTGCTTTTTTTAGGGTGCCTCAGGTGTATATGGACAACAAATCATTAAAAGCGAATTGACTGGTGAAAATAATTTTGCTAATGTTTGTGTGCTTTAGCACCTGAAGGAAATTATTACGGTTAGCAAAACAAGACAAGGAGTCAGACGGTATAGTTAAAATCACCTTTATTGGAATAATAAATAGTAGGCAAATAATGAAGATACTATAAGCAGAGGGTGACTGGAGAGGCTAGAGACTCCGTCAGAAACAGGAGCCTGCTGACAGATCAACCCCAACTGCTGGAGACCGAAGCCAATTGGTAGTCTCAGGGTAATAGGTGTAACGCAACACAGAACCTACATTCTCCCATAATGTAGCCACAAGAGAAATGACTGTCTCACGCCTGCAGTCAGTATGGAAGAGCTTGTCTCCAATACGATGGCAACAATGGAGACTACTGACTCACTCCTGCAGTCAGTAAGGCCGGAGTCTGCCAGAGCCCCAGGTCTGCACCAGGATGGATGTCTGTGGGAAACGGAGCCACACAGCAGAGTGAACAGACAGCACCAGCTAGGATAGTCAGACAAGCCAGATTCATACACGGAGCGGGTAGTCAGCCAGAGCCACAGATCTGCACCCGATATGATGTCCACTAGGAGTAGGTAAAGCTGGGAGGATACTTGGACAGAGCCCCAGGTCAGCACTAGAATGGATAGTCAGACAAGCCAGGGTCATACACAGAGCGGATAGTCGGCCAGAGCAACAGGTCTGCGCCATATTGGATGTCTAAGACAAATGGAGCACACAGAGAGAATGGTCAGACAGAGCCACAGGTCAGCACCAGAATGGATAGTCAGACAAGCCAGGTCATACACAGGATACAGGAACAACAGGAACTGAACAACAACGTAAGGGTAATGATACACAGGCCCAGAGAGCTTTATAAAGGAGTAGGAGAAGGCGGGACCAATTAGATCCCCAGGCTGGGCCTATAACAGGCATCCAGGCAAGTGCCTGATGCCAGTAACAAGGAACCAGATGCGACCGAGCCACAGGCAGAGAGGGACACGCTAGTGACACCGGAGCGTCAGTCCAGACCCCTGCTCCCAGCCGAATGGCGCAGGCCGACTTAAGGCACTGTTACAGTAACTGGTGTTTTTGTTTGTTTGTCTTTTTTTTTTTCTTTCCAAAGTATAGATGAAGATGATGAGCGCTGTAGACCCTTACTGAAAAGCCATGCTACTAGCTTTGTTAATCGGATTCAGAAGGGGAACACATATCATTTTGCTAACTGAACAAATTCCTCTCCTAGTCTGAGTGATTATGTATACTCAAAATGCAGGGTTATAGTTACTTTGTCAAAGACCTGAAAATATGTTAATAAATAGAATTAACCCTTTGTGTTCTAAAGGGGCAAGTAGCACCTTGCTGTGAAAAGCATTGCTCACCTCTCTGGAACTCCAAAAGGTTAAAGTAAAATGGGGGGTCTGCCAAATTAAAGTCTGAGAAACACATAATGGATTTTTTTATTTTTGATTGAGGCCTACAGTGTATGCTTTATATATTTTTTTCCCTCAATTTTCACAAATTGTATTACTACTAGCATTAATGTTCTGTAGTTTCCCAGGGTGAGTAACTTATAAAGCTTTATACAAAGACCCCACCACCACCACCACCGCAGGGTCAATCATCTGGTCTCACTTGTCAGTCTTTCTCTAACTCTCTCTCTATTAATCTTTGTTGCAGCCTAAATCTCTTTCCCTCCTATGTGTTTGCTGTTCCTTTCTCGCAAAAGCTCCTTCACGTTCCCTTTTTTTTTTTTTTTTTGCTCTGTCTTTTGCTTGCTTTCTTTCTCTCATTTTCTTTCTTTCTTGGGCAATCTTGTGTGCTCATTTGCTCTCTGTATTGTGCTTGGTCTCACCCTGCTGCACACTTTTGTCCTTTCTTTTTTCTCTTGCTTTCCCTTGTGCACTTACTTTTTTGAGCTCCCCTTTGTTCCTCCTTCTACTTTCCCATGCTCTCTCACTCTTACTGTGCCATTGTCTCCCTTTTTCTCTCCTGTGCTGGCTCTTGTCCTTCCTTGCACGTAGCATTTGCAACTACGTTGACTTTATCCTATCCTGCCATTGCCAGTTCCTAGTGTTTTGAAATTTCAGCATTTGTTATTTCTGAATGGCCACCAGTGCGGATAGTGACAGACCATCCTGAGGTGGAGAAGGGGACGTATCTCCCTTTCGGTAGCTGATAGTGGATTACCTCACACTAGGAAGCTGTGGTTAGTCAGGAAGAATCAGCTGTTATACAGGCCAAGCGTGAGATGCTTACCTCAGTAGCATCTTGACTGCAGAAAAAGAAGCAGAAGAATGGACGAGCTGGATCATTTCTTGGATAATATTAGGGCAAGAGTTCAAATGTCAGGAGATTGTTATAGTTGGCAAGCAAGACAAGGAGTCAGACGTTATAGTTAAGATCACCTTTATTAGAAATATATAAACAGTAATGCAAATAACAAATAACACACAGAGGGTGATCAAAGAGGCAAGCACTGTATCAGAAATAGCAGTCTTCCAATAGATCCACCACACTGTCCGAGACTAGGCCTCAGCCCACCGCTGTCTCGTGGTAAAAGGTAACGCCCAGAGGTAGTACTGACTCAGCCTGCAGTCAGTCTAGGAGAAGGAGTCTCAATATCATACGCAACCATGGAGACTACTGACTCACGCCTGCAGTCAATAGCTAGGAGTCTGATAGAGCCCCAGGTCAGTACTAGGAAGGATGTCTATGGAACGGGACAACACGCAGAGCGAACAGACAGAGTACCAGATAGGATAGTCAGAAAGCCAGGTCATACACGGAGCAGGTAGTCAGCCAAAGCCACAGGTTTGCACCAGACAGGATATCCACTGAAGCGTTGGTATGCTGGACAGAGCCCCAGGTGAACACCAGAGTGGGTGGTCAGACAAGACAGGTCATACACTGAGCGGTTAGTCAGCCAGAGCCACAGGTTTGCACCAGAAAGGATGTCTAAGCCAAATCGGAACGCACAAGGAAAATGGTCAGGTCAACACCAGAATGGATGGACAGACAAGCCATGTCATACACAGGAATCAGGAATACCAAATAAATGAACCACTCAGAACAACAACGTAAGGGCAACTGAGTCAGGACTCAGTCTGCCCTTTAAACTCCTCCTCAGGAAGTAGGTAGGAGGAGACTACAGGCCTCAAACACATAAAACACAGGCCTGCAGTATGCTGAAGCCTCGCGCCTGCAGATGATGCATCTAGCATTGATGCATCCAACCGTTCGTGGAAATGATGCCGGAGCGTCATTGTGAGCATTGCCAGAATCAGCTTTCAAACATTGTTGGCTTGCATTGAGTGGGTAGAAACCCAAGAAGACCGGAGCTCCATCAGTCACATTTTCTTTTCCATATATATTATCTTGATTGCGGAAGGACATAGGCCAAACAGAAAGCCAAATGCCATGCCTTTAATAACTTCTTTGCACTAATATAAATGTGCACATTTTTCCAAGACTTTAGATAATATGGGGAGTATGGATATTGAACTGTAGTTCAATACCACATTTTTATCACCACTGTTGTGGGTATGTACAACTCTAGCAACTTTCCAGGCTTTGGGCACATAACCGAATGACAAGAAAGCATTATTTAGGCATACAATTGAACAGGCAGGGACCGAAGTACTGAGTTTTAGTAACACTGCTAGCAGCTGGTCAGGCCCAGATTGAGATTTTGGTTCAGGAGTGGTCAGATTTACCAGTAGTGTGTGCTAGCGTGAATTCGAATTCAGTAGTACTGATGGACCAGAGGGAAGGTCCCAGTGACTGCTCAATGCACATTTCTTCTTCATAATTACTTTTGAATTGTGTGATCAGGGAGGTAACTCATCCAATGAAGTAGCCGTTGAATGCATTAGTTATTGATATAGGGCACTGTCATATTTCATTGCCTGTTTAACTCTTTAAATATATGATTTACAATGTATATTAACCCCATGGATGCTAGATAATTCTCCAATTCATTGACATCCAATGTGTTAATGTGGAACAGTGTAAGGAGTAAAGGGAGGTCTGCTCGAGGCAAAAGAAAGAGGTAGTATGCCTTTTGGATGGTAATATGTTGTGTGAAGTGGTAGAGAAAATATGTCTTCATCCCAATGTAAAAGAAAGCAGACTAGAAGATTCCTATGGCTCAAGGGCTATCTGTTGCCCAGAACTGCTTTAATACACTGACTAATCTCTCGCCTACATTACTGTAAACCTGTTCAATTAAATGAAAATAATACTGTAAGGCATAGTTATCTTAAATGAACAATCATTTTCTTGGTAATATGCCTTTAAAGCGGAACTAACACCGGTAACAAAGGTTGTCTTTAATAATGCCCTATCTGGCGACTAGCTGCTTAGTAGCGCTAGTCGCCAGAATTATTACCTCTTCATGAAGAAATTTGAAGTGATCCTCGGCTGACAGGCAGGACGGAGCGCAGACATCTTGCCCTAGTGATATCCGCGCACCTGCTCTGTCAGTCCCAGACGGCTGTAGGAGGCGTTGCTAGGAGCCATTCGGCTCCGGAAGGGATTGACAGAGCAGGCGCGCGGACATCACTAGGGCAAGATGTCCGCGCTCCGTCCTGCCTGTCAGCCGAGGATCACTTCAAATTTCTTCATGAAGAGGTAATAATTCTGGCGACTATCGCTACTAAGCAGCTAGTCGTCAGATAGGGAATTATTAAAGACAACCTTTGTTAGCGGTGTTCATTCCGCTTTAAATGATAATGATAGATTGAGCTATTGACAACTGTTTTAAAATCTCCACATAGTCTTTTTCTGTTTCCATTTCAATGCTCATTTCAGGAAATCCTCGAAAAAAACAAACAAGAAAATGGAAGGAAAAGAAAGAGTGGGACATTTACTGACCACAGAGAAACAGGCACAAGGAGAACTATACTCAGAGCAACAATGAATGGGATGTGGAATTAATAAAACTTTCAAATGTAGAAGTGGTCTCTTTACTGACTGCACTGCTAGGGTTATGACTAAAGGGGGAGCTGTAAGATTCCTCAGTAGTAACCTAATAGAAGGAACACACCTCTTGCATTCTATGATTCCCACAGTTCAGTTAAAAGCAATACTATCACCTAGAAATATGCTGTGTGGAGGTAGCCATTCCTGCCTTGTTTCAGTGACTCCCAATACCATATCAAACTTGATAGATATTTCAGAAATGTTACTGCTGTATTGTCTTTAAAATGGGCTGAGATATGCTAACAGCTTTTCTGAGAAGAATGGTGAGTACTAATCTCAGTAAATTAAAGGCATTAGCTTTTATCTCTCAGTAGACACAGCATGAGCAAAATTAGCTAAATGGTGTCCAAACAGCCTAATCCATATATATGTGTTTTAGCGATCTAAAATAAAATAAAAATGTTACAGTTGATAGTTGGAAACGCGTGATATTTAAAAGTGCAGCAAAGTATTTTACGAAAAAGTATCATAGGGCATTTCCTTTGGAATAAAATAAGGGTACTATCATTGCTGGGAGACACCTCCTTCTAGATTTTATACAGTTAAAATCATTTTTTTTTTTAATTTAGCAGTGCCCTCTAGTGGGCAATAAATTCACATGTTGTTCAGACAGTTACTAGGCATTTTATGGGACAGGTGGATCACCACAGTTCTCCACAGAATGTAAAAGTAACACCTTCATAATTTCCTAAACGTTTGAATGGTTAAAACATTTGAAAAACCTGTAAGCAGTGGGAGCGTCCTTGTTTTACGCATCAGGACAAATCCCATAACATAGGTTTTCATTAATTCACTGCTCCTTTAAAATATATAACACAATTTCATTTTAAGGTGTTTGTTTTCTTTTAACTAATGTGACTTTGCTTATAACAGGGCAAATTTATTTTAATTTGTTAACCTATTTTTATTTTGTCTGCAAATTACAGACAGCTTTAAGTAAACTTATCATTAAACTATATAATGAATAATAATAATAATTCACATGAAAGGTAAACTGTAGTGGGCGTTGAGATAGGTAACTAAGGAGTTCCACATTCAACATCTCATACACTCGGGGAGGGGGAACAAAACAAAAATAAAAAATAAGGGGGGTTAGGAAGGGACAAGACATTAGAGATAGTGTAAGGAAAAGAAATAATAGAAATTGGGAAAACAAAGTGTCCAAAGCTGCCCTGGAAAAAAAAAATATATATATATAGGGCCAGAAGTTGTATGAAGGATCGATTCCCCCTTAACGAGTAGTCGGGAGTCTCGGGATAGCTCCCAAATGTTTCAGACTTCTGTAAATTTTGGCAGTGTGAAGTGAAGAATAGCTGTCAATTTTTCCATCTGTTCAATATACGAGATTCGGTCCAGAATAAGAGTTAGGGAATATGTGAAGACTTCCAAAATTTAGGTATAAGGTAAGTATATAGGAGGTGAGTTTAGAAGATGGTCTGCTAAGCTGTGTGGGTGGGGCACTCAAGAGCAAGATTGTTGGATCTAAATGTAACGTGATACCTGTGATCTGTGTGTTGAGGGTCAAAATGTTGCTCCAGAAATCTGGATCAATGCGTAAGCCCACCAAATAAGAAGTAGATCCCCTTCTGAACACATTCTCTCCAGCACAGATCAGAGGAGTTTGGATAAATTGTGCACAGTTTGGTTCGGATGTAAAACCATCAAAGTAAGATTTTGAAAATATTCTCTTTAGCAATGGCACGGACATTTTAGCAGCTCTAGATCATATCAATGTCAGGAACTGTAAGCACCGTCAGATACTTCAAGTATGCTTCACAGATCTCAATGAACAGACAGAAGACAGTACCGATTATGAAACACCACCTTTATTGAACAGTGTAAAAATATACGGCAAAGACACACTGATACAAATCACGAAATACATAGGCACAAAGCAAGCAGTTCCTACCAGGAATAGGAGGCTGCTTTGGAAGATACAACAAAGGCAACCGTGAAATAGCACCACTGGGGCTGGGACCCAGGAAAGTATAGTGAGTACTGGGGCTAGGACCCAGAAGAGCGTACGTACAGGTTGCCACAAGGAGAATACTGACTCAGGCCTGCAGTCAGAAAAGGCAGTTGTATGGACCAGCCAAGGGTCAATACCAGAGCGGGTAGTCAGCTAGAGCCAATGGTCAATACCAAGCGGATAGTCAGACAAGCCAGAGGTCAGTACCAGAGCGGGTAGTCAGCCAGAGCCGATGGTCAATATCAAGCAGATAGTCAGACAAGCCAGGGGTCAATGCCAGAGCGGGTAGTCAGCCAGAGCCAAAGATCCAATAACAAGCGGGCAGTCAGACAAGCCACAACACTGGACACCGGGGAGGACAGATAGCCAAGCCAAGGGTCATACACAAGCACTCTCCAAACAGAACTGCACTGGAACACCACGAGAGGGCAACTGATGTGGTGTCCAGGCAGTTTATATACCTATCCTCCACCCCTGGTAGATGGAGCACTAAATGGCCTGTATGTTTAAGAGCTGGACGCAACGTCACTAGAGGGAATCCCAGTGACGCATTCCTGACTCTGCCGGCCAATAGAGGGAGCCCAACAGATGAGGCAGGAGCTGCAAGATACAGAAGGGAGAGACTGGCGCCAGAGAGACCATGGCGTCTGGCTCTCCCTATACACAGGACACGGCACGGCCACGAAGACCACACAGAAGGGACCGGCCTCCTCTCTGCACACCGGAACGGCCGGTTCCCTAAGCAGGTAAGTGCGAACGCTTACAGTATGATCAGGTATAGCAAGTACTACTAGGTACAGCCAGGCACATAAATCGCAGAGAGACAACAGTACAGTAAATAAGTTTACTAATACAAAACAAAAAGCAAAAGCAATATCCAATAGAAAGGTCAAGGTACAGCCAGAAGTTAGGAAACGAAGCAGGCAGTCAGACAGACCAGGGCCAGATACGAACGAGCAGCAGAGTCAGGATTAGAGCGGAGGATCAGGCACCTGGAATCAATGTCGGCCAAGGCCAAACCGGAATGCATCAAGCAAGTAAATCAAGCTAAGCAGATACCACGCAAGGGTGACTGCAAAGCGATCCGGGCAGGAAGAAATAGGGCAGCTAAGAGGCGAAGCCTGTGTAAGGCCCGCCGCTATGGGGAATAAAGATAGTGTGCGTACGTTCGAAATGAGTCCTGCTGGTGTCGTGTCGAAGTTGGTATCCCGTCAGCTTGTGTATCTGTCACGCCCAGGAGGCAGGACCTGTCAAAGAGGTCTGCCCACTAGGCGTGTACAACCGCGTCCTGCTCTGCCCCGCTTGTTGGGAACTGTTCAATGTGCACAAGCAGGCAGACCTGCTCTGGGGTGCATGCCAAAGCTTTGTATCGAAGATGGTATCATGGAAGATGGTAACCAGGCCCAGCTTAGCTTTCTATCGAAGATGGTATCATGGAAGATGGTAACCAGGCCCAGCTCAGCTTTCTGTCAAAGATGGTCTCATCGAAGATGGTATCCAGCTTAGCTTCCTATAGAAGATGCTAACCTCTTGTCATTATCCATTCATACAACGGCATAGAACACAGACTTTAATTTATTCCTACATTTTAACACTTTGAATGCCAGAGCGGTATCCAATGCATTTGATACGTCTCTGGCAATCGAAGGGCTAAGTCTTACATGTTACCATCTCAGACACTACACAGAAAGCCTTTGAGAGCCAGAGAGGTATCCAGTTCGGTTCCTCTTTGGCACTCAGTGGTTAAAGGCTTACAGGTTACTGTCTTCGACACTACACAGTAACCCTTTGAGTGCCAGAGGTATTCAATGCATTGCAATGGAATGCATTGGATACCTCTCTGGCACTCAAAAGGTGAAGGCTTACAGGTTACCATCCTCAATACTACTTTTTTTTTTAATAGTGGTACAAAACAATTTAGAGGAATAAACAATGTTATTTAACAGTATGTTTTTAGAGAGTGGCACAAATGTGTACCTCAGGGATTAACCCACAAATGTGTACTTCAGTGATTAACTCCTTGCTACAAGGGCATAATTCATCAGTCATTAACCCATTTTATGCCAGATGGGTGCACACAGCAATGCACAGCTCTCTGGCATACAAGGAGATAATTACAGATGCATTTTGTTAGAGAGGCATAATTCATCAGTCGGTATCTCCTGACTAGATGCGTATCCACTCCCTCCTTGTACAACAAGGTACCGCGTTGGGTCTATAATCATTATGCACGCCATTTCCCTGCTGGCAAACCCGCTCAAAACACACATCAACCACCTCTCTCCTAGCCCATGCACATTCCCTGACAAAATCGGTATCCCAGGAGTAGGTGCATATCCACTCGCTTCTGGTCCAACTAAGTTACTGTGTCGGGTCTACACTCATTATGGACACCATTTTCCTGCTAGCAAACCCAGTGAAAAACCCACCTGATCCATATACAGGGCTGTTTTTAGGTTGGTGCCAAGGATGCAGTGCACCTGACTCTGTGTCATCACTGGCCCTACCAACAGAGTTCCTACTGGAGCATAAGACTTATCTCTACAACATTGCCATAAATGTCTGTGGCACCTTCGGAACAGTTTCAGTATATTAAAATAATGCAGAACGCTGGGATATGATGACATCTGTATTATTAGACAGATTGAAAGGTGGGGAAACTTGAGGGGATGAAAGAGTCGGGGAAAGAGGAAAGAAAATAGGGGAAAAGACTGGAGAAGGGAGAGAAAAGGGATTGAAAGACGGAACTTGAATGGGTGACAGAGGAGTGGAAGAATGGGAAAACTGCTGGAGGGGGTGAGGAAAAGGGGGTTTAAAAATGAGTGGGGCTCGAGAGGATGAATGAGTAGTGGAAAGGAGAAAAAAATAGGAGAAAAGACTGGAGGATGTAGAAAAAGGGGGTTAAAAGAGGGAGCTTGAGTGGGAGAGTGTTTTTTATCCTCTTGTTCCTTTCTTGGCCTTTTGTCCCCTTTTCTCTCTTCCCCAGTGTTTTATCCTTTCTTTCCCTCCCCAGTCTTTTATCCTCTCTTTTTATCCCCCGGTCTTTCCCCTCCCCCTCTCTCTCTCTCCTCCAAACTTTCCCCTACCTTTCACCCACTATTTTCTTCCTTGACCCACCAGTTCCCCCTTCTCTTTCCTGACTTTTCTTTAGTCCTTGATCTCCTGTCTCTCCCTCGGTCCCCCTACTGCTCCTTCTGCCAGTATCCCACTGGAGAATGCCGTATGACCTCCTTGTTCCACTGTACACTGGTAGTCACAGACACACATGTACATTGAGATCCCAGTCTAGTTCCATTGTCCACTGGTAGTTACAGACCCTCATATACACTGTCTGATGCCCCGGTCTTGTTCTACTGGTAATCACCAGTCTCCTCCAGTCTCTTTTTTCTTGCCTTTTCTTCCTTCTCTCTACTCCCAGTCTTTTAACCGACCTCCTTTTCCTGCAGTCTTTCAAAACTCCTCTCTCTCCTTCCTCCAGTCTTTTCCTGGTTTTTCTCTGCCACTCTTTCACCCCTTCAAACTCCCCTATTTTTTCAACAACCTCTCTCCTTCGCTTCTCCGGTCTTTTGCCATTTTTTTCTCCTCTCTCCCCACTCAAGCTCCCTCTTTTAACCCCCTTTTTCTACATCCTCCAGTCTTTTCTCCTATTTTTTCTCCTACTCATTCACCCTCTCAAGCCCCACTAATTTTTAAACCTCTTTTCTCTCCCCCCCAGCAGTTTTCCCATTCTTCCCCTCCTCTGTCACCCATTCAAGTTCCGTCTTTCAACCCCTTTTCTCTCCCTTCTCCAGTCTTTTCCCCTATTTTCTTTCCTCTTTCCCCGACTCTTTCATCCCCTCAAGTTTCCCCACCTTTCAATCTGTCTAATAATACAGAATGCAGAGATATGATGTCATCATATCCCAGCGTTCTGCATTATTTTAATATGCTGAAACTGTTCTGAAGGTGACACAGACTTTTATGGCACTGTTGTAGAGATAAGTCTTATCCTCCAGTAGGAACTCTGTTGGTGGGGCCAGTGATGACACAGAGCCAGGTGCACTGCACCCTTGGCACCAACCTAAAAATGCCCCTGTATATGGATCAGGTGGGTTTTTCACTGGGTTTGCTAGCAGGAAAATGGCATCTATAATGAGTGTAGACCCGACACAGTAACTTGGTTGGACCAGAAGCAAGTGGATATGCACGTAGTCCTGGGATACCGATTATGTCAGGGAATGTGCATGGGCTAGGAAAGAGGTGGTTGATGTGTGTTTTGAGCGGGTTTGCTAGCAGGGAAATGGCGTACATAATGATTGTAGACCCAACACAGTACCTGGTTGGACAAAGAGGGAGTGGATACGCATCTAGTCAGGAGATACCGACTGATGAATTATGCCTCTATAACAAAATGCATCTGTAATAGTGATGAGCGAGCGTGCTCGGCCGATGCTCGGATCGGCTCGAGCATCGCTCTGCTCGGCACATGGCGGTACTCGTCGAGTACCGCCATGTGCTCTCCCGCCATGTTCGGGTGGCGGGGATCTGTGCCGGAAGAGGCACAGATCCGAAGAAGCTCCGCTGGACCACCAGGGACTGGAGGTACGGGGGCATTGCGGAGATGAAGGGGGCATTGCGGAGATGAAGGGGGACATTGTGGAAGAGGGGCATAGACTCTATGCCCCTCTTCCACAATGTCCCCCTTCATCTCCGCTATGCCCGTCTTCCACAATGTCCCCCTTCATCTCCGCTATGCCCCTCTTCCACAATGTGCCCCTTCATCTCCGCTATGCCCCTCTTCCACAATGTCCCCCTTCATCTCCTCTATGGCATAGCGGAGATGAAGGGGGACATTGTGGAAGAGGGGCATAGCGGAGATGAAGGGGCACATTGTGGAAGAGGGGCATAGCGGAGATGAAGGGGCACATTGTGGAAGACGGGCAATTCGGAGATGAAGGGGGACATTGCGGAGATGAAGGGGGACATTGCGGAGATGAAGGGGGCATTCGGAGATGAAGGGGGCATAGCGGAGATGAAGGGGGCATTGACCAGGCACCCTCCCCTCATCAGAGCAGGGGGTGCCTGGTGTCGCCCCATTCATTTCAATGGGGCTCGGGTGCTCGGCCGAGCACTCGAGCCTCAGGGGGTGCTCGGTCAGAGCACCCGAGCACCCGAGCATCGGGGTGCTCGCTCAACACTAATCTGTAATTATCTTCTTGTATGCCAGAGAGTTGTGCATTGCTGTGTGCACCCGTCTGGCATAAAATGGGTTAATCACTGATGAATTATGCCCTTGTAGCATACAAGGAGTTAATCACTGAGGTACACATTTGTGCCACTCTCTAAAAACGTACTGTTAAATAACATTGTTTATTCCTCTAAATTGTTTTGTACCACTATTAAAAAAAAAATAGTATTGAGGATGGTAACCTGTAAGCCTTCACCTTTTGAGTGCCAGAGAGGTATCCAATGCATTTCGCTGCAATGCATTGAATACCTCTGGCACTCAAAGGGTTACTGTGTAGTGTCGAAGACAGTAACCTGTAAGCCTTTAACCACTGAGTGCCAAAGAGGAACCCAATTGGATACCTCTCTGGCTCTCAAAGGGTTACTGTGTAGTATCGGAGATGGTAACATGTAAGCCTTAACCCTTCGATTGCCAGAGATGTATCAAATTCATTGTGCTGCAATGCACTGGATACCTCTCTGGCACCAAGAGGGTTAAAATGTAGTATCAAAGATGGGAACCTGAAAGCCTTAACCCTTTGCATGCCAGAGAGGTATCCAATGCATTTGGGTTGGAATGCATCCAAAAACTCTCTGGCATTCAAAAGGTTAAAATATAGGAATAAATAAAAGTCTGCTTTATTGCATAAAATCAAGAGGTTACCTTTTTCGATAGTAATGTTGTAACTTGATAGACTTAACCCTTTGAGTGCCAGAGATATCCAGTGCATTGGATACCGCTCTGGCATTCAAAGAGTTAAAATGTAAGAATAAATGCAAGTCTGCATATTGTCAAAGGGGGTAACCTGGAAGACTTAACCCTTTGAGTGCCAGAGAGGTATCCAGTGCATTGGATACTGCTCTGGCATTCAAAGGGTTAAAATGTAGGAATAAATGAAAGTCTGCATATTGTCAAAGGGGGTAACCTGAAAGACTTAACCCTTTGAGTGCCAGAGAGGTATCCATTGCATTGGATACCTCTCTGGCATTCAAAGGGTTAAAATGTAAGAATAAATTTAAGTCTGCGTTCTATGCTGTTGTATGAATGGATAATAACAAGAGGTTAGCATCTTCTATGGGAAGCTAAGCTGGATACCATCTTCGATGATACCATCTCTGAAAGAAAGCTGAGCTGGGCCTGGTTACCATCTTCCATGATACCATCTTCGATAGAAAGCTAAGCTGGGCCTGGTTACCATCTTCCATGATACCATCTTTGATACAAAGCGTATGCACGCCCCCCAGAGCAGGTCTGCATGCTTGTGCAAATTGAACAGATCCCAACAAGTGGGGTAGAGCAGGACATGGCTGTACACGCCTAGCGGGCAGACCTCTATGACAGGTTCCGCCTCCTGGGTGTGATGGATAGACAAGCCAACGGGATACCAACGTCGACACGACACCGGCAAATCATACGCACGCACACCTGAGACACGGCACAGAGAAGGGAAGCAAACAGAGCTGTGGGAAAGCTTAACATCAGAACGAGCACTGTCCCGGCTCCCCGAATCAGAGCAACAACTGGAACCCAACGGAAAGGAGGGAGAGCA
The DNA here is from genome assembly GCA_037306005.1 of Rhinophrynus dorsalis. Lineage (NCBI taxonomy): Eukaryota > Metazoa > Chordata > Amphibia > Anura > Rhinophrynidae > Rhinophrynus > Rhinophrynus dorsalis. The sequence goes on along the minus strand of CM074719.1, from coordinate 470,036,941 downwards.
ACCTAGATATTCTGACAATCAGTGACCAAATCTACACAGATATCTCCAGCCGCAGATTCTGTTCCCATGCTTTTATGTATTTGTGTTTTCTGTGTGACCGGCGGATTGATTAATAGATTATACATTTGGGAAATAAGGCCCCTTTGCCATAATGGGTTAGTATACAATTTCTCAAAGGGGGTGATCACCGGGAATGACACAGATGGTGTCAGAGTCTGCACAAAGCGTCCAACTTGAAGTTAAGAGAAAAAATTGTCAGAAGTCAAGGACACCGGGGAGACCGCCACTGGTTGAATATTGCCCCATGTTTTGTGGAGGGTGCTATACAGGAATGGGTGGTTGCTTTGTTTTGGAGGATTTTGTTATTAATCGTTTTATCTGTTTGGTTCTGGGACACTGCGAGGGATGTAGTTCTAGGTATGCCAGAAGTAATGCAGGTTGTTTTAGTGGCTGCTTTACATATAATTGCTGCTATACTGTACGATTCCATTACTCTTACTATTTCTGCTACCCCGGGGAGGTCTAAGGCTGTGAAGCACCTGGAGTAATAGTATGATTATACTCCAGATACTGTTTTATTGTTAGTAGGGGATTGTTCTCCCCCGTGAGGAGCCCTCCGTATTCTTAAGGCTGTTTTTATATATCCGTGCTGCCTCCATTCATATATGTTCTACTGTTCTTGTATTTTAGTTAGGAGCCTATGTATATTTCCAAAATTCTGAGTTCAGAGTTCAGGCCCTTTGATTATTCAGGTTCTACTCCTGATTTACCCCACAATCTCCCCATCCCACCTGGTGTACTCATGGAGGTCATCCTGCCATTATAATAGGTTTACTTAGCTTCTTTTGAATTCAGCTATAGCTCACTTAAAGACTTATGCAGTTCAGTTACAGATGTTACTTCTGTTACAGTACTATGATTATTTGGAAGCCGGATATGCTTTATTTTCTTCTGTAATCTACTGTATTATGTACGGTATGGTATACTTTCTGTAAATGCTGCTTTACATTTTGTCTGGCTGCTTTTATATTTTGTCAAGCTGTTTTGTTTTATTCCTATAGCTTTGGAAAATTGAAAATAATAAAAAAGGACAGTTTAGATCACATAGTGTCAAAACTAGGGAATGAAAAATTATACAGAATGTCATGTATACTTCACACCTAGGCTTCTCTCCATTTAGGAAAGGATGGAGATCCCATTCCAGGTGGAAATCCAGGATTGCTAAATTGCTGGGTGAGAGCTGAAGTGTAAGACAATAAAGAGGGATAATCCTTAAAAGCCAGTTCGGAAATCATTAGTTGAAACTGCACTGTAGGCAAAAAGGAATGACGAAGGTGTCTGTCCTTTTTATGTAATGAAAGCAAGCCCAAAAAGTGAAAGATACAATGAACACAGATGTTCAATATCCACCCAGCAAATGATGCTTGAATGGGCAAACCAAAAGCCAAATTGTTTCAAGTGAGACACGGTGTAGTAGGTGAAGATCTCTGGGACAGACCATCCCTAGATCTAGGGAGAGTGAGAATACACTTGATATAAGTGGTAGTTTACCAAACTAGATAAACCAATAAAGACCACGCTGTAGATAAATAAGGTTGGTTCGGGGAACTAGGACTGGAAGTGTTTGAAAGAAATAAATAATTTGGGGGAGAATATTCAGTTTTACTGAGGCTATGTGGCTGAACCAAGAAATGTTAAATTCCTTCCATGGCAGGAGACCCTGTTTATGCGCACCGAAGAAAGGGGAGGGGATCTAATTGATAAAGCTTTTGGTAACTCGGGGTAAGCTGGATGCCTAGTTATTGTACTGAGGAAGTTACAGAAATGTTTTAACCCCTTTAATACTTGAAACCTTTACATCATGTTGAGAGGCACCTCTGTCATCCAAAGGGTTAAAGGGACTATTTATGAATATATACTTGCTGTAACTGTTTACTGCCTCAAAACAGAAATGTTAGTGTTTCATTTAATCTTAATGTACTTTACCTGCTGGGTTTCTCTGCATTAAATTGGTAGTAATGCTTATTATGAAAAAACACATATTGCAGGGTTTATCTTTCTCAGTAAAACAAGGGTTCTCCCACTTCTGAGATATGTTTTATTCAAAGGTTATTTCAGCTACAACTTGTATTTTTTTGGTGTAGTACCTATACTGCCTGAAATGTATTGTGGTGCTGTTGCTAAACAATCTATGAACAACTATGATCACTTGACCAAAACCTCCATAGACTGCTATGGTAACAGCTCCACTGTAAAATTTGAGGCCATGTAAGTACTGCACTCAAGAAACACAAGTTTGCTCTCCAATGACTTTTGAATAAAATCTCTCTCAGCAGTGGAAGTACCCTTCTTTTACTCAGCAGCAGGATAAACCCTGTGAATTATATTTTCACAATATTAAAGGGATAGTAATACTTCATTTTATCTATATTTTATTTTGTAGGAATTAAAAAACATGAAGAACAATATGTCTTATCTCTCAAACCTTTATGGTTTGAGAGATATTCACAAGCAAAGTTTCCCCCTCCCGCCCCTTTTACCTAGTGTAAGCCATCTCTTCTCAGATGTGGAATCCAGTCCATAGATCAGACAGATAACAGCAGGGGACAATCTTCTTCCTATGAGAACAATGAAAGCCCTGCCCCCCTTGACAAGCTTTTCAAGTTTTTTCGTTATCTTAATTGAAGATTGTCCCTCTCTGCAGTCTACCTGGGCACCTCCCTTCTTATCTGGCTGAACAGTGTTACATCAGTAAAAGGGGCGGGAGGGGGACACTTTGAATTACTCTTGAACTACAACTCTGGCAGAATTGAAATAACACTCTCCGAAGTCCAAATACTATGATGATTAATTAGAGCTGCTTTATTATGAAACATTACTATCCCTTTAAGCTTTATTGTCCCTTTAAATAGTCAACTTCAGCTTTTCTCTCCCTTCCACATTCAGTGATTTGAGGTCCCTCTATATGCAGTTAGTAAGAGTAGTCTGTGACTCAGATGTATCTGGACAGATCATAAAGCAGTTGAAAGAGTATCTCTCTTTCTCTTATATCCAATGGCTGTTCCAATGAACATGGAGACAGACAAGACAGACTTCTGTTCATCCTTTCCAGGTACCTTTGAGAAACAAACTACGTTTACAGGCTGCAGCTAGAGGGAGCTCACGTCAATGAAAGTGTAAAGCAGAAGAACTGAAATAACCAAGTGTACATAGCTAAGGTGAATAAAGAAAAAGCATTACAAAAACAATTAAAATAAAACATTACTATTTCTGAAAAAAAAAATCACCTTCTCCTAAAATATTTTGACTATTGCCCATTTTAGAGACCTGTGTATGTGAAACCAATACTGCCAGCATCCTACTATTCTGATCATATCACAGAGCAGAGGGATCCACACTTTCTGTAGAATGGCACTTCTTACACAACTTGCCGATGTGAAGGTCCGCTTCGGACCACCAGTCTCCAGCAGTGCAATTCAGGGCTTGTGTTGGTTTGAACCTTAGGATGTTATTTTAACTGGATTAGAGACGTGGCAGGTAAATCCCATTGGACAACATTGAACTCCAAAATGCATTGAGTTTAGGGCCATATGCAACACAAAAACATGTAGCAATTGTAAGACAAACCAACTCCACAACAGGAAACATACAAGTTTCCATTGATTTAAATGTGAGATTTAAACCCCTGAATGCTAGAGAGATAGAATGAGATTGAATGTTAGAGACCTCTTTAGCATTGAAGGGGTTAAAAAAAATGTGGTCCCTATGGTACAGTTGGTTTGATCCAGAATTTATCTGTTGTTTGTTTGTGCATGTAAATCTTAATTTGTTGGAGACCATGCCAGCATTCAAAGAATGAACTCTTTGAGTGCTAGGGGGGATATCCAAAGCATTGCAGATAAGCTGAGAACTGTAGTCACCAAATCACTCAAGGGACAAAAATTATCAAGGGCTGACATCGTTTAGAAGAAGATTGTGACATCAAGGCTGCCCTGCAATAGGCATTTTTCAGAACCTGCTCCAAGGGGAAGTGATGTCTTCATAACTCTACCAATGGAAAAATACAATACATACAATAATGTAAGGACAGCAGAGATTTTAGTCATTGAGGCTAATGTACTAAGAAACTGACACCTACAAACTGCACCATAGGGTGCAAATAAACAACAGTATTTTTGTTACTGTTCTCATATACTTCGGCTTCTTGTATGCGCGGGTCTCCGCTGCATTGCAACATTAGCCGCAGGTTTGGTTACATATGTATCTATTAATTGTGTTTTTGTTGCCATCTCGGGATATGCTCATTGACTGTTTAACTTTTTTTCTTTATTATTTTGGGATTATATGTTTTTTATGTAAGAGCTTTTTCTGATTATGTGTTTTACTTGTCATTTTGTATTCTCTTTATTTTATTTTACTTTTTCTGCCTTTTCCCGTCAATCTTTCCTTTCTTTTGTTTTTGTTACAGTGATCTGTTCGGCTTCCCGTGGTGCCTGATCATTTGCCCGTTGTGTGTGACGTCATCTGCCAGTTCTCCGGTTGGCGTCGTCCACGTTCAGGTGCATTTGGCGGGCCTCAGGGACGCTGGGGGTGGTCTTGTCTTTTCTCACAAGGTATTTATTCCGCTTTGTTCTTCATGTTACTGTTTGCCCTGATGAAGGTCCGGTGAAGGACCGAAAACATTTGGCAGTTTTTGTGAAGCGTGTTTTTCATGAAATAAATCTTCAATCTTATTTGAACTGTGTGCTGTCTCCCCTTGGTGAGTCCAGGCTGATTGTAGTTATATATATATATATAGTGAGTTCCAGGCTTCCGAATAGAGCGGCTTTGAAGGACATGAGGTGGCTGGAAAGCCCGGTTACGAGGTGCTACCTATCCCAATGCGTATCATCACGTAGGCTTCGTCAGGGGACAACGGACATGAAGTCAAAGGACCTATTTAAATATATCACGGACCAATGGTATTGCCAGAATTATGTCACGTGTCTGAATGAACCCTCTGCAAAAATGATTACAGATAAGCACTGACTTAAAACAAAGAGTATATATATCGATATAAACATAGCTGGTGAGAATAGAAGATAAGTGTAATTCAATCATGATGAGATCACTTTATTCAATAAGAAAAGGTAGTAACTCTGCAATGAAATCCAACATGCCCTCGATAAAAATGGCGCAAAAATGCGCAACTGTGCAAGATTGCATAATTGCAAATGTGCAGTAAGTAGTTAAATCATTAAGACACTGTTGTATCGCTCACTACAAGAAAGAATAAAGCTTTGTTCCTTATATAATTAGTCTTGATAAACCAAATATCGAAGCATTGCATGTCAGAATAACTAACCAAAAGCAAGCACTTGCGTATTAGAAAGATGTCAGTGTTGAGATGTATCTTATGAGTAACATTGTTGCCATAGCAAAATTATCATGCCCTCAACAAATAAGGCGCACTCAATCATGAATATTCACAGTAGCTTGATTTTGAATATATGAATCAATAAGTGATATATCTCTCGACCAAAATAGAAAAAAATAAACAGAAAAAATAAATCCTACTTATTTAGTATTTTATATTTTTGTATATGAATCAGCCACATATGAGGACATTATGCGTTAGGAGGATAGGTCAAAATTAAGCACTTGCGCACTAAAAAGTTAATAGTATCGCGATAATTCTTATGACTTAAGTCGATTACACGCATAAAAAGACACTTATCTACCGTCATCAGCTAGTAAATGCTGAATATAGTACAAATTCAGGACTCAAAAAATCGGAAGTAAGAACTTAAGTCCACTTGATTTGTTACTGATCGAATATCTCGAGTATATAACTATATATAGATAAAAACTGAAAATAAGTACATGTAAAAATAAAAAAAAAATATGCCGGGCTATGGAAATTAACTTCCTAAATATATTAAATGCATTTCACAGTACTCCAACATAGTAGCTGTCTAGAAGTGACAGCCCTATTTGGATACAGTGAAATTACAAATATGTAAAAAATGTGGAAGTCTATATAGTTATATGCAAAATCAATCCACATATTCAAATGGACCAGACAGAAATAAAAGATCCAATGTCTCCCCGATGCTTCATTTTACATAATCCATCAATTTATGAACATTTGATACCAAAACAGGGATCTCCCCATATGGAGAAGTGGCACTAGAAAAAAATCTGGTTAAGTATATGAGAGTGTGTTTGGTGTTTTATTAAGGCTTTAAAAAAAAAAAATAAGTTTTTTTTCATTTTGTGTGGGTATTGTGAGTGTTAAATAAACCAACTGTTAACTCTGGCCTGTGTGATTAATGGTGATTGGCTAAGGGAAGTCACCTGGCTGCAGTGTTACTATAAATACAGTCCCCAGGCTCTTTGAGACTGCATTTCTTGTGACTGCAGACAAGGAAGGGAAGAGGAGTTATAAAATATCTGGATTTGGAATAGAATCAGGAGTTGGAAATCAGCAGAGCTCTGAGGTGACAATAATTTCAAGGAAGTTACTGCATTCACATTGAAAGTTGGTTACTTACTTTAGAGTGAGCTTTAGAGGACAGTATAAATCTTATTGAACTGTAAAACCAAGCAAGAGTGATAGCAGGTTAGACAATCTCACGCAATGCACTTCTTGTCACATGCTTGAACACTTGGAGCAATCGTTCCAGGGGTCATACCGCTGTGCCACATGTGAGCATATTTTCTTTTTAGAGTCTAAGATAATGGATTTGGAAAGAAATATTGCAACATTGTGAGACATTGGAAACCTGGAAAGCAGTTTAGAACTCACAGAGCAGGTAGTATGTGGGGTTAGTGGTGAAGAGGGTGGAGTTGTAGAAGAGGAGCAACAGGTAGGCAGCTGGATAACAGTAAGGAGGGGAGGTAGTGGGCAGAGGAAGAGGAAGGCCAGTTCTGAGTTGACTCAGTCCAACAGATTTGCAAGATTGTGTGAAGATGTTGATGAGAATTGCTCAGAATTGGCAACACTGGAGAGGGCTAATTCCTCTAGCAGCCATGGGAACAGTCCTCCTTCCAGGCTAGATGGGATGCAGAGTAGGAAGAAACCAAGGCAGGTGGTGGCAATAGGGGACTCTATTATTAGATGGGTAGATAGGGTAATCTGCTGCCAGGAACGTGAATGCCGAACAGTAGGCTGTCTCCAGGGTGCTCGGGTTCAGCATGTTGCGCACAGGGCTGACAGATTGTTGGGAGGGGCTGGAAGTGATCCAGCTGTCTTGGTACATATTGGTACCAATGACAAAGCAGGAGGAAGATGGAGGTCTCTAAAGAATGATTTTAGGGACTTAGGGTGCAAGCTCAAGGCAAGGACTCCTAAGGTAGTATTTTCTGAAATACTACCTGTGCCATGCTCCAGTGCAGGTAGACAGAAGGCTCTCAGGGAGCTTAATGCATGGTTCAAGCAATGGTGTAGGAAGAAGGGTTTTGTGTTCTTAGAGCACTGGGCTGACTTTGCTCTTGGGTACAATCTATATGGAAGTGATGGATTGCACCTAAATGGTAGAGGAGCCTCTGTGCTAGGGGGGCGAATGCTAAGAAGCTTGGAGGAGCTTTTAAACTAGGAAGGGGTAGGAGGGTATAGATAGCAAAAATTGGGTAGATAGAGTAAATAGGAACCAGGTCCAAGTAAATGAACAGGGTGGTGGAGAAAGGGTTGGGATAAATGTAGAAAATAGGGAGGAATTCCTAGTAAATGAAAATGTAGATAAAAGGCATGTAGGGAGTGATATATGTAAAGACTTAAAAATTAATTGTATGCTAGCAAATACAAGAAGCATGGTAGATAAAATTGGAGAACTAGAATTGCTGGCGGTTAATGACCAATTGAACATAATTGGTATAACAGAAACATGGTGGAATGATGCACATGACTGTAAATATAGATGGCTATTCCCTGTTTAGGAGAGACAGGATTAATAGAAAAGTGTGTGCTTATATTTGAAACCAGAGTTAAATCTAATTTTGAGAGGTGATATTAGTGAGGAAACTGGCCAAAATGTGGAGTCCTTGTGGGTAGAAATTGAGACTAAATGTGGTGTAAAAGGTAAAAAAAAGGGTGTTGGTGGGTATATGCTACAAAGCACCAAATATTGATGACAATGTTGAGGCCCAACTGCTATTGCAAATGAGGAAAACTGCCCAGCTTGGGCATACTATAATTATGGGAGATTTTAATTATCCAGATATCAACTGGAAAAATGAGACCTGTCAGAGTGCTAAGGGTAGCAGGTTTTTGAGCATACTTCATGAAAGCTACATGTCACAAATGGGGAAAGTGCCAACAAGTAATAACAATATATTGGACCTAGTGATAAAGAATAACACAGAAATGGTATCCAATATTAAGGTAAGTGAACATTTGGGAAACAGTGATCACAACATGGTTACATTGAGGTCAGTTTGGCAAAGCAAAACTGTATAGGTTCAACCAAAACTCTTAATTTTAAAAAAGCTAACTTCAAATTATTAAGGGCTTCAATGCAACACGTAGACTGGGATACATTATTTAAATACAGAAATACTGAGTATAAATGGTCAGAATTCAAATTTAGGTTGCGGAAATGTACCCAGCAGTAAATACCAATATGGAACAAATGCAAAAGAAGTAAGTCACAGCCAATGTGGTTAAGTGCACATGTAAAGGAGGAAATGGCAAAGAAAAAAAAGCATTCAAACTGAAGTCTGCAGGAACTGAACATTCTTTCTTACAATATAGGGAGTGCAACAAAGATTGCAAAAAGGCAATTAGGGTAGCAAAAATAGAAAACGAAACTCAAATTGTAAGGGAAAGTAAGACTAATCCAAAAAAGTTTTTCAAATATATAAATAGAAAAAAACTTAACAGGGAGTGCATTGGACCATTCAAAAATGAGATGAGTGAGTTGATTAGTGAGGATAAGGAAAAGGCCGATGTTCTAAACACTTTCTTTGCATCAGTATATACAGAGGAGCAAGGAATGGTAGAAGAGCCTCAACAAGTAACTTATAAAACAATACAATTATCAGATATTGGGTTAACTCAAGAAGATGTCATGGGTAGACTGAACAAAATTAAGACTGACAAAGCACTGGGTCCTGATGGTATACATTCAAGGGTTCTTAAAGGGATAGTATTACTTCAAAATTACTATCCCTCATATTGTAGCCTTTAAAAAACTGAGCTAAATGACACCAGTGGCATCTCTCAGACCTTTATGGTTTAAGAGATACCCGCTTTCAAAGTTTCCTCTCCCCTGATGTCAGCGTTCTGCTGCCAGCGGGGGATTCTGGTCCCGGGACAGGCGGAGGCTCTTAAACAGAGCCGATATCTCGTTATGGAAGGAAGAATGATTCATTGAAACAGTCTTCTAGGTGTGCTTGGTTACCAAGCACACGTAGAAGACTGTTTCAATGAATCATTTTTCCTTCCATAACGAGATATCTGCTCTGCTGAAGAGCCTCCACTTGATTCAGAGACCAGATTCTCCTGCTGGCAGCAGAATGCTGACAGCAGGGGAAAGGAAACTTTGAAAGCGGCTATCTCTTAAACCATAAAGGTTTGAGAGATGCCACTGGTGTCATTTAACTCCGTTTATTAAGGGCTACAATACGAGGGATAGTAATTTTTAAGTAATACTATCCCTTTAAGTGTTGGCAAAACCCCAATATTTACTCTTTAAAGATTCTCTCACCACAGACTCACTGCAACAAGATTGGTAAAGAGCCAGTGTAGTGCCTCTGTTTAAGAAGGGAAATAAAACAGAACCTGGAAACTATAGACCTGTGAGTTTGACCTCTGTAGTGGGAAAACTGCTAGAAGGGATAATAAGGGACTATATTCAGGATTACAACACAAAAAATAAGGTCATTAGCAGGAATCAACATGTTTTTTTGAATAATAGATCATGCCAAACTAACCTTTTCAGCTTCTATGAGGAAGTAAGCAGCAACCTTGATAATGGCAAGGCAGTTGATGTATATATCTAGACTTTGCAAAGGTATTTGATACAGTGCCACACAGAAGGATGGGGTATAAAATAAGGAAATCAGGGCTAGGAGATGACTTTTGCAATTGGATACAAAACTGGTTGAAGGATAGGGAACAGTGCGTGGTTGTAAATAGACAATTCTACAATACAGTTAAAGTGGAGAGTGGAGTACCTCAGGGTTCGGTATTAGGTCCGCTGCTTTTTAACATGTTTATAAATGACCTAGAAATAGATATAGAAAGCAAATTATCAATATTTACAAATGACACTAAATTATGCAGGGTAATTAATTCAGAACAGGATAATTTCTCTCTACAGAGGGATTTATATAAAATGACAGATTGGCCAAACAAATGGAATATGAGGTTTAATGTGGAGAAGTATAAAGTCATGCATTTGGGAGGAAACAATCCCAAGGCTACTTATAAACTTAATGGACTCATTTTAGGGGACTCGTTGGTAGAGAAAGACCTCGGTATCCTTGTCAACTACAAACTTGGAAACAGTGACCAGTGTCAAACAGCAGTAGCAAAGGCAAACAAAATCCTGTCTTGCATAAAAAGAGGTATCGAAGCAAGAGTGGATAACATTATTTTGCCATTGTACAAATCATTGGTAAGACCTCACCTTGAGTATACAGTGCAGTTTTGGGCACCAGTTCTGAAAAAGGATATACTAGAACTAAAGAGGGTACAGCAAAGAGCAACAAAATTAATTAAGGGAATGGAGGACTTGATGTATGAGGAACGACTAGACAAACTTGGTTTATTTACTCTAGAGAAAATACGACTAAGAGGAGACCTTATCACACTGTACAAATATGAGAGGTCAATACAAGGATCTCTGCGGTGAGCTATTTATTCCAAGGCCTGATCAGATGACCAGGGGACACCCCTTGAGATTAGAGGAAATGAGGTTTAGACTTAAGCAGAGGAAGGTTTTTTTTTTTACAGTGAGGTCTGTTAAATTGTGGAATTCTTTACCCAAGGAGGTGGTTATGACAGATACAATGGATACATTCAAGAGAAGATTAGATACATTTATTTCCAAAGGGAACATACAGAGTTATACTGTTATTAGTAGGCAGATCAGGAAGGTCTGATAAAGACTAACTTATTTGGTAGCAGGAAAGCTAAAAAAATACTGGAGTATGAGGAGAAGGTTGAACTTGATGGACTTGTGTCTTTATTCAACCTAACTATGTTACTATATATTGGTCTCCTGATATAGGTCACATTAAGACATGTTAATATGTATCAAAAACATATGTGTGTAACGGAAAGGTCATATATCATAATACATTTAGTAGAAAACTATTGTGTATTGGCTTTATACACTGGCATAAATCAGTATCACTAAAAAAAACATAATAAGGTTGAACAGAGACAGACACAACCTATTTGTGATACCAGAGGCAAATCCCTCATAAGACCCTTCAATCAAAAGAACTTCTATGTAACGGTTATTCAGACTCTCAGACCAGAGGTAAAAAATAAAACACAGTTTTATTGAGAACAAATGAGGAACACGGCCCCCTAAGGGCAGAAATAGGTAATTACACGTAACTGAAGGCAATATGGTAATATAGCAGACACAGTATGGATAAAGAGCAATACTATACAAGCAATGGAACAGTGTAAAGCAAGGGTTAAGTCCAATGCAAATAATCAGTCTCTGATGTGGTGTGCAAGACAACACTCAGTAGTGGACAAAAGCAGCTATAAACTGCGGTGCAGGATGGAGAGCACCTAGTAGTGAGTCCAAACAGTAGTCCTCAAGGACTGGTGATATGCAAGACCAACCACTTGTGCTAGAGCTAAATAATACCAGAGCCAAGGGCACTCTGCCGTGCGTAACGGGATAGACACACTGCGTGAGCTGAATGGAACCGGAGCCACGGCACTCTACGGTGCTGAATGGGTTAATGACACTGCGTGAGCTGAATGGAACCTGAGCCAGTAGCACCCCTTGGTGCGTCAGCGGATACCCACACTGCCAGAGCTGAAAGGGACCAGAGCCAGTAGCACCCCATGGTGCGTAAACGGATACCCCAACACTGCTAGAGCCGAGTAAGACCAGAGCCAGTAGCACCCTTCCGGTGCGCCAATGGAGAGTGTATATTGCAAGAGCTTTTGGTAGACAGTAACGGAAACCCACTGTTCTGCAAGTGTAGCGGACAGGCTCGGTAATGAAGGCAGTGAGCTCAGAAAGTGTTAATGGAGAGGCTCGGTATCTAAGGCAACAAGCTCTGCAAGGGTTAACTGACAGGCTCGGTAACGGAGGCAACAAGCTCAGCAAGCGTTAACGGATGGCCCAGAATCTGAGGCAACAAGTACTGCAAGTGTCAGCGGACAGGCTCTGTAACGGAGGCAGTAAGCTCAGCTAGTGTTAAAGGATGCCCAGTATCTGAGGCAACAAGCACTGCAAGTGTTACACAGGAACGCAGGAACACAGCAACAGAAGCATTGGTACAGGAACACCATGAAAGGGCACCCGACAGGTGCCAGAGGCCCGGCATAAGAAGGCCACACTGGGCAGGCATAACAAGCACTACCAATAGGAACACACCACAGCAGTGAGCGACAGGTAATCACAGGAACCGTGATAGTCTACACTTGTGACCGTGCATGCATATATGTTTTAAAAAAGCACTTAACGGACAGAAAGTCCATTCTAAAAAAAATTAAATAGCTTGGTATTAATCCCAGGTTGTGGAATCCAAGTTCGTAGGTGAGATTACAGTCTATGCCACTAGATCTCCCATTGAATATTGAGTATCAAGCTTCTAATGAAAGTCAATCTGTCTAATGCTGAAACAATAAAATGTTAGACTAAGTCGTCTGTGAATTCAAACCAACCAAATGGCATTTAGAAACTGAGAGAACCAAAAAACCATTTCTCAATGGGAAGTATCCTCTAGTGTAGAGCTTAAATTAAAAATAATCCACTGTTGTAGTTATGATCAGTCGGCCAAACAACAAAGAAGGAGTAGAGCCACACATTAGTTCCAATGTATTCAAAGTAGGATGTGACACTGTTCCACTATCTGTTATACTACTCCTTCAACTGTAATTGTGGGAATAAAGTTCACAACTGCCACGGAATAAAGGGGGAAAGAGGATCAATCCCAGTCGTCCAAGCGGCTAAGAAATCCATCTTTCTGTTAGTTCTTCATATGATGAAATCTTAAGGGACTCCATCTGGCCAGAGCTAGTTGTATACGATATTCTACTGTATCTATATAGAAACAAACATATGTATGTTAATATTATGATGTTACTTAAGAGAATATAGTATTCAGCACATATCCTAATCACTACTTTCTGGAGACCTACACATGCTCTAGATGTATGATACCCTTAAGGACAGAGCCTGCCCTTATTTGGGTCCCGGTGTGTCCAGGCGGCACTTTGACAGGGGAGGCAATTTGCCGCCCCAAGGCACGTTCTGTCTTTCAAAAAAAAAAAACTTGCCGGCAGAGGAGCTGGCTCAACAGCCAGTCTGCAGGCGGGCAGTCAGTTTGCCCACAGAAATCCTCCCATGTTGTCTCTTTCGCTCCCCGCTCTGTACTGAGGTCAGAGTGTCGAGGGTCACGTGACCTGCCGGCGCTCAGACTTCAGACCACGTGGGGAGAGCAAGAGGCAGCATGGGAGGATCAAGCTGCCTGCCACTAGACACCAGGGAGCCTGACAACTGTAGGTGTTGGCTGGGGTAAGTTCTGGGTGGGTGTTTAACAGTTTGTTCGACACCCAGACACAGTGGTTTAGGATAAAACACAGTTTTATTGAAAACACAGTAATATAATAACCCTCACAGGTCCTGTAGTATTTAAGCAGAATAATAAAGACACAAGACAGGTTACATATACATATGCCTACACAGGTCCAGTATAACCATAGAGTCCATAACAGAATATATTGACACAGGTCAGGCGGAATACGAAGGATTCCCAGGGTATCGGTACTGCATGGGTTAATGGTCTTCAGCGAGTGTAAACAGTCCCATGTGAAGAGAGGTCTGTGATGGAGCACTCTCAAGATAGAGCTTAGAGCTTAGGTTAGCAGACAAACGTAAACTGCCAGAGTAGTATCAGAAACTGAGCAACATATAACACTGCCGTAGCAGTAACGGAGACCAGGCAACTTGTACACTGCCGTAGTAGTAACGGAGACAAGGCCACTTGCACACTGCCGAGTAGTAACGGAGACTAGGCCATTTGCACTCTGCAGGAGCTGTAACGGAGACAAGGCCACTTGCACACTGCCGTAGCATTAACGGAGACTAGGCCACTTGCACACTGCCGTAGCAGTAACGGACACTAGACCACTTGCACTCTGCAGGAGCAGTAACGGAGACAAGGCCACTTGCACACTGCTGTAGCAGTAACAGAGACTAGACCACTTGCACACTGCCATAGCAGTAATGGAAACTAGGCCACTTGCACACTGCCGTAGCAGTAACAGAGACACACAACTGAGCACTGCCGTGACAGGAACGGACTGGGCAACTGAGCAACTTGCCTTGAGGTCGCAACCAACCGGAAGCGTCACAGATGCCTAACCGATAGGAATGTCTCCAAGGTGACACAGAAGCAGCCAGAGCAGGAAACGTCAAACAAGCCGGGTCGAATCACAGAGCAGGAATGGCAGCCAAGCCGAGTCGGTACACGGAGCAGGAACGTCAGCCAAGCCGGGTTGGTACACGGAGCAAGAACGCCAGCCAAGCCGGGTCAGTACACAGAAGCAGGCACAGAAGAATGGACAGGCAGTCAGGGTCGGTTCACAGGCGGGAGACGAGATGCAGAGTAGTCAGGCAGGCTGGGTCGGTACACTGAGAATACTGAGAGCAGGAACAAGCACTGGTACAGGAACACCATGAAAGGGCACTGGAGGGATGCCAGAGCCCAGTACATAAAGGCCATACTGGGTGGGACAAGCACAGAATAGCCAATAGGAGTAAAGCACAGTGTAGACTGACAGAATGTCGTAAGGGGAGCACGGGCACCGTGATAGGGTGATGGGGCATGTCCTGAGGTGCTGGGGTAAGTCCTAGATCAGCAATATGGCATATGGAGGGAGAAGAGAGACAGACAGGGGTTGGAAGAGGAGAGAGAGACAAAAGAGGAATGATACATGGCAAAGAGAGACATCAGGAGAGGAGAGAGACATGTATGACATGGTGAAGAGAGAGACAGACATGGGTGGGATGGAGGGAGAGAGAGAGACAGACATCGGTGGGATGGAGGGAGAGACATGGGGGGATACAGACATGGAGGGAGAGCAATACAGACATAGATGACATGGGGAGAGAGAGACATGGTGGAAAGTGGATGGCATGGGGGGGTGGCAAATATGTTAGGTATGCCTATGGGAGGGACATAAATGGGGCAGGGCATAAGGGGCAGCAAAATAAGGTTTTGCCTAGGGTGACAAAAATCCTTGAACCAGCCCTGAGTACAGGAGCAGACATAACTGCTTATGAAATGGTTAAAGTGGTGTCCTGTGTTAAAGATTTCTATCTAATACTGTTGAAAAAGAAAAAATGGACATTTATAAAATATAATCTAGAACTTTAAGATGGTATTTTAAAACTGTTCATTTTTTACAATTGTAGCAGTGTTAGATAGCAATCTTTCACAGAGGACACCACTTTAACCATTTCATAACCAGGGATGTCTGCTCCTGTACTCAAAGGGTTAGATTTTTAACTACTTGCTGTCTTTTTGAACAACTTCCTGTCTGAAGGAGATCTTCTCTTTTGGTGTTATCCCTTCTGACCCCACAGATATTTTCAAAGCCCAGCTAGATCGTCTATTATTGGATACCTTTGAGAGGGAAATCATTACCAAGAAAGAACTTGACTATCTACAAGTGGCTCATCCGGTAATTCCTACTTTTTACATTCTCCCTAAAGTGCATAAGCATCTCACTACATCACCAGGGAGGCCAATTGTAGCTGGCATTGGGGATTTATGTGAACATGTGTGTACTTTTGTTAATTTTTTCTTGAAATCGTTGGTGTTGACTCTTGACTGTTATCTTAGGGATTCTGCCAATTTATTATCCATACTTTAAGAACTGCATGTGGAACCGGGGACCCTGCTCGTGACTTGTGATGTGGAAGCTTTGTATTCCAGCATTGGTCACGAGCAGGGCCTCTCAGCTGTTGATTTTTACCTTAGGAGATCGAGTCATTCATCAAGAACTCATTTTTGTGATACCATTATCATGCTTCTTTCTTTTGTTTTGAAAAACCTACTTTTAATTTGATTCCACATTTTACTTAAAGTTGGTTGGCACCGAGATGGGGGCGAAATGTGCTCCCTCCTATGCCAACTTCTTTTTGGGGTGGTGGGAATATACACATTTTCTTGGATGTACTGAACATATTGATCTTTGCTATCGCTTTACTGATGATCTTTTTAATTTGGCAGGGCTCGGTCAGTCTACTTGGAAAATTTTTGGACCTCTTGAACCAGAACAATCTCAATATACATCTCACATCCCACCACTCCACAAGTGAAGTGGAATTTTTGGATCTCCTGATTAAAACTGATCCGCAAAATTGTTTGCAAACTACTTTATTTAAGAAAACAACAGCTGTGAACTCATTTTTGCACTTTTCCAGTGCTCATCCCACACATTTGAAGCAAGCAATACCAATAGGACAATATCTTAGAATACAAAGAAGTTGTTCCACAAATGATGCCTTCAAACTACAATCACATGAATTAAGACAAAGATTCTTGGAGAGAGGGTATCCCCTGTCATGTCTCAAGCAAGGTTTTAATAGGGCTTATAACACCAGAAGAGAAGATCTCCTTCAGACAGGAAGTTGCTCAAAAAGACAGCAAGTAGAAATCATGCAACCAATTACTACTTTTAATACTCAATGAGAGCAAGTTAAACACCTATTCAATAAACACTGGAATGTTCTATGCAGTGTTATAACATTGGCACAATATCTCTGCCCAAAGCCTTCTGTCATAGCACGACTGTCACGGTTTGTTATGACTGTCAGACATAGAGATTAGGTAAAAACATAACTTTATTGAAAAGTTAAAGAGAACCCTATTGGGTTGAAAGCAAATACAAGATATATTTTATTAGCAGTTACATAGGCACATAATAATGATACATTGGATGGATACAGACTCTACCAGCCCTGCCAATACCGGGTAAGGCAACCTTAGATGGCACAAGATGGTAACAGGTTCTACCGGCCTTACCAATATACCGGGCAGGGCAGCCTGGAGACTCATGCAAGGAATACTGAAAGCTCTACCGGCCATGCCAATATACCGGGCATGGTAGCCAAGGCACTGGAATGTAAGAAAGAGGCTCTACCGGCCGTGCCAATATACCGGGCATGGCAGCCACATCACTGGAACTGTTGGTAAGAGGCTCTACCGGCCTTGCCAATACCGGGTAAGGCAACCCTTAAAGGAATAGTCACGACCAGGTTCTACCGGCCTTACTAATACCGGGCAAGGCAGCCCACCGCAGATAGTGAGGGCAGTAAGGTGGCCAAGGTGACTGGCTAGATGGTTGAGACCAGTCACCAGAGATGACAAACAAGGCCACAGGATAACAGGTAGCAATAGACTGCCACTCACTAAGGACAGAGGAATTACGAGCAGTGTACCACAGTCTCTGTCACGGTTTATTATGACTCTGAGACACAAGTTTTAGGTAAAAATCAATTTTATTGAAATAATAAATTGATAACGTAGGATGGCAATCACATACATACAGATATATACAGAATATAACAAGACAGAAGGCAGACTCTACCGGTCCCGTCAATATACCGGACAGGACAGTCTGAAGTAATAGAATGTTAGGCTCTACCGGCCTTGCCAATACCGGGTAAGGCAACCTGCAGATGGAATCGCATAACGGTTCTACCGGCCTTACCAATTTACCGGGCAAGGCAGCCTCAATAGATTCATAATGTAGGCTCTACCGGCCCTGCCAATACCGGGTAAGGCAACCTCAGATGGAATGTGGCAAAAGGTTCTACCGGCCTTACCAATACCGGGCAGGGCAGCCCTGAGATAGTAGCAGCAGTCAGATGGTAATGGCAAATTGACAGAATCGTAAAGCCGCAAGGCTTTGGAGCAAACCAGCGTCCGCACGCTGGGACCAACACTGAATTGTATAGCCGATAGGCTTAGGAGCAAACCAGTGACCGCACACTGGTGTAACAAGCGAGTAGTATAGCCGTAAGGCTTAGGAGCAAACCAGCATCCGCATACTGGTGTAACAAGTGAGTTTGTATAGCCGCAAGGCTTTGGAGTAGACCAGCGTCCGCACGCTGGGACAAACACAGAATTGTATAGCTGATAGGCTTTGGAGCAAACCAGTGACCGCACACTGGTGTAACAAGCGAGTTTGTATAGCCGCAAGGCTTTGGAGCAAACCAGCGTCCGCACGCTGGGACCAACACAGGATAGTACAGCCGATAGGCTTTGGAGCAAACCAGTGACCGCACACTGGTGTAACAAGCGAGTTTGTATAGCCGCAAGGCTTTGGAGCAAACCAGCGCCCGCACGCTGGGACTAACACAGGATTGTATAGCCGATAGGCTTTGGAGCAAACCAGTGACCGCACACTGGTGTAACAAGCGAGTTTGTATAGCCGCAAGGCTTTGGAGCAAACCAGCGTCCGCACGCTGGGACCAACACAGGATGGTACAGCCGATAGGCTGTGGAGCAAACCAGTGACCGCACACTGGTGTAACAAGCGAGTTTGTATAGCCGCAAGGCTTAGGAGCAAACCAGCGTCCGCATACTGGTGTAACAAGCGAGTCGCCGACGCGACCAGGCAGGAGGTCGCCAGGATACAGGAGACAGGCGATGCGATGACAGGAATCAACAACGATCAGTCAGGTCAGGAAACAGCAGAGAAGAAGTTCAGCAGGAACTGCAACACCAGAGACTAGGCCGGAACCAGGACTGGAAGTACTTCAGCATGCAGGAAACACTGGAACAGTAGAGATCAGGAACTCAGGAACACATGAGATCAGGAACTCAGGAACACTGGAACAGAGGCCCAGCTATCACTAGCATAGTGATAGCAAGAAGGTCAGAAACAACACGAAAGGGCACTCAAAGGGTGCCCAATCCAGGTTTAAATAGGCAATAAGAGGCGGGCTATCTGCAGACAGCCAATAGAAGCCCCCTACTGGTGACAGACAAGGAACTGCAGCAATCACGGGCACCGTGATAGTCTCACTCGTGAAATCAGGAAGTGCAATAATCACCAGCAATGCGAGAAGCAAACCAGTACCCGTGTACTGGGAGAAACCTTCAACATGTCAGGCTGTTAGGACAGGACAGCCTCCTTCAATGGGGCGACCCAGCCCCCAAGTACTGGAATAATTGAACACCACCGGAGCGACAGCAACCGGTTGTCGTGGAGCGAACCAGTACAGCGTAATGGAGAAACCAGATTCTACCGGTGCAACAGCAGCCGGTTTGAGTGGAGCGAACCAGTACACGCGTACTGGAGAAACCCAAGACTCTTCCGGTGCAACAGCAGCCGGTAACGTAGAGCCAACCAGTACCCACATACCAGATAACCCAAGGCTCATATAATGCAATAGCAGCTAGTCTCAGTGGAGCGAACCAGTACCCGCATACTGGGGAGACCAAGACTAATCGGTGGCTAGCAGCCAGTTACAATGGAGCGAACCAGTACCCGCATACTGGGGAGACCAAGACTATATCGGTGGCTTACCAGCCAGCTTCAGTGGAGTGAACCAGTACCCGCGTACTGGAGTAATCATGAGTCTTCCGGTGCGTCGGCAGCCGATTACCGTGGAGCCAACCAGTACCCGTGTACCGGATGAACCAAGGCTCAAATAGTACAATAGCAACAAATCACAGTGCAGCGAACCAGTACCCGCGTACTGGGTAGACCAAGACTAATCGGTGGCTAGCAGCCAGTTACAATGGAGTGAACCAGTACCCGCGTACTGGAGTAACCTATGAGTCTTCCGGTGCAACGGCAGCCAGTTACCGTGGAGCCAACCAGTACCCGCGTACTGGAGAAGCCGAGGCTCACATAGTGCAATAGCAACTAGACTCGGTGGAGCGAACCAGTACCCGCGTACTGGAGTAACCTATGAGGAAGTCATAATGTCGCCCAGACCACCGGGAACGGCAGGCACCCGGTAGTAGATGGTACAGGAACCCCGCTGAAGAAGAGGATCAGGACTGCAGACGGTAGACCGGATCTGGAACGGCAGCAGGAACAACTACAGGAACAGCAACTCCAACCAGATCAGGAACAGAAGCAGGAACCAAACGACTGGCAGGCAGGAACTTGGATACCACTGACAATCAGGAACAGCGACAAGGCCCAGGAAGCATTGGAGCACCATGCAGGAACAACAGCATAGAGACAAATACGAAAGGGCAACCAAAGGGTGCCCAATCTCAGTTTAAATAAGCAGTCTTAGGCGGGTATAAGGGAAGCAGCCAATGGAGAGCCCCCTGCAGGTAACTGACATGATAATGCAGCAATCACGGGCACCGTGATAGTGACGTAGTCGCAATCTTGCAGACAAATTGACCCACAGTCATTTTCGTCCTATTACACGACATATAGAAGGAGCCAAGTGTACAGGCACCAACCCTTGCAGGAATTACTCAATTTGTAAGTACATCTTGATGAATAAACAGATTCTGAGTCCTGTAACTTGTAAACATTTGACTTTTTGTCACTTTACCAATTGCAGGACCAGAAATTGTATGTACTGTATTCAGTGCCCATGTAATAAATACTACATGGGGTAAACATCACAAATGCTCAAACATCGAATTAAAAAACATCTCTCTTTAATTCGAAATGCCCACATGGATATATAGAAAAGCATTGTACTGATATCACGGTGCCCGTGATTCTTCAACAGGGCGACATGTTTACTTCCGGGTTTTCCATGCATGGTTCTTATTGGTGATTGGGCACTGGCTCCACCCAGGGTTAGCCTTTTTAAACTCTCTCCTGTCATCCTTTCAGCACCCTTTTGTGGTGTACCTGTACCTAGCGTTTGTGTTGCTGCTTGTTCCTGCTCCGTGTATGACCCAGCTTGCCTAACTATGCTCCTGTTGCTCCTTTGTTCCAATTCCGTTGCTGATTAGGACTGGCTGACTACCTCCGTGTGTACCGACCTGGCTTTGGCTGAGTATCCGATTCCGTTGATGATTAGGACTGGCTGACTACCTCCGGGTGTACCGACCTGGCTTTGGCTGGCTTTTGGCATATTTTTTTTATTTTTACATGTACTTATTTTCAGTTGTTATCTATATATAGTTATATGCTCGAGATATTCGATCAGTAACAAATCAAGTGTCTTTTTATGCGTGTAATCGACTTAAGTCATAAGAATTATCACGATACTATTAACTTTTTAGTGCGCAAGTGCTTAATTTTGACCTATCCTCCTGATGCATAATGTCCTCAGATGTGGCTGATTCATATACAAAAATATAAAATACTAAATAAGTAGGATTTATTTTTTCTGTTTCATTGCAGAGTTACTACCTTTTCTTATTGAATAAAGTGATCTCATCATGATTAAATTACACTTATCTTCTATTCTCACCAGCTATGTTTATATTGATTTATATACTTTTTGTTTTAAGTCAGTACTTATCTGTAATCATTTTTGCAGAGGTTTCATTCAGACACGTGGCATAATTCTGGCATTGGTCTGTGATATATTTAAATAGGTCCTTTGACTTCATGTCCGTTATCCCCTGATGAAGCCTACGTGGCGATACATGTTGGGATGGGTAGCGGCTCGTAACAGGGCTCTCCAGCCACCTCATGTTCTTCACAGCCCCTCTAGTCGGAAGCCTGGAGCTCACTATATATATTGGTAAGTACCTGTATTCACGTTATAGTTTTTGCTTTGATTTTTTGTATATTGATGTATCATGTTTGTTCACTTCACAGTACTTATATTATTGACACTTTGTATCTAGCGCTAACAAGTACTAATTGTGAGATCACTCCCAGGTGCTCTTGTTTACAGTGGTAATTTTGTATCTAGAGTTATACTTTCTATGGGCTGTTTAGACATGTAATGTATTTTGGATTGTACTGTACGTGCCTCAGAGTTTCTTAATGTTATTATGTGTCTTTTTTGTACCCAATAAACATTCATATATTTTTCTAAAACTTATTAGCTGCTTTATTAGAGTATAATCGATTTAAAGAGCTACTTGCTGATGGAAAGCAGGGGAGGGAGTTTCTCTCTTTTTTCTTCCTTCTCCTGCTTCCCACCGGTTTATTTTGTATGTTGCTTGTTTGCCCTTAAAGTGCACCACACTATGTTAAGTGTAACGTATGTAGAAAGAAGGTCAGAGATACTCATCTAGACTCATGAGCTAGCAAATACATGCAAGAAGCTCACTGGGACTGTGTCCTCACGCCCAGGGTGCAATCTCTTTTAGCTCACCAGTGCCATACACAGAGAGGAAATCTTCTGAAGCATATCATACTGGTCCTGCCAAAAGACAGTCCAGCCACGAAATGCCAGACAATTCCAGTATGATATGCTTCAGAAGATTTCCTCTCTGTATATGGCACTGGGGAGCAAACCAAGCACATGTAGAAGACCGTTTCAGTGAAATAATTATTTTTTACGAATGCGATCTCGACTCAGCTGCAGAGCCTCCTGATGCACGTAAGAGCGGATATCCCTGCAGTCAGCTACAGCTCTGACTTCAGGGAAAGGGGAGGGAGGGGGGAACTTTGCGTACGGTTATCTCTCAAACCATAGAGGTTTGAGATTTGACACTGGGGACAATTAAATTCTTTTTAACATGCCTACAATATGGAGATTAGTAATATTTACGTATTACTATCCCTTTAAGTGAGAAAAGCAAACAAATAAGATAAAAGAGTTTTAGTGAGCTAGACTGGAGGGGTTGTAGTTTGAGAACAATTACCTCTGTTTATAGTTTTAGCAATGGTTTAACAAGCGTTATAACTGAGCCACATTTTAGCCTCTTCTACTTTTTTTTTTGCAATATAAGACCTTTCACACCAAGTAATATTAAAAAAGGTACTTTCCTGTCATCCAGAACCATTTTCAAAACTAATTCCTATTGTTATTTCTTGTCAGAATCTGTCCTGTTTTATAATTTTATATTACAATATATATATATATATATATATATATATATATATACACACGCACACACACACATATATATATATATATATATATATATATATATATATATATATATATACACATATATATAATAAAGATTTTGTTTAAAAATGTTTGAAAACTGTTTTGAAAATGGTTCCAGATAACAGCAAAGTAGCTTAAAAAGGCTGCCATCACAGCTATATTATCCCTTTAATCCTTTGAGTGTCAGAGAGGTATCTAGCACATTGCTTTCCAGAGTGTTAGATACCTCTATAGAACTCAAAGGGTTATATTGATGGGAATTTTTATTTATGCAGTTGCCTTTTTCTAAAATTATTCCTGTTCTCCTGAGTACATCATCCTCACTGAAGAGGATTCTGACCCCTAAGTGTATACCTCCAACCTATAATTACTTTTCAAAAGATGTGCTGAAAGAGCATTCATATGCTTTGAAGGAGAGGTAAAATGAAAAAGCAAAAACCAAAATTTAAAGTGTAATACTTTTCCTGCTGAGTAAAACACTGGTGGGAGCTGGATAATTCAAACATTATTACAGTTCAAGCTGTTGATTTTAATAATAAACTGTGATGGTGCCTCCTGGTCTCCAGGCAGCATGCCAGGTGGTTCAGCACTAAGGTGTGATGAAGAGGAGATGACGTCTCCAGTGATAACACTTCTCCAGTTCCTATGCTATTATACAGAGCCTGTGCACTAAGATTTCTCATACTTGTGAAACATTAATAAATATGCTCCACAGAATAACATATGAACTGGAGAATTAATCTTATTGGATATGTAATATATTCTTTATCACTTGTTTATCACTCCTTGTCACACCTAGGAGTCCAAGGAGTTATGCTGTTGCGTTCTTTGGGTAAGAAACTGGACATAAATCTTCCCACAACTATAACAGCTCCATCCCTTCATGACAGTTTGTACTATTATAATGTTTGAATTAAACAACTTTATAAATATACTAGGAATATTGCCCATGAGATTTCAGGAAACTCACCAGGGGGTGTAGGGCAGACCGTGACTTGAGAGGGGGAGATAGAGACATAATGGAAATCCCCATTGAGTGGGGGCACCATGAGGTTGGGAGAAGTGTGGCGCAAGTGGAAGGCGAAAAAGCAATGGGAAAAGATGTAAGCAAGGTTGAATGAGGATAGGGGGAGGCAATGAGTTGAATGAAAGGCAGTGGTGGGGTGGGTAGGATTACTAAGTTGTGGCAAGTCCCTGCAGTCATTTTGACAGGAGTGGCCAGGGGGGGCTTGGCCCTCCTGGCCAGTTGTGTCAAAATCAGCATCCCTGTGAAAGTTGCTGCAGTGATTTTGACAGGAACACTGTCAAAATCACAGTTCCTAGGCAACTGGCTGCTGTGGGGGCTAAGTCCACCTCCCTGCCACCCAAGGGAGTGGAGGGCAGCAAACCACAAACACATGTTTTTATATAGAGAGATTTTGCAATTGGATAGGAAATCATAAATGTTACCTGAATATCTGTAACCCAATGAATTCCAGAAGGGTTTGCAATGCACTGCAAACTCACACAGTGGATTAATAAATATAATGTTCTTTAAAACATGCATATTTACTTACATTTACTTTACAGTTTGCTGGTATAACCTGTAACCTCATAGCTGATGACACCCGGAACACCTGGAACCCTCTTTCGTTCTTGTGGTTCATCCTATCTTATTCTGTGTCATGTTTATCTGTGTTTTAATAAACCCGTTTATACAGTGCTATGTAAGCTCATACTAAGCTACGCATATGTTGCCTCTAACTTTATTAACGTCTGCCTCGACAATATACCATATGCTACTGACACAGTTTCTCAGATCGAACCCTACCCCAAACCCATCCTGCACTAAGTAGCGATATCATGCCACTTTCAAAGTTTCACATGCACAGCTATTACCGATACAGTACTGTGTATTTGCACACATTATGTAATGTAAGATATATTAGGTACAGTGGATATAAAAAGTCTACACACCCCTGTTAAAATGCCAGGTTCTTGTGATGTTAAAGAATGAGACAAAGATAAATCATGTCAGAACTTTTTCTACCTTTAATGTGACCTATAACGTGAACAATTCAATTGCAAAACAAACTGAAATCGTTGAGGGGGAAAAATAAAAAACTCACAATAACCTGGTTGCATAGGTGTGCACACCCTCTTATAACTGGGGACATTCAATCTCATGTTAAATAGAAGTCATAACACACCTGCCATCATTTAAAGTGACTCTGATTAATCACAAATAAAGTTCAGCCGTTCTAGTAGGATTTTCCTTACATTTGCTTAGTTGCATCTCAGAGCAAAAGCCATGGTCCGCAGAGAGCTTCCAAAGCATCAGAGGGATCTCACTGTTGAAAGATATCAGTCAGGAGAAGGGTACAAAAGAATTTCCAAAGCATTAGATATACCATGGAACACATTTAAAACAGTCATCATCAAGTGGAGAAAATATAGCACAACAGAGACATTACCAAGAACTGAATGTCTCTCCAAAATTTATGAGAAGACGAGAAGAAAACTTGTCAGGGAGGCTTCCAAGAGCCCTACTGCAACATTAAAGGAACTGCAGGAATTTCTGGCAAGTACTGGCTGTGTGCTACATGTGACACCAATCTCACGTATTCTTCATATGAATGGGCTATGGGGTAGGGTGGCAAGACTGAAGCCTTTTCTTACAAAGAAAAACATCCAAGCCTGGATGAAGTTTGCAATAACAAACATCAAGTCCCCCAAAAGCACGTGGGAAAATGTGTTATGGTCTGATGAAAGCAAGGTTGAACTTTTTGGCCATAATTCCAAAAGGTATGTTTGGTGAAAAAAACAACACTGCACATCACCCAAAGAACACCATACCCGCAGTGAAGCATGGTGGTGGCAGCATCATGCTTTGGGGCTGTTTTTCCTCAGCTGGAACCGGGGCCTTAGTCAGAGTGGAGGGAATTATGAACAGTTCCCGATACCAGGCAATTTTGGCACAAAACCTTTTGACGTCCGTTAGAAAGCTGAAGATGAAGTTCACCTTTCAGCACAACAACGACCCAAAGCACATATCCAAATCCACAAAAGCATGGCTTCACCAGAAGAAGATTAACATTTTGGAATGGCCCAGCCAGAGCCCAGACCTGAATCCAATTGAACATCTGTGGGGTGATCTGAAGAGGGCTGTGCATACCAGATGTCCTCGCAATCTGACAGATTTGGAGCACTTTTGCAAAGAAGAGTGGGCAAATATTGTCACGTCAAGATGTGCCATGCTAATAAACTCCTACTCAAAAAGACTGATTGCTGTAATATAATCAAAAGGTGCTTCAACAAAGTATTAGTTTAAGGGTGTGCACACCTATGCAACCAGGTTATTAAGAGTTTTTTATTTTTCCTCCTCAATGATTTCAGTTTGTTTTGCAATTGAATAGTTCACGTTATAGGTCACATTAAAGGTGGAAAAAGTTCTGACATGATTTATCTAGGTCTCATTCTTTAACATCACAAGAACCCGGCATTTTAACAGGGGTGTGTAGACTTTTTATATTCACTGTATGTCACTCCATCCCTGCCCCATAACTCTACCAATAAGCCAATTAGGAGCAGCTACCATATTGATAATGCAAATCCTCAAAAAGTCTCATATTACCTTCTCTGTCCTTAAAGACTCTGCTGTTATTTTCTTTATACTACTATACCTTCACAACGTACCGCCATAATTACTATAGTAGCTACTGCTACTACTGCTTTAGCACTACTCAATTCCAAATTTGACGTGCCCTACTGTAAGTCGACTCCCAGCACAAATTAAACTGGGGAATCCATCTATGACCTAGTATAGCTTCAAAATGCATTACTCTTTGTGTTGCTATTACCCTGTACTGTTACTACAGTACTGTGCAAAGGTTTTATGCAGGAATGAAAAATGCTGTAAAGTAAGAATGCTTTCAAAAATAGACATGTTAATAGTTTATTTTTATCAATGAACAAAATGCAAACTGAGTGAACAAAAGAACATATTTGCTGTGACCACCCTTTGCCTTCAAGGTAGTATCAATTCTTCTAGGTACCCTTGCACAAGTTTTTTTTAAGGAACCTGGCAGATAAGTTGTTTCAGACATCTTGGAGAACCACAGTTCTTCTGTGGATTTAGGCAGCCTCAGTTGCTTCTCTCTTTTCATGTAATCCCAGACTCGATGATGTTGAGATCAGGTCTCTGTGAGGGCCATACCATCAGTACCATCACTTCCAGGACTCCTTGTTCTTCTTTACTCTTAAGATAGTACTTAATGTCTTTGGCTGTATTTTTGGGGGTTGTTGTCATGCTGCAGAATAAATTTGGGGCCAATCAGATGCTTCCCTAATGGTACTGCATGATGGATAAGTATATGCCTGTACTTCTTGAGGAAACCATTAATTCTGACCAAATCCCCAACTCCATTTGTAGAAATGCAGCCCCAGATTTGCAAGGAACCTCCACCATGCTTCACTGTTATCTGCAGACACTCATTCTTGTACCACTTTCCAGCCTTCTGCAAACAAACTGCCATCTGCTACAGCTAAATATTTCAAATTTTGACTCATCAGTCCAGAGCACCTGCTGCCATTTTTCTGCACCTCAGTTCTTGTGTTTTTTTTCATAGTTGAGTCACTTGGCCTTGTTTCCATGTTGGAAATATGGCTTTTTGGGCGCAAGTCTTTCATGAAGACCACTTCTGACCAGACTTCTCCGGACTGTAGATGGGGGTATCAGGGTCCCACTGTTTTCTGACAATTCTGAGCTGAAGGCACTGCTGGACATCTTCTGATTGTGAAGGGAAGCAAGCATGGTGTGTCTTTCATCTGCTGCAATAAGTTTCTTTGGCCGACCACTGTGTCTACAGATCTCAATGTTGCCCGTTTATTTGTGCTTCTTCATAAGAGCTTGGACAGCTCATCTGAAAACCCCTGTCTGCCTTGAAATTTCTGCCTGGGAGAGACCTTGCTGATGCAGTATATCTACCTTGTGTCTTGTTGTGCTCAGTCTTGCCATGGTATATGACTTTTAACATTAAACTGTCTTCAGCAACCTCACCTTGTTATCTGAGTTTGGCTGTTCCTCACCCAGTTTTAGCCCTCCTACACAGCTATTTCTGTTTCAGTTAATGATTGTTTCAACCTATGTATTAAATTGATGACCATTAGCACCTGATTGGTATAATTGTTTAATCATACACCTACAAAATTCCTGACTTTGTGGAGATGTACCTAAAAGAAATGATGCTGTTTTGTAGGTAAAGGGTGTTCACACCAAATATTGATTTGATTTGGATTTTTATTCTGTTCACTTATTTTGTTAATTGAAAAAATAAACTATTAACATGTCTATTGTTGAAAGCATTCTTACTTTACAGCATTTTCTGGCAACTGCCTACAACTTTTGCACAGTACTGTATATGCAGTTATAATTCTAGAAGTAGGTGACCTGGGTAACTAATACTGAGGCTGACGTGGGTAACCAACATTGTTAGCTGTAACATCAATGGTTCTACCAAGTGACTTATGATAATGGCTTTCTGAAAAAAGGCATATGATATGACATTCTTAAGTGCAGTTATGCTGTATACAGCTATTGTTATGTGCTGCTTTTTATTATATGTTGCATGTTCCCTCCTGTGTATCCCATGCTTCAGCTGTGCCAGGGAACTCTCCTCAACCCATGCCTGCACCTATATGCCCCAATTTTGCATTTAACGGACCTCTGCTAATTCTGTCTGGGTTTGTCCATCCCATTACAACCCTTTCATACAATTATTGCTCCCTTCCCCCATTCCTTCAGGTTGTTGGTTCTCTCAGCCCAACATTTCCTACCCCCATAATACTTCCTCCACCTTATTCCATATGCTCTAATGGGGGTTTCAATATTATTCCTTCCTAAGCCATTGCTTTATATACTTAATCTTTGTCTTGTTAACACCAACATTCTTTATGGTTATGGGATAATAGAGACTGTTAAAATCTGACAAAATTTTTATCTAGAAGACTTGATTACAAGATAAGATGCCCAGACTTATTTGGACCTCATTCTCTGATGGCATTCACACCTGTTCTCTATCTTTTATATGTAATGGCGTGGCCATTTTATTGCGTAAATCACACACCTTTGTTGTTAACACTCACAATGATAAAGAAGGCACATATATCTTAATAAATGGTACTTTCACCAATCACTCTTTTACCTTAATTTAAGTTTGCATATTAGAAAACTTACATTAAAAACTGCATATGTGTCAAGTTAAAGGGTTAGTAATGCCAGAGATAAACGTTATTCAGTATGGTAGATTTTACAAAAATAAAGTATTTGGTAAAAGTCCTATCTCTCAAACCTTTGCAGTTTTAGAGATATTCGGTGCTAAAGTTCCCCCCTCCCTCCCCTTCTCCTGACATCAGTATTCTGCTGATAGCAGGAGATCTCGGTCCTGGGACTAGCTGGCAGCTCTTCAGCAGAGCCAAAAAGAGGATTTTAGTCTTACCTGTTAAATCCTTTTCTCTTAGTCCATATAGCTTACAGGTAACTCTGGGAAGGCAATCGCCCCTTTAAGTAGGCAGGAACAAATCTTGAAAAGAAATGCAGGGTGGAGCCTTCCTTCTTTCCATAGCTGGGCACCAGCCAATCCCCAACCAGTTAGATTTGTTCCTTGATCAGACAAGGCAAGAGAACAGTTCTGCTTAGTTTTTATTTTATTGTTTTCTGTTAGATATGGGGTATAGAAATCTCCCATTAGGAGGATTACCATTCCTGACTTCCCAGTGGTGAATTGTTCAAATGACAGATGCTGTTTGTGGACCTTCCAGCCCTGGAGGAAAACCTTGCGTGCTATATCTTTTCCCTAGGAGAAGCCCACTGAGGCTTTTTTTCTCAATGGTAATCAGAAGACCTGCAAAAAAGGTGAGCAACCCTTTGAATGCTGTGGTCCACTTGTCCCACTGTTTCCCCTCCGTGCAGGGGACTCCTTTACCATTAAGACCTTTACCATACTGTCAGTTTGCAGGGATTCTGTGCTACAGTTTCATGGCCCATTAGCTGATTTATGTACTTGTTAATTGCTCTCTTGTACATATAATCTGGCTACTCTAGTTTGTGTACGCATGTGGCAAAAGTTATTACAGTGAGGGAAAAAATTATTTGATCCCCTGCTGATTTTGTACGTTTGCCCACTGACAAAGAATGATCAGTCTATAATTTTAATGGTAGGTTTATTTGAACAGTGAGAGACAGAATAACAACAAAAAATCCCAGGTGTCTTTTATACAGGTAACAAGTTAAGATTAGGATCACTCTCTTAAAGGGAGTGCTTCTAATCTCAGCTTCTTATCTGTATAAAAGACACCTGTCCACAGAAGCAATCAATCAGATTCCAAACTCTACACATGTCCAAGACCAAACAGCTGTCCAAGGATGTCAGGGACAAGATTGTGCACCTACACAAGGCTAGAATGGGTTACAAGACCATCGCCAAGCAGCTTGGTGAGAAGGTGACAACAGTTGGTGCGATTATTCGCAAATGGAAAAAACACAAAATAACTGTCAGTCTCCCTCGGTCTGGTGCTCCATGCAAGATCTCACCTCGTGGAGTTTCAATGATCATGAGAATGGTGAGGAATCAGCCCAGAACTACAAGGGAGGATCATAGTCACCAAGAAAACAATTGGTAATACACTACGCCGTGAAGGACTAAAATCCTGCAGCGCCCGCAAGGTCCCCCTGCTCAAGAAAGCACACGTACAGGCCCGTCTGAAGTTTGCCAATGAACATCTGAATGCTTCAGAGGAGAACTGGGTGAAAGTGTTGTGGTCAGATGAGACCAAAATCAAGCTCTTTGGCATCAACTGAACTCGCCATGTTTGGAGGAGGAGGAATGTTGCCTATGACCCCAAGAACACCATCCCCACTGTCAAACATGGAGGTGGAAACATTATGCTTTGGGGGTGTTTTTCTGCTTAGGGGACAGGACAACTTCACCGCATCAAAGGGATGATGGACGGGGCCATGTACCGTTAAATATTGGGTGAGAACCTCCTTCCCTGAGCCAGGGCATTGAAAATGGGTCATGAATGGGTATTCCAGCATGACAATGACCCAAAACACACGGCCAAGACAACAAAGGAGTGGCTCAAGAAGAAGCACAATAAGGTCCTGGAGTGGCCTAGCCAGTCTCCAGACCTTAATCCCATAGAAAATCTGTGGAGGGAGCTGAAGGTTTGAGTTGCCAAACGTCAGCCTCAAAACCGTAATGACTTGGAGAGGATCTGCAAAGTAGAGTGGGACAAAATCTCTCCTGAGATGTGTGCAAACCTGGTGGCCAACTACAAGAAACGTCTGACCTCTGTGATTGCCAACAAGGGTTTTGCCACCAAGTACTAAGTCATGTTTTGCAAAGGGGTCAAATACTTATTTCAC
This sequence comes from Rhinophrynus dorsalis, assembly GCA_037306005.1. Taxonomy (NCBI): domain Eukaryota; kingdom Metazoa; phylum Chordata; class Amphibia; order Anura; family Rhinophrynidae; genus Rhinophrynus; species Rhinophrynus dorsalis. The sequence continues at coordinate 470,005,342 of CM074719.1, read as the reverse complement.
TCAGTAAAATGCAAATCAATTTATAACTTTTTTTAAAGTGTTAGTAATGTCTGAAAAAAACTTTTTTGCATTTACAAGAGCTTAAAAAGCTGATCTAAATTCAAAAAAACTTATCTCTCAAACCGCTGAACACTAGGCACACATTTTAGACCATTCCAATGAAGGGATTCCGTGTAAGTAACGAGATCCCGGCACTTCTCAAGCGCCAGCGTGTCGACCGACACGGATCTCCTGCTGACAGCTTTACAGCTGTCAGTAGGAGAAATCAAACTTTAAACGCCTGTATCTCTTAAACCATAGCGGTTTGAGAGATACATTTTTTTGCATTTAGATCAGCTTTTTTAAGCTCTTCTAAATGCAAAAGAGTTTTTTTTAGACATTACTAGCACTTTAAATGTGTTTTTCAGCATTTTTTTGTTGTTATTCTGTCTCTCACTGTTCAAATAAACCTACCATTAAAATTATAGACTGACCATTTCTTTGTCAGTAGGCAAACATATAAAATCAGCAGGGGATCAAATAATTTTTTCCCTAATTGTATAGTAATGTTCTTCCTTCTTAAATAGGCTCTGATGTTTATACCACACTACATCAGTTATTTTATTGTTTAACTGGTTATCTTATCTAGTGTGTTTAAAGTAGCAATTTAATACTTAGTATCCATTGAGCATCAATGTGTAACACAGATAATACATTATACTACTGTAAGCGCGACGCTTAACTTGGAGAACTGGCCGCTGAGTCCGATCAGCGGTCGGCCTCCTACTGCTGCTCTAGCAGCCGGTTTCCGGGTCTGGGTCCATGCGGCTCCTGCCGCGTTGAGTTCCTCTTGCGGCCACTAGAGTGCAGGCGCACGTCACAGGGATTCCCTTAGAGACGTCGTGACCCGGCTTTCTTAAACAGACGGTACCCTTATTGCTCCATCTCTCAGAGGCGGAGCAATAAGTATTTAAACTGCCTGGACACCACATCAGTTGCCCTTTTGTGGTGTTCCAGTGCAGTTATTGTTGTTTGGGCTCTGTGTATTACCAGGCTTCTCTGACTAACCGATCTGGTGCTGACCTGTGTCTCTGGCTGACTACCCGTTCCGTATATGACCCTAGGCTTGTCCGACAACCAATCTGGTGCAGACTTGTGGCTCTGACTGACTAACCACTCCGTGTATGACCAGGCTTGTCTGACCATCCTATTTGGTGCTGTCCTGTGGCTCTGTCCGGCTTGTCCCTTGTGTTGCCTCTTTCTGTGGACACCTGGGGCTCTGGTAGATGACCATCTATACCGTCTGCTAGCATGAGTCCGGTATCCGATTTTATCTATCCCGACTGCAGGCGTGAGTCTGGTATCAGGGACCAGCTGTACTGACTGCAGGCGTGAGTTAGCTATCCTTCCAGCTAGACTAACTGCAGGTGCGAATCAGTATCTCCTTGTATATTCCTGGTCAGTTTTCCAGTTCCAGCAGAAGAATATCAGTGGCTGATCCTGTTCCATTCCGAGTTCCAGCGGAGACTTCCAGTGACTACAGCCTAGTAGTGAGCGGTGTGGTCTATCCTAGGTGGCCTACTATTCCTGATAGAAGTGCTAGCTTATCTGTTGACCTACTGCCAGTTCCCGTTGTCTGTTGTCTTACCTTATTCTGTGCCTTGAATAATGGTGGTTTTACTTATATGTTCTGACTCCTGAGTTATCTGGGTAACCGTGACAGCTACTCTGGTGGTGGCTTTCTATTTTACTTTCACTGTGGTTAGCTACCATTAGCGTCCCACTCATTAGAATCGCATTTATATTCACCTTCCCAACATGAATTGTAGGTAACAATTTAGTGTTAAATGTGCACTTAAAGTGTTAGTAATGTCCAAGAAAAAATATTTTTCGTTTTGTAGTGCTTAAAAAGTTCAACCAAATGCAACAAATCCCATGGTGGTTTGAGAGATATTCGCATTTAAAAAGTTTCCCTTCTCCTGCTGTCAGCTGGAAAGCTGACAGCAGGAGATCCGTGTTGGATGACACGAGGGGGGTCTTCAGCAGAGCCAAAATCACGTTATTTAAAACAAATATCTTCACTGGAATGGTCTACAAAGTGTCCTTGCAAACCAAGAACACTTTGTAGGATCTTTCCAATTAAGTAATTCTTTTTATATAACGCAATTGCGACTCTGCTGCAGAGTCGCCATTTGGTACCCGGACAGGATTCCCCTGCAGTCAGCACATCGCTGATGTCAGGGAAAGGGGAGGGAGGGGGAAACTTTGAATAGGAATATCTCTCAAACCATAGCGGTTTGCGAGATAGTATTTGTTGCATTTAGTTGAACATTTTAATCACTACAAAATGATAATTATTTTTTCTGGGACATTATTGTCCCTTTAACCTAAATTCATTGTAACGTTTTGGGTTACAAGCTGAAATTATTACTAAATTCACTAGGTGTAGTTAATACATTCATGTCTCCAATTCACAATACATGCTCCCAGCGATACAAGACCTGGTGGTGGCTCCCCAACCTAGTTCAGTGAAGCCCACCTCACTAAGAGCATTACTTGACATCAATGACCGGCTCTATTGGATCTAGACACAGTGGCGGATCATAGTACAGACTCAGTAATCGGAATACCAACTGCAGCCTACCAAGAGGGAACTAGCATAAAGGGGTGACTTCTCCTCTAATTATCTTTAGTTTGTAAGTGCCCTGACACCTAGTGGTAGCTACTTCACCTCCATGGTTCATGTGCTCCAGAATGGACAAAAAGACACATCCAGACCTGGGAGGAAAAGAAAAACAAAACTTGAGATGGTGGGTATAGGAGGTCCTTTTATACTTTTCTTTCTTCTCCTACCTATGGAAGCAGAGCTTTCTCAGTGTGTACTCCCAGGAGATCTGAAACAAAGAAATTTGCAGTGATGTGGATAGAGATTTTTCATTTATAACTAGCATTCAGTTGTTTTGTTCAAGTAATGAGATATATACACTGCTCCGGGAATGACAGGCAGGAAACCGCACAGACATCTTTCCATAGTGACGTCTACACGCCTGCGCTGTCAGTCCCAGCCTGCTCTAAGAGGCATGCTAGTAGACGATTGGCTCCAAAAGGGACTGACAGCAGAGGCATCACTATGGAAACATGGCTGCACGATTTCCTGCCTGTCATTCCCAGAGCAGTGTATATATCTCATGAATGCGGTAATAACTCTGGCGACTAGCACTACTGAGCAGCTAGTCGCCAGATGGGTAATTATTTGGGGTCCTGTTTCTAAGTGGTGGCAGTTCCGCTTTAACCGACAATATCAAATGACTTTTAAAGGGATAGTAGGACTTCATTATTACTATCCCCCATGTTGTAGCCCTTAACATTCTGAATTCAACTATACCAGCGGCATCTCTCAAACCTTTATGGTTTGAGAAATATCCACTTTCAAAGTTCCCTCTCCTTCTCTCTCGGCTGATGTTAGCATTATAGATGACAGAGGGGGAATCCGGTCAGTGAGCAAGCGCCAGCTCTGCAGGAGTCCTGAGATTGCGTTATAGAAACAGAAATCCTTCACTAAAATGGTCTTCTACGTGTGCTTGGTTTGCAAGCACACATAGAAGACCATTTTAGTAAAGGATTTCTGTTTCTATAGAGAGATCTCAGCACTGCTGCAGAGCCACCGCCGGTCCCGGATTCCCCTGCTGTCAGATAGGTTTGAGAGATGCTACTGGTATCGTAGAATTCAGAATTTTAAGGGCTACAACATGGGGGATAGTAATAATTAAGTATTATTATCCCTTTAAAAACTACTCTTTCTGGGTTTAGATCTTACCACTTTTTTCACCATCTCTTTCTTGGGTCATTCCTCTTCATTCCTCTCCTTTCCCAGTCCCCAAGTTTCTAACCTTGACCCCCCCCTTCTCTTCTCTATATGTTCCTCATCAGTTGAAAACTCTTATGACTTTTGATATTATGTATGCGCTGGTGACAGATATTTTTGTATGTTATGGCTTAAGTCTCCAACTACCTCTCTCCTAACTCCTCTTGGATGTTCCTTCATTACAACAAACTCAATTTATCCAAAACTGAACTTACAATATACCCCCACCCCTTCTTGCTCATTCCCAAAAACTTCCTCAGTTAAAGGAACAGTAAACCCTTATACACTAAATGAAACTCTGTGTGCCTCTTATTACAGCTAGCTTGCTTCAGTAGTTCAGTGGTTAATATTTTCATAGTTGCATGGCTGATCCCTCTCTGCAAGTGGTGCTATAGGAGCTGGACTGTGGCAGTGCACTTGCTCAGATCATTTCAATTCTGTCCAAGCACACTGGCTCTATAGGAGTTTGGAACATCAGTCTCAGATCCCATAGCTAACATTTATATCATACTTATATAATATTTAGCCCTTTTACTACTATAGTGCGGAACTTAGTTATATAGGGCAATTAAAGGGATAGTATTGACCAATGATAATTTTATACTGTATTGTAGATTTTAAAAAATGAATTATGTGGAGCAAATCCCATCTCTCAAATTTTGAGTCCCCCAAGTAAAAAAATGTCAAATTTGTATAGTATTACCATGGCTAGTGCAGAGCCCTAGTTACCAGGAGAGCAAAACGGTATTTTTAACTTTATGATCTAATATGCACATTCTAGGGTTTACATGGTGAAACTACCCTACAAAAAGCTGAATAACTACATAAAACTATATATTTAGGGACAGTAGATATTCTACTACATGAGGGGTCACTTGCCTTCCTACCCTTAGCCTGGTGTGCACAAATGTTTACAGAAGGTGGCACTAAAGGAAACAAAAATGCATTTTTTTTAAATTTCTATCTCTTCAAATGTACTGAAATCTGTGAAAACTACGAATTTCCAACTGTATTCACTGGCTAGACAAAAATGGTACCCCATTGGAATGAGCTGACGTACCTTAGGGGGTGCTAAAAGTACAAAACTACACCTACTACAACCTCTGATTTTTCTAACATTTTCACTTGCCACAGAAGTGAAGAAAAGGTAGAGCAACCATATATTTTGGAAAGACGATAACTTGCCGCATCAAATGATTGGTCACTTGCCTTGTTACCCCATGCCATGATGTGCACAAATGTTTCCAGAAAGAGGCATTTAAGGAAAAAAATATATATTTTTTTACATTTCCACCCCTTCTGAAATCTGTGAAAACTATGAAACTGTATTCATTAGCTTGTGCTCTAAGGGGAAAAACAGCACCCCGCTGGTATGAGTTGACATAATGTAGGGGATGCCAGAAGCACAAAACTACCACTAACTTATTTTTCTTACAATTTTTCAAACATGACTTGCCTAAACTACAATGGTTGTAACAACTACAGAAATGAAATCACATTTCCAACTGCATTCACCAGCTAAAGCTCTTAGGAGAAAAATGGCACCCCACTGGTATGAGTTGACATAATGTAGGGGATGCCAGAAGCACAAAACTACCACTAACAAATTTTTCTTACAATATTTCAAACATGACTTGCCTAAACTACAATGGTTGTAACAACTACAGAAATGAAATCACATTTCCAACTGTATTCACCAGCTAAAGCTCTTAGGAGAAAAATGGCACCCCACTGGTATGAGCTGACATACCGTAGGGGATGCCAGAAGCACATAACTACACCTACCCATTTTCTTTTTTTGAAAATTACTGCCTGTACTAAAATGGTCATTACTATTAGAGACATGTAGGAAAGGTATTCACGGTATACCATTTTGTAAAGTAGACATTCACCCGCATCAGATGAGGGGTCACTTGCCATTCTACCCCCGGGCTGTATTCAGGACCTCCTGCCAATGGTACCCAACTGGTGAGGGAAGACATACCATATTGGGTGTCAGGACCCGCACTAACAGTAGAACAAGGATGGGGAACCAAACAGTGTATGTGTGTGTGATTCTATGGCTACCATTTGAAACAAGCTAGGGGGTCAGCCAATGTATGAACGGACCTGTTACTGCCAGTGGAACCTGGGGGAGGGGTCAGCCAGTATATGTGGGTATGTCTACCAGAGGACAGAAGAGCAAGGATGATGAGGAGAGGGTCAGATAATATGGGGGGTCTGTGATTACCAGTGTGACTACCACTCTGCACTATATGTCCTATATGTTTGATTCCCAGCCTGAATCCAGTGCACATTGGTAGCTTGCTACCAGAAGCCAGTGGAACCAAGTTGGGGGAATGGGACTGCCAGTGGGCTGTGCAACCAGACTGGAGGGGGTTAAGGTACGTGGGAGGGGGGGGGGTTGAAGCATTTTGTGTGCATGCCACAGGGGTGTCCAATGCATTAATGCATAGCAAAGCAATTCATTGGACTCCCTGTTTCACACAGAGAGTTAATTTTGTAACTTATTATTTTGTATTCATACCTCATTGGGGGGCATAAGGAGTGGTCTGAATAAAAAATGGAAAAAAAACTGTGTGTCACAGGGGGGCCTGCATTTGACACCCGCCCCTGTGATACACGCAGGCTTTTGGTTTGTTTTTTTCCCCAATATTATAATTCAGACCTCGAGGGGGGCATCAGGACCCCTCCTGACACCCCCCTAGCATTGATCACCTATCCAGAAGGATAGGTGATCCATGGAGTGATTTTTTTAATAAAGCACATATAACCTATGTTTAACATAGGTTATGTGCTCTCTCGTAATATAAAATCATTTCAGTCCTCGAGGGATGACTGATTAATTGATGAAAGAGCAGCACTGCGCTTTCTATGAATGAACCTGGTGACAGGGTTCACTTCAAGCTATTACTGGAGCTGGCTTATACAGCGGCTCCAGTAGTAAAAAAGGAAGGCAGAAAATGCCTTCCTTGTCCCCACTTGGATCATCTATCCTTCTGATGATCCATGATGGGGGTAATTTTAACTCCACCTTTGCTGAACCAAACTCTTTTCAAAGAAAGCTTAAAAAACTGTATACCACATATTGCTTTACAGCTATCCTTTATGATAGCATATTTAAGCAAATAAAAAATCCCTGAAGATTACTCTAAGCTTCACCCATTAGGCAAGGCATATATTGGTGCAAAGGGTACATGAAATTTTACTTAAATGTTGATTTAAATGAATATGATTTCCCCCTCTGGATGTAGACCCTTGGTAAGTCCCTTGATATTTTTTTCCCAACTTTGGGGAAATTGATTACATCCCTAAGTCAAGGGTTAGGAAGTGTAGGAGGTGGAATTTTTGGTGGGACAGGTAGAATATTTAGTTACCTAGGATACTTTAAACCTATAATGATTGTTATAATTGGTATCATTTTATGTGTCATTATCAGGCAGCTTTTATATTTTCTTCCTAAGGGAAAGAAGAGGACTACAGAATGAGTAAACACTATCTTACTACAACATGTTATCCCCTTGGCATTATCCCATAAACTGTTAGAAGATGTTTACCAGCAAGTATATACTAATAAAGAAAATATATAAAAACTTGAACCAGCGACCTTCAGGTTATGGGTCCTGCAACTTCCATAATTGCCACCAAAGGACCTTTCATATATCTTTTTCTCTTCTTGGCTTCTATTGGTTAATGGCCTCTAGCTGTACCTTGTTTAGAGACAATTTAAACCAGCCTGCTTGAGCTTCCAGTGCTCAGTTGTTAGTCCTTTGGTGAAGACTCAGTTTCCTGCTTCCTGTTTGTTTGATTATCGATTGAACTCAGCTTATACCTTGACTTCACTTGAATTCTGCCTGTCTCAATCTCAGCTTGTACCCTGACTTTGTTTTACTTTGGCCCACCTTGATTTACTGGCTTGCCTTGAATACTCTTCAGTCACCCACTCCAGAATCTCTGCTTTCTCTGGACTACCAGTGTACCTATCCTGGTCCAGTCCCTGGATTCACCAGAGGTGTGACATCTGGCTTCTCTGTCAGCACCTTTAATTCACCACAGCAAGGGTACAATGGTTTATGGCTCCACTCCCCAGCCTTGCATTCAAGCTTCGCTCCCTTGTTTCATCTACAGAGACAGTGAGCCTTTGGCTAAAAGTAGACCTTAGAGCTTCCCCTTTGAAGTCAAATGAGGAATCCTCCATTTAGAGCCAAGTGGAAAGCAGTAGGCAGTGAACTCTACATCTAGGTGAATATCATGAGGCATATACTTGCCAAATGAAAGAAGTGGCTAGAAGACAGCATCAAAAAACAGGAAGGCTCCAATGCCACAGGAGAGAGGTGGACCAATCCCATAACTGTCACAATTAATGACACAGCTCAAGTTCTGTGAGGAGCAGAGACCATGACATTTATGTGAAGCATGTTAAAGCCAAACCCCCACAAAAGAAATTGGGAGCTGCTGTCATTGTAGCCTCCTGGCCCTCCCTAATGCACCAAGAAGTCAGTGGAAATTGAAGAGGAAGAGCAGAAAAAGCCAGCCTGAGACTGAAAGTTCAATGACGAGTCTGTTAGTTGTCACGTGTCCTTAGCGGAGAGGACAAGTGACATAGTAACTACAGCACTACTTGGTTTCTAGGGGATAATTTAACATTGCAGACCAAAGCGTCAAAGTGTTTGGTTGCAGTTGTGCCAGTTGTTTGATATGATCTCAGATGTGTCCATTGTTCCCAGTCCTTCCCCTATTTCACAATTACACACACTGTGCACATTGCAGTTGCTAATGAAAGGTACACTTCCTTCTTGCTCTCAAGGGAAAAATTAGTATTTCAACACATTCATGATACTGGAGAGTATCCTTTTAAAAGGTCACACGGGAAACAGCATGCAAACTCATGACCCATTAACTATGTCACCATTTATAAAAATGGTGACCTGAGAATCTCGCACTGCATGAAAGCAAGAGATTTTCTCGTCACGCTATGAAATGTCGCAAGTCTGCATGACATCCAGCTCTGCTCCAATAAGTTACACCTCAATCCAGCGCTGCTCCAATACATTACAGCATGACATCCAGCGCTGCTCCAATACATTACAGCATGACATCCAGCGCTGCTCCAATAAATTACAGCATGACATCCAGCGTTCCTCCATTAAGTGACAGCATGAATCCAGCGCTGCTGCAATACGTTACAGCATGATATCCAGCGCTGCTGAATCCAGAGCTGCTCCAATAGATTACAGCAATAAGTGACCGCATGATATCCAGCGCTGCTCTGGGCTCTCTATGTCAGGAGCTCAGTGTGAAACGGCACACAAAGGGATTTATCATCATTTAATTAATGTTGATGAGCGCTGCTCTGTCCGGATCTCTGTCCCTGCATGCTCAGCTCTGAGCCTTACACTCCCGCTGCTTCTCATTGTTCCGCCTCTGGTGGATCTGTTGATGATGACCGCTCCACTCTGCTCTCGACTCTTCACTTTCCCAGCAGACAGGAGTCATACAACGTGCACGCAAGATTTGGTGCTCATTATTATTGCCTGGGGCCGCTGAAGCTTCTTCTCAACCTGCTGGTGAATTTCATGAGTACAGAGTAAATGATGAGTAATCCCTGTCTGAGTCGGTTTCACACTGAGTTCCTGATAGAGAGCCAGCATTCAGTAAGATGCTTTAACTTATGATGCTTTAACCTATGACGGCAGAAGGAGATGCAAGCTTTCACTACACAACATGAGAATATTGCGCTGTCTTGCAGTGCAAGATTCTCATGTCGCCATTTTCAGTATAGCAACATGGTTTATGGGTCAGGAGGTGCGACCCCATATCAATACATCCACTGTGGACTTAGGATTTTTTTTTCATTCAAGTTTTTGCATCGGCTGTTTGAAGAGGGACTCAAGTCAAAAACAAACTGGGTCTTAAGGGACTCAAGCTATCAAAGGAAAGTTAAGACCCAGTTTTTTTTTTTTTACTTGAGTGCCTCATCAGATCTTCATGGCTAAAGCACACATATGAATTTATAATTATGGTGTTTTCATACTTTTCTATGGGTGAAAACACCTCTTAACGTTATCACATGACTGTTCTTTTTTTGCCAGTATTTTTTCACAGCACAGGCATTTAACTAGCTTACTGTGCGTGAAAAAATGCCGTTGGCAGAAAAAACAGCCGTCTCCAACATTTCGATCAAGCCCTAAGTATTTCCGATATGGTATAATTTATCTTGGTGTAAGAGTTCAAGCCAAATTCATCAATCAACCAGACAAGTAAAAGCAAAAAGGTAAGAGGTGATGTGAGGAATATTAAGGCATTGTCCGCAAAACTAGCGAGTTTAACCATTTTATCAATCAGATAAAATCCAGTGACTACCTTGGACGGCCCAGATGGTTCTACAGTAAGCGCAAAGATCGGTGGTGACAGCCCTGCCATGTCCCATTCATTATTGCAAAGGGATCTGAAAGGATCCTGTTCACCCTCACCCAAAGTCACCAGAGCTTACATTAACTAATCAGATCATAGGATAGCCCTTGTAAGGAAAACTGTCAACGGACACTAAACTGGAGTGTAACACACCAGGAACTGTAACGGAGAACACAGAATTAGAGCCAACAGACTAGACTCGAACTGGACCGCCTTCCAGGTGAGATGTCCAGTAACTGAGAGCATGAAATATCGCCCGAAGCTCCAGAACATTAATGGGAAGGAGAGATTTCTCCGATGACCACCGACCCAGGGCATTCAAGTGACACAGGATCGCTCCCCAGCCGGATAAGCTGGCACCCGTTGTCACCGTGGTCAAGGAGTGTATCACAAAGGGCCTGCCCTTCATCAGATTGAAGAGGTCTAGCCACCAAGACAAACTCAGCTCTACATGAAGGGGTAGAGACACCAACATCTTCAGAAGATCTGTGTTGCCCTTGCAGACGTGGATCACAAACCTCTGAAGTTCACTCATGTGAGCCATCGCAAATTGTACCGCCTCTATTGTGGATATCAACTTCCCCACTAGAGACGTCCACTTCTTGGCAGGAATTGGATTGGCGGCCAGGACTGCGGATACCTTGTGGGTGATCTGGTAGATCACGTCATCCGTGAGAAAAATCATGTCCTCCAAGGTGTCGAATAGAAGACCCAGAAATACCAGTCTATGAGATGGAGTGATGTTAGACTTGTCCATGTTCAGGATCCACCCAAGATGGGTGAGAGTGTGTATACAGCCCTTGACCTGTTGCTGAAGGAGTTCCAAAGAGGGGACCTTCAAGAGCAAGTCATCCATGTATGGAGTAAACCTGATTCCGTCTCTGTGTATGATGCAAACCAGCGCCCCTAGGATACGAGTGAAGACCTGGGGGGCCATAGTCAGACCAAAGGTAAGAGCAGAAAATTGCCCTTGGTCACAAGCAAACCTGAGGTACTGTTGGCACTCTCTGGATGGATGGCTATGTGCAGATAGGCAATCTGAAGGTCGAGAGAAGCAAGAAATTACTATCACGGTGCCCGTGATTGCTGCAGTTCCCTGTCTGTCACCAGTAGGGGGCTTCTATTGGCTGTCTGCAGTTAGCCCGCCTCTTGTTGCCTATTTAAACCTGGATTGGGCACCCTTTGAGTGCCCTTTCGTGTTGTTTCTGACCTTCTTGCTATCACTATGCTAGTGATAGCTGGGCCTCTGTTCCAGTGTTCCTGATCTCCTGTGTTCCTGGGTTCCTGATCTCTACTGTTCCAGTGTTTCCTGGATGCTGAGTTACTCCAGTCCTGGTTCCGGCCTAGTCTCTGGTGTTGCAGTTACTGCTGAACTTCTTCTATGCTGTTTCCTGACCTGACTGATGGTTGCTGGTTCCTGTCATCTCATCACCTGTCTTCAGTATCCTGGCGACCTTCTGCCTGGTCGCGTTGGTGACATTGCTACAATTCTGTGTCGGTCCCAGCGTGCGGACGCTGGTTTGCTCCTTAGCCTTGCGGTTATACAAACTCACTTGTTACACCAGTGTGCGGTCACTGGTTTGCTCCAAAGCCTATCAGCTCTACATAGCTGTGTTGGTCCCAGCGTGCGGACGCTGGTTTGCTCCTAAGCCTTGCGGCCATACAAACTCACTTGTTACACCAGTGTGCGGTCACTGGTTTGCTCCAAAGCCTATCAGCTATACTAATCTGTGTTGGTCCCAACGTGCGGACGCTGGTTTGCTCCTAAGCCTTGCGGCTATACTACTCACTTGTTACTCCAGTGTGCGGTCACTGGTTTGCTCGCAAAGCCTTACGGCTATACTATTCAGTGTTGTTCCCAGCGTGCGGACGCTGGTTTGCTCCAAAGCCTTGCTGCTTAACGATTCTGCTAATTTGCCAGTTTCATCTGACTGCTGCTACTATCTCTGGGCTGCCCTGCCCGGTATTGGTAAGGCCGGTAGAACCTTTTGCCACATTCCATCTGAGGTTGCCTTACCCGGTATTGGCAGGGCCGGTAGAGCCGACATTGTGTATCTATTGAGGCTGCCTTGCCCGGTAATTTGGTAAGGCCGGTAGAACCGTTATGCTATTCCATCTGCAGGTTGCCTTACCCGGTAATGGCAAGGCCGGTAGAGCCTATAGACTGTCCTGTCCGGTATATTGACAGGACCGGTAGAGTCTGCCTTCTGTCTGTGCTATATCCTGTATATATATATATGTATGTTATTGCCATCCTAAGTTATCAATTTATTATTTCAATAAAATTGATTTTTTTACCTAAAACTTGTGTCTGAGAGTCATAATAAACCGTGACAGTACGAAAGGGCCATGACCTCAGACAGCAAGGGTGAAGGTAACGCACAGAATATCCATTGGAGGATGGATGTGCTCGAGCAACGTTTGGATCAGTTGGCAGTTGCAATCCAAACGATCCTTGAACGCACGGTACTCGCTGACAAATCGAGTTCTAGCCCGGTGGTCTCGCCAAGTCAGACACCGGAAAGTGATACCAGGCCCCTAGAGGGTACTGTTAAAGGTTTAACGGCTTCTGCACCCTTGCCGCTAAGATATGATGGTGACCCTAGTCTCTGCAGAGGGTTCATCAACCAACTTGAAATCTTTATGGAATTGATGGCACACGCATTTCCCAATGATCGTAGTAAAGTGGGGTTCACGATATCACTGCTCACTGGCAGAGCATTGGCCTGGGCTAACCCCTTGTGGGAGAATGCTAAACCTTGTACTAAGAACTTCAGAGAATTTGTGCAATCCTTTCGAAGAGTGTTTGAGCCTCCTGGTAGAACCAACTCTGCTGCCAAACGCCTTATGGAGATACAACAGGGCAGGCGTACAATGGGCGACTATGCCATCGAATTCCGCACATTGGCAGCAGAGGTAGGTTGGAATAACGAGGCATTATTGGCAGCTTTTTCTCAAGGCCTGAATGACCACATTAAAGACGAAATTGCTGCTAAAGATCTACCTATTGATCTAGATGATTACATTGAGTATGTTATGATAATTGACTCCAGAATACGTGAGAGATCAATTGCCAGAGATCGTAAAATACGATCAAAAGATAATGAGCCTAGTAGCATATTTTGCCCACCCATCCCTCCCTTGGCATTGAAGTCTAGTGAACCTGTACGGGAAACAAGCGAACCTATGCAAATAGGCTTCACTAGACTAACCAAGGCAGAGAGACTTTATCGCAAGAAGCAAGGGTTGTGTTTATACTGCGGTAAAAAAGGGCACTTGCTAAATTCCTGTCCGGTACGTCCGGGAAACGCACACACCTAGGGTACCTTGGGGGACAGGCCCTAGGTGGTGTACAATCGTCCCCAGTGTCGGGCATAACGAAACCCACCATTCAGGTGGTATTGTCTTGGGCACAACGATCTGTGGAGGTTTTGGCCTTGGTTGACTCTGGTGCAGCAGGGTATTTTATGGATAATACCTTTGCTGACTTGCACGGAGTTCCACGCATTGAAAGAGAAAACCCCTTGACTATAGAAGCGATTGATGGTAGACCTTTAGAACCGCCTCAGGTTTTATTTGAAACTATGCCACTGTCTATGACTATTGGGGCACTTCACAGAGAAGAGCAGCAGTTTCAACTGATTAATTCTCCGCACCACGCGGTAATATTGGGATTTCCGTGGTTACAGTTACATAACCCACAATTTGATTGGAAAAAGTGTGAAATTGCTGCTTGGTCCCAGTTTTGTATGGACAAGTGCGTCATCCAGCCTATTAAGGTCCTATGCACCTCCTCTGCTATACCGGATGTGTACCAACAGTTTGGCGATGTTTTTAGCAAAGGAGAGGCTAGTATGCTACCCCAGCATAGACCTTATGATTGTTGCATTGAATTGCAGCCTGGAGTAGTACCTCCTAAAGGACGCACTTATCCATTATCTTGTGAAGAAAATAAGGCTATGGAGGACTACATTTCTGATGCCCTTGCTAGAGGGATCATACGAAAATCTACCTCTCCAGCTGGGGCTGGGTTCTTTTTCGTAAAAAAGAAAAATGGCGAATTAAGACCATGCATTGACTACCGGGGCCTGAATAAACTAATGGCAAAAAAAGCATACCCAATACCACTCATGACCGAGCTTTTTGACAGGCTTAAGGGCGCTTCGATTTTTACCAAATTGGACCTACGAGCCGCTTACAATCTGGTTCGCATTCGAGCAGGTGATGAGTGGAAAACTGCCTTTAATACTCGAGCTGGGCACTACGAGTATCTAGTAATGCCATTTGGGCTGTGTAATGCACCCGCAGTTTTCCAGGAACTGATAAACGATGTTCTGAGAGATATGTTACAGACATGTGTTGTGGTTTACCTTGATGATATACTGATTTACTCCCAAGACATGGCACAGCACATCAAGGATGTATCTGCAGTATTGCTACGACTCCGTGAGAACAAATTATTTTGTAAATTGGAAAAATGTGAGTTTCATAGAACCAGTGTGCCATTCTTGGGGTTCATAATTGGCAATGATGGCATTGCCATGGACAAAGATAACTTGTCAGCTGTCCTACAATGGCCAAAACCCAAGGGCCTTAAAGCCATACAGCGTTTCCTGGGTTTCGCTAACTATTATAGGAGGTTTATTAAGAACTTTTCTTCCATTGTCAAACCTCTGTCCGATCTTACGCACAAGGGTGCTAATCCTTCTTGTTGGCCGGTATCTGCTGAGAAAGCCTTTGAAAATTTGAAGCTGGCATTTGCTGCGGCTCCTGTGTTATCCCACCCCAATCCTCTACTTCCATTTACGTTAGAGGTTGATGCCTCAGATATTGGGGTCGGGGCAGTACTTTCGCAACGACATGATAAAGGTGGAACTCTCAGACCTTGTGGATTTTTCTCTAAAAAATTGACTGTCACTCAAAGCCACTATGAGATAGGTGACAGAGAATTATTGGCCATTATCCTCGCTCTTAAGGAATGGCGTCATTTGCTTGAAGGTACTAAGAATCCTGTCTTAATCCTAACGGATCATAAAAATCTGACGTATCTCTCGGAGGCCAAGAGATTGTCCTCCCGTCAGGCCAGGTGGGCACTGTTCCTGTCTCGATTTAATTTCATTGTATCATATTTACCGGGGTCAAAGAATATCAGGGCTGATGCACTGTCAAGACAATTTGAGGCCGACAGTGACAGAGTGGAAACACCAGCACCTATCATCCAACCTGATAGAATACTGGCTACTATACGCACGAGTATCACTTCTCCCTTAGGGGAGGAGATCCTGGCCTCTCAGGGGTCCGCTCCCCATGAAACCCCAGTGGGCAAATGTTTTGTCGCTGAACCATTTCGTACTAGGCTGCTCGAAACCTACCATTCCTCTAAGGCTGCGGGACATATTGGTAGAGACCAATTGTTAAGGTCCCTTTCTCAGTTATTTTGGTGGCCTTCCATGAGAAACGATTGTGCCGAATTTACGAATGCCTGTGCCACCTGCGCCCGCGCTAAGACCCCGAGACATCTCCCAGTGGGCTTGCTTCAACCGGTGCCTAATGGCGAACGCCCCTGGTCTCATGTTTCCATTGATTTTATGGGAGAATTGCCTATGTCTAAGGGGTACTCTTTTATATTCATGGTGGTGGACAGGTTTTCTAAAATGGCTCATTTCGTGCCCCTCCGTGGCCTTCCTTCAGCTAAGGAATTGGCAATGGTATTCGCCAGAGAAGTATTCCGGTTGCATGGAGTGCCTAGGGTACTGGTGTCTGACAGGGGGAGCCAGTTTGTTTCTAGATTTTGGAGGGCATTTTGCCAACAGATGGGCATACAGCTGTCCTTCTCTTCTGCCTACCATCCCCAGACCAATGGAGCCGCTGAACGAGCTAATCAGGGATTGGAACAATTTCTCCGTTGTTTCGTGACTGACCATCATGATAATTGGTCCGACTTGTTGCCTTGGGCAGAGTTCGCCAGGAACTGTGCGGTCAATTCTTCATCTGGGAGCTCTCCGTTTCTGATTAATTATGGGTTCCAGCCCTGTTTGCTTTCAGATTCTTTTCAGACGCAACAGATTCCAGCTCTGGATGAGCATATTGAGCAACTCCGTTCCACATGGGCACAAGTTCAGAGGGCACTTGGTCAGTCATTTCAGCGTCATCAGCGCCATGCTAATCGCAGAAGGCTTCCAGCGGTTTCCTTTCAGGTTGGGGATAGAGTATGGCTTTCCTCCAGAAATCTCAAGCTGCAGGTTCCGTCTAATAAGTTGGCTCCCCGGTTTATTGGTCCATACAGAGTTATTCGCAAAATTAACCCTGTTTCCTATGCACTAGACCTACCTGCATCCATGCGTATCCATAATGTGTTCCATGTGTCTCTTCTTAAGCCTCTGGTTTGCAATCGCTATACTACCACACCTGTGGTGCCAGGACCTGTTGAGGTCGAGGGCCAGGAGGAGTACGAGGTTCAGAGCATTATTGATTCCCGTAGGCTTAGAGGAGGGGTACAGTACCTGGTACATTGGAAAGGGTACGGTCCTGAGGCTCGTTCATGGGTGGATAGTAAGGACCTTCATGCACCTAGGCTAACTAGGATCTTTCATGCCAAGTACCCACAGAAACCTAAACCGTATTCTAGGAGAGGGGGTCTTTGAGAGGGGGGTACTATCACGGTGCCCATGATTGCTGCAGTTCCCTGTCTGTCACCAGTAGGGGGCTTCTATTGGCTGTCTGCAGTTAGCCCGCCTCTTGTTGCCTATTTAAACCTGGATTGGGCACCCTTTGAGTGCCCTTTCGTGTTGTTTCTGACCTTCTTGCTATCACTATGCTAGTGATAGCTGGGCCTCTGTTCCAGTGTTCCTGATCTCCTGTGTTCCTGGGTTCCTGATCTCTACTGTTCCAGTGTTTCCTGGATGCTGAGTTACTCCAGTCCTGGTTCCGGCCTAGTCTCTGGTGTTGCAGTTACTGCTGAACTTCTTCTATGCTGTTTCCTGACCTGACTGATGGTTGCTGGTTCCTGTCATCTCATCACCTGTCTTCAGTATCCTGGCGACCTTCTGCCTGGTCGCGTTGGTGACATTGCTACAATTCTGTGTCGGTCCCAGCGTGCGGACGCTGGTTTGCTCCTTAGCCTTGCGGTTATACAAACTCACTTGTTACACCAGTGTGCGGTCACTGGTTTGCTCCAAAGCCTATCAGCTCTACATAGCTGTGTTGGTCCCAGCGTGCGGACGCTGGTTTGCTCCTAAGCCTTGCGGCCATACAAACTCACTTGTTACACCAGTGTGCGGTCACTGGTTTGCTCCAAAGCCTATCAGCTATACTAATCTGTGTTGGTCCCAGCGTGCGGACGCTGGTTTGCTCCTAAGCCTTGCGGCTATACTACTCACTTGTTACTCCAGTGTGCGGTCACTGGTTTGCTCGCAAAGCCTTACGGCTATACTATTCAGTGTTGTTCCCAGCGTGCGGATGCTGGTTTGCTCCAAAGCCTTGCTGCTTAACGATTCTGCTAATTTGCCAGTTTCATCTGACTGCTGCTACTATCTCTGGGCTGCCCTGCCCGGTATTGGTAAGGCCGGTAGAACCTTTTGCCACATTCCATCTGAGGTTGCCTTACCCGGTATTGGCAGGGCCGGTAGAGCCGACATTGTGTATCTATTGAGGCTGCCTTGCCCGGTAATTTGGTAAGGCCGGTAGAACCGTTATGCTATTCCATCTGCAGGTTGCCTTACCCGGTAATGGCAAGGCCGGTAGAGCCTATAGACTGTCCTGTCCAGTATATTGACAGGACCGGTAGAGTCTGCCTTCTGTCTGTGCTATATCCTGTATATATATATATGTATGTTATTGCCATCCTAAGTTATCAATTTATTATTTCAATAAAATTGATTTTTTTACCTAAAACTTGTGTCTGAGAGTCATAATAAACCGTGACAATTCCCCAGGACACATGGCCGAGATCACCGTCCTTACAGACTCCTGGTGATAATGAGTCTTGACTATAAAGGAATTGAGATCCTTGACATCCAATATTGGACGTCGGCCGCCGTCCTTCTTGGAAACTACAAACAGGTTGGAACAGAATCCTGAACCTATTTCCCGCTTGGGAACCAGTTCCAGAACTTCCTTGTCCAAAAAAGTCTGGATGGCGTAATTGAAAAGGCAACGTTTTCCCGCTCCTTTAGGAGTGTGAGAAGGAAAGAACTTGAACGGAGGAAGAGAGGTGAAAGGAATCCTGTACCCCTTTGAAACTATCTGTAAAACCCACGGATCCTCCACGGTATCTGTCCAGACACTGAGAAAATGGAGCAGTCGGCCACCCACTGACGCGTAGGGTCCAGGGAGTCATGCCAAAGAAGTTTTGGTGGAGGACTGCTTGGGCCTCCACTGCTGTTTGGGCTTGGAGGAGGAACGCAGAGCCTGGGGTACCACCTGGGTCCTGGCAAGTGCCTCAGTCTGAAAGGGACAAAAAGGACGATGCCGTCTGACCTGAGGAATCAATGGCAAAAGAGCGCTTTTGCCCCCAGTAGCCTCTCTAATGAGGCTCTTCAGCTCCGGTCCAAATAAGGAAGTTCCCAAAAATGGTAATGAAAGTGAGGATTTCTTAGATATGGTATCCGCATTCCATATCTTAAGCCAGAGAGCACGCCTAGCAACCACGGATATAGTTGAAACCCTAGCAATGAAGCGAATAGCATCAAAGATAGCTGAAGACACATAACGCTGAGCTTTAGAAATGTTGGCCAAAAGCTGCAGCAAGTCGGCTGTGAGAGCACCCTGACGCACAGCAATAGTAAGCTGTTCAGCCCAGATAGCAGCTGTTTCCTGTCAGTCCAATCCTTAAGGATAGAAGTGTCCACCACTGGCAGAGCCGTGGACTTAGAAAGCCTGAAAATCGGGGCATGAAACTTAGGGGGTTGACCCCACAGAGCTAGCTCTGCTTCTGAAAAGGGGTACAACTTAGCAAACTTCCTGGACAAAGTAGATCTCTTGTCGGGGTTTTCCACTCGTCTAAAACAAGCTGGTCAAGAGTGGGATTAGGTGGAAAAAAGGTACTCTGCTTGTTAGGCATCTGAAATACATCAGAAGGGTCCTTAGGTGCTTCAGAAACAGGGGGAATGTTCAAAGTAATGAGGACTATCCTGATCAGGCCCTCAGCTGAGGGTTCAGGGTCAGCTTCAAAGGGGTCCCCAAAGAATTGGGAGGAAGCTTCCTCAGAACTTTTACCCTCATCTGAGTCCACCAACAATTCCTCCTCAGAAGAATCTGACACATCAGGTACACCCTGTGGTTTGGGCACCAAAGACCTGAATGAAGTAAGGGGCTGCCAAGACTGGAAGACCCCCTGTAATTGCATTGGAAGGCGCTGAAAAGTACACTTTAACTCTTTAGTTGTAGCCTTAAACTCTTGCATCCACAGTGGCTCTAGTATATGGCTGGAGGGGCCCTGGGGGAGAGACAGGGGCGGCAATGCATGAAGGGCATAAATGTCCTGAGTATTCTCTAGGAAGCCCTGATTGACATGAGGAGCAATGCGCAATGGGTGACACAGACACCCCAGTATCCTTAGTCTTAGGTCTAGCCGGAAGTCCCAACGGGTCTGACATCCTAACAGGGTATTAAACGTCTGATAGTACAAGGTAAGAGGAAGTTTACATTTTCATCCTAGAAATAGTGAAAATGCACTTAATTGGCAGGCGAAGGGTTAATCTGCTGAGGAGTGAGGAAGAGTCCAAGCCCTGCATAGGATATTAGTGAAGGGAAACCTAGAAAATGACGTCTGCTCAGTAGCCAATCAGAAAATAGTCCACGAAGCGGGCGCTCATGGGAAATGTAGTTTCCCTTCCAGTACCCTAAAAACAGTGCCCAAAGCCCCCCAAAACATTCAGAACATAAACCAGATGACAGGACAAGGGTAGACAAACAGAACGAGCCATCTCTGAAGTTGCTACGTGAAGCGGTTGCAGAGATATGTCCCAAAGAGTAAAGTCCCATAGAGGTGAATGGAGCATGGCGTCTATGCGGTGAAGTGCTCCTTAAAGGTGCGGAACTCAAATAACAAAGTTTAATTAAAGTGATTCCAAAAATTGGAACACACATAAAATAGGATTTTAGTCTTACCTGTTAAATCCTTTTCTCTTAGTCCATATAGATTACTGGTAACTTTGGGGTAGGTGATCAGCCCCTTTTAAGATTTGCAGACTAACTATTGACTAGGTAGTAAGAAGGTAAAGGAAGACTCCTGTGAGCATGAACCCGAAAGGACTCCCCACGTTCTGCCGCATGAGAGCTAAGCATTGTCCCTTGACAGGGTGGGAGACCAGTAACCTGTATGGACTAAGTGAAAAGGATTTAACAGGTAAGACTAAAATCCTCTTTTCTCTGTCGTCCAATACAGGTTACTAGTAACATTGGGATGTCCAACCATTAAGTTCCCCAGTGCGGGAAGAAAGGAAAGGACCAGGCGCAGGCCCCCAAAGTCACCAGAACACCAACGAACCTACAGATCATAAATAGCTCAACACTAACCGCAAAATGTCAACGGACACTGAACAGGAGCAAAACAAACCCCATGAACTGTTACACAGCACAATGAACTAGAGCCAACAGGGCTCAAAAGTGAAAGAGTATTGAGAGGCTAAAGAGATCCTAGACAGGCAAGGCTGCCTCCAGGATCTTTCTCCCAAAACTGGCATCAGCCGATGCCAGCACATCCATACGATAGTGTTTAAAAAAGTGTGCACAGACGACCAAGTGGCTGCCTTGCACAACTGATCAGCTGAGGTCTGGTTCTTGTAGGCGCAATAAGCCCCAATAGACCTTGCAGAATGAACCGTGACCCTGAAGGGAACAGGCTTCTTCCGAAGTTCGTATGCCTTACGAATCATGGACTTGATCCAAGAAGCGATGGTAACCTTGGAAGCAGGCTTCCCTGCCCTAGGACCCTCAGGAATGACAAAAAGAGTGTCAGACTGCCTCAAGGACTCAGTGCGATGCACACAGAACTTGAGACAATGCACAACATCCAACAGATGAAGATCCCTCTCTTTGTCAGAAGTAGGGTTAGGACAAAAGGAAGGGACCACAATCTCCTGATTAATGTGGAACACAGACACCACCTTCGGGAGAAACTGTTGTGAGATGCGAAGCACCGCCTTGTCCTTGTGAAAGACCAAAAAGGGTTGTCTACAAGACAGGGCATGCAGCTCCGCAACTTGGCGAACAGAAACAATCACCAGGAGAAAGACCATCTTCCATGTCAGCATACGTAGATGAACGGTAGCCAAAGACTCAAAAGGAGGACGCTGAAGTACTCCCAAGACCAGTTTAAGATCCCACTGAGGAGCAGGGGACTTAAACATTGGACGGATATGAGCAACAACCTGGAAGAAAACCTTGACATCAGGAATGATAGCAAGATGCCTCTGAAAGAAGACAGAGAGAGTAGGAGTCTGAACCTTAAGACAACTCAGACTGAGACCCTTATCCACACCATCCTGGACGAAGGAAAGAACTGTAGGAAGGTCAAAATCCTGAGATAGATCTTTGTCAGCACACCAAGACAGAAAAGTAGACCAAACTCAATGGTAGGCCTTAGAGGAAACAGGATTACGGGCACTAAGCATAGTAGCCACCACGCCAGAAGAAAATCCTTTCTTCTTCAAAATTGAGGATTCAATCTCCAATCTCCATGCCGTCAAAGCCAGACAATGAACGTCTTCCTTCCAGAGGTAACCCTGTAGAAGAAGGTCTGGACGGGGGGGGGGGGGGAGTCGAAGAGGTTCCTCCACTGAGAGGTCCAGAAGCTCCGGGCCAGTATGGAGCAATCAGAATGATTGTATAGGTTTAACCAAAACTCTTAATTGAAAAAAGTTAACTTCAAAATGTTAAGAGTGTCAATGCAACACAGACTGGGATAAATTATTCAAAGGCAAAATACAGAGGAAAATGGTCAGAATTTGAATTTAGGTTGCAGAAATGTATTCAACGGGATATACCAGTGGGGAACAAATGCAAAAGAAGCAGATCACATGTGTTTAACTGCAGATGTAAAGAACGAAATAGAAAAGAAAAAAGGATGACATTTTCTTATCAATATTTCCTTTTCTTCTGTGTATCGGCACGGCACAAGAAAACAATGGCTTTTATCTCCTCCCTCCAGCGGTAAGACCAATCAAATTTGTATTTAAGTAAGCTCCACCCCTCCTACTCCAGTTATCTTCTCCAGCCGAGCTGTAAAGATTAGGAAACAAAATGAGAGACTTAAGGATGGGTGTGTCGTGGAGATACACAGAAGAAAGGAAATATCAGTAAGAAAATTACATCCTTTCTTCTTTGTACTCCATATCACAAGAAAACAATGGGATATATCAAAGCATTAAACTTGGGAGGGCTTATACAATAACTATTGCCATAAAATTACCAAAAGTGATGATATCAGTATGTTATTACACCTAAAGTGAGAAAATAGAAAAATACTTCCTACTCGTTATGAAGAAATCACTGCTTGCAGCACCTGACATCCTATCTTAGCATCTGCTGAGGAAATAACATCCAATTTATGTTTTATAAATGTTGAGATAGATGTCCATGCTACTGTCTTGCAATTTCCTGCTGGAGAGGCACTAGCCTTTAGTTCCTCTGCCCCATCAGACTCTCCCCCAGCATTTAAATCTTCAGATGCTCCCTGAAGACTCACCTCTTCAGGGAAGCCTATCAACTGCCTCTATAAACATTATCACTAAGATTCCCCCCTTGCCCGGACTACTGCACTCAACAGTACTTCTCACTCCCACCCACTGACTGGTAGTTCATGTGGCAGGAGGCACTTAAACCCAATAGCACTTACTCCCTCTGTGTCAAACCTACATTCCTCTAGACTGTAAGCTCTCATGAGCAGGGCCCTCTGATCCTTCTGTTCTCCACATTTGATTGCACTAATACCTCTGTATTGTTCTCACAGTAAGAAGATTGTCCCCTGCTGTGAGCTGTCTGGTCTTAAGACCAGATTCCACATCTGAGAGGAGGTGGCTTACACTAAGTAAAAGGGGATACTTTATCATTCAATTACTCTTGAACTACAATTCTGACAGTATTGAAATAACACTCTTTATAGCTCAAATACTATGGATCTTTTTTGCCCACCAAAGCAATTATCTTCTTGTTTCTGCTGACAAGTGGATTATTTGACAAGGATCCTGTTGATGATGGTTCCATTGTCTGAGGAAGTGGGCCCGAAGATGCCTGGAATGATACCAGGACCAGGGAATTACTTGACTGGCAGATGTCATCACCCCCAGACATTTCATAAATGAATGGGCTGTGTGAAATTTTAATCTTTCTTGAATTTCACTACTCTTTTCACAATATTTTGTATTCTTTCTTTTGATAGCATAACCACAGCTTCCTTTGTGTTTATACTCATTCCTAGAAAAACTAGGTCTTGGGATGGGGAAAGTTGACTTTTTGTGTGTTGATTAACCACCCCAAGTCTGACAGATGTTGAACCACATTTGTGTGTATTCTGGCTGATGTTTCAGTTTCTGCAAGGTTGTCCAGATATGGGACAAGCAAAACTCCATTTTCCCTGAGTGGTACTATGGCTGCTGCTAATACCTTGGTAAATACTCTTGGAGCAGTGGATAATCTGAATGGGAAGGATTTGAACTGAATATTCTCTAATGCAAACCTAAGGAGCCTGCAATATTCTGGTTTAAATGGGATGTGAGGCATCCTGCAGATCCACTTTCTGTATCGTGGGAATTGAGCCACTTTAGATCCAAAAGTATCCTGTATGTTCCTGATGGTTTTGGGACTGCAAACAAAACTGAATAAATTCCAAACCATCTATGCCCCTGGGGAACTGGTTCTACCTCCCCCTTCCTGATTAACTGCTGAACTTCCACCTTGAAAAGTTTTGCTTTTTTCCTGTTCTTTGGACTCCTTGATTTCTTGAACATTTGTGATAAAGGGGGGCTCTTGAACTCTAGCGGATATCCTGTCTCCAGAATTCAGCAAACCCATCTGTCTGATGTTGTCCATTGGTTCCAAAAGAATTGTGGGAGACCCCCTACCTGCTCTGGAGACAGGATCCGCTGATCCTAAGGATTATTTTTTAAACTGTGGTTTTCTGTGAAAATCCTTCCTGAATACTCCCCTGGAGGCCTGTCCAGAAGCCTGCTTCCTATTATCAAATTGTCCTCCCCTGTATCTTCCGTAATTGAACTGGAGATGCCCTAGTTCTTCTTCCTTAAAGGGTTAGTAATGCCTAACATTAACTAACCCTAATATTGAAGGTATTAAAAAGATAATAGTAGTGTGCGAAATCATATCGTTTGAGAGATATAAGCACTGAAAGTCCCCCCCCGCTGATGAGCTGTAAAGCTGTTAGCAGTGGATCTGTGTCGGCCGACTCGGCGGCTCAGAGCTGAATGAGTGCTATCGAAACACAGATACTTCACTGGAACGGTATACAAAGTGTGCTTGGTTAGCAAGAACACTATGCAGACCATTCCACTGAAGTATTTGTTCTTCAATAGCGCTCATTCAGCTCCGCTGAAGAGCTGCCGGCTGGTGTGGGACCGGGATCTCCTGACGTCAGCTACATGCTGACATCTGGAAAAGGGGAGGGAGGGGGAGACTTTCAGCGCTTATATCTTTCAAACTGTATAGGTTTGTGAGATACGACTTGGCACATTAATATTATCTTTTTAATACCTTCAATATTAGGGTTAATAAATGTTAGACATTACTAATCCTTCAAGGCAAGAAAGCACTGTGACCTCTTGATATTTTCTTAATTATTTCTTCTAATTGATCTCCAAACAACATTCGCCCTTTGAAAGGCAATGTAATTAGTTTATTTTTTGAGGCGACATCGGCTCCCCATGATTTTAACCAAAGAGCCCTTCTAGAGGACACTGATAATGCTGATGTTTTAGCGGCCAGTCTCACCAACTCTAGGGATCCATCCCAAAGGAAACTGTTTGCTTCCTTTATTATAGCTACTTCTTTTAGCAGTTTTGATTTTGAGACTGAGGATTCAATTTTCTCTTCTAAAGAATTTAACCAGATATGCATGGTTCTGGTAATGGAATCAAGAGCCGTGGCGACTTTGATGTTGTTTCCAATAAGTGAGTACTGCCTTTTTAAAACAGACTCCATCCTTTTCTCCATTGAAACCTTCAGAGATGACTCATCTTCTAAGGGAATGGCGGTATGATTTGCCAGACAGGAAACTGCTGCATCTACCTTGGGTGGTGTAGTCCAGGAACTAACATCACTGTCTTGAAAAGAGGTGCATTCTTGAGAATCGCTTAGTTACCAGCGATCTCCTGTCTGCTCTTTTCCACTCTTCTTGTACCATGCTAGCAATGGAATGGTGTACAGGAGACCTGAGGGGGGCTTTTTCATTCCCCAAAAATGCTGCGTCCATTATCTCTAGTTCTTTCAGTTCTTCTGTCAAGCCTAAGGACTGAGGTACTTGACAAACCCATCTATTTTATCTAGACTGAAGGACCCTCTATAATTTCCCCTTCTTCTTCCTCTGAAGAATTTTCAGAAGTATCTTGGAGGCTGGCTACCTCGTCTACATCTGTTCCTGGAGGATGATGTTCCTTCACCAGGATCATCACTCCTTTATCTTTTCCTAGGAGTGGCTGAATCGTGCAAAGCCAAGAAGGTCTCTTTCATAGAGGTCTTCATCCAGGATAGGAAATCCTAGAATTTATAAGGCAACGTTTGTCTGGCTGCTTTTTTTAACACAAGCTTGGCAGAATTTAGAGCCCTCTACTGTAGGGACCTTTTTGAAGGTTTGCTTTCTAGTGCTGCATCCTCTTTCAGGACCGCACTATCAGACTTCTACTTAGAGGAGCTCCCTTTAGATGAAGAAGACAAGCTGTCTAACTGGATTAGAGAAAAACAATTCTTAAAATACTCTAAACTTTATTGGAGTTATAAATTAAAATATATATAAAAATCTGTATCTTACCTTCCAGTCGCATCCTTGCTCTTTTTAACCAGCGTGTATTCCAACCATGGAACGCATGCCATCAGGAGCCGAATTACAGCCAGAAGAGATAAACGAGCGTAAACTTTTGCATTTTTTACCACTGCATCCTTCCTCTGATGCATTGCATTGTCCAGTCTGATGATGTCATCCAAGCACGCCTGTAAGCTGAGTCACCCGCTGGAAGATGTGCCAGGAAACAAATTACATCAGAAGAACGTGAGGTATTAGATATATCTTACCCCAGCTTTTTTCTTGTGGGGAAAGAAAAAAATGACCATAAATATATTGCTATTGTGCCTCCTTTCCAAAGATATTTGTGGAGGGAGGAATGCTTCCACAGTTTCCTCTATATGCCCCATTTGATGATGGCATGGAGGAAACATATATTGTATTCTTGGCTTAATAACCACACGCAAAATTCACTACCATAAAAAGGTGAAATTTACTCACCGATATTTTGTTTTCCTCTGTGTCCTTCCATGGCAATGTACTGTGGGATTAACTCCGCCTCTCAGCTGATAGGACCAAAATTTAAATATATAAGCTTCCAGTTCCCCTCCTGGCTTCAGTTAACCATACTGTCCAAGCTGAAAAATACAACTGATTAGTATCTAAAAAAAAACACCAATACATCCACATCTTGGCCCTAAGGCCTGCAGTCTGGAATACATCAACCTAATAGTTGGAACGACACCATACCAGTCAAAACAAGGGAGGGGTGCCTTGGAAGGACACAAAAGAAAACAAAATATCGGTGAGTAAATTTCACCTTTTCCTCCATGTCCAATCCACTGTAATGTACTGTGGGACTTACCAAAGCAGTGCCCCAGAACACTGGGAGGGAAAAATCCCTATTGAGGAAGGAAGGTGTCCAGCACCTTCCTGCCGGATCTCGCATCAGCCGAAGTAAGGAGATCCAGTATATAGTGTCTTGTAAATGTGGCGACCAAATATAATTTGGCTGTCATTTTCAGGTGTCGCTACAACCTGAAGTGCCCAGGTAGTAGACACTGCCCCAGTCGAAGTGCATTAGGCCCTGAAGGGGAGTCAAAGCATGCCAAATTGGCTCCCAATGATTTTAACCAAAGAGCCCTTCTAGAGGACACTGATAATGCTGATGTTTTAGCGGTCAGTCTCACCAACTCTCGGAAAAAAACCTTGAAGCTTAAAGAGGTCCATTCAGCCGCCAGGCCCTCAACCTCAAGAGGTCAGGTCTGGGAGTAAGAGAGGACCTCGTGATTGTAGATCCGGTATCAGTGGAAAGTGGAATGGTGGCAGTTTCTGACATCCTGTGAAGGACTGCATACCCCACCTTTCTAGGCCAAAGAGGAGCAAAGAGAATGACTTATGACCCTTTGTGTTCTGAACTCTGGATGATATCTGATAATAGTGAAATAGGAGGGAAGAGGTAAGTAAGCTAGTTAGAAATTCCAGTGAACTCTGAGAGTAGCATGCCTGACCGACTGGCTGGACTTACATCGAGACAGGAAACAGGTCATGGTGTGTCTACTTTTGATGCCAGCAGGTCCACAGATGGGATTCCGAATCAAAGTACAATCTGAAGATATACCTGATTTTGTACAGGCCATTCTACTGGGTCTATATTTGTTCGACTTAGAAGTCTGTTTGACGATTCAGGTAGCCGGATAGGTGAACCGCTGTCAGAGCATGTAGATGCTCTTCCTCCCAGTGTAAAATGTGTATTGTGATCCTGTTTAGGGTGTAGTTTTGTGTTTTTCCCCTGATAGAAAAAGGTACTGTACCGTTGTCGCATTGTTGGATCGAATCAACAGTGCCTTGTGACTGAACGCTTCAGACCCAGTAGTGTGTTCCAAACTGAGAGGAGCTCTAACATGTTGATATGAAGGCTCGCCTGTCTGGGACTCGAAGAGCCTTTAACTGCTGATTTCTCCCAAATTCCACCCCAACCTGTCTGGCTTGTGTCCGTGTAGATAATGTGCCAATCAGGAACCTGTAGAGGTCTTCCCTTTCCTACATTTAACTAATAGCACCAACCTGTTCAATTACTGTCTGGAGCTGGGAAGAAATTGCATTTTTGATGCAGGTCGTGAGGTTGCTTCTTGAAAGATGTCAGGCAGTTGCATAGAGAGTACTGACTGTGCGACCTTGTCCAAGGTACTATCTGTTGCAGAGGGCATGTTTTCTTCCCTGTATACTTGAGAATTCCCTTGCCGACTTATGGTGCCACTGAAGAAAAAGGCACCTACCCTATTTTTTTTTTTTAGAGACGATTCTGTCAATCCTGTGAGGGAATCGCTTGTTGAAGGATTGTGTCGAGTTCTGTCCCCAGAAACCTGAGCTTTGTGATGGATTCAGCTTGCTTTTTGCTCCGATTGATAATCCAACCCAAGTTTAGTAACAGGTCTAGGCATAATGTTGTACTTGAGCAGGTCTGGGTTCTTGATTCCCCTATTATGAGAAGATCCTCCAGGCAGAACTCAAAAACTCTTAACATCGCATGGGTATTGATAGTATAATTGTGAAGACCTTGGGGCAGGGCTAATCCAGAGGGAAGGACTCTGTACAGTCAGAGTCGATAGAAGATGTGGAAAATGCAGGTATCTCCTGTGGGATGACTATCTCGTGTGAGAATCTGCATCCTTCAGATCAATTCTCGTGAGGAATGCATCGATTTTCATCAGGTGTGCCTGAGGTTTGTTAAAGGGGAACTTTCACCCCCGCAATAACTTCATGTTCACTTACTGCTCACCTGCTACTAAGCAGCTAGTCGCCAGAAATCTTACCCGGTTCTTCAGAAATCGGCGTTTTACAGGAGCAGGAAGCACGGATGTCTCTTCACAGTGACATCCGTGCGCCTGCGCTGTCAGTCCCTTGTGCACCGTACGCTACTAAGCAGCTAGTCGCCAGGTGAGCAGTAAGTGAACATGAAGTTATTGCGGGGTGAAAGTTCCCCTTTAATATTGACTGCTGATGTTATGGTATAAATATGAACTCTGTGAATTCAGAGAAATAACATATTAGTTGTGCACCTGGAAGTAAAATGAAGATCCTCTGAAGATTTCAGTACAGAAAACTGAAGTGAATAAACCTATGAAGCTTCTGTTGCTCTGGACCTGTCACGCTTCTTCAGATCGTTCTTCCTACCATCATCCCTATTGGCTGCTGCAGGCTTTATCTACCTGAGTCAACCTCCTAGTCTTGCTCAGTTTTAGCGCCAATATTCTGAGAGTCTTTGTCGCAGATTTCCAGAATGAGTGTACCGAACCTTGCCTTGATTTTCGACCTTGCCTTTTGCCATCTGTCTTGGATCTCGACATGGATTTTCTCCTGACTACGTCTCCATCTGATTCCCTGGCTTCTTGTCTTTGTATCGGCTTGACCTCGGCTATCCTCGACCATGCTTTTCCTACAGCTCCTTCTGCTGCGCAACAGGAGTCCCTTCAGCTGCTCCCAAGCCCTGACTCAGGCTGATCTCATCATCCAGATCTGACTCTCTAGCTTCTCTACCTATTATCTGACTCCAGTCTGCTCTACCCTACACCTCAGGCTCTCCGGTTGAGTCGGGTTGCCGTCACCGGTTGCTCCGGTGACAGCCCCAGCCGGTCAAGGGTGTAGGGACTCGATATCTTCCATCCTTCCACCTGTTCAACTAGTCAACATCTTGCTGATCCCCCCTAATACCTCTGACTAGTCAAGGGAATCGACATTCCCTGCCTCCCGCCTGTACTTCTGTCAACAGGGTCGAGCTCGACATCTGGTCAACTCTTCCTAAACCTCCGACTAGTGGAGAGCTGTGGAGTTGTAGTCCATCGACCATCCTGCCCTGTCTCGAACCTCTTCCATCCTTCCTAAACCTCCGACTAGTGGAGAGCAGTGGAGTTGTAGTCCGTTGACCATCCTGCCCTGTCTCGAACCTCTTCAGTGTTGTCGACTAGGCCATCCTGCCCTGTCTTGAACCTCTTCAGTGCTTGTCGCCTAGACCATCCTGTCCTGTCTCGAACTACTTCTGCGTTTGTCCGTCTCAGAGACTGACAGGAACACTTTGACTTTCTTCTGAAGAAGAGGCTGAGTAGCAGGCCTCATTCTTATCTTTGTTCAAAACTCCAAAGCACCCCCAATGTCAAATAACTGTAAGACTATTTTGCTGGGGAAATTGCCTTTCAGTCCTCCTGAAAAAGAGTTTCATATAGGGTCAGTCTTGGTTCTATCAAATTTTCGTGGGACTGGACTCCTAGAAGTCTCTACTGTTTTTAGAGCTGGAGCTTGGCCTGCACCATTCTTCAGAATTAACAGTGGTGAACTGGCAAGGGCTGAACTAGGATGTATCCATAAAAAGTCCCTTCAATTACGTACTCCGTGTACCGGTTGTAATTTCTTCCCTGTTTATAGCTCTCTGGAGCCCTATCGCTCATCTAGCAGTGAGAGATAAGAAAATGATCTTACTAAGAAACTGGTAATGTCCTGTGTAGCGTTGTCTGAGAAACAAACTGCATTGTAATGAAAGATAATAACTGTAAGAAATGAGATCATGACAGTCAGGATTCTAATAAACTCCAATTAGAACAACTATGCGCAAAAAACAGAACCTATAACCATAGCAGATGCTGAGTCAGTTTGACTTGTTACTGTAGTAAAACGAGACTATAAAAAAAGTTTTATATAAATAGAGGATACTGTATTATTGGTAACATTGGTTGAAGAGCCGGATAAATTCATAATTTATCTTGCATTTTTTTTTTTTTAAGATCCAAGAGCAGGGAACATATCTTTAGTGATATAGGAATTTCTCCATATAGCGCCATCTCATATTATACAGATGCCAAGTCATGTTTGCACTGTGGTTGCAACTGTTGTTATAGAGCGCTGTCTGATCTAACATTCAGCAGGGCATGTAAAGAAAGTATGACCTCCAGGCGGACAAAGGTCTTGTGGGAAATCTGTGCAACAGCTGTGGATACTGTGAATAGGACCGCCTAAGAATCTGTCTCTATATCAGAAAATGGGTTCCTCTGCTGAACATATTCAGGGCCAAGTAGATCTTAGTCTCTCTGTTCGGAGTATAAATGATGCCCTGTCTGGAGCTGAGAGTCAGAATTGAAGAGGGGGGCTGCTCGTTATATCCCCTGAGGGCTGAATCAATACTAATTCTGTTCTGGATTCAAATAGACCCAGGGTTTACATGACTTACTTAAACTGGGATGGAAACCCACTTCCAATGATCTAACTCACAGAAACAGCAGCGTTGAGCAAGATCTGTGGGGACAACTCATATACATACCCAGAGCAAGTCCTGGGTTAAAGTGATAGTAATGTTTCATAATAAAAGCAGCTCTAATTAATCATCATAGTATTCAGGCCATAGAAAGTGTTATTTCAATTATGTCAGAGTTGTAGTTCCAGAGTAATTCAATGACAAAGTATCCCCCTCCCGCCCCTTTTACTAATGTAACACTGCTCAGCCAGAGCAGAAGGGAGGTGCCCAGGTAGACCGCAGAGAGGGACAATCTTCAATCAAGATAAGGGAAAAACCTGAAAAGCTTGTCAAGGGGGGCAGGGATTTCATTGTTCTAATAGGAAGAAGAGTGTCCCCTTCTGTTATCTGTCTGGTCTATGGACTGCATTCCACATCTGAGAAGAGATGGCTTATGCTAGGTAAAAGGGGCGGGAGGGGAAAACTTTGCTTGTGAATATCTCTTAAACCATAAAGGTTTGAGAGATAAGACTTATATCGTTCTTCATGTTTTTTGAATGCCTACAAAAAACAAAATAAAGATAAAACGAAGTATTACTATCCCTTTAAGTGCAGATTTGTACCTTAGGAGTTTGCAATTGACATATGCCTACCCCCTTACCATCCTCTAAGTAGGATAAAATGAATATATATATATCAATATATATAATGTATAATAATGTATATCTGGTAGCAGAACCTCACAATAACAGGTAAAGTAAAAGCACTTACAGAGCCGCCAGACCATGTCCCCGATGCTCCTATGCTGCCCTTACGCTGGATTGTACACATTCCAGTCATTAACACGCACGCAGTCAAGGCTGCTTCATTGTGTGCGTTCCAACAGTGAAACGCACCTGGACGAACATCTGGCTTGGCTGTAGCAGAAGCAGTCCACATCAATGAGTGCTGGACTGGCGTGTGAGCATCCAACGGGGAGAGAGGGTAGTGGTGAGTGAGGAAACACACAAAGTGTTAAACATCTGTATGGAGCCATGCGACCCTATGTACATGTAAGGCTATCTGATCCGTGCCACATGATGAGTATAAGCAATGCTAGTCGTGTTTAAGGCAGACAGCATAGTAAGGTAAAAATAATAAAGAAGAGAGGCAAGCGGCCTCTTTTCTCCAGCTTGGTAGGACCAAATTAACTGAAGCCAGGAGGGGAACCGGAAGCTAATATATTTAAATTTTGGTCCTACCAGCTGGAAGGCGGAGTTAATCCCACAGTACATTGCCGTGGATTAGACACAGAGGAAA
The DNA here is from genome assembly GCA_037306005.1 of Rhinophrynus dorsalis. Taxonomy (NCBI): domain Eukaryota; kingdom Metazoa; phylum Chordata; class Amphibia; order Anura; family Rhinophrynidae; genus Rhinophrynus; species Rhinophrynus dorsalis. Next base: position 469,972,612 of record CM074719.1, on the reverse strand, counting down.
GTATATTGGAGCTACAAAAACTGTTCGCCTCACATCCTCCAGCTGGTAAGGCTGAAAATAACTGAAATAGGAGGGGTGGAGCTTACTTAAAGCGGAACTACCACCTAATATAAAGCAGCCTCTCACTAATTATGCATATGGCGACTAGCTTCTTAATAGTTCTTAATAGTTCTATTATCTGCCACAAGTACCAGCATCTGAAGTAAACCGGTGGCCAGGCTTGCACACAGACATCTTGGCTTAGAGACATCTGCGCACCTAAGATGTCCGTCCCGGTCCCCTCTAGGAGGCACTGCATGTAGCTGAAAAGCAGCGGAAGAGACTGATGGCGCAGGTGCACAGACCCCTCTAAAGCAAGAAGCCTGGTCGTCAGTCTCACAAGAAAAAGGACTGCTCTAGATGCGGATTCTTGTGGCAGATAAAAGAACTATTAAGAAGATAGTTGCCATAAGCATAATTAGTGGGGGGCCACTTTATATGGTAGTTCCGCTTTAAATACAAAATTGATCATTCTACCAGCTGGAGGGAGGAGATAAAACCCATTGTTTTCTTGTGACGTGTCGTACACAGAAGAAAAAGGCATTATATATAGTAACCTAGATAATAGTAAGGCAGTTGATGTAGTATATACATATTCTGCAAAGACATTTGATACAATGACACACAGGAGGCTGGGGTATAAAATAAGGAAACTGGGGCTAGGGGATAACCTTTGCACTTAGATTGAAAACTGGTTGAAGGATATGGAAAAGTGTATGGACAATTCTCCAATACAGTTGTGAGTGGAGTACCTCACAGTTCAGTACTTGGTCCACTGCTTTTTAACATGTTTATAAATTACCTGGAAAGAGATATAGAAAGCAAAATATCAATATTTGCAGATGACACTAAATTATGCAGGGTAATAAATTCATAACAAGATATTTGTTCTGTACAGGAGGGATTTACATAAAATGGCAAATTGAGCAACCAAATGGAATATGAAGTTTAATGTGAGAAAGTGTAAAGTCATGCGTTTGGGAAGAAAAAAGCCCAAATGCTAATTAAGAACTAAATAGAATCATTTTAGAGGACTTATTGATAGAGAAAGACCTGGGAATCCTTGTAAATTACAAACTTAGAAACAGTGACCAGTGTCTAATAGCAGTAGCAACAGTAAACAAAATCCTATCTTGCATAAAAAGGGGTATTGAAGCAAGAGTGGATAACATCATTTTGCTGTTGTACAAATTTTTGTTAAGACCTGACCTCGAAAATGCAGTGTACTTTTGGGCATCAGTTCTGCAAATGGATATTCTAGAACTGGAGAGAGTGCAGCAAAGAGCAACAAAATTAAAACAATGGAGGACTTGACTTATGAGGAACAACTAGACAAACATGGTTTATTTACGCTACAGAAAAAATGACCAAGAGGAGATCTTATCAGAATGTACAAGTACAAAGATGTCATTGGTGTTCTATTCATTTCAAGACCTGATCAAATAACCAGGGGCCACCCCTTGAGATTAGAGGAAAGGAGATTTTGACTTCAGCCGAGGAAACTTTTTTTTTTTTTTTTTAACAGTGAGGTTTGTTAAATTATGCAATTCCTTTCCTCAGGATATGGTTTTGGCAGATAAATGTATCCATTTTAAGAGAAGATTAGATAAATTTCTTTCAAAAAGGGAAAATACAGGGTTATACTGTGTATTAGTAGGCAAAACAGTAAATTCTGAAAGACTAAATTATTTGGCAGCAGGAAAGCTATATAATTCTCATGTCTCTGGGTTATGAGGAAAGAGTTGAACTTGATGGACTTGTGTCTTTTTTTTATCCTAATTTACTACATTACTATATCTGCAAGCATAACCGGGTCAGATAATAGTCTCGTTAAAATTTCAAGGTTGCACTTATAAAAAGAAATAGAGAAAGTGAGAGAGAGGAACACTGGGCTATGGTCTGACCAGGGGAAATTACGGGTCCGCATCTCTAAGATTCTGTAGCATCTTCTGTTCTTTAAGAAAGAGGTTTATACTTGAGTACTTCCTATGCAACAGGAAATAAACTATGTAGTCGCATGAGGTCGGGTTCAGGACCCTCCAAGTGTCAATCAAGTAGTTTTGAGATAAAAGTCTATCGAATTGATCAAGGTACCCAGAGCTGAGGCTAGAGACTGCAGGATTACAATCAAGTAACAGATTCAATGGCAAACTTAACTCACCACTGGCAATCTGAAAACCCTCTCTAAAATCTTCTACGATATCTATTAATTTCTTAAAAAGGGATTTTTGTTTGGAGTTAGGAAGGTAAATATTCACTAGAGTGATTGTGAATCCAAACAGTTGACCCTTGACCATCAGATACCGATTCTCAGGATCATATTGGAGAGCTAGGTGTTGCCAAGGAAGTGACTAATGGATCAAGATGTCTTTTTTAGAGGGGAAAGAGGAATATCATTGGTTTAGGAAGGCAGATGTGTGAACCCTGCATATCTTTAGCAGTTTGAAGAGAGTCTCCTGGACAAAAACTGTATGTGAGTCAGCGGAGAGAACAATCTTGCCCAGGAGACTCCATTTATAAGGGTTATTTAAAGCTTTAGTAATGTCCTATTATATAAATGCTGTATCTGAATCTCCAAATTCAATAACATGTATTGATAGCATTCATTTTGAAAATTGTTCAGTCATTCTTAAGTTTTTACCCTTTAAAGTTTACTGGCAATGGAAGCCCGGCCACCATATTTAAAAGTCCACAGATCCAGCGTGTACTCGTGTACTTTGTCTCTTCTATGCACGCTCCACCTGAACTACCCAATACATTGACGTAAGGAGCACTTCACCTCCTCCCAACATCACTCCTGGCTCCAGAGCAGAGTGGCTATGTGTAGCACCATGCCCTCCACACAAAGTAAAGCCAGTCTGGTGTAAGGGGTCTAGGACTATCATGGCCTCTGGGCTGTTCTGTATGCTGCTTACATGAGCTCACCCGGGAAGCTCCTCTGAAATCGAACCCACATCAGTGTTTGAAATGGGGGTAAAAGCATGGACTGGTAGTGAATGTGGAGGTAGTCAGTTGGTGAGAGCGAAAACATTGTGGAAATGTGGGGAGCCAGGTCCAACCTGCATCCTCCCAATCAAGGCCCCTTCCCACAATGTTCTCTGGAAGAAGTATCAAGGCAAAGTAGAGACCAAAAAAGGCCCAGGGCCCCCGGCCACAATCCTCCAAAAGAATGGAGGCCTGTGGCCGTGAGGTCACAAGGCACCTTAAAGGGGTAGTAATGTTTCATAATAAAAGCAGCTCTAATTAATCATCATAGTATTTGGACTTTGGAGAGCCTTATTTCAGTTCTGTGAGAGTTGTAGTTCAGGAGTAATTCAATGACAAAGTGCCCCCCTCCCGCCCCTTTTAATGATGTAACACTGTTTAGCCAGAGCAGAAGGGAGGTGCCCAGGTAGACTGCAGAGAGGGACAATCTTCAATTAAGATAAGGGAAAAACCTGAAAAGCTTGTCAAGGGGGGCAGGGCTTTCATTGTTTTCATATAAAGAAGATTGTCCCCTGCTGTTATCTGTCTGGTCTATGGACTGCATTCCACATCTGAGAAGAGATGGCTTAGACTAGGTAAAAGGGGCGGGGAGGGGAAACTTTGCTTGTGAATATCTCTTAAACCATAAAAGGTTTGAGAGATAAGACATATCTTTCTTCATGTTTTTTTAATGCCTACAAAATAAAATAAAGTTAAAACGAAGTATTACTATCCCTTTAACCCCTTAGCGTCCGGTGACGTACCCGGACCGTCACGACGGTCCTGGTACGTCACGTACTATTACTCACCGAGCTCCTGCAGGAGCGCTGTGAGTAATACCGGGGACTGAATTTGATCGCTCCAAGACCGGAGCGCTCTCTTTCAGTCCCTCAGTTCGGCATGCCGCCCCACGTGATCAGTTACGTGGGGCGGCATGCCGAAATTCTCTATCGGGTCCTTAAAGGACCACACACCCCGCGACAGCTGGTCGTTAAGGGGTTAAGGAATGTGGCTGCTGTCGCCAGAAACCCGTGCCATAGTCAGAAGTAGAGGTAGAGGTACTACAAAGCACTCTCCCAACCACCAATGATGCAAATACATCCCTCTCACAGGAGGAGTGTATTGTTGCGGTGGTAAACCACCACGGCGCTGTGGCACTCATACCTGGGAACTTTCAGAAATAGCTCACCCTGAGATTTAAAAAAAAAACAAAACAACAAAAAACAAACAAGCAAACCTTTTGTACTACATTTAACGTCATACTGGAAGCGTATTACTGATCTAATCAGTCTGCTCACAGACTTGCAAACCCAGGGTACCAAGACTTCTGTGCCAATATGTTACTCTTTAAAGGAATCCACATTTTCTTAAAGTAGGACTATTACTGTGATGGGGCACTGAACTGTTAACCCCTTGAGTTCCTGAATGGTGTACATAACACTGCTCTAATGCTTTGCATAGCCTTCTGGCACTCAAAGGGTCCACAGAAAAACTCCTCTAATATCAATCTCATGCCATGACGGCCTGGGATTGATATTAAAGGAGTCTTATTGTGACCCTTTGAGTGACAGAAGGCTATGCAAAGCATCAGAGCAGTATTTTGCACACCATTCTGGAACACAAGGGGTTAACAGTTCAATGCTCCAAAACCATCACATAATAAATTTACTTTAAGAGAATTCAGATTTATTTAAAGATTAACAGACTGAAAAGCATTAGTACCTCCCTGAGTTTGGTAGTCTGTGCACCGAAGGTTAGATCAATACTATAGTTACGTCAAACATGAAGCATCACACTTACAGTTGTGCATTCTGTCTCCACAGCTGCTCCTCTTGCTCCAGCTCCTCATACCTTACCTTGTCAAAACGAGGACTGGAGCAACGTGCGCATGGTGATGATGGCCCAGCTTGCAGTTTTTATTTTTTCCTTATGCTTAATGTATATTTTGAAGTCCCGGAAAACCGCAGGCTTCACCAAGACACTGCCTAAAATCCAGAATCTGAGTGAAACCCAGCAAGTTCCCAGGTATGCTCATATTTGTAAGATCAAACTGGAGTTATTCAGGAGTAAGTCAACTGCACAACAGGGGACAAATAAAAATTCCTGTTAAATTACATTTGGGATTTTAACCCCTTGAAATCTAGAAAAGTAATGAAGTGGAGACCTTTCTGGCATTCAAGGGGTTAATTAAATGGGAAGTTATTTTTCTTTGTCTCCTATAGTGCAGTTGGTTTACTCCAGATTAATTCCAGTTTGCTTTTACAAATAGAGGCCAAAGTTAGCTCATGAAATGGTGCAAATGCAAGTTGTGCAACGTGTAACCGTATTTGCATCTTTTTTAACATTGCATGCTATTTGCAACAACATTTTTCTTTTTCTTGGGGAAAAAAGAGAAAGAACACATTTTAAGGCGCAAATAATCAAAAATAAGGAGCAAATTATAGCAAGATAACATTAAAAATGGACGCCCCCTGTAAAGCAAAGTCTAAAGTTTTGCTTAATACATTTAATGTTTAATATTAACACAGTCACCTTCATACACTTACATCGTCGAACTCGTTCTATTTGCCTAAGCATATTTTAAAACAATACAGAAAAATGTTTAATGCACCTCCCCCAAAGAGTGTATTGGGCTGCACAATAGCGGAAAATCATCATGACAGAGGCTCTGATGGGAAGTATCTGCCTGTTGTTGGACTAAAACTCCCATCGTCCTATGTGGCTATTGGTTAGCTGAGAGTTTAACTCAAACAACAGATGGAGAGGCATCGATTGCTCAAACCTTCAAATCTGTACATTCTGCTAAAATACCGATTTTTTTTATGTTGTAATAATAAAAGGCATCTTCAACTACTATTATCTGCAATAAAACGTTTCATAACAATGAAAAGGTAACGACAATGTAAACGTACACACACATGCACAAAGGCGTCTATACTGTGACATACAATTTCGCGCGTTGCGGATAAACAAATATAAATGAATATAATCCAATTCACAGGAATATGTAAAAAAAAAAAAAAAAAAATAATACATCTTTATCTTATATTGGTCAATAATTCGGTTTCACACGATCCTCCGTCCTTAATACATGAAAAAAGATGGAGACGTGCATTGAAGTAAATATTTACACGTCTTCGATAGTTCCCGTGGTTGTTGACTTGCTAGAATATTTCGAGAACAAAATATTTGTTTAATATGTAGTGTCGGTAATATAGCACAACAATCTGCTCGTTCATTTCTGGAGAATACCTATCCGCCCCCTCTGGCTCCCACGTGCTTGATCCGTTTTTGTCAAGGCAGTGAAACAGTTAAACGCCAGGCGGAAGCATCCTGTGCGGAGCCGCGTCACTGCACAGTCACATCCCGAGCGGTCGCGCGTATCCCTCCTCCTCCGCCGTTGTAGCGCTAGTGAAGCACCGGTGCTGGAAGGGGAGTGAGACCGTGACACGGTATAACCGGACTTTGGAATTAACCCTTTATTAACTTAGCTTGGGTTTTCACACGGATCCAGACACTGTTTCCATCGCTGCCAGTGAGGCCTGCGGCCTGAACGTTTGGATTGTGGACAACCCCGGCTAGGGTGGACTACTTTTTCTCCGGGCTGGGAAAATGGCGACCGTTCTCTGAGAACCGTGGCTGATAGGTGGAACGTTGAAAGCGACAGGAAGCCAACAGGGAGGTGACGAGATCGGAAACAGAAGGACAGATTGAGCCGGGGCATGGAGTGAAGGAGGCCGGAACTGCAGCTCGGGAGATCCAGCAGGTTCCCCAGCCCCTCTTCCCGGGCTCTGTATCCGGTAACGGGGTGAAATGCTGCCCCGGTGGGGGTTTTGTTTGCCCCGACCACTCTAAAGGTGAGCGCGGGGAGAGCTGGGTGGGACACTATTAATATGGAGAATGTTTGACTTGATGCTGGCCTGCTGCGGTTCAGATGGGTTGCGTGAGGCTTTGTGTGTGTCCGTCACTTATCGCTTTGCTAAGTCCTTGCGTGGTACTGTAACGTTGTTGGGACACCCAGGTCCGTTGCACGGGGTGTGTTACAGTCCAGCTTGTTGTTGTGCTGCAGCTCTTTCTCCATTATTATTGCTGTGAGAGGAGCGGCTCCGTACAGAGAGATGCCCAGGTACATTAGCTTGGGCCTTTCACTCCTCTGCACCTCATCAGACAGGAGAGGGGATTGTGGTCTGGGTTGTATATGAAAACCAATTGGGGCAAGGCCGAAGAATGTCCTCTTAGGTGGCACCTCGTTTGGCCAAATGTAAAACGAGGTAACGTGTGATGGCAGAATTTTTGCTAAATATTTGAGTTGCTTAAGACTACAGTGTTACAGGCTAATATACAAAAATCTGTGTTATCAGATCTTTGTTTCGATTTCTGTTGCTGCATGCGATTTGCTTGTGATTTTTAGGTGTTCTGTATGTATTTGGAATTGCGTGTTTTGTGAGTACTTTTGTTCACTTTGGTTGTGATTTTGCGACGAGTCTGGCTGCTTTCCGTGGGGGACTAACATTTGGGATGGGGTGCACTAAATCGTGATAAAGTGGGGATGACTTCTGTACCTATGTTATTCTATGGAGCCGATCAATGCACTAAGATTTCTTCAGCTTTGGAGATCTTGGTGCATAGGTTCTGTAGAATGGCATAGGAAATGGAGAAGTGATATCACTGGAGAAGTCATCTCCACTTTATAACTTAGTGACTAGTCACCTTTATTTTCACTTTACAAGTACATATTATGTAAAGTCGAATTGCCTATACAGTTTTTTTTTTTACACATAGATACATACATAATCGCACAATCTTTTACTCCTGACTGTTATCTCCCTGGTTCTGTTTTCAAAACGTTTCTAGTCTTTCGACCATTAAAATGAACAGTGAGTAAAGTAGCACTGAATATTCTATATGGTCCTTGGTGTGGGTCATTTTTTCTTCTTCTTTCCCCCAGTTTTAACATTTTATGATTGTCCCTTCATTCACAGTCCTTGGCAGAGAGCTCTCTACATATGTGTCCTGGGAGCTGTCAAGGACATAAAAGTGGAAATACATAGGCGAAGATGAGAAGACAAAATGTATATGTAATTTAACTTTATATATTCTGCAAGTGCATCATATGTGAGTCAGAACAAAAAGGTACTAAAGGTCTAGGAGAGTGTTCAACACATGAAGCAATGCCCATTGTAGTCTAGTCTAGGTATATTATTGACTGCTTTTTGTATTTTAAGCTTTTGTGCTAGCTGTTTTGTTCTATATTAGGTGTACATTTTCTGGAAATGTTCCATATTATTGACATTTGGAGCATATGTAACATATGTTGGTTAATTTGTGCCCCTTATACCAAAGATGGTGGTATTCTCAACTTTGTGTCTCATGTGGTGTTTCCTTTAAGGTAACGTGCAACAATACTTATATTGAGGGTATCTCCTATACTGCATCAGGTGTGCATATGTATATACTATTTTAAGGAGTAATGCACATGTAAGTTGTATGTCTCTATGTAATACAGTATATGATGTGGTTCTTAGCTGCAGGACTACCAACTTTTCTGCCTTTGTCACATCTTGTCATGGGATGTCCAGCCTTTCATGTTGGATTTGACATGTTACTGATCTATGAGAATTCTGTAGGCTGCGGTGAGCGCATCTGTCACTTTTATTTTTCTTAGGTAACAAAAAGAGCTGTGAACTATAAGTTTTGGATCTGCACTGGATAACCCAATATTCTCTTTGACATTTGCTGGATATTTGTCTGTGCAAACTCCTGCTTAAATTGGTGGGGAAAAAATGCTTGATAGGGCATAGCTGAAATGGGAAAAACTCCTCTTTCCAGCAGTGCTTGTTTTGATGTTGATTGGAGCTGTGTTGGTGGGGAGATGTTGGTGCCCCCTCCTAGTTCCTATTACTATCACTTCTGTGGTTCCCTACTGGAAGGTACCATCTTTGATATAGCACTGTTGCACCTAGACACTGCAGGGACAAGGTATCTCTCTGGATGCCAAGGTAAGTATAACTTGTACCCCTCCCCCCCCATCACCCTGGAGGAGAAGAAAAACCCCAGACACCCAGTTTGACCCCTTGTGTGCCATCATGCTAATAAATGCTATTATTTATTGTTCTCTTTTGAGACCAGAGATGGAAAATTCTGTAAGTGGGTGTGTGGATTTCTGGTACTGGATAGTTTGCAGTTTACATCCCAGTGTGTTGGTGCTTCACCATCATGGTTAACGTAAAGGGATAGTAACCCCCCCCCCCCCCCCCCAACAACTTGACGGCAAAATACAGCAATGATAGAAACATACCGAACGCACTTGGTCCCATTTCTCAAACCTTTATGGTTTGAGAGATGTAAGGCAAGACAGTCCTTCGGTCCCTCCCCCTTCTGCCTGACGAGCTGTAAAGCTGTCAGAGGAAGAATCCGGTCGGCCGACTTTCGGCGGTTCTGCAGGAGTTCTGACATCTAGATATCTCTGTATAATTACTTCATAGGAATGGTCTACAACATGTGCTTGCAAGCCAGGCACATGTTTTAGACCATACCCATGAAGTAATAATACGGAGATATCTAGATGACAGTGCTCCTGCAGAGCCTCCGTCTGGTGCTGGAAGCAGGATCTCATGACGTCCGCTATACAGCGGACGTATGAGAAGGGGGAGGGAGCGGAGGTCTGTCTTGCCTTACATCTCTCAAACCATAAAGTTTTGAGAGATGGGGCTAAGTGTGTTCGGTATGTTTCTATCATTGCTATATTTTGCCATCAAGTTGTTGGGGGGGGTTACTATCCCTTTAAAAAATGGTCTCCATAAAGGAATAGTAGTCCTTAATTATGCCTTTACATATTATATACTTGCAGAATAGTTAGTCAAATTGACTATACTTTTACTTTTTTTTTTCTGTTATGTCCCAGATAATGAGTTCCCTATATCTGTTTTTCCAGATATTTCTCTATTAGGGAACGTGAACTCAAATCTAGTGATACTATGAGAAAAGAAGTGTAAATAAGAAAGCAAACCGAGCATTCAGTGTTGCAGGGGGAGTGCATCCTAGTTTGATGTACTACAGATCGTGAGCTACCTGGATCTGCTTCCAGGGAGTTTTGTGGTCAGTGATGTTTTATGAAGCAATGTGAAGATGAGTAAGTATATGCATTTTGAACTCTACATATTATGTACTTGCAGAATATTTTAATTAAGCTGATCTGCCTTCACTGTCCTCTGCCACACTGAAGATAAGATTTTGATTATTTGGAGTGATAGTTCCCCTTTAATTAAAGTTTTCCCCCAAGAATTACCCATCTGGCGACTAGCTGAACAATAGTACTATTCACCAGAATAATTACCACCTTGTAGAGAAATCCTGTTGCTGCCGAGACTGATGGCCAGGCAACATAGCTTTAGAGGAGTCTGTGCGCCTGTGACGTCAGTCCCTTCCGGTACCTTAAGGTACCAAGCAACACCTCCTAGAGGAGATTTGCAGTCTGTGCTGTTGCCTGGCTGTCAGGCTCGACAGCAGTTGGATTTCTCTATAAGGCAGTAATTATCCTGGCGAATAGAATAGTTCAGCTAATCGCCATATTAGTAATTCTTGGGTGGGTGGGGAGTTTGTGGGGTGATATTTCCCCTTTAAAGGGATAGGAATACTTTAAAATGTAAAAAAAAGTAGTAGTAGGGTTTATCCCCCTGAGTAAAACAAGGGTTCTCTCCCACTGCGTAAAAGTGTCTTATTCAAAAGTTACTATGGAGGTTTATGGCCAGAGCTGCACATATGATGGTGTAGCAACAGCACCCATGTGATTCTGCAGAAGTAAAATCCAAGTTTGAGCTGTAATTATTTTTTAATAAAACATGTTTCAGCAGCTGGACTACCCTTGTTTAACTCAGGGGGATAAACATTATATATAATTACTGTCCCATTTTACGTGCCCCAAGTGCATTTTCATTTGAAATCACAGGGTGTGCAGTTAGATGTGGTGTCAAGTCTTTGACACTGATGCACTATTTGCTGATAAAGTTCTGGAGCAAACAAACTGTGTACCATGGTGGACAAATAAAATTCCCCATTCAGCTCTTAAACCTATGAATTCTAGTGGTGTACAGTGCATTGAAGGGGGTAAAAACTCCAGTCGATTCTATTTGAATAATTTGTCTTCTGTGTTGCTGCTGGTTTTTGGCAGCAGTTATTCATGCTTCACTCTGTCTCTAATTTTAACCCTTTTCAATGTTATGTCTCCAAAAGAGTGAATTTGGAGACCTCTAGAATTCAGTGTTAAAAGCCACAAAAAATAGGAATATTAACCCCTTAACGACCGGCCGATTGGCGCGGTCAGTTAAGGACCACAGAGCATTATTATATATGTATGTGTATATATATATATATATATATATATATATATATATATATATATATGTATGTGTATATATATATATATATATATATATATATATATATATATATATATATATATATATAATTTTTTTGCTCCATCCACTTCCGGACTCCCCGAACGGTGTGCAGCCACAGGGGGAGCCCTGAATTCCATGACGGTCATAGTACATCATGGGTCGTTCAGTCAGGTCGACCCTTGACGTACTATGACTGTCAAGGGGTTAAGAATCTCCTTTTCTCCTGTGGTTGCTTTGCCCCAGCATCACTCCTTCATTTTTCTTTTGAACATGAGGCCCTTATTCTGCAAGAGTACTCTCACTTGACAGTAGTGTTCACTTTTTAGTCATAGAATCTGTCAAACTATGTAGGACACTACTTATTTTGAATTATCTAATCTTAGGCTGGCAATAAAAACTTGCTATATATTTGTAAATAGTGATGGTAGAGAGCCACATCTCAGTAGGATGGTACAGAAGGGAATTAACCTATTTATTCCAAGTGCAAACATGTTTGGGTCATCAAAACAATCCTGTCATGGCCCCTATTCAGCAGATGCATTCTGACTGTTTTCAAGGTTACAGTTGCTTGAACACTTGAATCTGTCAAAGTAACTTGGTGACTAAATTTGTTTTATTGAATGCTGGAGAAAACCTACCATGTTTATTTGTAACAATCTTGTCAGGCATCAATAAGGGAAGTTGCACACGTTTACATTATGTAGAACATTTTTACAGCAGCAGATTTTCTATTCTGTCAATTGACACTAACAAGAATTGACTGTTCAAAATAAGAACAAGCAAAACTATATTGTGCAGTCCATAAATATATATGTTCTGTAGTCCATTTTAGCCCCCACCACTCTGCATGCTTAAGACCAGTATGATATGCTATTGAGTGGGTTGGGAAGGTTGACCATGCCAGTATAAAGTCAATGGTGTTTGTGCCTGAGACCTTTTTTGTAAAGTGGTCCTAAGTTGAGGATGAAATCTCTTGATAAAGCATTGTAGAACCCATTGCTGATGCTTCTGGTTGGCGTCACATATCTTTAAATTGTATAATTAGATTATAGATTTTTGCCCTTTATATGACTCTTTGGACTGCAAATTATAGATGGTTTTGTGTTTCTTCCTTTAAATTTCTCATTGAGTTTCAAAAGCCAACCCCAGTGAAGGCATTGTGAAGTAGCAGCATGATCTGAGAGTGATGGTGGGATTTGAGCAGCTGAGATGACCATGGTATAATAAATTGAGAGCAAGTATTCTCATAGCCATAGCAGCATAAAGCTGCTTACCTCATAGGGGCCATGCCTTTTTAAGCCTAAAGACTTTCACTGCTATTGATGAGTATTTACTGTGGCTGTGTTCTTGCTCTCACTTTCACCATCTAACACTATATTTTATTTCCCTTAACCACTGTCTCAGGTTTGAATGAGCTTGTTCATTTGCGAGTTCTTATACTCTCATAAAGGGGTGGATAAATATGTTTGAAGCCAGAGAGATATTTATATCTCTCTATACAATCTACACTACACTGTTCCTAGTTTATTTTCCAGAGTAGCTTCATTGACATACTGCATTGTATTGGCCCAGGAGGTGGTGTCACGGGGCTGCTGAAGAGTTGGTTAAATTAGTATACCGTAAAATCTCAGGTATAATACACACCTGTGTATATTATGCCCAAGATTTTAGGGGAAAACAAGAGTGCCTATGTATAATATATGCACTCTTGTTTTCCCCCTTACTTAAAAAAATAAAAAAATTGCTGCCAGCTACCTTCCCTCCCCCCCAGCGAGATCCGATGCCAATAGAATCCTTACTTTATTTTGCTGCCCTTGAATACTGCACTCTGTCTGGTTTAAGATCTGGTCCCATCTTCCCATGTGGGCGGCAGGCTTGCATTTGCCGCCCACTTCCTTCAATGAACTTTCAGGACCTTCCGCCTCCAGCCAATGGTATTGGCAAGGGAGGGAAGGTAGCTGGGAGCAAAATAAATATAAAAATAAATATAAAAATATATATATAAAAAAAAAAAAATATATATATATAACTTTTTTTTTTTTTTTTTTTTTTTTTAATTCAGCCAAACAAACCCCCCACACACACTTCACATAAGGTGAAGAGGGGTAAAATTGTGCATATTATACCCGAGATTTTACGGTAATAATGCCCATGTCCATGACATTGGAGTAGGATAAAATTGACGTCCTTTATGACATTCAGAAAGTTTCTAGCATCCTAAGCCAAATGTAAAGCAACCAATGGAAACATCCTAGGAATTTGGGCTCCTAATTTGTGTACATGCACACGTCACATACTAAAACTCCCACTCCCATCTACTCTTGGGTGCTAGAGAAATATCTAGTGCATTATGGAGGAGTGTGCTGAGGACATATTATGTAAAGTGAAATTGTGTGTTTTGTTTGTATCCCCCTCCTCCTTTTTTTTTTTTTTTTTTTTTTTTTTTTTTTTTTTTTTTTTTAAAATGCGCTTTTACGTTTTTTGACAGAACTCTCTCTCGACTCATCCTCAGGGACATAAACGTAAAAATCCCAGGCCAATGAATGGAAATTCTGGTGTGTGTGTGTGTGTGTGTGTGTGTGTGTGTGTGTGTGTGTATAATACCTGGTGAGATTACTCAGTTGGTTAATGCACAAGCTGTGCAATCTGCTCAGGTTGTAGGGTGAAATATCTGCCCTTTTTTTTATAATTTTTTTTTTTTTATATATTATAAAATGTCTTCAGCCACTGTGAAAACATTGCAGAAAGAAGGCTTCCTCTGCAAATTTCCAACTATTTTAGTGTAGTGCTTTGCTACTGTGCAGCAGCAAATTTTGATAACTTCATCAAACCATCTTGTCTTTAGTAACAAGTGGAATCCATTCCAAAATTAATTTGGCAATCTACCGTCCATTATTATTGCTAAATGACCTTCCTATTTTTATTGTAGGTGTTTTTATATTTTCAATTATGTTCTGACATTACATCTCTCTGTGGCTTTAAATTTGGCATAGCTTTGTCATTTAGTGTCCATTTTTCAGAGACCTACTTAGGAACTTTGAGGACGCATTGGTCAAAAACTTCTCCCTTTAGGCAAATTTTGTCTTGGAGGCCACTACTAAAGTTTCCAAATGCTTGCCATCCCAATTTTATTCTGTGCTCAGTTTTGATTGTTGTGTTTCCATCTCTTGACACTTTCTGTCCAAAGTTAACATATTTTTTCACTGCCTCAAAATTTTATCCATCTACTTTGATGTGTTCCTTGCCCCTTGGTATGGTAAATATGTAAGTTACATCTTGCTGGTATTCATTCACAGACTGAACTTTACTGTTGTAGTTCTTCAGGACTACTGGCAAAGTATATATTGTCTTCAAAAGTGATGTGGTTGAACTTGGATCTTTCTTCTTCCTGCTTTCACTTTATCTCTTCTGTGCAGTAGGACGACTTCTGCTTTCACATGTTGCAGGTACTTCACGTTTCAGGCATTTTGAAAATGGTTAAACTAAGCCTTTGGATAAAGAATGACCTCCAACTTTCAGCATTTCATAAGTGACTTATGTTCAGCTGTTTTGCCATCTTTTGTTGATTTTATTGCAGCTGCTACCAAAACAACTGGTGGTACAGCTTTAGCCTCTGGCTTCATTCATTTATTGTCCATCATCTTTATAAAGATTTTAACAAAAGCTCTTCCACTCATTTTTAGTTTTTATTGTTGTACAACATGCAAAAAAACTTGGCTCCTGTATGTGGCCATCTTTTGTTT
Organism: Rhinophrynus dorsalis; assembly: GCA_037306005.1. Lineage (NCBI taxonomy): Eukaryota > Metazoa > Chordata > Amphibia > Anura > Rhinophrynidae > Rhinophrynus > Rhinophrynus dorsalis. The sequence goes on along the minus strand of CM074719.1, from coordinate 469,957,467 downwards.
TGCTTTCTTTACCTCTTGATATCTTTCAGTGTCTTTTTGATGAGCTCAACACTGAACTTTCTTTTATGTACTTGGGTCTTGCAAATTTTTACATATTCTACCCATTGCACATCTTTCTCATTACTTTTTGATCATGTGCGGGTGTGTTGGGGTTTTTTTTTTATTTTTTTTCTCTCCTCTCTCTACTTACATACTTTACTGGGACCCAGTAGGGAAATTTTAGGTGCCTTGGTTCCTGAGATTTATCCATCCCTATCCTAACAGATTTTGCTTTTATTTTATTCAGTGATGCCTTCACTGATTGTAATGGGTAACCTGCGCCTCTCAGCTGCTCTTGGACCACAATTCCCATTAGCCAGCTGAGGATGAAGGGAATTTGAGTCCAATAGTGGTCTGAGGTGTTCACACCCTGCTTCACCTACATGCTATTCATATCAAATTCTAATATCCTAAGAAGAAATGGGTTGACTGTACCATACAGACATATAAACATTCTCTACCTTTTTCCCACTAACTTGAGTCTGGTATTTGTACCCTTGGATGCTGGAGAAAGCTACGGTGTATTGCTTCGTGGTGCATTGGAGACCTCTCTGGCATTCAGGGAGACAGGATGTTCCAGTTAAATCAATATTGATTATTTGTCCTATATGGTGAAGTTGGTTTACACCAGACTTGCAGAGTAGGTAGCCTTTGAACATGGTATCCATTTCTAATGAAACATTACTATATTTAATGTAGAGCAAAGATGACTAAGAAGAGATAAATAGCATCCATATTGGATTGGAACACTGATTGGTCTTTCAAGAGATTCCACTGGTATTATATTTTTATGTTCCTTTTACTCTGTGGTCCCCATACAGCATCCGGGGCCCTCTTATGTTGAACAGGAGACTGTGTAGGTGAAGGTCCTATTTTCTTCTATGAGTTCTATACTCTCCTCTATTCAAGGTATTCTTGGTCTCAGGACCATCCTGACCCCACCCCGTACAATAAAAGTGTCTGCCATTTTGCAGAGGGGAATTTTCCCACAGTAGCCGATTTCTGTATTGGGGAAGGAGACTTTGAAAACTATTTGGATTAGTCCTTCATTATTGGGTATTGCTTTGAGGAAGAACCTGGTTCTCCTGCTAAGGGTCTTATCACAGCCATCCTGGGGACTCTGAAGGTCTCTGAGGCATCAGATTCCAGTTCTTCTTCCCCTGCTATTTTTTAAAAGGTGCAAAAAGGAGGTTGTTCCTTCCCAGATGTCTTTCTTGTATCCTTTTTCTGCTAGTGCTTTTGTGCAGTTTGACCCCCCCCCCCCGAGCAGTAGACCCTCTGTCTCACCTTCCCAAGTTTACACCTTTGCTCCTTGTGGATGCAGTAGCTCTTAATGACCAGGCTGATGATAAGCTCCTGGATTCCTTTTTAAAAGAGAACTTTGCGGCTTTATGTCCTACCTTCGCTGATGCTTTGGTGATTGGGGCCATGGCTGTTTGTGGGTGGGGTTAGCTTTTGGATGTTTACCATGCAAACACACCTAAGGAGGATATTTATATGGATATCTCTAAGACCCTTGACACAAATGCATATCTTATAGAAGCAGCCTTTGATGCCACCAGATTATCTGAGAAGGCCACAGCTTGTTCTCTACCTAAAGAATTTGGTTGGCTGACCATTCTTCCAAAAAGTCCTTGGTGCCCCTTCTGTTCTTGAGTAAGCAGTTTGGCTCCAGAGCAGGAGAAGGTATTAGGCCACTAGCGGCAAGAGCATCTTATTGTTTCAGGTTAATTCTAAACATTCCTTCTTTGCATGGAAGACAAATGGTTTTCCTCACTCCTGCCAGTATAGACTTGCACCCAGGGCTACTCCTGCAGCCTTGGGTGCACCCTACCCCAAAACTCAAGCATGCAAGTCATGTATAGGTGGACTGAGGTGAGCAGCTGAAAAGGACAGCCAAGAGGCCTTCTCAGAAGCAATCATCTGACAAGTCTACCTAATGTTTGCCGGGACACTTTCTTACCACCACTCAAATTAAAAGGGGTCACTAGTTGTACATAGTACATCACAGCACTTCAACAGAATCTCATGTGATATACTTAAAAATGCATTTCTATATTTGTGTATTGCAGAACAGATCTTGCATGGTAGGTCAGTGGAGAGTCTCTTCATTTTGTTGGGCTCACAGTCAAAAATGTTTGCCTCCAGCGTAGTGTGTGTGATGATTGACTTTTTGATGCCAGCTCCGCATCCCTTCAACCGACTTGTATATGAATATAGTACAATAATTTTGTCTTTAGACATCCCTGATATGTTAATTGCACTTCAGTTGTTGTGAAAAGGCTGTGCGTTTTCCAAACAAAATCAGTGCTACTGATCAATTGTCAGTTTCTTTGTCACTCTCTACACCTTTTGTTATTAGGATAACTTGGGTAAAGGAAAAGTAACTCTAGGGGGAAAAAGGTCATGTTTACTTATTATGGACTAAAACTCCCATTGTCTTTTATGGATTTCTCCTACTGGTTTATTATGTTATGTTTTAGCTCACCTGTCCCTCTTCAGAGTGGCATTTTAACATTTTACTACTTCTGAGAACTTGTAATAAGTGTCCCACAAAGAAATAATTGATTTTATATATCGTGTTTGACAGATTCTCATCTGCTAGATTTTACATGCATCATAACAGCCATTTATTTCTCACAATAGCTTACAAGCTTGTATAAACAAAAGGAAGTGGTGGTTCCAGGGCACATCCATGGGAAGTGTCATGAATATATTTATTTTTATTTTAGGGGTCATGCACAGAAGGTATTTCTCCATATTTAATCTTTGTTTACAAATTCTGGCTAGAAGTAAGAATATTTTAAGAAGACTGTAAAAACGCATTGCGTGGTAGGGGAGGTCAACATGAGTACCCCCTCTGCTCTGAGATGCTTCATGCACAAGCTATTATCTGTCTGTCTTGGTGCCAGACCGATTTTTAGTGAATACTGCATAGGCCACAATCGAGTAACACCACCAGCACCATAAAATTAAATGGGTACTTCTACTGCTGCTGAAACATGCTTTATTCAATTATGTTTTTGATGGGAAGATTTTAACATTTATTGTACCCATTTAATTTTATGGTGCTGGTGGTGTTACTCGATTGTGGCCTATGCAGTCTTCATGTCAGCAACCAGGGCTTTTCCTAGACTGCAGTAGCAGCAGGCACCCACTAAAATGTAAGCCTCAGTGTTCAAATCCAGCAATCAAAATACATTTGTGACGAAAAACACCCATGAACACTAGAGCTTGGGCTCCAAATATATTTCAGGGGTACTATAAGTATGTTTACCTATATGCACTCTTTCACAGCCTCTAAAATAGACAGTCACTAAAATCGGTCTGGCACCAAGACAGACAGATAATAGCTTGTGAATGAAGCATCTCAAAGCAGAGGGGGTACTCATGTTGACCTGCCCTACCACACAATGTGTTTTTACAGTCTTCTTAAAATATTCTTACTTCTAGCCAGAATTTGTAAACAAAGATTAAATATGGAGAAATACCTTTTTGTGCATGACCCCTAAAAAAAAAAAAATTTTATATATATAATAAATAATATGACATGACACTTCCCTAGTTTTACTAAGCTGGATAAAGCAATTTTTAGACCTGTGCAGAGTATTTTCCAGACACTGTCACAGTATCAGTCCTTTTCCTGAAAAGGACCAGTCTCGCAAATGGTGCAAATTTAGCAAAAAGTAATAGCAGTCCTTCCATTTCATGCGGCTCAAAAAAAAAATAAAATGAAAATTGTAGACCTACAGCCAGATCAAGTGAAAGGGTCTTCATATAATTTTGCAGACAGGGCTGGCATGGGGGAAACTTGGGCTTAATATGGTATGTTTCAGAAGGTGCTTCATTTTATAATTTTTTTTTTTTTTTTTTTTTTTGTATTTATATTGCATTTTTATTTTACCAGGAAGGATACACTGAGATTCTCTTTTTCAAGTATATCATGGGTACTCATTTTATATACCTCTCAGAAGGGTGAAAAGCTGAGCTGACCTTGCCAGGACTAGACCCTGTGGTACACAGGTACCTCGACTCTGTTGAAGGGATAGTATTGTTAGTTTTAGAAAACTGATTCCTGAAGCTAACAAAACCCTAAACTAAATGATCCAAGTCCTATCTCTCAAACCGCTATGGCTTAAGAAATATTCAGCAGTAAAATTCCACCCTCCCTCCCCTTTCCCTGACATTGGCATCTAGCCTACAGCAGGAGAATCTGGTCCCGGCACCATCAGAGGCTCTTCAGCAGAGCCGAGATCGAGAGACCTAAACAGAGTTAGTACACTGGAATGGTATATAAAGTGTGCTTGGTTTGCAAGTACACTTTGTATACCATTCCAGTGAAGTAACTCTGGATCTCTCTATCTCGGGTTGTGGGGGGGGTCAGACTGTGTATGTGGGTATCTGTGTGGTTACCAGTGGATAGTGGAACCAGTCTGGAGGTCACATTGTTTTTTGGGTACCTGTGATAACCAGCAGAAGAAGGCTGGTGGTCACATTGTGTGTGTATCTGTGACTGCCAGTGGGCAGGGGAACTATCCTGAGGGTCCAGACTGAGTGTTTATGGGGCAGTGTGACAAAGCTGGATGGTTTTTTTTTTTTTTTTTTTTATTTTTTTTTTTTATTTTATTTTACATTGCATTAAGAACTGGGGTGGGGGTCATGAGGACCCCTCCTCATGACTGGCTCCTCCTCCTCCAGCATTGATCGACTGGTAATTGGGCGGACAATCAATGCATCATCCAGGAAGGTGATCACCGCCTTCCCATATCTGTCTCTGCTTTGTGACTGTCTGAGCTGTGTAGGAGGGTCTTCAAAGCCCACTCAAGTCATTGATGATAAAGTGTGGGTCTTGAAGGATTTCAACATAAAAGTACAAAGAATATTGAGTTGAGGACATAAAGGGAGGCAGTGATCACCTTCCTGGTTGCAGTTTTGGTCACTTGTCCAGTCTGATAGGTGATGTGCATATGTACTTATGGGAGCATTTCTTTATATATTAAAGCGTAAAGAAAATCCTTCACTACAGAGAGGGTGGTTGGAAACTTCTCCCTGCACTAGGAGTGCAGGAAGAAGCTTCCAAATGGGACCTTATAAGTTTGACAAAGTGGGCTTTTAAGGCTAATCTCAACCTAGTGAAACTTAAGGAGATAGCTCCCAAAGGGTTTAAAAAGTGCTGTTCTGGAGTCTAGGTTCCAAGTCCCAGTTTCCATGGTGGTTCTTGGGTTTTGTCAAGCCTTGCCAGAGATACCGTTTTGTAAATGCTAAAGTGGGTCTGTCACCTTTTCAGCTGCTCACCTCAGTCCACCTATACATGACTTGTATGATTATTCCTGCCCATTAATTTGTTCCACTCGTCTTCTTGTGACAGAAGTCAGGGTAAAGTAATTTTAGTACAGCTGAGTATTTATGTATATTCCGCAGGGAGTTTGAGACCTCTCTAATAATCAAAGGGATAAAAGCCCAATTTAACCCTCTGTGCCAATCATTTGTACAGCACGTTCTTGTGTACCTGTACTTGCAAGTCCATGTTACTCACATGACCCCCCCATGTATTTATTTATTTTCCTTTCTCCAAACCACAGTGGGAACCCACCTATGCTGCTCCCCTCACAGTGAATCATGCTGGGAGAGCAATATGGTCTACTCCGGAGAGCAATGTGCTCTCTTGTTAACTTCTACACGAACTGCTGCCAGGGTTGAGGAAAGCCTCCCCACATCTCCAATGGCATGAGCACGCTTTCCCCGATCCTGCCCCCTCTACTGATTTGTGTATGAGTGAAGCATTGACTCCAGTATTAATAGCTGTATGAATAGCTGGGGTGGGTATCATATACTCTTGATTGCGTGCCCCCCACAAGATTAACTATGTGCATGCCACGGAGGGGGCCAAAGCTTTGTTTCCCAGCCTGGTTCCACTGATAGATGCAGACTGTCAATGTGCCCTAGTTTCAGACTGGAAGCAAACTGTGTATGTGGGAGACATGCACTGTGACTCCCAGCCTGATATTTGTGCACACTGGTAGTGCATATGGGGAATCTGTGATTATCTAACCTGCTGCCCACTGGTAGTCAGACATGCCCCCATACACTGCCTAACTTGTTGCATGATGGGCAAAAAAATGATACATAGTTTCCATGTCTAACGAAAAAGTTGCCAGCAGGAAACATAACTAAGAGATGTGCAGCAAAAATGCTGAAGTGCCTGGCCTACATGGTCTAACAGCCCCAGGCACTGAAAGGGTTAAAGGGATAGTAATACTTCGTTTTAACTTTATTTTATTTTGTAGGCATTAAAAAAAACACGAAGAATGATATAAGTCTTATCTCTCAAACCTTTATGGTTTATGAGATATTCACAAGCAAAGTTCCCCTCCCCGCCCCTTTTTCCTAGTGTAAGCCATCTCTTCTCAAATGTGAGTCTGGTTGTATGACAGGACAGATAACAGAAGGGGACAATTTTCTTTGTATGAAAACAATGAAAGCCCTTCCCCCCTTGACAAGTTTTTCAGCTTTTTCCATTATCTTAATTGAAGATTGTCCCTCTCTGCAGTCTACCTGGGCATCTCCCTTCTGATCTGGTTGAACGGGGGGGGGGATACTTTGTTTGTGAATATCTCTTAAACCATAAAGGTTTCAGAGATAAGACTTGTATCATTCTTCATGTTTTTTTAATGCCTACAAAATAAAATAAAGTTAAAACGAAGTATTACTATCCCTTTAAACATATTTTCCCCAATGGTGGACTGGCTTACCCAATTATTTTTATTTATATATTCACACTTTTAAACATGCTGCCCATACTGGCATTCCAATTGGTAAATGGACCTAAGCATCCAATATATCCAGCAACTTGGCCCATTTTTTTTACTGAATCTGTCAGGGCAGATTGGCGAGTGTGTTGTGGAAGGAGGAAGAGATTTAACTGGAATGACTGGCAAAGAGGTTCAGGGCTCTTTCATTTCTCCGCTATGGAATCTTTCAGTATAAAGTATTTTTAAAGGGGAAAAAAACCATGAAGCGTATGAAATTTGTTTTACAGAATGACTTGTTTAGGTAGATTTCCTCCAAACAGCAGAATTTTTAATCTATGCTGCAGTAATGATCATCACTGCAAACTCTTTGGCCCCTTTCTCATGGGCAACGCCAGAGTAGTCTCCTGTTTTGAAAGCTCATATGCTGAGCTATGGTTCCTCACATAGTAGAGTATTTCTGCTTATGAATGCACCAAAGTCTAGCATGTTGCATCTTTAACTCTTTTGAATAAGAACGCAGGTAGGACCAATCAACTCAATAAATGGGTCTTCCAGAATGGCTCTCTCACTTTTATCTTGTCCAAATTGTGAATAGAATAGAAACTTGAAAGGGTCAGCTGTGCTGAGGGGAGGCATGGAAGAAAAAAAAAAAGTCTGTGTACACGTCTTCCTCCTGTGTCTGCCTCATGGCAATATGATGTGGCATACGAAAGCAGTTACAGAAGGAGAGAATAAATCTCCACAGAGGTGGCCAGAATACATTTATCCTCCCCAAAAAAAGAGGAAAGGGGAGGATACTACCATCAAACCGGACCCACTGCCTGTAGGACTTCTCTTTCAAATTTGTGCAGATTCCTACACATCCACCTGATTAAATAAAGGTTGAAATGGAGGTCCACGTGGCTGCCTTGCAGAAATCCTCACAAGATGTTGTGACTTTGTAAGCCCTTGCAGTAGAAAAGGCCTTGTAGAATGTGCTTTATTTTTAATTAGTAGTGCAAGCCCAGATTCCTTATAGGATAGTCTAATACACTCCTTTATCCTCGTTGCTAAGGAAGCTTAGATTACTTTCCTTCCATTAAACTTTATAGAAATGGATAAAAAAGGAATCTGATGTTTTTGTCCTATTAAGGTATTGTGTGAAGCACATCACCAAATCCAAGTTATGAAACTTCTTTTCCTTATCTCTTCTTGGATTTGGACAAAAAAGGAAGCACTATATCCTGGTTAAGGTGGAAGCCAGTAACAGTCGGAACTCTGAACGAGGTATTTGTCCTAAGAACCACTTTCTCCTGGTGGAAAAAACAAGGGAAGGAGACCTGCAGGATAAGGCCTGCAACTCTGTGTTCCTGACTGTGTCATTGCAGTAAAAAAAAAAATAAGTCTTGAGGGTTAAATTCATCATAGGAATTTCCCTAATAGGCTCAAACAGAGGACTTAATATTTGTTCTGGGACTGTTAAGATCCCATGGAAAGATGTTTTTTCAAATTGTAGGCCTGGTTTTATCCATAGCTTTAATACATTTCTTAACTAAGTCTTCAGCAAACTAAGTTGGTAAAACGGCTGACAGGCCTACGGGCTGTAGTTTAATTGATGCAGATCTAAGCCCTGAATCAAACCCCTTTTGTATAAAAATCTGAATTTTGTGTAAAGAAGTAATCTCTAATTTTCTGATTCTCAATACTCCACACTCATCCATTCCCTACAGTATATTCCTGATGTAGAAGGTTTTTGTGGCAGAAATAATGGTTCAGGCTACAGAATCAGAGTTCCCTGGAAATCAATGACTGTCGCTTAGTCTCCAGTGCTATTAAGTTCTAAGCTATTCAATATAAAATTTATATATATATATATATATATATATATATATATATATATATATATATATATATATATATATATATATATATCTCATCACAATCTCAAAGACACAGGGACTTGCTCCCTAACTCCTCATGAGTCAGATGAATAGCCCAGCCAGGTGCTACAGACTATTGAACCAGACTGGCAAACTAGATAATTCTTGGACAATTTGGGGCTATTAGAATAATCTTTGTCCGTTCTGACCTACTTCGGTACATCCAAAATAACTGTGATTGGAGGGGTAAAAGTAGGCCCTATGGAATTGCCACTTCATTTTCAGGGCATCCTGGCCCAGAGACCAAGAGTATTTCTAGTGGGAAAAATATTGTATGCCTTTCCTCTTCGTTTTTGATGCCATGAGGTTTATCTCTTGCTCTCCTCATATGTCCACAATCTTCTGGAAGATCCATAGATTTATTGACCGTTCTCCCTTATAGCCCCCCCCCCCCAAAAAAAAAAAAAAAAATTATATTTCTTCTTCTGCATTCAGGGACTTTCTTTGTGTGCCTCCCTGGTGCTTCACGTACATAAGAAGTGATCTGTCTGATCTGACTAGGGCTGCCTTTCCTGGGATGTATGGTTTAAATTCCTTGAGGCACATCCTTACGGATCTCCTCTCTAAATTGTTTGTGTATCTTTCATTCCAGTTTTGACCATCTCCTTGATCTGTTATCAGATTCCATACTTCTACCTCTCCTGATAGATGGCATCTATTGTAATTATTTCCCTGGGTAAATGCTGAAAGGATGGCCTTAGTAAAGATTGCTTTTTTTGTCAAGACCACAGGTTCTTCGTTTACTGTCTTTTAGAAGGGGAATCCTTTGAAGCATTAGTTGTGTTCCTGTTTCAGAACTCCAGGAAGTTCTGACCCTTCCTAAGGTGAAATCTGTCCTGTTGGATGATTTGAATGGTTGATGTCAATATTCTTATGAGCTCTGTAAAATACTGAACATCCAGTCAGCCTTGCTATTCTTTCCTTTGAGAGGTAGGCCCATTTTCCATGTCTCGTATGCAGGCAAACTTCTAGGAAAAACCAAGAAGTGGGATGTTGTTAACTGGCTCTTGTCCCTGCTTATCAACCAGTTCTGCCTTGCAAGGAGTTTCCTTTTCATGAAATAAATGGCCTGTTCTTTTGGACATGCTACAATTCAGGAAGTCATTCAGGTAAGGTATTTCAGAAATGCCTTCCTGCTTTAATGGGAGCTGAAAAGACAATATACCATGCACTGGTTATGATGATTCTCCAAGGCAAATCTAAGAATTTTCCTGTAAGATAGACTGACCTGGATACAGTGATAGGCATGTTGAAGGTTTAAGAAGTTACAAAGGCCTGATGTGGGTGGCTTTGGCTTCCATTCCGAATGCATTTAGCCTGATGATAAAGCTTTTTAGGTATATCAGGACCAGAGTAGTTCTGTATCACCCGAATGGTTTGGCAACTAAGAACTTGATTGAGTAGATGCCTGTACCTTCTGGGCCCGATGACCCTCCTCTATACATCCTTCTGTAGAAGTTCTTGCAGTGTCAACTTTTATTGATTCTGCCTTCATTGATTTTATGCAATCTGGATTTCCTGAAGACCTCTTTGATAGGGACAGAGTTGAACTCCAATGGGTACTCCAATCCCACAACTTGTAGAACCCACCGGTCTGGGTGAGAAACTATGCCTGTATACATTGTTCCTGCTTGCCCGCTCCTGGAACTGGGGTTGAGGCCTGCTGATCTTTTGAATTCTCACTTGAATTTAATTCTCTAGGTAAATTCCTTCCTGAACCCACCTCTTGAGACCTGTGAGGAACCACTGCCTCCCTCGATCATGTAGCTTTTGTTTTTGATATTTTTTTCATGAAAGGCCACCTTCCAGGATCTAAAGCCAGAGGATCTTGTTTTGATGTTTGGGTTTCCCAAGATCTTAGCCATCAAGAACATCTGGCTACTGCCGAAAAAGCCAAGGATTTAGCTAGCAGTTTAATGTCCAGTGATTAATTGCGTGAGAGACTGGCTCCTGCTTTATTGAAGGCTTCTTTTTTGATCTAGAAACTGAGGCTTGTGTCTCTCCTTCTAATTTTGTAAGTAATATCCTCGTCCTTGCAATACAGGCTATAGCTGTGACTGTTTTTAAGCTCTGACCTAATAAAATCAATATTCTTTTCTCTTTAAAGTGGAACTACCACTTTCCTTAGCAACATGGCCCCAAATAATTACCCATCTGGTGACTAGCTGCTCGGTAGCGCTAATCACCAGAATTATTACCGCGTTCATGAGATTTATAGACTGTTCTGGGAGTGACAGGCAGAAAACCGCTCGGACATCTTTCCATAGTGATGTCCTCACGACTGCGCTGTCATTCCCTTTTGGAGCCTAGCAACGCCTCTTAGAGCAGGCTGGTACTGATGACGCAGGTGTGCAGACGTCACTATGGGAAGATGTCTAGGTGGTTTTCTGCCTGTCATTCCCGGAGCAGTCCATAAATCTCATGACGCAGCAATGACAGGCTATGGGCAAACAGACAGTTTCCTCCATCATGTACATGGGTTACGGAGGACAAGGTCCGAAAGAGACTGGGAAAAGGTTATGGTGAATAAAGCATCTAGACCTGCTGGTATACACCTGAAGGTAATTAAGGAACTTAGTTCAGTAATGGCTGGATTGGAGGATCTGAGTTCTAAAGAGACTAGCCAAGCTGGGTTTGTTTATAATAGAGGAGAGACTTCTAAGGGATATTATGATTATGATTACTATTTACAAATACATTCAAGGTCAATACAAAGAACTATCCAATGAATTATTAATGTAAAGAGCCGCGCTAAGGACAAGAGGTAATCACTTAACACTAGAGGAAAGGTGCTTTCGTCTAAAACAAAGGCAGGAGGAATTCTTTACAGTAAGGGAGGTATAATAGCTCCTTCCTTGCTCCAACTACACTAGGAGCCCTTAATTATGTATGGTTACAATGTGATTTGTTATCCAGTGTCTACCCTGTCTCAATGTGTTATGGAGCAAAGATGTTCTAACAGCAGGTGAACTTGGATCCTTCTTATTAGCTGTTCAAGGTAACAAATGTTCAAAGTAATAACGTCTTACTTGCTCCAACTGCGAGCAGAGATATTTATTATATTTGGATACAGTTTGACTCGTTCAATGTATTCCCCGTCTCGATTTATTGTAAAGCAAAGAGATGTTCCAACAGTAAATGAACTCTGATCCTTCTGTGTGCAGAGACTTTAAGTCTTGAAAACTGATAAAAAGATGGACACCTCCCGTCCTTAGATGTTATGTGTAGCAATAGTCCTCTCGGTAATTCCTGAATCCTGAAAGCTCTTCTCATGCCTCTAGGAGCATTATGTAACAACGCAGTGGATGACCTAATGGGAGGCACTTTAAATCCTCACCAGTGGGGAATCCGTGCCATGTAATAGTAGCTATGGGTAGAGGTAGTATAGTGCTTTTAAGTCTGTAAGTTTATTATCTTGCTATTCCCATAGTTGGACATAGCAGTTGTAGTTTACCTATTAGAAAATTGTATATTTAATAATGTCAACAGGACCCCTAATCCATAAACTCCCACCTACTGAAAGTTAATTCTGTCACCAGATATAAAAAGGCAGCGTGCACAAGTCTGTTCAAGATGTCAGTACTGCAGCGGGCACCATTTGTGATCTAGGTCATGACATCTAGGACCGCTTTAAAGATATATATATATATATATAGTATAATATTTTTTTTTTTTTTTTTAAATGAAGTGTATGTGAGAGCAATACTTGGATGACGGATTCAGGAATGCAAAATACTTTTGCTTCTACATATTTAGTTTATTTTTCTTTTATTTTAGAAGTCCACCTTTGTGCCTTTTGTTCTAGAGAACTTTTTCCTTCTAGATAATGTCTTTGACATGTGTGAGATGTTTATTTTGTACAGCACCAACCCTGCTTGAAAACCAATTTTAAGTGACGAAAATATTTATTTTAAATTCAACAAAAATGCTTAGTAGGGGGTCTGTCCTAAGGGATGAGGTGACTGAAAATGTTGCTTGCCTGTATAAACAGGTTTCTTTCCCCCAATATTCCCAGTGTGCATCAAGTTATAGAAAGTCCTTCTGGTGGAGTTTACCCCCACTCCGCGTCGACTACTGGACTCAATGTAAATCTATATACTATATTTGGTCATTGTTATGTGAAGGTAATAGTGGGGATATATAGTCATGTCAACAACTGTCTGTCTCTGTTATGTGGGTTGAAACACAAGAATCAATAGCATCTGCAGTTTGTACTTAGAAGTTTGGCAAGAGGCTAGACCAGTAAATTAATTTAAAGTGAAACAAATACGTTAGTCACCTTTAGAAAGATACTTTGTTTTTAGTTAAACAAAACAAAACTGTAAGATCACTATATATTTAAACACCGATACGCTGTGTGTATTTTATATAACATTTTCTTCAAATGTACATTCCTTGACCATATTTGCCATTGTGCTTTTCTTTTCTTCTCCAGGTCTCCCACTAAGGGAGGGTCACAATTTCTGGACGGGGATGGATGATCAGAAGCCATCCAGCGAGGACAAGGAATCTGAAGCATCAGGTAGGAATGAACTGCTTTCTTGGGACTCCAGTACCTAAATAAGTGGCTCTGTTTGGGCCTTGTGGATAAAGGTACAATCAACTGTAAAGTTAGGGAGAAAATATTCCCAATGATTTTAAACATGGATTTTAATCCCCCTGAATGCTAGTGCGAACTTTAAAGACAATGCCTTAGTCTCCCTTCCATCATTCATGCTCTTGGCACTCAAAAGGGGTACAAGCCCTATTCAAAATGGACCTGTCCTCTTAAGTTTGCTTATTTAAAAATGTAATTTAAAAAGTGTATGTTTGGGTGGCCAAGGTCCAGCAAGTGCATATATAATGGTTATTGAGCTAGTGAACCTGTCACCCTGGATCCCCCCCCCCCCCCACACACACACGCGCACTCATTCACGTTTGAAAGCTACATTTAGGATTGCCACGGCATCATTCTAGTCAAAAGTCTAGCAGATGTTTAAAAATGTATGATCTAGTTTTATACTTTATTTTTGGGAAAAGTGAGTCTCCATACAATATATAGCTTAATTACATGGAACAGCACCATTAGCATACTGTTCATCTCATCATAAAGGTGAGAAAATCTCTGCAGCTAATATAAATCTGCTGGTCTTAGGCTATAGGATTCATAGATGAGCAAACTTGAATCAAAGTGATCAGTCCATTTGAATTGCTCAATGCAGAACAGAGGTTAACTAGCTTATTAAGTAACACTGAATGTTAATTAGCATAAATTTGCATGAGTCAGACCAAAAATGTAAAGCAAGGACTGTCACAGGCTCTTTGGCTGCTGGAGGTTGTGGGGATCTGTGGCTACCAGTGGGCAAGGAAACGAGGCTGGGGAGGTCCAACAGTCTTCTGTGGATCTGTGGCTACCAGATGGAAAGTGGCAAAGGCTGGGGGTCAGACAGTGTACATGGGGATTGGTGGCTACTAGTGGGCAAGGTTAAAAGACTGGGGAGATCAGTCAGTCTTCATGGGGATCTGTGGTGGCTGCCAGTGGGCAAGGGATCAAGGCTGGGGGCTTGGTCAGGTAGGATATGTGGGGTGGGTGGGGGGGGGGACCAAGGCTGGTGCAATCACTGAGTGTATGTGGGGAACTGGCTACCAGTGGGCAAGGGAGCAAGGCTGGTGTGTTATGTAGCAGAATGGATGCCTGCCATGGGGGGACAGACTGGGGTGGTATTCTATTTGTCTTTATTTTTTTAATGCATTTATTTTTAATAGTATTTTTTTCTAAAGCTTTGGAGGCTATGCACTTAGGTAAGCAAGAGGCACCCACACTGCAGCGCTGGTTAGCTAAAATTAATATAGCGTTGACTATGGAATGCTATCATGTCATGTCCCTAGAGGATATGGATTCCTATACTTTTTACTTGGTCCAAATGGCTAAGATCGCATCCTGTTCAAAATAATGACTAACTACATTCCTTCCACATTGCGCTCTGTTAGGAATATGATTAGAGTTTAACTCCTCCCTCTGTTTCCTACCTTTATAACACTAGATGATTTTACATAGTTGATCGGGGTCCCCTTGGTTGAAGAAGGCTACTTGAACTAGTTTTCTTTTAGGCTTTCCCCTTTACAAGAACCAGGGGGTTATGCTCTTTGGGATTGTGATATACATTCAGGTCTGGGTCTCGAGCGTTTCACCGCTGGGATTTTCCTTTCTCATCTTTCATTTTGTTTCCTTTTTATATCCCTTCTCTCCATCCCCCACACATGCATCTTCCTACTCATAGTGACACTTAATTCCTCCTTTTACTTTAACATGGGCTTATATGCCATGCTTACTGCAATTGTAGCATCTCCACCTCCTTTATACAACTAAAATGCTTACAGCATTTTCTTTTTCTTTTCATCCGTTGTAATGTATGATTTTGGGCCTCAAATATGTAAAATATAAACTTGTTTCAAGCTCTCTGCATCTGTATATTTTACAGGTTTCTATTTTACTAATAACGTAATGTGTTTTCTGTTTGAAACTTGTATTGCATGTCATACTTACAATTACTTCATCTTATTTATTGTAATACCGCTTAAATTCTTCAGTAAAGTATTTGAAAAAGAAAAAAATAAACAAACTTCGTTGGGGGACTCAGGACTTATCCTGAGGCCCCCCCCAGCTAATAATCTCCCAGCCAATAGCACTGGGAAATTGATACAGGTGACAGGAGCAAGACTTTCACTCCTACCCTATACGTCTGGGAAGGAGTGGGTGGAATCAGGGAAAGCCTCCTCACGTCACCGGAGCAGGTGGAGTTAGGAGGCTTCTCTGATCTCAGCCAGTTGGGGTATATGCATGCCATGGATGTAGGTAAAACTCTATTTGGTGTTTTGGTACTGTTGGGTTTAGAGCTTGATACAGTGCCTCATAGCAGGTTACTGCATAAAATAACCCCTTAAAGACTAGTGATCCAGGAAGTGAACATTCCCTTAATTACAGATTTGAAGTTGGTCGTCGCGTCTCTGTTCCTGGAGCTGTCACTTTCAGACCCCCACTAGTGCTTACAGAGCTCCCGCAGGAGCATCTTAAGCACAAAATAGGTGATAATCATTGGTCCTTTAGGCAAGTTTACTGGCGATGGTCAAACATGTCACTGGTCGTTAAGGGGTTAAAAGGTTTCACTTTGGGTGTGGATATCTGTACATTGATTGAGAACTGGTTAAATGATACATGGCGGAGCGTTGTAGTAAATCGAACCTTTTCAAGTTGGTCTAAAGTAGCAATTGGCATGCCAAAGAGTTTGGTTCTGGGCCCAATGCTTTATAATTTGTTAATGAATTAAACAGTATTGAAAGTAGTGTCTCTATCTTTGCTGAAGAAGCTAAGTTGTGTAAGGAAATACCTTGTAACCTAAATTACATAAAATGCTAAATGTGCCCTGTAAATTTCAGAGTGCATGTTAGTGGTTGAGTAACACTGAACAGAGCAGGATGTTTTTTTCCCTGGAGAAAATTTTTGATTAAACTGAGTGAGTGGAAAAATAGATGAGGTTTAATGTAGATAAATGTAAGTTTATGCATTTGGGCTATAGAAACAAACATGCTACTTATACAATAAATGGAAACTACTTGGGGAATCCTTGTTGGAGAACTATTTCGATGTACTGATCTACTTCACAGCAGTGTGCAATGCTACTGCAAGAGCAAATAGGGTACTAACCTGAATAAAATGGGTATAGATGCTTGGGGTGCACAATAGGATTTTAGTCTTACCTGTTTAAATCCTTTTCTTTTAGTCCATAAAGGTTACTGGTAACTTTAGGGTAGGTGATCAGTCCCTTTTAATAGGCAGGAACAATTCTGAGAAGTGACTGCTGGGTGGAGCCTACCTCCTCTCCTTAGCTTGCAGCTAGCCAATCCCCAAAAAGTAAGATTTGCAGACTAACTATTGACTAGGTAGTAAGGAGGTAAAGTCAGACTCCTGTGAGCATGAACCCGAAAGGACCCCCATGCTCTGCCGCAGGAGAGCCAAGCATGGTCCCTTGACAGGGTGGGAGACCAGTAACCTGTATGGACTAAGGGTAAAGGATTTAACAGGTAAGACTAAAATCCTCTTTTCTCTGTCGTCCAATACAGGTTACTGGTAAATTTGTGATGTCCAACCATTAAGTTCCCCAGGGTGGGAAGAAAGA
The DNA here is from genome assembly GCA_037306005.1 of Rhinophrynus dorsalis. NCBI lineage: Eukaryota > Metazoa > Chordata > Amphibia > Anura > Rhinophrynidae > Rhinophrynus > Rhinophrynus dorsalis. The sequence goes on along the minus strand of CM074719.1, from coordinate 469,940,601 downwards.
CAAGGACCAGGCGCAGGCCCCCAAAGTCACCAGAACACCAATGAACCTACATATCATGAATAGCTCAACACTAACCGCAAAATGTCAACGGACACTGAACGGGTAAAACAAACCCCATGAAACTGTATAGCACACTGAACTAGAGCCAACAGGGCTCAAAAGTGAAAGAGTACTGAGAGACTAAGGAGATCCTAGACAGGCAAGGCTGCCTCCAGGATCTTTCTTCCAAAACTGGCATCAGCCGATGCCAGGACATCCACACGGTAGTGTTTAGAAAAGGTGTGCACAGATGACCAAGTGGCCGCCTTGCACAGCCGATCAGCTGAGGCCTGGTTTTTGTAGGCCCAAGCTACAATAGACCTCGCAGAATGAGCCGTAACCCTGAAGGGAACAGGCTTCTTCCGAGGTTCATAAGCCTTACGAATAGTGGACTTGATCCAAGAAGAGATGGTAACCTTGGAAACAGGCTTCAGGAATGACAGTGTGTCAGACTGTGCGACAACATCCAACAAATGAAGATCCCTCTCTTTGTCAGAAGTAGGGTTAGGACAGAAGGAAGGAACCACAATCTCCTGATTGATGTGGTACTCGGGCACAACCTTCGAGAGAAACCCCTTTTTTGAGGTGCGAAGCACTGCCTTGTCGTTGTGAAAAACCAAAAAGGGTAGTTTATAGGGCAGGGCATGCATCTCCGCAACTCTGTGAACGGAAACAGTCTCCAGGAGAGATGCCATCTTTTACGTCCACATACATAGAGGAATGATAGCAGAGGATGCTGGAGCACTCCCAAGACCAGGTTAAGATCCCACTAAGGAGCAGAGGTCTTGAATACCGGACGGGTATGAGCAACACCCTGGAAGAGAACCTTGACATCAGGAATGATGGCAAGACTCCTGAAAAAGGACAGAGAGCGCAGAAGTCTGAACCTTGAGAGAACTCTGACTGAGACCTTTATCCACACCATCCTGGAGGAAGGAAAGAACTGTAGGAAAGTCAAAATCCTGATATAGGTCTTTGTCAGCACACCAAGCCAGGAAGGTAGACCAAACTCAATGGTAGGCCTTAGAGGAAACAGGCTTGCGGGCACTAAGCATAGTAGCCACAACACCAGAAGAAAATTACTTCTTCAAAATTGAGGATTCAGTCTTCATGCTGTCAAAGCCAGAAGATGAACGTTGTAACATAAGTTACTTACAGTATGGCAACAGTACCCTTAACACTTTAAGTGCGAGGAAGGTATCCTAGTCTTTGCAAAGCATTAAATACCAAAGCACTCCTTAGCACAGAAGGGGAGAAAGTAAGACACCTGAACATCTGGAGGGCTAACTAAGGCACATACAGAGGAAGCCAGCAAACCATGAGTTCCTGAATGAATGAAGCGTAAAAAAAACAAAAAAAAACCAAACAAAAATCCATACAGTTATGTTTATCTTATATTCCTCAAACACACCATCATGAGCTGAGCACACCAAGCCGGGAAACGTACTGGGAAGCAACGCCAGGGTGGACATCATTAAGTTGTGGCCGGACCTGGTACCAGTGATTTCCCTCTATCTTTCATTAATTTGCTGTGGGTCATGAAAAGCCAAATTTGTATGGTGTTTCCAACCCGTGTGCGTGTGCGTGTGTGTGTGTGCGTGTTAGCACCAAAGTAACTGGGGCCTTCCAGGAAATGGCTTTTTATGTGCTGATTGGTCCCACCAGCTGGATGGTGGAGATAAAAACCCATTTTTCATTCTGTACAGCAGGATACAGAAGCAAATACTTTTTTTTTATACTTTTCATCTTAAATATACCATTTCTCTTTCTCTCAATACAGGTTACTGGTAACTTTGGGTAGGTGATCAGCCCCTTTAATAGGCAGAAACAATTCTGAGAAGTGACTGCTGGGTGTAGCCTACCTCCTCTCCTTAGCTTGCAGCTAGCCAATCCCCAACCAGTAAGATTTGTTCCTTGGTCAAGACACAAGGCAAGAGAACAGTTCTGCTATAGTTTTAACTTTTTTATTATTTTTCTATTAGATATGGCATACCGCCATTAGGCGGATTACAATCACTGACTATTCCTATCACCCAAATGTGGATAGCTCCATTTACCAGGTTCTTTTTGTGGACCTAAGCCCTGGGAGGAAATCTTGACCACTGCTCCTCAAGTCTTGAACAGAGTCCTGGGGGCCTTGATTTCCATCCTCCATCGGGACTGTATCAGAATTACCCCTTACATGGACGACCTCCTTCTGAAGGCATCTTCTCCAGAACTTCCTTCATCAACAGGTGCAGGATTTCATTCGTGCTCTGTCCCGTCAGGGGTGGATCATCAATCTGGACAAGTGGGACCATGTTCCTTCACAGAGGATGGTGTTTCTGGGCCTCCTTTTCGACACCCAGAGAGTGATGGCGTTTCCCACGAACGAAGTGGCTCATCAGATAGCACTGAAGGTCCAGGCTGTCCTGAATCCGGATCCAGTTCCAACCAAGAAGTTGTCATCCCTGGTGTGGAAGTTCATTTCCACCATAGAAGTGGTTCCATTTGCCATGGCTATTACCAGGGAACTTCAGAGGTTTCTAATCCTGGCATGCAGGGGTCGGCTGGATCTCCTGGAGAGGTCCCTATCTCTCCCTCTTCATGTAGAGCTGAGCCTATCGTGGTGGCTCAACCTGGACAATCTGTTGAAAGGCAGGCTCTTCATGGTGCCATTCTGGACAATAGTGACAACAGATGCCAACCTCTCTGGGCTAGAGGTCTAGGCTATTTTGTCCTGGGCGGTGGAGCATGTCCCTGCCATTTCTGCAGTTCATATTCCTGGCGTAGACAACGTTCTGGCAGACTTCCTCAGTTGACGGACAGTGGGAACTGCATCAGGAGGTGTTCGACCTCATTGTCCAGCACTGGGGTCTTCCGTGCATTGACCTGATGGCAGCAAAACACAACAGGAAGGTTCCAACGTTCTGCTCCCGCTGGATGGATCCTCTGGCTCTAGCAGTAGGTGCCTTGTCGATTCCGTGGAATTTCTCTCTGGTATACCTTTTTCCTCCCATTCCCCTGATCAGGAAGCTGTGACTGAAGCATTGCCCAGTCATTCTGATTGCTCTGTACTGGCCTCGACAGGCTTGGTTTCCAGAGTTTTTGGATCTCTTGGTGGTGGAACCTCTTCAGCTCCCCTCCCATCTGGATCTTATTTGACAGGGTTACCTGTGGAAGGAGGATGTTCATTGTCTGGCTTTGATGGCATGGAGATTGAATCCTCCGTTTTGAAGAAGGGTTTTTCTTCTGGTGTGGTGGCTACTGTGCTTAGTGCCCATAAGCCTGTTTCCTCTAAGGCCTACCTTTCTCTCTTGGTGTGCTGATAGGGACCTGTCTCAGGATTTTGATCTTCCTACAGTTCTTTCCTTCCTCCAGGATGGTGTGGATAAGGGTCTCAGTCTGAGTTCTCTTAAGGTTCAGACTTCTGCTCGCTCTGTTTTATTTCAGAGGCGCCTTGCTATTCTTCCTGATGTCAAGGTTTTCTTCCAGGGCGTCGCTCATTCCTGTCCTGTGTTTAAGGCTCCTCAGTGGGACCCTAACTTGGTTTTGGGCGTCCTTCAGCACCTTCCCTTTGAGTCTTTGGCCACTATTCTGCTACGTCTGCTGACGTGGAAGATGGCTTTTCTCCTGGCGATCATGTCTGTTCGCCGTGTTGCAGAGCAGCATGTCCTGTCTTGTCGGCCACCCTTTTTGGTGTTTCACAAGAACCAAGGCTGTGCTTCGCACTTTGCAAGAGTTTCTACCGAAGGTGGTGTCTGAGTTCCACTTTAATCAGGAGACTGTGGTTCCTTCTTTCTGCCCTAATCCTACTTCTGAAAAAGAGAAGGATCTTCACTTGTTGGGTGTTGTGCGTTGTCTCAAGTTCTAAGTGCACCACACTGAGTCCTGGCAGCAGTCTGATGCGCTCTTTGTCATTTGTGAAGGTCCCAGGGCAGGGAAGCCTACTTCCAAGGTAACCATTGCTTCTTGGATTAAATCCAGTGTTCGTAGGGCAGGACAAATCTAGGAATTGGCTTTCCCGGACACAAAAAAGAGAGGGCTGCTTCAAATGTGCCAACTGTGTCACTTGTAATGGCATGCGGACTGGGGCATCATTCTGCCATCCACATAATAATGCAACCATCCAAATTAAGTACAAAGTCACGTGCACAACCACATTTGTTGTATATATTCTTATGTGGTTTATATTATGTTGGAAAGACTGAAACTTCATTCAGGGAAAGGATGGCGAATCGCTGTTCTGTCAGCCATTCGGCCATTAACACAGGGACAACAGATAAACCAGTCCCGAGGCATTTCCTTGCTTATAAACTCCCGCTACCAAGCCTGAAATCTGTTATAGATCACGTACCTGAAACCCCAATGAGAGGCAACAGAGGCAATGGGAGGCAACAGAAAGATGACTCGTGCAGCGAGAAGCCTACTGGATATATCACTTGAACACAGTAGCCCCAATGGGCTTGAATGAAAAATTAAGCTTTAATTGCTTCTTTTAGTACTCTGTGTTCTATACCATCAGAGACTAGTATGATGACGGAACGAGATGATGCGTAGTAATGTTCCTATGGATTGTTTAACTGGAAAGTACCTATTACGAGATCAATAGATCTTAAAATATACAAGGAGAATGAATACTCTATGTAGAAAACCGTATCCTCTATAGAAGTGGATCCCGGTGTATCCATAGGATACTTGCCAGCACACGGACACCACCAGGTTGCCAGTACACAATATGACACTTTATTGATGTATCTACAATTAAAGGTACTGAACCTGTGGATAGAGGAAGACAAATGCACTCCGAGTGAGCACCATCCTATATGGTGTGGACCCTCGTGCATATATAGGACTTTAACCAGCACACGGATACCAGTGAAGTGCCAGTACACCAGACGATACTTTATAGATATATCTACGATCAATGGTACTGAACTTGGGAACATACGAGGACGAATACACTCGGAGAGAGCACCATCCTATTTTATGTGGACCCAGGTGCAGTAATATGACTGGAAACCGACACATGGAAACCACTGGATTGGTAGTGCAAACTATAATCAAGAACTGATTTAATAAGAACACTAGTGCATGAAGCTTGTATCCTAGTAATAGAAGACGGAAACGGACTACTGTCATGATTAGTGGACATGTGCTTTATTAAATGACGACAAAAATAGATCAGTGCCGTGGTCGACACCTTTTGAATACTTCTGCTTGATAGCGGAGATAACAGAAGAATCCCTTCAACTCTAATGATATCTAGTCATGATCGAAAGGGAACCTACATAATGAAGTTTACAGTGACTGTGGTCCAGTATGAATATGAACACATCCGCTATATATTTGACCTTGTGAAAACAATTTAACAAAAATTACTATTGTTGAGATCACTATTAAACTAACAGAGCCCTTTGGGATGAACTATATATAACCCTGAATATGTTCACCCTATATAGTGAACATAGTAATTTATGTGCACCACAAAGAACATCCATTATAAATAGTAACTATTAAACAATGTTGCATATCAGATATTTGATATTACCGGTTCAATGTTAGTACGGTAGACTAATGTATTTTAGATCTTGCAGCCACTTTGTAACACTAGGACTAGAACCAGCCACAGAGCTCTCATTTCCACAGAGTGACACACAAGGGACACACTAAGTTAGATATGTGGATCATAAAGTAACAGAATTCCACATTAGGATCTTCATGTCGGCGGATGCATACAAGTCACATTATGGCAAATAGGTTATATGGATTAATGAAGGCAATAGTGCATGACTGCCATATATAGTGAGTGTCTACCACAGTGTATGGCCACTTAATCGGAATGTAGTTGAGAACTTGAAATGCTTAGGTCCCTCTGATTTTGCATGTATATTAAAGCATCACCACTCAGGTTGTCCCTCTTTAAGTGTAATATGTGTCCGGTGCATCGCACAGCTTACAACTGTGCGCCATCAATACAATAGGCAGTAACATAAGTCTCAGTCGTTTTGGGTAACGCATGGAAGACCTGCATTTACAGTTGGATTCTTACTGGCTATCCCGGACTTCATACTAAGATAGCGGAATATAATTGCGCCTAAGTTTTAAGATTAGTTTTTGTTCCTCATTTTTTTTCTATTGGGTTATCGCTCTCCTCTCTTCCATATTACTTAGAATCAGCACTATATACACAGTAGGGGTTTTTCACTTAAGTAAATGTTAATGCACATTTGGGATCTACTGTCAATCACTTTACTTATGACGTCACTAAGTAGTGGACGCAGAATTCGGCGCCCACACAGGGGTGAAGGGTTTAAAAGGCACGCTTTGTTAGTAACACTGTATCCTGAAGAAGGCTGATTACAGATAGCTGAAACATTGATCAATAAAATTTGAGATTTATTTCAAACTCCTTTTGAAGTCCTGAGAGTGCTTATGGGTATACCTTCCGATGATGATTATTATTATTATTATTATTATTATTATTATTATTATTATTATTATTATTATATATATATATATATATATATAATAAATAAAATTTCCTGTTGCGAAGCACTCTCACCAACTCATGGGTATCGGTAGTATAGGAAGACTAAATAAGCCAACACACACAGGACTTGAGAGAGAGAGAGAGTAAATTCTTACTGTAGCTTGGAGGAGAGGAGAGAGAGAGGGGATATGATTGAAACATTCAAATACATGAAGGGATTCAACAAAGTGCAGGATGGAAGTATATTTCAAAGGAGTAAAAATGTTAGGACGAGGCCATAGTCAGTCCCAGCCGGGTCTAGGAGGCATTGCTAGGAGCTGTTTGGCTCCAAAAGGGACTGACAGCACAGGCGTGCGGACGTCACTAAGGCAAGATGTCTGCACTCCGTCCTGCTGTCAGTTCGGGAAGAATAGCGAATTCTTTTTAATCTGGTAATAATTGTGGTGACTAGCACTACTGAGCAGCTAGTTGCCAGATGGGCAATTATGTGGGGCAATTTTCTTATTGGGTAGTAGTTTCTCTTTAATAATAACCCCATGTGTCTTAAGACAGTAGTAGAAATAAAGCGATGGTGGAAGAGGCATGCAAAAATTAATGACAGCCTGTTGCTGAGCCAGCGATTTTAGGTAATAAGATGAGAAGGGTTATAGATTTTTAAAGTAGTACACTGCATACGGTGTTAATATGCAGTTGACATTTAGCAGGCAGGGTTTACTGGAACTATTTGAACTGATTGGGGAAGGCTTAGAGCCTATGAGTGGAAGGACCCAAAGCTTAGTAGTGATGATTGAACTGTTACCAGTTATGCATTTTTGCAACTGGCTCCTTGTTTTTCTGCAATTGCCTTGGGCATGGGTAGCCTGCTTTGTTCACATATGAAGGCATGAAGTGTTTTATGGCATGTATCTGCTTACTTAGTATGTGTGTATATTAGCAGACGCTTAGGCTACCCTCTCTCTTTAACCCTTTGAGTGGCAAAGTGTTATGCGATGTATTGCTTTGCAGTGCATTGTGTACCCCTCTGGTGCTCAAAGGGTTAATGGTTTGTGGGTGATAGAAATCAACCAGTCACATCCTCCTTGTTCCTTTCAGTGGCATGTGAAAAGCATTGGCAAAAGCAAGGCTGATATGATGATTCCCAAGAGAAATTGGTGGAGTTAGAGAGTCCTTGCCCTGCACCTAGCCCTCAGAGGTTATCCCTTCACCTGGCAATTACAGCCCTGAGCTTTTCACCCTTTGAGTGTAAGAGGGGTAGGCAACGCATTGCTTTGCAATGCGTTGACTACCCCTCTGGCAGTCAAAGGGTTAATGGTTTGTGGGTGAGCTGTTTGCGTAATGTCCGAGAAATCACCCAGTCACGTCCTGCTCCCAAGTTCCTGTCAACGGCACGTCAGAAGCACCGGCCCTGAGCTGCTCAGTGATGTATCCGCCATCTTGGAGTCTGGTTTTAGACACTGGACATTAGCGGTAGCTGTAGGGTGGCAGTGTTATGGATATGTTTTTGTGTACATGTACGCAGTGCATTGCTGAGCAAAGATTTTCTGTTGAATGTGGTGTGAGAGTTGAAATAGGATGGATGTGTGCGGTGATGAATTGGTGTTAGTTGGCCATGTGTATGTTTGTGAACAGGACATAATGCAGGAGTAGCCAGGGGCAGGCAATGTGGCCAAGAGGAGTGAGGGTGTAGAGGGAGGAGGTGTGTACTATGGAGGAGGGTGAAGTCCTTTCAGAGATTTTCATATGAATGGGCATATTAGTCCATAAATAAAACTGCACTCTCAGGTCTTTTATAGGATGCAACAAAGTTCAACTTTGTTCAGGTCTTTATCAAGACCATAAAGATCTATGTGAGGATCAAAACGTTGACATGAATAAAGACTTTGTTGCATCCTATAAAAGACCTGAGAGTGATAATTTTTTTTTTTATGTACTGTGAAAATAACCTGATCTTGCACCCAGGAATTTGTTTATAGTGTCGAGTGCGTCCTGCTACAATTGTTTTATATAGATATGATATAATCATTTAGGTTTTTTTTTTTTTAATTTTTTTATATATAACCAGATGAAAATGCGTCTGATGGGGCTTGTGAAGCAGAAGTGGATGAGCCTAGCATTCCAGCCAAAACGATCCCAGAGGCAGAGGATGCGGTGGCTCCTGACCAACCAAGCAGCAGGTACATGCAAAATTTGGGTTGATGACTTGTAACTAGGCTCAGTGGGCTGTATTCAGTAAGGTAAAGAAAAAGTAATTTTGGGGGTGGGGGAAACGACATCAAAGTGTGCTTGGTTTTGAAGCGCACTTTTTAGACCGTGCCAATGAAGTAGCTCCTTTTCAATATCTCGATCTCTGCTCTGCTGAAGAACCTCCTCCAGTCCCGGGACTTGTTTCCCCTGCAGTCAGCTAGAGCTCTGACGTTGGGGAAAGGGGGGAGGGAGGTGGAACTCTCACAGCGAATATCTCTCAAACCATAAAGGGTTGAGAGATGGGACTTTGAGCATACAGTTTCATGTTTTAATAGCTACAATATTCACTTTTTTAATATTGACAATACTGTCCCTTTAAACTTTTGAGTGGTAGTTGTTTCTATCTCATTAATTTGCAATGCTTTGGATACCTAGCATTCAAAGGGTTAAATGTTCCATTTACATTATTAAAAAAAAACAAAAAAAAACCCATGGTGCAATTTTTGCTCCTATGATTGCCCCCAGCTCTTCATACATGAGCCACAATGTCTTGTATTTTTTTTTTTTTTTTTTTTTTTCTTCATTGTGCCTTTTTGACATTGGTTGTCTAAAATGAACTGGAAACTACTCCAGCTTTTTTTGAATATCACCATAGCAATGCATTGCACACTCCTCCTGGCTTTCAGCTGTAGTAAAATTGAGTTACTAAGCTTGTGGAAAATTAATCCTTCTTGCAGGCACCCATCATTTGTGTTATTATTTTAAGATATAAGTGTTACTGTTTGTTCTTGATGCATAACATCACTTCCTATATTCCTTAGTGGTTCCACAACCAGGTTCTGTGCCCTCTGCAACTGTGGCGATTGGAGTCCCCAGGGGCAGCGTGAACTCCTCCGCTTTGATCCTTCATCGGGCCACCCAGAGTTGATTGCTGGGCCCTGTCGGTCACAAAAAACTGGAGCACAACACCCAGACCCTTCCATAATTGGATTTGTGGAGTGCGTCTCACCTGAAGATCTCTTTGAACCCACAGGTTAGAATGGGAGAAGGGAGAAATATTGACGTTAAATTGCTATCAGTGGTACTTTACAAACCTAATTGCCATTATAATGACCATGTCGCCTTGAATTGAAGTTTATTTGAAACCTTCATTCAAAACTGCATATGTATCATGTTACCTGTAAGACTGAATGATGCATATTTTAACAGCTATTTACACTGCAAAGTCCTCTTCAGTGTTAATCAACCCTTTAAAGAGAGTAATATTTGCAAATTACTAATCCCCATATTGTAGCTTTGTTAAAAAGAAACTTATTGCCCCCCGTGTCCTTTCTCAAACCCTTATGGTTTTGAGTGATGATAACACTCAAAGTTCCCCCTTCCCTGACTGAACGCTGACTGCAGGGGAAGCTGTCATACGGCAGTCTTGTGTGCATCAGGAGGCTCTGCAGCTGTGCCGAGATCGCGTTTATAAAAAAGAAATCTTACACTAAAATGGTCTTCTTGATTTGCAAGCACAAGTAGAAGACTGTTTCAGTGAAACAATTCTTTTTTTTATAAATGCGATCTCGGCTCCGCTGCAGAGCCGCCTGATGCACATAAGACTGTCATACGACAGCATCCCCTGCAGTCGGTGTTCAGTCAGGGAAGGGGGTGGGAGGGGGGAACTTTGAGTGCTATCATCTCTCAAACCATAAGGATTTGAGAGATGACACTGGGGGCAATACGTTTCTTTATTTTGCTGAAACCAGTGGCCCCAACAGGTTTGATTCAGGACACAATTATGTCATGGCACTAAGCTGGGTGTTTGCAGTTTATAACAAATTTTAACCCCTTAGGGTCCACGGAGCATTTTTTTTTTTTTTTTTTTTTTTTTTTTAAATTATTATTAAATATCTGATTCTGCACGCCCCGAACGGCATTCAGCCTGGAATTCCATGACAGTCCTGGTACGTCATTGGTCCTTGAAGCAAATCCAGCCATGACGTACTAGGACCGTCAAGGATCCTTAAGGGTTTAATTTTCAAGCTACATGTGCCACAATTAAGGTTGGGAGCCGCTGTGCCAAACTATTCATCTGCCTGACATTTGGCTAACGTGATACATAGATCATTTTTCAAATATGCTAACTTAGTCAAGGTGACATGTCCACTTTAACCCATTGAATGCCAGATTACATAGCAATTCATTTTCACAGCTAAGCACTCTCCTTGCACTCATAGGGTTAATATTCCTACCCATTCTATAGCAAGTGTTGAAACATTGACTGCCAGAGAGGTAACCAGTGCATTTCAGCATATGCATTCCATACCTGTTTGTCACTCAAAGTGCTAGTGAGTCCTTTTCTACTGTTTACGATGATACAGGTTTTTGTCTTGTTTTTCTCCTCAGGACACTGTTGGGCTCATCACTGGTGTGCATCCTGGTCATCTGGAGTCCAGCATGTGGAAGGAACTGGGCTGATCAATGTGGACAAAGCTGTATACTCAGGGATCTCACAGGTTAGGTTGTCTGTCTGCGCCTGTCTGCAAAGCCCGTTCATTTTCAGTGTATTCTGTAGCCTTGCTAATTTTTGTTTTTCTACAGAAATGTGAATACTGTAAACGGATGGGTGCTACCATTCAGTGCCACTCAACAGGTTGTCTGCGCCGATATCATTTCCCCTGCGCAGCTGCGAGTGGATGCTTCCAGTCTATGAAAACCTTAAAACTGCTGTGTACAGAACATGTTGCTGAAGCTGTTTCAATGGGTTAGTTTCCTAATACTATATTATTTGTATTATTATATTTTTTATGTGACCTTCATTAACAATTATTACTAATGCTTTTAGAGACCTTTACAACATTCAAAGCATTATGGAGTTGACTTTTGAAACACTATTTTGATCAATTTTTCTTTCAAAGTGTAGTGCAAGTCATTTCAATTCCACTAGTAAAATGCTTGATCCCATTTTTATCTGCAATGTTTTGCTAATTACTCAGTTCTCATTTCTCCTTATGTCAGATGACTCTCGTTGTGCTCTGTGTGACAAACCTGGTGACCTCACAGACCTCCTGTTCTGCACCAGTTGTGGGCTACACTATCACGGCTCCTGTCTGGAGATCACGGTCACACCACTTATGCGTTCAGGCTGGCAGTGCCCTGAATGTAAAGTGTGCCAAACCTGCAGGTAAACCTAGTTTCAAGAGGACTAATTCCTCCATTTTTCTGTGTATTTAAAACAAGTCATGACAACATGATTCTATATTATGCCAATTAAACGCAATTGTACAGTCTCTCCATTCAGGTGTTAAATTAAATAAATACTATTATCAGGGCTCAAAATTTCCACTAGCCAATGGCGAGTGAAAATTTAGCCCTGGCGAGTAGAAATTCAGACCTGGTTGGAATGCTATGGCTTGCAGTGGAGAGTAATTTTTCAGGTCTGGCTAGTAGAAAAGGACTTCAGCTTTTAAGCCCTGCTATTATAACAGGTTTATTGAAGCACTTTACAAGTTAAGGTCCAGCTCAGATGCTGGGTCATAGATAGATGAGCAAGTAGAACAATCGTTCATATTGGACCCTAAACCTATGTGAACTTGAAATCAAAGCATTCTAATAACAGTGGCGTTCTCGGGCTTTATTACAAATGTAGCCACTAAGTCACCCTATGCATTCCTTTGACAGATTTCTAGAACATTAGCACCAAAGAGAGAACTATAAAATTCTGTCCTGGAGAACACGATCTCTAAAATATGAATCCTAAAGTGCTTTCCTTTACTACTTTATTCTCTCGGAATACATTAACCCACCTTGGATGCTAAAGCATCATCCACATTTTGAACATATAATTTTTTTGGTTTTATAGGAACCAAAAATATAGCTTGTACTTGTCCTAATACCCTATGTCATGTTGTTCATTGCTGTCTTCAGGAAACCTGGTAATGACTCAGTGATGCTGGTCTGTGATGCTTGTGACAAAGGATATCACACCTTTTGTTTGAAGCCTGCTATTGAGAGCCTGCCTACGGACTTGTGGAAATGTAGGGTAAGTGTGTGTGTGCCAGACAGTAAGATTATTAATGTCGTGTGAGTGTGTAGGTTTTAATTATGTGGTATAACTTGGGGTATATCATTGCATGGCACCTTTCAGGAGACTGGAATAAGCAATTCCTAAATCCTCAATTCCTGCTCGGAGTTGTAGGGAAAAAAATACTTCCACCAATCTTGTTGAAAACTGCATACAAAGTATGGAAACTTTAACATGTGAATGTTACACATTTTGATTATTTTTGTTTCCCTGGCTATATGGTGCTTATTTGCCAATTCTTTCTCTAGTAGCACTATATTAGCTTGTCCCCCAATCCCCCAATAAAATTAAAGTGTAAACAACCCTGGAATACTCCTTTTTAACATCTGTGTGGTTAAATGAGGCAACCAATATGCCAACTTAACCACATCTTGGAGTGAAAATTTAGCACATGCTCTCATTCCTTGCATCTACTGCCAATATAGCTTTCTACTTGTGATACAGTTATCTGTAACAGTTATTTGTGAGCCTTGACTGTTTAGGAAACAACTGTAACTTGGCATATATCTAAACGCTGTCCCTTCTCTCTGCACAAAGTAACACGGCATCGGCAAATTAGTGGCCTGTAGGTATAAAGGCAAAAAACAAACAAACTATGCAGTCCTGGGGCAAAGCAACTTCTCCATGTGCAGGAAGTAAAAGGTCAATCTCACCATTTTAAATTGGTGAGCATTTTGGGATTTTTTTGCCTCCTGTGGTGGAGTTGGCTTGCCCCACTTTTGTCTTTTGCATTTGGCCCAATGCATTCTTTTTGCCAGATATGCTCTGATCTAACATACTGTGTGACGGTTCAGGGAGTAGTTTTAGTACCGGTTGTGTACTAGTTGTCTCATCCTTAATGGTAATTTTCACTGTTCAGGCATGTCGTGTTTGTCGCATTTGTGGCTGTCGGACAGGACAACTGGAACCGAGCAGTCAGTGGTACGAGAATTACTCCGTGTGTGAGAAATGCCAAGAGCGGAGGACTCAAGTAAAAACATGCATCCATTGTAATCAGCCAGCGTCACCAGAGAACATGCAGCGATGTCCCAACTGTTTAAAGTAAGCCGTGGGCAAAAGCTCTTCTTGGATGGATTTGTTTCACTTGGATATAACTTAGTATTTACCCCTTTGAGCCAGAAGGGTACGCAACAGTTTGCTTTGCAATGCATTGCTTACCCCTCTGGCACTCAAAGGGATAATCTACATTTATGGTGGTGTGAATACAGTAAATGTTACATATTTTTTGTTTTGGCTAAAAATGATAAGCAGGGTGTAATACCTATATCAGGGTGGGCAACTTGAGGCCCTCTAGATGTGTACTATAACTGTCATCATTTGGTATGGGATAATGGTAATTGTACTCCTCAACAGTGGTTAGTCCTCAAGTTGCCCACCTTTTGATTCATTATATATTAAGGTGCTAACGCTGATTTTACCTGACTTGTGTGTGGTGTGTGTTTTTAATTTTCCCCTTTTTCACCCAGTTTCCAACATACACTTTGTGCACAAGCTGACTCCATAGCATCCAATGTGGGCTGTCCATCTTGCAACAGAAAGCAACAACTTGCATCAGAGAGAGATGTGCAGAACAAGGGGAACAAGATCCCCAATACAGCACTTTTAGAATGTGAAGCCAAACCACTAGGTGTGTAGCCGGACTTGTAATGAGGGATATATGCTCAAATACATTTTTTATGAAGTGTTTGTCTCTGTTTATTTTTAACAAGAAAAAACCCTTAAAACCATATTTTGTTTTTGTAGGGATGTCAGAAATGCATCTGGATCCCCCACAAGACAATGAGCTGCCAGAAATGCCAACCCTGATGGAGCCCCCTCAAGATAATTTATCGCTAGAAGGTAGTCTGCTTTTTTTAGGGTTGTGTGTTTTTTTTTTTTTTTTTTTTTTTTCTCCTTTCTCCCCCCTCTTAGACTCTTAAATATCCCCCCCCCCCCAAGTCAGTTAGTGGTAAACCTGTATTTACTTGTTTCAGACACAAATGTTACTTGTGTTGATTTTTAATGTTTGTTTACAGACCTTGTGACAACAGAAGAAGATGCCCTCCCCTCTGATAATGAAGCTGCCGAGGCGCCTCTTACGGTATTGTTGCTACCAAGGGAAACAAGAAGCCCCCCTCCCCTTGAAGCGGTCCCACCACCTGTAGATGGATTATCTGATGCCTACCCTCTTTTAGAGGAGGCACCTGTGCTTGTCACTGTGGAAGATGAAGATATGGAAGTAGAGGATGGAGACAATGAGGCCCAAGTTGGGACAAAGGAGGTGGTGTCTCAAGCACCAGTTACTCCAGACCTTCAAACTTCTTCCTTTGCTCATTCAGTTCCAGACAGTGCACAGGCAAACGACTCTGTAAGTGAGGACACAAGGCCTATGAACTCTGCAAACATAGAGGATGCTCCTTGCCCGCTTCCTATTAGGGCAACAAGCTGTTGTCAGCAACATTCTCTTTCAGACTCAGAAATGACCTTTGACTCTGAGGAGCCACAATGTCAGCCTAACACAGAAATGTTAAATATGGACAATACATTATGCCCAGACCTTCCTGGAGACTTCTCAAATCACAAGATGCATGTTCCCATTAGGTCTGCTGTCATAAAGTCTGACATAGTAAATGAGATTTCCAATCTGAGCCAGGGGGACACCACTGGTAGCTTTCATGACTCTGATGCGCTAGGTTCCCCTGACCCTGAGGGTGGGTCCCTCTCTATGGAGTGCATGCATAAGGAGGATGGTTCATTGCGGCTGTGCACGGACTCTATGCCAGAGACTGATGACTCTCTGCTATATGATACCTCCTTGGGAAAATCAGATGTGGACAAGTCACGTCGGAAAAGCTCTCCAGGACGCTCCAGGGTCAAACATGTGAGTGTGAAGTTTTAATGGGACAGTTAGTACCCCTGTATGTGTGCATTTTTATTTTGACCTGAACTCTTCTCTGTATGGTCAATGCTATTCTGAGGGAAGTAAATTAATCAGCTTGTTTAACAGGAAAAATAAGAATCTCACTACCTCTATTGACTTGACAATGTAATATTTTAGCCTTTTGGATGATGATTGAAGGGTATTGGGGAATTGTACAGCAGTGTGTTAAAAACCTCTCATGCAGTTGGTTAAATTGAAGTGTGTAATGTGAGGCAGAGGTAGTTAATAGTTGGGAGACTTGTAGAAAGCCTGTGAATCAACCTGAGCATCAGTGGAGTATAGCTAGAACCGCCCCCCGACCACCACTTAGTGGCGATGATTGCTTCACCACCCATGTTGCCTTGTTGTGGGACAAACTTTCTCTAGATTCTTCAAAGTGAGTATGTATGTGTGTTTGAGTATGAACTGGTGTGAGCCTGTGCATGTGTTTGAAACATTATAATTCATAAAGATACTGAGCCACAAACCCACTTTTCTGTCCTTTCCCTGACTAATTAACTCTTTGAGCTCCAGAGGGGTACACAACGCAGTGCTTTGCAATGTGTTTTGTACCCCTCTGGCACTCAAAGGGTTAAACCTACAAGGATATGCAGTACCATCGGTAAAACAAGGTATCACTTTTGCTTCTCTGCACCACAATCATTCACATATACTTTTTTATATTTATCAACAGTTGATCGATTTTTGTATTTTCCCGCCTTAAATATGAGCTGGGGAAATACAAAAGAGGCTATCACAGGAGGAAACTCCCTCCCTCTTTACCCCCCACCAGGCATGCTCTGTTTTAAGTGACCTTCCATGGGAGTGATAGAAGGGCAAATATTATTAGACTTCTCTTGTTTTATTATGCTAAGATGGGGCTGTGTAATCCTTCATTACGTGGGCTCCTATCCATGGCCTCCATTATATGTTTGGACCAGAACACAGACTTCAGCCGCCTATGTCTCTTTAAGGACTAATACTGAAGAGGATGGATTTTTTTTTTCTTCAGCCTTCATAAGTCCTATGTGTGTATTTGTGTGTCTTTTGTCTCTCTGGTGTCCACCTTTCTATGCTCTGATGTTTGAGCTTGACTAGCACGCTATCCTGGAATTGGTTGGGGATGGAAACGGTTTAATACTGTGTTTTACCTATTTCTTATATTCCTTTTTTGCTATAGAGGGATTTTTTCTTTTTTCATGTAATCCTTTCACTGCCTTTCTGTTTGTTTGGGGTTGTGGTACCGATAAGAACACGTATTTGATGGCACATATAGAGTGCATATAAGTGCCTTCTCTTGCCTCCATTACATTTTTGTGATTGTAAGGGGACTGCTTGTGAGTCTAACTTTCCGCACTAGGGATTTCTCTGCTAGAGCACAGGTGTGGTGATCAGAAGCTCATTCACATTGATTAACTCACCTGTGCTCTAACAAGGAAATCGTCAAATCATGGACTGTTAGTGGTATCTGAGGACAGGAGTTGAGAAACACTTTTCTCTTAGTCACTATGGAACATAGGACTTCCCTCCTGGACAAAAAGCAACATTTTGAGTCTGGTCCATGGGGGAGGGGTTCTCTTGGATTCTTAAGTTCAGGGGACTCCTTGCTTTTCTTCACTTTTGTTTCTTCCTTTTTTTTTTTTTTTTTTTTTCTTCCTTCCTTAATCTTTGCGCTACATTAAAACTGAGCATCTGGTGGGAGTAAAGTGAAGCCGGGAGGAAATGTCTGCATCTGTGAGCCTTTAGCCCTTTAATGACCCAAGTGGAGCACAGTGCATTAAGCAGCAATTCACTGCACACATCCCTGGTCCTTAAAGGGTTAAAGGCACATCCCCTGCCCTTTTGGCCAGAAGTTACTTTACCACATTGATTTTAAGAGAGAAGGCTTTATCGGTAAGTACATACAAAGCCCTCTTTCTCCCTGGCACTCCGTAGGCACGCTCCCTCCAGTCCTATAGCTCCTCTCCAACCTTTTACACTTAACAGTCTGGGAGAGAGGTGTGTTGTGGGGTGTGTATGCACACATAAAATTTTAGTTAGAAATATTTCTCTGATGACTTGTTTACGTAAGGGTGATGCTAAAGGCCCTTTAAGTTGATGCATGATCTTATGTAAGTTTTGTATATGGATTTGTTTCTTTTTGCACCAAAGGGCCGCAGTAGCAGCTTCCCTGGAAGGAGACGTCCACGTGGAGGAAGCGGTACGGGTAACGGCAGAGGCAGGGGAAGGTCTCGATTAAAATCTACAACTTCCTCTATAGAGACTCTTCCGGTATGATATCATATACAGGGGACGGTATCAATTTGTATTTCTTAACCCCTTAAGGACCAACCGCGCATGCACGCGATGGTCTTTTAAGGACCACGGAGCATTTATTTAATTTATTTTGTATTTATTTATTTAATTTAATCCGATTCCGGACTCCCCGAACGGCGTGCAACCGCGCGGGAAGCCCGGAATTCCATGACTGTCCTGGTACGTCATTGGTCCTTAAAGCAAATCCAGCCCTGACGTACCAGGAATGTCAAGGGTCCTTAAAGGGATAGTAATACTTCGTTTTAACTTTATTTTATTTTGTCGGCATTAAAAAAACATGAAGAATGATATAAAAGTCTTATCTCTCAAACCTTTATGGTTTAAGAGATATTCACAAGCAATGTTTCCCCCTCCCGCCCCTTTTTCCTAGTGTAAGCCATTCTTCTCAGATGGGGATCTGGTTGTAAGACCAGACAGATAACAGCAGGGGACAATCTTCTTACAGTGAAAACAATGAAAGCCCTGCCCCCCTTGACAAGCTTTTCAGGTTTTTCCCTAATCTTAATTGAAGATTGTCCCTCTCTGCAATGTACCTGGGCACCTCCCTTCTGCTCTGGCTGAAAAGTGTTACATCAGTAAAAGGGGTGGGAGGGGGACACTTTGTCATTGAATTACTCTTGAACTACAACTCTCACAGAACTGAAATAACTCTCCAAAGTCCAAATACTATGGTGATTAATTAGAGCTGCTTTTATTATGAAACATTACTATCCCTTTAAGGGGTTAATGGAACAATAACAGCTCATGCAATTGTTATGGGAAATTTCCTGCTGAATAAAACAAAGGTACTCTCAATGCTGGGATACTTTTCATTCAGATGTTGTAGTACACTCCTTTTCATTCAGATGTTGTAGTACACTCCTTTTACTCATTTTTGGGGTGATGTGTTTTTTTTTTTTTTTTTTTTCCATTAAAGAAAAAAAAAAAGTTACTGCTAATAAAGGATACCCAAAAATCATAGCCCCTTGGGCCCAATGCATTGTGAAGCAATGCTTTGGTCGCCTTCTGTTCCTCCTGGGGTTAAGTTTGATATTAGCATTTTTTAATATTATCTTCAATGTTTTTGCAATGTATGATAGCAGTTTTCTGATTTCACTCTGCAAAATGACCAGTATAATGTACATTAGTGCATATGTTTAATTGCAGAAGAGGAGCAGCTGGCAATCCGGCTGTGTCACAGAGAATATATACAAATTCCCATTGATTTTAATCTGATCATTTGTTCCTTATGGTGCAGTAGGTTTGCCCCCAGAATTACTCCATTTTTGACTTTACATAATTGAAACCAATGGGCAATGTACTGGTGTGTTGGTGTGGGCCATATTACAGCAATCCAGATTGAGAAAACTGTACAACAAGGAAAAAATGAAAATTCTTAGCCTTTTAAATGGGTTGTAACCTCTAAGTGCAAGAGAGGCCTCTAACATTAGCATTCAAAGTATTTTAAAGGCATAATGGAAATGAATGGGAATTCTAAGTTTATTTTTGTCATTTATGGTGCAGTTGGTTTGCCCCAGTTACATTTTTCTAGCATCTTGCATATGGCCCATTGAGTGAATTTTATATGTATCTGTGTTTGTTGTGAGATAGTGTTTTTGTGTGCGTATTAATAATAAATAAAATAAGAAAAAATGTGTGTGTGTGTGTGTGTGTGTGTATATATATATATATATATATATATATATATATATATATTAGTGTATAAAAAAAAAAAAAAAAAATATATATATATATATATATATATATATATACACACACACACACACACACACACGCATGGCGTTTTAAACTTCTCTAGTATCAAAGATGCAAAGGTAATGATAAAACATACATTTATAATAGAATTGTATTTGCAGGTAGTTATTCACCAGTAATTCGGTTTAGTCCTTTTACTGCATGATGCAGCATTCATGTTAACTGCATGGAAAATATTGAAACCGCCAACTTCAGTGTGGCTTATACATTTTACCAGTGTTAGTAGTAAATGAGGTTGCTGTGTGGAGTACAGCATTTTAAAAATCCCAGTTTAATAGCAGGGTATCTGTGTTAAAAGGCATCAACACTTAGTTTTTCATTGAATATAGTTATTTCCAATCCACCTTTTTCTAAGAACTTTTTGTGATGTTGAAATGATGTGCTGTTGGTACAATGAGTGTATTGCTGGTTGGCAGTATGCATTGAGCTTGCTGGTTTAAAATAGTTATAGGACATCTAATAAAACTATGCGGAACTTATAAGCATTTGTTAGATTCTTTATCGTCCTGTAGTGGAATTTTCTTTATGTAGTGACAGTACATAGCGAGGTAAACAAATATATATATTACTTTACATTTTAATTAAAACTGCATACACATTGACAGTAACGTTCAAGGGCTTTTGTATTTAATTTTACTCTTATGGTTTGTTAATTTAGTTTGTTGACATGGCTGGGTTTTTTCATTAGGCAGACTACGCAACTGCCTGGAGGACAAAGTTTTGAGTGGCTTGTCAGCGGTGGTTGCTACACCCATATTCTGAGTTGTAGATGTGGTCAGAGCAATCCCCAGTTCCCCTACACCAGATACCAGCTCTTGGTTTATTTACCAGTTCACATAACCGTTTACAGACCATTATTTAATCCTCTGGCTGGTAGAGAGGTCTTCATGCATTGGGAAGCAATGCACTAGCCATTTCTCTAGTATCCAATGCTGCTGTTGAAGGATAAGTGCCTTACTCAAGGTGTAGTTCTGGAGCAAAGAAGCTGACCTCTTGATTCTGAAAATGGTCTCTAACGTATTGCTTCTCCGGTGTTTTGGAATGCTAGCCTTCACGGGGTTAACATCCCCACTTTGAATTGGTGGGATTATAGGGAATGTGTGTCCCCATATGGTGCAGTTGGTTTGGTTTAAAATCGCACATTGTGTGTATTGAATACAGCCCAAAGTGTAATTTTTGTGGCAAGAAACAATGGATAGGATTATGAGCGGAATTAAGTGAGGAATGGGAGTATGGACGTTGGTGAGGGGGTGCATTTAGAACCTTACCTGCAGGTACCCAAGATGTAATTCCAGCCTTTTTCAACGTTCATTGTCGTAAACTTTGTGTTCAACTTGTCAACCAGTTTCTTTGTGTTTGTGCAGTAATTTGTCTCCTGTTCTGACTGATTCCAACTGTTGCATCTCTTGTCCTTATCTTTCAATAACATTGTCCCTTTTCTCCACTCAAGGTACATATGGTGTAATTGTCCACTCATTTGAATGTCTCTTGTTGTTTTTCTGTTGTCAGATGGCAGATATTGAGAGCTCTCCCGGTAAAGAGGAGGAGGAAGAAGAGGATGACACCATGCAGAACACAGTGGTACTCTTTTCCAATACAGACAAGTTTGTACTCATGCAGGTGAGGCTCTCTGTCATAGCTTAATTTATTTTAATAAGTTTATCGCCGGAGTATAGGATCTTGGATGTGATTTATATTGAACCTTTTTAATTGGTCTTCTAGGACATGTGTGTGGTATGTGGGAGCTTTGGTCGTGGATCAGAGGGGCATCTCTTAGCGTGCTCGCAGTGTTCTCAATGCTACCACCCTTACTGTGTGAACAGCAAGGTAAGGAGGGGGAGGAGAGTTTATTTGTAATCTAGGGCAATGTTCAAGAAACTAAAGAGGTGCAATTCTGGAGTAAACCAACTACATCATACAGTAAAAATGAAGTCACATTAATTTTAAATGGTGGTTATAACTTCTTGAATTGTAGCTTGGTTCAAGCTCTTAAAGGAACATGAACACCTAAAAGTGGTTTCTATATTTCCAGTGAGCATCTGTATTAAACTTTTAATTTTATAAACCATCTCTAAAATCTAATCCCCAACTTGCTTGCATGTGAAGACTGTGATGAATAGGCAACATATTTTTTTTCTGTGCTCTTTGTAGTGAGAGGCAACAGCTAAGGCAGTTATAATGCACTTAGTACACTCGCTGCTTTTCTCTTTGGAAAGGCTGCTATTTCATGTTGGCCCATTTATAGGCAATGCAGCTCTATCACTTCTGAGACTCCCCATTATGATTACTATAGTAATGGGAGTAATAGAGGACTGGAAATATCAGGTATGGCTGCTCCTACAGATCACATGTAAGACTTGGCTGTGAGGGTATTTGTGACCATTCTTTTAAAGTTTGATTTTTAAATCATTGGGAATTTTGGGAGTATTTATTTGTCCCAGTGGGACACTTGGTTTGTACCAGAATTATACTTTTTTGGCTTCCAGAATGCGTCCTCTAATTTGGTATTTTGGATTTGGGTAGTATATGAAGCAGAAACTAGTCCAAACTATTGAATTTTGTACTCTCACTTTTTCCACAGGGCTATAGTAAAACATGCAAATTACTGTTAATTGGCTCACTTTCTGCAGTCCTCTCATCACCCCCTTGAATAATTCAGTGATTTGTGCAGGATAATATATATCAAAGAGGAGATGAAAATCTTCTTTAAGACAAAAAATGGAGCAAACTAATTGGCCAGTTGGTTGCACAACCTTTTGTATAAATGATTTCTTGAAATGTTTATGTACGTTACTGTTCATGGCTACTCCTAACAAGTTTATCTATTTCCAGATTACTAAAGTGATGCTACTTAAAGGTTGGCGGTGCGTGGAGTGCATTGTATGTGAAGTGTGTGGGAAAGCCACTGATCCCTCCCGCTTGCTGCTCTGTGATGACTGTGACATCAGTTACCACACATATTGTCTAGACCCTCCTCTTCACACTGTGCCGAAGGGTGGCTGGAAATGTAAATGGTCAGTGTTCATTCTCAACTATTTATCCAGTGGTGTAATCTATTTTTAGAGGGCCCCAGTGCAAAACATTTTGGGCCCCTTATTGCAGAATTATTTTCAGAGGACTAGATGCTGAACCCCAGTGCTTCTCACCCACTGAACCCCCTGTATTTACACCCAACAAGAAGTTGCAACTAAAAAATGTTTAAAAATATTCTTATTGTCTTTTAGCAATTGCGTTACAATGTGTTGCTTACCCCCTCTGGCATTCAAAGGGTTAACTACACACACTTTCCAGGTTGTCTTTCTGCTCCTGATGTACTCTGCCCCACATTCATTTAACTGGCCTTGTACTAGTATATAATATAACTGCAACATAATTGTATAAACATATTAGATAAATGTTTCAAAGTAGCTTTAAATTTATTTACATTTTACTTTTATTTTGTATCCAATAAATCGGGCATGTAAGACTCAGATAGCAGAGGCCCGCGTACACAACATTTCACTTGGTGGGTGGCTTTAACAATTGTAGGTATTACCATATTACTTTAACATAAATATCCAAATGCAAAATATGAAACATTAATTACACAAGATCAGCAGATACATAAAATCAACAGGACAGTATTCCATTCCTTGACATTGGTGGGCATTATACCACTACAGGTGACTGACAGGACAGTGCACAGTTACATGAGACCAGCAAGGCAATAAGAGGATTTTAGTCTTACCTGTTAAATCCTTTTCTCTTAGTCCATACAGGTTACTGGTAACTTTCGGTAGGCGATCTGCCCCTTTAACTAGGCAGGAACAATTCTAGAATTGAATGCAGGGGGTGGAGCCTACCTTCCCTCCTTGGCTGCAGCTAGCCATCCAGCTCCTGTAAGATTTGAGACACTAATTATTGACTAGACAGAAGGGAAAGAAGACTCCTGTGAGCATGACCCCGAAGGACCCCCACGTTCTGCCACAGGAGAGCCAAGCATGGTCTCTTGACAGGGTGGGAGACCAGTAAGCTGTATGGACTAAAAGAAAAGGATTTAACAGGTAAGACTAAAATCCTCTTTTCTGTGTCGTTCAGTATAGGTTACTGGTAACTTTGGGATGTCTAACCATTGCGTTTCCCAGAGGCTGGAAGTAAGGCAAGGACCAGATGGAAGACCCCCAAAGTCACCAGAGCAGATGTGAACCATCACATCAGAGATAGCCCAACAAAACAATGAAGTGTCAATGGACACTACACTGAACTAGAGCCAACAGGGCTCAAAAGTGAAGGAAGCACCAAAGAACTGAAGAAGATCCTAATCGGGCAAGACTGCCTCCAAGATCTTCCTCCCAAAACCCCAGCGTCCTTTGTCTTAGGCCTGTCCCCAAGCGCTAACAAAGTAGGCATTCTCACAGTGTCAAAACATTTAAAGTAGAAGGAATCACCCAATTACAGTGTGTAAGATTAAAATTTCACCCCAGAAATCGCTAAAATGCACTTTTCACTGTCGTCCAATACAGGTCACTGGTACTCTGGGAGGCGATCCGCCCCTTTAATAGGCAGGAACAATTATGCAAATGACTGCAGTGGGCGGAGCCTCCCCTCCTACTTAAGCTGCCTTCAGGCCAGAGCCACTAGATTGATTTGTTCCTGTGTGCTGTGCACACCAGGTGGAGAACATCTTTGCATTCATCTTAGTGTTTTGTTATTTTTACTCAAATATGGAATACCACCATTAGGAGGGTGACCATGGCTGTGAATTGCCCTCCTTAAAGTGGCTAGTGCAGCTTCCAGGGATTTTCTGTGGACCTTATGCCCTGAAGAGGGAACAGCTTGAGTCAAGCAGCTTCCCTGCTGAGGAATTTACCTCTGGTCTATTCCCACTTTATCATGGTCACCTGAAGACAGAAGTCCTGCAGAAAGGTGAGCCACCCCTTGAGTGCTGAAGGTCCACTTGTCCCCACAGTGTCCCTTGATGGGCTTGTATTTGGGAGTTGCATTGCACTCCAGCACTCATAGGGTGTTTTTATTTGCATTTATTATGTTTATGCAATTTCTGTGGTATTCTCTGGGTTCTGGAGCTTTGGGTGTAATTTTATTTATGTTTCTCATGTTTTGGGTTACTGTTTAGCACTTTTTAAAGTTTAGTGGGACTTTCTTAAAATTTAGTGTTCCGCGCTTTTAAGCGCGCCTTTTCCCGCTTAGACGCCATTGCTCCTTTACTCTGTATGGGATTTCACAGTGTGGGACATATCTCTGCAACCGCTTGTCACAGAAACTTCAGAGATGGCTCATTTTACTTCTGTGCTCCTGCTCTATCATCCGGTGTATGTTTACAGGGTGTGGGGAGTTCAGGGGGGCTTCGGGCACTGTTTGGGGTACTTCTGAGAGAAAACTACATTTCCCATGAGCGCCCGGTTCGCGCTCGTTTCTGATTGGCTGACCTGACGGCCGCCATTTTATGGTGTTCTTTCTCAGCGAGTATACTACGCAGGGACCGAGCCTTCTCTCCTCTCAGCAGATTAACCCTTCGCTGGCCAGATAAGTCCGTTTTTAGGCATTTCTGGGGTGAAACTTTAATCTTTCACACTTTTACTGGGTGATATTGTTTAGTGGTGTATATTGACGCTGTGAGCATGTCTACTCCACTGGAGCCAGGGGCGAGACCCAAGACTAAAGAGGCTGGGGTGTCTGTTTCCCCCCATTGCGCTTTGCTCCTCTTGTCACTCTGGGCTGCCTAGAGATTGTTCTGGTGATTTATGCCCTAAATGCACTGATTGTCGTGATAGCAACCCTGGGCTTCCCAGCCATGCTATTGAGCCAACTTGGGTGAAAGAGTTTAAAGCTGCCACTAGGGATCTCAGATCCACACTCCAACTCTTTCCCTCTCAGGTACAGGGGGCTCTCCAGGTTTGGCAGACCCACTCTACTATCAGGACTTCCCTGCCTAAGCCACAGGGAGCTCCTGATGTGTCTGATTCTTCTGAAGAAGAACTATTACAGGATTCTGATGCTGAGGAAGGCACTGTTATTGAGTCTAACAGGTCCATTGGGGACCCTTATGAATGTGACCCTGAGGTTTTTGCTGAGGGTCTGATTAGAGCTGTGTTAACTACGCTCAACCTTCCTCTGACTCAGGAATCTACTCATGATCCAACTGACGTTTTCCAAAAACCATCTAAGGCAGTTGTATGTTTTCCAACTAACCCTACCCTTGCCCGTCTACTCTCTGAGGCGTGGAGGAATCCTGACAAATCCTCCTCAGTGTCTAAAAAGTTTGCTAAACTTTACCCTTTTCCTGAGACTGAACTGGCAAAATGGGTTCATCCTCCCAAGGTGGATGCTCCTGTTTCCAGGCTGTCCAAATCTACTGCTTTAGCTGTCTCTGATGCCTCTGCCCTGCAGGATTGGACGGACAAAAAGCTAGAACTTTCTCTTAAGTCTATTTTTGCCTCCATTGGCACTGCCATGCGTCCAACCTTTGCAGTGGCGTGGGTTAATAGAGCTATTGCGGCCTGGACTGAACGACTGACTGAGGCAGTCCGCCAGGATGCACCGGTATCTGAGCAGTTGCAGCTACTTGCTAACATTACTGAAGCACGAAATTATGTTGCTGATGCTGCCTTTGATGCTGTGCGCATGATGGCGAGGGCCTCCACTTCTTCTGTGGTGGCCAGACGTGCCCTTTGGCTGAAAATTTGGTCTGCTGATACAGCCTCTAAGAAAGCCTTGCTTTCCTTACCCTTTCAGGGGAACTTGCTATTTGGTTCTGAACTTAAGGAAATGGTCAGCGAGGCTACTGGTGGTAAAAGTACTCTTCTACCCTCAGTCTTCAAGAAGAAGTTTCCAGCCAAACGCAATCGGTCCTTTCGTTCCTTTCAGACTGAGACTCGCTCCACGTCCCAAACGGGTCCGTCCTCTGCGCGCTCCTCCTCCAAGCCCAAGCAGTCCTGGAAGCCCAAAGTTGCCCCCAAGGCCAAAACCTCCAAGACTGCTTCGGCATGACTCACCCAACCCGGGTCCGCATCCGGCAGTGGGTGGACGTCTCCGCATCTTTTGCCGGTCTTGGGAGGAGTCAGTGGCGGACCCATGGGTCATTCAGGTGGTATCAGAGGGATACAGGATCCCTTTCTCTTCCCTTCCTCCTTTTCGGTTCCATTTTACTCGTCCTTCTCAGGAACCTACAAAAAGATGTCTGTTCGACGCTATTCAGGATCTCTTGGACAAGGAGGTCCTGGAGTTGGTTCCTCCAGAGGACACAGGTTCAGGATTTTATTCCAACCTGTTCGTGGTGGCCAAAAAGGACGGAGGTGCTCGTCCCATTTTGGATCTCAAAGATCTCAGTTCCTATGTGGTGACTTCCCACTTCTGCCAGGAGTCCCTGCGCTCTGTGATTGCAGCAATGTCTCCAGGGGAGTTCCTTGCCTCCCTGGACCTTCAGGATGCTTATCTTCACATCCCTATTCATCCAGAGAGCAGGCGGTATCTCAGGATTGCCTGCCACAGGGGACACTTTCAGTTTTCAGCTCTTCCCTTTGGGCTGACTTCGGCCCCTCAGGTCTTTCAGAGGGTGTTGGGTTCCTTGATAGCTGTACTTCATCAAGAAGGTGTCAGGGTGACCCCCTACATGGACGATCTCTTCCTGAAAGCCTCCTCAGCGGAGCTTCTCCAACGACAACTGCAGCTGTGTATTCACACTCTGAACCGTCACAGCTGGATCCTGAATCTGGACAAGTCAGACTTGGTCCCATCTCAGAGGCTCGTTTTCCTGGGTCTCCTGTTCGACACTCGCCAATGCATGGTGTTTCTACCGGAGGAAGTGGCTCATCAGATAGCCATCCGAGTGGCTGGGATCCTGGAGCTGGACAGAGTTCCAGTGCCGAAGTTGACGTCTCTGGTGGGGAAGTTCATTTCCACGATCGAAGCGGTACCATTTGCCATGGCTCACTCCAGGGAACTTTAGAGGTTTGTGATCCAGACGTGCAAGAATCATCCAGATCATCAGCATCTGTCAGTCTCTCTACCTCCTCATGTGGAATCGAGTCTGCACTGGTGGTTGGATCTCTCTCATCTCCTGAAAGGGAGATCCTTTCAGGTTCCCTGTTGGACCACGGTTACAACGGATGCCAGCATCCGGGGATGGGGTGCTGTGTTGGGTCGTTTCAGTGCTCAGGGGAAATGGGGACTGGAGGAATCTCTTCTCTCCATCAATGTTCTGGAACTGCGTGCCATCCGGCTTGCCCTGAGACACTGGGAGTCTCAGCTGGAAGGTTGTCCAGTCAGAGTGGAGTCCGACAACGCCACCGCAGTGGCCTACATCAACAGGCAAGGCGGCACAAGAAGTTGCACCGCCTGGTTGGAGGTCAAGGATATTTTATCTTGGGCAGAAGATCACGTGCCTGTCATTTCAGCAGTTCACATTCCAGGCGTAGAAAACGTCATGGCAGACTTTCTCAGTCGTCACACAGTCGACAGCGGAGAATGGGCTCTTCATCCAGAGGTGTTTCACCTACTCACCCAGAGGTGGGGGGTGCCTGTAGTGGACCTGATGGCTACCAGACACAACAGGAAGGTGCCGGTGTTTTGCTCCCGGTGGAGGGACCCTCTTGCTCTAGCAGTGGATGCATTGTCAATTCCTTGGGATTTTCCTCTGGCTTACATCTTCCCTCCTCTTCCTCTATTGATCAGAGTCATCCAGAAGTTGAAGCAGGAGCGTTGTCCTGTCATCCTGATCGCTCCAAACTGGCCTCGCCAGTCCTGGTATCCGGAGTTGATGGCCATGTCAGTGGTGGAACCGTTTCCACTCCCTGCCCGTCCGGATTTACTTCTTCAAGGATATCTGTGGAAGGAGGATGTTCAGCATCTCCATTTGATGGCATGGCGGTTGAATCCTCGATTCTAGAGAAGAAAGGATTTTCTCCTTCAGTGGTGTCGACGATGGTCAGTGCTCGTAAGCCTGTGTCCTCCAAGATCTATCATCGTATCTGGGCCGCCTTTGTGGCTTGGTGTACTGATCGGAAGGTGTCCCTGGACTTTCATCTTCCCACTGTCCTGGCTTTTTTGCAGGACGGTGTTGAAAAAGAGCTCAGTCTGAGTTCCCTCAAAGTCCAGACTTCTGCTTTGTCTGTGTTTTTCCAGGAAAGGATTGCTATCCTTCCTGATGTGAAAGTTTTCTTCCAAGGTGTGACTCATGTTCGGCCTGCCTTCAAGAATCCTGCTCCCCAGTGGGACCTCAATTTGGTGCTGGGAGTTCTCCAGCGACCCCCGTTTGAATCCTTGGCTTCCATTCCATTACGTCTCTTGACTTGGAAGATGGCCTTCCTTTTGGCTATTGTTTCAGTTCGCCGGGTAGCAGAGTTACAAGCTCTGTCTTGTAAACCTCCTTACCTGGTGTTCCACAAGGATAAGGCTGTGCTTCGCACTACCAAGGAATTCTTACCCAAGGTTGTGTCCGAGTTTCACATCAATCAGGAGATTGTGGTTCTCTCTTTCTGCCCTAATCCTTCATCTGACAAGGAACGAGATCTCCATTTGTTGGATGTGGTGCGTTGCCTCAAGTTTTATGTTCATCGCACTGAGTCTATCAGGAAGTCTGACGCTCTATTCGTCATTCCTGAGGGGCCTAGGGCAGGGAGACCAGCTGCCAAGGTTACTATTGCATCTTGGATTAAAGCTACCATCCGTGAAGCTTATACGTTGCGGAATAAGCATGTTCCCTTCCGGGTGACTGCCCATTCCACCAGATCTATTGGGGCCTCTTGGGCCTGCAAGAATCAGGCATCTGCTGATCAACTGTGCAGAGCGGCCACTTGGTCCTCTGTGCACACATTTTCAAAGCACTATCGAGTTGATGTACTGGCCTCGGCTGATTCCAGTTTTGGGAGGAAGGTCCTGGAGGCAGTTTTGCCTGTCTAGGCCTTCTACTCTGTGGTCCTTAGTGCTTCTTTACTGTTGAGCCCGGTTGGCTCTGGTTCTGTGTGCTGTGTTAGTTCAGGGGTTGTTTTCCCCTGGTTGGTGTCCGTTGACACTTACATTCTGGGCTATGTAATTAACTGGTTCATAGCAGTTCTAGTAACTTGGGCCTTGCGCCTGGTCCTTGCCTTACTTCCCGCCTCTGGGTCAGCTCAATGTTTGTA
The DNA here is from genome assembly GCA_037306005.1 of Rhinophrynus dorsalis. Taxonomy (NCBI): domain Eukaryota; kingdom Metazoa; phylum Chordata; class Amphibia; order Anura; family Rhinophrynidae; genus Rhinophrynus; species Rhinophrynus dorsalis. Next base: position 469,910,749 of record CM074719.1, on the reverse strand, counting down.
CATCCCAGAGTACCAGTGACCTGTATTGGACGACAGTGAAAATAGGATTTTAGTCTTACCTGTTAAATCCTTTTCACTTAGTCCATACAGGTCACTGGTCTCCCACCCTGTCAAGGGACCATGCTTGGCTCTCCTGTGGCATTCAGTGGGAGACCTTTGGGGCATGCTCACAGGAGTCTTCCTTCTTGTTTACCTATGGTCAGTGTTAGTGTCTCAAATCAATCTAGTGGCTCTGGCCTGAAGGCAGCTTAAGTAGTAGGGGAGGCTCCGCCCACTGCAGTCTTTTGCATAATTGTTCCTGCCTATTAAAGGGGCGGATCGCCTCCCAGAGTACCAGTGACCTGTATGGACTAAGTGAAAAGGATTTAACAGGTAAGACTAAAATCCTATTGTCTGGCAGGCGAAGGGTTAATCTGCAGAGGAGAGGAAGTGTGTCCAAGCCCTGCGTAGGATACTCCTTCAAGAAAATGCACAAACGGCTCCCGCTGCGGCAGGCAATCAAAAATGAGCGTGAGAAGCAAGCACTCGTGGGGAAATGTACTTTTCCCATAACAAGTACCCTAACAGTGCCTGAAGCCCCCTGAGCCCCCCAACACACACAAAACGTTAACCAGTTGACAGAGCAAGGGCAGACAATTAAAACTATCCATCTCTGAAGTCGCTACATTGAACGGTTGCAGAGATATGTCCCAAACTGTACAGTCCCATAGAAGTGAAAGGAGCAATGGCGTCTATGCAGTAAATCGCACCTTAAAGGTGCGGAACATAAATTTTGCAAAGTTGAAACTGTGAATTAAAATTACATGAAACATCACTAGAATGTTAGCAGACAAAAAAAAAACACTGAACCTAATAGGGACAGTGCCAATAAACCCCCAAAAGATACAAAACCAGCAGCTAAAGGGTTAAAGTGCCATATAAACTTGCTCAAAAATACCCAACAGACATACAGCTAGACCCAGTGAGTGCAGGAGTGTGCAGTAGGAACTGCAAAGGAAAACCCCTGTTAAGGGGGGCACTGTGGGACATGTGGACCTTCAGCACTCATAGGGTTGCTCACCTTTCCTGCAGATCTTCTGTCTTCAGATTGCCATGTATTAAGAAGAAGCCTCAGTGGGCAACTTCTGATGAAAGAACTTGAACCAAAAATTTCCCCCCCAGGGCTTGAGGTCCACAAAAAGCACCTGGATACTGAGCTTAGCCACATCTAAGGGCTTTGTCAGTTATGGTAATCTGCCTAATGGTGGTATTCAATATCTAACAGAAAAATAAAAAATTAGCTAAAACTGTAGCAGAACTGTTTTCTTGCCTGTGTCTTCACCAAGGAACAAATCTCACTGGAGCTGATTGGCTAGCTGCAGACAAGGAAGGAAGGTAAACTCCACCCCCTGCATTCACTTCTAGAATTGTTCCTTCCTTGTTAAAGGGGCAGATTGCCTATCCAAAGTTACCAGTAAAACCTGTACTGAACGACAAAAATCATTTTACGAGACGATAGCAGGGCAGTTTTCACCATTACTATATTAACCATATTAACTTGTGTACTGCTGGAAGAGGATAGCATTAAGTGGCAGAGCGGTGTATGCAGGCACTGGGCAAGTTAATAGTATTACAAGCTAATCAGATTAACTCCTGCATTTCTGATTTGCTACCTAATGACCACCTCCATTAGATGACAAAAGATTGTTATCACTACAGTCGTGCCTGTGACTGAATCATTCAGCAGCAAAACTGCAGGTCACTCACCTAAAACTGTTATACGGACACATTAGACTTTTATCCGCGCACGCACGTGGCCATCAGTTAAGGACCACAGAGTTTTTTCACTGTCGTCCAATACAGGTCACTGGTACAATGGGAGGCGATCCGCCCCTTTAATAGGCAGGAACATTAATTCAAATGTATGCAGGGGGTGGAGCCTCCCCTCCTACTTAAGCTGCCTTCAGGCCAGAGCCAAGCTAGATTGATTCGTTCCTGTGTGCTGTGCACACCAGGTGGAGAACATCTCTCATTCAACTTTAGTTTTTTATTGTTTTCTTTCAAATATGGAATACCACCATGAGGCGGGTGACCGTGGCTGTGAATTGCCCTCTCCAAAGTGGCTAGTGCAGCTTCCAGGGATTTTCTGTGGACCTTATGCCCTGAAGGGGGAACAGCTTGAGTCAAGTAGCTTCCCTGCTGGGGGATTTTCCTCTGGTTAATCTCCTTTTAACATGGTTACCTGAAGACAGAAGTCCTGCAGAAAGGTGAGCCACCCTTTGAGTGCTGAAGGTCCACTTGTCCCCACAGTGTCCCTTCTCTGGGCTTGTATTTGGGAGTTTGCTTTCTGCACTCCAGCACTCATAGGGTGTTTTTATTCATATTGCTTGTATTTATGCAATGTCTGTGGTATTACCTGGGTTTTGGAGCTTTGGGTCCTTATTCTCTCATGTTTTCCATGTGTTAGAAGTGCGTTTGGTGTACTTTTTACCTTTAGTATACTTTATTAATATTTAGTGTTCCGCGCCTTTAAGCGCGCTTTTTCCCGCATAGACGCCATTGCTCCTTTGCTCTCTATGGGATTTCACAGTGTGGGACGTTTCTCTGGAACCACTTGTCACAGCAACTTCAGAGAGGGCTCATTTTGTTGGTCTTCCCCTGCTCTATCATCCGGTAACTAGATTCAGTGTGTTGGGAGTTGGGGGGGGCTTCGGGCGCTGTTTAGGGGTACTTATGAGGAAAACTACATTTCCCATGAGCGCCTGTTTCGCGCTCTTTTTCTGATTGGCTACCGTCGCGGCAGCCATTTTGTGGTGTTTTTCTCAGCGAGTATACTACGCAGGGAACGAGCCTTCTCTCCTCTCAGCAGATTAACCCTTCGCTGGCCAGATAAGTCAGATTTTAGGCATTTCTGGGGTGAAACTTTAATCTTCCACACTTTTACTGGGTGGTTTTTATTAAGTGGTGTATATTTGACGCTGTGAGCATGTCTACTCCACTGGAGTCAGGGGCTAGACCCAAGACCAAAGAGGCTGGGGTGACCATTTCCCCCATTGCGTTTTGTTCCTCTTGTCACTCTGGGCTGCCTAGAGAATTTTCAGGTCATTTATGCCCAAAATGTGCAGATAGTCAGGATAGCAACCCTGGGCTTCCCAGCCATGCTATTGAGCCAACTTGGGTAAAAGAGTTTAAAGCTGCCACTAGGGATCTCAGATCCACTCTTCAACTCTTTCCCTCTCAGGTTCAGGGGGCTCTGCAAGTCTGGCAGACCCCCTCCTCAATCAGGACCTCCCTGCCTAAGCCACAGGGGGCTCCTGATGTGTCTGATTCTTCTGAAGAAGAACTTTTGCAGGATTCTGATGCTGAGGAAGGCACCGTTATTGAATCTAATAGGTCCATTGGTGACCCTTATGAATGTGACCCTGAAGTTTCGGCTGAGGGTTTGATCAGAGCTGTACTTACTACGCTCAACCTTCCTCTGACTCAGGAATCTACTCATGATCCAACTGATGTTTTCCAAAAACCATCAAAGGCTGTGGTTTGTTTTCCTACTAACCCTACCCTTGCCCGTTTAGTCTCAGACACATGGAAGAACCCTGAAAAATCCTCTTCTGTGTCCAAAAAGTTTGCTAAACTTTATCCATTCCCTGAGACTGAACTGGCAAAATGGGTTCATCCTCCTAAAGTGGATGCTCCTATTTCTAGGTTATCCAAATCTACTGCCTTAGCTGTGTCTGATGCTTCGGCCCTGCAAGATTGGACGGACAAAAAGTTGGAGATTTGCCTTAAATCCATTTTTGCCTCTGTTGGCACTGCCATGTGTCCAACTTTTGCAGTGGCGTGGGTTAATAGGGCCATTGCGGCCTGGACTGAGCAATTGGCTGAGGCGGTTTGCCAGGATGCTCCAGTGTCTGAGCAGTTGCAGCTTCTTGCTAATATGTTAGAAGCTCAAAATTATGTTGCTGATGCTGCTTTTGATGCTGTGCGCATGATGGCGAGGGCCTCTACCTCCTCCATAGTAGCTAGACGTGCTCTTTGGTTGAAGATTTGGTCTGCTGACACTGCATCTAAGAAAGCCTTGCTTTCTTTGCCCTTTCAGGGGTCCTTACTGTTTGGATCTGAACTTAAGGAGATGATTAGTGAGGCCACTGGTGGCAAAAGTACTCTTCTGCCATCGGTGTTCAAGAAAAAGTTTCCAGCCAAACGCAATTGGTCCTTTCATTCTTTCCAAACTGAGACACGCTCCACGCCCCAGACAGGTTTGTCTTCCACGCGCTCCCCCTCCAAGCCCAAACAGTCCTGGAAGCACAAAGTTGCCCCTAAGGCCAAGACCTCCAAGACTGCTTCGGCATGACTCGCCGAACCCGGGTCCGCATCCAGCTGTAGGTGGACGTCTCCACATCTTTCGCCGGGTTTGGGAGGAGTCAGTGGCGGACCCTTGGGTTGTTCAGGTGGTATCAGATGGGTACAGGATCCCTTTCTCTTCCCTTCCTCCTTCTCAGGAACCTACAAAAAGACGTCTGTTCGACGCTATTCAGGATCTTTTGGACAAAGAGGTCCTGGAATTGGTTCCACCAGAGGACACAGGTTCAGGATTCTATTCCAACCTGTTCGTTGTGGCCAAAAAGGACAGAGGTGCACGTCCTATTCTGGATCTCAAGGATCTCAATTCCTTTGTTGTGAGTTCCCACTTTCGTCAGGCATCTCTGTGTTCTGTGATAGCAGCAATGTGTCTAGGGGAGTTTCTTGCCTCCCTGGATCTTCAGGATGCTTACCTTCACATCCCTATTCATCCAGAGAGCAGACGGTATCTCAGATTTGCCTGTCAAAGGCCACTTTCAGTTTTCAGCTCTTCCCTTTGGTCTGACTTCAGCTCCTCAGGTCTTTCAGAGGGTATTTGGAGCTTTGATAGCTGTGCTTCATCGAGACGGAGACAGGGTGACTCCTTACATGGACGATCTGCTCCTGAAAGCCTCATCTGCGGAGATCCTTCACCAGCAGCTGCAATTGTGCATACAGACACTCAATCGCCACGGCTGGATTGTGAATCTGGACAAGTCAGACTTGGTTCCATCTCAACAGCTCCTCTTCCTGGGTCTCCTGTTCGACACTCAGCAGTGCATGGTTGTTTTGTCGGAGGAGGTGGCTCATCAGATTGCTGTCCGGGTGGCCAGGATCCTGGAAATGGACAGGGTTCTAGTACCAAAGTTGTCTTCTCTGGTGGGGACATTTATTTCCACGATAGAGGCGGTGCCTTTTGCCATGGCACACACCAGGGAACTTCAGAGGTTTGTGATTCAGACTTGCAGATCTCATCCAGATCACCAGCATCTCTCTGTATCGTTGCCCCCTTATGTAGAGCGGAGCCTGGAGTGGTGGTTGGACCTGTCTCATCTCCTGAAAGGGAGATCCTTTCGGGTTCCCTATTGGACCACGGTCACGACGGATGCCAGCCTCCGGGGTTGGGGGGCAGTGTTGGGTCGTTTCAGCGCTCAGGGGAAATGGGGTCTGGAAGAATCTCTTCTCTCCATCAATGTTCTGGAACTTCGTGCCATCTTTCTTGCCCTGAGGCACTGGAAATCTCAGCTGGAAGGTTGTCCAGTCAGAGTGGAGTCCGACAACGCCACCGCAGTGGCCTACATCAACAGACAAGGCGGCACGAAAAGCCTCACCGCCTGGTTAGAGGTCAAGGCCATTTTGTCTTGGGCAGAAGCTCATGTGCCCGTCATCTCAGCGGTTCACATTCCAGGCGTAGACAACGTCATGGCAGACTTTCTCAGTCGTCATACAGTCGACAGCGGAGAATGGGCGCTTCATCCAGAAGTGTTTCACCTTCTCACCCAGTTGTGGGGGGTGCCAGTAGTGGATCTGATGGCAACCAGACACAACAGGAAGGTGCCAGTGTTTTGCTCCCGATGGAGGGGACCCTCTTGCCCTAGCAGTGGATGCCTTGTCAATCCCCTGGACATTTCCTCTGGCTTACATCTTCCCTCCTCTTCCTCTGTTGATCCGAGTCATCCAGAAGCTGAAGGTGGAGCGTTGTCCTGTCATCCTGATCACTCCAAATTGGCCTTGTCAGTCCTGGTATCCGGAACTGTTAGCCATGTCGGTGACGGATCCTGTTCCGCTTCCTGCACGTCCAGATCTACTTCTTCAGGGATATCTGTGGAAGGAAGATGTTCAACATCTCCATTTGATGGCTTGGAGGTTGAATCCTCAATTCTAAAGAAGAAAGGGTTTTCCTCTTCAGCGGTGTCCACGATGCTTAGAGCTCACAAGCCCGTGTCTTCCAAGATCTATCATCGCATATGGTCCACCTTTGTAGCATGGTGTACTGATAAGGATCTGTCTCTAGATTTCCATCTTCCCACAGTCCTAGCCTTTTTACAGGATGGGGTTGAGAAGGGACTCAGCCTGAGTTCTCTCAAGGTTCAGACTTCTGCTCTGTCTGTGTTTTTCCAGGAAAGAATTGCTATTCTTCCTGATAAGGTTTTCTTCCAAGGCGTGGCTCATGTTCGGCCTGCCTTCAAGAGTCCTACTCCCCAGTGGGACCTCAATTTGGTGCTGGGGGTTCTCCAGAGACCCCCGTTTGAATCCTTGGCTTCTATTCCTTTGCGTCTCTTGACCTGGAAGATGGCTTTTCTTTTGGCCATTGTCTCAGTTCGCCGGGTAACAGAGTTACAAGCTCTGTCTTGTAAACCTCCTTACTTGGTGTTTCACAAGGATAAGGCAGTGCTTCGCACTTCCAAGGAGTTTTTACCCAAGGTTGTTTCCGAATTTCACATCAATCAGGAGATTGTGGTTCCCTCTTTCTGCCCTAACCCTTCCTCTGACAAGGAAAGAGATCTCCATTTGTTGGATGTTGTGCGTTGTCTTAAATTTTATGTTCATCGCACTGAGTCTATCAGGAAGTCTGACGCCTTGTTCGTCATTCCTGAGGGGCCTAGGGCAGGGAGACCGGCATCTAAGGTAACTATTGCCTCTTGGATTAAATCTACCATCCGTGAAGCCTACAAATTGCGGAATAAGCACGTTCCCTTCAGGGTTACTGCTCATTCCACCAGATCTATTGGGGCCTCTTGGGCCTACAAGAATCAGGCATCTGCTGATCAACTGTGCAGAGCGGCCACTTGGTCCTCTGTGCACACATTCTCAAAGCACTATCGAGTTGATGTATTGGCCTCGGCTGATGCCAGCTTTGGAAGGAAGGTCCTGGAGGCAGTTTTGCCTGTTTAGGGCTTCTATTCTGTGATCCCTAGTGCTTCTTAACTGTTGAGCCCTGTTGGCTCTGGTTCAGTGTGCTGTTAGTTTGGGGGTTGTTTTCTCCCCTGGTTGGTGTCCGTTGACACTTCTGTTACTGGGCTATATGATTAATTGGTTCATAGCAGTTTTAGTGACTTGGGCCTCGCGCCTGGTCCTTGCCTTACTTCCCGCCTCAGGGACAGCTCAATGTTTGTACATCCCATTGTACCAGTGACCTGTATTGGACGACAGTGAAAACAGGATTTTAGTCTTACCTGTTAAATCCTTTTCACTTAGTCCATACAGGTCACTGGTCTCCCACACTGTCAAGGGACCATGCTTGGCTCTCCTGTGGCATTCAGTGGGAGACCTTCGGGGCATGCTCACAGGAGTCTTCCTTTTCCTTCTTCCTCTGGTCAGTTTAGTGTCTCAAATCAATCTAGCTTGGCTCTGGCCTGAAGGCAGCTTAAGTAGGAGGGGAGGCTCCACCCCCTGCATACATTTGAATGAATGTTCCTGCCTATTAAAGGGGCGGATCGCCTCCCATTGTACCAGTGACCTGTATGGACTAAGTGAAAAGGATTTAACAGGTAAGACTAAAATACTATTTTTTGCTCATCAGATTCCAGACTCCCTGGAATTCCATGATGTACAGTGCCTTGCAAAATTATTCACCCCCTTGGAATTTTTCCTATTTTGTTGCATTATGGAATTAAAATGGATTTTAATTTGGACATACACAAAATAGTCCAGACTGGTGAAGTGGAATGAAGAAAATAACTTGTTTTAAAATAAATTCTAAAAAAAATAAAAAAATGGAGAAGTGGTGCATGCATATGTAATCACCCCCTTTGCTATGAATCCCATAAATAAGATCTGGTGCAATCTAATTGTCAGATCTGTCAAATGATCTGTGTGTGTGTGTGTGTGTGTGTGTGTGTGTGTGTGTGTGTGTGTGTGTGTGTGTGTGTGTGTGTGTGTGTGTGCGTGCGTGCGTGCGTGCGTGTGTTACACACACACATATATATATATATATATATATATATATATATATATATATATATATATATATATATATATATATATAAAACATACGTGTGCGGCAATTAAAGGAGGGTACAGATGAAAGCTTGTAATATCTGACCTCTCAGCATACTTCCTCCAATCAAGACCTAATTGAGCAATAAAATAGTAGGTGAAATAAATCACTTCAGCATAATTTTATAAACTACGAGTAATACAAACGGTGCAATAATGGTGAGGACACTCCAACTACTTTCGATGTGGTTAATTTCAACAGGGCATTATGACAGCTGCTATTCCCACAAAACTATATCTATAAAGAGCATTCATGAGTTACACAAACACTTCTACAAACTGAAAGGGGGCATAATACCTTGGAGAAGCAGAGATCATAACTACCAGCAATAAAAGGAAGGAGAGCCACAATCTTGTCTCTGGGTTCTTGGTCTGGAATGTTTAGGGCATTGCTTGCCTCAAGTTTCAGGACAGCAATGTTGAGACATGCAGAATCCAGGTATTTTAGAGGGATCCTTGAGTATAGCTGTGACTATGCACATTCACAGAAAGGTGGAAAGGAAAGCCCAACTTGTACTTTTATCTGTTGCCTTCTTTGCTGGTAAGTCAAGAGCTTGGGTCTATTCTGCAGTGTAATGGGGACCAGATCATTGAAGATCTGATTTTGCGTTCCAGCCAAGGTAATGCAATAGAATTGTCAGAGAAGAGATGGAAGCAGCATCCTGTATCTCTTGGGTGGTTGCCCCCAATGCTCTTGTGCTCTGTGAACCCTCTCCAAAAGGAGAGAGTTGATGCCAACTCTGGAACTAGGGTAGCAACATTTTTTCCACAGACTCCTGGATATATTTTGCCAGTACGGATTAAAGTATATTTCTCAAATGCAGGGAGACTCTGGAGATCCTTCTTAGTAAGGTAATTCTTGTTAAACAGAGTAGAAGGCAAAATCCGGAAGATTGTGTATGCAGGAGTTGCTATCTGGGGGTAGGCTTTTATAATAGCAGTGGTTTCATCTATGGTGAAGCGAACACTGGGAGGCATATCGAAGGCTGTAAGTCTGGGAACTCCGCCAGTGTTACATTTAGGGATTTCTCTTCAGTCATGGCCACTATAGAAGTTGTAATCTCTCTGTCAAAGCCAATAAATAGCCTTCAAGCATCTAGACTCTCTGAAGGCTTCAGAAAGGTCTGCTCACTGGAGAAATCCCATTACACAGCCATTTTGAATCTGGTCCAGATTCCACCCTTGATGATTATGTTTCTGATTCATGTCTGTTGAGACTAGTTTGTGTTTGACTAGTTTGTGTTTGACTAGTTTGTGTTTGACTAGTTTGTGTTTGACTAGTTTGTGTTTGACTAGTTTGTGTTTGACTAGTTTGTGTTTGACTAGTTTGTGTTTGAGTGTTTCTTTCCCTTCCTGAAATCTCTGTGGATGCTTTGATATAATCCTATGGTTCCTGTGTTCCACATTGCCTTGATTCTTTTGTTCATCTGAGCATCTGTGTTGTGGGTAAAGTGGAGTAGGGAGGGAGTCTCCGTCTTCAGAGAACACTTATGCTAGTTCCCTGCCCGAGGATACTTTATCCATGGTTCTGTTGTTCCACATGAACTAAGAGAAAAATATTTATTGGTAAGTACAACAAAATCCCCTTTTAAACAACTGGAGAATTTTATTTGTCCCCCATGGTGCATTGCTCCAGAATTGCTAGTCCTTTTTTTTTTTTTTTTTTTTTTTTCTTATGACTCTATAGGGTTGTGATGAGCATTACAGCAACATGTCAGCTGCTTACAAAAGATAGACTTGCCTTATGCACACCTTTATGTACAGTGTTGATTAGAAGTATGGTGTGAGCTAATACTGCAGACGTGTTTATCACTGTGAAAATTGTATTATCCAGATCCACTTCTTTACTACAGTAAAGTACTGTGATAGTTGCCGTTTGTCCCCCAGCCTGTTCTTCTGGCACTAAATTTCGTTCCCTGTCTCCTCCTTCAGGTGTGTGTGCTGCATGCAGTGTGGATCCGTTACACCAGGGTTTCATGCAGAGTGGCAGAACAACTATACGCACTGTGCGCCATGTGCGAGTCTGGTGAGCTGCCCAATATGCCGCCTCAAATACATGGAAGGTGATCTTCTTATCCAGTGTCGCCACTGTGAGAGGTAAATAAAATTAGTTATCCATCCTTCTCCTTATCAAACCTTATGAAGATGACTTTTGCAGTATGGCTTTGGTCTTCACAGGTGGCTCCATGCTGTGTGTGAGAACTTGTTCACAGAAGAAGAGGTTGAACAGGCTGCAGACGATGGCTTTGACTGTACTTCCTGTCTACCATTCATTCCCAAACCAGTTGGTAAGTGATGAATATATTTAAGAAGTGGTGGGGTTTTTTTTTTTTTTTTTTTTTTGTTTAGTATTGTCAAACTGCTACATTTTTCATATTATATCCCGTAATTTGAGTGAGCATTAGGCAAACCTTGCTTTCAGCCTTAATAAAAGGGAAAAAAGGCTCTGAATGGAAGGTGACCCATAAGGACCTAGTGATGCGTCTCTCCCCCCCCCCCCCCCAATGTCCATGCTTTCCCTTTTGGTTCCTTGCCAACTTGCTGGGATTTGGGCTTTGAGGGAAGTGCGAGTTCTAATAAAAGTAGAAGATCTGATCCAATGGGGCAGTAAGTCTGAATTTATCACCTGCTTTTATTTTGTATTTAAGCACATAATCATACAGTGTGCACGGACTCAAGTGGCTACAACCTGGAGCTTCCTCATTCTTTTAAGTTTGTTGCCATGTGAGTCTCTGTGCACTGTATTGTAGGGAGATTAACTACCGAAGACCTGTAGAAGACCTGTTGCTGGTACTTCAACACATAATTCCTTTTAAGCCAGACTTTTAAAAGGTGACCATGCTGAAATTGCTTAGAAAACCTTTTCTTGTACAGTCAAAAATGGTACATACATTTTGTGTCAAGATTATTGTAATCTTATTTTAAGTCTGATTCTGTTTTCTCAGTCCCAGTCATCCTTCCAGAGAGCCCAGTGAAGATTAAAGAGCCAGGTAAGCATTTCCCTCTCTGCCCCCCCCCCCTTCCTATTTTGATATGAACATTGCTTTTTCTTTAGATGGAGAAAAAAAGAAAAAAAGTGAAATAAATGAAAAAGCAAAAAATCAAAAAAAGAGAGGTTGTATACTCTCCCTAAAGGACAGTGTTATTTTGTAGAGTCATTGAACGATGCAGAGACCATGGGGTATAGGAGTTTGCCTACAGGAGGCAGGCACTCTGAAACTCTTCCCACTTCCAGGTTCCTGTACCCCTCCTCCAGCTGTTTGATTGTCAAGTTTTTTTAAAGTGTTCTTATATCAATTTAATTACTTGTATTCATTTTTCTTATTTTGAACATTTTACTTTGTTCCACAAAAAAGGTACTGTTGCTATTATAGCACTAACATAGGACCCTCACTCTGTGAGGAGAGTCCCCGGACTGACACTTTCACCATTACATCTAATGGTGAATATCAATACCCTGCCATTGGCAGAGGAGAGAGAAGATGCACACAAATGTAGATGTAGGCACCTGGAAGCAGTTATACCCCATGGTTTTTGCATCCCTCAATGGATTAAGAGAGAATGATTTATCAGTAAGCACATAATCAATGGAATTGTCAGTTATGCAAATTATCTTTTTTTTTTTTTTTTTTTTTTTCCCTCATATCTTACAGAGCCACAATACTTCCGTTTTGAGGGGGTTTGGCTGACAGAAGCAGGCATGGCGGTGCTTAGAAGTCTTACGCTGTCTCCTATCCAGAAAAAGAAGCCTCGACGTTCAAGATTGTCTACGGGAGGAGAGATTTTCTTGGATTGCCCAGAGCATGGCTTATCAGAAGAAAGGAAAGAGGGGGAGGCAGAGTGTGATGATCTGAAAACAGACAGTAAGTGCCATATGATCTTGAGATTTTATCAATCTTTGCTGTCCATTTGATATCACTTCATCGATTTTACACCTGTTTTTCCTAATTCATTTATCAGACTGCAGCGGTGATCCTATGGAGTGTGAAATCAAGACAGAGCCTCCTTGCAGTCCTGAACGTGAAGCAGGTGGAGAGATGGAACCTGGAAAAGGGGTGGAAGATACAGATGATGTGAAAAAAAAGAAGAGAAAACCCTACAGGCCTGGTATGTTCTTTAATGTGTGAGGCTAATTTTCCAATAAAAAGAGGTTCATTACTAGAGCAAGCCAGCTCCGCTATACAGAGCAAATATCCAGTTCTCATTTGGTTTAATTGGTGTTTTTAACACCTTGAATCATTTGAAATGATCTAGCATTCAAGAAATTAAACTCCATTTCTCTTTTGTCCTTTGTGGAACAAAGGAACTATGGGGTGAGGTCACATCCGCAGGAGCGAAAGGCCCTTGTAAAAAGAGCTCTTTGAGGCAGAGGCTCCAAACCTGCACCATTCACATTGCCCAGTTTGAAAAAGTGCTCTTAAAGGCAATGCAAAGATCTGCTGTACAAGATGGAATCTTTGTGCACTGTCATTGCAGTTTTGTGTTATGGGTAATTTATGGTCTGCTTGGATATGAGACTACTTGCTATATATTCCTATTCACGCATATCCTCCAGGTTGCCTTCCCAGACCACCATTTTCCTCTGTGTCCTGTCCATGGCAAAAGTGGGTATTGTCTCTTCCTCTCAGCTGGTAGGACCAATACAAATCTTTAAAAGTCAGCTTTGAACCCCTTGCTTCAGTTATTTTTGGTTCTACTAGCTTGAGGACAGAGTATGTCTTGCCTCCAGCTTCTCAGGGTCACAAACGTGATGTTTTTCAGTGCCGGCAGATGCAGGCTACATCTTTCCAGCAACAGATCCTTAAACAGGGTCACATGGCTTGCTGGTTGGAGCTGTAGGGCTGATGTAGAGCCTGAGAGCAGCACTCTGATTCCAAACTTGATTGGCGGAAACTACATGAAGTGCGTGGAAAGATTTATCAACTTTAACTGGAAGTGCGTGTGGCGTGCGTTCCACTGGTGGAACGCTTATACCGAAGTGAGACTCCCCTTACATAAGAATGCTGGTTCCAGGCTAACTGTAAGTGCATTCTAAATTATTTTTGTGTGGTAAAGAGCTAAATCTTGCTTAACAATCGTGTCTGCTCCCTCAGAGATCCCAGGCAGGCAAACCTAGGTCATCTGAACAGTCTACATCAAAAGAGGAAAAAGTTTCCCAAAAGCCCAGGAATTGAGCTGGTTGTGACTCTAAACTGTCCCCAGCTGATATCTCCAACTTATGCATGAAGAAGATAAGACTGCAAGTTTTTTGGCTTGATGAAGGCCTACTACATGCAGGAGACCTTCATATCTATGCAAGTGTCAGCAAAAAAATAGAGTATCTGATCCAGATGAAGGTACTTCTCAGCGCTTAGATGATAAGGAAGAAGGAAGTATCATGGAGATTGCAGTTGCTTTTTCTTCTGCAGAGGAAGGTGAACTAGAAGTCTGGCAGCTTTAATTTAGATAAACTAGATGGTTTAATTAAAGCCATGAGAAAATCCATGGGATTAACAAAAATTCAAAAGTATTTAAATATTATGGAGACTCCTTTTGTGGGCCATAAGAAATGGGCTCCTGTTTATCCTATATGTAGTTTAATTCAAGACACCATAAAAACTGAATGGAACCATGAAGACAAAACGTCTGCCGTCTCAAAGTGAATGTTAAAGATGTATCCCTCCACTGAAGAGATAATAAATTGTGTCAGCCCTTCATAGTTACAAGCTGCAGTGGCCCAAATTTCCAGACTAACAACTATCCTCCAAGAAAATGGGGCTACATTGAGAGACCCAATGGGTAAACGATTATGGCACAAAGAGCTTTGTGGATTAAAGCATGTGTGGCAGACACCGCCACTAAAAACAAGCTTTTCTGTTCCTTTCCTAGGAAAAAGGCTATTTGGAGATCAACTTGAAAACATGATTAGAAAGTCATCAGGTGGAAAAACCACAGGAAAGAAAAACTAGAGGATCCCCTCAGCGATCCTCAACTTGTAGGAAACAATCCTTTCGAGAGGCAAGGAGATACAGACCTGGTAAAGGATATGTCCAAAAAAGCAGATGAACAGCTCAGGGCTCCAGAGGAGGATGCAGACAAGTGTCGCCTTTACTGTGTCATGACTCTGTTCCCCTGGCCAGACCTTTGGAGGTGTCTTCATCTCCAGTTCACCGTGGGGTGGCCCATGGTTATTCTGACTTGGGTTATAGTCACAATGGTTGGCAGCTTGACAGGCTGAGGCATTGCACTGTCACTGGACTGCTCAGGGTGTTTGGGCATAGGTAGAGAGCACTTCTTCGATCAGTGTTCTAGAACCTCTAGCTGTTGCCCTAGCACTGACAATATCCACACTGCTAATGCATGGAGGGACAGTCAGAAAATGGCATCTGTTGTTATTTCATTGGCCATGGAGGAGGGGCTAGGAGTACAGCTGCGTATGAGGTTTGATTCTCAAGTGGGCCTAGCCTCATGCTTGCTCTCTCCACTGTTCACATTCCAGGTGATGGACAATGTCATGGCAGACTTGCCAGCAATTGGGAGCTCAATCAGTGTTCTCAACTCTACTGCCTTTTTCTTGGCAGTTTGATTTGGCAGGTGGCTGGATCGCATGCTTTATCTTCTAAACCTCTCTTCTCAGTCTCTCACTCTGACAGGGTAGTTCTCAGAACTCCTGTAGGATTTCTCCCTGAAGTTGTTTTGGGGTGTCAACCTGGAAATTGTTCTTTTACTTTGTGCCCAGCTCCCTCTAATAGAGGAGTGGGCCCTTCACTTTTCGGATTCTGAAGTATTGTGTCCGTTGCACACAGCCTTTCTTGAAATCTGATTCCCTGTTTGTCATCCCTGAGAGCCTGTGTGATCCTTGTTGTGTCTAAGGTGACAGTGGTTTCTTGCATCAAGGTGACCATTTGCCAGGCGTATGTGCTGTGAAACAAGCCAGTACAATTTTGGTTATTGCATATATCCATCAGATTGGTGTATGCTTCTTGATCCTACAAGAATCAGGCCCCTGCTGAGCAGTTGTGGAAGGCTGCGTCATGGTCGCCCCTTTACACGTTTGTTGAACACTAATGTTCGTATTTGCTTTGGCTCAAGCTGACTTTGGACTGAAGGTTCTTCAGGCTGTTGTACCTATGTAGGGATCCTTTCTCATTCCTGTTGGTTTCTCTTATTTGGTTTGTACAAATTGTAGAATTTGGTGGCGGTTGATGCCTGAGGTTCGTTTGGTACCAGTTCATTCCCATTAAATCCGGTCTTATGTTTTGAGGTTGTTCTTTTTCTGTCCCTTGAATGTTGATGGAAGCTTTTGTATATTCCAATGGTTCTGGTGTTCCACATAAGATGAAAGAAAAATAGGAATTTTTGTGTACTTATTAATGCATCCTTTTCTTAGTCCATGTGGATCACTCTACTTCCATCATAGATTAGAACCACTGGTTGGCATGGTGTCCTCTTAGATTCGCTGTTCAGGGGATTTCCTGTCTTGTTCTGCTTCTGTTTCTTGTCTTCATCTCCGCTTTTCTGTAGTCCAGACTGGACTGGGCAAAGTGGTGTAGTTTTGGAGTCTCTGCCTCAGAGAGCTTTGGACTAAAATAGTAACAATACATTTAGAACATCATTAAATAATTATACCAAACATATAAAAATGGGCTAAATTTGGAGAGATGGATCTGATGGCAACCAGGGAGAACATGAAAGTTCTAACATTGTTCTCAATCTGGGGTCCCCCTCTCCTTTGCGATGGACGCAATGTCCTTTTCATGGAGCTTTCATCTGTTTCCTTACGGTTCCTCTTATCCTCTGGATGATCTGGGAGATGAGAATGGACAGGGCATTAGTCAGTCTGTTTGAGAGCCCATCCAACTGCCTCCCAGACTGAATCTGTTACTCCGGGAGGATGTGGAGAGGTTCGCTTTGACAACATTGCTCTTGAAGTCCCCATTTTGAAGCAGTAAGAATTCTCCGTAGAGGTAATCTCCACCGTGATCCAGGTGTGGAAGCCTGTCTTATAAGGCGTACCATAAGGCCTAGTGTATTTTCCACCTGTGGTGTTTGCTAAATAACTTGTCTTCACAGTTCTTTGACGTCCCATTGGTGCTGTCCTTGCTTCAGGTTGGTGTCAACAAGGGTCTCAGCTTGAGCTCCTGTAAGGTTCAGATTTCAGCACTGTTCTCTTTCAGAGTTATATTGCTATCATTCCCAATGTGAAGGTTTTTCTGCAGGTGTGGCATACCCATACCTCCATAGGGTCTCAGTCTAGTCTTGGGTGTTCTCTAGAGGCCCCCTTTTGAGCCTCTAGCTTGCATCTCTTCGCGTTAGCTGAACCTGAAGATAAATTTTCTCTTGGCAGTTGTTTGGTGTGAGTGTGACCTAACTGCAGGCTTTTGTCTTTCAAAACTCCATTCCTGTTTTTTCCCCAGGATAATTCAGTACTTTGTACCCCTCAGGAGTTTCTTCTTAAGGTGATCTCAGAATTCCAAATCAAACAGGAGATTGTTGTGCCTTCTTTCTGTCGTGACCCTGCGTCTGCTCAAGAGAGATCTCCATCTGTTAGATGTGGAGAGTGGCCTCAAGTTCACTGTGCATTGTACAAAGCCTTTTCATAAATCTGAATTTTTCATCTCGAAAGGTTCCAGAAAGGGTTGGGCTTCTTACAAGGTAACTATTGCCTTTTGGATCAAGGCTACTATGCCAGGTGTATGAAATCAGGAAGAATGGTTCCCTTGAAGATTGCAGCTCATTCCACTAGATCTGTGTGCACTTCATTGGCCTAAAAGACCCAGGCCTCTGCTGAACACCTGTGCAAAGCTGCGACTTGGTTCTTCTTGCATACTTACATAATTTCCCCAAACGTTACCGTGTTAATGTCTTTGCCTCGGCTGAGGCCAGCTTTAGCTGGAAAGTCCTTCAGGTAGCCTAGCCTGTTTAAGCATCTATGTATTTTTCTTTTCCTACTGCCAGTTTTCCAGTACTTTTTGGAGCCTTTTTGTCTCTTGTTTGGCGTGCTGTGCTAGTTCATTGTCCTATAAAACTTATTTTTGGGTTATTCAGATCCTGAATAGTCCTAGGGAACTCTGGTATCATGAAGATGTGTGAGGTCCTTTTTCTTTCTCTTTCTTTCTCTCCCAGGGAAACCTAGCTTTGGTATGTCATCATTAGGGCTGGAACTAACGATTATTTTCATAATCGATTAGTTGGCCGTTTTATTTTTTCGATTAATCGGAGAAAAAAAATATGCTAATTTTTCATTATTTAAAATGATTTAATGAACAAACTGAGTGTTAAAAACATACAGCAGAATAAAAAACTTTACAAATTAACATGCGTCATTGTTATTATTTTACTATGGGGTCTATGCACCTCTTTCTTCCCCCCTTGTGCCTCTCTTTCTCCCCTCTTGTGCCTCTTTCTCCCCCCCCCTTGTGCCTCTTTCTCCCTGCCCCTTGTGCTTCTTTCTCCCCATGTATGTCTTTCTCCCCCTTGTGCCTCTCTTTCTCCCCCCATGTGCCTCTCTCTTTCTCCCCCCATGTGCCTCTCTCTTTCTCCCCCCATGTGCCTCTCTCTTTCTCCCCCCATGTGCCTCTCTCTTTCTCCCCCCATGTGCCTCTCTTTCTCCCCCCATGTGCCTCTCTTTCTCCCCCCATGTGCCTCTCTTTCTCCCCCCATGTGCCTCTCTTCCTCTAGACTGTCACTCTGTCGCTCTCCTTGTCACTGCTGTACTCTTACTGTACTCTTACTGCGTTGAGTTGTCGGGCTAGGGGGTAATTTGAGTGGCATCCGGTCCCCTGTGGCTGGCTGGCTCTGAGTTCACTCCTGCCCTCCCGCATCATCACGCTCCCCTGTGGGCCGTGATTACATACATACAGAGAAGGGGAAGAGGGCAGAGGCACCGGAAGAGAAGCGCTTGCTGCCAGACAGTAACGATCAGTCTGCTGGCAGCAAGCGCTTCTCTTCCGGTGCCTCTTCTCTGTCTGTATGTCATTGCGGCCCGCGGGGGCGCGTGATGATGCAGACTGATGGATCCTGTCATATCGACACTGGCAGCGGCGGCAGTCTGGGGCTGCAACTAATCGATTATGAGAATTGTTGACAACGATTCTCATAATCGATTTTTATCGATAATATCGATTCGTTGTTGCAGCCCTAGTCATCATAGTACCCATGTTCCATATTGGATGTGAGATTAAATAGGATTTTAGTGTTTTCTGTTAAACCCTTTTGTTTTTAGTTCATATGGAACACGGGTTTTCTCTCTGGGTGGGAGACCTTTCTTTTGTTGCTTCCTGGGCAGAGGAGTCCTCTTAAGTCTTAGTCCTCAGAGTTTTTCTTTTCTTCTTACCCCTTATTTTCCTTGTCACATAAACTCTGGAAGATTTTAGACAGGGGGTTGAGCTGAAAGAAGATGGAGTCACCACTGCAAAGATCCTGTCTTTTGTGTTGTGCCCTGCCCTCCAGGAGGATGGACTCAATCCCATGGTACCTGTGTTCCATATGAACTAAAGAGAAAAGAAAAACACTAAAATTCTAATTTTAATCAAATGGATTTTTTTGTGAATTTTTATTTTTCCTTTATGGTGCAGCTGGTTTGCCCCAGAATAGCAAATATTTAGCTACTTGAATATGGACCTATGTCTTGCCAGTTTGTTTAAGAAGATTTATGGCTATCAGTCCTTTATAACTGTCTGTTACCTTCTAGGTATTGGTGGTTTCATGATCCGACAACGAAAAACTCATACACGTTCCAAGAAGGGGCATGCAGCTTTTCTAGAAGCCTGTCGAGAGAGCCAAAGTCTTGACATTCACCCAGATGATGGTATGATGCTTGTACAATAAACCTTCCATTCACAATCCTGCTGTTTTTATTATCATTGCAGTACATAGCCTTGGTAACAGCTGCATAAATTTGCATCAAGCTGCTTTTTCTCCAATCTTTTGAACAACAAAAGAAGTTCTCTCCCTTAAAGGGATAGTAATACTTCATTTTAACTTTATTTTATTTTGTAGGCATTAAAAAAACATGAAGAATGATATAAGTCTTATCTCTGAAACCTTTATGGTTTAAGAGATATTCACAAACAAAGTATCCCCCCCCCTCTTCAACCAGATCAGAAGGGAGATGCCCAGGTAGACTGCAGAGAGGGACAATCTTCAATTAAGATAATGGAAAAAGCTGAAAAACTTGTCAAGGGGGGCAGGGCTTTCATTGTTTTCATACAAAGAAAATTGTCCCCTTCTGTTATCTGTACTGTCATACAACCAGACTCACATCTGAGAAGAGATGGCTTACACTAGGTAAAAGGGGCGGGGAGGGGAACTTTGCTTGTGAATATCTCATAAACCATAAAGGTTTGAGAGATAAGACTTATATCATTCTTCATGTTTTTTTAATGCCTACAAAATAAAATAAAGTTAAAACTAAGTATTACTATCCCTTTAAGTTTATGGTTATTGTATGTTTAAACTAATTTGAGGGAAAATATATTTGATGCTACTCAGTTAAAGGGATAGTAATGTTTCATAATAATAGCAGCTCTAATTAATCATCATAGTATTTGGGCCTTGGAGAGTGTTATTTCAATTCTGTCAGAGTTGTAGTTTAAGAGTAATTCAATGACAAAGTATCCCCCTCCCTCCCCATTTACTGATGTAACACTGCTCAGCCAGAGCAGAAGGGAGGTGCCCAGGTAGATTGCAGAGAGGGGCAATCTTCAATTAAGATTAGGGAAACACCTGAAAAACTTGTCAAGGGGGGCAGGGCTTTCATTGTTCTCATAGAAAGAAGATTGTCCCCTTATGTTATCTGTCTGGTCTGTGGACTGCATTCCACATCTGAGAAGAAATGGCTTACACTAGATAAAAGGGGTGGGAGGGGAAACTTTGCTTGTGAACATCTCTCAAACCATAAAGGTTTGAGAGATAATACTTATCGTTCACGTTTTTTTTTTTTTTTTTTTTTTTTTAATGCCTACAAAATTAAAACAAAGTATTACTATCCCTTTAAACCTTTCAGTTAAGAATGGAATATGTTGAACACACTTGGCCCACCAAGGACTAAGCAATCTAAAAAGAGATGGGACTTTGTTCGAATGCAAGAAAGAAGAGAATCACTTTAATTTTTAAAGCCATAAATTTATGCAATATTTGCAATTGCTCACATTTTTGCTGCAAGAACCATATCAGTGCATTTATGCTGAATAGCCATGCTCCTAAATTTAACATCAGTTAGCACATGTCCTTTACACTTTTGAGTGCCAGGTTTCCAGAGCATTGCGTTGCAGTGCGTTTGGGACTTCTGACACTCAAAGGCTTTAAGTATTGGCACATTTAGTCAGAAATATGAAGATGTGTGCCAGTTACTTTGCTGAATTATGCCCAAAAGCTAAGCTCACAAAACAGTGGACATTTTAGCCAAAGGGTTAATTAATATCAAATAATAACCTTGCCAATTTTTAGTCTCCCCTACAGTTCAGGTGGTTTGTTCCAGAACTACTACTAAACGTGTTCACTAATTCTTAGAACGTGCACAATTCTGTAACATTTTGGTGCTAGTCATTCTGCTATTAAAAGTATACTGTAAATAGCGATTACTAATGTTTCTTGCGTTCCACCTTAGTCCTTCAATAAGCTATAGATGTGTAGTTCTGGAACAAACCATCTGAACTGTAGGGGAGACTAAAAATTGGCAAGGTTATTATTTGATATTAATTAACCCTTTGGCTGGCATGTAAGGACCACTGACTTTTGCTCAAAGGATTCATGGGACCCATGAATTACATGATGTGCCAGAACTGGGTTCTTAACTCAACTTTACCCATGACAGCCCTGGCATGTCGTGGGTCCTTAAGGTGTTAAACGCTGGTGCTGTATACATGTATGGATCTATATAAATAAAGATCAATACCTACATACATAGAGGTCTGCAGACCTTGAGAATTCAAGGGGTTAAGGTTTGCTTCAAACCTGTTCTACTTTAGCTTATTGAATACAGACATTAATAGCATCCTTATTTTTGACTATAAAGTTTTTTGTTAAAGTTTCCCAATATCCCATGTCTTATGGTCTAAAATGACTAAGTTTATACCACAATCTTTGCCTTTAAAGTCTTGTAGTTAAAGGGGCGATTGTATTCCTATGTGGACACATCAGTATGTGGTGGTTTTTATTAACTATACACTTTTTTTCATTAACAAACACAACCACACAGCTAGTAAACTTAAAGTTGAAATATTCCTGTAAATTTGAATGCACATTTACTATTCATTTGCTGAATCTAACAGATTGAAGAATAAAAAAATGAATAAAACACAGTGTGGCTTGTGCAGAAGTTTGAACTCCGTATCAGTCCGTCCTTGGCAAAACCCCTTTTGGCAGTCATCACAGCCTCCCATATGTTTTTTAGGCACCTTTCTGTGCTTTAGGGAATTTTTCACATTCTTCCATGCAGAATGCTTTTTGTCTTGCATACACTGGCCACAGATTTTCAAAAATAAACAAGTCTGGAGAATGTGAGGGCACTTCTAAAACATTTACCTTTTTGTTTCTTTAAGAAATGTATAGTTGATTTTGCTTTCCTTTGGCTTTGTTATATTCTGCATTGATTAGTTCTACATAAGAGGATTTTAGTCTTACCTGTTAAATCCTTTTTTCTTGGTCCATGTAGGTTACAGGTAACTTTGGGAAGGTGACCACCCCCTTAATTAGGCAGGAACAATTCTTGAAAAGAGCAAGGTGGAGCCTTCCTTCCTTCTCTCTTTAGCTGTGCACCAGCCAATCCCCATCCAGTAAGATTTGAAACTCTACTATTGACTAGGTAGCAAGAAGGGAGAAGAAGACTCCTGTGAGCATGAACTCGAAAGGATCCCATGTTTGGTCACAGGAGAACCAAGCATAGTCCCTTGATAGGGTGGGAGACATGTAACCTAAATGGACTAAAAGGATTTAACAGGTAAGACTAAAATCTTCTTTTCTCTGTTGTCCAATATAGGTTACAGGTAACTTTGGGATGTGCCAACATTGAGTTTCCCAGAGGCGGGAATGAAGGCAAGGACCAGGCGCCGGTCCCTAAAGTCACCAGAGCATATATGAACCAATCCAATCATAAAACAGCCCTTATAATGAATAAAGTGTCAATGGACACACAACTGGAGTATAACACACCAGGAACTGACACAGCACACAGAACTAGAGCCAACAGGACTCAGCAGTTAAGGAGTACTAAAAAGTAAGGAGGAAAATCCTAAACAGGCAAGACTTCAGCTAGGATCTTCCTACCAAAGCTGGCATTGGCCGATACCAGGACATCAACACTGTAGTTTAGAGAGAGTGTGCACGGACGACCAAGTGGCCTCCTTGCATAACTGATCAGCTGAGGCCTGCTTCTTGTAGGCCCAAGAGACCCCAATAGACCTAGTGGAATGAGCCGTGACACAAAATGGAACAGGCTTCTTCCTAAGTTTGTAAGCCTTACGAATAGTAGACTTGATCCAGGAGGCTATGGTAACCTTGGACATGGTTTACCTGCCCTAGGACCCTCAGGAATGACAGAGCATGTCACACTGACGAATGGACTCAGTGCGGTGCACATAGAACTTAAGGCCGTGCACCACATCCAACAAGTGAAGATCCCTTTGCTTGTCAGAAGAAAGGTCAGCAGAAGGAGGGCACGATTTCCTGATTGATGTGGATCTGAGACCACCTTAGTGTGAAATTCCTGAGAAGTGAGAAGAACCACCTTGTCCTTGTGAGAAACCAAAAAGGATGGTTTACAGGACAAGGCATGCAACTCTGCACTATCGCTAGGAGAAAAGCCATCTTCCAGTTCAGCAGGCGGAGAGGAATAGTAGCCAAAGACTCAAAAGGAGGGCGAGGAAGGACTCCCAAAACCAAATTAAGATCCCACTGAGGAGCAGGGTTCTTAAAGGCAGGGCGAGCATGAGCCATGCCCTGAAAGAAAACCTTATCGGGAAGAATGGCGATGCGTCTCAAAAAGAAAACAGAGAGCGCAGAAGTTTGAACCTTCAAGGAACTCTGGCTTAAACCCCTTGTCACCTTCTTCCTGTAAAAAAGACAGGACTGTAGGAAGGTCGATGTCCTGGGAGGGAAGATCCTTATCAGCACACCAAGAAAGAAAGGTAGACCAACCCTGCTGTATACAGGTTTCTGAGCACTAAGCATAATAGTGACCACGCCGTAAGAGAAACCCTTCCTCATTAATATTACGGATTCAGCCGCCATGCTGTCAGACCCATACAGTCCACATCCCCCTTCCACAGAGTCTCTCCCAGTGACCTCCAGCCATGCATTAGAGACAGTTTGGATGCAAGAGTTCAAGGCTGCTACTAGAGACCTCCAGTCTACATTGCAGCTCTTTCCATTCCAGTTACTGGGGGTCTTCCACTCCTGTCAGACCCCTTCCTCCATCAGATCTTCTCTGCCGAAACTGCAAGGAGTACCTGACGTATCAGATTCCTCTGAGGAGGAACTGTTAGTGGATTTGGATGTTGAGGTGGGCTCCTCTCAGTTTTTTGGGGACCCCTGTGAGGCTGATACTGATCCATCAGCTGAAGGCTTGATCAGAGCTGTCTTAACCACCCTAAACATTCCCTTCATTCAGGAGGTTTCTTCGGATCCCTCTGATGTATTTCAGGAGCCTAAAAACCCTTATACTTGTTTTACACCTAAAATTTGCCAAACTTTACCCCTTCTCTGAGGCGGCGCTTGCTCAGTGGGTTCATCCCCCTCAAAGTGGATGCTCCTGTCTCCAGGTTATCTAAGTCCACTGCCGTGCCAGTTGCTGATGCTTCTGCTCTGAAAGAATGGACCAACAAACTTGAGGTCTCCCTGAAGTCCATTTTTGCCACAGCTGGTACTGCCATGAGTCCAGCGTTCGCTGTGGCATGGGTGACCGGGCCATTGCGGTCTGGACTGAACAGCTCACCCTGGCTGTGTCCATCAGGGTGGTCCTACTTCGGATATGTTGCGGCTTCTTGCCAACATTTGAGGTCCAGCAGTATGTTTCTGCGGCCTTATTTGATGCCATCCGCTTGGTGGCACAGGTTTCCACCATGTCTGTGGTTGCCAGACTGTTTGGCTCCAGATCTGGTCTGCTGACACTGCTTCCAGGAAAGCTTTGCTCTCATTGCCTTTTCAAGGCAAATGCCGTTTGTTCAATGGCGCTATCCAGGCCCTTCTGAATAAGGATGTTCTGGAAACTATTCCAGTTCAGGACAGAGGTATGGGTTTTTACTCACACCTCTTTGTGGTCACCAAGAAGGACGGCGGCTGCCGTCACGTTTTGGATATGAAGGATCTCAATTCCTTTGTGGTCAAGTCTCATTCTCACCAGGAGTCCCTAAGGATGGTGATTGTTGCTGTATCCCTGGGGGGATTCTTTGCCTCTCTGGATCTTCAGGATGCGTATCTACAAATCACCATTCATCCAGAGAGACTGCAGTATCTCAGATTTGCCTGCGACCAAGGGCACTTTCAGTTTTCAGCTCTTCCCTTTGGTCTGACTACAGCTCCTCAAGTCTTCAACCGTGTCCTGGGAGCTTTAGTCCTCCATCGGGACGGCATCAGAGTTACTCCATATATGGATGACCTGCTTCTGAATGCCCCTTCTACAGAACGTCTTCATCAGCAGGTTCAGGAATGCATTCATGCTCTCACCCATCTCGGTTGGATCATCAACATGGCCAAGTCGGATCTTGTCCCATCCCAGCGTCTGGTCTTCCTGGGCCTTCTCTTCGACACTCAGCAGAGCATGGTGTTTCTCACAGACGAGGTGGCTCACCAGATTGCCCTCAGGGTTTCTGCTGTTCTGGCTCATGATCCAGTTCCAGCCAAGAAGCTGTCCTCTCTAGTGGGGAAATTCCTCTCCACCATAGAAGTGATTCCATTTGCCATGGCTCACACCAGGGAAATCTAGAGGTTTGTGATCCAGGTGTGCAAGGGTCATCCGGACCTTCTGAAGACATCCTTATCCCTCCCTCTTCATGTGGAACAGAGTTTGTCGTGGTGGCTAGACCTCTCCAATCTGCTGAAGGGCAAGTACTTCCTGGTATCCTTCTGGACCACGGTGACGACGAACGCCAGCCTCTCCGTCTGGGGAGCGGTCCTGGGTCGCCTGAGTTCTCCGGGTCGGTAGTCTCTGGAGGAATCTCTCCTTCCCATCAACGTGTTGGAGGTTTGGATGATATTTGCCACTGGACAACACAGCTGGAAGAATGCCCAGTCCGGGTCCAGTCCAACAACGCCATGGCTGTTGTTTACATCAACAAGCCGGGGTGGAACAAGTAATCTCGCCACTTGTTTAGAGATCAAGGCTAATTTGTCTTGGGTAGAAGAACGTGTTCCTGCCATATCCGCAGTGCACATTCCTGGTGCAGACCACATCATGGCAGACTTCCTCAGTCGACACACGGTAGACAGTGGAGAGTGAGAACTGCACCCATAGGAGTTCACCTTCATTGTTCAGAAGTGGGGGTCTTCCTTGCAACGATCTGATGGTGACAAGACACAACCGGAAGGTTCTGAGGTTCTGCTCTCGCTGGAGGAATCCTCTAGCTGTGGATGCCATGTCCATTCCTTGGTTATTTCCTTTGGCTTACATCTTTCCTCCCCTCCCCATGTTGCACAGGGTGTTGTGTAAATTGAGACTGGAGCCCTGTCCAGTCATTCTAATTGCTCCGTAATGGCCTTGACAGGCTTGGTTTCCGGAGCTTCTGGATCTGTCCGTGGCGGAGCCATTCTGGCTCCCTGGCTGTCCGGACCTTCTTCTACAGGGTTACCTGTGGAAGGAGGAGTTCATCATCTAGCTTTGACTGCTTGGAAATTGAATCCTCAATACTGAAGAAAGGTTTTTCTTCTGGTGTGGTGGCTTCTATGCTCAGTGCCTGCACACCTTTTTCTTCTAAGACCTACCATTGTGTCTGGTTGACCTTTCTATCTTGGTGTGCTGATAGGGACCTTTCTCAGGATTTTGATCTGCCTACGGTCCTGGCTTTCTTGCAGGATGGCGTGGTTAAGGGACTCCTTTGGGTTCCCTTAAGGTTTAGACTTCTGCTCTCTGTTCTCTTTCAGAGGCGCATTGCTATTCTTCCTGATGTCAAGGTTTTCTTTCAGGGTGTTGCTCATACTCGTCCTGTGTGTTCAAGACTCCCGCTCCTCAGTGGGATCTTAACTTGGTTTTGGGCATCTTTCAGCGCCCTCCATTTGAGTACTTGGTTACTATGTCTG
The DNA here is from genome assembly GCA_037306005.1 of Rhinophrynus dorsalis. Lineage (NCBI taxonomy): Eukaryota > Metazoa > Chordata > Amphibia > Anura > Rhinophrynidae > Rhinophrynus > Rhinophrynus dorsalis. The sequence goes on along the minus strand of CM074719.1, from coordinate 469,884,217 downwards.
CTGACTTGGAAAATGACCTTTCTCCTGGCGATTGTCTGTTCGCTGTGTCGCGACGTTATATGCTCTGTCTTGTAGACCACCCTTTTTGGTCTTTCACAAAGACAAGGTGGTGCTTCTCACTTTGCAGGAGTTTCTCCCGAAGGTGGTCTTGGAGTTCCACATTAATCAGGAGGTTGCCTTCTTTCTTCCCTGACCCTACCTCTGACAAGGAGAGGGATCTCCACTTGTTAGATGTAGTGCGTTGTCTCAAGTTTTATGTACATTGCCCTGAGTCTCACGCAATCAGACGCGGCGTTGGTCATTCCTGAGGGTCCTAGGGCAGGAAGACCTGCATTCAAAGTGACTATTGCTTCTTGGATCAAGTCCACTATTCTTAAGGCTTATGAGCTGAGGAAGAAGCCTGTCCCCTTCAGGGTCACGGTTTATTCTACACGATCTATTGGGGCCTCTTGGGCTTACAAGAATCAGGCCTCTGCTGATCAGTTGTGCAAGGCTGCCACTTGGTCGTCTGTGCACAAATTTTCTAAGCACTACTGTGTTGATGTGCTGGCATTGGCTGATGCCAGTTTTGGGAGGCAGTCTTGCCTGTCTGGATCTTCTTTGGTGCTTCCTTCTCTCTTGAGCCCTGTTGCCTCTAGTTCAGTGTGCTGTGGGTGTTGTTACCCCTGTTTAGTGTCTGTCGACCCTTCAGTTGTTTTGTTGGGCTACCTCTGATCTGAAGGTTCATATCTGCTTTGGTGACTTAGGTTGGTCCTTGCTCCTGGTCCTTGCCTTACATTCCTCCTCTGGGAAACTCAATGGTTGGACATCCCAAAGTTACCAGTAACCTGTATTGGACGACAGAGAAAAGAGGATTTTAGTCTTGCCTGTTAAATCCTTTTCTCTTAGTCCATACAGCTTACTGGTCTCCCAGCCTGTCAAGAGACCATGCTTGGCTCTCCTGTGGCAGATCGTGGGGGTCCTTTGGGGTCATGCTCACAGGAGTCGTCTTTCCATTCTACTATCTAGTCAATAGTGTGACAAATCTTACTGGAGCTGATTGGCTAGCTGCAGCCAAGGAGGGAATGTAGGCTCCACCCCCTACATTCACTTCTAGAATTGTTCCTGCCTAATTAAAGGGGCAGATCGCCTACCCAAAGTTACCAGTAACCTGTTTTGGACGACAGAGAAAAGGATTTAACAGGTAATACTAAAATCCTCCTTTTTTTTCTTTTTTTTTTTTTTTTTTGTGTACCCATGTTCAAAATGAAGTTAATATTTGTTGTAGCTACCATTGAACAGAATTCATGGCGTAACTCTATCAAGGATGCTTACCTATATGTATCCATTTTTCTGGGTTGACATGCCTATTCTGTAACATGTTTAATTTTGGGAATGTATATTGTATTTATACAGTGTTTCATTTTTTATATATATATATATATATATATGTGTGTGTATATATATGTGTGTATATATATGTGTGTATATATATGTGTGTATATATATATGTGTGTATATATATATGTGTGTATATATATATGTGTGTATATATATATGTGTGTATATATATATGTGTGTATATATATATGTGTGTATATATATATATGTGTGTATATATATATGTGTGTATGTGTATGTGTATGTGTATGTGTATGTGTATATGTGTGTGTGTAAAACTGTCTATTGTAATATTACAGTTATGGTTTGTCTCCTATGTTTAGAGCTACTGACTTGTGTTTTATAGATTAGTTTTTTAATTTCACTGGTAACCCTTTTGTGTGCCTCAACTAATTAGGCTTCTGTTTTTTGGCTGCCATGCAGGTTTTCCTTAATGGCTTCCCATATACTATTTACTCTGTAGTTTAGGCCTACGAGTGCACCAAGACGTCTGGTTTGAATAATGGCATCTTTTCATTTTGTACTGGTGCGTGCCATTTGTTAGTAGTGTTTGTACAAACCTCAGGTAAAAATAGACACCCTGTTCGTCATTTCTGACAGCCCTAGGATGGGCAGGCCTGCTTCGAAGACAACTATTGCCTCCTCGATTAAATAGACTGTTAGGCAAGCATCTATGCTACAGTCCCGTCTAGCTCTGTCCGCATTATGGCCCATTCGACCCATACCGTTATTATGTAATGAGCTTTGAAGAATACAGCTACTATGGATCAACCTTACAAGGCTGTAATGTGATAATCTTTTCACACATTAACTAAGTTCTATACAGTTAAAGGCATTGCAAGATGCCAGTTTTGACCACAAAGTTTTGCATGCTGCAGTTCGTGTTCAATATCCCTCTCCCTCTCGATGTTTCCCTGCGTCCCTCAAGGAAGATAGGGACAATGGGATTTTTGTACTTACAGATTAAATCCTTTAGTCCATTGAAGGATACTGCTGGGCATCCTATCTGTGGGAAAAATAGTTTGGGTTGTGATACCCAGAAGTTACTTGGCTGCTCAAAAGGTTACCTAAGTAATCAGACCAAATAAAAATTACATTGCCTGCATAAGTCTCTGGTTGCTGCGCCTTTGTTTTCTGTATATTTCATTCTGAATGGGATTCTCAATGGCAGTCTTCAAGAAGTCCTATTACAGCTGGCTCATTGTTCAATGAGTCTGCAGAGCCAAGTGAATGAACAAGACTCCGGGAGTGGATGTCATGGCCTGAGTATACATTTAATGAGGCTGTACCCTTGTATTTGCAAACCTGTGGTAATTGAGAGTAACAGGTCCTTTATATTGTGTTTTTTGCAGTGGTTCCAACTGAAACTCCTGTAGAAGGCGGCGGAGATACAAGTGTTACAGAAGGGGACGAGAAGAAGAAACGAAGAGGCAGGAAAAAGAGCAAATTGGAGGATATGTTCCCAGCGTATCTGCAGGTATATAAAAATATTACCTCTGTAGTAAATGTACACACTTTGCATTGTGCTCTGATGGAGTTGTATTATGGAATTGAGGAAATACTTTGAAGTTTTCGTATTGGTAGTGCAGAGTGAGTACAAATTAAGCCTATGATTATCTAAAACTTGCTTTGGTATATTGAGAAAATACATATTATATATAATTTATATATATTTTTTTAATTGGCCTTATGTGTCAAAGCAAGCTGGAGCAATTATCAAGCAAACCATCTGCACCATAGGGGACAAAGAGAAATCCCTGTTGCTAGAATGCTAGAGAGGTCTCCAGTTCCCTTCTTGGCAGAGTGTAGGAGACCATTCTAGGGGATAAAACCATCAGTGGAAATCTTAGTTTTTATTTCTCCCCTATGCTGCAGTTTGTTTGCGCTAGAATGTTTACAGTTTGCGTTGATACACAAGAGTCAAAATGGTAATCTATTATGAATATTTTGACACCGTAGTATTAAAAGACAACACAAACACTTTTTCATGCTAAGTTCCATCATCCCAAACCTTCTGTGATGTCTTCAGGCTCTCGTTAACACCATATGAGATTAATTTGGGCTCTATCCCCTTCCACTATTTTCGAGTTATCAAATGAGAAGTAAACTTTATGAAAACACATTGCAAGGCTTTTGCTGTCTGTTTATCTCTCTGGTCTCTGTTTCTTCTTGCACACAGAACACAGAAAGCATGGGATGGTCTCCTCCTCCTCCTCCATTAGGGCAGTGCACTTGATCATAAAATCTGTCTGAGGTGGAGACTCTCCTTCACTTTACCCCCACCTTGATGTGGTCTGATTTAAAGTGATGTTGTACAGCTTGGATGAAGGGCAAAGAATCTCTGAACTTTTTTGTATTGAGATAGGATGGGGCTGTGTAAGGTCCGGTCGCTGGCTGCCATTGCTAGAACATGAGCATAGAAGTCATGGTCTTTGGACTGGCTTGTTATATTATCCTCTCTATCCTCATATCTTTGAGCAGGTTTCTTACTTGCTTGATTGGATCCTGATTGAATATAATTGATTTTTGTCCCTCAGAATGCACAGGCCCTGAGAGAATGCGCCCCCCCCCCTTGTCTGGCAGGCATGTTTCTCTGTGTGGGGTTGGGGCCTGACTTGCACTCTTTTATGATGTTTGCTTTTGTAGCACATCAAATTGGTAGGGACAGGTTTCTGTGTTCCTATACTTTTTTTTTTTTTTTTTTTTTTTTTTTTTATGTTTATTGAGAGAAAAAGAAAACGACATAATACAATAGTGCATCTCCATAAGACTCAATACAAATAAATACCAGTGAATGATACAGCGTAATTGGAGGAGAAATATAACTCAAGTTGCTACAAGGGACTGTCGTCTCGATTTCCATTTATCTTGAAGTCAAGAAATAAATAAATAAAGGTCAAGAGAAGGAGATTAGTGGAAAGAGAAAGAGAGATCGGGGAAGAAAGAGATAGGAGAGAGAGAGATCGAGAGAGAGATCGGGGAAGAAAGAGATAGGAGAGAGAGAGATCGAGAGAGAGAGATCGGGGAAGAAAGAGATAGGAGAGAGAGAGATCGAGAGAGAGAGATCGGGGAAGAAAGAGATAGGAGAGAGAGAGATCGAGAGAGAGATCGGGGAAGAAAGAGATAGGAGAGAGAGAGATCGAGAGAGAGATCGGGGAAGAAAGAGATAGGAGAGAGAGAGATCGAGAGAGAGATCGGGGAAGAAAGAGATAGGAGAGAGAGAGATCGAGAGAGAGATCGGGGAAGAAAGAGATAGGAGAGAGAGAGATCGAGAGAGAGATCGGGGAAGAAAGAGATAGGAGAGAGAGAGATCGAGAGAGAGATCGGGGAAGAAAGAGATAGGAGAGAGAGAGATCGAGAGAGAGAGAGATCGGGGAAGAAAGAGATAGGAGAGAGAGAGAGATCGATCGAGAGAGAGATCGGGGAAGAAAGAGATAGGAGAGAGATCGATCGAGAGAGAGATCGGGGAAGAAAGAGATAGGAGAGAGATCGATCGAGAGAGAGATCGGGGAAGAAAGAGATAGGAGAGAGAGAGAGAGAGATCGAGAGAGAGATCGGGGAAGAAAGAGATAGGAGAGAGAGAGAGAGAGATCGAGAGAGAGATCGGGGAAGAAAGAGATAGGAGAGAGAGAGAGAGAGATCGAGAGAGAGATCGGGGAAGAAAGAGATAGGAGAGAGAGAGAGAGAGAGATCGAGAGAGAGATCGGGGAAGAAAGAGATAGGAGAGAGAGAGAGAGATCGAGAGAGAGATCGGGGAAGAAAGAGATAGGAGAGAGAGAGAGATCGATCGAGAGAGAGATCGGGGAAGAAAGAGATAGGAGAGAGAGAGAGATCGATCGAGAGAGAGATCGGGGAAGAAAGAGATAGGAGAGAGAGAGAGATCGATCGAGAGAGAGATCGGGGAAGAAAGAGATAGGAGAGAGAGAGAGATCGATCGAGAGAGAGATCGGGGAAGAAAGAGATAGGAGAGAGATCGATCGAGAGAGAGATCGGGGAAGAAA